>JARCFY010000015.1:16250000-17500000 GCA_029233225.1 Lepidodactylus listeri | reverse complement strand
GGTTATCTATCTCCATTTGAAAGGGTAAAATATGGCAAGCCATTTGTTATATTGTATCTGTTGACTGCAAGGCTGTTGGGGAAGCATAAGGGAAATTCATGGTGTTTTGACAAGACAAACATTGTTTCCTCCCTACACAAACCTCTCCGGAGGTCAGCTTGGTTCATCCCAGAGCCGCTGCAGCCAAGAAGCAAGAAGTGTCCAAAAGATTTGAAAACCAGAGCCTTGTAAGGAAGGGGGGGCACTATCCCCCACTCAAGGAAGGAGGCAGGCAGGCAGGCAGGCAGATGGGGAAGCGCAAAGAGGCCTCCCAGTCCTCATGCACTCTTCCCCTATTGTCTCACTCATGACAGCCCGTCTCAGGAATTTCAAGAAAGAATTCCCTCCTTTGCTTAAAGAGATCCAGGTGCTCGGATGGGCGGGAATCGTGGAATCAGTAGCAGAAGCAAAACTTGGTCAAACCGAGTAGGGTGCAGATGTGCTTAGCTTTTTTCATGGCATTTGGGAACGTGTGGGGTTTTCGCACCCTGTCATCTTTTTTCTGGCCTTATCTCTCTCTCTCTCTACCCTCAATGAAGAATGGCCTTCAGGCCAGTTCAGTCTACTCAAGGCTGCATTCAGCCAGTTTTTCTCTGCATCAGAGAGCATGAGCGTTCGGAATATTTCCCTTTCAGAGCAAGCCTGAGCAGCTCTACTCAGAAGTGAAGTCCCGTTTTATTCAGTGGGGTTGACTTTAAAAGGGTTCTGTTAGCCAAATGGCCTTGATTTGTTATTAATATTGGGGAATGATAGATTATTAAATAATTGGCAATAGGCAAAATGGGTCACCCCCAATTTATACAGAGGTCCCGCCCCTTCCAGATAAACCAGAAAGTAAGCAAGGAGGCGAGTTTCAGTATTAAAGTGATTTCTTTGCTGAAGGAACTGATTCTCACACAAACAATACAGATTCACTCACACACGTACACAGAGCCTAAGAAATACAGACAGAGCAAAGAGATTCGCATGAGCAGGAACTCGTTGCCATCTGTCGAGGGCAATAATTACCTGTCCAGAGTGCTGGTATGGTCCTGCTGGAAAAATAAGGGGAAGGCTGGGAGGGAGTTAGGGGCACGGGTCCTGAACCTGCAGCACACATGGAGCACTCTAGCTGTGCAACCAAGAGCCGTGGAGGTAGGGTAGGAGGTAGTCGAAGCAAGAGAGAGAGTTGGTTGCTGGGATCTCTCTTTTTTTAGGGGTCTCTGGGGGCAGGCTTGGCTGGATACTTCCCCTGAGACCACCTCTTGGATGGTCCACCCTAAAAGTCCTGTCCACTCAGAGAAGGGCTAAAGGGGGTTGGGCAAATGCTACCTTCTACCTGGTGGCGACAGAGATACCTGGCAGGAGGAAGAGACTCTTTGTCTTGCTGATGGGTTTAATCTCTCTGAGCAGCCAAAACCAGTTTCTAGCTGACCAAGTCCATTGTCTAGGACAGGGGTGGCCAACCTGTGGCTCGGGAGCCACATGCGGCTCTTTCACACACATTGTGCGGCTCCTGGCAGGGCGGCTGGGGAAGCAAAGGGGAGGCATGCTTTTTCTCTCTCCCTCCCTCCCTCCCTTCCTTCCTTCCCTCCTCCCTCCCATCTATTTGCTTTCCTAGTTTCTCTCTCTCTCTTTCTTTCCACTTCTTTAATTGTTTCTTTCCATCTCTCTCTTTTTCTCTCTCTCTCTCGATATCATTAGCAAACAAGTAATATCATTATCAATAACCGTTTTTCCTCGTTTGTTTTTATTTTTGGCAGTCCCATTTAACGTTAATAAACAGCAAATTTGCATATTTTAAAAAATAAAAACGTGTGTGTGATATTTGTTCCTGTCTTGTGGCTCTCAGACATCTGACATTTATTCTATGTGGCTCTTACGTTAAGCAAGGTTGGCCACCCCTGGTCTAGGATGAAGCGGGAATAATCCTTTTATTGCTCTGGAACAAGGAATGTTGGAGGGGGGAAAAGAAGGTTGTGCTGTGACCAGGGGTCTGTTGGAGCGGGAGCACACAGGAGCGCAGCTCCGAAAGTGAGGAGCCCAGGGGGCAGGCACATGACCAAGCCCCGCCCCCTCCTCGACTTCCCCGAGCAGTGCAGAGGCGCAGCGCTCTGGGGAAAGCCCTGCTAGGGTCTTTATTGATTTTAATGTTTTGTTTTAATACTGATAATTTTATCATTGTTCCTTTTATGACTGTGTACTGCTTTTCCAGAGACTTGCTCAAGGTGGCATATAAATGTTCTAAGTATACCATTTTTTATCTGGGCACATGGCACATAAGTACTGGAGAAATTTCTCCAACCCTTCAGCAGCTTCCACCTTATCAGTTTGGTGTAGTGCCCAGGAGTTGGACTCTAATCTGGGAGAACTGGGTTTGATTCCCCACTCCTCCACATGCAGCTGCTGGTGTGACCTTGGGCCAGTCACAAGTTCTCTCAGAGCTGTTCTCTCATGAGCAGTTCTCAAAAGACCTCTCTCAGCCCCACCTACCTCACAGGGTGTCTTGTTGTGGGGAGGGGAAGGGATGGGTGGCGCACATGTCCTGGGTATCTCAAGTCTACTTGAAACCTGGTGGTTTCAAGGGAGCAGGAAGAGAATGAGGGTGTGTTCTTTATGCTTATTTTTATTGCCCAAAGTATTGGATGGGGAAGGGAACAGAGGAAGAGCAGGTCAGTTTCACCCACCTGTGGAGTGGAGCCTGAGGGGTGGGTGTTGCCTTCTGACACACTTCCGGTATGTTAGGGGGTGTGGCATATGCAAATGAGTTATGCTAATGAGCTCCAGCACCTCTTTTTCTATGAAATGACCCCTGGCTGTGACAAGGGAAAAAAGTGCTTCATGGCGTCTGGGATCAAGCCCCAATGGTGAGTGGCTACTTCTGTGTAAATAACTTTGTGTTAAGGGAAGTCTCTGGGAGCCGGCAACCTCAGGAACCGCTGGCACATTGCCTCAAGCATCAGCTGTCGTGTGTCTGCAGCTGGTCAATTGGCCTTTCAGTCCCTTTTACACACTTAACAACACAATCCATTGTTAACACTTATAGGCTTTATGTCTATAAGAGCGCCTAGGCACCTTGCAGGGCAACAGTTCTGCATACTGCAGCCATAAATCCCCGCCTCCTGCATGAACAGACTTCAGCCATAAGGCACTTGGTCTCCACGCTGTCCCAGCGGACCGCTTTGTTCACTTCCCACATGATGTCAAGTACAGACACGCCCCTGCAGTACGTTCCTGGTGAGAACAGCTCGGCAGCTGAAGCGATGTGTAAGTGAAGCACTTTACTGTTGGACAGGGGTCCTTTCGTAGAAAAAGAGGTGCAGGAGCTCATTAGCATAACTCATTAGCATAGGCCACGCCCCCTGACATCACCGGAAGTGTGTCAGAAAAGGAATGTCCGTTTCAGCCCCATTATATCCTATGGGCCATTGAAATCAATGGCAAAAACTCATAGGGTATATGGGAGGCTGGAGGAAAGGGGGTTTGAGGGAGAGGCTCCAAACTGGCAGGGTAGCTGCTGGGGCCTCTCCTTGAAAACGTTACTTTTTTCCCACCATAGAGAACAATGGAGGGAATGGGGGCAACCTGTTTGGAGGCCCATAGAATTGGACCCCCTGGTCCAATCTTCTTGAAACTTGGTGGGTATTTCAAGGAGAGGTCCCAGCAGCTACCCTGCGAGTTTGGAACTTCTCCCTCAAATCCCCTCCCCTCCAGTGGCTTTTAAAGCTGCCACCGAATTTTGGCGGCAATTCGGCAGCGGGCTGAATCAGATCAGAGAATCTGATTTGGCCCGTGGCTGCCCTACTGCCCCTTCTGAGTTGGCGGAGCGGCACTCCGCCTCACTCCGGCCCCAAAGGACCCCTGCTATTGGAACAAACAAATGCTGTATGAGAGCGTAAGTCAGCATTGTTCTCATCCCCATATTATCAAACAGGGTGAGGCAGAGAGAAGCTGGCTGGCCTATAAGACCCCCCTCCTTTAACAGAGGTGAGATTTGAAGCAGGAAATTCCTGGCTGACGGTTCAGCTCTCTTAGGCAGGACAACCCTCTAGCGCTCTCCAAGGCCTAGATTCTCTTGCAGCTAGTCTTCATTATCTGAAGTGAAGAGCAAAAAAATATCTATATTGTACTCAGTACTTGGCCTGGCAGAAAAATATCTGCAATTAACGAGTTTGAAAAGGAACTAATAGTGGGTGGGTGGGTGGATGGATGGATGGATGGATGGATGGATGGTGTGTGTGTGTGTGTGTGTGTGTGTGTGTGTGTGTGTGAGAGAGAGAGAGAGAGAGAGAGAGAGAGAGAGAGAGAGAGAGAGAGAGAATCATAATGCCAGGCCTAGAGACGTTCTAATGGAAGCAGAGATTCCAAAAAAACTTATGGCCACTTAACTGGAGCAGATGCTTCAGTGGGCTCCTCCTCAATTGTCAGGTCTGGTCATCTGGTCATGTTCCAACGAGGCATTCATGGTACTTTCGAGTAATAAGGGGCAAAGGGGAAGAATTGGAGATAGGTTCAGCTGGTCTGATGCTGAGGGGGTGGGTTGTTGTTCAAAGAAAGGGATTGGTGGGTTGCTGGAGCTGCTACAATGTTTTAGCAAAGGAGGGGCAATTGATTTATGGTTGGCCAAGAGCTGCATATAATAAGCTATGTTTCAGATTTCCTTTTCTTTTAGGACAGTGTGATCCTATGGACATCGTTCAGGAAAGACTCATACAGCTCAACTCATAGGGCTGCAGACTTGATTTACTAACAAATTACTAAAGGGTTCTTACAGAGCCAAGGTGATCTGGGTCACAGATATAGGACTAGAGCCAAGCTCAAATCCCCATGCCACCATCAGGGTGAACCTGAAAGGGACCTCAGGCCAGTCAGGATTTGCCTGCGGGGATTTAGGGCGCCCTGAGCTCCTCAGTGGGAGAGCAGGATAAAGGATGTAACGTCAACAGTCCGGATGGGGAGGGTGGAGAACAATGACAAAATCCCCAGCCCCATAGATAGTTATATCTATTTATAGGCTTCTGGACATATTGCGCACTCCAGCACATCACTGGGGCTAAATGTTGGCTATAAGAAGTCGAAATATGTCAAAGGCAGGCATCAAAGAATGCGGACTTTTCTAGGCCAGTATGTGCAGAGGAATTAATGCTGGCAAGAATAATGGGATTCTGCTTTCCCCTTTGTTGAGTTGTTGGGATTTTATGTTCACAATTTTATTGCACACAAGGTGGGGGAATTTGTAGGGGCTCAGAGACCCAGGCAGCATCTGGAGCTTTGGACTGGGGGGGGGAGGGGCGCCTCCCACGTTAAGAAGTTTATATGCTTTGCTGAAAAATGACAGAAAGCAGTTTTCAAGACAGGCTTTCTTACCTTATGTGGACATTCAGAATAGTCGACATATTTATACTGCAATCTTAAACAGAGCTTGGATTGTTTCTATCGGTTTTCATTGAAATTCAGAGTAATTTAAAATTGCACCATTGGCAATCCCCCACCCCCCACCCACCCCTGAATGCAATATGACTCTGATTCTAAACACGATTACTGGAAAGTAAGGTTTATTAATTTAGGTGAACCTCTGGCTTCTAAAATGAGACACGTGCTTACTAGGGTGGGTGTGGGTGTGTGTCACCAGTATCTCAACACACAGAGATACACACAAAACCAGCCTTAAAAAACTGCCAGGGAAAGGGTTCTGTGCAAGTTCTAGATTTTGGCGGGAATGGGAAGAAAGAGACATGTCTTGAAGTGCAATGAAATGCAGGTTTACTCAGAAGTAAATCTTATTGTATTCAGTGGTGCTTACTCCGAGGTAAATGTGCACAGGGTTGCACCACTAAGAGCAGGCAGCATTTCCTAACTTCGAGGTTGTTGTCTTTGCTGTCAAGTCAACCGCTGACTTCTGGGGACCCAGTGGGGTTTTCAAGGCAAGAGGAGGTCAGAGGCGGTTTGCTATCGCCTGCCTCTGCGTCACGACCCTTGCATTCCTTGGTGGTCTCCGCTCCAAACACTAACCGGGCAGACCCTACTTAGCTTCCAAGATCCGATGAAACTGGGCTAGCCTGGACCCCTAGATAATTCTACAAGGCCTCAAAGAATACGAGTCTTTGAGGATATGTTACAAAGACAGCGGCTGCTTTCAAATAATTGACAACTTTGTCTATATTGTAGAAATTCTGGCATTACAATGTGTAATTCAAGAAAGGTACCTCTGATGCTTACTGGGATTTTTTTTTTTTAAAGGGCATAATTTGAAGCCCACTGATCGCAGGGGGAGTGAGTTAAGTTGTGCGTTCCAAAGAGAGTCCTAAACCTCCCAAATAAATGGACATAGAATTGTGCACTTCCTTCTTGGCAAACATGTTTAGGATGTGAATTAGTATTCCAGAGTGAAATAGTATTCGAGAGAATATATATATATATACTTTATTGTCATTGTACACAGTACAATGAAATTAAAAAGTGCCATCATTCAGTGACTCGCAACATATAATCATGCGCACTCACACAGACATTCACGACTGCTTCTCCCTTGTGATTCACATAGCAACCAAACCACTGTTTCCCCCAGATTTCGGTCTCATGCAGCATTCAGGGCAATAATAGCTCTCGAGTAAAAACTGTTTTTTAGTCTATTTGTCCTTGTTTTGATTGTCCTATATGTTCTGCCCGAAGGCAGCAGTTCAAACAAGGAATACGCAGGATGTGATAAATCCTGTAGGATGTTCTTCACTTTTTTCAGACATCGAGAACTGTACAGTTCCTCCAGAAGTGGGAGAGGACAGCCAATTATCTTCTGGGCTGTGGTGATGACTCTCTGGAGAATACTATATTAGCCACCATAGATGTAAAATCTCTGTATACCAACATCCCACACAAAGATGGATTTCAACCCATAAAGAATATAATTACTGACAGCACCACAGCTGACTTTGCCACCAAACTGTGCCACTTTGTTCAACGTTAAATTTGGTGACAACTTGTACTTACAGATCAGTGGTACAGCCATGGGCACTTGCATGGCCCCTCAGTACGCTAACATCTTCATGGCTGACTTGGAGCGACACTTCCTAAACGCCCACCCACTCCCACCTCTCTTATACCTGTGATATGTTGATGACATTTTTATTGTCCGGACACATGGTAAAGACACCTTGGACATATTCCACCAGGCACTGAATGACTTTCACTCCACCATCAACCTGACAATGAACCAATCTATGCAAGAAGTACACTTTCTGGACACTACTGTAAGAATACACAATGAAGGCATAGACACCACCATATACTGGAACCCTACTGACCAACAAGCATACCTATATGCCTCCTGCCACCATCTGAAACATACCAAATGATCCATTCTATACAGCCATTCTATGCTACAGCTGCATCTGCTCCAATCCCACAGACAGAGGTTCTCACTAGAGGGATCTACAGCACACCTTTCTGGAACTGATGAAGCCAAGAAACAGACTGACAAAGCCAGAATGATACCCAGAGAGAACCTGTTCGAAGACAGGCCCAAGAGAGACAATAACAGAACAGCACTAGTGGTCACATACAGCTTTCAACTCAAAACAGTTCAACGCATCATCAGCAACTTACAACCTCTACCAGATAATGACCGTTTTCTTTCAGAAGTACTCGGGGGCAGACCTTTTCTAGTGCACAGGCAGCCCCCAATCTCAAACAACTCCTCACCCACAATAATACGACATCTAATTGAAACATGGACACCGGTACCAGAGCTTGCAACAAACCCAGATGGCAACTTTGCTGACACATAGGAGGAGGAGGAGGAGGAGATTGGATTTATGCCCTGCCCTTCACTTGGAGTCTCAGAGCGGCTTACAATCTCCTTTCCCTTCCCCTCTCCACAACGGACACCCTGTGAGGTAGGTGGGGCTGAGAGAGCTCTTTCCAGGACTGTCCTTGAGAGAACAGGTGTTACAGAGCTATGGCTTGCCCAAGGTCATCCAGCCAGGTGCAAGTGGAGGAGTGGGGAATCAAACCCGGTTCTCCCAGATTAGAGTCCGCGCACTTAACCACTACACCGAACTGGTGTACACCCAGACAACACAATCACTGGACCCAACAACATCAGCTACACCATCTCAGGCTTATTCACCTGCTCATCTTGGACTATTGTATATGCCATTGAAGGCCAACAATGCCCTTCCGTTTTCTACACAGGCAAACAGGTCAAACCCTATGCCCAAGGATAAATGGACACAAATCTGACATCACAAGACTGAGAGACCTAGAGGAGAACACTTCAGCCTTCCAGGACATTCAGTGGGTGACCTCCGAGTAGCTGTTTTATTACAAAGGAATTTCAGAAAGTACTGGAATGGGAGATTGCTGAATCGCAAGTTATTACAACTCTCAGGACAATAGAACCCCCAGGGCTTAACAGAGACATCAGCTTCTTTTCTCACTGCACATGCTAAGTCATTCTGTTCTTACTTATACCCACAAATTAAACTTTGTTAGTCTTATAGAGGCCACTGGACTCAAACTGGATTCTCACATCTGTTGTTAACTCCTTTATTATCCGTATGCTAACTTGCTTCAATTGACATGCCCTCCTACATGTGTTATTCCAATCTTAGCTATATTTGCTGCACAGTTACTTATGCATCTTGACTCTAATCAGCTCTTCCTGGCAACTAACCCCCCCCCTTCATCTGCATGTAATATTTGAGGAAACCTGTTTCAGTGTATGTGAAGAAATGTGCACCTGCTGAGTCTCTGTTCTCCCATGTACTCAGGGTTGAGCTTGCTTTGGTCAAATCTACATCTGACTGTCCCGCTAGAATCATTCTAGTTTCAAAAAAAACCCTGCCTAGACCTGTTTCTAGTTTCAAACCATACTTGTTCGAGTTTATAAATCACTGTTTACATTCGTTCATTGCCCTCCTGTGGTCAAGCTAGCATTATACTGCTTTAAACAAATGCTGTTGCTCAGTACTCTTCAGACCCCCTGGAGTGAAATTTGAAACCAGCATGAAATGAGCTTGGGAAAAGACAGCAGTCAAACTACTTCAGAGGGGAGGTGTAAATTGGGCCTTATTGGACTCAGACTGTGTTCTGCTCCTTCAGACCAACTGCCCCCTCCCCCCCCCCTGAATTTTTAGGTTGTGTTGCAGTTTCCCCAAAGACCTCAAAAGGACTCAGAGGCAACTTTCACTGTATCGAGGACTCCCCTGCATGGGTGAATGGTTTACCCGGCAATCCTAAAAACACTTTCCTGGGAATAAGACTCATTAAATAGCCTATAGGGGGTTTCTGAATAGGCCTGTTTAGGATTGATCTCTGAAGTGTTTCCATCACAGAGGCAGAGAAATCTCTTGCGCTTTAAGACAATGGAAAATCTGCACAGCAAAGCGGTGCTGGAAGGTTTCTCGCCTGAAATGAAAGAATGCGAAGTCAGGAACTGGGGACCCGTCTAGAAAACCGGCTGGCTGTGCGGCGATGCCACGATGTACGTTTGGGGGACCTTGAAAAGTTCCCGGCGAGCCCATCCGCCCAATGCTCCTCGCGCGTCGGAAGCGCCTGGCTTCCCGGAACAGCCGGGCTTCTCCTGAGAAAGTTTCCGCGGCAGGTCTGCGTTCCCGTTTGTGCTAGCCAGCGGAAACACAAGAGCTTTGGACCCAGCGACGAGAAACCCGCGCAGCAGTCCCGCTGCAAGCGCCTTTCCTCAGGAGCAGTAAGTGGCGGAGTTCGATCGCTCGCATGTGTTCTTCCCTGCGTGTGCGGAGCCGCTCGGCGAAAACCTCCTCCTGTCTGAACTAGACTCTAAAAAAAAAAAGGAAAACATCTCAGACGGAGGGAAAGTCATTCCTCATTGCAGAAGTTTCCTCCGGACATTAAGGGAGGCTTCCGTTTCGCCCTCCGGCCCAGCCCCGGGAGCCAGAGCGGATCGGATCTTGCGGGGACCCCCGGCCACCGCCCCGACGACTTTCGTCTGGGCGGCCGGGGGGCTGCGTCGGTGGACCCTCCGTCGGGGAGCTGGCCGGAGAGGAGGGGGAGGGGGGAGGCCCCGCAGCTGCGGACTTCTTGGGTGCCAGCCGCACATGGGCCGGCAGAAACGGACTGGGGGGAGCTTCGGATCCCCTCTAGACAGAGGAACCGCCGTTAAAAGAATAATAATAATAATAATAATAATAATAATAATAATAATAATAATAATAGGGTGGCAGAACGACTGTGCGTCAGCTGTCCTGCAGCAGTTGTAAAGGCGGGGGGGGGGGGGGAGAAACTCCTGTAGGCGCAAGGGGCTCCCACCCTCGCCCTTCAACCCCTCCCCTGGCTGCAGCAGCCGTGCTCCCCTCCCTCCCTCCCTCCCTCCCAGCAAGCGGCACGGCGTGTCCAAAGGGGAAGAAAGAGCGGTGCCCCCGAGCATGTCCAGAGTGCTTTCCCCAAGGCCACCCGGCAACCTGCCTCACACGCCGGGCATTACGAAGCGGAGATTCCTGCCGAGGAGTCTCCCCCCTCCGCCCCCCGCTCCCAAGCGCTGCCGGCCCGCGACGGTCTTCGGAGAGCCCTCCTCCACCCTCAGACACGGGCGGTCTTCGGCCCCTCGGTCCCCCGGAGCGGCCCGCCCCACTGGCTGCTTCCCCCCCCCTCCCCCTTGCGCAGTCGGGTGTGCGAAGCAGGCCGCGAAGCGGGGCTGGCCGGCGGGCGGGCGCTCCTGGCTGGCTTCTGGGGAGCCGCTGCCGCGGGGAGTCGGGCTTCGACGGGTCTTGGCGCGGAGGCGCGCTCTGCAGCCTTTCGCATCTCGGACTCCCCCCATTCGCGAACAGGGAGGCGGTGACCTGCCGCCGCCCCTGGGAGCCGAAGAGCGCCTCATCGAGAGCCAGCTGCTTCTGGAGCGTCCGGGGCCTCGTAGGATGTTGGTGGGCTCTGGGCGCGCCTGGGCGCTCCGCCTGATGTCGTGGCTTTCGGAAGCGGCACTGCTGGTGTGCAGCTTCCCTGGCAGCCGGGGCAAAAGCCCCCCAGTCCAGTCCCCCGTGGCCACCCTCCTCACGTCCGCCTCTGGTGTGCCCTGGGAAGCGGGAGGGCGAGAAGCGGCGCTGGACCTCTGGCCAAGGAAACCGGGGCGGGCGCCTGCGGCAGGTTTGCCTCCAAATAAACTGGACGGAAGCTCAGTTGCAGGCGTCCCAGGGCACAGCTGGATTGCTTAGGCAAAAAGAGAGGCACCCCCTCAGCTACCAGACAGGGTTGCTGTTGTTGTTGTTGTTGTTGTTTTGAGAGCCCACTGGACCTCTGGCCAAGATTCGACACGCGGCAGCACATCAAGAGGGCTCGAGGGAACAGAAGGAAGGGAAGACGAGACGGGGAAAGAGAAGGCTGCCTAGCAAGCGCCGAGATGAGGCGGCCAAACATTGAATTCGCTGGAGGCACCCAAACCCTTGAGGATTAGGACATCCGGCACCCATTTGCACGGTTAACGCTAAGACAAGCAAATGAACCCTAACCGCCCCCCCCCCCGGGCTTTTAATGTTGAATAAGTTTGGGAGGAAGTGGGGGGGGGGCAGGTGCTGGGGGCCTCGCTGAATGGTTTCCGTGGGGCCAGGTACTGCAGCACGTTACGCTGGCCGGGGACCTCGGCATCAATGTTCCCTCTAAGCTGTGGAGTCTTGTGAGCAAAAATTCTACTTTGTAAACTACTGGCATTAAAGTTACGAGCAGGTGATTTGGCTACTGCTTTAATTAGTTTGTTCTGGAGCCCTCCTCCCTGAGCTAAGACAAAAATGTGTGAGCCGGAGACTTGAAAACTGTGAGCTAGCTCACACTAACTCAGCTTAGAGGGACCACTGCTTGGCATCCCTTGGTCCGTCCAGACAGCTCCGGGCTTCGTTTGGGATCGCTTCCAAGGGGCGCGAAGGAAGCCCCAGCGCTCAGGCATACCGCTCAGAAGGCTGCGCGCGGCGCCTACGTGGATGCGAGTGACTGGGACCCTCTAGGCTTCAGAAAGCTTTTTCTAAGGTGTCTCTGGGAAGGAGGAATCTGACTGATTCCGGGATTTTTTCTGGAGCGGCCGAGGCCAACGGACCTGGTCTAGAGACACCAGGGAAAGAGCAGATCGCGCCCCCCCCACTCCCCCGGTTTTAGTCTCTCCCCGAGGCGCCCCCTTCTTCTCAGGAGGGCTTCTCCCCGTGGGGTCCCCAGCTCCCGGGGTCAGCAGGGCGCACAGGCTTTCTCCGTTCTGCGGGACGCAGCAGGGACTTCCCTCTCGGGGGGACCCCCACCCCCACCCCGAGTCCCAAGCCTCTTATTCTGGGCTGCGCCACCCCGAGTCCGGGGGCGGCCGCCCTCCTCGCCCACTGCAGCGCGACTCATCCTTCCCCCTTCTCCAGCAAAGGCAGACAAGCGCCGAGAGCCTCGCCCCTTCCTAGAGATCACCTAGGGCAGACAGCGGACAGACACGCACCGTGTGCTCCCCCCCCCCCCCCCGCCCGCAGCCTTGGCTCCCCGCATCCCCCCTGGCCTGCCCAGGTTCCGCCCCCTCCCCGCTGGGCGGCGAAGATCCCGAGAGGGCCCCGGTCCTGTTGAGGTTTGACCACACCCCTTCCCGCTCCGCCCTGCCCCTCGGCTCCCGGCTGGGTGGCTCCTCCCACTCCCGCGAGGAGGCGGGGCGAGGCTGGTGGGCCCCCCTGCGCCTCTCCCCTCCTCTGCCTCCCGCCGCGTGTCCGGCTTCCCTGCGAGGGGGTGTCGTCGTCGCCGTCGTCTCCTGTTCCCCCGCGCGAGCCCGCGGGTGTCACTCCTCCGGGATGACCTCCACCTCGGCCCGGGGCGGGCGCCTCACTCGCTTCGGGCGTCCGCGGAGCCTGGCTGCTCGCTGAGGCCGGACCATGGCCCTCCTGCACCAGGACCCCTGAGCGACTCCAGCCGCCGGGAGCTGTCCGCGGCCGAGAAGCCAGCCAGCCGGCCAAGCCACCCACCCACCCACCGCCCGCCCTCCAGCCAAGGTAGCGCTCGCGGCTCCGGAGGGCGCGAGTTCCCCGGCCGGGGAAGAGAGGCGGAGGCAAGCGCGGCGCTGCGGGAGGGAGGGAGGGGAGGGAGGGAGACCCTGGGCCGGGGCCTCCGCGGAGCAAACTTCCCAGAGGAGGAGGAGGAGTTCGAGCCGGCCGGGCGCCTGCTGCCTCCACTGCTGGAGGGCCCTCGCGGCGTGTTCCGCTCCAGGAGTCCTGCCTCCCCCCCCCCCCCCGGCTTGTCGGCTCGAGTACCGAGACAATCGGGCGGGGCCCCCACAGCGGTTTCCCGGGCCGGGGCGCTTTCCTGGGCATCTCCAAGCCTGCCTTGGACGATGCCGTCAGTCCCACAAAGGCGCTCGCGTTCCGACCCGTTTGGGATGCCACCTCCGGCTCTACGCGGCTCTCGCTCTCCCCCCCCCCCCCCACGGCTCACGTCGATGTCGTAGACTTGGTTCCACGGCTGGTTGCAGGGAGAATCTCACTCGGTTTAAACCCCGGTAGCTCGGAGCGTCCCGGGCGCCTCGGCGTCCGGGCATGCCGGCCACATGACCACGGAAACGTCTTTGGACAGCGCTGGCTCTTCGGCTTGGGAACGGAGATGGGCACCGCCTCCCTAGAATCGGACTCGGCTGGCTTTCGAGCAAGGGAACTCTTTCCCTTTCCCTTTCCTCACTCGGAGGAGCCGGACTGGTGGGACTCGACCCCGTCTCGCGTTTCCCACTGGCGGTCCGAAGCCCTTGGGAAAGTCGGGGCGGTGAAGGCTGCGCGCCCGTGGCGAGCCTTGAGACACCCGCCGGCTCCGTCCGCAGAGCCCCAGCCTCCGCCCCGCACCTGCCCGTGGGGTGAAATCCGGCTGCAGCCAGTGGGAGCCTGATGGGACCCCCCCTCGGACGGCAAGGCGCTTCGACCGAGAGACTCGCTCGTCCCGCGCTCGGCTGCAGGAGGGGAGCCCGCTCGGCTGAACCCCCAGCCGGTGATTTGTCGGAGCCGGCGAGCCGGCCCACCGGACTCGGGCAATCCCTCTTCGGATCTCCTCGGGGCTGGCTGCAAGGAGGACGCCGGGTCGGAATACCTGACCCCAGACCTCCGACCCGGGCAGCCCTCCGCGGCGCCTGCCTGCCTGCCTGCTGCGCTGCGCCTTCGGCGGTATTTGTGGCCCGGGTCCGGGCTCCAGCGAGCGCCGCAGAAGCGCCCCGCCGATTCCCGGCCCTTGAGCAGGCAGGCGGGAGGGCTCCCTTCCCTCTTGGCCGCTGCCTCGCGGAGGCGGCCGGGCCCCCGGGACTGCGGCCGATCCGGGCCCGTGGAAGTCGACGCCTCGGCCCCAGCGCCTGGCTCGGGAGCCGGCGCCACGAATCGGCCCGCGGGCAGGGCTGTGCCAGGCAGGGCCCCTTCTCTCCCGCCGGGCGGGCCGCGCTCTTTCTTCAAGGCGCCAGAAGCCCCGGCCCCTTCCCGCCCACCTCCGGGGCCAGGCCGGCAGAGCCCGCGCCCGCAAGTGCTCTCCTCGCCGTGCCCCCGCGGCCAGAGCGAGCAGAGGCGGCCGCCGCGGTGCTCCGAGTCTGGCGGGCGCTGCAAGGGCTGGAGTCCAGGGCCTCGGCTGCCCGTCGCACCCTCCCGGTGCCCAGCCGCGAGGCGAGCCGTCCCGCGTCCTCCAGGGCCTGGCGGGGGAGTTTCCCCGGGGGGGCGGGCGGGCGGGGGGGCGGGCGGCGTTCGACGGGCGGGGGCTGGCGCTCTCCCCCGCCCCGTCCGCGCCACTGCCCCCTCTGGCCGGCCACCGGGGAGCTCGCGAGCCGGGGCGGGGAAGGCGTCTGCGGCTGGCGCTCTCAACCCACCTCTCTCTCTCTCTCTCTCTGTGTCTCTCCGCGCCCAGGTCCCCGGGTCCGCCGGGATGCGGCCGTCGGCTTGGGAGGCGCTGGTGGCGGCGCTGGCGGCGGTGGCGTGCCTGGCGGCGGGCGTGCGCGGCGGCTACGGCCTGAGCATGTTCGCCGCGCAGCCGGCGCCGCAGCCGGACCCCTGCTACGACGAGACCGGCCAGCCGCGCCGCTGCATCCCGGACTTCGTCAACGCGGCCTTCGGCAAGGAGGTGCGGGTCTCGAGCACGTGCGGCCGCCCGCCGGCGCGGTACTGCGTGCTGGCCGAGAAGGGCGAGGAGCGGAGCCGCGCCTGCCACCTGTGCGACGCCGCCGACCCCAAGCGCGCCCGCCCGCCCGCCTCCCTGACCGACCTCAACAACCCGCACAACCTGACCTGCTGGCAGTCGGAGGCCTTCGTCCAGCACCCGCTCAACGTGACGCTGGCGCTGGCGCTGGGCAAGAAGTTCGAGGTGACCTACGTCAGCCTGCAGTTCTGCTCGCCGCGCCCGGAGTCCATGGCCATCTACAAGTCGATGGACGGCGGCAAGGCCTGGGTGCCCTTCCAGTTCTACTCGGCCCAGTGCCGCAAGATGTACAACAAGCCCACCCGCGCGCCCATCACCAAGCAGAACGAGCAGGAGGCCATCTGCACCGACTCGCACACCGACATGCGGCCCCTGGCCGGCGGCCTCATCGCCTTCAGCACCCTGGACGGCCGGCCCTCGGCCCACGACTTCGACAACTCGCCCGTCCTGCAGGACTGGGTCACGGCCACCGACATCAAGGTGGTCTTCAGCCGCCTCCACACCTTCGGCGACGAGAACGAGGACGACTCCCAGCTGGCCCGCGACTCCTACTACTACGCCGTCTCCGACCTGCAGGTGGGCGGCCGCTGCAAGTGCAACGGGCACGCCTCCCGCTGCGTCCGCGACCGCGACGACCACCTCGTCTGCGACTGCAAGCACCACACCGCCGGCCCCGAGTGCGACCGCTGCAAGCCCTTCCACTACGACCGGCCCTGGCAGAGGGCCACCGCCCGCGAAGCCAACGAGTGTGTCGGTGAGTCCGGACGGGGCGGGGCGGGACCGGGCGGGAGCCGCGGGGCGAGTCGAGCGCTCCGCCGCGCTCCTCTCTGGGTCAAACGGACAGGGCACCAGAGCGACCAAGAGGGAGCCGCTTCCCGTCCTGTTTCCTTTCCCGTTTTAAAATGCGGCCTGCGATGGGGAGGTCCGCCGTCCAGCGTCTCATTCTCCAGCACGTGGAACCCGAGTCTCCTCTGGGCGTGCGACATAATGAGGTGGGATTTTTTTGGGGGGGGGGGGGGATGATGGACAGGAGCTCTTTGGCTACCTCTCCGGTGAAATCTCCTGGGAAATAGAAAACCAGCCCTGTGGGCAACGGAAGGCGCTTGGACTTCTCTCCCCAGCGCGCTTCTTTTCTACTACCTGGGAGAGCATTCGGCATGTCCCCTCCACCTGCGTTCTAAAGGTGCCGTGTAGCCTACCCTCTCCGCATTTTACCCAACGAAGGGGGCATCACTCCGACAGCCAGAGGCAGGTCAGGTCCCACTTTATACCACCACAAGGGCAATGCTTGCCCATGGGGTCAGCTCATACGTTTTAGGGGCTTGTCGGAACGCCGCTATGGAGCAGCCTTCTGCAAGAATTCCGCCGCCGGCCGCGGGTAGATGGGAGGTACTTGTCTTTACTTCGGGTACTTTGCACACGCTCAGAGGCGTCCTCTTTTTTAGACTTCAGAACGCAGAACCTTAGCATTAAAAACCCGTCCGTGGCGCTTGCAGTTTGCAGTTAATCGGAGCCCGGCCCCTTAATGTCTGCCCGTGATGTCCTGCGACCTGAACTTAAAATCCCCAAACGTGTGTGGGGGAAATGAAACACTCCAGCCGTTAGTTGCTTTCAGAATTAGAGTTTACTGAGCGCCTCAGACAGAGGGGACCTGGCCATGCTGGTGCCCTGGGGAAGAAACCACTTTTTTTATCCGGACGTTCCGCCCCGCCTCCCTGATGCTTAAAAAAAAATCTCCCGAAGTGCCTTTCAGTGGAATGGTCCCGGTCTGAGCTATGTGAGATGTGAGATATGTGGTTGTCCTGTGACCTGCCTGGAAGAGCCCTTGTAAATTTTGGCTGTTTTTACATCTGACTTTCCCGCTGGAATCATTCTAGTTCCAAAAAAACCTGCCCACACCTCTGTGCGGGTGTGAAACCGTGTTGTTACTGAAATGTCCACATCTACTAATTGCCCTCCTGTGGTCAAGCTAGTATTCAACCGGCTTGATTCTGCTTTAAACAATTGCTGTTGATTCGTGCACTTAGACCCCCCTGGAGTGAAATTTCACACCACTGTGAAATCAGCACAGGAAAAGACAGCAGTCAAACTACTTTAGAAGGGAGGTGTAAAATGACCCTAAGTCAGAAGAGACGCAGGCTAGGCGAGAACCCAGACCCGGGTTCAGATCTCCACTCAGCCAAGGCAGTTCGCTGGGCCTCATGTCCCGGGGCGAGAAGGGAGGGTGCTGCCTTGGGCCCCTTGGAGGACAGGGTAAAAACGCTCGCCAGGCGTGAGAGAACCGAGCGGAGTCCCTCGGGGATAAGCCCGCAATTAAGGTACTCCTCTGTGCGTCTTCACTTGCGCCAGACTTCGAGGGCGAGCGCTGGTTGAACCTGAGTCCTGGAATAGGCCGATCAAGGTTTGTTCCCGGACGTAAGAGAGCTGCTTAAGAGACAGGCCTTCGTAGATGTCGTCTCTCGTAGCGTGGCGACTCCAGGTTACCTTTCCGCGGCTCCCGCAACCCTCGGCGGCGCAGAAGCCTCGCCGCTAAAAGACAGGGAAGGGGTTGGCACCTTTAGGCTTGGGGGGCTGAGTCTGACTCGAGGGGGACGGCCAGCGGAAGACCCGCTTGTTCGGCACACGCTCGAAGCTCTTCTTCTCTTCTTCCCATGGGGTAGGAATGTCTGCGGCCGTTTTGGGGAAAAGCTGGGAGCCAAGAAAGGCGCGGGGGGCTCTGCCCGCAAGGCAGCGCGCTCGTGTCCTCGTTTTCAGCCCGCTCGGCCTCAAGTGGGCTTCAGTCCAAGTATTTCGGCTACTTACATTAAGCCTGGCAGGAAATTAATTTCCCGTCGGTTTCTCCCAAGTTAAGCCCCCTCCCTGCCCCAATTCAGGGCAGCCTTGTATTTCGGGGGGGGGGGGGGGGGGGACAGGTGCAGTGGTGGGTTCGAATTGCGTCCCCTGACCTCTTGCATTGGGGTTGGCAGCCTCTGCTCTCGGGAGAGGTAGAATGAGCCCACCCGCCCTCTTTTACCAGCTCGCCATTCTTCGTGCCTCAGTTTCCAAGGGTAGACTCCAGCTGGCAGGGGGGTGACTTGGGCAGCTGCGAAGGAGCCCGCAAGATGACGCTTCTGTCCGTTTGTCCGGGGAGGGGAAACTGCGGCGGGCGTCTAGGAAGCCGGGGGGGGGGGGGGGGTTGGGAGCAGCCCCTGTGCCTGGGCTTTCCGCCCGTGATCGCCGTCTGTCTTTCCGACGGTCAGATCCTCTGGCGCGGCCGCGGGCCCTGGAACGAACGTCTGCCTCCGGAAGCTGACGCCTCCGCTGCTCCGATCAGTAGCCAAATCGCCCCCGCAGTTTTGCCACGATCGGGCCCAGACGCTTTCCTTGGACCCGGCTGAACCGAAGAAAAGACGCCGCCTGCCGCTCTCAGGGTGTCAGAGCTGGTCGGTGCGGGGCGAGAACCAGACAAGAACCGTCGGGAGAGGCGGGGGGAGCAGCCAGAGAGAAGGCGAAAGGCTGGTTGATTGGAAACCGGGAGACTGGGAGTTTTCCAAGGGACCCCGGGCTCGCCAGACGGCCAGATGAGAGCGGAATTCTCCCAGCTGCTGTGCCAGATGTGTAATAGGGCCGAACTTAAAAAAAAAATCATAAACTGCAGTTAGAAACAGTCAGAAGTGTTTGGGGGAAATGAAACACTCTACTGGTTACTTGTTTTCAAAGCTTAACTTTATTTACTCCTTAAGCACCTCAGTGTCCTAAACAGATCCATTTAGAACCATTGTCTGAGGAAGTGTGCTTTGCACATGAAAGCTTACACTTCGAATCAAATTATGTTGGTCTTGAAGGCGCCCCCACTGGACTCAGACTTTGTTCTACTGTTTCAGACCAACAGGCAGCCCCGCCTGAATTTTAACACCCATTTAGAAGCTGAAACGAATGCATTCTGTTAGGGACTAGATCCAAGACTTGCTTCCAAAACAGCCCCCTTCCTGGAAATGGAAGTGTATCCGGCTAAATTCAAGTTAAGTTTTGAAAATGCAGTCCCTAGAAAGTGTTTAGCGTTGCAATTTAAGCATACTTGGCTGGAAACAGGAACCACCGAAACCAGTGTGACGCCATATGAATAAGCATGGTTGGATTAGTCGGAAAGAATTATTATAGGAGGATTATGTATGTATCTCTTATTTAGCAGAGTATCATTAAGAATAATTGTAAAACGAGTATTTCTTCGCTTTTCACACCAATTTAAAAATGAAATCCGGTACTGGAGCTGCAGTTTCTTGAAAACAAAGTCGCTTCCTTGGAAACACTTGTTAAGACATTCTGAGAAATGCCAGCTGAAGTCAAACCCCCCCCCCCCCGCTTAATAAGAATAATTGCTTAATAAGAATAAAAGCAAACAGATTGTTGTCATGTCTCCAAAACAGACAAAAACGTGTTTCCTGCCATAAAGTTCCTAGGGTTCGTCCCCCCCCCCACCAAGTCATTAATTTTTTAATGGGAGATGGTTGCAAAGAGGTCCTTGCACCCTAAAATACTGGGAGGGAGGAGGAGTCGAGTCACAAATGGAAAAACGCATTTGCATCCTCTGAACCGCCCCTCCAAACAGCATGGCCCGACAGTCTCCCGGCCTGAGCTGGGACCAACTCCTACCCCCTCCTGCACGGTGTTGCACAACCAGTATCCTCTCAAAGCCCCACCACCAATGCTCCCTCTAAGCGGTAGAGCCTTGTGAGCAAAAATTCTACTTTGTGAGCTCCTGGGATTAAAGTTGTGAGCGAGCCATTTGGCTGCTGCATAATTGAGTTGGCTCTGGAGCCATCCTTCCTGAGCTAAGACAAAAAAGTGTGAGCCGGAGGCTAAAAATCTGTGAGCTAGCTCACACTAACTCGGCTTAGAGGGAACACTGCCCACCACCACCAACTTTCCAGGTTTCTCACTGCAGCATGCCTTGCCCGCAGCTGTCAGACTACTATGTAATGCCTCAGAATCGCCAGGCGCTCTCCTTGCTCCCTTCTTTCATGTATTTTCCTGCTTCCCACAACCCATTTGAGTTCGCTGGATGATCAAAAGTCATTTAATTCCCCTCCCAATAATGATGCTCAGCCACGGCCACCTCACAGCGAACTCAGATTTCAGAGCAGATTTTTGATTAGGGGAGTTTACATCCTGACAGTCATTCCTTCCTGCCCAAACTTTTCACCTAGAGGAGCCTGGCTTGAAGTTTTAAAGAGTCATGCATGACAGCTGTCTATACGCCTTGCCTAGCGTTGTTTTACAAAGTGGAAACCTGGGTATCGAATCATGACAAAGAAGACTTGATATGGAGCCATGAATGGAACGAATAGTACACTAAGTTTTCATTTCACTCTGGTAAGGGGGCTACTGGAACTAAGAAAGATGCAAGCTGAAGCAGAAAATAATGGATGAATGTTGCTGATCAGATATAATTCTTCTAAAAATCAAATATTGTTTCCCAGAAGGCATGGCTTCCATGGCCAGAGCCTCCTCACCACGCTAAGAAATCGTTTCCCACCCATCTGGAGTAGTTAATTGCTCTGGAGTGAAATGGGTGAACTCACAGATCTTTTTTCTCTTATCTATGTTAGTGGACGGTTCTTAGATTAACAAGTATCTGTGGTTGTGTTTATTCAAGTGATTCAAGGTTCTTTTGCCATGATACATCCTGCCTTCCCCACCTCCTAGGGTGGCAAACTTGTTACTGCAGTTAGATCCAGGTGGGCAGCCGTGTTCGTCTGAAGCAGTAAAACAGAGTTTAGTCCAGGGGCATCTTTAAGACCAACAAAGTTTTATTCGAGTGAGGAGCTTTCGTGTGCATGCGCACTATCTCAGATACAAATGTGCGTGCACACGAAAGCTCATAACGTGAATAAAACTTCGTTGGTCTTAAAGGTGCCCCTGGACTCAAACTTTGTTACTGCCATGCACGAGCTAAAAGTGGCTTTAGGTTCTGTGGATCTTGCTTTGGGTTCTTTGGATCTTACTCTAGAGCAGAAGGCTGCAGTGCATCATCCGCAAGGAATCACCAAGCCTTCATTCATGAGAACAGCCATCCGTTTCTGCTGCAAATTCAAGACAGTGGTTAGCCTAGCCCAGGGGTGGGCAAAGTGTGGCTCGGGAACCGCATGCGGCTCTTTCACATACATTATGTGGCTCCCGGCAGGGCGGCTGGGGAAGCTAAATATCGTAAGCGAACAAATATCATTGGACAAATTAATATTGTTATCAATATCTGCTTTTACCCCTTTTGTTATTATTTTTGGCAGTCCCATTTAATGTTAATAAAAAGCAAATTTGCTTATTTTCCAATAAAAGCAGGTAATATTTGTTCATGTCTTGTGACTTTCAAACATCTGATGTTTATTCTATCTTACGTTAAGCAAGTTTGGTCACCCCTGTTCTAGGTGGCTCTTACGCTGAGCAAGTTTGCCCACCCCTGGCCTAGCCCCATCATTAGGTGGAATACAGTGAATACATCAGATGTCCAATTTGGCGGGCACAACATGGTTAGTTGTTTATTTATATTATTATTTATACTGGGACTGGAGCTTTTTGGATTTTCCAGCTTTGGCACTGAAATATTTTGTCTGGCCCTGAAGTTTCAGGAGTCCCTGATGTTCCTATATTGCATATTCATCAAAGACCTTGGTAAATTTCCTTCCAATTCATGCAAGTATGAATAAGGTCCTGAGTAAATTCTGAATAAGGTTCATTTATGCATATTGAATTATATTGTTTAATAGACAGTGGGTGCTGTTTGCTTTGGCTTCCATTTGTAAGCTAAAGCAGCAGCACATGTACAGTTTTATTTTTTTTTACAATAAATCATAATCAGATGTGACTTTAAAGAGATTTTTTAAAATTTCTTTGCTCTTGAATACCAAGAATAATAACAAAACAAATATTGGCAGCGCATAGCAGTTGTTTGGGTTACTGTCATCCTTTAGAAACTGAACACAGCTAAATATGCTGTGATTAATTCCAAATACAGGCAAGGAGTTTGCAAAAGGCCTGCTGAATTCTTGTTCTGGTGAGACACCAGCTCTCTCAGTTTGGTAGATCCCCCCCCCCACACACACACACACACTAATATTTTATACAGTCAGCTTACCTGTATGAATATGCTAAAGGTAGATTTGAATGTGTGTATTTTAAGTAAGTTAAGCAGTATAATGTGTTCTTGCTATGTCACAAGGTTTGGAACCTATAGATAATGCAGTATAACTTCAGAGTGATTCCTCATGCCAACTTCTTTGTGTTGCTTACGCTTAGCGAGTCCTCGTCTGCATTCAGCTGCAAGCAGAACTGGAAATGGGAGCTCTGTACAGCACTTAAGAGTGCTATATTTCTCATCAAAATCCATCCCGACGTCTAAAGTCCATAGCAAATATTCTTTAGCAAACTCCTTCCTGCAATCCTCCTTTTTTTGTTTTTGTTTTCAGACTAATTCCTGTTTTCTCCAGTCTTGCTGATATTCCTCTCCCTCTAGGCACTGATGAATCTAAGATTTAATGATCAGAATTACCTCAATTGGTATGTGTAGGGGGTGGTAGATGTGACTTTTTTCTCGATTGTCTAATTAATTGCTTATAACTCTTATTTGACTATTTATAACTGTAATAGCAGGGGTCCGTTGGAGCGGGAGCGCACAGGAGCGCAGCTCCGGGAGTGAGGAGCCCAGGGGGCGGGCACATGACCAAGCCCCGCCCCCTCCTCGGCTTCCCCGAGCAGTGCAGAGGCGCAGCGCCCCGGGGAAAGCCCTGCTAGGGTCTTTATTGTTTTAAATGTTTTGTTTTAACTTTGATAATTTTATCATTGTTCCTTTTATGACTGTGTGCTGCTTTTCCAGAGACTTGCTCAAGGTGGCATATAAATTTTCTAAATATACCATTTTTTATCTGGGCACATGGCACATAAGTACTGGAGAAATGTCACCAACCCTTCAGCAGCTTCCACCTTATCAGTTTGGTGTAGTGGTCAGGAATTGGACTCTGGAAGAACCGGGTTTGATTCCCCACTCCTCCACATGCAGCTGCTGGTGTGACCTTGGGCCAGTCACAAGTTCTCTCATGAGCAGTTCTCAAAAGACCTCTCTCGGCCCCACCTACCTCACAGGGTGTCTTGTTGTGGGGAGGGGAAGGGGAAGGGATGGGTGGTGCACATGTCCTGGGTATCTCAAATCTACTTGAAACCTGGTGGTTTCAAGGGAGCAGGAAAAGAGTGAGGGTGTGTTCTTTATGCATATTTTTATTGCACAAAGTACTGGATGGGGAAGGGAATGGAGGAAGAGCAGGTCAGTTTCACTCACCTGTGGAGTGGAGCCTGAGGGGTGGGTGTTGCCTTCTGACACACTTCCGGTATGTTAGGGGGTGTGGCATATGCAAATGAGTTATGCTAATGAGCTCCTGCACCTCTTTTTCTACAAAATGACCCCTGTGTAATAGCATATATTTTTAAAAGGGTAAACTGCAATATATTCTCTGGCACTGAACGTGTTGGCCTAGTGTGTGATATCAAGGAGGGTTTAGCTATCTGGCTGGTGTAGTGACCACCTAACGCACCGGCAGATCTGCTGTCTGACCTGTTAGATGCTGTATCGGGCTGGGCGTTGGAGTACCTCAGACTTCTTGAGAGCCAGTCTGGTGTAGTGGTTAAGTGCGTGGACTCTAATCTGGGAGAACCGGGTTTGATTCTCCACTCTTCCACTTGCACCTGGCTGGATGACCTTGGGCAAGCCATAGCTCTGTACCAGCTGTTCCCTCAAGGACAGCTTGGGAAAGAGCTCTCTCAGCCCCACCTACCTCCCAGGGTGTCTGTTGTGGGGAGGGGAAGGGAAAAGGAGTTTGTAAGCCGCTCTGAGACTCCCTTGGGGAGTGGAGGGCGGGGTATAAATCCAATCTCTTCTTCTTCTTCTTCTTCTTCTTCTTCTGGTCCTGGGTGACTTCAGTGTCCATGCCGACAATGTGGCATCTTCTCAGGCCAGGGACCTAGTGTCATCCATGGAGGCACTGGGACTCTTCCAGTTTATATCGACCCCCACGCATCAAGCGGGCCACATGCTGGATTTGATTTGGGGGATGCAGATAAATGAAGATCCGATGGCTACAGAGGTAGTCCTACAGTCTGACCTCTTCACCCTGAATGTCCGGTTGAGCATGCCATGCCTGCCCTGTTCAGGCAGCGAGTGGATTTATGCTCACCCACTGAGACACATGGACCCTAGTTGGCTTCAGGAAGCTCTGTGGGATCCAACGCCCCCTGGCGGCTTGTTAGATGAGCTGGTGGAGGACTGGGAACACTGGCTTGCTGAAGCCATCGACGAGATCACTCCCTTGGCGCCCTCTACACCCCTGCACCAAAGCAGCACCATAGTATACCACAGAGCTACGGAGGATGAAGTGAGAGCTAAGATGGCTAGAGCGAAGGTGGCAACATGCTCAGGATGAAGCATCGTGAACATCTTATAGGACACTTATGAAAGCCTATGAGATGGCTGTGAAGGTCGCGAAGAAAGATTTCTATGCAACCTCCATTGTGTCTGTGAGCTCACACCCAGCCCAGTTATTTAGAATTATTCAGTCTATTATGATTCTGCCGCAGGGCAGACCAAATAGTCTGGGACTGACATTTGGCTGTGAGGCATTTGTGAGTCATTTCGCAAATAAGGTTGTGATGCTCAACCAGGATCTCCCAACCACAACTGAGACAGTAAGGAAGCTGGATGCCCCTTGTCTGTCTTTGGATGCCCCAATTCTGGACCGCTTCAGCCAACTCTTCCAGGAGGAAGTTGACAGGATCTTGGCAGCAGTGAAGTCTACTACCTGCCTCCTTGACCCAGGCCCTCCTCGGCAAGTGGAAGTCTGCGGGGAGGGCATTTGCGACCCTCTGGGGGAAATCATCAACTTGTCCCTTTCAACTGGGACTTTTCCAGGGGCCTTGAAGGAGGCAGTGGCTCATCTGCTCTTGAAAAAAAAATCACTGGACCCTATGGTCCTGGCCAACTACTGTCCATTGTCGAACTCACTGTTCCTGGGTAAGGTGGTTGAGAGAGCGGTGGCTGAACATCTCCAAGCTTTCCTGGATGATGCTTCTATCCTTGATCCTTTCCAGTCTGGCTTTCACCCTGGCCATGAGATAGAGATGGTTCTGGTCACCCTTACAGATGACCTCTGTAAACATCTGGTTCAGGGCAGATCTAACAGCAGCATCTGACATGGTCGACTATTTATTTGTTTGTTTGTTTTTGGGATTTATATCCCGCCTAGCCAGCGTGAGCCGGCTCTAGGTGGCTTACAAGATTAATCAATATACATATAAAATACAGCCAAAATATATAACAACAAAGAACCACAAGATTCCACCAAATTTGGCATCCAACATTACTTCCAGGTGCAAAGTACAGCAAATTTCCAGGCCTGTGACCAGAAGCTTGCAGACTATGATCTGTTGACCCACCACCTTGCCAACATAGGAGTTCGGCAGATTGCCTTGCAGTGGTTTTCCTCCTTCCTCCATGGTTGGGAACAAAGGGTGACACTTGGCAAGAGGCTCTCCTCGTGGTACCCATTAGAATGTGGAGTGCCACAGGGTGCAATCCTCCCGCCAATGTTATATATGCACCCCCTCACCCAGTTAGTCCAGAGGTATGAGCTGGGTTTCCATCAATATGCAGATGACATCCAGCTCTATCTGCTATTGGATGGCCACCTGTCCTCCACCCCCGATAATCTGGCTGAGGCTTTAGAGGCTGTTGCTGGATGGTTGTGCCAGAGCAGGTTGAAGTTAAATCCATCAAAGACAGAGGTCCTGTATCTAAATTGGGGGGGGGGGTGGACATGGGTGTCAGGCTCCCCACTCTGGATGGGGCGCCTTTGGTGCCAGCCCAGAAAGTGAGGAGCCTGGGAGTAAAGCCGGATGCCTCTCTTTCCATGGAGGCCCAGGTTTTCGCAGTCGCCAGATCTGCCTTTTCTCATCTTAGGCAGATTAGGCTACTGAGACCCTCTCTCTTCTCCCAGGACATAGCTGCAGTGACTCATGCAGTGGTCACTTCCAGGCTTGATTACTACAATTCGCTCTATGCAGGCTTACCCTTGACCTGGAAATTACAGCTGGTGTAGTAGTGCACCTGCTGACGGTGACACCTGTGCAGCCTCATGTTCTGCAGGTGCTCTGCCAACTACATTGGCTACCGATTGAATTCTGGATCTACTTCAAGGGGTTGGTAATATCCTTTAAAGCCTTACATAGCCTGGGACCAACATATCTGGGGGACCGCCTCTTCCCCTATACGCCTTGAAGAGCGTTACACTCTATGGACCAACACCTCCTGGTGGTCCCTGGCCTGAAGGACATCCATCTTGGTTCAGCCAGGGCTTTCTCTGCCCTGGCCCCTGCCTGGTGGAACACGCTCCCTATTGAGACCAGGGCACTGTGGGATCTTCTTCAGTTCTGCAGGGCCTGTAAGATGGAGCTGTTCTGCCAGGCCTTCGGCTGACATGGTGAGCATCCATGTATGGCCTCCCTGAGGTTTTTGTCACCCATCCAATAATAGCTGGCCATTATTCATCTGTTACCAATGGGCCAGGGAACCTCTTGCGGCCAGCCAATTTCTGTTCTTGGGCTGCGACCACCATTTTAATGTATCCTATTGTGTTTTATTTTTAAATTATAATTATTGTATTGCTGATATGTTGCTACCTGCCCTGAGCCCATTTGTGGGAAGGGCGGGCTATAAATATGATAAATAAAATAAATAGAACTTTGACAGCTACAAAGTATAAAACAGATAGTTAACAGCCTCCCTTAACAGCAAGATCTGGTTATTTACAACGTATTCATGAATGCCAGGGAAACAGAAAGTAACTCATCCCAGGAAAAAGAAGGACTGAAGATTTAAAGGGACAATAGCCCTGAGAAAATTCAGTCGCCCTTGACAGTCCATATGGGACAGCCTGGTATTGCAATTGTGTTTTTCTTTTATCAGGAACTCATTAGCATAATAGGCCACACCCAGCAGCAGAAACTCATTAGCATATTAGGCCACACCACTGACAGTACAGCTTATTAGCATCTTAGGCCCCATGTTACCAGAATAGTGGTCATCCAGCCACATACCCCTTTTGCTTCTTATTCTGTTTACCTAGTTTGTTGTCAAAACCCAGGGCTTTTTTTTGTAGCAGGAATTAATTTGCATGTTGGGCCACATGCCCCTAATGTAGGGTCATTTTACACCTTCCCTCTAAAGTAGTTTGACTGCTGTCTTTTCCTGTGCTGAATTCACAGTGGTGTGAAATTTCACTCCAGGGGGTCTAAGTGCACTAATCAACAGCAATTGTTTAAAGCAGAATCAAGCCGGTTGAATGCTAGCTTGAGCACAGGAGGGCAATTAGTATATGTGGACATTTCAGTAGCAGCACGGTTTCACACCGCACAGAGGTGTGGGCAGGGTTTTTTGGAACTAGAATGATTCCAGCGGGAAAGTCAGATGTAAAAACAGCCGTAGCCAATCCTAATGAGTTTCTGCTGTTGGGTGTGGCCTATTATGCTAATGAGTTCCTGATGGGTGTGGCCAACTCAGGAGCCATCTGGAACTCCGTTCCTGTGTGTTCCTGCCCAAAAATAGCCCTGCTTTTATCTACACAAGTCAGAGCTGAAAGACACAGAAAACCATCACAAAAATACTGGACTGCAATGGGGTAATCTATAAAAAATTAGTGAACAACTCGTGGCAATTGTAGACTGAAAGTGCAGTCCTAGGCAGAGCTGTGCTCTTCTGAGTCCACGGGCCAAACCTTTTGCTGCCGCTTTTTCACCAGGCGAACGCAGATTGCCGCCAGTATGGTTGTGTACGCTGTTTTAACACTGTCATTTGTTTTTTATGTTTTAAACCTGTAAACCATTTTGATGGTATCGTTACGTCGTAAGCCGCCTTGAGCCAGCTTGTTGGAAAGGCGGGATAAAAATGCGAACAATAAATAAATACATAAATAAAATAAGTCAGTTGCCTCCAGTTGACTTAGAAGGTGTAGTTCCGCTCAGGATTGCACTGTAAATGGCTGCTATGGAACCATTTTTTTTAATTTTTAGATTCTTAGAGACTTATGGGAAGGGATACATGACTGGACAGCAATTGTTCCAACTCTAACTGAAATGGCTGGCATAGGAATTGTGGTGCAAGAAGCTTAACTCTTCCCTTTGGTGTTCTCTCTTGAGCACAATTTACTCAAGAAACAGCCTAAAAGAAAATGGCTTGACCTGAAACTTCTGTGGATGGAAGGGATTTTCCATCCACAAAGCTCAACTTCTCCCCCACCTCCCACTTCAGCCCCAGATTCTCCCCTGTGCTTCTCCTGAGGGAAAAGGGACTCTCCAGGAACAGCATAGGGCTTCGGCAGGCCTACCTCAGAAGGGGGAATCAGAGAAAACTGCCCTCCTCCCTCTGTGGTTATCCTCTGTGGGATCTAACTCAGCAACTTTACAGCTTGATAGCCATTAGTAAGAACTTAATTTAGTTGCTGTTAGATGTACTGTGCTGTCTGTCAGATCAAGGCTAACTCAAACATACCGACTTGTATGACTGGTCTGTGCAGGCTCTACTGTAGACAGTGTGAAACATGAACAGTGATGTTATAAAGTCTAAAACATTGTGCATGAAATCTTGTGCAAACTTCAAACAGGAAAGTTTCTGTTATTCTCTCTCACACATGCATGCAAACAAAAACTTATTCTTAAGGAATTCAGGCTTGGAGAGATCTTGAAATGTTTTCCCCATGGATTAGGGAACTTGTTTTGCAGAATGAGACACAAAGTTTGCTGATGTTTTAATCTGCTTCTGGTGAAGAATGTTCAACTCGGGGTGTTTTAGTGCTGAAAACTCTTAAAATACCTTGTGAGACAGATGCTTGCAACACTTCCCAAGTCTGTGGCTGGGCTCAAGTTAAGGAAAACTAATTCAGAAACCACAGCAAGAGATCTGCAAAAGGCATCTTTTCACAGTCAGCGCTCGGAAAACTAAACCCTTGGTACCACATTGTGTTAGCTCTAGCTATGATATCACACAATGGAAATGAAGCTGCATAAGCATATGGAGTAGCTCCCTGAGCCAACGCAGCTCTAAATCTCTGCATCCTGAGATTAAAGTTCAGATCTGACTGCGCACGTGCACACACACACACACAAATAAATCCTTAGTGATAAGTGTTTAGAAGACTATAAGGAACATCAAATGAACATGAAAGAACAAGGCATGGTCCTTTGTCCTCAACAATCTCATTAAGAGAGCTTGTTATAGAATAACTAGTAATTATTACTTGCTAGCAAAATTCTCATTATTGGAGATGGGTTGAGTTTGATGAAGGAAGCGTTAAACTGTAAGCACATCTCTGTGAACAATGACAGAGCCAGCTTCAGGTTTTGGGACCCGGGGCAGAAGATGCTCCGGGTCCTGCCTTCCATCATCCCAGCTGCATTGCTGCTACTGGGGGGGGGGGGGGAGCAGCTGACGCAGTGACTACTTTCAGTGCCGCCTCCTTTTCATGTGAGGAAGCTTGGAAGAAGGTTGGCACTGAAGGGGTGAAGAGGAGTGAGAAAGTGTCACTCTTCCCACTGAGAAATTGGGGGGAGGGGGGGAGTCAGCGACACTTGCAGGGACCTCTACCCCAATCTCCCATTTCCCATTCAAAAAGCAACCGCAGATCATGTGAGAGTCCTGCTGTCACTCCCCACAGAAATGGTGGTGTGCATGAGAGCTGCATGCTTGTTCTGAACCACCCACAAAACCCTACAGGGAGTGGCCGCAGGTTCTTCCTCTCCTTGGCAGGTGGCCACTTCCTAAGCTTTCGGCATCCATGTGTCCAGCTATGTTTACGACTGATGCTGCATGCACAGTGACATATGTGTATCCTCAATGAGAACCAAGCCAGCCAGTGTCAGGAACGGAGGAAAGATTTTTGCCCTTAATACAATGGCATCCTCAAGTACAGCGCTTTTATTTCTTCTTTTATAAATTAATGACAACCAGGGGTCTGTTGGAGCGGGAGCGCACAGGAGCGCAGCTCCGGTAGTGAGGAGCCCAGGGGGCGAGCGCATGACCAAGCCCCGCCCCCTCCTCGGCTTCCCCGAGCAGTACAGAGGCCAGCGCCCCAGGGAAAGCCCTGCTAGGGTCTTTATTATTTTTAATGTTTTGTTTTAATATTGATAATTTTATCATTGTTCCTTTTATGACTGTGTGCTGCTTTTCCAGAGACTTGCTCAAGGTGGCATATACATTTTCTAAGTATACCATTTTTTATCTGGGCAGATGGCACATAAGTACTGGAGAAATTTCACCAACCCCTCAGCAGCTTCCACCCCATCAGTTTGGTGTAGTGGTCAGGAGTTGGACTCTAATCTGGGAGAACCGGGTTTGATTCCCCACTCCTCCACATGCAGCTGCTGGTGTGACCTTGGGCCAGTCACAAGTTCTCTCAGAGCTGTTCTCTCAGAGCTGTTCTCAAAAGACCTCTCTCGGCCCCACCTACCTCACAGGGTGTCTTGTTGTGGGGAAGGGAAAGGGAAGGGATGGGTGGTGCACATGTCCTGGGTATCTCAAGTCTACTTGAAACCTGGTGGTTTCAAGGGAGCAGGAAGAGAATGAGGGTGTGTTCTTTATGCTTATTTTTATTGCACAAATTATTGGATGGGGAAGGGAATGGAGGAAGAGCAGGTCAGTTTCACTCACCTGTGGAGTGGAGCCTGAGGGGTGGGTGTTGCCTTCTGACACACTTCCGGTAAGTTAGGGGGTGTGGCATATGCAAATGAGTTATGCTAATGAGTTATGCTAATGAGCCCCTGCACCTCTTTTTCTACAAAATGACCCCTGATGACAACCATTTATATAAAACGAAATGGAAGGGTGTACTCCGGGACATCATTTAAGTAGGGGGTGAAACCTCTGCTCTGTCCTTGGTGTCCTCAGTAACCCCACCACTCATAATCCATTTCCTATCAGCACCGGCGGCCGCTGCATCTGCAGAACTCTGTCTCCTTGGTTATACCAGAGTATGACAAAACCCTAACAAGTGGTTTTTATACAGAGAGATAATTTCTTTGGCACTTTTTCTTGATACATTATGCCTCAGTTTGGTTGTGCATTCTACTAATTCACTGCAGTCACAATGCATGACTGTGACTGATTTGAGTAAATTATCTACTGACATGTCAAGAATGGAACAGGAATGATACTGTAATGATTTCAAATTGTGGTGTGTGTGTTCCTTTAAATGTTTAGTCTGACTGCTGTACTGCAGGGGTTGATAGAGGGAGACATGTGTGATTTGATTGGCTGATGACTGAGAGTGTGGGAGGAGATGTTCTGAGAGGATTCTGGGAGAGTGGTTTCTGTCTTAAGAAGAATTCTGTGTGTTTGGAGAGACTGCCTAGTCTGTGTGACTATGGGAGTTTTGAAGATAGTCTGTGTGACTATAAGAGTTTTGCGAGAGAATCTATATGGAAAAGAACCAAGTTGCATCTAAACTGTGTGGTTAGACAAATGTTTATTCCTTGTGAAGAAAACAAAGAGACTAGCCTGAGTGGCTATCTATATGAGAGAGAGAGAGAGATAAGCCTGACAGAGTGGAGTTTGGGAGACTGTTTGTCGCACCAAGCATTGCCAGTTATATTCCCAAGTTCCTTTCTTCAGCAACTGTTCAAAATAACCAGAAACCTATTTTGTTCTTTATTAAATAAATCATTTTTTGTTTAAATATATCCCAGAAATCAGTACAGTACTTCCTCAGGGCCACACAGTCTTCTGAAGTGCCCAGACCCTAGGTCATACTACTAAAAGCGTGAGATTTGGCATTTTAAATTCCTGGTGGCAGCAAGGAACTACCAAGTTTATATACAAAGAGAGTGTTTAAAAGTAAAACCGTTTCCCCCAATAGCAAGAACATCACAGGTACAATAAAAACACAACATTTATCTGGAGATAATCATTCATCGTAACTTTTACACCAAGCATAAGTTGTGCAATCAGACTGTTTTTCTATCTGCATTATTGTGAGGTGTTACACTCTATATGTAGAAGCAAGGCCAAAAGCAAGGTTATAGTTGAGTGAACCCCAGCCTTTGCTCCATTTCTGTCTCTCTTCATGCAGCCCTCCTTTCTTAGTTTCCCTGCATTTCCATCTTTTCCTTCATTGACCTTCTCTGAAGCTTCATTTACCCCATTATCATTGTCCCTTTGCCTTCCCTAGGCTCCCCAGGAGTGCTTATCCGAGTTCCTTTTCTTTGGCCTTTACATTTCTTCTGTATGTACGTAAGTGCCATCAAGTCACAACTGACTCACACTGACCCCTCAAAGGGTTTTCAAGGCAAGTGAGAACCAGAGGTGGTTTGCCACTGTCTTTCACCAAAGAGTCTTCCTTTACAGTCTCGCATCAAAGTACCAACCTTGCTTGTATTGACCATGCGGTCATGCATGTATTGACCATGTGGACCATGCATGTATTGACCATGCGGTCGCCATGTGCTCCAGCAATGGCGACCGCCATGTGGCCAGAGCACATGGCCAAGAAACTACCTGAGCTTCAGCCAGGTAGAACAAAGGCCAGGTGGATTCTAACCGGCCACCAATCATGCACCTAGGTTTCTCCCAGGGAACCTATGAGATGTAAATAGACATAATAGCCTATCAGGCCACTTGGGCGAGGTCAGGGGATTATCCCTGACCAGCATAAAAGGAGGGCTCGGAGCCCTGGGTTGTAGGCTTCATCCGGACCAGCGATAAAGATCTAGATGTTTCACTGTTCCATGGACTCCTGACTCCAATACTTCTCACTTAGCTTTGAAGAGCTGATGAGATTAGGCTGTAACCTGCTTCCTTCCCTGCTGTTCAGATCCTAGGCCCGTTGAAATACTCCCTACCCAGTTCTTTTTCATTGATTTTTTTCTCCTATTTCATGGGCTACCCTCTTCTTCCAGTCTTCATTTCCTCTCATTTCTGCCATCTTGGACCTTCACCTGGCTACCTTTCCCCTTTTTTTTTTGACTCAGCAAGATCTTTTGACCATGTAGATGGCACCGGTCGACTGACTGTTGATTCTGTATTAGTTCTGCCTACTCATACAGTTCAGGCTCAGGCAGGCCCCTGGGGCAAGAGGCAATAAAGACAATCCAAACAGAGTCCAGGATCAAAAAACAGATGTTCAGAAGTCCAAGCATCAAACCAGAAGGGTAGACCCAAAGAGCACAAGCCAAGTCAGAGTCCAGAAGATCAAGCATGCCTTCTCTGGCATTCCAAGAGCTCTGGAGACCTCGTGGGTGAGGCGAGCAGTGGTGGGGTTTCTACTTCCACTTCAGAGCCCAGGCTGCGGGGCTGAGGGCCTGGCGTGCGGACTGTGGCTTTAGACTCCCCCTCTGCACTGGATGGAGCCTGTAACTTGTCTGGCAGGTCTTCCTACAGCATCTGAGGGCTGCGGGTGGCTTCCTCAATTTCTTCCTCACCTGAGGGAGGGACTGGCAGCAGACCCATGACACTAGGTCTTTCTCCCCTGAGGTCCCCAGGAGGAAGGGGGTTGAGTTTGATTCTTAAAATGTAATTCAGCAGCGTGAATTAAACGAGAGACAGAGTTCAGTGTGTTTGCTTAAAGAGAAAATACTTTACTAAAAACAAAACATGAGGTTGGGGAGCTTTGAAGATTAAAAAAAAAGGAATATTTCTATTCAACCTATTCTGACTGCATCTTTACAGTTAGAAGACAAACGGCTTAGTGGCTGCTGCTTCTTGCTCACAGACAAAGGGTTGTAAAAGGTGCAAACAACTGCATAGAACAGCAAAGCATTTCTTCTAGCAACTTATTGATTAATCAATAGATAGGTTACAGACCCCTTCATTTACTAACACCTCCTGCAAATTTTCCCTGGGCTAACTAAACAATTTGCTATGTAATTTCCTGCTTACTAACAACAACAGTTAACTCTATAATGACTGGAAGTGTAAGCAACATGTAAATATCCCAGCAAAGGGACTTTTCTCCCAGGACAGGTTCTCAAAACACAATGTATTATTTCTCCCTCTTAATCTTGTCAAAAAATTATCCCAATAGGATTACTCCTGCATTGACAATGTTGTTCAGGAAGAAATGTTGTACAGATGTGTGGAAGTGAGTTGACAAGTGAAAAATCACATAGATGGAAACATGGAGTTATATGGGGCAGGAAAATAAGTGCTGGTTGTTGTTTGAATGTCTTAAGTTTTGTGGCTTCCAAGGGCATAAGATATGGTGAAAATCACTTGGACTTGATTTTATTATCACCATATAGAAGTGAGTTCCAGGCACAGGGAGTTAAATTCTTCCTTGGGATACAGGCAAGCTAGTCCACTGGGGAGTCAGTCCTGAATCCTGTGGCTTGTATTATAGATCTCTCCACTCGGCCAAGTTTGAAGGTTTCCTGCAACCCAAGAAACCCTCCCAAATGGAAGAGGCTCTAGGGCTTAGGAAACCTTCAGACTTGGCTGAGCAAAGTGGTAGTATACCATACAAGCCTGTGTCTTTCAGTCATTCCCTTTGGTCATCACAATGTGCTAGCAGCATGCGTTGGCCATACTGAACATGCCTAGATGTAGGAGTTTGGTGAGGAAGCACTACAAGAGTGGGTTGTATTCGACAGGGACTTTCATTTAGTGTCCCCAGTATCTGCAAATGCCTTTCCCCTGCTTTCAGTGTCCAGTGCAGCCACAGTGAGGGCACCAGTTTAATCTTCACACTTTAGAACTCTGGATTCTCCATTCCCTCCAGAAGTTCCTTTTATGTCGTGCAATGCTTATCCTGCGACATTTCGAATGACAAAGGACTCACTTTCCCTAGTGTTTAAAGAGTACTGGCATCTTAGGGGTTAACAGAGGTCATATGATTAGTGATTTGGTCGTGGTGTGAAAGGGCATTTTTAATCCCTTGTGGGAAGTCAATTAAGTGCCCTTTAAATGTATAAACAGTCTACAGCTATAATTTACCGCCTTTAGCTTGTAGCAGCTGCAAGAAGACACTGCTGGGAATCTCATTAAGGGGGGGGGGTCAACACTGCCAGCTACTGCCTTCCTTCAATACCCTTTGGGGCTGTTGCAGTAATCAGTACATAAGGCTCATTATGAGCAAAGGAGCTCCTTTCCTGCTATGTTCTGGAACATCAAAAAGGGCATTTTAGGAGGCAGCCCCCACCCTGTACACATTTTTACCTCCAGTTGCAAACAGATTGAGAGGACACGGTGGGACAGATTGAAGGGCAATCCAGTTACGCCAACAGAGCCTCCCTCCGTCCTCAGAGTGTCTTTTTACTCTTAAGAGTAAATACGGTTTACATGAGTGATTTGTTCAGAGTAACTATCATCACTCTACCATATATTTTTATTTGGGTACGTAGAGATGTCTGAAAAGCTGTAACAGAAAGACCTGGAACTAATATGAAAATCTGTTGTTTCTATTATTTGAATTTTATTTGAAATTTGAATGTATAACGTTCAAGGTATAACGGTGTAATTAAGGTATTAAATATTCAGGTATTGCTAATTATCATGTATATACAATGGTACAGATGAGGATCAAAGGTGAAACCATACATTCGCAAACCAAATAATAAAGAATTACATACAGGTTTCAGATTAGGTTCCTTGAGCCGGCTACGGCTGGCTAGGCAGGATATAAATCCAAATAATAAATAGATCAATAAATATCTAGGTCTCTTGAGGCAATCCTAAGCAGGTGAACAAGGAATCCTACTCAAGGCTACTGAGTAGCACTTATTCCTAGGAAAGCTTAAAAAAAAAACAACAATAAACCAAAAAAGGAAGGTCAGCAGACAACATTAGATCAGGCTGATAGGCTTGCCAACCTCCTCAGTGGGGAATGGAGATTTCCAGGAATTACATTTGATATCCAGAGAGATCGGTTCCTCTGGAGAAAATGTCTCTTGGAAGGTGGACTGTATCACTTTATACACCACTTTATACACTTCCCTTCCCCAGACCTTAAACTCCCCAGGCTCCACTCCCGAAATCTCCAGGAATTTCCCAACCCAGAGTTAGCAACCCTACGGCAGGCAGACAAAATCAGCTTAGTTAGTTAGTTAGTTTAATTTATTTATTTATTAGTTTTGATTTTATATCCCGCCTTGTCCGCACAGGCAGGCTCAAGGCAGTGTACAGCAAGTTAAAAGCAGATAAAACATAGATGCGTAATGCAATTCAATAAATCACACGAAAGATTTTTATACAAACAATATACACAAAGTACAGTTGCATACAGATGGTGCTTGCTAAATGATGGCCCAAAATCCGGTAGCAGAAGAGCCGTGATGGTTCAGGTATGGATAACTCATTCATCAGTGGCAGCTTCTAATCGAAGGCCTGGTGGAAGAGCTCCGTTTTACAGGCCCTATGCAACTGTAAAAGGTCCCGCAGGGTCCTGATGTCTTCCAGGAGCTAAAACCTTGATTTAGTAAGAGATAGAAAAGCTCCTAGGAGAAGTTATTTGACACTTTGGTCCTAAGCACAATTACTTGAGAGTAAGCCCTACTGAATGGACTTACAAGTAAGTGGGATCAGAATTTCATCCTTACTTACCATAATTCAACTGAAAGCTATACTTTTTTGGTAAGTATGCTTGTGTTCCTTTCAGTCGCTGAACAAGCCTCTTTGTCTCCTATTGGTTGTAACAGGCTTAATTCCAAGGAGATGTCACCCCAAGGAAATACCACACCCACCTTTGATAGCCAATGAATCTTGAGATTAATGGTGAAATCAAAAGCTTTTCAGTTAAATAGGAAATTGGATAAAGTAATGCAGTCTAATCGTATGAAGGTTTACCTTGAAGTAAGTCCACAGTGTTCAGTGGTGCTTGCTCCCAAGTAAGTGTATTATTGCCGTCCAGAGATATAGAGATGACCCACTGTAGAGCTGCCAAGTTAGCCCGGGGGATGGGGGATCCCCCGCTACAGGGGTTCCCGATCCGCCGGCCAGCATTCGGCCGGCGGGGGGAACCCCACCCCCGAAGTCATCCAGTCAGGATGACTTCCCTAGCGTAATGACATCACCCAGAAGTGACGTCATCACGTTGGGGACGTTGCCGGGACGACACTCTAGCAATCACCCTGAAACTCTATGGTACCATAGAGTTTTGGGGCGATTGCCAGAGTGTCGCCCTGGCAATGCCCCCAATGTGATGATGTCACTTCCGGGGGACATCATCGCGGCGTGCGCGTAAGCGCGCATGCCGGGGAAGCTCCCGGACTGAGGAGGACTCCCCCCCGCCGGTAAGTCTCAACGACTTGGCAACCCTAGGTCACTGTAAAGACACAGGAGGGCTGTTACTCAGTACTGAATGATTAATTCCATTCCCAATAGAGAGTATGTGAGAGAATTTCGGCTGAATAGTAGCTGAATAACTGTAAAACCCATACAGTAGATCCATAGGTAGCTAGCTGAGTCTGTCAAATTAAAAGCTTTACATTTGGCTCCAGAGCCAAGAGGGAATCTTTCAGAAGCCGTATATTGAAATTCAATTCCTGAACTTCCAAGGTAGGAATTTATTGTTCTACTAGCTCCTCTGAAATCTGAGACGTCTTTATCTCTGCTTTTTAAAAAACAAAACAAAAACAACGCAGGATATCACACATTCAAGCATCTGTTTGTCTCTTTGTGGCCTGTGACTTTCAACTTAACTGATTAATATCAACACAGTGTTCAAAGGTCCACAACTTAATTATATCATGTCATGTGGCAGGTTATAAAAATCTCACTGCACAGGAAAAACAATGGGCTTTAGGACCTTCCTACCTGAGTATCTCTGTTCTATATTTTAATAATAAACTTGCCTCCCTCCTTTGGAGTGAAACTTTCTAATACGTTTAAGGGTACTTTTTTGTAATCTTTTCTCAGTGTCCCTTCAAGCCTTTTATCCTTTTGATCACCTAGTCCATTAAAAGTTTATAAGACTAGATAAACCAGCAATTCACTCATCTGCCCATATGGTTACAAGGCCTGGAATGGCTCATGCTCCCATAGAGATGGGTAGATAAGCAAGTTGGCTCTTATTCAGAGAATATGCTACATACCTACCTCCCTATTCATTATGACTGCATTAAGGAGACACCACTGAAAAGCAGTTGGTTGTTTCTTCATTCACAGGGTCTTCTTCACCAATGTGTAGAGAAATAGATCCCAGCTTCATGTATGAAATAATGGATCAAACTGATTTGTCTGGTTTATGTATAACTCACTTGCTTTGATGACATTTTCTTAGAAATGTTTACTGCCATTTTAAGAAGCTGTGAGCTACTTTCGATTCCAGTGTGCTAGATTACAACAAAAATATAATACAAGAGCAGGCAGGCTAGATCAGAGCAATGGTCTTTCTAGTGCACCATCTTGTTTCACAGGGGCCAGCCAGGTCCTCCAGAAGACCTACGTGCAAGACATGGTGGGTGGCCAAAGACTCCCCCAGCTATTGCACCCCAGCTATTGCACCCCCTAGCTATTGCACCCCCAGCTATTGCACCCTAAGGCTCCCCTAGCTATTGCACCCTAGCGGCCTAGCCACTAGTATTCAGAAAGAAGTTGCCTCCTAACATGGAGGTTCCATTTAGTCATCATGGGTTAGTCATCCACTTGTAAAATCATCTAAGTTAGGGGTCATCACATCTTTTTTTATTATTATTATTGATCTTTATCTATTTCTACATCTATCACGCTGCATACTAAGCTACATTTATCTTATACAGAGAATACTGTGTAAATTGCTTAGTTATACCAGGTTACAAAAATTCTGAAACATCCCAAAATAAACCTTGGAGGGGTCATCACATCTTGTGGCTGTGAAATCCACAAGTAGTCACTCACTGAATGAAGAAGTAGTTGGCCGATGGCTTGACACAGACACTTGGGTAGTAGAAGGAAGAAGTATTTTAACATACACACCCAGTCAGTAGCCCATGGCACGACGGTGTGAATAATTTGAGTGAACTCCATAAAATAAATTATCTCTCCTGCAGGGACTCCTGACCAATGCTCCCTCTAAGCTGTGGAGTCTTGTGAGCAAAAGTTCTTCTTTGTGCGCTGCTGGCATTAAAGTTGCGAGGGAGCCATTTGGCTGCTGCAGAAATCAGTTTGCTCTGGAGCCCCATCCTTCCTGAGCGAAGACAAATATGTGTGAGCCAAAGGTTAAAAAAATTGTGAGCTGGCTTAGAGGGAACACTGCTCCTGACCAGGCACATCTTGGCCCCTTTTACTGTTTTCATTGTGATATACTGTAGTTTGCATGACACTGTTGCATGACAAAGTTGATGGCAGGGGTCATTTCGTAGAAAAAGAGGTGCAGGAGCTCATTAGCATAACTCATTACCATAACTCATTTGCATATACCACACACCCCTAACATGCCGGAAGTGTGTCAGAAGGCAACACCCACTCCTCAGGCTCCACTCCACAGGTGAGTGAAACTGACCTGCTCTTCCTCCATTCCCTCCCCCATCCAATACTTTGTGCAATAAAAATAAGCGTCAAGAACACACCCTCATTCTCTTCCTGCTCCCTTGAAACCACCAGGTTTCACGTAGACTTGAGATACCCAGGACATGGGCACCACCCATCCCTTCCCCTTCCCCTCCCCACAACAAGACACCCTGTGAGGTAGGTGGGGCTGAGAGAGGTCTTTGGAGAACTGCTCATGAGAGAACAGCTCTGAGAGAACTTGTGACTGGCCCAAGGTCACACCAGCAGCTGCATGTGGAGGAGTGGGGAATCAAACCCGGTTCTCCCAGATTAGAGTCCAACTCCTGACCACTACACCAAACTGATGGGGTGGAAGCTGCTGAAGGGTTGGTGAAATTTCTCCAGTACTTATGTGCCATGTGCCCAGATAAAAAATGGTATACTTAGAAAATTTATATGCCACCTTGAGCAAGTCTCTGGAAAAGCAGCACACAGTCATCAAAGGAACAATGATAAAATTATCAATATTAAAACAAAACATTAAAGACCCTAGCAGGGCTTTCCCCGGGGCGTTGCGCCTCTGCACTGCTTGGGGAAGCCGAGGAGGGGGCGGGGCTTGGTCATGTGCCCACCCCCTGGGCTCCTCACTCCCAGAGCTGCGCTCCTGTGCGCTCCTGCTCCAACGGACCCCTGGTTGATGGTCCTGCTTCACTGGATCTTCATTACTTTGATGTATCTCCAAATTCTAAATACATACTTGAGTGACCATTTCCCCAGTGCTGATGAATCCTTAGAGTTTATGTTATCATTAGCCATTTAAAAAAAAAAAAAACAGACACTGCGCAATCCTATGCCGAATCAACTCTTCTGAATCCATCAAAACCAATGAGGACAAGACTATAACTCTGCTTAGGACTCCACTGTCAGTTTGCAAATGCTAGTAATGTTTTTCATGATGCCAAATGGGATTTCAGGTTTTGTTTTGGTTTTTGTACACTGTCCAGTTATCCCTAGAAAAAACAGGTGTGTGATTCAGAACCTAGGATAATTCTGGGGCTAGCTTTGTATGATGCTCATTTGTTTACCTATGACAAACATATAGCGATAATAACCAGAAAAACGACGGGTGTGGGCCTACAGCCACATGTTAAGTAACGACCCAGATACCCAGTTCACTAGTGACACATTACAAAACATTGGTTCAAAAAGTACTCCATATTTACAAATGAATATACGTTTGTATTTTTCACTTCGACATATCAAGATGGATAACGTTACACGGGAACCAGCATTCTGCCATGCCTTCTCCAGAGAAAGTTTTCTCACAGGCTGGGCTTCTCAGGGAGCTTAACATTCAACTGATCTTGAATGAAAATGTCACAATACAAAGTGTGGTTAGACTAAAACAAAGCCCTTTCTTGGCAATCCATTTTGGAGGTCTGCCTTCTCTTTAGATCATCTGCTGCTAGTCCTTTGCCTTCCTTTCTCTGGGCCAAAGAGTGCCATCTTGTTCATTCCGTTTTCACTCTCCAAGTTGGACTGTTTAGCCTCAAGGGAAGTTTTATGTTTGCAGCTGGTTAAGCAAAAAATCTAAGCCTTCATTTAAGAGAACAGAAGAATGAAGCTATTTTTAATACCCATTTTGTTTTTTGGGTGTGTCCAGAGCGTAGGTTTATTAATCCTATCCTACACTTGCCCTGTTCTCGGTGTGCAGTCATGAGCAGAGGAGGTTTTGTTGCTGAATTCACACTCTCTTTGGTCTGTTTTTCAGCCAGAGAAAAAGAGCTTGCTAAAATTTGGGAGAAAACCAGTACATGCAACAAAGACCCCTGAAATGCTTTAAAATTCTATAAGGTTCCTAAGGGCCAAACTTGTCACTCTGTAGCAGACATGCATAGCAACCTTTTAACTTTTTCTAAAAATTAAATGCAGCCAGGGGAGGCTGTAAGTGGAGGAACTGAGAGGGGAAAGAAAGTAGGAAGAGGCGGTTTAACCCTTTCCCTCCAGTTGTCTTTGTACTTAAAATCTTCCCCTCCCAAGCTGTTTTTTCTGCAGGAGAGGGTTTTCTAACAAAGTGCATAGATAACATAACCCATCAGAATGGTGTCATGAGAGCCGCAGAAACAAGCATGAAATTATGCCAGAAAGGACAAATGGCATTTGAAAACCCAGTAATGCAAGCACTTCCACACCAGCTCTATTTATGCTTCATAGCAGCGAGTGATCTCCAACAAAAACATCTTCCTAGGAGCCAAAGCCAGCGCACTCTGCACCAAGGACTCAGTGTTTAATCAGAGATGATGATCAGGACAGGAAATATTATAAAACAAAATTTTAAGATGAAAGGGAATATTAACTGTAGTTATCATGTCTATACTGCTGAACATCCGCCTGGCTCTTTGAACACAGTAAATTTACAGCTCTAATCCTGAGCTATTTTTTTTTAAAAAAATATGGTAAATGCTGCAGACATTACAAAGTGCTTGTCTACACTGCAATTTACTGCAGCTCCAGCCTGCGTGGTGCTAGCTCATAGGGCTGGCAGTGGTTTTTGTATCTGGCAGTCTGTTTTTGTAACTGCTACTGAATGATACATGAATGCTCTCCTTATGTAGTACTGGGCTATTTTCTCTCTGTGTATGTGTACAAAAGAAGCTGCCTTTAAAACATGCAGCGTCTTGTGAGCACTGCTGATCAACCTGCTCTGTATCATCCCTTGGGCTCGCCAAGACTAACACCAGACCACTGGCAAGAGCAAAGTGGTTTCTGTCCCAACCCAAATAGCATCATTGGGACCAGCAGAGCAGCTGCTTTGGTTTTGGCTTCCCTCTTGTGTTTCCGGTTATCTCCATCGGGTTGTTTACTCTCCCTTTCCTGCTCTATGACAGTAGAGTCAGTTCTGGGTAATGTTTGAGATTGCATCATGAAATTAAAATAGTTTTGCTTCAAAGGAGTAGTGGGGAGGAGTTTGGAAGCAATTGCTGGCAGGCTGACGATGGATGAGCGGATATTGAAAACAGGCTTTGGACTTTTCACAATTGAGCCCTGACCGTGTGAAGGCAAATACAAACAGTGGCTTATGTTTGCATATAAAGGCTTTGTGGACCAGTATCCCAGGACCTATACTTTACACCCTTGGATATGAGCAGAAAGAGTTGCTGGTATGAGTTTGACTGGAGTGGGGGTGTATGTGTGGAGGTTGGCTCTGCTGAGCAATTTGAAATGAATCGAACTGTGCAAACATTCCTTTGAAAAGCTCTCAGGGTGATGGTTTGGAACAGATACACACGACTGCTGAAATTTAAATAGCAACTTTCACGCTGGAGCAAGTGGAACAAAAGAGGACAAATAAAATAGACCTGAATGGGGTTTTGTTTGTTTGTTTTTGTAGCTCAGCTAATATTTCAGCAATTGTCCTGGCTGGAATGTGGGGGGTTTGCTTTAGAATTCATTTGAGTGAAACATGAGTAGGCTCAAAGTTCTTATGTTTGAAAGCCACCCCCTATTCTCATTCTAACTCCCGCCCCCAAATTTGGATGCATGAAAGCTTTAGGCCGTGAAATTGTGCAGGGCTTGAACATTTGTTCAGTATTTTTGAATTTCTGGACTTAAATTAATCATAAACCAAGGGTAATCTACCACTTGCAGGTCCAGAAAATGGAATCAAAACATGCAATAAAAGCAGGACTGTCGATTTGTTCATCACCTTTAAAACAAATTTATTAATTACATTAAAATAATTTGCATACTCCTCTGATACATTACACAATTTGCAAGTTAATAAACCAAACTGCTTCTCATTGTTAAACCCAGCTTTAATATTTATATTCCATTCAGTACTAGGTCAAGCAGTAGAATTCACAACTTCCTTCTCCGGAGGACGACCAGTATAAACTTAACCACCTCCCCTTCTTTCACTTCTGAGGCTTGTGAGAGACTTTGGGGGGAGGTACTGGAGCACTCTCTCCCCAGCAGGGTCTCCAGCGCAGCAGTCCCTGGCCTTTGGTCAGGTCTCCATCTTTCTCCATGTGAAAGACTATCAGTTGATTTTCATTACCAGCTGCACAGAGAAACAAGGAGCCTTTCTACTGAATAATTTAACTGGTAGAAAATTATGGGAAAATACCTTTTTATGTCTTGTTACTGCCTTAAGAGTTTTCTTCATGAAGAACTTCAGTATATCTAATAAGGTATGGCCAATCAGAGACCCATTGTAAAACCAGTCCAGAAATGTGCAACCTTTCCATCCCCTTAAATAGCTTCACTTTGGGTCACAGGCTAGTAGCTTTACAAGGCTCCATTGACCCTGATTTGAGTTGTTACAGTGGTTAAGTTCACCACTGGGAAAAGATTCCTTGTCTAAATTTACTTTATATTTAAACGATGTCTGCTAATATGAGAAAGGATGTGCATGGCCTGACTAAATGCTTAAATGTTTAGTGAATAATAACAGAGGTCAGATATATGCTGCTCTGCCAAGGTGTGGGGAAGCATAAAAGAGACATTTGCACCAAGAAGGATAGTTGTGTAAATGTCAAAGGTCTGGCAATATCTGTCTTCAGGTTTTTGGAGCATATTCATACGGATGGACAGGGAGGGATTTGTAGCAAATAAATCATTTTTAAAATTTTTAATCTATTTATCGGGTTTTATAACAACACACAAAAACCCCTACAAATAATAACTGCTTACATACATTTGAGTCATATTTTTTAACCTGTGTCCATCCAGTTATAAAATCTTGACCATACATTCGAAAAACAGGCTTTGTCTTTTCCATGTATTATGATGCTCAGCCTATCCATTTCAGCTAAGTCCATTAATTTATATTTTAACTCTTCTACAGTGGGGAAAACATCAGATTTCCAATATTTTGCCCAAATCATTCGAGCCGCAGTCAGAATATATATCAAGAGAGTTGTATCGTATTGATTAAGACCTTCTGGTATTATATTTAATAAATATACCTCCGGGGTTAATGTCAGATCAATGTTTGTTATTTCTAGTATTACTTTTTGAATCTTTCACCAATACATTTGTGTTTTCGTACATTGCCACCACATATGATACAATGTGCCCACATTTGATCAGCATTTCCAGCATAAATTAGAAACATCAGAATAACATTTGGCAATCCTATCCGGAGACCAATGCCACCTATAGAACATATATGTTCTCTTTAAATGCTGTGGCCTTCATAAGTTTTATTGACTTCCATATCTTTAGCCATCCATCCGTTTCAATGCAATATCCTATGTCCTGCATCCATGAAATCATAAAATTTTTAATTGTTTCATTTTGCATTTGTTGCTCCAATAATATTTTATATGTTTTCTGTATTATTTTCTCATTTGTGGTTAACCACGCTTTATCCAAATCATTCTTAACATCGTAAAAACCCTCTCTTTTTTAATCAATATCATACCTAGCCTGAAGTTGCAGCTTTCCCCACCACGATAATTTTATGCTATAATTTGCTAATAGGGTGGCTTCCGGTTTTAATTTATTATTTTTATCTAACAATGTATCATAGCTTGCTAAATTAGTATCACTGATTAATGAAGGTTTTATAAATGCCTCCAAGGGGGACACCCATTTTGGGATTTTAGTATAAATCACTGAAGGAAATGCAGAAACCTCTTTTCCTGCTGGAAGTGGAATATGCAAGGTCTGTGCTTGTGTTCTTCAGGAGATGGTGGTGGAAAGTGCCGTTAAGTCACAGCTGACATAGGGTTTTCAAGGCAAGATATGTTCAGGGGTGGTTTGACATTGACTGCCTCCTCATCATGACCCTGGTATTCCTTAGCAGTTTCCCATCCAAATACTAGCTAGGGATGACACTGAGGCTAGGGCTTCTGAGATCTGTCTAGGATGGGCATGAACCAGGAAAATGCCATTCCGTTTATGGTTCATGGTGTGCCTGGTTCACCAACTATGAACGGTCATGAACTTTTAGGGGCTAAATGAACGGGTTCAGTTCGTAAGGTTCATGATGCTGTAGAACAGCCCCCCAGGGTGCTAGAGGCACCAAATTGATCTCCAGCTGACTCTCCTCTACCTGACCTCAAAATTCTGTGAAAATTGGATTTTGGGGGTCTGAGTTATAGCCTCCCGAAGAAGGTGCCCCATCCTCCATTGTTTCCAGTGGAGGGGAAAAGACAGCAAAAAAAGGCAAGGGCAATATCCAGATCATTTATAAAAATGTTAAAAAGTTCTGGGCCCAGAACTGAGCCCTGGGGCACCCCACTGGACACCTCCCTCCATTCAGATGAAATGCCATTGACAACTACTCCCTGAGTCTGGTTCACCAAGAAGTTCACAGTCCTTTAGTTTAACAGGTGTTTCTCAACAACCTCTCTGTCCGTGTCAGCCAGCAGCCTGGATGCCATGCCTTTCCTACTACCACCTCTAGATGAGCCTGTTCTCTTCTTCAGGGGGAAAAAAACCTGAGGCAAAAGAGGAACTGAGCCTTTCTGCTTTCTCTCTGTCCTCTGTCAGAGTTTCTCCATTTTCACCCAGCAGTGGGCCCATCACCTTTTTTACCTTGTGCTTGTTTCTCACATATCTGAAGAAGATTTTCTTGTAGCGAGCCTCCCTGGCCAGCTTTAGTTCACTATGAGCTTTGGCCTCTCTGATGGCTGACCTGCAGTGCCTAGCAACCCTGAGATACTCTTCTTTAGAGGTACGTCCTTGCCTCAATTTCTTGAACATTTCCTTTTTCTTCCAGTGCTAACTGCCTTGCTAATTAAACTAATCAAAAAAGATACAGTTGCTTGGTGGCCCTCCTTTTGTATTAGGGGCACCCTGATGGGGTCCATTGCTGGTTGAAATGACCCCTCCTGAGAGACAAAGGTCTGCATGCTTACACTGGGGGCTGTCATTCCAATGACAGAACACTTCTGCTCCTCCCAGGGGCTTTCATTCCACTCTGGGGGCTGTCATTCCAGTGACAGAACACTTCTGCTATGCCTAGGCATAGTAATTCCATTATGTGGGCTGCCATTCCAGCTCCTGAACACTTCTGCTACTCCCCAGGGGCTCTCATTCCAGTCTGAGGGCTATAATTCCAGTGCCAGAATGCTTCTACTACCAGGTGCTGTAATTTCACTCTGGGTCTGGGGCCTGTCATTCCAGTCCCAAAACACTTCTCCTAGTCCCAGGGGCTGTCGTTCCAGTCTGGGGACTGTCATTCCTGTCTCAGGGCATTTCTGGTCCTCTGAGGGGGTATCATTCCTGTCTGGAGGTTGTCATTCCAGCTCCAGAACATTTCTGCTACTCCCAGGGGTGTCATTCCATTCTGCAATGTCATTCCTCTCCCAAAACAGTACTCCTGTTCCCAGTGGCTGCCATTCCACTACAGGGGCTGTCATTCCGGTCCCAGAACACTTCTGCTATTCCCAGGAGATGTCATTCCAGTTGGTGAGGGACTTTCATTTCTGTGCCAGAACACTTCTGCTACTCCCAGGGGCTGTCATTTTACTCTAGGGGCTGTCAATCCAGTGCCAGTAGACTTCTCCTACTCTCAGGACCCCCATTCTACTCTGAGGGCTATCATTCCAGCCCCTGGACACTTTTGCTATTCCTAGGGGCTGTCATTCCTGTTTGGGGGCTGTCATTTCACTCCCAGAACATTTCTGCCACTCCCCGGGGCTGTCATTCCACTTTGGGGGCTGTCATTCCAGTCCCAGAGCACTCATTCTGTTTCTGGGTACTGTCATTCCAGTCCCACAGCAGTTTGTCTGGGCCCAGAGACATTAATTAAAAATCCACTCCACATTTTCATTGTAAGTATTTTGTGCTGTAATGTATTTCAGTGGAGCCCATGCAAGTTGATTGGGCTTCCTGGCTCATTATCTCTAATGTTTTTTCAGGCCTCTCCCATTGTTTCGAATGGGCAATCCTTTCATTCTGTCTATCTGTCTGTCTGTCTGTCTGTCTGTCATCTATCTAAATATTTATTTATTTATTTATTTATTTATATTTTAAATTTCTGAATTGCCCCATCCCTGAGTTTACAGGGCTGTGGGTGATTTACAACAGGTTAAAAACATCATCGTACCATTATTAAAAGCAATATTAAAACCTTAAAATCATCAGTCAATCCCAGTTTGATAGTCTCCAGATGGCATCCATAATTTAATCTAAAACCCACTCTGGACTGTTCTCCCATCTCACAGGCAAGTTAAGGAGGAGGCTGAAATGGGTCAGATGGAAGAAAAGAGAAGGGTGCCAGCTATGGTGGTAAACTGTTGCTATCCTCAACCGAACACCTGGCGGAACATCTCTGCCTTACAGGCCCTGTGGAATTGCATTAGTTCCTGCAGGGCCCTGATGGTGGCTGGCAGAGAGTTCTTCCAGGTCAGAACCAGGGCCAAAAAGGCCCTGGCCCCGGTTGAGGATGGCTGGATATCTCTGGGGCCAGGGATCACCAGTAGATTGCTCTCAGCAGAGTGTATCACTCTCCCGGGGACATACCAGAGGAAAGGGTCCTGAAGATACACAGGTCTCAGACCACTCAAGGCCTTAAAGGTCAACACCAACACCTTGAACCTGACTCAGTACTCCACTGTGAGCCAGTGTAGCTGGCACAGCACAGGTTGTATGTGTGCCATCCATGGCATTCCCATCAGGACCTGCGCCACTGCATTCTGGCTCCGCTGGGCTGATTCCACACTGGCAGTTGCCCCGGCATCATCCCTCAATAATATCCGCGGCATAGCATCAGTTCCCCACTTGTTGCCCCGGTTCAGCAGTTGGCCCGAATGTAATCCTCTTTTCCCCTGGATCTTCCGTTTCAGGGATTTTCAGGTGTTTTTGACTTTTTTTGCCACGGGAGTGAAGTTGGGGCATTCTAGTGGGGAACTCCAAAATCGGGATTTCATGCTCCTCCCCTTTAACGCCCCTCTTGCATCTTCCCCTCCCTTTTCCCACCTCTCCTTTCCCTCTTCCATGGCCCTCGTTGTGTTACTACGACACGGCTATGTAACGTCTCCCGCCTCTTGTCCATGGGTTTTCATGTAATCTCTCCAGTGTTTCGTTGCAACGCAACAATGAGACACCACCATCTATGCCTAGTTGCCATTTTCATAAACTTTGCAGTACGTTATTTTTCTGTGGGCATTAAAAATAAAAACAATCCTGCAGATGAGAGAAGGGAAAAGTTACCCCCAAAAAGGTGGAGGGCGGGTTGTGATCCCACATGTGAGGGGGGTTGTTGACCTATGTGCTGTTGTGCCACATCACACGTAAAATTTTCACGGGCTCGGAAGCTGAGTTGAACTTTCACAGACATTTAAAAAACAGCAGCCAATGACAATGTTGTAACATTGTTACATCACAGTGACACCACGCATGTGCAAAAAAGCCACAGCCGTCTCATGCGTATGCGTAAACATACCAGTCTCTCAGTAGGAGGGTTGTGTTACAACACAACCCTGCTTCCTTTTTAAAAAAGGGGGAGGGGCAAGGCCATGATGATGTTACAGCGCAGCTCCACCTAAGTTCAAAAAAAAGGCAGGGGGAAAGAAGGGCGGGGACTCAAAATTTGGTGCAAGGACAGATGCAGAAATGAAGAGCTGGCATCGACCCGGGTCAGAGTTCTGTGATGCGGAAACGTGCGCACTGACTCAGGCCAATTTAACCAGGGTGGAAAGGGGAGCAAAGCACTGGTGCGGAATCGGCCCTGGAGTTTCTGGGTCACTTTGAAGGGCAGGTCAGTGTAGAGTGAGTTACAGTAGTCTAACCTGGAGGTGACTGTTGCATGGATTACTGTGGCTAGGTTAGTGTGCAATAATAAAGGGGTGAGTTACCGTGCTTGGGGTAGATGGAAGAATCCCAGCCTGGTGATATTTGTGACCTGGGCCTCTATAGTTAAGGAGGCATCCAGGACCACACTCAGACTTTTAATGGTTTGTGTTGGTGTTAGTGGCACCCTGTTGAGAGCGGGAACTCTGTCACCCAGCCTGGAACCCCCCCCCCCCCCAGACAGAATAAACTTCTGTCTTTATTGGATTCAGTCTCAGCCTACTCTTTTTTAACCATCCCACCACAGCCTCCAGACCCTCGACCAAATTATGCAGGGTGGTATCTGAGTAGCCATCCAGTAGCAGTTATAGCCTCCGCACCATCCCCCAGCATATCCAGATCAATGTACTAGTGCCCAGCAGAACCCAGTGCCATTGTGGCAATGCCAGCTCAACATGACTGATGTGAAGCACAGAATCAGACTCCAAGTGTGTGTGTAGGGTTTTGCAAACCCAGCAGAAACAGTGCACTGCATTAATGCCCAGAAGAACCCAGTGCCACTGTGGCGATGCAAACAAAAGGAAGACTAATGTCAAACCAGAGAATCCCTGAAGTTACAGTGTGTAGAATGCCCAGCAGAACACTGTACCACTGGCATTGCAAGCATAAAAGGACTCCTCTCAAAGCAGAGTCACAACAGATCCAAGCAAGGGGGGATTTTGCAAGCTCTGTACAAGAAAATGGGAAGGAAACACAGGAATATATTATATTATATTATATTATATTATATTATATTATATTATATTATATTATATTATATTATATTATATTTTTGATTTATACCCCACCCTTTCCACTGGAGCAGGCTCAGGACAGCTTACATAAAGTTCAACAGATAAAAACAACAACTATAAGTATAAACATAAAAACAAAACCTAAAGTGCTAGTTATCAGCTTATGTGGCAATGGCGAGCTAGTAACAGCAGCAGACATACTAGAAATGCAGTCAACAGTTGTTTTTACGATTGGCGAAGCTCAGGCTGTCGATGGTGGTATGGGGCACAGGGTCTTAGTTTGTTAGATGTGGCTCCTTAACTAAAGGTCTGGTGGAAGAGCTCCATCTTGCAGGCCCTGCAAAACTGTAAAAGGTCCTGCAGGGCCCTAGTATCTTCCGGAAGCTTGATCCACCAGCATGGAGATGCCACTGAGAAGACCCTGGCCCTGGTCGCTGCCAGCCTTTGGGACCCAGGAGGGCCAGACAATTTTGAGACCCCAACCATAGTGCTCTCTGGGGAACATGTGGGGAAAGGTGGTCCCTCAGGTAGGTAGGCCCCTGACCATAAAGGGCTCTAAATGTAATATTATAGCATTGGGAAAAGGGCAGAAAAGGGCAACTAGAATGATAAAAGGGTTGGAACACTTTCTCTATGAAGAAAGCTTAAAGTGCTTGGAGTTCTTTAGCTTGGAGAAACGACGGCTGAGGGGTGACATGATCTAGGTTTACAAGATTATGCATGGGATAGAGCAGGTAGAGAAAGAAGTCCTTTTCTCCCTTTCTCACAATACAAGAACTCAAGGGAACTCAATGAAATAGCTGAGCAGTCAGATTAGAACAGATAAAAAGAAGTACTTCTTCACCTGAAGAGTGATTGACACATAGAATTCACTGCCACAGGAGATGGTGGCGGCTACAAGCATGGACGGCTTCAAGAGGGAATTGGATAAACATATGGAGCAGAGGTCCATCAGTGGCTATTAGCCACAAGGTATAGATAGGATCTCTCAGTCTGGGGCAAGTGATGCACTGTATTCTTGGTGCTTGGGGGGGGGGGCAACAGTGGGAGGGCTTCTAGTGTCCTGGGCCCACTGCTGGACCTCCTGATGGCACCTGGTATTTTTGGCCACTGTATGACAGAGTGTTGGACTGTATGGGCCACTGGCTTGATCCAACATTGGCTTCTCTTATGTTCTTACCAGCACCTTGAAGTGAATCCGGTACACTATAGGCAGCCAGTGCAATTCTTTTAGCGCAGGCTGAATGGGCTCCCACATGGGGAGACCCACAACAGCCTGGCTGCCACATTCTGCACCAGCTGAAGCTTCTGGATTTGGAAACCCACTGCCTAATCAGCTGAAGATGATAAAAGGCTGACTCAGCAGTGGCTGCTACCTGGGCCTCCATTGTTAAGGAGGCATCTAAAAGTACTCGCAAACTCCTAACCTCTGACCCTGGCACTAGTGGCACCCCATCGAAGGTCAGGAGTGGGATTCGTACCCCTGGGACAATCCGACTCAGGCACAGGACCTCTGTCTTCATCAGATTCAATTTCAGTCGGCTCAGTCTGAGCCAACCAGCTACAGCCTGCAATGCCATGTCCAAAACTCCCAGACTAGAGTCAGACTGGCCACCCAACAGCAGGTAGAGCTGGGTGTCATCCGCATACTGGTGACATCCCAGCCCATGCTTCCAGGCAATCTGGACAAGAGGTCACATGTAGATGTTAAATAACATTGGGGAAAGTATCGCCCCTTGGGGCACTCCACAGACTAGCGGGTGCCTTCGGGACAATGGTTCCCCTAGTGCCACGCTTTGTCCCCGACCCTGTAGGAATGAGGAGAGCCACTGCAAGGCAAACCCCTGAATCCCAGCATCAGCAAAGCAGTGGATCAGTAGTTAATGGTCGACTGTGTTGAATGCCACCAACAGGTCCAACAACAGCAACACTGCTGAACCACCCTGATCCAGATGCCTCCGAAGATCATATGTGAGGGCAACCAGTGCCGTCTCCGTCCCATGGAATGCCAGCAAAAGGGGGGAATCCCTCTTGAAACTGACACAAGTAGTTTGAAACTGATCAGAGTGTTTTCAAGGCTGGAGAATTCTGGGGGCCCTTTTGCTTTGAAGTTTGGAAAACATTTTGATTCAGTGGAGACAGTGTCTGGAAATGTATCCATTCACCAACCAGCACAAACCTCTACCAACATCTTGAAAGTCTGTGGAAAGTTTGTGCCTGTTGACCTGCCATGAACTGCACTTCATGAACCATGAAGAGACCAAAGTTTGTCATGAACTTTCCAGAGGGTCTGAAGGAGGCGGCGGTTATTTCACTCCAGAAAAAAAACAAATCTAGATCCTAGGGATCCCAGTCTCAAATCTTTCATTTCTAGGCAAGGAAATTGAGAATGTGGCGGCAGAACAGTTCGACACATCAGTGTTGGATCCATTTCAATCCAGCTTCCGCCACTGGATGGAGACGACACTGGTCACCTCACAGATGATCTCGACAGACAGCTGGATCAAGGCAGGTTGGCACTGCTGATATTATTCAATCTTACAGCAGCATTAGACACAGTTGATTATGATCCGCTGCCTCACTGATGCTGGAATCCGTGTGGTAGCCTTGCAATGGCTTACCCCATTTCTCCACAGTTGGGGACAGAAGGTGGCACTGGGAGGGACAGTGTTCCCAAGGTAACCACTGGAAGGCAGGGTTCCTCAGGGGTCACTTCTCTCCCCGATGTTATTTAACATCTATATGCACCCCCTCACCCAGCTTGTGCGGAGTTTCAGGCTGGGTTGTCATCAATATGCCTACGACACCCGCCTATTTCTGTTGATGGGTGGCCGGCTGGATACCGTTCCCAGAAATTTAGCTGAGGGTTTGGAGGCTATGGTGAGATGGTTAAAGCAGAGTCAGCTGAAACTGAATCCGGGTAAAATGGATGATCCATGGCTGGGGGGGGGGAGCCTCAATTGGGTTGCCACCTCCCAATTCTTTTTCAATTTATAATTTTATTTTTATTTAACTTTCAAATACATTACAAACAATTTCTTTCAATATATTAACATTTTGAATGAACAGTGTAACTTTCTTTACTCAAAGAAATATAGAGGTATATCAATAACAGTGCATTAACATTCATAATAAGCAACTTTGTCCATTTGAAATTCCTATTAAGATTACATGTAAAATAACCACTCTGAATAGAAGCTGCTTCATCAATAGCACTTATAAATTTATGTTTATTGGCTAATCTGTGTAGTCCAGAGGTTCCCTTATCTAATTTAACCAACACTCAGGTCTGAATTCGACTGGATTCGTTAAGATTATGAAGAGAAAACTCATACCCATTTTTGGAGATCGACCCAGCTTTTTGGTACCGCTTTTTCTTTCGTGAGATGATCCAAGATTGGTTTCCATTTATCATGAAATCTGCTTCTGATTGGGCGTCTAGATGCTTCATTTAGTTTATGTGTGATGTGTTCCATTAAGTATTGGTCCCAAAGTTTTTCAAACCAATTCTGTAAATTTGGAGGATTTGATTGCTTCCAGACTGCGGCTATTGCTGTGCGTGCCGCGTAAATCATAACTTCTAAAGTAGATTTACATTTATGTACCTGAATGTTTTGCGGCCAAATACCCAGCAATAAGAATTCAGGGGAGATTTCTATTTCTATTGAGGCTATTTCATTAACACCTCCCAATTCTTGAGGGTGTGCCTCGATCACTGGCACAAGCCGTCAAGGGTCTGGGCATGACTTTGGTTCTGTTTTTGACCTTCCAAGGCCCTTAGCGGTCTGGGACCGACATACCTTCAGGACCTCCTCTCCCAGTACACCCCTGGAGGAATGCTACGCTCAGGGAACAAGAACCTCCTGGTGGTCCTCAGCCTGAGAGAGATCTGGCTGTCCTCAACCAGGGCCAGGGCTTCTTTGGCTCTGGCCCCCACCTGGTGGAAATCTTTGCTGGAAAACATCCATGCCTTGAGGGAGTTATTACCTTTTCACAGGGCATGCATTGGCAGAGAAGTTCCGCCAGGCATTCGGTTGAGAACAGCGACAGCATGGTATAACACCTGGCACTCTCATATACTCTCCCCATCCCTTGCAACCCTTCCCCCCCAAGGTTGGGGAGCTGATTCCCGCCCCCCGGCCATCTGGAATGTATATTGTTTTATTTACTGATCTGTTTTTAGGTAGTTTTAATGTTGGTTTTAATTTAAATTACTTATTGTGTGTTATTTTGTTGTAAGCTGCCCTGAGCCCTGCTTGTAGGGAAGGATGGCCTAGTAAATCTAACTGAATAAATAAATTAATGAAATAAACTTTCTTTCACAAGTCGGTTCATGCCCATCCCTAGATTTGACAAGATCAGGCTAGCCTGGGCTAACTAGATCAGGGGTTCTTCAAGAAGCTACTATAAATGTATGATGGAGAGATCAAAGTCATGGTGGCAGGCCCTGCTTCAGCCCCTGTGTGTTGATGGCACAGAGCCTCTGTCCACACAAGCGGTTTAAGGGTTTACTCTGTGCATAACATTTGTACTCTGCAAAAATGAAACAATACAGATCTAGTAAACAGAGCCTGTATGCATAACTTTTACACATGGAAGCTGTATGCACAGGGGTCATTTCGTAGAAAAAGAGGTGCAGGAGCTCATTAGCATGACATTTGCATATGCCACACCCCCTAACATGCCGGAAGTGTGTCAGAAGGCAACACCCACCCCTCAGGCTACACTCCACAGGTGAGTGCAAGAAAAATAAGCGTAAAGAACACACCCTCATTCTCTTCCTGCTCCCTTGAAACCACCAGGTTTCAAGTAGACTTGAGATACCCAGGACATGTGCACCACCCATCCCTTCCCCTTCCCCTCCCCACAACAAGACACCCTGTGAGGTAGGTGGGGCTGAGAGATGTCTTTTGAGAACTGCTCATGAGAGAACAGCTCTGAGAGAACTTGTGACTGGCCCAAGGTCACACCAGCAGCTGCATGTGGAGGAGTGGGGAATCAAACCCGGTTCTCCCAGATTAGAGTCCAACTCCTGACCACTACACCAAACTGATGGGGTGGAAGCTGCTGAAGGGTTGGTGAAATTTCTCCAGTACTTATGTGCCATGTGCCCAGATAAAAAATGGTATATTTAGAAAATTTATATGCCACCTTGAGCAAGTCTCTGGAAAAGCAGCACACAGTCATAAAAGGAACAATGATAAAATTATCAATATTAAAACAAAACATTAAAAACAATAAAGACCCTAGCAGGGCTTTCCCCGGGGCGCTGCGCCTCTGCACTGCTCAGGGAAGCCGAGGAGGGGGCGGGGCTTGGTCATGTGCCCGCCCCCTGGGCTCCTCACTCCCGGAGCTGCGCTCCTGTGCGCTCCTGCTCCAACGGACCCCTGTGTATGCACATGTCTGATCAGAACGTGGAGGTGAAGGCCAGAACCAGCAGGTACTATCTAAATCTACTGTACTTGTCTTATGCATAGAAGTCAGCACAGGGTTACTGCTAGTTCAGTCCTTAATATATTTTGATGGTGCCAGATCCTCTGAAGGGAGTGAGACTTGCTTTGGCGCAGCACCTTAAGGAGGCCCCTCATCCCTCTTTCATCAGCACAGCTTTGCTGTCAGAAAATGCAGGTAGGGGGATTTTGACAACTTGCCCCTTCTCATTGCCGACTGCTACTCCACGTGGCTCTTTTTCCTCATAGGTCCCATAGCTAGGGTTGCCAAGTCCGTTTTGCTTACCGGCGGGGGGAAGTCCTCTGCCAGCTGGGAGCTTCACTGGCGTGTGGGCTTTGCGCGCATGCCGGCTGACGTCACCAGAAGTGACGTCAGCACGTTAGGGGCGTTGCCAGGGTGTCGCCCTGGCAACGCCTCTAATGTGATGGCGTCACTTCCGGGTGACGCCATTGCGTGAGGGAAGTCGTCCAGGCTGACTTGGCAGCCCTACCCATAACCCTGGGAATCAGATTTCCTGGGGTCAGAAGGGACTGCGGCAGTGGGGGCGGGGTGGGGGGAGAGACCAGGAAGATCCACGACCATCCATATCTTCCACTAATGGACTGCTGAGTGCAACTCCTGTTGTGCATGCGGGGGGCGGGAATGAAAGTGACAAATTCTTAATTAGAACTCGTATATAGACTCATATGTTTGATTGATTTAAAGCTGTTGGCATAAAGGTTGATGTGGGGAGCTCTGTGAATCTCTTATTGAAGGCTGCATACTGTGTACTGTAAATGCCGTCAGACTCACAGGGCCACCCTGGGCAGTTACTCCGGCTTAAGCCCATATAATGGAGAGAGGCTGATTTGATTCCTGCGCCTGCTGTGGATATGTGCAAAGTAGAAGAAGTGGCTACAAAAGGGCTCAGAAAGCTAGAGGAAGCAGAAAAAGAAATGGATGCTTTGCAGTGCAGAACTACTTTGAAAAAGTGAAAAGACAGAGCAAAGGAAGCTAGCACTAGCAAAAGTCCCCCAAACAATCCCAAAGGTAAAACAGAGAAGAAAAGGCATGATAGTCGTATGGGAAAGAATAGAGAAAATGTTGCAAGTATAATTATTTTGCTAATGAATAAGAAAAACTAAGGGAAAGAATCAAGGATAAGGTATATTTTACTGGCAGAAACAGAAGAAAACCCACACAATTCTTACATTAGTAACTTTGAATTCTACAACTTTGGAAGATGAGTATACAGGGGTCCGTTGGAGCGGGAGCACACAGGAGCGCAGCTCCGGGAGTGAGGAGCTCAGGGGGCGGGCACATGACCAAGCCCCGCCCCCTCCTCGGCTTCCCCGAGCAGTACAGAGGCGCAGCGCCCCGGGGAAAGCCCTGCTAGGGTCTTTATTGATTTTAATGTTTTGTTTTAATATTGATAATGTTATCATTGTTCCTTTTATGACTGTGTGCTGCTTTTCCAGAGACTTGCTCAAGGTGGCATATAAATTTTCTAAGTATACCATTTTTTATCTGGGCACATGGCACATAAGTACTGAAGAAATTTCACCAACCCTTCAGCAGCTTCCATCCAATCAGTTTGGTGTATTGGTCAGGAGCTGGACTCTAATCTGGGAGAACCAGGTTTGATTCCCCACTCCTCCACATGCAGCTGCTGGTGTGATTTTGGGCCAGTCACAAGTCCTCTCAGAGCTGTTCTCTCATGAGCAGTTCTCAAAAGACATCTCTCAGCCCCACCTACCTCACAGGGTGTCTTGTTGTGGGGAGGGGAAGGGGAAGGGATGCATGGTGCACATATCCTGGGTATCTCAAGTCTACTTGAAACCTGGTGGTTTCAAGGGAGCAGGAAGAGAATGAAGGTGTGTTCTTTACGCTTATTTTTATTGCACAAAGTATTGGATGGGGAAGGGAATGGAGGAAGAGCAGGTCAGTTTCACTCACCTGTGGAGTGGAGCCTGAGGGGTGGGTGTTGCCTTCTGACACACTTCCAGTACGTTAAGGGGTGTGGCATATGCAAATGGGTTATGCTAATGAGCTCCTGTACCTCTTTTTCTACAAAATGACCCCTGTGAGTATAGTATGGGTGTTCTCACAAATTATCACAAAGTAGAATGCGCAAGGACACAAGCTAACAAGGGTTGCAAACTGGACCTCACTGAGCATTCAGATACTAGATTATTGACATAGGATTGGATTGAAACAGAGTGTTTCCCCAGACAGAATGAGAGTGACTTTGTCCAACCCCCTTCCCACTGCTGCCCCTCCAGGACCCTCGGGGAAATGACTGGGGGAAGCACTCAGGAAGTGGGAGGTGACAAAGTCATGCTCCATTAGTGGAAATTGTTCAGTTCATAGAAACATTCTGTTAGATCCAAGCAATACTCTTGGAGAATCATGCCTACACTTAGTAAATGTAATCTGAACTTCAGATAAAAATAAATGATACTTCAGCTGGAATTCCAGGTAATAGAGTTTGATGTATGTGAAAATACATTAGTTCTGTGAACTGTGATGAATATAAAGAGTTAATTTAATAGAAATGGACACAGAAGATAAATGGGACAAGACAGTAAGATGTGTTTGAAGGCCTAGATTGCATACCAGACACATAGCCCATAAAATAAAACCACATGTACCATCTGCAATTCGTGCACTGCTGGAGGTTCCGGCGGCTGTAAAGGATGAAGTTCAACACGCCTGGAGCATGTGGAAGAGCTCAAGATGACAAATGAATCTATAGAGGAGATCAGTCTAACAGTTGCAATGAACAAACACGGCAGACATTGGATACTAATAAATTTAGACCCAAGAGATATGAACAAAGCATTTCAAAGAAAACATTTTCAGCGGCCTGCTCTAGTACAACTAGTCCTAATGGGCTTCTGGGGAAATCATGTAGATTATAAATACACAATCAGTATAGTACTTGGCTGGTACAAATTTACTAGGTAATCATTGCGCATAAGGGGAAAAATAACCTTGCACTGGTAGAAATAAAATACCAAGGACATCACTTAATCAGAGAAGGTATAAAGCATCAGTTCGCAACCTGGTGCCTGCGGACACCATGGCTCCCTCCAGCACCTTTCTTAGCACCTGCCAAGTGTTTTTAGAAAGTGTGTGTGGGGCGGAGGCAGGCGGTGCTCTTACCCTGCAGAGCTTCTAATTGCCCATTTGAGATCTGATTGGCTGTGCGAATTGAGATAACATTTCAGTGACAGTTGCCACTACAGTGCTGGTTTTATTATCCCTCTTGACTCTTCTTTCTCAGTGTATTTTTAATATTTACCCCTCTTATCCCTTGCACTTGGGCTTCCTTTGTGTGCGTGGTTTGCTCTGCCTCCCCCCCCCCATGACTATTTTGTCGTTGTGCCCTCCACCCTGGACCCAAAAGGTACCCACAGCTTCAAAGGGATTGTGCGTTCCTGGTCTAAAACCTGATGCACCTTAAACAGAGGTCATAGCTGAAATGCCTAGTCCAAAGAACAAGTGTATCTGGCTCAGTGTTTGCCAAGAGCTTTCTTGGGGTGGTGAGAGGTGTGTGGGGGGGGTTGGTCTGAGGGAGTGGTGATGTGGTGGACATTTCTTCAGGTTCATGAGGGAGCCGTGCATCGAAATGGCTCCTAGAAAGGCTCTTTACAGTCTCCCCATGAATATTCCTGGGCTCCTGCATCCCTGGCAAGGCCGTGGGGCGTAGGAGCCGATTTGCCGTGTGGGGCAGGCGAGTGGTTGCAATGCCTTGCGTCGCAACAGTGGGGGTGAGGCCAGCCTTATAGGCCTGGACCCGCCCCCGCCTTGGCCGGTTCGCACCTCATGCTCGGCCCACCCGCCCACCCTGTTGTTCGGTGTAGGCTTCTGCTGGTCACCTATTGGGGCCAGGTAGGAATTTTTCGCCCTCTTCCTGATTGGCCTGTGGTTAGGGGGTGTTTTTGCCTACCTTGCATCGAACTCAGGGAACAATGAACAGGCTGTTTGGGGGGCTATAATTAGGCTGGTCACTTTGGCAGAGTTATAGGGTAAGGAGAGCAGAACTGGTAAGCACTTTCAGCCAATCCCCATTTGGGACAGGGGGTCATCAGGAACGGCCCCCGGGTTTTAGGGTCCGGGGCTGGGAATGGGATCTCCTCTGGGAACCTCTCGGGTAAGCGCCTCCCTGCGGGTTTTAGGGCTTCGGGGGTAGGCGCCCATGGGGGGGACCTGTGTGCTGGGCTGCCAGTCACGGGCCAGAGCTATGGCCACAGACCGGAGCTGGTGACTTGCCCGTATCTAAGGCCCAGGAGGTTTGCTGATTTGACACCTGCCTGGCCTGTTCTGCTCCCAGCTAGTTCGCTTGCCGTTGTTGTTGATAGTTAAATAGTTAATAAAGTGGCCCTTGTTTGATACCAAATACAGTTGTCTGTCTCGTCATTCCGGATTGGGGGGGGGGGGGGCAAACAAACTCAATTGCCATGCTGGTGGTTATGAGAAATGTCTATTCGGGAGCCTTGCATCTCTGATTTCTGTAACTGCCCTCAACTGTCTGCAGTTTCCTGTAACTGTTTTTTCTCAGAACACTGAGCTCTGCAGCTGACGAATCAGAGAGTGGGGGGGGGGGTGCAAGGAGGCAGCAGCCTGACAGCCACATGGGAAGCAATGGGGGGAGCACATTTTACCCCTTTTGACCCACTTAGGGGTCGAATTTCTAAAAACCCCTCCTTAGTAAGCATCTATGACATGGTAGGAGTGCTCTCCTCGAATTTTGTGTTTCTAGGTCCAGGGGTTTGGCCTGGGCGTTGATTTTATGAGGAGGAGACTTTCTTATATATATATATATATGGACCTGGTGTCGCACAGCACCAGTGTTGAAGGGGGGTGTAGATTCCTAGCCCTCTCCCCTTCATATCTCAGGATGGGATGAAGGTTGGAAGTAAAAAAAAAAAGGGGGGGGTCAAGACCATTTCCCACAACAGTTGATAGTTAACCATTTATTCATGAGATATGGCAAGCTGGGAGAGAACAGGAAGTAATTCATTATGCAAAAACAACGGAGTGAAGGGGAAAACAGGAGATGAGCAGCGTAACAAAATTTACTTCTGAGTAAAGATATAGTAATTTGTCACCCTTGGTAAAGGGGAATATAGCATTATATTTAGTGTTTATAAAATCCTTATTTCAATACTACTTGCATCTCAGTACAGTTAGGGGATCCTTCAGCAACACATAAGGCCATTGTATGGAACTACTTTGTAACATGTCTTCAAGAATCCAACCATGACATCTATTGAAATATCAAAATGTTATATATATAGGCCAAGTAAAGAGTTAGCAATTGCTGATCTCTGCTTAGGTTCCATTAATGGAAAAAGGGCAAGGAATAAATTCTAAAGAAGCTGAAGCTACTGTACATATTTATTTATTTATTTATTTATCACATTTTTACCCTGCCCTCCCCACAAGCGGGCTCAGGGCAGCTTACAAAGTGGCACAATGCCGGGTTAAAATAAACAGTTAAAACAGCTTAAAACATCATTATAACAGTTCAATAAATTTCGATAAAGTGCTCGCAGGGATGGTAATCAGCTTATGTCCAGGAGGCGTCCTGCAATTTCTCTTTGTGACCTAGTGTGGGTTCCTTCGGGCCGGCCCTCATCTCCGGTGGTAATGGAGATGGTTGATGATAGGTGGATGGGGGCAGCTCCTAATCAAAGGCCTGGCGGAAGAGCTCTGTCTTGCAGGCCCTGCGGAACTGCATAAGGTTCCGCAGGGCCCTGATCTCCTCCAGGAACTCGTTCCCCCAGATCAGAGCCACCACAAAGAAGACCCTAGCCCTAGTACCAGCAAGCCTGGCTTCCCTCTGTTGGAAAAATGAGCATGTAACGCAAGGCCTGAGAAATTCAGTCATTATAGGGTTAACCTATGCAACTTGTTTGTTTACCTAGATTTAGCCTGGAAATGATACCTGGCAGCTGGCCAATTATCTCTAAGCCCGGGAAAACTAAAGGTACAGTATATATTATATACATGATAGGGAAGTGTTGTGGCTCAGTGGTAGAGCCTCTGCTTTGCATGTAGAAGGTCTCAGGTTCCATCCCCAGTATCTCCAGTTTAAAGATCTGGCAGTAGGTGATGAGAAATACCTCATCCTGAGACCCTGGAGAGCTGCTGCCAGTCTGAGTAGACAATACTGAGGGCTTTTTCCCACTCACATTGTGCCGGCGTTCTGCCTCCGTTTGTCCCAGCGCTGGGTGTCAATTTCACACCCTTTGCTGCGGCGCGTGTGTTAATATGGGGCTTCGTGTCATTTTCTCCGTGCCTTTGGTAAACCTTCGGTAAACCGTGCCAGTTTTTCTAATTTCTTAAGGTATTGTTGATTCTTTACAGTTGGGATTGTTTGGAATAAAAAAAAAGGATTCTCAGTAGTACATTCATCTTTATAATAGCAATTCTTCCATAAAGGAAAATTGTAGATGTTTCCATTTTTCCAAATCTTTTTTAATAGCATTCAGAAGTTTTGTGTAGTTATCTTTTAAGAGTGAACTACATCTATTTGTTAAAGTTATCCCTAAATATTTTATTTTCTTCTAAATTTCAATACCAGAGTTCTCTTGTAATTGCTGTATCTGTTCTTTTGTATAGTTTTTTGTCAATTTTTTTGTCCTGTTAAAATTGATTTTCAGCCCAGCTAGTTGTCTATATTCTTTTAAGGTATCCAAAAGTTGAGTAATATATATTTGTGGGTCTTCCAGTATAAATACCAAATTGTCTGCAAAGGCTTGCAGTTTATATTCTCCTTTTTTCTTAAATCTTTTAATCTAAATATTTTCTCTTACCATATCATTCAATGTTTCAAGAGCGAAAATGAATAGTAATGGGGATAATGGACAACCTTGTCTGGTTCTCTTTTGAATTTAAATGTTCTGGGAAAGGTCCCCATTCACCATAACCTTGGCATGCTGTCTTGTATAGATTGCTCTCACCATTGTAAAAAAAAGTTTCACTACAGTGCCAGTTCAATAGCTGTGCTAACATAAAAGTCCAATTAAGATTATCAAAGGCCTTCTCTGCATCAAGAAGTACCAATGGAAGTTGCTTTTCAGGATGGGCTTCCAAGATAATTCTGACATTGCTTGCAGTCACACACACTAAATAATCCATTTTCAATCCACTTTCAAAGTGGATTTTCACTGTGTGAACTGGCAAAATCCAGTTGGAAAGTGCATTGAAAGTGGATTGAAAGTGGATTATTTAGTGTGTGTGACTGCAGCCATTATTTCTCATATGTCTTTTAAGTAAGAATCCTGATTGGTCTTGGTGTATTGTTTGAAGTAAAACTTTCTTCAGTCTCTCAGCCAAAATAGATGCAAAAATCTTATAATCGATATTGAAAACTGAGATTGGTCTATAATTTTTAATTTCTTTCTCCTCTGTTTCTGGTGTATATATTAACGTGATCAATGCTTGGTTCCAAGACTCTAGAATTTTCTTTTTTTCATTGATATTCTGAATAGTATATTTTAGTGTTAGGGCAATTTGGTCCTCAAATGTTTGGTAAAATTCTGCTAGAAGTCCATCTGGACCAGGTGTCTTCTTTTTCTTCTGATTTTTAATTGCTTCCACTACTTCAGCAAAAGAAATTGGTTCATTTAAATTTTTCTTTGGACATCTGTAAACTTTTTTATTGTGTTTCTTTAGGAAATCACTAATATACTCTTGATCAATATTACTTGTTGGTATGGGCTTTTACAAATTTTTTCAATACTCTTTAAATCCCTTAACGTATTTTGTTCTTTGCCGGTTTCAGTCCTCAATACCTTTATGTGTTTCTTTTCTGTTTCTTTTCTCAATTTATATGCCAACCATCTTGTAGGTTTATTTGCATTTTCAAAATAGTTCTGTTTCGTATATATTAGTTTCTTTGCTATTTCTTGGGTTAAAAGACAGTTAAGTTGGTGTTGAAAGTTCTTAATTTTGATCCTTTTATGTTCCATCAAAGTTCCAGATTTCATCTTTTCTTCTTCTGTTTTAATTTGGTCTTCAATCTGTACAGTTTTTTGTCTTCTTTGTCTCTTAACTCAAACATTTTGTCTGATAATCCATTCTCTTGCATATGCTTTAAATGCGTCCCATACTATATCCATAGAAACATCTGGTTGGATATTGTTTAAAAAATTGTTGAAATCTTTCTTTAGATTCAGCAACAAATTCTGGGTTTTTAAAAAGATTCATAGACCATCTCGACTGCCTTGGAATATCTCGTAAAGACAAAAGTAAAGGACTGTGATCTGCAAATGTTAAGGGAAGAATCTCCACATCTACAATGTCTTTTATCATAGTTGATGAGATCCAGGCCATATCTAATCTAGACCAAGATTTGTGTCTTGTGGAGAAAAAAGTATAGTCTGATTTATTTATGTTCCTAGTTCTCCATGCATCCACCAAAGTAAATTCTTCAACTAGTTGTAGGAAGGAGTTTGGTAATTGATTTCCTGATTTCTGTTTTCCCATTTGATTTTTCCTATCATACACTTAGTCAAATATAGCATTATAATCTCTGATTACACAGATTTCTTCATGGGTTTGATTTGAAATGGTCTCCTGTAGTATTTTATAAAAGTTCTCCTGTTTTTGATTTGGTGCGTATATATTGACTATCAAAGTCACTTTAGTTTGTCTCTGAATTTTCACTATCAGGATTCTTCCATCTTCTGAGTTGTATATCAATTCTGGGTGTAGGTATTCTTTTACAGATGTAACTGCGCCTCTCTTCTTCTTTTGCTTATCTGATGACACAACAGTTTTTTCCAAATTCTTTAACTTCCAGTAGTTTCTGGTCAGAGTGTTTCATATGTGTTTCCTGCAGACCGATTATGTCTAACTGCATCTTTTTAATTTGTTGAAAGATTTGTCTTCTTTTTTTGCAGGGGGTTCAAACCATTGACATTTATGGAGATTATTTTTAGTTTCTATCCATTTTTGGCTTTTTCTTTGGATCCATTTTTTTCTTATCCAGCAATCTCGTAACAACCTGAAGTAGTAGTGCCTTCAATTTTTTCTTGCCTGCTCCTATTCATCCAGCTGCATTTTGTACCTGTGTCTCTTCCTCTGTCTCTGGTTCTTCTTCTTGAACTCCTAAGCTATCTCCGTGAGCCTTCAAAAATCCATCTACTTTAAAGATAGGATTGATTTTATGTCTTCTGCCTTCAAAAGTAAAAAGAATTCCTTCAGGAGTCAGCCATCTGTAAGAAATTTCATTTTGCCTTAAAAGATTTGTGAGCCGTGTATAGCTTCTTTTTTCCAAGACTATTTTTTTGTGCCAATTAGAAAATCAGCTGCCTAAAGGGGAACAATAAGAAATTGTGCAGCACTAAACTACTTGAGCTAACAATGGATGTAATAACTGAGAACATATTTGTATTTACATCTGATACAGCCACAGTCTCAAGAAAGAACAAATGAACCTGTTGCAGCACTAAGTTCAAGGGAGATCAAAGTTTTGAGCAATCAGCTGACTGTGAGAGGCAGATTGGTAAGAAGCCTAAATTAGTTACAAACAGCAATATTCTCACAAAAATGAGAGATGCAGTTTTCTCATTATTTGCATTAAAAGACAATCACTCTAAAATAAATATACTAAACATACTAAAATATTTCAGTGTTCAGTTTATTTGACTGTTGTTTCTTGCTCATCAAGTAAACTGGAACTGGGGGCATTGCTCAACTGATTCTATCAATTTACTGAAACCTAACTATTATTTTAATCTCATTTAGGTTGGTACCTTTTCCTGGCAGGGCTTTTGTACTTTTAACAACTGCATGATGGACAGAAATTCAGCAAGGAAAACTTTCCATTCATTGTGCCTTCAAGAAGAAACACTGCTGAATGCTGACTAGTCATGCAACTGTTAAAGGGAAAGGAGCTCTGTCAGGGGGGTGGGGAATTCCGTCCCCCCCAATATAATTTTTTTCCGTTGACAGTTCTGTTGAAGAGGTTATGGTAACTTTATTATCCTTCTCATATACTGATAGCTGCTTTGTTTAAATGGACATTTTCAGAGTATAATATTATTGGAGTTTGTTCTTGGACATATTTTTAATTTTTGTGCATCAAATGAATTTTGTATGTAGAGTTGCCGTCTTCTGTCAGTCACTCAAAGGCTCTAACAGCTGCATGGCTGGCAGCAACTTCTCGTTACTGTGTCTCCATGACGGGAAATGGCACGTGTTAAAATATTGCCCTTAATGCAGTTGATATAGAACTTACATATTTTACTGTCGTTCTTGTGCTTAGGTTTAGATAGAAGACTAAAGAAATTATAGAATCATAGAATCACAGAGTTGGAAGGGGCCACACAGGCCATCTAGTCCAACCCCCTGCTGAATGCAGGATCAGCCTAGAGCATCCCTGAGAAGTGTTTGTCCAGCCGCCTTTTGCTTCTTATTCTGTTTACCTTGTTTGTTGTCAAAACCCAGGGCTTTTTTTGCAGCAGGAATTAATTTGCATGTTAGGCCACACACCCCTTATGTAGCCAATCCTAATGAGTTTCTGCTGTTGGGTGTGGCCTGTTATGCTAATGAGTTCCTGCTGGGTGTGGCCAACTCAGGAGCCAGCCGGAACTCCGTTCCTGTGCGTTCCTGCCCAAAAATAGCCCTGGTTGTGATACATTATCTGATACATTAACATGTTGTTGTGATACATTATCTGTATGCCTATCCAAGTTGTAGAAAGCTTAATGCATACCACCACACCTGTAAAAGTGTTGGAGGAATGATAATTCACCCTTTACCTAGTCACCATCACATTGTGGAGATAATGGGGGAAAGTCGTATCTTTTTAAAAATGAATGCTGAGGATTCAGATGATCTTCTACTCCTACTCCTGAGAGCCAGTTTGGTGTAGTGGTTAAGTGCGCGGACTCTAATCTGGGAGAACCGGGTTTGATTCCCCACTCCTCCACTTGCACCTGGCTGGATGACCTCGGGCAAGCCATAGCTCTCTGTACCAGCTGTTCCCTCAAGGACAGCTTGGGAAAGAGCTCTCTCAGCCCCACTTACCTCCCAGGGTGTCTGTTGTGGGGAGGGGAAGGGAAAAGGAGTTTGTAAGCCGCTCTGAGACTCCCTTGGGGAGTGGAGGGTGGAGTATAAATCCAATCTCTTCTTCTTCTTCCTATCATTACAATAGTATATTAATATAACAATATTCTGCCAATTTTAAAAAAATTGTAAAATCCCTGTTGGCCCAGGGATTGGGACAAAGAAACTTCGGGGGGGGGGGTAGGGGGGGGGGACAGGGAAACTGTGAAGAAACTTGCCATGTGAAAGCCCTGCTGCTGCTGAGTTTTATCTTCAGCCACACAAGCAATGGCGAAACCACAAAATCTCATCCCTGTGTAGAAGCCTCTTTTGTTTCTTTTATTTAAAAGACCAACAAAACATAAAATCTTTGTGTAAAATTGCTCTCCTTAAACTGTAATGTGAATGTTCCCTTCTAATTACGCTGTCTTCTCCTCCCCAATTCCCTAATCCTACATGGTTCTAATTCTGTTAAGATTCATTAATGCTTCTTCTCCTGATTTACACCAGTGCTTATGAAGGATAGCCCCAGATGGCCTGCTTTTGCTATTTGCTTTTGTAGGGTCCTTTATATGTTCGAAAGTGGGAACAAAATTCCTAATCCCTGTTTGAATGTTGGAGAACCACTATGGCAAATGGGTAAAGTTCTTTTCTTTATATTAATGAATTATACTGCTTTTCCCATCTTGGAGGTAGCCTTTGGACAGATTTTTAATTTCCTGTACTTCAGAATTTTAAACTTTTAAAAACTCTTGACAATCAGCGTAGATGTTTGTTTTACAACCTTAGCATGCTGTGTCTGTCACTAGGAATTTAGTTCATTATATACAAAGGCATAGAGGGGTGGTAGGTGGTACTGTATGTTTTCCAGCATAAATGGACAATACAACTCATATAAATGAATGGCGGCTAGTGCCCCTGGAAATGATAAAGGGGAGAAAACTGCCAGCACAAAATGAACAGGCTTCCAAGCATCTCAACGCCCGAGCCATTCTCCCGAGAGTTTAATTTTTGGGAAGCTTTAACATCACAAGCTTACCCAGCACTGAAAGAAAGAAAGGTCAGCTAATCCCTCACAACATCTGAATGAATTCAGGCCCAGAAGTGAGATTACGCAGAAGAGATGGGGAGGATGAGGAAAGCTGCATGGAGACAGGGACCCTTCCCATAGCCAGGCATACTTTCTAAAGAAATAGAGCTTTTATTTAATTTTTTTTCCCCCTGGGAAGAGAAGGGGGTGGGCAACTGGAAGCATCAAGGGAAAGAAGAGTTGAAAAAATCATTTTCTCTTTACCACCAGCAAACAACTATCAGGCCTGTTTCGCATGATGCCCAGCATCTCAGCAGAATAGGGAATCAGGCAGAAGCAGGCAAAAGGGCAAGTGTAATTAGGGGGTTGTACATGTAGACTTAATTTTAAAATCCTTTGATTTTTATCATCTGCCCTGTCTTTCTTGAGTTGAATCACTAGTTTATTGTTAGAACTAGCATTCATATAGTCTTACCTGTAGAGAGCTGTATGTTCCATCTAAGGTTATGGAACTAAGAGAACAACCAGCAAAAAAACCTGACACGTAGCTGGAGTTATACCCACCCACACATTTTTCTTTCACAGCTCAGACAGAAGGTTGCTTTTAGTAGTAGGCAATCAGCAGTTTCAATTATCATATTTAAAGAGGTTTATTCTATGCCTACTGATTTTTGGAAAAGGTGAAAACTCTAGTGCCACCAGCTAGGAATGAAGCTGGATGTTTTCTTATTATCATCCACCAGCGGCTCCTCTACATGCAGTATGCAGGTGTTCCTGTCTTACAGATGCCAAGCTGAGGCTGGGGAGTTGTGACACGTCTGGGGTCATTTCGTAAAAGAAGAGGTGCAGGAACTCATTAGCACGACTCATTAGCATAACTTATTTGCATTTGCCACTCCCCCTGACATCACCGGAAGTGTGTCAGAAGGCAACACCCACTGCTCAGGCTCCACCCCAAAAATCTCCAGGTATTTCCCAACTCAGAGCCGGCAAGCCAGCTTGACACTTTGACTAAAGACAGTTTAGGTTTCCTTTCCTCTTGCAGGGAAGCTACCGTACAACAAGCATGAAAATACAGATCAAGTTAGTATGCTTTTGCTTTTTTCCACAGCGCAGCACCATATGTGCCCGCTCCTAGGCTTGTTACTCCCAGAATGGCATTCCTGCATGTTCCTGCTTGAAATGACCCTGTCTAGGACCATTCATTATGTCCCTGGCTTAGCTAGGATTTAAACTTTCTATCTATCAGGGGATGAGAAGATCAACGGACTTAATATTAAAAAAGAGAAAGTCAAACTACAGGCCTTTGCCAATGATATTGTGTTTATATTAGATGATCCCTTAAGTTTGATTAACCATTTGCTCTCAATAGTGGATATCTACGGCCAGGTTGCTGGATTTAAAATAAATTCCAAGAAAACCATTATTCTTACCAAAAATTGTCCTAATGACGTGATAAAACAACTCCAAGATACCACTGGTTTTACTGTCTCTAAGAAAGTTAAATATTTAGGTATTTTGTTATCTAACAGATGTAGCTCTCTTTTTAATGATAACTATAAGAAGACTTTGTTAGAAATTAAAGGAGACCTTACCAAGTGGGGGAATTTACAACTTTCACTATATGGTAGGATAGCAACAATTAAAATGACCATTCTTCCCCAAGTTAACTTTCTGTTTCAAACTATACCTATACTGAAGAATCAGAAATATTTTAGAGACCTAGAAAAGATTGTATCTGGTTTTATCTGGCAATCCAAAAAACCACGAATAAGACTAAAAGATTTGCAAGATAGAAGTGACAGAGGCGGTTTTGGTTTGCCTGATTGGTCTCTGTACTACAAGGCATCTGTAATGGTATGGTTGAAGGATTGGCTTCTTTTAAGGAATACAAGACTTTTGGCGTTGGAGGGTCATGACCTTTTAATGGACTGGCATGCCTACCTATGGTATGGCCAAGATAGAGCCCACTTTAAATAACATATTATCAGGAGCTCGCTTCTTAAAATCTGGGAAGAACTTAAGCATGCTTTCTATCTAAAAATTCCATTGTGGGTGTCCCCATTGGAGGCCTTTATCAGACCCTCTCTGCTTCTAGAAGAAAAGACAATTAGCTATGGAGATTTATTGGACAAAGACAAAAATCTGAAAACCCCTAAAATGTTAGAACAGCAGAATGTCTTTTTATCCTGGTGGGAATCTATACAGGTCCATTCAAGATTTAAAATTGACAAGATAAAGGGCTTCTATATAAACACTGTTGAGTTGGATGAAGTTTGGTTGAGCTTTGATAAGAATCTTATTAAAAAACTTTATGGTTTTCTTCTCAATTTCAAGATGGCTGATGAAATGGTTAAACCTACAATGATAACCTGGGCAAGAGACTTGGGACATAATATAGATTTAGATAGCTGGTCCAAGGTTTGGACGACGAATATTAAAATAACTAAAAGCCGTATCTTACAAAGAAGATATCCACAAAATGGTTTTTAGTTGGCATCTTTCACCAGATAGGTTGCCTAATATTCATCATCAATCTCATGTATATGTTAGAAATGTAAGAAAAATGTGGGCACCTTTTATCATTTATGGTGAGTTGTTTGTTCTGTGCGAAAATATTGGTTGATAATTAAGAGAACCTTGCAAGAAATTATTGTGAATACAATACCTCTTCAACCTGAATTATTTCTTCTTAATGTTATCCCTGATATATATACAAAATATGATCATTACCTCTTATTACATGGCATAACAGCTGCTAGACTTCTCTATGCTAAATATCGGAAAATGGACAAAATACCAGACAGACAGGAATTTATTCAAAAGCTTTATAATGTTGCGGAAATGGACTTAATGACAATAAGGCTTAAAGGTAAAGAAGATGATTTGTTTTATACCAGCTGGAATAAGATGTATAATTGGTTGAATTTATCTCCAAAAGACCAAAGTTAAGTTATTTAATTTACTGTTGCCTTATAAGTACTCTTACTTTTGTGACAATGCTTCGCCTATAAGCAATTAACTATTTTGATTTTTTGTTATATTCTGGAACTTATAAATAAAGGACAAAAAATTAAACTTTCTATCTATCCATTTTTTCTCCCCTCTTCCAAGGGTCTCAGGGCATTTTATCCTCAGAACAACCCTGAGACGTAGGTTAGGATGAAAGAGAGTGACTGCCTCAAATGAACTTCATGACAGAATGGAGATTTGCGCCTTAGTCTTCCCAGTGCGATATGCTAACCACTGTACTACGCTGCCTTTTCAATTTCAAAACACTAGTTTTGCAACACATTGTCTATGCACACATTGCCCATTTTAAAGCACCCTATTAAACTTAGTTTGAACACGATAGTGAGTGGAAAAGTGCTAAGGAACCAAGAGCAGGCAAGTTGGATGATCTGTATAAGGAGCTACAAAAAGGAAGGGAAACCCATTCCCCAGTGCAATATACTGTATAAACCACATACAGTCAGCAGCACCTCTTTGCTTTGGCCAAAGAAGAAGACTTTGTGGAGTGGGGGGGGGGGGGGGACATGAAAGCCATGGGAATGCTCTAATGCCATGCAGCGAGAAGCCACATCTATTATGCATTGCACCCATACTCTATTGTGAACCCTGGGGTGATGATATGACAGCCCCACTAAGGGCTCTCCTTTCTTCTGCAAATCAACTGTCCTTCTCAGTGCTGGAAGAGCTGAGTTCCATTGAATGGGGGAGAGAGGCACCCCCCGGGGTGTGGATGCACAGTGGATGAGCCATGGTAACCTGGCTGCCAGTGTGACAACACAGACACCCAGACCTTGGCTGTTCCTGCCAGGATCTGAGTCCTCCCCAGATTGGGTATTCAGGCTGGAGGGTTTCTCTCCACTGACCCCAGAACACTGTTCTGCATGAGAGAACTCTCATTCTTATTCTTTCTTTCTCTCCTCCCACCCCTCACTTTAAAAACAACAACAACAACAACCCTGCAGCATCAAAGGTTCACAGGTCAGAACATCATTAATTTAATTCAGGCAGGATGTACTTCTCCCTATAGGAAGGCCTTAATCAGGAATTCTCATTGCCATAGGGGAAACAATTTCAGATTCTTGCTGTTTCTAATACCTATGCATTGTTATATTAGTGCCAGATAGATAATGGAGTTCTGGCAGTAACAGTTTTAAAAATTACATAACAATGTACTTAGAATAAGCACCATCCAAGAACTGATGATATGGTGTGTTACCTCTCTCTCTCTCTCTCTCTCTCTCTCTCTCTCTCGCTCTGTGTGTGTGTGTGTGTTTGAGAGACGTCCTGTTCCCATTAGGACAATGGGAGCTGCTGCTATTTATGTAGTGAGGATCAGTTTAAAACTAGGAAGGATCTCCTACATTGGCTCAGGTGAGCATTTTTTTCATTGCCTGGACGATGCTTCCAGGAATCCCAGAAGGACGGCATGTGAGCAACAAGCCCTCCTCTGAAGTTTGCTTGCCTATTTAATCACTATGCTGGTAGTTATAGAACTTGTGATTTAGAGTGATTCCCTAATGTTTATAACAGTGTTAGGGAACTGACAATTTGAACACTTTCTCTTAGATCATATGGTCACAGTTAGTTTAACAACGTGTGACAAAAAGGCTCAGTTTTGTCTAAGAATGACCAATGAGAGCTGACAGAATGTTGGGTAGAGATAGCTGAAAAACAGCAGTTGGGAGCTGGCAGCTAGGGAGTTGAGAGGGAAGAGAGTATGATTGAGCGAAACTGGAGAAGTGCTGCTGAGAGCTGTTTGAAAAGAGTCAATTTGTAACAAAGGATCCCAATTGCTGGCATAGGGAAACAGTTTCAAAGTTCAATGGGAAATGAAATGTAGCATCTACCTTTCTCCACTGTTATGTTCATGCCAGGGCTCATTTCATAGCAGGAGCTCCTTTGCATATTAGGCCACACACCCCAATTGCAGCCAATCCTCCAAGAGCTTACAGAGCTCTTCTTACAGAGGCTACTGTAAGCTCTTCGGGGATTGGCTACATCAGGGGTGTGTGGCCTAATATGCAGAGGAGCTCCTGCTACGAAATGAGCCCTGGTTCATACCATAAACAAAAGTTAACTTCTTGTTTTGTTTAATCCTGTGGGCTTTGTGTCTTAAGGAAAGAAACACACACAAGTCAATATCTCAGTGTGTGTGTGTATAATTTGTGTGAGTGAGGAGGACCTGTTATTAAAGGGGGCTGCGTTTCCCTGCATGCTCATGTCTCTGTGAGCAAGAGAGAGAAGATCTGAAATGTGAAATGTATAATTTTATAAGAGAGCCAAGAAGGATAGTGAATGTGATGGCCTGACCTACTTGTAAGTCAGAACCTGAGAGAAAGAGTTTACTGATCATAATAGGCAGGCACTCTGTGTGAGTGGAGAAGAAGCATAACACAAGGCTTAGAAACTACTATATGTTTTAGTTGCTTTCCATACTAAAGTTGTTTTAAGGCATTCTTCATTCTTGTAGTCTTTATCCGTGGAACCCATAAATATTATCTATATATCTAATTCCCAACTGTGCCTCCATGTGCAGACATCGAAATCTGCAGATAGGGGGCACACTCACTTTAAACAGGCTTTTCTGCAACCGTGGGTGATCCCCTAGGTTTGCAGAAAAATCTGAAAAGTAAAACAAAAAAACAAACATTGGGGGATTAAATTGCCCCGGGGAAAAAACTTGCGCACTTGCAGGCAATGCACTTATAATAGTGCAGCTGGAAAGGAGCCTGATGGTTGCTGCAGCAACAGAGTGCCAGAGCTGCCAGTGAGGGGTAGTGGAAGCCTTCACAGGTCCACCCAGAGCAGCTCCAGGTGGGCAGCCAAGAGTTGAGGGGAAGGAAACCTCAGCAAGCCCAGTTGAAGCAGCTCTAAGCAAGCTCCTGAGAGCTTGGTGAGCCTGCTCAAAGAATAAGGAAGCCTTGGCAGGCCCACTTGGTGCATAGGCGTAGACTATGGGGGGGCTCAAGGGCTCGAGCCACCCCCAAAATTTCCCAGGAGGGGGCTCAGCCACCCCTGGCAAAATGGAGCGCCTGCCGCTGCGCCTCCCCAGGCCCTTCCGAGGCCCGGTCCCACAACTGCTGCCGGTGCCTTTCTCCCCCACCCGGCCTGGCCACTCCTCCGACCTTCCCTCTCCCTCTCCCTCCCTCTTTTCTGGGTGAAATGCCCGGCATGGTGGCATCACCTGGAAGTGACGCCATCACGCTGGGCACATTGCTAGGCGACACTCTAGCAATCGCCCCGAAACTCTATGGCACCATAGAGTTTCAGGGCGATTGCCAGAGCGTCGCCCTGGCAATGGGCCCAGCGTGATGGCGTCACTTCCAGGCGACGTCACCACGCCGGGCATTTCGCCCGGAAAAGAGGGAGGGAGAGGGAAGGAGTGGCCGGGGGGGGGGGGGGGAGAAAGGCACCGGCAGCAACGGCTGGCGGGCCTCAGAAGGGCCCGGGGAGGTGCGGCAGTTTCCTGGGGGGAGAACATCGCTCCAGCGAGTGCGCACGCAAAGTGCGCATGCTAAAGACCCCCCCCCCGAATTTACAAAACTCTACACCCCTGACTTAGTGGACACCAGGAACTGCTTGGGGACTAGCTGCCACCAGGGCAGAAGCAGGGCACTGTACAGGGTTCAGCTGCCCCCTGCAGTGCACATTGGGAGCCACTCAGGGCCCCGCCTTAGTGGCAGGGGACACCGGGATCTGCTTGGGACCTGGCAGCCATGGCAGTGGATGCTGTTAGGGATGGAAATGGAGAGTTAATATTCTGAGAGAGGACTTGCAGATCCCAACAGATGCAGGGGGCCACTTGGGGCCCGGGCACTGCAATGCATGCTGAGAGCTGTTTGAGGCTTCGAGTGGCTCCCAGATACTGCCATGGTGAGGTCCCAAGTGCCCCCCAAGTGCCAAGGCCTGAATGTGCTTGCTCATCAATGGGGGGTGAGAGATGGGATCCCCCCCCCCCGTGAGTAGTTGAGTGCCAAGGGTGAGGGTAGGTAGGGTTGCCAGCCTCCAGGTGGGGCCTGGGGATCCCCTGCTTTTCCAACTGATCTCCAGCTGACAGAGATCAGCTCCCCTGGAGGACATGGTTGCTTTGAAGGGTGGATTCTATGGCATTGCACCATGCTGAGGCCCCTCCCCTCCCCAAACCTCGCCCTCTCCTGGATCCACCCCCAAAGTCTCCAGGTATTTTCCAACTCAGGCCAAGCAACCCTAGGGGTAGGTGGGGAGAGCAGCAAGGGTTGCATAGACTGATGGAGAAAATGTGGCGGGGGGGAGATGAGGGGGAGATTGACAAATAAGGGGAATGGGAGAAAAGAGTGAAATGGGGGGTAGGTTATCACAGAAGGGGGGTAGATTGACAGAGAAGGGATGGGGGCAAAAGAGATGGGGTAGGTAGACAGATAAGGGAAAGGGTAGAAAGAGTGGGACGACTGCTAGAGGGAAAAGAGTAGGAAGCAAAGAGGGGGGAAAGATTCACCATCTCCACAAGTCTCTTTTGGGTCCCCACTTGTAATGTCTAATAGCCAGGGGTCCGTTGGAGCGGGAGCGCACAGGAGCGCAGCTCCGGGAGTGAGGCGCCCAGGGGGCAGGCACATGACCAAGCCCCACCCTCTCCTCGGCTTCCCCGAGCAGTGCAGAGGCGCAGCGCCCCGGGGAAAGCCCTGCTAGGGTCTTTATTGTTTTTAATGTTTTGTTTTAATCCCATAATCTGGGAGAACCGGGTTTGATTCCCCACTCCTTCACATGCAGCTACTGGTGTGACCTTGGGCCAGTCACAAGTTCTCTCAGAGCTGTTCTCTCATGAGCAGTTCTCAAAAGACCTCTCTCAGCCCCACTTACCTCACAGGGTGTCTTGTTGTGGGGAGGGGAAGGGATGGGTGGTGCACATGTCCTGGGTATCTCAAGTCTACTTGAAACCTGGTGGTTTCAAGGGAGCAGGAAGAGAATGAGGGTGTGTTCTTTACGCTTATTTTTATTGCACAAAGTATTGGATGGGGAAGGGAATGGAGGAAGAGCAGGTCAGTTTCACTCACCTGTGGAGTGGAGCCTGAGGGGTGGGTGTTGCCTTCTGACACACTCCCGGTATGTTAGGGGGTGTGGCATATGCAAATGAGTTATGCCAATGGGTTACGCTAATGAGCTCCTGCACCTCTTTTTCTACAAAATGACCCCTGCTAATAGCCGTTCATCATCCATCACCTTTTAAAGCCACAACAATCAGTGATCATTCTCACATCTTACAGCAGCGAGTTCTATACGTTAATTATGTGTTGTGTGAAAAAATATTTTATTTTGCCCATCTTGAATCTACAGCCAATCCATTTTGTTCGTTTATCCAGAGGCCTATTATTGTGAAAGAAGGAGACATTTTCCTTCATGTTCTCCAAATCACACTTGGTTTTACAGGCCTCTGTCAGGCCCACAACTCCTGGGGGGCTGGGGGCAATGTCCCCACACGAATGTGCCCTGCCCCCTCCCTGTTCCTGCCCCCCTCCTCTGACCGTTCACAGGGGAGGGGAGGGCTGTCAACATGGCGCTGCAACTCCGACTTGGCAGGTCTGTCCGCTGCCTTCTCAATGGCACTTCAGCAGCCAGGCAAAGTTTAAACTATTCCACACAGGTGGCCACCGCCCACTTCCCAAGAGGCCGCCCACAAGACCTGCCATGAGTCAGCAGGCCCCTCCACTCAGAGGGACAGGCCATCTTTCTTCCCCACTCCCTGGTGCCTGCCAGGGACAGGAAGCATCCCACATCAGAGGGAGGGCAAGACGGAAAGCAATCCAACAAGGCAAGAGTGCCCAGCGAGCGGCAGCTGCAGCAGCTATCCTGGTCTAAAAACAGAGCATCTCACCAAGGCTGCATTTAAGCCTGGGGAGCACGGCGTGGTTCCTTTTCTAGCCATGGCTCCTCCTCCTCCCCCCTCCCTACGCACGGGCCTCTTTTCTTCCTCTGTCCCACTGATTTTCCACCGTTTCCAAAGCCAGGAAGAAAAGGAGAACCGCAAAGCAAAGAACCGCCATCCTCCTACCAGGGCTTCCCATTGCTGCCGCTGCCACTCTGCCTTGGCGCGGCTTCCTTGCTGGCTGCTGCCCCTTCCCTCACCCAACACCCCCCACACACACACACACACACATGCCTACATCACTTCCAGAAGTGATGTAGTCACGTCGGGGACATGCCGCCCCCCCCAAAGTGTCTAGCTATGGGACTTGCCTCTATCATGTCTCTCAGTCATATTTTTAATTAAGAAGTCCCAGTCAGTTTAGCTTTTAATTCTAGATAAGGTGTTACTAATATAATATGATCCCTTCTTGATCAGACCAAAGGGGCATATAGTCCAGCACTGTATTTCTGTCAGTGGCCAACCAGCTGCCTTGAGGAATCCCAGATAGGTAAAGGTAAAGAAGAAGAGAAGAAGAAGAGATTGGATTTATACCCCGCCCTCCACTCCCCAAGGGAGTCTCAGAGCGGCTTACAAACTCCTTTTCCCTTCCCCTCCCCACAACAGACACCCTGTGGGGTAGGTGGGGCTGAGAGAGCTCTTTCCCAAGCTGTCCTTGAGGGAACAGCTGGCACAGAGCTATGGCTTGCCCAAGGTCATCCAGCCAGGTGCAAGTGGAGGAGTGGGGAATCAAACCCGGTTCTCCCAGATTAGAGTCCGCGCACTTAACCACTACACCAAACTGGCTCTCTCGAGCAAGGTTTCCCTTGCTCGAAAGCCAGTCGAATACGACTCTAGGGATGCAGTGCTCATCTCTGTTTCCAAGCTGAAGAGCCAGGGCTGTCCGAAGACGGCTCCGTGGTCATATGACCGGCATGACTAGACGCCGAGGCGCACAGAACGCTGTTACCTTCCCACCTAAGTGGTACCTGTTTATCTACTTGCAGTTTCTTGCTTTCAAACTGTTAGGTTGGCAGGAGCTGGGACCAGAGATGGGAGCTCACTCCGTCATGCAGCAGTCGGGTCTCGAACTGCTGAACTACTGACCTTTCGGACTGCAGTTCAGCATCTTAACCCCTTGAGCCACTGCAGCCCATATATGTTATGGTAAATCCTTGATAATTTTGGTTGCTTTTTCCTCTACTTTTTCCCTCACTTTGATATCTAAACACTAGAACTGAATCCTAATTTAACTCTGGGTTTACACTATCATATACTTCTCAAAATTATTCTGTGCTAATATACAAATTAAACAGAAAACAGGCTCCCTTTTCATGGATATTCAATGTAATAATCTCCCATTGTTTTTCATTTCAGTTCTTAGCTCTTTGGGCTAAATGCTACCAACATTGTTTGGAAAGGCCTTCCCTAAAAATGCAAACTTTCCTGCAGAAGGCAAATGTCTGTTTCCTATCCTGCCCACTACAGCTATGATCTCATTTCAGCAGCTTACAAAACAAGAGGGTAAATGGGTTTTCCCTAGACTAGATAGGACTAGAGAACCCCCATGCAAAGTGAAGAAATCGCTTCCTGTATGATCTACTATAGCTCATTAAAACAAGTGCTTGGTGAAAGAAAATTCATTAGTCCAAAGACGCTCCAGTATTTTCTGATGCATCAACAAGCAGAGTTATCTGGGAATTTTATTGGCCTATAAAAATGTCATCAGCTCATGAAGCAATGTCATAAAAAAAAGCCTAGTAAACTTTATCGCCGTTTAATTCAAAATGGGAGTGTTTTGGCAAGAGATAAATAAATATCACCACTTCCCCTGACACATTCTTACAATAGTTTCAGGGATGGGGAGTGGAGCATCAAGAAGAACACCCAGGCAGACAATAAACCATGTTAAGTTGGCTACCTCACAGGGCTCCGAAGCCAAAATTGAACTGAGGGGACACTTGGGGGATGAGAATATTCAGCAGCCAGCCGAGGGAGTAAAGTATCAGTGATGTGCGAGCCAATGACTCGGACACTTTATTCCTTACAGATGAATGCAGATGACTCCTTAGTGTGAACTTTTAAGGTGCAATTTCCGCATGTATGAAAGAGTAAGTTGATGCTCCGACAATAAAGCCAAAGAAGCCATTTGAAGAGCTTATTTTAAAAGCCAAAAGGGCACAAAAAGCGTTGATTTCAAAAATATATAAAATCTTGATGGATTATGATTTTCAGAATTTACCTAAGTATTTATGTGCATGGTCCTCAGACACCCGGACATCTTTGAATTTAAACCAATGGCAAGCAATTTGGACATCTTATGTATTTAAGTCAAGAATAATTAACATACAAGAACAAAATTTTAAAGTTTTAGCACGGTGGTATTTAACGCCAAGAAGGCTTAACTGTATGAATAAAAATATTTCACCTAAGTGCTGGAAACAATGTGGGGGGGTAGGAACATACCAGCATTGCTGGTGGGATTGCGCTTTAATTCAGGTATTCTGGTATTCAATAGTGAAAGAAATCAGATTTTTAACAGGATACAATATTCCTTGTACGGTAGAGGTAATAATACTAAATTGCTGGCAGGAGGTCTCTATCCCTCAAATACGGAAAGAACTGATAATGATTCTTTTAACTGCCGCAAAAACTACAATTGCCTATAAATGGAAGTTATCAACAGTTCCTTCTGTTAAAGAGTGGTATTTAAGAATATGGGATTATCTGCTGATGGATAAAATTTCAGATGTTTTGTCAAACAATGACCCTGGTACAGGTTTGTCGATGTATGCAGTAAGATGGTATCCAATTTTAGAAAATTTTGACAAGATCATGGAAAGTCAAAACAATGCTCAGGGATACAAATTTCGAAACTTTTTGAAGACCAGTTGGTTAGTTTAAACTGTGTAGTCTTTTTTTTAATCTTCTGTCCTTTTTGCCTGTTCGGTTTTGTTTTTGTATCTTTTGTTTTCTCTTGTTCTTTTTTAATAGGAACTAATAGGAACAAGAGTTCGTCTAAAGATTACAATGTAACTGCTACTCACGTGGTGTATGTGATTTTGGGTGCAATAATGTCTGTGTAAGGAAATATATGTTGTGGAAATTAATAAAATTGTCTATAAAAAAAATAAATAAAGCCAAAGAAATACTCCAATGGACCTGAGGCCAGTGCTTCCAGCACTGAATTTGGAATTTTTGTTGGTGGGGGAATTCCTGTCATTCCCCTTAGCGCTTCCCACCTCCCTTGCAGAACCCAACTGCAAGGACAGGAAGGAACTAAGGTTTTCATCACTGAATACAGACAATCCCTTACCAAGCAGTAAAAGTAATTTGATAACCCTGGAAGACATATACGTAACTTGATCGAAAACTGGCTAGCTGTAGTGTCATCTGTTGGATGAGATTCTCAGGCCATGTCCACACTGTCACTTTTGTCACCCATTTCTCCCTATTGCTTCAGGTTCCCCCACCCCCCATATGTTTTGCTCTCTCTAGTAGTCCCAGAGGGAGCAAAACCCATGTGGAAAAGGGAGGGGACCCAAAGCAATAGGGAGAAATGAGCGACAAAAGTGACAGTGTGGACATGGCCTGAGAATCTCATCCAACAGATGACACTACAGCTAGCCAGTTTTCGATCAAGTTACGTATATGTCTTCCAGGGTTATCAAATTACTTTTACTGCTTGGTAAGGGATTGTCTGTATTCAGTGATGAAAACCTTAGTTCCTTCCTGTCCTTGCAGTTGGGTTCTGCAAGGGAGGTGGGAAGCGCTAAGGGGAATGACAGGAATTCCCCCACCAACAAAAATTCCAAATTCAGTGCTGGAAGCCAATCGTAAGGACCGCGTCGACTGTGGTTGTTGCAAAGCAAATGCGCAGTCTTTACCATCTGGCTTGGTAACACGTTATATGCAGTTTGCCCTACTATACCAAATATATTGTATTGCCTGAGTTAAACAGAAACAGCATTTGAGACAAACTATAAACCATCGCATATATTTTGTGTGACAGATGTTGCTGTGAAACTTTGGATTCCCCTGGGATGTTCTCGGGAAAGTCAGTTTGTTGGGCTCCCTCTGGTGCCAGCTATCCTCTGCCTGTTGAAATTGCTACTTTTATGTAGCATAATGTAGGAATCATTCTCTCTGAGGAATAAACGTGTGTGTTACAGAAACCATTGCTCAAAAAGGAAGTTACTTGCTATGGCTGCAGTTTCCTTCTGTGCTCTTAAGCTGCTCCTACGTTCCCAGCTTTTTGCTAGCCCAGATGAAGGGCTTAGCAGGGAAAAGGAAAGAACAGCTCCCAGAAGCTAACACATCTGCACCCGGGAAATGTCATGCTTTGTTTTGAAACTTAAATCAGACAAAGAAACAACCACAAAGACATACATGCCGGTGGTGGAGTGGTGCAGGTTTATAGCTATAGGTCAGTGGTGGCAAACCTATGGCGCACGTGCCAGAGGCGGCACTCAGAGCCCTCTCTGTGGGCACACATGCAGTTTGGACACTCAGTCTCTAAAAGGAAAAAGATGACACAGACTCGAGGCTGGGCTGTTCTCAAACTTACAAAGTATGAGCCAAGGTTAGACAAATTATCAGCATGCATACAACAGCAAAAATCACATTAATTGTTCAAAAGCATGTCAAATGCAAACTTTTACCTTTCAATAAAAAGTTGTTTGTATAATTGAAAGCTCTGTTATTGTGTTTTTCTTTTAAGACAAAAGATGTTAATGAGTTCTTTTTTCTAAACTAAAACCTCAGTATTCAGGTTAAATTGTCGTGCTGGCACTTTGCGATAAATAAGTGGGTTTTGGGTTGCAGTTTGGGCACTTGGTCTCTAAAAGGTTCGCCATCACTGCTATAGGTCATTGCTGGACTGAGCTAAGTATGACTTGAGTTTTATGAATGAGTTTAATGCAACAGATTAGAAATATGGTCTTCATTACAATAGGAGAATCCAGAGAAGAGACAGACCCCCTGTTACTCTCCTCACTCTGAGGCAGAGTTTTCCCGCCAAAATTCTTAGTTCCCTTCAGGTGCTGAGCTGGCCTCCAGTGGTGTGATAATATTTGTGGCTTTATAAATCTGAATTTCCCACCCGGTGACAAAATCTGATTTGGCTTTTGCCCAGCTCAGGAACTTGTCAGGAGGAAACAGGAGCCCTCTTTTTCGATCCCTTGAAATGGCACTGGAGACCGTGTAAAAGTGAACAATAATTATCTTATTTAATAGGCAGGGATGGTATGGAGTAGTCAGGAACTGGAAAGGCTTTGTCAGGATCTTCCTGCACCGCCCCCGGTTTCCCCCCTGTCGCCACCTTGACACGGTCAGTCTGCCAGTCCCTCTGGTGGCTGCTGCGCCCCGGTCTGGAAGCAGTGTCTGGGTTGGGCCCTTGAATGGGGAGGAAGGAATAAGGAAGGAGGGAGGAAGGCCTCAGAAAGTGGGGCCAAAAGAAAAGGGGGGTGACTTCACCACCCCTCTGCCCACTGCTGGCTTCCTCCTGGCTTGCCTGAGGTTTTCTCTCTTTGCAGCTCTCTCCCCGGTTACCCTGGGACTGACCAGTCTCCTCCCTGGCCACCTCTGACTTTTCTTTTATCCTCTCTCCCCTCTTCCTGTGCTGCCCTCCCCTGTTCTGTGCGTCCTGTGTCGTCTGGCTCTGCCCCATCTAAAACTGGGGATGCTGAGCCTCCTTCCTTTGCCCCTTCCGCCACAGCCCTGCACAGCTGGCAGCTGGCCTCACGCTCCTCCCTGCTACCCTCCAGCCCAGGGCCTGCTTCCTCCACTCCAGCTCAATTCGGGCCATCTGTCTCTCTCCTCCCATCCTTCCAGGGGCCCGCCTGTCCTCTCCCCCCTGCCAGGGGCCATGGGCCCCGCTGCAGCCAAGTGCATCCTGCTACCTTGCCCCCTGCACCTTTGACTGCCTGGGGCACCCGGCTGCCTCCAAGGTGGTTGGAGATGGGGCGGTGCTTTGTTGCCACCACCTTGCTGCATTACTGCCACTGTCCAAGGCCTCCGTGGGAGACCACCAGGTAAGGCGCTGTTCTCCCAGGGCCTCATGGGTCATCGAGGGTCTTCCTCCTCCTCTATGGGGTGCCGTCCTCCGTTCCCGGTGTGGTCCTGGGGTCTCCTCTGGTGGCAAGTCCCAGCCCGTGCTGGGACAGGCTTAGGGAAACGTTGTTAAAACTATATTTTTCAATTGACAGACAAGATGATGTTGAAGCAGCTTATTTTTTTTATAAATTCTTGATTTTTATCAGTGAGAGATGGTTGACTGAGTACTTAAGTTTCAGTTACAGTGTTTTTGCATATAGTTTCCTAATAACAGTTCAGGATTTCTGGAAAGGTCACTCTTTTAGGGTATCAAATTCTTTCCCCTTTTCTGAAATCACAATGTGTTCTCTTTCCCCTGAGTAGTCTATAGCCGTTTCTTTTTGCAACAGACCAGAGGCTGCCTCAGTGCCAATTCCCTGTATAACTGGACAGGACTTATATTTCCTCCCTGAAAATGTAATCCAATTCCTTTTGGCCTGATTGGGAGCTTCAGCCTGCTACCCAGTCACTCTTTGCCAAAATCTCAAACCCCAGTTCTTGGGGTCTGTGTGAAAACATACTTCAGCTCCAGCTGACACTAGACCCTGAATTCTTAGATGGAATTCTTTCTCAAGTTATGTTGAACACAGCTAAGACCAGGAGTCTCTCCCTTTATTCAAAGGTGAACCTGTCTGACAGACTTCTAGTCAGACTTTTCAGACATCCACTCCTGTAGCTGAACTTTTACTTTACTGAACAGTAACTGCTGCTGAACTCAAAACAAACTCCCTCTCCACTCAGCGCACAGATGATCTCATAGTTCCCTCAGCTGGCAGTGGCCATCCAGAGAAAAGGAGCAGCCTGTCACTCAAGCGCAACATTCTCGAGCCGAGTTAACTATTCACCTCCCTTCTCTGATTTTGCTGTTATTTGGGAAACAGCATTTTAAATGTAGTCCCTCACAGCATGATACAGAGTCAAAATTAAAATTTCACTCCAAAACAGGCTTGGTGTCTTATGGCTGAGAGAACTGACAGATAGGGTTTTAAGGTTTTAAGAACCAGCAGTGAAAAATGGGCCAGTGGTGGTGGGGAAACAGAAGCAAACATTAAGCGCTGTGTCCTGGGCATAAAAATTCTTTCTTTGGAACTCAACCACATGTACAAGCCCTGAAAAACTGTAGTGTGTTCTATCAGATACAGCACATTTCTATCTTGGCACCTTCATGTGGTTTCTGTCACGCTTTCATCTAATTGAGATCTTGAGCTCCATTAGAGTGGCCCCTAATCCTTTGGAACACTTTGAGACCTCTTGCCTTCCTTTTTGGACAGCTCTGATGTTTTTTACTTCACTTGGGGTCTACAGGTTTTCCCTGTTCCTCCTCTGCCTAGGAAATAATCCCAGCTATCCACTGTCTAGATTTACTTGTTATTTGATAAGGGAGCTGAGCCAGTCCAGGTAGCTGCATACAAAAGGCAAAGATGATATCAATGCTGAGCTTCCAGCTAGCAGCGGGCTGAGATGTTTGGAAGCTTGACAATGGAATATTCCAAGAAAAGTGAGGGACAAAAGAATATTACTTGATGGCCAGGAATAAAAAAAACAATGCAGTCCTATGTAGAGTTACTTCAATCGAAATACAACCCTGTGCAGACTTACTCCAATTGAAATCAGTGGGTTTAGTCTGGAATAACTTTTTATGGGATCATAAAACAGAAGTCCAGTGACACCTTCAAGACTACCAAAGTTTATTCCAGCATAAGATTTCATGAGTCAGATGCATCAGAAGTGAGTCCTGTCTGTTTATGCTGGAATAAACATTAGTCTTTAAAGTGCCACTGTACTTCTGTTTTCATTTCTTTTTTGCAGTAGATGAACATGGTTACCCCTCTGGAATTATCTTCATAGGATTAAACTGTAAGCCTTTAAGGGGGGGAAAAGCCACAAATTTGGAGTAAACTTGCCTGGAATATAAAAGTTTTTTTTTTTTTGTAAAGAAATTTTTATTTTTCAAAAAAACACATCGAAAATAATACATTTAACCTTATACAAATCCCTTTTTCCATATTAAATAACATTTTGTTCTATTTGTACATTCTATTTTTATCTTGTTTTGGTGGTTTCCCACCACATCTGAAGCATAACACATTTTCCATTTTATTCAAAATAGTAATACTTATATCTATGTTTCGTTTCTGGTAACGGTTATATAGCTTTAAAATACTTATACTTATACACCAATTCTTATTTTCTATACTCTTATGTATTTCTAAATAAAAACAGTTTCATTGTCTAATTTTAACTAAAACATTCATATAATATATTTCTATTCCTTTATGCTATTATAACCATGTATAGATATAGTTTTTCATATCCCAATACTTTTCAACATATTCTTTCAAATCTTTCCAGTATTCCAGAAAGGTCTCTGAGTAAAGATTATTCAATTTTCTAGTCCACTTATCCATTTCAGCCATATATAACAGTTTTTTCAACCATTCCCACACCTCTGGTATTTTTTCATTTTTCCAGTTTTGTGCATACACCATTCTTGCTGTTGTAATCATATACCATATTATTGTCCTTTTCTTTACATTTATCTCTTCTAGTTTAAGTCCTAGCAATAACATTTCAGGCAACTTCTTAAATGTACATTTCAAGATTTTTTCCATTTCTGCATGTATTTTTGACCAATAAGTCTTTGCTTTATCACAAGTCCACCACATATGATAAAAAGACCCTTCTTTCTTTTTACACTTCCAACATTTGTTAGACATATTTTGACCAATATTTGCAATTTTTTTTGGTGTCATATACCATCTATACATCATTTTAAAACAATTTTCTTTTAAGTTATAACACGTAGATATACTCATAGCATTTTTCCATAAAAATTCCCAAGATTCCATTTCAATGTCTTTGTTAAAGTTTATCGCCCATTTTACCATTTGTTCTTTTACCATTTCATCAGCATTAAACCATTTTAGCAAGACTTTATACATTTTAGAAATCATTTTTTTCCCACCTTCCTCCCAAACTTGTTCTATTTCATTATTTTTCCCCCTGAAACCGTGTTTTTTATCACTTCTATACAAGTCATATATTTGTCTATATCTTAACCAACCATAATCAAAGTCAATCTGATGCTGCTCCTTCAGTTTGAAATCCTTGCCATGTCTTATTAATAAGTCTCTATACTTCAGCCAATCTTGTCCTTTATATCTTGATGTTGGATGTAAGACTTCTGCGGGTACAATCCACATGGGTATCTCTTCTGAAAAAAAGTTTTTATATCTTGTCCACGTATCCATTAGTGTTCTTCTCAAATAATGATGTTTAAACATATTGTCCATTTTTGTTTTGCCATAATACAAATATGCATGCCACCCAAATCTACAATCATGACCTTCCAGGGACAATAACATTCTATCTTGTAACATAGTCCATGCCCCTACCCAGGTCAAACATATTGCATCATGGTATAACCTTAGATTTGGTAGTTGAAACCCTCCTCTTTCTTTGGCATCACACATTATTTTCATCTTAATTCTTGGTTTTTTCCCTCCCCACACAAATTTAGACAGCTCCTTCTGCCAACATTTGAATGTTTTTACATCTTTCACAATTGGAATAGTTTGAAACAAAAACATTAATCGTGGTAACACATTCATCTTGACCACCGCAATTCTACCCAGCAATGACAAATTCAATACATTCCACTTTTTAATATCCTGCATAATTTGCAACCATAATTTTTCATAATTATTTTTATAAAGATCAATATTTTTCATAGTTAGGTTTACACCCAGATATTTTGTCTTTTTCACCACCTCACATTCTGTAAGTTTTTGTAACTCGTTTTGTTTCTTATTTGACATATTTTTGCACATTACTTTCGATTTGTTTTTATTTACATAAAATCCTGCTAAGTCACCAAACTCTTTTACTCTCTGTAACAAATGTGGTAATGTGGATAAGGGGTCTTCCACTATAAAGGAATATAAAAGTTTTGACAGGTAATCCAGCATGAAAAAGGAACCCTGACTTTCCATTGGTCATGCTGCAAGGTGACCTTATAGGGGTGGGGCATTATGGATCAATGAGAGCGCCAGTTCCAGGGCAGTTGCCTTTGCACATCACAGCTAGGAGGCGGCAAAGGGCAGCTCAGGACAGCCCCATTCTCCTCTCCTGCCCCACCTCCCTGACAGAGACCCACTCCAAAGACAGGCATGCAGTTGCTCTCATTTGTTGTTCCTGCACATCAGTCTGCCCCATGCCAAGCACCCCCCTAACCCCACTCTCTGAACACTTCAAGACAGCCCACCACAGCGGCTCCCCACCATCGTTGACTCAGGGAACCCCCATGATCCCCCACCCCCTCAGCACTACTGGCACAGATGCCTTCCCCCCTGAGTGCCACAGAAGCCCCTTCCCGGAGCAGACACACAGTTAGGAGCCCCATTCATTCACTCATCCTATTAGCGATACCCACCATAGTTTACAGCATTCCCCTCTCCTCTGTTGCACGCAGAAGCCCGCGAGGTGAGTGAAGGAACCTGTCCATGTGGCTGGCTCCCTGCTATGTAGAGCAGACGACCACAACCAGTGGGACCTGCACAACCCTCCCCAGCCACCCACAGCAACCAAGAGCCCTTCCTCTGAGACATGTCCTCAGGGGGGGTGGCATATGGAGTGGGGAGGGAGTGGGGCAGGGAAAGAGGAGCAGGAGGAGGAGAAGCAGAAGCAAAAGAGGAGGAGGAGGATTCATACCCACCCATCACTCAGAGTCTCGGAGTGGTTTACAATTGCCTTCCCTTCCTCTCCCCACAACAGACACCCAGTGAGGTAGGTGGGGCTGAGAGAGCTCTGAGAGAATGGCTCTTGAGAGAACAGCTCTGAGAGAACTGCGACTCACCTGAGGTCACCCAGCTGGCTGCATGTGGAGGAGTGGGGAATCAAACTTGGCTCTCCAGATTAGAGTCTGCCACTCTTAACCACTACAGCAAACTCCTGTGATATAGCAGAAACCAAGCAGCTGACACACAGTTGTGGGACGACAGAGACTTTATTGCACTGGAATCCATGGCAAGGGGTGAGGACTCCATCCACTTCCACCTTGGTGACTGAGGGACCCCAACTTGGTGGGTGTGATACTTCACTCCACAAGGAGGGCTTGAACAGTGGACTTGCCATGGCCACAAGTCTTTCCGTTGGACCTCCACCTGCAAGACAGAAAAACCAAGCCATGGCAACTGGGCGCAAGTGCCATGCCAGTCCCAGCCATGGATGTCTTGCCCTGACAGGGTCTGCAAATGCAGTTCTTGGGGGCCCCTCACCACAACTTTGAGCCACATGATAGAACCAGCCAACTCACCTGTCCTGTGGTGCAGTCCTCCCAGTTTGCTCACAGTCCATCTGCCACGGCAGAGGCTCAAGCCTCTGATTTTGCAAGGGAATGAGTTAAAGGGACAGTTGCTATAAAGTACTGAGTCCAGAGATGCGTTGCAGTGAAATCAGCTCATAAGTTTATTGATGGTACAATTCCAGGCTGCTGAACGGGGCTTGGGGGCCTGCTTAAATACACGTGTAAACCATACCCCTGGCCTTGCCCAAACTCCCTGATAGGATTACTCCCTGGTAGGATTGCCCTGATAAGATTACGCCCACTCCCTAATAGGATTACTCCCTGATAGGATTAATCATGAGTTACCATAAACCATAAGTCCCCTGGTGGAACCTGGGTGGCCGCTTGGTCTAATTTACAATCCGGCTGGGCTATTGTCTCCTGAAGCGAAGCTCCAGTAGCCAGCCCGGCCACGTGCATTTCTCTGACCGCGTGCATGGTTGTCATAAGGATATAACAGTTGCCAGGCTGAATTTCCACATCCAGCTGAGCAGCTGCCACCCCCTCCTCACAGACATGGCCTGTGGTCTGCTGAGGGTAGGAATCAGGCAACTGACAGAGCATTCCATCCCCTGGATCTCCCGGACAACTTTCCAGGGAACTTTCCCCATGGCATATCAGGGGCCCCAGCACTTGTCAGCCACAGCTCCAGCTGCCCAATGCATGAACTCAATATGGGGCTTGAGTGCAGGAGACACTGTTGCAGCTCCCAGGCTCTCCTGAGGGGAATGGAAGAGCTGTTTTGGAGTCCTTGCCCATGCTTACCTGTTGGTGCGCAGTTGCCCCTGTGGGTTGAGCCTCTGAAGGTGGAGTACCTGTTAGGGTTCTGAAGTGGGAGAGGTCAGCTGCAGAGTATGGACTTTGCTTTCCTCCCTGGATGTCAGCACAAAGTGCTCGCCCTGTGGTGCAAAGTACCCTTTCTGTGCTTCTGCCACCACCAAAGTGCCTCACCACTCACCCTAAGTCTGCACGGCGGGGAGTTTGGAGACAGAGTCCCCTGCTGCGTGCCCTAACTACTGAGTTGTGCCTTGTTCTGCCAGAAGTATTTGTGGGAGGGGGGTGCTGTGAGGGGTGCTGTGGGAGGGGCTGGGGATTGAGTGCTGGGGAGGGGGCTTAGCCACTGTGGGGAGGGAAGTGATTGCGTGAGCCAGCAGTTGGCATTCTGAACACCTCCAAACCTAACAGGCAGTGCCAGAGTGGCAGAGAACACTTTGTTTCTCAGGCTCCATGGACACCTGTGGGCTATGCCATGTTTTGGGTTGGTGTAAGTTCCCGCCTCTGGCAGGGGGCCTTCTGTGGCCAAAAGGGCTCAGGGAGCTGACTAACTCCGTACCCCCAGAACCACTCACAATCATGCTGGTGCTGAAGCCTAGAATATACTTTATTGTCATTGTACACAGTACGATGAAATTAAAAAGTGCCATCATTCAGTGACTCGCAACATATAATCATGCGCACTCACACAGACATTCACGACTGCTTCTCCCTTGTGATTTACATAGCAACCAAACCACTGTTTCCCCCGGATTTCGGTCTCATGCAGCATTCAGGGCAATAATAGCTCTCGAGTAAAAACTGTTTTTTCGTCTGTTTGTCCTTGTTTTGATTGTCCTATATCTTCTGCCCGAAGGCAGCAGTTCAAACAAGGAATAGGCAGGATGTGATCAATCCTGTAGGATGTTCTTCACTTTTTTCAGACATCGAGAACTGTACAGTTCCTCCAGGAGTGGGAGAGGGCAGCCAATTATCTTCTGGGCTGTGGTGATGACTCTCTGGAGTGCTTTCCTATCTGCGACCGTACAACTAGAAAACCAGGCACAGATACAGTATATTAAAATGCTCTCTATTGAGCAACGATTGAAAGAAATCAATATTTTCTCATTCAAATTATTTTTCTTTAAAAGTCTGAGAAAATAAAGCCTCTGCTGGGCCTTCTTCACCAGAGCAGTGGTGTTTTACTCCAGGTCAGATTTTGTTCAATAGTCACTCCCAAAAACTTGAAAGTAGCCACCCTTTCCACACATTCTCCACCAATAAACAGTGGCTTAATGTCCATTTTGTTCCTCCTGTAGTCCACCACCAATTCCTTGGTCTTGGTGGTATTAAGAATCAGATTATTTTCCCTACACCACACACAAAGCCGTTCCACCTCATCCCGATAAGCAGACTCATCATTCCCGGAGATGAGCCCCACCACAGTGGCGTCATCAGCAAACTTGATGATAGTATTGCTAGGGTGAGTGGGGATACAGTCCTGCGTATAGAGGGTATAGAGCAGGGGACTCAACACACAGCCTTGTGGGGAGCCGGTGTTAAGGGTAAGGGCTGTGGACATATGAAACCCTACTCTAACCCTCTGAGGGCGGGCTGTCAGGAAGTCCAAGATCCAGGGACATATGGAGCTGGAAAGTCCAAGGCCCTCCAATTTGGGCACTAATCTATGTGGGAGGATGGTATCGAAGGCAGAACTAAAATCCACAAACAACTGCCTCACATAACTCCTCGGCTGCTCCAGATGTGACAGAGCAGTATGGAGAGTTGTAGTGATAGCATCCTCTGTGGATCTATTTGCCTTGTATGCAAACTGGTGACTATCCAGTGTGGATGGAAGGCATGAAACAATATGACTCCGTACCAATTTCTCAAAACACTTCATCACAACCGGAGTGAGTGCAACTGGTCTATAATCCTTTAAGCTACTGACTGTGGATTTTTTGGGCAGGGGAACAATAATTGAGGACTTTAGGCAAGATGGAATGATAGACTGGTGTAAGGACCGGTTAAAGATCTTAGTGAGAACCCCCGCCAACTGGTCTGCACATTCTTTCAACACCCATCCAGTAATGCCATCAGGTCCAGCTGCCTTCCTCGGATTCACAGACCTCAGCGGAAAGAGAGAGCACAAAGCCGCTGCGTCTGTGCGCGCCGCCATGACGACGAGCCACCGTGGTCTGCTGCCAGTGCCTGCAAGCAATGGTGTGGTGCTGGGGGCCTGTGCCTTCGTAAGTGGCACTCACGTGGGCATATCTTGGATTTACACCAGCATAAGGCTTAGTCCGCTCCCAGAGAGCTTTCAGCCAGCCCCCCCCCCGATTGCTTTTTAAATGTGCGACTGGATTCAAATTTATTTATTAATTTATTATTTGCATTTATATCCTGCCCATCATGTGGATGGGCTCAGGGTGGGCAGCATCAATGATAATAAATACAGTTTCAGTTTTAAAACACAATAAAACTTATATAGCTCTTCTGTGGCAGTCCAATACAGCTACCAGTTTGGAGAGCCAGTTTGGTGTAGAGGTTAAGTGCGCGGACTCTAATCTGGGAGAACCGGGTTTGATTCCCCACTCCTCCACTTGCACCTGGCTGGATGACCTTGGGCAAGCCATAGCTCTGTGCCAGCTGTTCCCTCAAGGACAGCTTGGGGAAGAGCTCTCTCAGCCCCACCTACCTCACAGGGTGTCTGTTGTGGGGAGGGGAAGGGAAAGGCGTTTGTAAGCCGCCCTGAGACTACAAGTGAAGGGCGGGGTATAAATCCAATCTCTTCTCTTCTTCTTCTTCTACCTGAAACTATATTTGTTTACAATGTCTATACCATGCCTTTTACTAATACTGGCACCCAACTCAGCTTCCAAAGCTACAAAAACAGTATTAAACAAAATAATTCTTATGGTGAATCTTTGTGGTGTTTCTGGTGAGCAGACAAAGCTGGCAAAGGTCCACACCCCAGTTCTCAATGCTTTTTGCTCCCTCCACAGCTACTGTTTCTTTAGGGATGTGGTCAGTCCAGTAGATACAACCCCTTTATTAGAAACTGTTGCTGAGAGACCTCAGAAGTAGGCATCAGCCTAGAAAGGGGTGGAGGGATAGGAAATATATTTTGCACTGTGGAGGGGTGTAAACTATGGGGGCAACAGGGTCCAGCCATCTGGGATTTCTTGGAGGGGGCAGTGCCCCCCCAGGCTTCTAGGTAGCATCATTAAGCTGCTTAGGCTTAAACTGTGCAGTCTCCACTCACACAGAGGCTGCCAGCCCTGCTTTCTTTCTCTGGGACTTTGGGACATTTACTTCTCACAAAGGAGCATCCCACCACTGCCTTATCTTTTCCCCCCTTGGGATCATCTAAAAAAAATTGATTGAAGAGTTTTTAAAAATTAAAAAAAAGACAAAAGAAAACCAGAAACAGAAGAAAAGAAGAAAAGCACAATATATAGGAAAAGCTTTCAATTTTCTTCACAAGAAATATTGGCATAATTACAGAATTCACAATTGTTCCATTGTTGTCATATTAAAACTCTTCGTTTTCCTATCATCCTTTTCCCTTCGTAGTCTTCAAAACCGCAAATCATCCGTTCATTTCTTTGAGTTTCTTGCAAAAAGTCTTTCTTGCAAAAAAATTTCAGTTATTTATAAATGTGGATAATTGTGATTCTCTCTAATCAAAGCTGAAAGTTTAGCAATTCCGTCACCTTTACAATCCTCTTTTGTAGGCAATGTTGGACTCTCCCAATTTTGACCATATAAAAGTCTTGTACCTATTCTCATATAAAAAAACAAAGTACCATGTCTTTTTTCTAGCTGTCTATCCATTATTTCCCAGCAAAAGTGTCTTTGGTTGGAATTGTACATTAATCTTCAAGATTTTTTGCATTAGCTAATTTTTTTTTGGCTTTATTACAAGTCCACCAAAGAAGATAAAATGTCCCTTCATGCTGTTTACATTTCCAACACTTATTTGAGATATTTTTATACATTCTAGCTAATGTTTCTGGATATACCAATGATGCATCATTTTATAGAAATGTTCTTCGAGAGTTAGAACTCAAAGTAAATTTAAGACTCTTCATCCACATATTCTCCCATTGTTCCATTTCTATATTATACCCAAAATTTTTAGCTCATTTTATCATAGAATCTTTTACTCACTCTTCTTCTGTCCTGAATTTCAACAGAAGTCTGTATGTTTTAGCAATAACATTATCGTCTTTTTTTTTACATAATTCTATTTTAAATTCAGACTTGTTTTATTCAAAGCCACAAAGTTTTTAATGTATTTTAAATATTTTTAACAATTGTGCATAAAAGAACCATTGTCACATATAGCCTTTGGCTATCAAGTCTTCTCTTAACTTCATTGTACAGTCCCCTTGTGAAAAGTCTAGTCTATCCCGATAAGCAGAGGTCATTTTGTAGAAAAAGAGGTGCAGGAGCTCATTAGCATAACTCATTAGCATAACTTATTTGCATATGCTACACCACCTGACATCACTGGAAGTGACTGAGCAAGATGGCGGCCGACGTAGACGCTCGTAACTGAGCTCCGCTGATTTTAAATTAATTTTTTTAAGCTTAGCTGTAACCAACCCTACTAACTATACATATACACCAGCCTTACATATGATGAAGAAAGTTTACAGCTTCAGAGACGGCTTATGGCAAATTTTCAACCAACTTACAGCTGTGGTGTGGACTGTCCGGCGGCCGGGCGTTGGCTTGGGAGGCCTGAAGTGCTGGACCCAGAGCAGGAGCAGAGGTGGGGCGGCAGCGGTGATGCTGGAGGGCCTCCTGGCCTAGCTGCCGGGAAAAGCACCGGGCTTGAGGGGCCTGAGGTGGCTGGAAGTTGCCGGGGGACCCAGAGAAGACTGAGCGTGGGTCTGCCTCCAAGAGCCCTGCCCCTGGCGATCGGGAGGCTGAGAGAGCTGCCACCGAGAGTGTTGGGGCCTGAACGCGCCAAGCCAGAGGATTGCTGGGGACTCGTTGAGACCGCCAAGGCACAAGAACTGATGGAGGGGCAAGGTGACAGATGAGGAGGCAGACTTTTACCATCTGCGGCTGATTAGGCAGTTGGTTCCCTTCCTCGAATGCAATGACCTGGTGACAGTGATCCTCACTATGGTCACCTCAAGATTAGACTACTGTAACGCTCTATACATGGGGCTGCCCTTGTCTCAGCTCCAGAAGCTGCAGCTGGTGCAGAATGCCACGGCCAGGCTGTTGATGGGTCTTTCGGTGCGGGACCACATCCAGCCTGTGCTGAGGACACTGCACTGGCTGCCAGTAGCGTACCGGATCTGGTTCAAGGTGCTGGTTTTGACCTTTAAAGCCCTATATGGTCAGGGGCCTGCCTACCTAAGGGACTGCCTTTCTTTGTATATACCCCCAGAGAGTACTGTGGTCAGTCACTCAACATCACCTGGCCCTCCCCAGCCCTAGAGAGGCCAGGCTGTCAATCGCCAGGGCCTTCTCAGTGGCGGCTCCTGGTAGAATGAGCTCCTGGATAAAATCAGGGCCCTGCGGGACCTTTTGCAGTTCCACAGGGCCTGTAAAGCAGAGCTCTTCTGCCAGGCTTTTAATTAGGAGCCACCACTGGGGGAAGGGGCCAATGGTAAATGCCGGGCTAGATCTCTGGCCAGATATTTCTACTGGTGAAATTGCCTGGCCTTGGGTCTGGGTTCAGTATTGCTGCGCTGGGTGTGGGAGCAATACGGGCCACCAACTTCCGTGGTTCTGTGTTAAGGTATACTTTTAAGTCAACTGGCTATAAACTATAATGCTGTTGTTTTAATTCTTGTAAGCCGCCTTGAGTCAAAAATAAAATAAAAATAAAATGAAATTAAAATGTCAGGAGGCAAGAAAGGAAGAAGAGAGGGAGAGAGAGAGAGAGAGAAAAAAAGAGAGAAAGAAAGAAAGAAAGAAAGAAAGAAGAGAGAGAGAGGGAGAGAAAGAAAGAGAGAAAGAGAGAAAGAAGAGAGAGAGAGAGGGAGAGAGGGAGAGAAAGAAAGAAAGAAAGAGAGGGAGAGAGAAGAAAGAAAGAAAGAAAGAAAGAAAGAAAGAAAGAAAGAAAGAAAGAAAGAAAGAAAGAAAGAAAGAAAGAAAGAAAGAAAGAAAGAAAGAAAGAAAGAGAGGGGACAGCTACTAATCCAAGCCTCAGAAATACCACTATTCTGGGAGGATAGCTTCAGTGGTGGCTGAAGCCTTCAGAAGGCTGGTCGGAGGAACAAGGACCTTTCCAGGGGACAGGACAGGGTTATTTTGCTGCAGCCATGACACAAGTAGGCATCCCCCCGGGGGGGGGGGCAGTCACCAACTCCCGGAGCTGAGCTCCCCGGAGGTCCTGCTCAAAATGACCCCTGCTATTGCCAAGACAAGTCTTCCCAATCCTAGAATTATGCATTTGATTTTTCCTAAAATACAGAACTTTACATTTATCCCCGTTGAAATTCATTCTATTTGTTTTAGTCCAGTTTTCCAACCTGTCAAAACCATCCTGTATCCTGACTCTGTCTTCTACCATATTAGCTATCTCTCCCAATTTAATGTCATCTGCCAATTTAATAAGCATTCCCTCTATTCCTTCATCCAAATCATCTATAAAGATGTTGAACAAAACAGGTCCCAGGACAGATCCTTGAGGCACTCCACTTGTCACTCCTCTCCAAGAGGATGAGGAACCATTCACAAGTGCTCTTTGGGTGCGATTTGTCAACCAGTTACAGATCCAGCTAACAGTAATAGGATTCAAACCACTTTTTACCAATTTGTCAATAAGAATATTATGTGGAACCTTATCAACAGCCTTACTGAAATCAAGACAAACTATGCCTACAGCATTCCCCTGATCTCCGAAGAGTTTTTGAAAAGTCAATAGTTGTATCCTCAGGATCTATAGCCTCTTTTTCCACTTTTTGTTGTAAGCTTTGTGAGTTTTCTGATGTCTCTGTTTGCATGTCCTTGAGGTCTGTTTTAAATCGGTCCAAGAAATCTCTCACTTTTTCTACAGAATTAAATCTAAATCTCTGTTGATTAAAAGTAAGAACCACTTCCTCCAAATTATTCCATCAGAATATTTTTTTCTGTTTTAATTTTTCAGTTAAGGAGTAGTCTTTTCTCTTGCATAAAATTCTAATAGGAATTTATTTCATAACAATTATACCTACATTGTCCATTCTCAGTCTAGTATTAAAAGGCTGTTGCAGGACTTGATCTCTTGTCTTCTTCCTAACAAAATGCACCAAAGTGTCCTTTGGAACATTTTTTAATGGTGGCATAGCTAGAATTTATACTATAAATTTTGTCAATTTCCATTTCCATATTTTCCTCTTCAACCTCTAGAAAATCTGCTTAGATTTTAGTCTGAGCCCATTGGCAGGGAGGGAGGGATAAAAGTCTAATAAATAAATAAATAAATAAAATAATATATTCACCAGAAACTTTGGAGTAGGTCTAATCCTTCGGCAGAATTTCTTCTCTTAATTCAATTACGGCCATATTGTCTTGTTGTCTTTCTAGCTCTTTGTCCAGCACTTCTGTTTCCCTCTGTAAAGCTTCCATATTATTATTAACTTTGTCAACTTCTGTAGAAATTTGTTTTATGGAACAGTCCAAATTTTTAATCTGTTCTGTCATTTTACCTTTCAATTTCAGAAAATTCTCCTCCATTTTCTTTTTAAATATATCAAACTTATTACTCAATGGATCTAATAATTTTTGTATCAACTTAGATGTAGCTGGTTTATCAGAAGCTGGATCCAGTGAATCAGTCCTTTTCCTTGTGCCTTGAGACACTGTTGCTTTAAATCTCGAAGCTAAACTCTCTCACACTTTAAAACCTGAAGCAGAGCTCTCTTTGCCAGCTGGCTAGATAAACCAAGGAACACAGCTTCAGATAATGGATATATTTACACTCCACCGTCACATCAAATCTTTATAGCAATGCCATGTCGTCACTTTGTTATTGAAGAGTGTCCAATTAAATCCCAGCTAAAAGCAAACACATAGAGTGCACATACATCATTCTGATCTCCTCACCTGAGACATTATCCAGATGTGCCATTTAACTGTCATTTCTGTCCATTTAAAAAAAACTTTCTTACTTCATATTTTAATACACTTTCAACGAATAAATCACAGATCATTAGTTCCTTCGATCTCTGTTAAGTTTTATAATCTCAAAAAAGAGCTTATCTCACCACAAGTCATTTGTCTAAGAAAATCTCTTTGCCAACAATATTAATTAAGACCTTTGAAATTAAGAGGATGAGGGTCAGCCAGTCTTAGTGCCCTCTTAAGACTTAACCACAGCTGATAAGCAACACCGTTTCCCCCAACTCTTGGGCAGCTGCACAAGCCTCCACTTCTGCAGCTTACCTTAGAGGAGCTACCAATACAAGCATAAGTGGTTAATCTCTCACTCTCTCTTTGATCTAGAGAAATATCAGCTGGAATTCACCCTCCAGCTGATAACTTTCTGCAGCGGTGGGACTCCACTTTCGTGGGGACATCAGATCACCACGCCCTCTTACCAGATCCTTGGGATCTTTGGAAGCTCTGCCTGAAGCCCCTCCTCTCAACCTGTGGATCATCAAAAAAACACAATGTACTGGAAGTTAAGGTGACTCTGGTATCCTGGGACTTGCAGCTTTAGAGAAAAAGAAATGGAGGACATGGGAATATTTCTGTCTTTAGCTGTGGATGTTGGGGGCAATTCTGCTGTCCTGGACCCTACTTCAACCAAACAAATGCTCCCATAATTTCAGATCATGGTATCTGAGAAGCCAGTATTTACTGAGGATTCTGAGATGCTTTTGGAGATTCATACTGAGTATCCAGGATGCGAGTGGTATAGTTGTTAGAGTGTTAGTCTAAGACTGGTGAGACTAAAGTTCAGATCGCCATTTAGTGGCCCATGTGACCTTGGGCCAGTCACACACTCAGCCTAAGCTGTGAAGAAAGGGGGGGAGTATTTCCTTTCATATGCAAATGAAATATGTACTCAAATTGTCTTAGTGAAGAAGTTCATGAAATCTTTCCTCTCACAGAGTCCTCTTTCTTTGACTGAGATTCAGGCTACTATGAATGGGAAAAAAATATTTTAAAACCATATGATTAATTGTTGATGGCATCTGGTTTTGCAAAATATAAACAATTTCATATTGAAATAATTTAACATAGATAGTGTGGGCTTGGACCAGGTTCAGCGTCTCCCCCCCCCCCAAACTGAGAAGTCTACACCCCGGCTCTGTGGTGCATCCTTCCCTTAATTCTTTCCAGCTGGTCTTCACTAATTATAACAGTGTTGTTTGGTGGCTATAATGGAATAAAAATAGTACTGTTTGTTATCTGGTTGGGCACGAAAGTAATCTGGTCAGTGCTGGGAAACTGAACCCATGGAGGCAGTAATACCTTTTTTCTTACGTGGGTCAGAGAACTCTGGATTCAGGCAGGAATTGATACAATTGCCAAGGAAACAGACACAAGATAGAAAAAGCTCAAGGAGAACTTTCTTTTAGTCAGAGTCTTCTGAGACTAAGTGGGAGTTGACCCCTCTTGATTTTGGAGCAGCAGGGCCAACTCTAATCAGAGGTGCTGATAAGTTTATAATAGCAACAGCCGTTGTGTTTTGGTGTGTGTGGGAAGAGAAATGTTTTCAGTGGCGCTTCATGTACAACTGCAGTGCTACTTTTCCCGTTATCCAGCTGCTGTGGTGAGCAATTAAGATGAACTCCTGAGAGCCAAGGTTTTGTACTTCCCTGCATCTTTGCTGTACAAAGTAGCGAAAAACATTGTCTTATTACATAAATTGCCAAAGGCAATGAGAATTCAGGGATCTAGTTTCTTTCTTTCTTTTTATATATTTATTTGTTTCATTTATAACCCGCCTTGCCAGACGAGCTGGCTCAAGGCGGCATACAAACATTAAAATGTAATAAAACAATAAATACAGTGTTAAAACCAGAGACACATATACAGTAAGGACAAAAACAATATAGATGGTGGCGGCCTTCAAAGTCCGATAAAAAGGCAACGTCCAGTGTGTGTCATAGGCCAGAAGATGTTCCCCATGTCGCATTCATCAGCACATTCAGAGTGACGGGCTCATCAGTAGCGGCTCCTAAATGAAAGCCTGGTGGAAAAGCTCCATTTTCCACGCCTGCAGAACTGCAAAAGGTCCCTCAGGGCCCTGGTGTCCTGCAGGAGCTCATTCCACCAGTATGGAGCCACCACTAAGAAAGCCCTCGCTCTAGTCATGGCCAGCCTGGCCTCTTTCAAGCCAAGGAGAGTCAGGCGAGGTTGCAACCCTGACCTCAGTGCTCGTTGGGGCACATATGGGGAAACGTGGTCCCTCAGGTAGGCAGGCTCCTGACCATATAGGCCTTTAAAGGTCAGAACCAGCACCTTGAACCAAATCCGGTATGCTATCGGCAGCCAGTGCAATGCCTTCAACACAGGCTGGATGTGGTCCCATGTAGAGAGACCCATCAACAGCCTGGCCACAGCATTTTGCACTAGCTGCAGCTTCCGAATTTGAGACAAGGGCAGCCCCATGTAGAAAGCATTGCAGTAGTGTAATCTCGAGGTGACCATATTGTAGATCACTGTTGCAAGGTCGTTGTGTTCAAGGAAGGGAACCAGCTGCCTAATCAGCTGTAGGTGATAGAAGGCCACCTTGGCAGTGTCTGCTACCTGGGCCTCCATTGTTAAGTTCCAGCTGTAGCACGTAAATTTTGTTCCACTGAAGTTGTGTAGTAAGTTGTACAAGCTGTGCCCATTAAGCAACACATGATAGTCTCCTGAGTCTATGAATGGGTGGGTTTCTTTTATAGCAGGGGTCCTCAAACTACGGCCCGCGGGCCACATGCGGCCCGCTGAGGACATTTATCCGGCCCGCCGGGTGTTTTTGCTGCCGCTGCCTGTCCTCCGATTCCAGGGCCAGTTCATTCACTAGACGAGGTTAGGCGATCGCCTATGAGTGCGTGGGCCTGAGGGCGCAGATTAGGCCTTCAGCCCTGTCCCCTCTCCCTCTCCCTCGCCAAAAGCCCGCCCTCTTGAAGCCTCTCAGGAGCACTCAGGAGTCGAGGGAGCAGTCCAGTCCTTCTGCTGCCTGTTTCCGGCTGCCCATAGGCGTCAACTTCGGGGGGGCTCAGGGGCTGAGGCTACCCCCGAAAATTCCCGGGGGAGGCTGAGCCCCCCCCGGGAACCAGCCACCTCCATTTTGAAAGCGGAGGGATTTTTCCCTCGCTTTCAAAGACTTCCGGAAGGAACAACATGCTCCACCCCCAGCTCCCAGAACCCCTTATTAGGGCGGTAAGCTGAAGGCTGAAGCACGAGGTTCATTTCCAGTCCAGAAGCGAAACAGGTGAGGAGCTCTGTTGTTTTGGGGAGACGGGGGGGGATACCGGCATCTACTATGGATGGCCGGCCTGGGGGTTCCTGGCCGTCGCGGGGCGCTCCTGCAGCCCCGCGGCGGCCTTTTTCAGTCTGGGGGGGGGAGGAGGAGGCCGGCATCCACAGTGGATGGCCGGCCTGGGGGTTCCTGGCCGTCGCGGGGCGCTCCTGCAGCACCGCGGCGGCCTTTTCCAGTCTGTGGGGGTGGGGGAGGGGGAGGAGGAGGCCGGCATCCACAGTGGATGGCCGGCCTTGGGGGTTCCAGGCCGTCGCGGGCGCTCCTGCAGCCCCGCGGCGGCCTTTTCCAGTCTGGGGGGGTGGGGGAGGGGGAGGAGGAGGCCGGCATCCACAGTGGATGGCCGGCCTGGGGGTTCCTGGCCGTCGCGGGGCGCTCCTGCAGCACCGCGGCGGCCTTTTCCAGTCTGGGGGGTGGGGGAGGGGGAGGAGGAGGCCGGCATCCACAGTGGATGGTCGGCCTCGGGGTTTCCAGTCCGTCGCGGGGCACTCCTGCAGCCCCGCGGTGGCCTTTGCAGTCTGGGGGGGTGGGGGAGGGAGGAGGAGGCTGGCATCCACTATGGATGGCCGGCCTGGGGGTTCCTGGCCGTCGCGGGGCGCTCCTGCAGCCCCGCAGCGGCCTTTTTCAGTCTGGGGGGGGGTGGGGGAGGGAGGGAGGAGGCCGGCATCCACTATGGATGGCCGGCTCGGGGGTTCCAGGCCGTCGCGGGGCGCTCCTGCAGCCCCGCGGCGGCCTTTGCAGTCTGGGGTGGGGGGTGGGGGAGGGAGGAGGAGGCCGGCATCCACTATGGATGGCCGGCCTCCGGGGTTCCAGGCCGTCGCGGGCACTCCTGCAGCCCCGCGGCGGCCTTTTCCAGTCTGGGGGGGTGGGGGAGGGGGGGGGAGGAGGCCGGCATCCACAGTGGATGGCCGGCCTCGGGGTTTCCAGTCCGTCGCGGGGCGCTCCTGCAGCCCCGCGGTGGCCTTTGCAGTCTGTGGGGGGGTGGGGGAGGGAGGAGGAGGCTGGCATCCACTATGGATGGCCGGCCTGGGGGTTCCTGGCCGTCGCGGGGCGCTCCTGCAGCCCCGCAGCGGCCTTTTTCAGTCTGGGGGGGTGGGGGAGGGAGGAGGAGGCCGGCATCCACTATGGATGGCCGGCCTCGGGGGTTCCAGGCCGTCGCGGGGCGCTCCTGCAGCCCCGCGGCGGCCTTTGCAGTCTGGGGGGGGTGGGGGAGGGAGGAGGAGGCCGGCATCCACTATGGATGGCCGGCCTCCGGGGTTCCAGGCCGTCGCGGGCGCTCCTGCAGCCCCGCGGCGGCCTTTGCAGTCTGGGGAAGGGGGGGAGGGAGGAGGCCTCCACTGTGGGATGGCCGGCCTCGGGAGTGCCAGGCCGTCGCGGGGCGCTCCTGCAGCCCCGCGGCGGCCTTTTCCAGTCTGGGGGGGGTGGGGGGGGAGGAGAGGCCGGCCTCCACTATGGATGGCCGGCCTCGGGGGTGCCAGGCCGTTGCGGGGCGCTCCTGCAGCCCCGCAGCGGCCTTTTCCAGTCGGGGGGGGGAGGAGGAGGCCGGCATCCACTATGGGGGAGGTGGGGGGGGGGGGGAGATTGGATTTATATGAGGAGGAGGAGATTGGATTTATAGCCCACCCTTCACATGGAGTCTCAGAGTGGCTTACAAACTCCTTTCCCTTCCCCTCCCCACAAGAGACACCCTGTGAGGTAGGTGGGGCTGAGAGAGCTCTTTCCCAAGCTGTCCTTGAGGGAACAGCTGGTACAGAGCTATGGCTTGCCCAAGGTCATCCAGCCAGGTGCAAGTGGAGGAGTGGGGAATCAAACCCGGTTCTCCAGATTAGAGTCCGCACACTAAACCACTACACCAAACTGGCTCTCTTTTGTGACAAGTCCTTTTGTGGATCAAAAACTGACTAATTAAAAGGAAACAGAGTGAGTATAAATGGGCAATTTTCTCAGTGGAGGGAGGTAAGCAGTGGGGTACTGCAGGGATCAGTACTTGGTCCAATGCTTTTTAACTTGTTTATTAATGATTTGGAGTTGGGAGTAAGTAGTGAAGTGGCTAAATTTGCAGATGACACGAAGTTTTTCAGGGTGCTGAGAACCAGGAGGATTGTGAGGCACTCCAAAAGGATCTGTCAAGGATGGGTGAGTGGGCATCAACATGGCAAATGGGATTTAATGTGGCCAAGTGCAAAGTGATGCACATTGGAGCCAAAAACCCTAACTATAAATACACATTGATGGGGTCCAAACTGGCAGAGACTGATTAAGAGAGAGATCTTAGAGTCGAAGTAGATAACTCAATGAAAATGTTGAGACAGTGTGTGACTGCAATGAAAAAGGCCAACACTATGGGGGTTATTAAAAAGGGAACTGAAAACAAATCAGCCAGTATCATAATGCCCCTGTATAAATCGATGGTGTGACCTCATTTGGAGTACTGTGTACAGTTCTGGTCGCCACACCTCAAAAAAGATATTATAGCATTGGAAAACATGCAGAAAAGGGCAACTAAAATGATAAAAGGTTTGGAACACTTTCCCTATGAAGAAAGGTTGAAGCGCATGGGGCTCTTTAGCTTGGAGAAACGACGGCTGAGGGGGTGACTTGATCGAGGTTTATAAGATTATACATGGGATAGAGCAGGTAGAGAAAGAAGTCCTGTTCTCCCTTTCTCACAATACAAGAACTTGTGGGCACTCGATGAAACTGCTGAGCAGTCGGGTTAGAACAGATAAAAGGAAGTACTTCTTCACCCAAAGGGTGGTTAACACGTGGAATTCACTGCCACAGGAGGTGGTGGTGGCTACAAGCATGGATGGCTTCAAGAGGGAATGGAGCAGAAGTCCATCAGTGGCTATTAGCCACAAAGTACAGATAGGAACTCTCAGTCTGGGGCAAGTGATGCTCTGTGTTCTTGGTGTTTGATGGGAGGGGCAACAGTGGGAGGGCTTCCTGCCCCCACTGCTGGACCTCCTGAGGGCACCTGGTGTTTTTGGCCACTGTGTGACAGAGTGTTGGACTGGATGGGCCACTGGCCTGATCCAACATTGGCTTCTCTTATGTTTTTATGTTCTTATGTTCATGCTCTTCATTTTGCTGTTACTTAAAATGGTGTGGTATAGTTTCAAAGGGACAATTAACTGGGATGTGTAAAAGGAATTACAGGATTGCCCACTGGAAACAATGGGAGAGGCTTGAAGGCCCATTGGAGATAATGGGAGCCAGGAATGCCAATTGACTTGCATACTGAAATACATTGCAGCACAAAAAAAGTTGCAAAGAAAATATGGAATGGTTTTTCCATTAAGGTCTTTGGGCCCAGATAGGCTACTCTGGGACTCGAATGACAGCTCCCAGAGTGGAATTACGGTCCCTAGGAATAGAATCTGTGCTCTGGGACTAGAATGACAGCCCCCAGAGTGGAATGACAATCCCTAGCAATAGAATCTGTGCTCTGGGATTGGAATGACAGGTCACAAAGTGAAATGACAGCCACTGGGAATAGGTTCAGTGCTCTGGGATTTGCACTCACTCCTAGGATATGAGTTTGAAGTGAGAAGAAGAAGAGATGAAGAAGAAGAGATTGGATTTATACCCCGCCCTTCACTTGTAGTCTCAGAGCGATTTATAAACTCCTTTCCCTTCCCCTGCCCTCAACAGACACCCTGTGAGGTAGGTGGGGCTGAGAGAGCTCTGAGACAACTGTCCTTGGGAGAACAGCTGGTACACAGCTATGGCTTGCCCAAGGTCATCCAGCAGGTGCAAGTGGAGGAGTGGGGAATCAAACCCAGTTCTCTCGGATTAGAGTCCATGCACTTAACCATTACACCAAACTGGCTCTCAAGATTGCTGCTATTCTGAACTCTGTACATTGCTCAAAAATTGAGTGCGCAGCAACTGTTTGGTATTCTGTCCTGGCTCAGAGATTTCAGCCATGCATTTACCAAATGAAGGCATCTGTGATGCCATAAGTTAGTACATTTCAGTACAACGTCACCCTTACAAATAAGACAGAAACAAGACTCCTCTAAATGAATGTCCAGGAAAACTTTTAAAATATTCCCCTACAGGCTTTTTCTGTGTTGTCTTCCTTACTGTCAAATTTGTGACCATTACTTTGTCTGATGCACATGGTATGTATATTTGCAGATCTATTCTAAAAGTGAATTTAAATAAAGGACACAGCAGAGACCGCTACCACTATAACCACTGGCCAACTCCCACCTTTTCCTGGGTTTGGCCCAGCCCGGGGGCATTGCTGGGGGTTCCCAGGCTCCCCTAAATTTCTGGAGAGCCCCTCCCTAAATCCCACATGGCTCTACCTCCATAGGTAGTGACAATAGCCTATGATGTCACTGGCTCCTCCCTATGATGTCACTGGGCCTCGGTTCTTTTAAGGACCTAGCATAGCGACTCTGGCTCAGCCCCAGCCCCCCCCCGGAAAATTGAAAAGTCTACGCCCTTGCGGCTGCCCTGCCCCCTCTCTCCTTCCCTCCCTCTCCAAAAGCCCACCCTCTTGCAGCTGCATGCATCGGAGCACTCTGGAGTTTGTAAGGGAGCATGTGCAGTGCTCGTGCGCCTACCTCGACGCTGTTTCCCACAAAAGCCTGAACTGTGCACTGCACACACACACACACACAGCCGGATTCCAGCTGCAACTGCAAGGCGAGTGGGGCCAGCCCAGGGGTGGTCGGTTGGTTGCCACCTTGCCAGGGAGAAATGGAGTTGGGGCGGCTACAGCAGGCAAGTCAAAGGGTGGTGGGACGGGAGGCTGGCTACAGGTGGTGGTGGTGAGCTATCTTGTTTTTTCTCCTCCCCAGCCTTAGCCATGCCCGCTGGGTGGGGGAGGGGAGAGCCTCTATCTGGTCCAGAGAGGCCCCTGGTCTCAAAGGAGAGGGGAAAGGGGCGCATTGGTGCTTCCCCCCCGTGCGCGTGTAATATGTGTGTGTAATATTTGTTCATGTCTTGTGGCTCTCAAACATCTGATGTTTATTCTACGTGGCTCTTATGTTAAGCAAGTTTGGCCACCCCTGATCTATATCTGTCTGTCTGTCTATCTATCTGTCTGTCTGTGTTTCTAAAATCAAAAATATTTAAAATTATTTTAGTCCATGCATCTTGTAACACTTGACTTGTACATTTAGCCTTGAACTCAGTGAGACTCATATCCTAGGTATAAATCATGTTTCAGAAGGAAAACCTTCATGTCATAATAACAATTTGTAGATGGAACCCATGTAGAGTATTCAGATTCTCAAAACATGCACTAAGGCTGACTAACTTGTGGCAGACAGGGTGCACTCACTTAAATTGTGTATCAATTAATTAGTGCCTGTGAGCCCAATTTGTGACTTCTAAGCTGCTTGTTTGGCTCATGAAGTTTTCTGTTATTGATTATGTTAATGGATATATAGAAATTGCATTACAAAAGACATAGAGACATAGATAAATACATGTTGATGGGGTCTGAACTGGCAGAGACTGACCAAGAGAGAGATCTTGGAGTTGTAGTAGATAATGCAATGAAAATGTTGAGACAGTGTGTGACTGCAATGAAAAAGGCCAATGCTATGCTGGGGGTTATTAGGAAGGGAATAGAAAACAAATCAGCCAGTATCATAATGCCCCTGTATAAATCAATGGTGCGACCTCATTTGGAGTACTGGGTACAGTTCTGTTTGCCACACCTCAAAAAAGATATAGCTTTGGGAAAAGTGCAGAAAAAGGCAACTAGAATGATAAAAGGGTTGGAACACTTTCCCTATGCAGAAAGGTTGAAGCACTTGGGGCTCTTTAGCTTGGAGAAATGACGGCTGAGGGGTGACACGATCGAGGTTTATAAGATTATGCATGGGAGAGAGCAGGTAGAGAAAGAAGTACTTTTCTCCCTTTCTCACAATACAAGAACTTGTGGGCACTCCATGAAATTGCTGAGCAGTCAGGTTAAAACAGATAAAAGGAAGTACTTCACCCAAAGAGTGATTAAAACATGGAATTCACTGCCACAGGAGGTGGCAGCAGCTACAAGCATGGACGGCTTTAAGAGGGAATTAGATAAACGTATGGAGCAGAAGTCCATCAGTGGCTATTAGCCAGAAGGTATAGATAGGAACTCTCAGTCTGGGTCAGGTGATGCTCTGTATTCTTGGTGCTTGAGGGGGCAACAGTGGGAGGGCTTCGAGTGTCCTGGCCCCACTGGATGACCTCCTGATGGCACCTGGTGTTTTTGGCCACTGTGTGACAGAGTGTGGGACTGAATGGGCCACTGGCCTGATCCAACATTGGCTTCTCTCATGTTCTTAGAGTTATTGAAAAATTGATCTTGGCATTCTCTTCATTCCTCTGGAAAAAGTGGCAGCTTCAGAGGGTGAATTTCATACCTGCTATACTCCCTCCCCTCCCTAACTCCCCCCTCCCCTAACTCCACCCTCCCTAGGTGTGCCAGTGTTAAATTGGTGTAAGATCCAAGGAGAGTGGATTCCAGTGAAGCAGGATTCACATGAGCTTTTTTTAAAAAAATTGCCCCAGAGGGCTGCAGGTCAGGGATGGTTTCAGTACTTTAAATTACATTGCACTCAAATAATTTGATGGCAATGTAAACTACACCTTCTTCAGGGTTACCTTTCTCCGATTTGTTTATGTGATAGAATGGACCAAAGTTGTAGCGTGTTGGCCCTTTTGCATTGTCATACTAAGGCCCCGTCCACACGAGCAAGATAAGCCGAACAGGAAGTGACACAAATTTGTGCTGGCGCAATTTGCGCCGCTTTTGCAGGATCACACAGGTCCATGGATCTGTGAGGGCGAACCGCCGCTGTGTGATCACACGCAGCCGCGGGCAAGTTGGGGTTTTTTTTCCGGCCGTTTTCAGTGCGCTTATCTGCTTTTACAAGGGATCGATGACTTGCCTCTCCACCCTCGGGGTCATCTGATGATGTGCATACTGGGATGGGAGGGGGGAAAAAAACAAAAAGCCCACTCCCCAACGCCACTTGTTTGCGCTGGCGTGATCACACCAGGAAAGGTCAGTTCTGGGCCATTGCAAACCATTTGAGACTGCCTTTTCACTGGTAGCTAAATAAGCCAATTCCCCACTGGCTCAAAGTGGTTTGCGACACTTTGACACTGGCTGCAGGACGCTTCCCAGATGTGCTTGTGTGATCACGCCACTTTGAGCCGGCAGAGAATTGTCCTTCTTGTGTCGCAAATGGGTGCGTATGATCACGCCCTAAGGTATGCTATCAAAGTCTCTTAGCAAGAGCAGTTTTACCTTACAGGTTCAGTTCAGACTGGCTCTTGCTAGCAGCCAGTTCAGAGTAAGGTTTCATCCTGCTGTACCTTTGAGGTTACAATAAAGTTATCTGTTGGTTCTGAATCTTCTTTGTACGATACTTAGCAAGTATGAATTTCAAAGGCAAGCACTTGCTTTTCTTTACCATAGACAACCATTTCTAACATCCTGTGTTTCAAAGATGGATGGAATTGAGTTCGGGGGGGCAGGTAAAGGCAGAAGTAGTAAAAGGGAACATTCATGGGGTATTGGGGGGCGGCATTTTAGGAACAGAGAAACAGTGAGTTAAGGTCATGGAAGGGCAGGGGTCATTTCATAGAAAAAGAGGTGCAGGAGCTCATTAGCATAACTCATTTGCATAGCTCATTTGCATATGCCACACCCCCTAACATACCGGAAGTGTGTCAGAAGGCAACACCCACCCCTCAGGCTCCACTCCACAGGTGAGTGAAACTGACCTGCTCTTCCTCCATTCCCTTCCCCATCCAATACTTTGTGCAATAAAAATAAGCGTCAAGAACACACCCTCATTCTCTTCCTGCTCCCTTGAAACCACTAGGTTTCAAGTAGACTTGAGATACCCAGGACATGTGCACCACCCACCCCTTTCCCTTCCCCTCCCCACAACAAGACACCCTGTGAGGTAGGTGGGGCTGAGAGAGGTCTTTTGAGAACTGCTCATGAGAGAACAGCTCTGAGAGAACTTGTGACTGGCCCAAGGTCACACCAGCAGCTGCACGTGGAGGAGTGGGGAATCAAACCCGGTTCTCCCGGATTAGAGTCCAACTCCTGACCACTACACCAAACTGATGGGGTGGAAGCTGCTGAAGGGTTGGTGAAATTTCTCCAGTACTTATGTGCCATGTGCCCAGATAAAAAATGGTATACTTAGAAAATTTATATGCCACCTTGAGCAAGTCTCTGGAAAAGCAGCACACAGTCATAAGAGGAACAATGATAAAATTATCAATATTAAAACAAAACATTAAAAACAATAAAGACCCTAGCAGGGCTTTCCCCGGGGCGCTGCGCCTCTGCACTGCTCGGGGAAGCCGAGGAGGGGGTGGGGCTTGGTCATGTGCCCGCCCCCTGGGCTCCTCACTCCCGGAGCTGCGCTCCTGTGCGCTCCCCCTCCAACGGACCCCTGTGGAAGGGAGCTGTGTGGGAAGTAGAGGTACTGAACACTGGATAGCACCGGCTACTCCAGTTTTTGTTCCTTGGACCCCAGTGCCTTCAGATTTAACTTTGACTCCTTTACCTCCAGAAAGGCTAAAAAAACTAGCTTGTTTCTTAAAACAAAAACAAGAAAACTGAAGGGATGCAATCAGTTTTGGACAAACAGTTGTGCCGTCCTTTTTGCAACACAAGTATAATCATGCATTGATCTAGTTCCATGACACTGACACAAATACAACCTGGATGTGTTGTGGAATATTTTCTGCTAACCACGAAGCCCTGGAAAGGTCAAGGCCCTGCTTCTGTAATGAACTGTAACGTTGCCCACCAAGGGTACAAAACAGTGAGAATATTTTTAAAGTCATTTTTTTCATGGTGATTCATGGTCAAAACAGACGCATGAATTCAGCTTGAATGGAATTGCACTCTGGCGGGATTTTTCTGTTTGTTTCTAAACCTCCAGAGAAGTGGTAAGATTTTAGCACGTTAAAAAAAACACCCCACTAGCCTCTGAACTTTTATACCAACTGCATCTGTTTGGAGCCATTTTCATGCTCCATAAATTTTACGGGGGGATTGGAGTCTGTTGTTTCTTTTTGACAAAATTTGAGAGGGAAACTCCCTCTTTAACAGACCATGAAAGCCTTGTTAAAGCACAGCTACCCCTTGTGTGGATTAATCCTCCCAAGCAGGGTGACACACACTAATGACATGTCCAGCAGGGGCTGTCCCCAGAGGCTTCCATAGCAGCTGCGTGAAGCCCAAGGACCTCCAAAAGAGACAGCATCTTGGAGGGCTGCAGGGTTGTTTTTGGCTGCCGTGTTCATTTGTAGTGGACAAGTGCCTGCAGGCGCAGGCAGCCCAAGCCTCTCCAGCCTTCTTCGGAGGGAATGCAGGTATGTCTTGCTTCGCCGGGACATGATGACTGGCACGGAGAAAGCAGATTTTTCATGATTTTACCTTTTTTCCCCACTTCTAGTGGGGCTTTGTGGTATGGAGTGGGGTCCTCCATGCTGACAATAACCCTCTTTATCAAATAAACAGCATAGGTTTCTTGAAAGGATTATGAAAAACCTTGTTTTGTTAATCTAATAAACTTTGTCCCAGTCCCTGCCAAGATTCTAATTTCCTTGGAGAGCCTTGGGCAGCCATGGTCTCGGTCCAAAAGAATGGTTGTAATGAACAATCCCACAGTCCACAATCCAGTGGCAAACTTGTGGTGGATGGTAGATCCATCTGCACTTGCTGTGTTTCCAGAAGGTCATGCAGCTAGTTGTCTCTAAGGCCATGGTCACACGGTTGTTTAAATCCAGGAGCCCTCCCAGATTTAAAGCAACTGTTGTTGTTTTTTCCAGGTTGGGATGATTACACATCCCAACCCCTGCGGAGAAGGAGGCGGCATGTGGGAGCGGCGGCTGAGGGAGGCACCCTTCCCTGAGCCCCAGTGGCAGCGGGAGGCGGTGGCGGGAGACGGGAGGAGGCGGCGGGTGGTGGGAGGTGGCAGCGGGCGGCAGAGGTGGCAGCTGGCAGCGGCAGCAGCCAGGGGAGGCACCCTTCCCAAGCCAGCCAGCCGCCTGGTAAGTTTGGGGAGAAGGGGGGGAAGGCAGCAGTGGCCGGCGAGGCACAGAGCAGACCAGGGTTTTTTCCCCTCCCTTTTTGCACTTAGGCACTTGAGTGCCCAAGTGCAAAAAGGGGAGGGGGGAATGGGAGGGACGATCTGGACAGCCCTCTCTCACAATCATTGCAAAAGAGGGCTGTCCAGATTGGCCCATTGCGGGTTCAAAGCGCGACTCCCAGGAAAATAGTTGATTTTCCCGGGGTTGGAAAAGCACTATGAACCCGCGCTGGAGCCTGCCTCACCACAGCAGTAGTTGCAGCCAGTCTGATAGGCCCCTTTAAATGTGGGAGGAAACAGCAGTTCCTTCCGCTTTAAAGGGCCGTGTGACCGCAGCCTAACTGATGTGCCCAGAACTGGTAGCAAAGGACTCTCCTTCTCCCTCCCTCTCCCTCCTCCCACCCTCCCACCCTCCCACCCTCTCTCTCTCTCTCTCTCTCTCTCTCTCTCTCTCTCTCTCTCACACACACACACACACACACACACACACACACATCACCTTATGTTATGTTTTTTTCCCCAAAGGTCAGCCTGGAGGGTTTCCTATAGGTATCGTGTGTGAACTCAGGGTCATTTTTGCCATGATTGGGTTGGCATGCTCCCATCTCCAAGCCTCATACAAAAGCCAAAGAATGTTTCTGGGGGAGGTGCCAGCTATGCAGGGAGGCTGGCATTGGGACAGTACCGGCAATGTTAAACAACCTGTCTGACTGTCAAGGATCCAGCATATTTAGTGAACCCCAAGTGGGAGCAACAGTTGTAGGCTGCTTTGAAATGGAGTGTGAGTGGAGGTATGGGGGGGGGGGAGGGTCCCTTTGGGATTTAGGGCTGACCTGAGTGCTTAGCAAAATATCTAACACTTAATGGAGACAACACTAGTCTAGTCCAGGGAAGTATGAAACTGTATGCGTCCTGCAAGCCTGAATAAAGCAGAGCTGTGCTGTCCTCTGAGTGTCCTTGGTGTTGCAGCCAAGAAATATATGGAATCTAGGGTACAATGAGGGGAACAGGGGGAAAGGAAATTTGTTGAAAGATGGTTTCCACGTCATGTAAAGGGAATTGTATTTAAACTGGCATGGGGTACTTGTTTTCACTTAAGCAAAACTATGAGCAGACGGCTCATAATTGCCTCCAATGTGAGTTCTTGTTCATTTTGGCCAACACAGCTACAAGTTGGGAGGTGGAGAAAACTGCTGACAGTTTCTATGGATAGTATTTGGGTGGGAGGTGCGTGAGAGAGAAATGCTAGAGCGGGAGGTAATTTACATGATTTTGCTTAGGCTGGATGGTCTGCTTAGGCCTATGAGAGAAATCCCAAGGATGTCTCCTCAGAATCCTACTCACGGCTATTCAGTGAGACTTACTCTCAGGAAAAACTTGTTATACTGGTCTGGGGAAGCAAAAAGTGCAAAAATAATTATAACAAGGATACCATTGCTTAGGACAGCTTGGGAAAGAGCTCTCTCAGCCCCACCTACCTCACAGGGTGTCTGTTGTGGGGAGAGGAAGGGAAAGGAGTTTGTAAACTGCTCTGAGACTCCCTTGGGGAGTGGAGGGCGGGGCATAAATCCAATCTCTTCTTCTTCTTCTTCTTCTTCTATGAAGGGACACTATACCATTGCTGGCTATTTGAAATTAACTGACAAGTTGTACTTCTATTATAAGTAGATTAGAGTAAACGTTCTTCTGTAGTCCTGATTTAATAACCAGGAAAGGTAAAGTATAGGGATTACTCTGTTATCAGGAGCCAGGAGGACGTGCCATTTTTCTCATATTTAAATCATGTTGTCTTGAGATATCCAGTATTCTCTGTTTCGCCATAGACTTGGCTTTTTCATAACCCATAGAGCACAAATATTGTTTAGACAAACCGTAAAAGGCTAATTTCTTATCTATCACCTTAAACCACCTCTATTATCAGTAGAGATGGGCACGAACCGGCTCACAAACGAAAGTTTGTGACTAATTTTGGCTGGTTCGTTGTTTGCAAAGTCAAGTTCGTGACAGGTCAACCAGCACAAACTTTCTATGAACTTTCAAGCTGTTCGTGTAGGTTTGTGCCAGTCCATGAGTGGAGACATTTCCAGAAAGACTGTCTCCGCTCAATAAAAATGTTTACCTAACTTCAAAGCAACAACTTGGAGGGCATGTGGAGGAGCATCTGGGGGGGGTCTCCTGCAACTGATGTCTCTAGCTTTCACACTTGGTGCAGGTTCAGGAGGTTCATTTCCCCAGGCAGTCATTTCCCCAGAAAGCATTTTCCTGGGAACACCTTCTTTTTTTTGGGGGGGGGGGGGGGGGAGAATAACTCAGACCCCATAAATCTCCAATCCTCACCAAACTTGGAATGCAGGTAAAGGACAGTCAGCTGGAGATCCCCTGTGAGTTTGGTGTCTCTAGCACACTGGGAGGGTGAGTCTAAAAGTTTGTGACAGTCTGTGGTTTGTGAATGGGGCACACCACGAACCATGAAATGAATGGCATTTTTTCAGTGTGTGCCCATCCCTAAATATGAGTCAGTTACTATGAACTCTGTCCTTTCTTTTTCATTGGGGTGGTAAAAGAACCTGCTTGTTTGGACTTGCTTGGCTCCTCCCCCCGCCCCCCAGTCTTCCTCTGAAGCCTTGTCGAAACTTTGGTCGATATATCACCAGACTGGCAGTATTTTCTAGCATGACTTATACCTTTCAAAATCATTTTTGAGTTTGATGCTGCTGGGAATATTATAATACTGTTATGCACTGCCTATGTTTGAGAAGGTACTTATTACTGGAGTAATGCTAAAACTGGTGTTAAAACACATTGTTGTACACACACTGCCTTCTGTGAATTTATTTAATGCAGAAACAATACTACAAAATATGCAAATATAATGATGTGGTCCTTTCTTTTACGCAATACCACCAAATGACAATTTGGGAAAGAAATCAGATAGTAATGCTTTATGCAACTACAAATTGGACAGCAGTTTTCACCAGTTCCCTATCACACGATAGATTCCCACTTTGCCCCACACTGCTCTTTCTGTTCTCCAGTCTCCCAGGAACAGCATTAAGGACAGATTAGTAGGCTGTAGGGATGGGCACAAACTGGGAAAATGGTGGTTCATGGTGATTTGTGGTTTGTTTGATTACACAAACCACGAACCATAAACTTTCACAAACGTTTCCTGTTTCTCAAATCGGTTCATGGTTTATTCCATTCATGAGTTTGGGAAATGGTAGAACAGTCCCCTTGCAAGTTAGATGCTGAACTCACAGGGAGTCTTTAGGAGGCTCTCCTCCACATGCCCTCCAGGTTTGGCAAAGATTGGTTTTGAGATGTCTGAGTTATAGCCCCCCCCCCCCAAAAGTAGATGACCCCAGGAAAGCTTAGCTCTAGACTTCCCTTAAATCAGCCACAAAGCAAGCAATTCTTCCTAACTCCCTCTCACATGACGACTAATTCCTCTCCCTGCTGCAAAGTGAAAGCAACTGAGTCAGCAACTGGTGTGTGTGTGTGTGTGTGTATACACATATACACACAGGGCTCTTTTTCAGCAGGAACACACCGGAACATCGTTCTGGCTGGCGTCTAAGCCTGCCCCGCCCACTTCCTGCCGGGCCTGAGCTATTTACACTTAAAGGGAAAATTCCTGCAGAGAGCCAGCAGGAGAAAGCCCCGCCCAGAGATTAAGCACTAGGGCCTGGCTCTGCATTTGGCTTTTGACGTTGTGTCGCTCTCCCTGCTCTGGTAAGTGCCTCCCCCATCTCTTTCCCTTCTCTCTCTCTCCCCCTACCTACCTTCCTTCCTTCCTTCCTTCCTTCCTTCCTTCCTTCCTTCCTCTCTCTCTGTCCCCACCTTTCTTTCTCTTTCTCTCTCTCCCTCCCCCTTCCTTTCTCTCTCTCCTCCACCTTCCTTCTTTCCTTCCTTCCTTCCTTCTTTCCTTCCTCTCTCTCCTCTATCTATCTATCTATCTATCTATCTATCCTTCCTTCCCTTTCTTTCTTTCTTTCTTTCTTTTTCTTTCTTTCCTTCTTTCTCTCTCTCTCTCTCCCCATCCACCTTTCTTTCTCTCTCTCTCCCCTACATTTATTTATTTATTTATTTCTCTCTCTCCCCCACCTACCTCTTTCTCTTTCTTTCTTTCTTTCTTTCTTTCTTTCTTTCTTTCTTTCTTTCTTTCTTTCTTTCTGTCTTTCTGTCTTTCTGTCTGTCTGTCTGTCTGTCTTTCTTTCTGTCTTCCTTCCTTCCCTCCTTCCTTCCTTCCTTTCTTTCTTTCTTTCTTTCTTTTTGTTTCATTTTGTTCTTTGTGTTTTTATAAAAAAATTATTGAAAGGGGGGGTGTAAAAAAGCAGAGAGCCCAGGAAATGGTGGTTTTTACAATATCTTTAATTTTTGAGGATCTCTTTAGTTTTCTCATGGCATCTTCTGCTTAAGAAAAGTAAATTTGAAGCCTGAGTTCATTGTCGTGTCTTGTTGGGAATGGCTTGCAAATATATGTGTGTCTAAAGTCTGTATTAAAGTGGTTTGGTGCTTACTGCCATGCAAGAGAAAACATCTGAAAAAGTAGCTACATCGTTGTATGTGTTGGCAGACTGTGCATGGGGGACTTTGGGGGACATCTGCAGAGAAACAGAGTTGTAACTAAAAATGAGCATGGTCAGCAGTACTTTGGAGATTGCCTGCTTTGTGAAATTTAAAAAGTGGGCAGTTTCTGATGAAGATGATTGTCCCTCTTCTCCTGCCACTGGGCTGACATCTGCCTTTAATGGGCCAACAAAGTGGATGTTCTTAAACCTCCTAATAAGAGAGATTTCTGCTTCTGAGGAGTTGACTTCCAACGAAAGGTGATCTTGTGATGGTAGTGATACTTTTATGTGGCAAAGTTCACCTGTTCACAGGATAATTTTACCTGTGGGACAGATTCTGCATGGTAACCACTCCACTGGTACATGATTGCTTGTAAAAAGTAGTGTAATAATTCAGGTGGGTAGCCATGTTAGTCTGAAGCAGCAGAACAAAGTTGGAGTCCAAAGTTTCATCCAAGGTATAAGCTTTTGTGTGCATGCACACTTCTTCCATCTGAAGAAGTGTGAGTGGCACATGAAATCTTATACCTTGAATAAAATTTTGTACCTTGAATAAAATAGTCCACAAACTATTCCCGTCCAGTGCATCCACAAACCTAGAAGAAGAGATTGGATTTATACCCCACCCTTCACTACTCAAGGGAGTCTCAGAGCGTCTTTCAAACTCCTTTCCCTTCCCCTCCCCACAACAGACACCCTGTGAGGTAGATGGGGCTGAGAGAGCTCTGAGACAACAGCTGGTACAGAGCTATGGCTTGCCCAAGGTCATCCAGCAGGTGCAAGGGGGGGAGTGGGGAATCAAACCCGGTTCTCCCAGATTAGAGTCCGCGCACTTAACCACTATTCCAAATTGGCTCCTAGCGTTGTTCTGCCAATGAACTAGGGTTGCCAACTCCAGGTTGAGGAAATCCCTGGAGGTTTAGGAGTGGAGGGTGGGGTTTAGGGGAAGGAGGGACCTAAGCAAGGCATAATGCCATGTACTCCACTTTCCAAAGCAGCCATTGACCTGATCTCTGTAGTTTGAAGCTCAGTTGTAATTCCAGGAGATCTCCAGACCCCACCTGTAGGTTGGCAACCCTAAAAAATCATATTCAGCATACTAGTTCTGCAGGAAGGCAAGCTGATTTCCATGGGAACCTAACCTTTAGGAATTGATTCCAATCCAGTGTGGGAATAATTGTTGGACATAAGATATTGGTTCAGCCAAAATTTTGTATAGATGGGACAGAAAATAATGTTTTTATTGGTTTTGTCAAAATTGTTTTGACAAGGTAAACAGAATAAGAAGCAAAAGGTGGATGCGGCTAGATGACCACACTTCTGGTAACATCGAGTGTGGCCTAATATGTTAATGAGCTGTGCTGTCAGGGGTGTGGCCTAATATGTTAATGAGTTCCTGCTGGGCTTTTTCTACAAAAGGAGCCCTGTGTGTGCACAATCTGCTCTCATGGGAGCTCTGTGGTTGGCTCCCAGAACTGCCAATCAAGCTATGGAAAACTGCTATGGGTGTTTCTAGGACTCTCCACAAGTCCACCCCCAGCACTGCCCATTAGGAATTGATTGAATCGGCACCAGGCTGTCTGGAGAATGAACTGCTCTAACAGACCAAACAAACCTCAATGGGAAAAAGGCAGGAAAAAGGCAGTTCATTTTTTGATTCAGAAACAACATGGCCAAACAAACTGGTTTGAAACAAACCATGAACCAGCTTGGTTCATGTTCAAACCATCGGCATTGTCTGGAAACATAGGGAAGTGACTGCCTTTCTAAGGTCTGGAGGTGAAATGTTTGCCAAATAAGATGCTCTGGTGTGATCTCTCTTGATCAGCTTAAACCAAGGTCATCTCTTGCGTCTGCCAGTAATAGTTGCTCTCTTTCTCTGAGACCTCAGTTGTCTTGTCACTCCTTACAACAGCAGTTTGGAACTCCAGCACCACAGCACTTGTAATAACCTCAAGCAGCAGGATATAAACAAATATAATTTGCTCAGGGCTCCGTTGGGGCCAGAGCGAAGCGGAGCGCCACTCTGCCAGTAAAGATGCTGGGGGGGCGGGCACATCACGAAGCCCCGCCCCCAGCATGGCTGCCGCTGGGTCGGACCCCCTCCCATCCCCGCTCAATTTCCCCAAGCCCGTGGCAGGCCGCCGGCTGGGGAAAGAAACCCCCACCCACCCCCACTCAATGTCCCCGGGCCAGTGGCAGGCCGCTGGCCGGGGGGGGAAAAAACCCTTCGACCCACCCCCGCTTAATGTCCCCGAGCCGGCGGCAGGCCGCCAGCCGGGGAAAAACCCCTCTCCCACCCCCCACCCCCGTGCAAAGAAACCCCCTCCCTCCCTCCCACCCCGCTCTATGTCTTCGAGCCGGCAGCAGGCCGCCGGCCGGGGAAAAACCCCTCTCCCACCCCACCCCATGCAAAGAAACCCCCACCCCGCTAAATGTCCCCGAGCCGGCGGCAGGCCACCGGCCGGGAAAAAAACCCTTCGACCCACCCCCGCTTAATGTCCCCGAGCCGGCAGCAGGCCGCCGGCTGGGGAAAAACCCCTCTCCCACCCACCCCGCGCAAAGAAACTCTCTCCCTCCCACCCACCCATCCCTGCGCAATGTCAAGAAACCCCTCTCCCACCCACCCCGCACAAAGTAACCCCCTCCCTCCCACCCACCCACCCATTCCTGCTCAATGTCCCCGGGAAGGAGCCCCCATCCCCCCCTCACCATTCCTGGGGGGGGGGTGAGGGAGGGAGGGAGAGAAAAGCTGGGCCCCAGTGCCCAAGCAAAAAGGGGGGAAAGAAGCGCCTTGTCTGTTTGTCTCTCTCTCTCTTTCTTTCTTTCTCTTTCTTTCTTTCTTTCTTTCTTTCTTTCTTTCTTTCTTTCTTTCTTTCTTTCTTTCTTTCTTTTTTTCTTTCTTTCCCCCCACCTACCTACCTTCCTGTTCCTTTCCTCCCTCCCTTTCTTTCTCTTTCTTTCTTTCTTTCTTTCTTTCTTTCTTTCTTTCTTTCTTTCTTTCTTTCTTTCTTTCTTTCTTTCTTTCTTTCTTTCTCCCCCCACCTACCTACCTACCTGTTCCTTCCTTCCTTCCTTTTCTTCTCTCTCTCTCTCCCCCACCTACCTACCTACCTTCCTGTTCCTTCCTTCTTTCCTTCTTTCCTTCTTTCCTTCTTTCCTTCTTTCCTTCCTTCCTTCCTTTCTTTCTTTTCTCTCTCCCCCCACCTACCTACCTTCCTTCCTGTTCCTTTCGTTCCTTCCCCCCTCCCTTTCTTCCTTCCTTTCTTTCTTCTAACAGACTTCTAGTGATGTCAGGGGTGTGTGGCCTTCTGACACTTCCGGTGACATCAGGGGGTGTGGCATATGCAAATAAGTTATGCTAATGAGCTCCTGCACCTCTTTTTTTACGAAAGGACCCCTGAATTTGCTGAATATTAATGTAAAAAGATGGCAGTACACATGGCATCTCCCAGAGGCCCAGTGGTTTGTACATTCATCTCTTGTCACGTTTCTATCTTGCACAGTTCAGACACATCTGTATGCATACTGTGGGACTTCATTATACTAGAAAACAAGAGCTTTAATTCCATCCATCACTGCTCAACATATAGCTGGTTTTGTAGGTATCACTGAAATAGAACTTGACCTTGACTTCAGTTTCTGTGGGTAGAAGCCTGACAGCAGTAGGGAGTACTATGTAATGAGAAGGAACCAATTACCAAATGGTACATTTGCCTTCTGAAGAGTCTCAAAATAAGGAACACTTTGAGAGACTATACACAAATGAGGTCTTCTGTGTACCAGAATATTAACAGTTCTTTATCTATATACTAATTCTGAAGTGGCCCCCGACATGCGGATAGCTAAATCCATGCCGGGGGGGCACTTGGGGGAAGGGAGATTTTTCTACACATGGGGGAATTTTAAAAATTCGGGGGATATTTACATTCCCCGAAAAGTAAAAGCATTCCCTGCGCATGCACAGGGAACACTCAGGGAATTGGGGTGGCCCGGTGGTTGGGAGGCATCTAAGCCTCGCCGCCAAAGCCAGGGGGGTAGGAGGGGAGAAGCAGCAGGCCCGAGCAGCCGGGGATGGGGGGTATCGCTGGCCTGAGCGGCCTTCAGCTGATCGGGCCTCAGAGCCAGGGGTGGGGTGGGAGGAAAACTTACCTGGAGCCAGGGGCAGCGGGGGAGAGAGCAGTGAGGCCTGGCAGCTCTGTGCCACATGGGCCTCGCCAGGGCAACCGGGGGTGGGAGGGGGGAGAGAGCAGCGAGGCCCAGTGGCTCTGTGCCACGTGGGCCTTGCCAGGGCAACTGGGGGTGGGAGGGGAGAGAGAGTAGCGAGGCCCGGCGGTTCTGTGCTGCACGGACCTCACCAGGGCAACCAGGGGGCGGGAGGGGGAGAGAGCGACAAGGCCTGCAGCTCTGCGCTGGACAGGCCTCGCCAGGGCAAGCTGGGGCAGGGGGGGGGGAGAAGGGATGGCGAGGCCCATGCAGCACAGAGCTGCGGGCCTCGCCAGGGCAGTGGGGGGAGAAAGATTGGCTCCTTCTCCCCCCCCCCCCCCACGGGTCCCGCCTCTTGTTAAGCTATACTGTCCTGGTAATTTATAAAACTAAAGTTGCTTTGTGCAGTTATGGTGCATCTTTGCCTTTTCATAAGTGCTTCTTTTACTGCTAAATAAGGAACAGTTCATAGAAAAAAGAAACTGCGGCAAGCTTATATGACTGCTTTGAAGGTAAACCATATAGGATGGTAGTCCTTCTGGGGTTTTACCTTTCCCCAAAATTGGAGGGAATACTGAGGTCTAGATGGAGTGAAACCAGAAATAAAATTAAGGGGATTCATCCAAATATCTGGACTGGGGAATTAGAAAATTCAAGCTGTCAAACCCCTTCCCCTTCTATCAATACTCAATACTAGGAGACCACTAAAGACCCAAAGAACAAGAGGGTAACAGGGCTACAGCTTCATCCGTGTAGGTCCAAGCTTGATACTGAAGCTGTGATTCAGTCAGGCATCCACAAAGCGTGACTCAGCTTGGTAGCCAGCTGTTATTGTGACTACTAGAAAGCTGTAAAATCTATTCTCACTGAATTGTGACCTGTAATAATATAATTCCTAAAGTGACTAGACCTTTCATGAACTGTGTTAATAAAAGAAGGGAATTCTTTAAACAAAATAATGAAAGATTATTTTCATTGCTGTCTATGTTCAATCTTACTTAAATTAATGAACACATAAAATGTTATTAAATTAATTCTGTAATTTTTGACCTGTTTGCCTTTTGGGGGGGGGGGGGGGTTGGTCAGCAAATGCCCATCTCAAAAATAACATCATTCGACATTTCAACTTTCATCAGTTTCTCGTCTAGGGCTTTCATCCAAGTTGATTTGTGGGTATCCTGATTTAAAGCAAGCCATTTTCAGCACAGAGCTGTTTTAATCTCAGTTTGAAGGCAAATAGCCATGCTCTTGCTTCCAAGGATATCTGTCCAAATTCTGCCCATAATACATTTGGCACACAGGAGGGAATAGTCAATATTTTTCTTAAGAACTGGGCTAGTGGTTGTTTGATATTATTAAAGATAGCTTTAATCCAAATAGCTGAATCGTAAAGAATGACTGGAGCCACTTTCAAATTAAAGGCTTGCACTGCTTCAGGAATATACTCCCCCCCCCCTTGTGGAATAACCTACTTATGGTGCTTGCACAAGGTTTTGCTTTATTTAGCACTGTTCTAAATTGGGGGGTCCAAGATAGACCTGCCGAGAACAGAATCCCCAAATAGGAGAAGGCCTTGACTTTCTCAATATTGGAGCCATTGATAGACCATTGAGACAGGTTCCATTTTATGATCTTGGTGAAAACTAGGATCTTAGATTTTGGGTAGTTAATCACCAGGCTTCTCAACAGCAATAACTGGAGAAAGATTGTAAGGCCCTTTTTTGCCCAGCCTTGGTTCAGAACAAGATCATGGCATCATCTGCATAAAGCAAAATAGGTACACCAATCTCAGCTAATTTTGATGGATGGCAATAATCACCAAAAATTGATGCTATGTCATTTGAATATAAATTGAACAAGATTTCTCCCCCCCCCCCCCCATCTCCCCAATGGGCAAGATTCACATTTTGTGAGTCTGCTCCAGAATTGCATCCTAATTGTCCAAATTAATTGGATTTGCTAAATTTCCTTCATACCCACATTGTACTTGGGCAGCCAAACCAGAGTATAAATGCTGAATAAGAAGCCCTAGGAGCTTTTTGCCCATGGCAATTTGATTAAGTTTGTTCCACAGTCTAGGGTGATTTTTTTTTTAAAGTATACGCTGTGTCTTGATTTTGTGAAGCGATACTCTCAAAAATAGCCATTGAAGGTACTGACTTGACTGCTTTTGTGAAGAATATGATCTTTTATTTAATTTCTGGGTCAGGTTTGAGACGGATGACAGGAAAGAAGCTTCCAGGGGACTATAGAAACGATGTGTGGGATCCATGTATATCAAGAATTACCAGAGGGTCTCACTTAGTTAATCCTCTGGATAATCTAGAAAACACCACCTTTGCAGTTTTTTACCTCACCCCTTTATTCATAGCGAGCGAAAAACAACTATATAGAGCTTTTGAAAAGAGATGGGAAAGATTTCTGAGGCCCATCTCTCTAGAGAAGGGTTCTTCTTATACCAGAGTGAACAAAACTGGAGGTGGGGGCGTCGGAGAGAGGAAGATTAGGAACCCATTCCTCTTGTTTCTCCCCCAAGAAGTGTTTTACTTTAAGGAGCCTATGGGGAAGTTGCCAAACCAGAGGAAAATTGCTACAGACTGTATAATTGTGCAAGTATGCTTATCAACACATGAAGCATGCCTGTTTGGTCCATCTGGCTCTGCTAGTCTGTTTTTTAAAAGTATTGGAGTTGGGAGTCCATGGAAGAGTGAAACAGCTAGATCTTTATTGCTGGTCCGGATGAAGCATACAACCCAGGGCTCCGAGCCCTCCTTTTATGCTGGTCAGGGATAATCCCCTGACCTCGCCCAACTGGCCTGATAGGCTATTATCAGTCTATTTACATCTCATAGGTTCCCTGGGAGAAACCTAGGTACATGATTGGTGGCCAGTTTGAATCCACCTGGCCTTTGTTCTACCTGGCTGAAGCTCAGGTAGTTTCTTGGCCATGTGCTCTGGCCACATGGCGGTCGCCATTACTGGAGCACATGGCGACCGCGTGGTCAATACATAACAGTTTTGATGGCAGAGACAGGTCTTCCTCAACATCTGCTCCTAAGATTCTTTCACTGGAGATAAGAGGAATGGAACCTGTGGTTGTTTGCAAAAATGTATGCTCTCCCACTGAGCCACAGCTCTTTTCCCTGAAATGCATCTCCATTATTTAAATATTAAATTTGTCAATATAATTGCTGTTCATTTTTTAGTCGTACATGACCATTCTTTTGATAACTCTTCCAAACATCAGAGTCACTATACTTAACATATCAGACCTATAAGAGGCAACCTCAGGGCCATTTTTAGATCGTTTTGTGTTGGGCAAAGCTTAGAATTTTCCTAATTTGAGGGTCTCCTTTTCTTTGCTTGGAAAAACACAGCTTTTTCTAAACACGCTCCACATCTTTCTGCACTGCTTAAGCTGCCCTTAGGGGGAAGGCTAAGTGATGGAGCTAATTGCTGGCAATAAACTAATTAAATGACTCTGACATAAATCTTGCTGGTGCACTCCAGGGAATTCAATGACCATGACTTCATTAAGCAAGATCCCCCTCCAATGCATGCTTCTCTCCCTTCTCCTCCCCCAGTTTATCAACATTATTACAAGGCTCTGGACTTGCTCTGCTCTTTCTACTGCCTGCCTTTGTCATTCTTTGTTTCTGCTCTTAGCATTTGTGTGTGGTTGACAAGTTTACAGACACACGAGGCTAGAAATTTCAGCTTTGCATCATGACAGTTTTGTGTATTTCACCGTCTTGACAAGAGATCTTTCATGCCTTTAGAGGTATGGTGTCTCCAGTTTTCTCCTGCTTGGAGTACGCATGTTTAATGCTAAGAAAAGGGGAACTAAGGTACATTGAACTTCCAAAGGACAGGCACTGTCTTCAGTGATTTCCATAGGTTCAGAGCGGATTAAAGGCACTTGTACATCATTAAGGTCACCCTTGCTACAACCATATTTACATCATCCATGCATAACAAAACATATTAAGCACATCTCTTATGGATAAACTCATTCTGTTGTGATTGTAGTAGGCCACTGGTAGAGAGCAGAAGCAAAGAAATCGATGCCAAAGGTGTTTGCATGACAGATGCATAGATAGACAGATCCCTCAAATCAGTGAGTGCACAAATCAGAGAGATGAGTCATAGACATACAGACTCTGTGTGTGTGTGGGGGGGTGTTTGCTATTATTTACCACGTGCCGCTGTTAGTTAGAATCATAGAGTTGGAAGGGACCCTACAGGTCATCTAGTCCAACCCCCTGGAATGTTCTGGAATGATGGCTAAGGTGACCTCACAACATAAAGACAGCTGCATCTAATCTTAGTTTGTCATCATATTTCTTAGGACTCTATATGGTCTCTGAAAATATAACAATGAAGGTTAATCAACTGCAATGTAATCCCAACAAGACAGACTACTATTACCCCTGACCTGGGCAGATCTCAGAAGCTAAGCAGGACCGACCCTGGCAGGTACCTGGAAGGGCAATCTCCAAGGAATACCAGGGCTGGGACACAGAGACAGGTAATATCAAGCCACTTCTCTGAAATGTCCTAGCCCCATTAGGGGCCACCAGAAGTCACCATGACTCCCAGGCTTGCAGGCACACACGCACAGACACACAAAGTACTCACAAAAAAGACAGACTATTATTGGCTGGAAGGTTATTGAGGTGTCTCCTGTTCTAGATGGTTATCAAGCCACCTTGAGCCAAAAGGAAAGATGGGGTGTGTTTTAATAAATAATGTTGCTACACCTCCTAAACTAGCAGGTTTGCAGCTGGGGGCGGGGACAAGTTTAGGTGGACCCCCGGAACGCTTGTTCTCAGGAGTACTTTTTGCCTTCTGTGGTGAGCCAGTTGTGGCCTTTCCTAAGTAAAAAAAGCTCTTGCCACTCTGGGGCATGCCCTAGTAACATCTGGATTGAATTACTGCAGTGTGCTCTACAAGGAGCTGCCGTTGAAGAACATCTGGAAACTACAGATGGTACAGAATGCTGTAGCAACAATGTTGACTGGAGCTGGCGAAGACCTCCTAGTTTTCTCTGGGGTTTCCTCATTGACCCTTGTTCCTGTTTACGTTTTTAATTTTTTTAATGGTTTTTAACTGTTTGCTGCCTTGAGGGCCCTAATTGGGGGGAAAGACAGGAGAAAAATGTTTTAGATCTAAGAACTTTTGAACACGATGAAAAGTGTGAATATGATAACCATGTGTTTGTGAATGTGTGTATCATACAGGTACATTCACCAGCAAGCTAGGGCTAATTGGTGAGAGCCCAAACTGTCTCAGTTTTGCAGTTGTTGTTTTTTCTGTTGTCACTGGTCCTTCTAATGAAATCGTAATAACTTATGTCATACATAGTTTGGGTTGCTATTTGTGTAGGCTAGCTAGGGGCAGTGCAGCGGTTCTAGATCTGCTAATGCCCAGTGAAAGGTCAAAGGTTTCCTTTCTTCTTTCTGTTTGTATTTTTGCCCACACAATGGTTCCATTTTCTCCTGTTTCTGTCCACTTGCATTAACTGAGTTGGACCAATTCTACATTTTCTGCTAATGGAAGGAGAGGAGGAGAGTGTAAGTTCCACCAATTCTCCCCTCCTGCCATACACCCTCAACTTGCATCTCATGGTATGTTCCGGATGGTCTCCTGTCTCCCAGTGGACTGCAGAAGGAGGGGGAAAGGAGGGGGACGTTCTCTTCCACTCACAGATGTACTTTGTGGAAAACTTAGTCTGGATCCAAACTATCACCTTCAATACATTTATGTTTTACTGCAACTGAACATGCAGTGGCGGATGGTTATAAAGACAGTCTAGTGTTCTCGTATTTCTGACTTTATGGAGGGAAATCTTGTGCACCTTGAAGAATATTGGGTTTAGGTCAGTCACTGCTATGATTGGCAAGTCAGGAAAATGCCTGAGGGGAGCTTGTTTGCAGGCACAAAGCAATAGGGGTTAAAAATCTGATTCCCCAAAGGGAGTAAGTGGAAGTTCACCTGTGTCAGCTTTCGCAAAGCGCCCCGCCCCCCAGTAGACTTTGTTTTACCAAAACCAAGTCTTAGAAGGCTCAACAATATTGTTGTGGTTGTCTGGCGGTGGAAGAGGAAACTGCACAGCTGATTTATGGCAACCCTATGGGGTTTTCAAGGCAAGAGACAGAGGTGATTTGCATTGCCTGCCTCCATGTCACAACCCTGGTATTCCTTGGAGGTCTCCATCCAAATACTAGCCAGGGCTGACCCTGCTTGGCTTCTGAGATCTGACAAAATCCAAAACGGTCACAGAGAGTTCAGGGGCATTCTTTTCTTAAAGCTATAGGCATTGTTTTTACTATTTTTGGAAGTTTTAATCCTCCATCATCATCATCATCAATCATCATCATCATTATTACAAGAGGGGACCTGCTACAAAATGTTGCATAATGTGTTATGGCCCTACCACAGTCTTCATTGCAGGCAGTCCTCGCAAGGAACTTGTGGGGAGGGGGGATTCCCCCACCTTTCCCCCCCTCTCCCCCCCTTTATTGTCAAAGTACCCTCCTCTTTCTTCCTGCACATACCCCTTATTCACGAATCTTCCGTCCCCTTCTCCTCTCACCCGTTCTATGTCAGCTTTCCTCCCTACCCCATTCTCTAGCAATCCTTTCTTACCCCCTTTCTCCTCTCGCCCCTTATATGTCTCACCCCCTCTTACCCCAGCCCTTCTCAATGTCCTTTCCCCCCAACCCCTCTCAGTCTGCCCCTCTTTCGCTCCACTATTTCTCTACCCCCCAGTCTCCCCTTCCTCTTTCTCTCCCCCTCCCTCAATCTCCCATTCTTTTCTTTCTCCCCCCCCCAATAGACAATTCCCTATTCTTTCTCTGTCTCCCTTTCCCTTCTCACAGAACCCCACTTCTTTCTGTTTCTCTCCTTTTGCAGCTGCAGGCGAGCAAACATCCCCAATCTGGTTGCAGGAGGGAGGGGGCGATGACACAGGCTTCGCCTCCTTGCGCTTCAGCTGATGGCTGCAGGGCAAGCTTGAGCGGTGGAGGCAGCAGGAGAGGGCAGGCTGGCTCCCAGAGAGCCGCCACCACCCCTTTGGCTCCCTTGGCCAACCGGCTGCCCTCCCTCCCTGGGGGTGCCGCTGGCTGCCTTTACCCAGCAGTCCAGTGCCCAAACCTGCTGGCTGAAGCTATAGTCTTCATTGCTGGTAGTCCTGGCGGGGGCTGTCCCAGTGGCAGGGCACACAGCTATTGCGGCAGCTTCCCTCGCGGCTCCAACAGCTTTTCCTGCGCTTCAGCAAGTCTATTCTCTGCACTTGCGCGGAGTAAGCCGTTTTACTTTTGGGGGATCTAAGTATCCCTGTATACTTTTTAAAACTTTTTAGATTTTTCTGCAAACATGGGGACTGCCCCAAGTTTGCTGGAAGATCTGTTTACCCTCCATGTGACCCAGATCCATGGAAATAAGTATCCGCATGCAGAGGGGACCTTGGCTATTAGCTATATAGATTATTTCAGATTTTTCTGCAAACTTTGGACTTCCTTCAGCTTTTTAAGGATGCCCCCCCATCTGACTTTAGCTCCATTTTGCAGATTTATTGATACACACTCTATCGCCCAGTTCAGAATTAGATAGACAAACTGGATGGTTTGCTTAGAACAGTATAACCCTTGACAACACTGATACGTTTATCTTACTGTGCCTTCACTCTCCCTTTGCCTACTTCCTCCCTTTCCTTTCCCTTTCTTTCCAAACTCATATCTTGCTTTTCTGTTTTTCTCTCAGTTGTGGGGTCAAGACTCGGAACATCAGGATACAAGCTTGGGATGTTTTGTTAGGAAATTGTGTTACTTGCAGGGGTCCGTTGGAGCCGGAGCGCACAGGAGCACAGCTCCAGGAGTGAGAAGCCCAGGGGGCGGGCACATGACCAAGCTCCACCCCCTCCTCGGCTTCCCCGAGCAGTGCAGAGGCGCAGCGCCCCGGGGAAAGCCCTGCTAGGGTCTTTATTGTTTTTAATGTTTTGTTTTAATATTAATAATTTCATCATTGTTCCTTTTATGACTGTGTGCTGCTTTTCCAGAGACTTGCTCAAGGTGGCATATAAATTTTCTAAGTATACCATTTTTTATCTGGGCACATGGCACATAAGTACTGGAGAAATTTCACCAACCCTTCAGCAGCTTCCACCCCATCAGTTTGGTGTAGTGGTCAGGAGTTGGACTCTAATTTGGGAGAACCGGGTTTGATTCCCCACTCCTCCACGTGCAGCTGCTGGTGTGACCTTGGGCCAGTCACAAGTTCTCTCAGAGCTGTTCTCTCATGAGCAGTTCTCAAAAGACCTCTCTCAGCCCCACCTACCTCACAGGGTGTCTTGTTGTGGGGAGGGGAAGGGGAAGGGATGGGTGGTGCACATGTCCTGGGTATCTCAAGTCTACTTGAAACCTGGTGGTTTCAAGGGAGCAGGAAGAGAATGAGGGTGTGTTCTTTACGCTTCTTTTCATTGCAGAAAGTATTGGATGGGGAAGGGAATGGAGGAAGAGCAGGTCAGTTTCACTCACCTGTGGAGTGGAGCCTGAGGGGTGGGTGTTGTCTTCTGACACACCTTCGGCATGTTAGGAGGTGTGGCATATTCAAATAAGTTATGCAAATGAGTTGTGCTAATGAGCTCCTGCACCTCTTTTTCTACAAAATGACCCCTGATTACTTGTATTTTTAAAATCTACAATAAAACTTTTTAAAAAACCCAAACCATTTCCACCTTTTAATGGGAAGAGACAGATTTCATAGCCTTTAGCTTTCTAGCTGTTTACATTTTTTGTTTAGAGATTTGCCTTGGTTGGGTCTAAAGATGTCATCCAGTCTTTCTCAATCACTTTTGCCTTCACAAAGGCCCTTAACCTGGCTCTGGTAACTGCTGCTTTCTTTGGACTTCAGCAAACTCTATTTCTTCTTGGCTGTTGCTTTTTCAAACTAAACATGGCCTGATCAAGAGCTGTTCTATCTACTGAGAGCTGAGTATTTTGCAAATTGTTGACAAAGTGTGCTGATCACATCTAGCAGAGTAAAAGTTGTGAGAAACTCTACAGTGAACAGGTCAGCAAGGAGTTCTCAGTAAAGCCAACCAGCCTCTGTCTGGGAAAGTTTGTGAGGTATTGGACATCTTTGGCTCTAGGTTGTAGAGTAGGCAAATAGATGTATCTTTTTACACAGAATGATCATAGACACTAGTTGTGCACTCTTGGTAAAGTTATTGTGGTAGTAACAACACAGCAGGCATTTAGGAGGCCATAGCAATAAAAATAGGAGGCTGTCCCTATCCATACTGTGCATTGTCTTCTTCAGAGACTGCCATCCCCAGACACTTCTGTGCAAGTCCTTAAATTCCAGCTTGCCCATGTTTCTGCATTTTCTTCTTATGTCTTTTTCCCCTCTGTAAATAATTGCAAGATTGTAATGCCAACAAACTCTAAATGCTCAGAATCGGAGAAGCAAACTAAAAAAACTGTCAGCTTTATTTTATTTTCGGTTTTGAAATCTCACTGCATGCATGTTCATATTGAAACTTTTGACTGAGGGGCTGAACCTCCGAATTTTGAGTTAAACAGTGCCCAACCAGGTTGTCACAGAATAAGTGCAATATGAGCACTAGCTAATAAGAAGCATTTCCTTTGTAGTGATTCTGATGAGGACTTTGAGACTGTCACTTCTCCCCAAATGCACATAATGGCAATACTTATTATCTGCTGGTTCGTTACAATGCACTAAAATGTAAAAGATGCCCATAGCCTATAGCTGAGGCTAGCATTTTATAAACATGAAGACAGTCCAATCAAAGCCCCAGTACTATATTGGTTCAGCACAGACCAGGTGGCAGTCCCTTTTGCTGAGCACGTTGCTGGTTCAGGTGGCTAGAGTGAAACATCCAAACAGCTGCAAGGTGTTTGCCCTGACCCAGGACTTGCCCCGACACCTCCTTGCAATGCTTTTTATGCCCTAGACAAGGTGATAACTCTGACCAAAGTGTCAGTCAAGAAAGCCGTTGAGTCCCCTTCTCTCTCACATCTCTCCTGATAAAGCCCATGGGCATAAACAGACTGTGTTTGCTGAAGGGTCAGCAAACCCCTGTTCACAAAGGAGTGCTCTGTCAACAGTCTTCAAGGGGCACTAGTATATCTGAGCAAACAGAGTCCAAACAAGCTCTTCATACCTGTTTAATGTTTTGAAAGCAAAGCCTCAGCTTGACAAGCTGGATCCAGGGCTGATACTGCTTTTTTGAAAAAAGCAAACAAAAGGTAAGGAAGAGAAGAGAATGGAAGGTAAGGGGGGGGGAGTGCTGAATTTATACCGCGTATTCCACAGTAGAGTCTGATGACACAAACTTTCTCCTTGCATCCATCCATCCATCTTGACTTTCAGTGGGGCTATTCTGGGGTGGGACCTTGTCCTGTGTTCTGTGGATTGTTTCTGTGTTTACTGATTGATCTATGGGTATGTTTTTCATTCCATATTATAATTAATTAATTAATTAATTCGATTTATACCCTGCCCTCCCCGCGAACGGGCTCAGGGCGGCTTACGTGGGCTCATAGACCAAAAATATTACATTAAAATCACTAAAACCAGTTAAAACAGTTTAAATACTTAAAATACATTCCTAAGACTAACAGGCTACAAATAGCTTCCTATAACATAAACTCCCTATCCCCCCTGCCACCCGCCAGGGTTGATTCGGGCCAGATTACATCAAAGTAGGTATAGCTGATGGATGGAATCGTCGGTGGCGGCTCCTATTCGAAAGCCTGGCGGAAGAGCTCCGTCTTGCAGGCCCTGCGGAACTGCACAAGGTCCCGCAGGGCCCTGATCTCCTCTGGGAGCTCGTTCCACCAGATGGGAGCCACCACCGAAAAAGCCCTGGCCCTTGTTTTAGTGAGTCTAGCGGCCCTAAGACCTGGGACCTCTAGACGATGGGCTGATCCTGACCTCAGTGCCCGCTGGGGTATATACGGAGAAAGGCGGTCCCTAAGGTATGTTGGACCCTGGCCATATAGGGCTTTATAGGTAAGAACCAGCACCTTGAAGCGAACTCGGTATACTATAGGCAGCCAGTGCAGTGCCGCCAGCGCAGGTCCGATGTGGTCTCGACTTGCGAGACCCATCAACAGCCTGGCCGCGGCATTCTGCACTAGCTGCAATTTCCGGGTTAACCCCAAGGGTAATACCACATCACAGCTATGTTTAGTACTGGACTGGGGGATATGCTGAACTTGGAGTCCCACAATTCCTTTATAATCTGCTACATTTTCATCTTTGTTTGTATTCATGCAAATATGGAGACAACAATGCAGCTGGGCACTATTTCTTGTCCTGCCAATTATATTCCACATTCAAAGCATTTGTTTTGCTTTCTGTTCTTTATTGAACTCCAAAATTCTATGTGAGTTCATAGATGTCAGCAAGGCCATTTTTCCATGATATGTGACAATGGGTTAGGCATATCATGTTCCTAATCGTAAAGAATTTCATGAATGTTTAGCACAGAAAACAAAGACGCTAACTCTGCAAAGAGGGAACTCACAGATAATTATACAATTATCACATTTTTATCCTCCAAGCAGCTAAGAGTGAAGTACGTTCCTCACAACAACAGTAAGAGGTAGGTTATGCAAGGGGGAGAGTGTGGGAGAGAAAGAGAGATAGACCCAAGGTTACCAAGTGAACTTCATGACCAAGTGAGGGACCTGAATAGGATGAATACTTGTTTCCAGGGCTTTTTTTTTGTAGAAAAAGACCAGCAGGAACTCATGAGCATAATAGGCCACACCCAACTGCAGAAACTCATTAGCATATTAGGCCACACCCCTGACAACACACCTCATTAGCATATTAGGTGGGGGCTGAGAAAGCACAGGGCAGGCATGGAAGCTTGCCTCTTTCTCCCCTGAGCTACTCTGTTCCACTTCAGCATCGCCTTTCTAGTCTCCTACCCCCACCCCAACCAGACGGCTGGGGAAAGGCGGTGCTGAAGTGCCCGGGATATGAAAGATCCCTGGCAGTTCAGCATCGCCTTTCTAGTCTCCTACCCCCCTTCCTCTGAAAGATCGGGAAGGGAAGCAGACATGTTACAAGGTGCGCAGGCTGGGGAGACCAAGAGCAGCCAGACAAACATGCCCCATTCCTTCCCAGATTGGGGAGGGAAAGAAAGGCATTTTCAATATGCCTGGGTTCCCCTCCTGATCTTCTTGCACCTGGAGAAGATCAGGAGGGGAACCCAGGCATGTCTGCATGCCTGCCCTCTTTCCCCAGCCTGCCCACCATGGCGAACAGTCTGGGGAAAGGAAGGCAGGCATGCACACATGCCCCTTTCTTCCCTGAGCCTCTCTGCTGTTGTGGAGAGACTCAGGGAAGTGGGGGGGGGATGATTAAATGCATTTCTCTCCCTCCCCCAGATTGGGCATTTTCAATGTGCCTGGGTTCCCTGCCTGTTGTTTTCCAGCTGTGACATGTCAGCTAGAGAAGGGAAGGCAGAGAGAGGCTTTTCCTTGTCAATTTCACTCTCAGATGACTGGGGGGGGAGTGAAATTGACAAGGAAATTGGAGGGGCTCCCCAGAGGGAAAAAGGGCATTTTAACATGCAGCCTTTCCCTCTTGTGTGTAATGTGGGGAGAGCAGTGTGCTCTGTAGCCACACATGCCAGAGGCTTTGGTTGTAGGTGTGGCCAACTCAGGAGCCAGCCAGAACTCTGTTCCTGTGTGTTCCTGCCCAAAAATAGCCCTGCTTGTTTCCCTCTTATTTCAGAAATGTATTAATATTTGAAAATTATCTACATACTAGGGATTAGGCCCACTGTGGAAATAAATACAACAGGCTCTAGAAAGAGGCTCTGGGCAGGTGCCCTGGCCTTAGGCACTCAGCATCAATGTGCTGTGGCAACCTCAGCAGGGTATAATGACACCATTTTTTCCAGGGGAACTCATCTCTGCCATCTGAAGAGCAGTTGTAATTCTGAATGGCAACAGTGGTTCTCCAGGAGAAAATGGCTGGTTTGGAGGGTAGAGTCTATGGCATTGTACCTGTCTGAGGTCTCACCCCTCCTCAAGCCCCACCCTCTCCAGGCTCCACCCCTCAAATCTGCAGGAATTTCCCAACCTGGAGGTGGCAACCCTATCTCTTTCCCAGCCAATAATCAGTGTTGCCTCTCTGCCTCTCTGACTTCAGGTTTCAGTCTCCTCACCTGTCCCTGCACTCTCTGCCTTGGAAAAGTACAGTCTTTCTCTGCAGTGGGGACCAAAGCAGCTTACATAATTCAGTGGGGGCCAAAGCAGCTTACATAAAGCAGTTTCACACCAAGAACCTGCATCTGGCAGACCCTGCTCTGAAGCACTAACTGCTATGTCATACTGGCTGCCATTGGGGGCCACCTCAGCAGAGTATATATAGGAGAGGATATGGAGTACACAGCACAGCCAATGGGAGAGCTGGAAAGTGCCAATATGCTGGGCTTTTATATATGATGCAGAGTCCACCATTTTCTCCAGGGGAACTGATCTCTGCCATCTGGAGAGCAGTTGTAATTCTGAGTGATCTCTAGCCTTCACCTGGAGACTGGCAACAATGGTTCCCCAGAAGGAAAAGTAGTCTTTCTCCGCAATGGGGACCAAAGCAGCTTACATAATTCTCCTCTACCCCTTTTGATCTGTATAACAACCCTTTGAGGTAGGTTAGGCTGAAAATCTGTGACTGGTCCAAAATCACCCACTCAGCTTCCACGGCAAGAACCTAGGTCTTCCTCTGGAGAAAATAACTGCTTTGAGGGTGGATTCTATGGCATTCTGTTCAGCTGAGGCCTCTCCCCTCCCCAAACTCTGGCTTCTGTAGACTCCACCACAAAATCTCCTGGAATTTCCCAACCTGGAGCTGGCAACCCCAGTCAAGACTGACCCCAATGAATTCCCCACAAAGGCCAAAGTAGGCCTGGAAAGAGCCTCCTGCTTTCCCCTTTTTACTGACAGAACCAAGCTTGGTTGCTTAGCTACAGCCACTGAGGAGAAAGTGAGCCACACAGCAGTTTTGGCAGTTTATTCAAACAGGGAATGGCCATGGATGGGCAAGAGAACCACACCCAGCACCCAGCCAAGAGCACACGAGTACTCTTGAGTGGCAGTTGATGGGCTAATGGCTAATGGAGTGCACAGCACAGCCAATGGGGGAGCTGGAAAGTGCCAATATGCTGGGCTTTATATATATATAGGATATTTTCATTTTTTTTTTAAACTGGAACACACCCAGTTCTTTTTCTTGAATAATTTCTGTTTCCTTGTGTGGGGAAGCCTAAGCCCAGGTAGGTGTTTCATTAACCTTGTTGCCTTTGACTCTCAACACGATTTCTCTGGATCCAATCCAAACTTATACCAACATGACCCATCCCCAGTGATCCTACCTCCTACATACAATGTGTCCTGGTGCAGCCCTCCCAGAAGGCAGGGGCTGGGGTTCAGCAGGACAAGTCACAGTCAAGGTTGCAGAAAGTAACCAGGGACCAGTCCAGAAGTCAGAGGTTCCAGAGAGAAGGTATGCCAAATCCAGTCTAGGGTCAAGGGATTGAGGCAGCAAGTCCAGTCCATGGTCATGGGTTCCAGAAAAGCCAATAGTCAAATCCAGTCTAAAGGTCAAGATTCCAGTGGTCTAACAACAGCAATGTGTACTTGTTGCAACCACAAAACTGCTATTTCTCCCAGCTGATTTTATAGCCATCTTAACAAGCTACATTCCCAGCCAATTCTTTGGCAGTCATCCTGAAACTATTCATTCAGTGAGCCAGTTTGGGGTAGTGGTTAAGTGCACGGATTCTAATCTGGGAGAACCGGGTTTGATTCCCCACTCCTCCACTTGCAGCTGCTGGATGACCTTGGGCAAGCCATAGCTCTGTACCAGCTGTTCTCTCAAGGACAGTTGTCTCAGAGCTCTCTCAGCCCCACCTACCTCACAGGGTGTCTGTTGTGGGGAGGGGAAGGGAAAGGAGTTTGTAAGCCTCTCTGAGACTACAAGTGAAGGGCAGGGTATAAATCCAATCTCTTCTTCTTCTTCTTCTTCTTCATCCATCTCATCAGTTGACAGCTGATGACAGGCTGTGAGTCTCACACTCCTTCTCCTTTCCTGCAACTCTGTGTGCCTCTGACAGTGTTGGTGCTGCAGGGGTGCAGGTGGGCTGGGAGTGGCTTCTGAAACATTGTTTACTGCTTCAAAGCTACAAGGCATTGGCTCAGTTTCAGCTGTAGGCTGTGATTTCTGCTCAGCCAGTAACCTGCTCTCTTGTTGCTCTCCTCCTGGCTCAGAGCCAGCTGCAGATGGTTGTTCAATTACTGGCTGAAGGCCAGCTGCAGGAAGCGCTTTGTCTGCAGAATCTGTGCTGTCACAATGAAAGAAGAAGAGAAGAGATTGGATTTATACCCCGCCCTTCACTACCCAAGGGAGTCTCAGAGCGGCTTACAATCTCCTTTCCCTTCTCCTTCCCACAACAGACACCCTGTGAGGTAGGTTGGGCTGAGAGAGCTCTTTCGAGAACAGCTCTGAAACAACTTGTTACTGACCCAAGGTCACACCAGCAGCTGTATATGGAGGAGTGAATCAGCTGTATGTGGCGGGAATCTAGCTCAGTTCTCCCAGGTAAGATTTCATGCTCTTAACCACTACACCAAACTGGCTCTCAAAAGTGGGGTGGGGGAGCCTTTTAAAAATATATCATAAATAAACCATATGTATTAGGTCCCTCAGGGCACGGATGTCACCAGGCAGAGAGTTCCACCAGGCAGGAGCCAGGGCCATTGTAATTTCCAGGTCAGCTCCAAGGCAGCCCCATGTAGAGAAGAAGAAGAAGAAGAATGTAGAGCAATTTGCAGTAATCCAGCCTCAAGATGACCATTGCATAGATCACTGTACCTAGGTCAGGGTGAAAGAGGGAGAGGGCCAGCTGCCTGACTTGGCATAGTTGAAGAAACACCAGCCTGGCAACATTTGCCACCTGGTCCTCCATAAATAAGGAAACATCCAGGATCACACCCAAGCTCCTGACAGTCGGTGCCAGTGTTAGCAGCACACCATCCAGGGCTGGGAGTTAACACTCCACCCTTGGATTGCTCCTGTCCAGCCATAGGACCTCTGTCTTCAGTGGATTCATTCTCAACCAGCTCTGTCTCAACCACCCTGTTACAGCCTTCAGTCCCTCAGCCAGATTAGATGGGACGGAGTCTGGCTGTCCGTCCATCAACAGATACAGCTTGGTGTCATCAGCGTACTGGTGACAGCCCAGCCCGAAACTCCATGCCAGCTGGGCGAGAGGCTGTATATAGATGTTAAACAACATAGGAGAGAGGATAACCCCTTGAGGAACTCCACACGCCAGAGGGTGGCCAGATAATCATAATAACAAATACGACAGGCTTGCTGCAAAATTAAATCAATTTTTGTATCAAGTGTTTTAATCAATGGGAGTCACTTGCTAAAGAGACTGGTGATTCAAGTAGTATTGAAATGATGAGTTTCTTGCAAGTTTCATTTGCAGGATCTTAGTAATAAATGAGAAATCGAAAACATTGTCCACACATGAGCAAATTCATTCAGTACCCACAGTCTTTCTTTAGTGAATAAACTGCTGTTTAGCCAACTGTATTATAGAGTTGATGTGCACAGCATGAATGATTCCTAAGTACAAATTTCAAAAATTTGAAGGCGGATGACTTTTTTTGCAAATTTTAATGTGGAATATGGCTATAGTAAGTTGGAAGAAAGCAGCAGTATTATCTTCTTTCTCCAGTATAACCCCTACGTTCTTGACTAGAAGCTGAACCCCATCAAAGCTGGGAACCAGATGTCCCTGAAGATCTGTCTTCCCAACCAGCATTACCTCTATCTTGCCAGGATTTAGTTTCAGGCCGAAGACAGACTGGCAATCTGAAGCGGAGGCAAAGCGGAGGGAACTGGAGCGGGGGGAAAAACTCACGGAGCTGGCCGTTCACACTGGCCAGAGCAATGCGGATCAGCGGCGATACGGAGCATTCAGACTGCCACGGAGAGTTCAGACTGCCGCATAGCCAGCGCGCGGGGCTCGCGCGTGCCGCTGCACTTTTTTTTGTTTTCCTTTGATGTTTTTCGCATATGCGCATATTTGCATATGCGGATATGCGCAAATGCGCAAAACTTTTTGCCGGTGCGTTCACACTTCCTCCGGATGCCTCCCGCTTCTTCCAGTTCACACTGTTTGGAAGCGGGAGGCATGCGGAGGAAGGCCCCTGAACACTGGGAAAAACCGGTGTCCGGGTAAAGCGGAAGGAAAGCGGCTGGGAGACGGGTAAGTACGCAACGGAGCCGATGGGCAGATGCGCATGTCTGAACGGGCTCCTTTCCTCCGTTTGCGAAGCGTGCCTGCCCCGCTTCAGATTGCCAGTCTGTCCTCGGCCTCAGTCTGTTCACTCTTAGCTGTATAAATACAAGAAGACAAGCAATGATTCAAGACTTCTACCACATCATCAGGAGATCTGGATAAGGATGAGGGAAATGCCCATTTAATGGAAAACACAACACCCATACACCTGCCTCATGCTATGAATATTGGAAGTTCAGTAGCATACCTTCCAGAAACACCGCTAGCTTGCTTGAAGCATTTGGTGTGTTTCATTAAACTTATTTTAGACTTGCAGCATGCACTGAATTTTGGAACCCTGACCCCATGTCACAATCATAGTATGCACTTTTACATATTGCATAAAGGTGTGAATGACTCTTTTCTTCAAATGTGTGGGAAGTAGAATTTGTGGCTCTGCATGAGCTCTAGGAGTCATTTGGGACAGAACAATCTCACTCTTGGGGAGATCACAGCATCTTAGGTAGCGGTCAAACGCACAAGATAAAGCGGGGGGGAGAAGGTATTTCCTCCAGCAGAAGTTGACTCGCAGTTTTGCAGTCACAGTCTTTTGAAGCTTCGGGCACAGCCCGCCACTGTGTGATCAGACGCAACCGTGGGTGAGTTGGAGGGGGTAGCCGTTTGTCTCCGATGCACTTAAATGAGGGGTTGATGATTTGCACCTCAGCCCTGAGAAGGGAAAAAACAATGGCATGGAGTTGGGATGGCCTGATCAGACCATCCCAATGTCATGAGAGCGCGCTGGAGTGATCAGACAGAGGAAAGTCCACCCATGGCCCGTGGCAACCCATTTGCTACTGGACTTTCCTTGGTGCCTGTTCACTTCTGCGGTGGAGCAACATGGGTTGCTGCTGGCTGCAGGACGCTTCCTAGAAGTTTGGGTCTGATCGCGCACATTAAATCCACCTGGCATTCATGCGTATGTCAGGGCTAATTGTGTGTGTGATCACACCCTTATTTCCTACACTGTCATAGGCTGTGGTCACACACACAAAATAATCCACTTTCAATGCACTTTCAGTGCATTTGCCAACTGAGTTTTACTGTGTGAACTGGCAAAATCCAGTTTGAGGGTGCACTGAAAGTGGATTGAAAGTGATTATTTCATGTGTGTGACCGCGGCACCCACCAATTAGGATGTTCCTCACAAACCCTGCTGTCCTCCTCCGACCTATATGGATTATGTGGGTGGTAGCCAGAGCTGGGATTTCTTCAGTAGTTGCATCTTGCCTATAGAATGCACTTCTTCTTGAGTCTCACCTGGTAACTATTCTGCTATATTTTAGGTGCCAGGCGAGAATATTTCTATTTTCCTGGGCTATTTACCTGGGCTATTAATTAGGGTTGGTTTTTAACACCATTTTTTTTAGTGCTTTTAGCCTGGAAACTGTTAAATTCATTTTATGCTGCTGTTGGGTTTTAATTAATAAATGGTGGCTGATATTAGAAAATTTAGACAAAATATTAGAACTTCACAATAACATCCAAGACTACAGATATCATAATTTTTTGAAAACTAGCTGATTAATTTAACCTTTGTTTTTACTATAAGTAATGTAAATTTAAAAAGAATGTATGTTTATAAACAAAGTTTAATGATTGTTGTGGATTTTATGTTGATTTGATGTTGGATTATTTACGTATTATTATATCGATTAGTATGTCATTGTTAAACAGTTTAAGTTATAATTGTTTGTAGTTTGATATAGAAAATTAATACAATATATTTTTTAAAAAATTAATAACTTAATTTTTATGTTGTTACATTTTATTTTATAAACGACTTCATGCAGATTCCATGGAGAGGTGAAATACATTTTTTTCAAAATAAATAATACATTATAAAGCACCAGACAGTGAGAGAGCATGACCCATATCATCTTTCCCTCTCTTCTTTTTAACACATTGATTGACTCTGAATAATAGGGACTAATCATAGCCACCTCTTAAAATATTTTCTAAAAACATCCAGCTTGATGGAGAGTTCTGGCTGGAGTTGAAAGATAGTTCACTAACATGTATTGTTTTGACTGGTCTTAATAAAAGGTAAGAAATGACTTTTGGTCTCAGATATTTTTAAAAAATCAGTAAGGCTACCTGCAACTTCTTTTGCATGCAAAATCTTGCTTGCATATGTGGACTAGATAACCTTCAAACCTTTTCCAGGTGTATAACTTTTTGAAATCTCTAAATGCACATTGTCCAAGATGAGAAACATGAGTCTCCTTTAGGCTGATGTAGGTGGGTTAAAGTCAGGGGTCCTTTCAAGCAGGAGCTCGGGGAGCGCAGCTCCGGGAGTTGGTGCCAGCCCCCCCTCCAGTGGGGGGATGCCTGCTTGTGTCATGGCTGCAGCAAAATGACCCCATCCCCTGGAAAGGTCCTTGTTCCTCCCACCAGCCTTCTGAAGGCTTCAGCCACCACTGAAGCTTTCCTCCCAGAATAGTGGTATTTCTGAGGCTTGGATTAGTAGCTCTCCCCTCTCTGCCAGCTCTTTCTTTCTTCCTTTCTTTCTTGCCTTCGGACATACTTCTGGTGATGTCAGGGGGTGTGGCATATGCAAATAAGTTATGCGAATCAGTTATGCTAATGAGCTCCTGCACCTCTTTTTCTACGAAAGGACCCCTGGTGAAAGTGAAGTAAACCTAAAGCATTTAAAGTGGGAGATGGGCCTGCGTAAGGAGGTGCAAGCAATTGTTAAAGGATGGACAAATTCTCTCTCAGTGTCTCCAAGCCCAATTGTTGTATGTTTTGAAGTAGGCTACATGTCCTGGGCCAGCATACCCCGGCCAGTTTCCTCCTAACCTAGTCAGTAGATTCATAGGGAAAAATATGTTGTCTGTCAGTTTGGTGCATTGATTGACAGCAAGAGCAGATTCAGAAACCTCCTTTCTTTTTTATTTATTTTGTTGGATTTGTGGTTTTAGGCTGATCATTTTTCCTTCTAAGAACTCTTGGTCTGATCAGCACAGCTTAAATATCCTAGTCCTGCTTAGCCTAATAACATATTGGTTTCAGAGAACAACCACCAGTCAGTCCTACAACATTACAGCAAGTAGCACCCAATGATTACAGAAGAACATACAGTCCTGGTTTTAGATGGACGGCATCAACCACCGTTCATATGCAGATGACCATATTTTTTAAGGTCCATGAAGAAGGGGTATGAGTCTCACTTTGGACGTCTTCAAACCTGAATGCTAAATGTTATGAATATAGAGCTTGTTTATTCACTAAAAAGATTCCAGAAGATTCTTTTATTTTATCTGACAGGGATTCATAGCAACCCAAAGACAGAAATGTGTTTTAAAAAAAAAAAACCTTGTTGCTGAGAAAGCTCCATCTGTGGTTGATATATTCAGTGGCATCAAGCACCTCTTGATGAGGCGAGGGAGGGAAAACTTGTCAGAATGGGGGTGTAGAAAAATTAAGCTGGGAGGAGTTATGTAGTAGATTCTCTGATAAACAAATGCACAGGATGTCTGTGGGGAAGCATGAAACCCAAATAAAGGTTCTTATTGTTTAATATTCCCCCTGACTCCTGAGCCTCCTGTCCCATGCACACACTTTCACAGCCGCTGAATGATCCTTATCCTGGGCAAACAAATCATCTCCCATCCCCTACTCCCAAGCTCCACCTTGGAAACTAGAGATCAAGCCTCTTTGGTCAAGCTGTACTATGGCAGCAAAACACTTGGTTTTGCTCTGTTGGGCAGAAACAAGCAGCTTAACCTGCCAACTGTTTCTGGAGCCAGCTCTGACTGTGAGGAAAAACCAGTGCTTCCCAAGAGCTGCAATCTGTCAACCCTCTGTTAGCATGTCTGGCACATCAAGCAGCTGAGCTGAGGTTTGTGATTCACTGGCATAGGAAGGAGGACCCAGCAAGGGCTCCCAAGGAGTCCACTCTGTGTTCTGTTTCTCTTGCACAATGCAGGAGACCAGGCAGAGGGGAATTGTGGTTTTAGTAAGAGGGCTGCGTGGAAAAGTCAGTTGTGGCATACTAGTTGCCATCTTTGACCTGACAGGAGGGACATTTCTCCACATAAGCAGCAGGATTTACCTATCAGTGCTAAAATAATAAAAGTCAGGTGAAGTCAACCGTTTTCTTTTCCTCCGCTTGGGAGCAGCCTCTCTGCTTCAAAGTGAGTTCTGCATTTCAAGGGATCTAAAATTCATGCCACATACACAAGATCTCATCTGTGTATTCCATGCTAATTGGTCTGTAATAATAACTGTGTTTCTGAAGAAGGTGCTGACAGTCACAAATGTGGATTAGAATTCTTCCTTTCCTGTAAACATTGATGACAGCTTAGAAACAACCCATCCTTAACCACTCCAGTTATCCTGATAGTGGGTATAAAGGTGAAGCCAATTTGTTAAGGCCAAATAACAAACTGATCTATTTCAATGTGTCTGAAGAAGTGTGTGCGCACACAGAAGCTTATACCCAGAATAAAACTTTGTTGGTCAAATTTTGTTCTGCTGCTTCAGACCAACATGGCTACCCACCCAGGGGTGTCAGATTTTGAAATTCGGGGGGGGGGGGGGCTCATGCGCATGCGAAGCGTGTGCACGCTCTGAAATGATGCTGCCGCCGCCTCTCCCCCCCCCCCCGCCACCACCCCTCTTCCCTCCTTTCCTTTCCTTTCCGGGGCTCTGGGTGAATGCCCAACGTGATATCCGGGTGACGCTATCACGTTGGGCATTTGCCCGGAGCCCGAGGAGGGAGAGGGAGGGAGGGAGGAAGGGAGGAGTGGGTACAGGAGAGCCGGGGGGGGAGAAAGAGGCTCTGGCGGCGGTGGCCAGCCGGCCAGCCAGTCTAGGAAGGGCCTGGGGAGGCGGGGGGAGAGGCGGTGGCAGGCGCTCTGTTTCGCCAGGTGGGGCTCAGTCCCCTCTGGGAAATTTCGGGGGTGGCCCGAGTCCTCAAGCCCCCCTGTAGATTATGCCTATGTACCCACCTAAACCTATTTGTGTGATGTGTAGCATGAGATCTTATGTACTTTTATGCATCAGTTGTACATAAGCACATCTTCAAATTACATCTTCTTCAAATTCCATACTCTCTAGCAAAGGGGAAATGTCAGCTCTGATTTTGCTCTCATTGGTAGCAACCATGGTACAACATACCGTCGCAAAAAGAGTTAGGTGTCAAATAAAACACTGGCTTGTTTAGTTAATGCTACTGTTGTAACTGCAGAGGCCACCTTTGTTTGTCCCTTGCCTTGCCTTGAAAACCCTCTAGGGTCGCCATAAGTTGGCAGTGACTTGATGGTACTTCCCACCACCACTGTTGCAACGGTTCACTGGAAGCAGTATCCAGCTTTTTTTTTTTTTTTGATGTTGAAGATCGCCATCTTTTATTGCATTTTATGTCTACATAGTATGTTTGATATTGTTTGATTTTTTTTTTAAATTTCATTTAAATGGATTTTTATTGGAGTATATTCGAATACATATTTACATAAATTTACATATTTATTTTTATTATTTTGACAGAAACAGTGATAGGCATGCATGTTACCATAATACAAACAAACTTCCTGTCACGTAGCTATATTAACATTGTAAGTGTAAAAATTATAACCAGTACAAAATTTCTTGGGAAAAACATTAAAAATAACTACCAGGTGTATTGATGCCACTCTTGGGTCAATTAACATTTGCACAGTAACATTATAGGGATTTTCTGATTTCTTACATTCTTATATTTCCCTTATCTCATTACTCTTGAAATCTATATTAAGTTAAGTATTAACAAAAGACCAATATTTATAGTGAAACCAGCTTTCACAATTCTCTCTATCCTATGCCATTTTATCCAGAAAAGGAAACCATTTGTCTATAGGATTGAACAGTTCTTGTTCTGCTTCTCCCCCTTTGTTATACAAAGAATACTTTTCAAACATTAAATAGTCCCAAACTTTACTGTACCATTGTACCAAGTTAGGGGGAGATTAATCCTTCCAGTGCTGTGCTATTACAGCTTTTGCTGTCGTAAGCAATAACATAACCAACTCCCTGTCCTTGGTGGGTATGTTTTCATTTTGCCAGTAATTTAATAAAATTAGTAAGGGATTCATGCTAAGTTTATGCCCTGTTATTTCTTTGATTTCTTGTCAAATTTGTTTCCAGAAATCTATTATATATCCACATCCCCACCATGTATGTAAAAAGGTGCCTCTTTTCCCACAAGATTCCCAGCACTGTGCAGGGGTTGTAGATGACATGTGGGCTATTTGTACTGGTGTTAAATACCGCCTATATAGTACCTTATAGGCAATCATCTGTATAATTTGTGATTTGGATATTTTGTTATTGCGTTTCCATATTCCAGTATCCAGCTTGAATTAATTTTCCGTTTTGCAGGGTAACCTTAGTTCTTGACAACCTTTTTAGTGAAACTTGGGTTTTAAATGTTAGGACTGCTTCTTAACCTTTCTGAGAGAAAATATAAAGGGAGCATTATTATCTAGGTTTGAGTAAGGCACAGTTTTTCCTGTGAGATGTTACAAGGTCAGTTTAGATACAAGTAGGGGTCATTTGGCGCTGGAGCACCCCGGAGCACCACTCCGGGAGCCCAGGAGCAGGTACAAATGGTGTTGGCAACAAGCCCCGCCCCAAGCTCCCTGCCCCAAGCTCCTTCTCTCTAGAGTCTTTCCATTTTATATCCCATTCTAGATCTTTCCATTGTATATGATTTCATAGAATACAATGAAAAGATTGTGCCGGCACTGCAGTGGGACTCTAGAGAGAAGGAAGAAGCTCTGCAGAGCCCCCCCCCCATACACTGTTCCTAGCTTGCCGGCCAAAGCGCTCATGCTAGGAAGGGCCCAGGAGGTGTAGAGAGGCATTTAAATGCCTCCCTCGGGTTCTTCTACCTTCCTCTTCCTTGGCCCCCTGTACTTAAAGGGAGCTCCCTTTAAGTGCAGGGAGCTGACCTTGCTGGTGGGGGGGGGTGGCGGCTTGATGGGGGTGCGGGGAGGTGGTGGTGTGGGCCTTGAGAGGAGGGGAGGCTTTTGAAGATGCTTCCCCCCCTCTTTGCTTCCCCTTCTGACATCACTTCCGGTGATGTCAGGGGGCATGGCATATACTATTGAGCTATTATGCTAATAGCCTATTAGGTATGCTAATGAGCTCCTGCAGCTCTTTTTCTACAAAATGACCCCTGGATACAAGTGATTCATAGGAGAAACCAGTGGCCAGGCAATGACTACAGTTTAGTAATGCTGAGCTTTCATTTTTGTTCTTTTTCTACTGTCAAATTACAGCTATGCTATTGCAGCTATACTTCATGTGGTGTCAGGCTGAAGATATTAAATAGGTTGAAGTTCTATGATTCTAAATCAGGAGGTCTAGATTCTAACCAGAACATTATGCCCAAATTTTCAGTGTGCAACAAAATCCAGATACAGAGAAAAATCCTAAAAAGGTCTAGTCAGTGTGGCTTACTCCCAGGAAAGTGTTTTTAGGATTGTACTGACGGTACTATAGATTTGGTTTCATTAACAAAATATCCTTTAATAGGCACTATATATAACCATGGAAGTTCCTTGCATAATAGCATGCCTGCGGGAGTTTGATTTTGTTTAAATACCTAGAATAAAAGTAGACCCTGCTGGATCAGACCAGTGGTTTATCTAGGGTCCACCAATCCAACATACTGTTTAATGCAGCGGCCAATGAGTAGCCCTGAAGGACCAACAAACAAGGGCACAGATGCCAAGGCCTTCCCCTTATGTTGTGAGTAGGAACTCACTGTGAGTTGTTAGTCTTCATTTTCATAGTTTGTGTTTGTGTAAGGGAGGGAAGGAGGGAAGGGAGGGAAGGAGAATAAATTCTCCGACTAGGGTTGCCAAGTCTTCAGTACTCACTGGCGGGGGGGAGTCCTCCTCCGGCCGGGAGTTTCCCCGGCGCGCGTGCTTCACACGCACGCCCGGCGACATAATTGGAAGTGACGTTAGCACGTTGGGGGGCATTGCCAGGGCAACGCTCTGGCAATCGCCCCAAAACTCTATGGTATCATAGAGTTTTGGGGCGATTGCCAGAGCATCGCCCTGGCAACGTCCCCCAACGTGCTGACGTCACTTCTGGGTGACGTCATTGCATGGGGGAAGTCATCCTGGCTGGACGACTTCGGGGGTGGGGTTCCCCCCGCTGGCCAAATGCTGGCCGGCGGATCAGGAACCCCTTTAGCGGGGGATCCCCCGCCCCCCCCGGGCTGACTTGGCAGCCCTATCTCCGACTTAAACAGAATTCTGAGCCTCCGTGACACTTACACTATTAAGGTGGTGTCATTTGTCACTGACATTAGACACATTTCAGAAATGGCCGCTTTCACTTTTCCATAGAAGTCATACAGCAGCCTCCTTCCTCCCCAGCAAATTCAGTGCACTATTTTTTTTTCAATTTTAGTTTCCAGGTTGTGTGTTCTAGGTACAGAACAGTAATTACGGTTTCTTTCTGAGAGAAGCACACAGGTACCCTGCTTACTGTAATGGATTGGTGCATTGCAATACATATATATACTAGGAATAAGGCCCGTTGTGGGAAGAAATACAATGGGCTCTAAAAAGAAGCTCCAGGTGAGTGCCCCAGCTTTGGCTGGTGGGGCAGTGGAGGAAAGAGGAAAATAGAGGGAGGGGAGCCATGTTTATTTCCTTCTGCTTAGCTATAAGGCAGATCTGTCTCAAGTCATTTTGCTGCCCCAAGTGGGTAGTATGGGAGGAGAGCCACATGGTAACAGCTATAGCTCTCTCCACCCCTGATCTACGTTGATTTGGGGCTCTGCAGTGGCAGCTATGGTAGAAAGGCACCTCCTCCTATGCCATGTTTTCTGAGTTCCAAGGGTCTGGAAAGCCAGTTACAGGGTTGCAAACTCTGGGTTGGGAGATACCTGTAGATTTGAAAGGTTGAGCCTGGGGAGGGCAGGGGTGGGGGTCGGGAGGGACCTCAGCAGGGTATAATGCCATAGAGTCCACTGCCCAAAGCAGCCATTTTCTCCAGGAGAACTGATCTTGGTCATTTAGAGATCAGTTGTAATAGCTGGAGATCTTCAGGTGCTGCCTGGAGGTTGACCTACGTTAATTTGGGTTTATGCAGTGGCAGCTAAGGTAGAAAAGCACCTCCTCCTATGTCTTCTGGGTTCCAAGGGTCTGGAAAGCGGTTCCATAGCCAGTTACATGGCTGCCAACTCTGGGTTGGGAACTACCTGTAGATTTGAGGGGTGGAGCCAGGGGAGGGCAGGGTTTGGGGTGGGGAAGGACCTCAGCAGGGTATAATGGCATAGAGTCCACTGCCCAAAGCAGCCATTGTCTCCAGACCTTGGTCATCTGGAGATCAGTTGTAATATCTGGGAAATTTTCAGTAGGGGAAATGATGTGCTGTGGCTGGGGAACACGGTGATTTCCGGGAGATCTCCAGGCCCCACAGGGAGGTTGGCAGTCTCAGTGAATGTTTAGGGGAAGATTGGGACTCCGTGTTCAATATGTTCAGTGACTTCCAACAGCAACAGCAAATGGTTTAGAATGTTGGAGGAGAGGGCCAGTTAGGCCGCATATGCAAAACAACCTCTGTGTTCCGAATGGCTACTGTGTGTGTGGGGGGGGGGGGATTCCATGTGGAATGAAGTGAGGCCCAATCAGCCCGCATATGCAAATGACCTTGAAAGGCTTGTCCAATCAGGTAGAAGGTGAGTTGTTGAGAACACGGCTAGCCTTTTATATAGATAGATAGATATTGTAGCCAGAGCAAGGGCGCCATATCTCCTGCTTCTCTTGGACCTTACCAGCATGTGAACACACCTTAATGTTCATATATATCGGTGCATGAGAGTTAATATGCATTCATCCTTCCCACCCAGAAAAAGAGAGAAGCAATGCAAGATCATTTGGTTGTACAGAGGATTCCTCCATGACCCTTACTATTGTTTGCTTCTCACTATAGTATACCACTTGGTGCACAGCGTGCCTCCTTTTCCTGGCTGTCTTGTTCAGTTGCCTACTATCTTGGCCTTGACATTGATGAGGTCATAGTTAAGGTTTCTCCCTTCCTAACAAGCCCTTAGGCAGATGAAAGTGTTCCAAGCTGCGCTTTGATCTGGCCCATGACTACAGTGGGGATATTGGGAGCTCCTCCCCCTTCCTTAAAGGGTCAGTTACGCACAAAAAACTGAGAAGATGTTTTGAGACGAATGGGTGGGTGCACACACAGCCCCCCGCTTCTTCTCAAAAGCCTTTAAAGGAATAAATGCTTTTGAGAAGAAACAGGAGGTGGCGTGTGCCCTTTTCGGTTCTTCCTGCAAGATTTAAAGGACCCTCCAGCTGATTGGCGGGCCACATGCTCCCCGCCAATCAGCTGAAGTGCCCTTTAAATCTTGCAGGAGGGGAGGGAGAGGGGTGGCCACCAGCAGTCAGGTGTGGGAGTGGATTGGAGCTGACATAAAAATAGTGGCAGCCCCACCAAAAAAAAATCCCCCCTCCAAGCCACAAAATTCTGGCTCTGGATTACAGGTCTGGAAGTGGTAAAGACCACTCTTCTCGAAAACTATCATTTTGTCATTCTCCCTGTTGGTGTTACAGATCTGCTTTATACACTATTATAAAACAAAATGTAGTCAATATTTGACTGATTAGTTGAGCAGGTTTTTGGTCAAATTTCAAACATCATAATGATCTGCCCCCCAATTTAACATGCATGAAATAACACACAATACTTTGCAATAATGAATTCGTATTATTATCTTTTTGAAATGAGTATTTCATATGTGAGTGTTTTATCCACACTTATGATGCTGTTAAAATAGATCCTAAAAAATGAAAAAAGGCTTAAAATGCAGTCTATATATTTTCAAGAGTAGGTAGATAGACATCACCCAAAAATAGTTCTGAGGTGATGAGTGACTCACTTTGTGTCTTGACAGGTCTACAAAAAGATATGTTGCTCGTTATGAAACAAAAAAAAATTTTATAAGAGATTTTATAAAAAGATTTTATAAGATCTGGCAATCCTAGAAATGAGATTTAATTGCATGAGCCCATGTGATTAGTAAGGACAACAGGTAGTACTTATAGAATATAAATAATTCTACACTGTTTGGGAGATGGGAAAGCTTCTGTTCAGAGAGAGCTCTGCCTTCGCTGTGTCCAGTGAAAACTGCAACAAAGATCTGCATCAGAAAAAACTGTGACTGCAGAGACAAATTGTTTTTCAATGGACAAATTGTTCCCAAGTGGATTCAAATTGAGCTCTAAATAAACATTCAATAAGCTCCTAGGCATTTTAACCTGTTTACTGTTTGCTTCCTCCTCCTCCTCCCTGTGAAAAAGTTTCATGCATTCAGTTTGCATCAGGCCTGACATCTGTGCTGAGAGTCAGAGATGACATCTTTTCCTAGCATTTTATTAAACCTGGTTAGGCTTCTACTATGTAAACAGGTATACTATAACACACAGAAGTCAGCTATCAGCAATGTATAGGCAATGGTGTGCACGGGCAATAATCTTTCATATGGGAATAAGGATGTTACATGCACGTTACTTTTTAAATCTGTGAAATGCTGGCGTGTATGTAGGGTTGCCAGCTACAGGATGGGAAATACCCAAAGATTTTGGGGGTGGAGCCTTGAGATGGCAGAGTTTGGGGAGGGAAGGGGCTTCAACGGGATATCTTCCAAAGTAACTATTCTCTCCTGGTGAACTGATCCCTTTCACCTGGAGATCAGTTCTAATCGCAGGAGATCTCCAGCCACCTCCTGGAGGATGGTAGCCCTATGGGTATGGCAGGCTTGGTCAGACGAGGACCAAGACAAGGACGAGGACTGAGAACACTCAGGCTCAAATTTCTGCTCCACCTTGAGGCTCACCACTGTCTTTCAGATTGACCTGCCTCTCAGGGCTGCGGAGGAAGGATAGGATAAAAATGTTTGAGATAGATTATGAGCTACAGAGTAAAGTAAAGCTTGTGTCAATGCATATAAGCAACCAAGCTAGAGATGTAAACTTCCAGAAAGTGGTTTGGGGAGGAAACATGGTGTGAGGCTTCTGCTCAAAGTAGTCAAGGATCAGATCTTTGTTGATGAAACACAGTTCTTTATTTCCAATTTCTACATTGGTACAGGTCCTCGGATTATTGTCAGAGATAACGCATACAATAGAAGCAGGTCTAATATAGTCTCCAGTACAATTTGAATTGCCCATAGGTAACCAATCAACAAGGGGGAAAAACCGCGGGCAAAAGGTTCTCTGGCCGTTTGCTTCCCACAGGAAAGAAAGCTAGGTGTGAAGCTGTAAATTTCCCTTCCCAAACCAGACCCCTCAGATGTAACCATATTCACATAACAAATGCTTTCCCCAAGGCTTTCGCACGTTGATAAGAAACGGTCCCTGTCCTCCCCTTGTCTTCCCAGCCGGGATGAATGGAATGTGGAGGCAGGAGTGTGAGAGGCCCATTGTTCCCATGCTTTGAAGTAGTCATTCTCCCGGTCAACCAGATACATGCACCAGGCCTGGTCAAAGCCATAAACCTGGGGTCACATAGCATACATTCACAATGGTCAAGCAAATGGCAAATAGCAATAGGAACAACTGATAGCAATAAGCATGATTACAAAATGGGTACAGAAACAGGTTATAATATATAGCATGAGATCCCAAAAATCCTTGTCTGAATCAGCAGATTCTGACACATGGATATTTGGTGAAAAACTGACATCTATGCAAACTACTTTGTTTCTGATCAAATCTAAGGTTATTTTACAGCTTTAACAACATAAAAGGCATAATTTACAATTTAGCATATAAAACTGTATTATTTGGCATCTTTACGAAAATTAAAAGTATAAAATGCCTTAGCATAACAGTTTTCAGTAGAAAACACTGACTCACACACACACCAGTTCTTTGAAGCAGAGAACTGTCAGATGGGAAAGTATTAGGACACACTCACATTCACTTCCAATTCTCCCTCCCAAAGTGGTTTTCTTAACAACTTCAACAAAAGATCTTCAGGCTGCCACTTACTAGGTGTTCCCCCACTTAGACTGATTTCCCACAAGGCGCTGCCCCGGCGTCGTTCTTCCGTTTTCCCAGATTGCCTGCTTCAGTTTCACACTATTTGCTGCGGGGTGCATTTTGACCCACAACTTCAGGCGATTTCCCCTGCTGCTTCAGTGATCCTGTTTTTTGAGGATCACTGAAGCTGCGGAGGAAATTGGAGGAAATCGGGTGGAGCCGCAGGTCAAAATGCACCCTGTGGGAAATTCAAGCAGGCAATCGGGACAAAGGGAAGAATGATGCCAGGGCAGCGCCTTGTGGGAAATTGGTCTTAGAGGGAAAAGAAACAGGTTCCAAGACAATGAGTCAAAAAGGGACTTTAGACTTCCGTAGTCCTGCAAGAAGCAGTAGAAGATAATTCAGGAGTTCCTTGTGTTTGCCAAGTAGGAAAGAAGCTGAATCTTGTCTCCTTCTCAGCTAAGAAGAGAGCTGAAAGCAACCAGAGGTGCAGGGGAAGGACTGGACTCAAGAGAACTTACTCTGAGCTCCATCTCCCCATGCAAAGAATCAAGTATGGAGTGGAGGAACTGGACTCTGAGAGACTTACCCCTCCAATGACTGAATGGCTGATAGAGGATCAAATCACTCCCCACCCCCAGTCAGTGAGCTAACAAAATTATTGACCAAAAGCAATATTTGGAAAGATTTATTGGTGTAACCATCGTTGGTGGCAAGAACTTTTGACTGAAAAACATCCCTGTTGGTTTCCTATCTTCTGGATCAGTGTCTTCTTGCTGTCCCCTCCCTTCGACTCGCCGCCTTCCTTTTGAATGCCTTGAACTCATCCAATCAGCCAGGTGCCAGAAAAAGAGGAATATTTTGAAATATTACTGAGAGCTGATAGTTTTTGAACTTGGATTAATCATAATAACTAGGGTTGCCAGGTCTGGGTTGGAAAATACCTGGGGACTTTGGGGGTGGAGCCAGGAGAAGGTGGAGTTTGGGGAGGGGCGAGGCCTCATCATGGTGCAATGCCATAGAGTCCACCCTTCGAAGCAGCCATGTTCTCCAGGGGAACTGATATCTGTCAGCTGGAGATCAGTTGCAAAACCAGGAGATCTCCAGGCCCCACCTTGGGACTGGCAACCCTAATAATAACCGTATTAAATAAGGTATTTTCAGTTGTGCTGCCCCTAGGACAGGGGTGGGCAAATTGCGGCCCGGGGGCCACATACGGCCCACCACAGAGTTCTTTACGGCCCGCCAAGACATTTGGCCACTGTCAGCTCCTGAGGAGCTGCAGCTTGAACTTACTGACATGCAGTCAGATCACACTGTGAAAGAAATGTTTAATGCTGTGACATTAGTTGACTTTTACAAATCTTTGTCTGCTGAAAAGTTTCCATGTATGAAGAAATTTGCTGGGAAAATGTTCTCTATATTTGGGTCTACATATATTTGTGAGCAAAGTTTTTCTGGCATGAAGATAAACAAGAGTAAATATAGACATTAACAGATATTTGACAGACATTAACTTGCAGGCTGTGATGAGAATATCAACAAGCAATCTCATTCCTGATTTCAAAAAAATTGTAGAAAAGTGTGATAGGGTACATTTGTCTCATTAAACTGATTCTAAAATTAAATGTGCTTGCAGCTATAGATGATATGAAATTAGCACAATAAATAAATTGAATAAAACTACCACTATTTTATTTTATTTAATTTATATTTATTGATTTTTATGATACAATTTATAGCTTTTCTGAAATGCAAAGTTAACTAATGAATGCAATCATTTTAAAAGGTGCGGCCCTCCGCTAACCTCCGCTCCCACAAAGCGGCCCCCGAGCCAAAACAATTGCCCACCCCTGCCCTAGGAGATTATAGTGAGACAGTCAGTGATATAGAACAGTTAATAGCTCTGTTTCTTTAAATCTTTGCACCATGAGAAATGTAGTTAGTAGTTAGATGCTCTGACGTTAGCCTCCCCCATTGGCTAGATAGGGCTATTTCCTGGTGGCAGAGTGAGGCCAATTGAAGCAGTCCTGTTCTTTTGCCTGAGCTTTACAAGTGGCAAGGCAAGACGGACAGGTCTAATCTCCTTTCTACCATTGGTCTGATTCACTGATGCTTCATGAGCATGGACTCCTTCATTTACCCAGCAGCCCTTACGTGAGTTACTGAACCTGGGATGCCTGGAGATCTAATAAAATGATGTAAAATCATTAGACTGATGCGTTGAACTACTTACTGTAACAAGCTTAGGCTGTCCTAGAAGCCTGGAAACAAGATATCAATTCAGGTTTTGATTATGTCATGTTCTAATGCAGAGCCCTACTGCCAAAGGCTGGACTCAAGGGGAGAGATGGTACCACAGACAGGGCAGTGAGGGAGAAAAAGTTTTCAGAAATTCAGGAAACCAGCCAACAGTATTTAAGAAGTCATGACATGAAAAGGAGAAAATTCGTGTGTTGTTCTCTCACAGGACACTTTTTACAATTGCAAACTATTTTTTTAAAAAATCCCACTTCTTGGTTTTATACAATTCCCAAGGCAGCCAATACACCAAATAGAAGCCATGCCAACTTACTGTTGGGAGAGAGTTTCAGAGAACGCCCTCTACTGCATCCACAGGACACACTGGGAGTATGTGAAGAAGAGTCTCCAGGGAAGACCCTGTAGGATAGGAAGGTTTGTGGGGGAACATAAGGTCTTTTTTTTTAGGATTCAAAGGTTAAAACTAACATTTAAATTGGGCCTGGACATAGACATCCAGCCAATAATGATGTCATAGCACTGGCATAGTTAACATGTCCCACTGATGTCCTATTATCATTCTGGCCACCATTTTGAGAATTTGTTGTAGCTCCCAGTCGCTGTAGAAAGGTTGTACCATGACCAAATCATAACAGTCACCATTACCACCTACCCTTACAAGATCAGAGTATGGCTTCAAGTTCTCTTGAATGGCAACGTTGCTGAAGCTAAACAAACCCGGGTCTGATAACTTCCTGCACTGGAGACCTCCTGGGAATCACAGCTGAGTTCCACAGTAAACATAACAAATAAAGGCTGGGATCCAAGCTGTGAGTCTGAGTCTTAAGGGAGAGTGCAACATTTATGTGTCACAAACTGAACAGCTGTCAAATAACACTCCCAATCATCAGTACCGGTCTTGTCTGGATTAAGCCTCAGTTTATCCCCCCCCCCCCCAAAGTCTATGTCTGCATGCTCCAAAGCTACCTGCTTTAGTAATTTGGAACTTTGTTTCAGGTAGAGTTGCCAACTCTACATTCAGGCATTCCTGGAAATTTGGGGGTGAATCCTGGGGACAGTGTCATTTGAGGAAGGAAGGGACCACAGCTGAGTATAATGCCCTGCAGCCCACCCTCTATGGCAGCCATTTTCTCCTGGGAAACTGATCTCTGTAGCCTGGAGATCAGTTGCAATTCCAGGAGATCTCCAGGCCCCACCTGGAAGCTGGCAACCCTCATTTCAGGATTCAGTGGACATTCTGCCTTTGAACAAAATGACACATATTCTACAGGAACTTGTCTGCAGATGTAATTGTTCAGCAGCCACTGCGCAGTTTGCTTCCAGGGGCATGGCATGCATTCCATTGGAGCCATGGGGCATAACTGTGCTTCTCCTGGGCCTTAGTCAGCCTTCACTCTTAGTTGTTTTCCTTATTGAACTTGCGAGCATCATTCTTTCTTGATTGTTACTGTAAGAGGGAAATGGTAAGAGTATTTCTTAGCAAGGCCAGTTCTCCCATTGGGCAACACAGCAGGCTAACAAGCATAATTGCCAGGGAGTGCTGGCTGGGGGCCAACAGCCCAGCGGCAGGATATTCAGAGACTGGGCATTCATGGACTGGGTGGAAGACAAAAGTTTCTAATCCATCCCCCCCTACTAATGAAATTAGAGCCTGCATGCACTGCAGTTCCAATAAACAGTGTGGTTTGCAGTGACTGCTTTCTGCAAACAGGCGTATGGGGAGGGCAAGAAATAAATAGCTACATGTGTGTCTGCCTTGGTTCTAAAGTAGTTGAAAGGTGTTGTAATGTGTGATAGCAACAGGACAACGGTAGAACAGCCCCAGACACAACAAAGCCCCCGTGAGCTGGCACAGAAGAGCAATTTCCAGCGATTGGTAATACTGAAGCAGAATCTTTCCCTGTTGCCTTGCTACATTCCAAACCTAGCCCAGGATTAGAAAGGGGAGGGGAGGGGAAGAAAGGGAGATACAGACAGCTCAAGTTTTCTGCCAATCTGGATAGTTGGCTTTGCATCTATAGGCAGAAAAATCTGTTCCAAATGTGTTGTAATAAACAGTTTGTGTGGTACAATGTCCTAAGAATTGGTAGTTCTAGGAAAGCAGACCAAGGCTAAGGAGGTGGGGAGTCAAAGACGAAAAGAAAGCAAAAATGAAAGGGTGGGGGGAGCTACAAGCCAATCAGTGAAGAGGGAAACTTGTTTGAACTGGATCTGGAGTTTTGTTGGCGCTAATAATACTCCAAGCAGTCACTAGAGAAAGTCCCCTGGGAAAGGCTATTTGTCTAAAAGCTACTTTTACATGAGGTATTACTAAGGTCAGGGAGGAAGGAAAAGAAGGGATGGATCACACCAAGCTTGTTTGGAAAAGCTCTACCTTAGTTGCACTTTCATCTCAAAAATGACCAGTTGTTAACTGGGACCTGCATCACAGAATTGCACATACTCTGTCGGAGAAGGTGTGAATGGAGGCCTGTGTGTCTGACTTGAGCCGTTGCTTCCAGCCTCACGGACTCGTTTTGCGCTCAAGAACAACCACAAACCTCTTTGTTTAAAAGAAATGTATCTTTCAGATTTCTGTTTCTTTGGTAAATTCCCCAGGTGGAAATTATGCGAGAAAACATTAAATAAAAAATATGTGAGGTGAGCAAGGGCAGTGAGGGCTTTCCACCATGGAATTATCCAAAGACTCTCAATTTTAAAGGGACATCCATTATTGTATTAAACATTTGTTTCCTTATTCCCAAACACTGTATTCCCAGATCTAACTGAAGTCAGTCATGGCCAGGTCTCTTGAAGCCAATATAAGTCAATAGCAGCTAACTGAAGAAATGGTCGTTTGAGGGAGACTTAGCCCTGACTGAGTTTAGTGGGACCAGGGCTTACAGCTCTACAGAACGGCACCACTCCACACTTTCCCTTGCTGTCAGTGTTTTGATGTTGAATTCTACCAGCTGCATATGTGCTTTCATGCACTGACTGAATTTAGTATGATGTAAAAGCACACTATCCTTACTCCCTTTTTACGCAAGATTAAGATTGCCCAACAAGAAAGTTTAGTTGAGCTGATAAGATAGATGATGCAGTCGCAGGACTGCTAAGGAGCGGGAGTGGGGGATTGCACAGGGAGGGATGAGGGCTGCATGGCACCTGACTGGGGAGGGGAGCGACTCACGTTGACTGCGGGGCTTGTAAATCATCTCCACAGCTCTGTGCTGGAGAAAGAGCAATATTTTTATTGGCCCAATTCATAACTCGTGCCCCCCTCCTTTTTTAGCATGATGACGTATGTGTCCATTATATATTTTAATCCACGTTAATTTACCCATTTAAAAAGAAAAAAGGGTGCAAGACAACCCACTTCTCCCCATTAATGCCTTGCAATGTGAAGAACATTTGCTTATTTTATAAAATCCATATTGTATGAGCAGAGTACACTTTGCACTCCACATTTTACAAAAGCTTTCATAGAATCATAGTGTTGGAAGGGACCGCAAGGGTCATCAAGTCCTACCCCCTGCACAGTGCAGGAAATTCACAAATACCTCCCCACACACGCACACACACATGTGAACCCTACTCCATACCCAGAAGATTAAAAAAAAAAGAAAACCTTCCAGGATCCCTGGTCAAACTGGCCTGGAAAAGAATTGCTTCCTGACCCCAAAGTGGTGATCAGCATTTCCCTGGGCATGTAAGGGCCAGAAGAACAAAGCTCTGATGCAACCCTTCCTGCCCTCCTTCTCATAGGGTATATGAGGGGATGGAGGAGAGGGGGTTTGAGGGAGAGGCTCCAAACTTGCAGGGTACCTTCTGGGAGCTCTCCCCGAAAAATCCACCAAGTTTCAAGAAGATTGGACCAGGAGGTCGAATTCTATGGGGTTTCAAACAGGTTGCCCCTCCATTGTTCTCTATGGTGGGGGAAAAGTTACTTTTTTCCCACCATAGACAACAATGGAGGGAATGGGGGCAACTTGTTTGGAGGCCCGTAGAATTGGACCCCCTGGTCCAATCTTCTTGAATCTTAGTGGGTATTTGGGGGAGAGATTCCAGAAGCTACCCTGCAAGTTTGGAGCCTCTCCTTCAAACCTCCTCCCCTACAGCTGCTTTTAAAGTGGCAATTTGGCAGTGGGCCGAATCAGATCAGAGAATCTGATTCGGCCTGTGGCTGCCCTACTGCCCACTCCTGAGCTGGCAGAGCAGCGCTCCACCTCGCTCCGGCCCCAAAAAAACCCTGCATATGGTCAAAGAATGCAACCTCCTAAGCAAGCTGAGTTCACAGTGCAAATTGATGAGGACAATACAGAAGTCTCTTTCAGTGACCTAGCCACATGGCTACCTGCAGAGACCACCTGTGATCACGCAGGTCCACCTTCACAAGGAAGTACGGTGACAGAAGGGGAAGCAGAACAGCCAAGAGAGGCAGAGACTTGTGACCACTGTGAGAAGATCAGCAAGGAGCAACAAAGGTGTACCACCACAGAGACTTTTGTGCAACTGTGCAACTTGTGCAACTGTGCAACTTGTCAGAGAACCCTCAAACTGGAAAGTCATGTCAACTACCTGCACCAGAGAGAAGCAAATGGATGGAAGCAATGAATAATGAAATGGAATCTTTACATGCAAAGCAATCTTGGGCACTTACTAAATTACCTCCTGAAAGAAAAGTTATTGGCAGCAAATGGGTGTTTAAGGTGAAATACAACCCTGATGGTAGTGTGGAACGATACAAAGCATGCCTAGTGGCAAAAGACTACTCACAAAATTTGCACCTGTCATAAGTCACATTTCTCTAATAATGCCCCTAACTGTAGCAGCCTCAAGAGGCAAGTGTGTTGAACATGTGAATATCAAGATAGCATTTTTTAATGGAGACTTAACTGAAGAGATCTGCATGGAACAACTGAAGTTTTTCAAGAGGGTGGAAAAGAGAATGTGTAGACTTGTGTGTAGACTTAATAATGTCTCTATGGACTCAAACAGTCTGCCAAAGGATGGAATGACAAACTGACCATGTTGCTACAAAAGCAAGGTTTTCAACAAGGAAAAGCAGAATGTTGTTTGTTTTCAAGACTCAAAAATGGACAATATCAATACATACTTCATCGTTAGATTTGATTTTATGCTGTCAAACCAAAGCAGACATCAAGGAAATAGCTGATTAACTGAACAAAGAAGTAGAAGTGAAACAACTGGGAGATATAAAGCATTATTTTGGAATACGTATTTAGAGAACTGATGACGGAAGTTTTCTCCTGCACCAACAATACAAAACTATGGACTGTGTTGTATCTGTGGGCATAAAGAAGCATAGAAACATTAGTCCTCCACTTGAACCAGCTTACCTAAAATCAACAGATGGAGAATTGCTTAAGGACAGCCACTGGCATTTGAGCAAGGTCTCTCAACCAGATGTTTCTACTGCAGTTGGAATCTTGTGCAGAAAGATAAATACCCCAAATCATCATGACTGGAATGCTGTTATGAGACTGGCTAGATATCTATGGAAAACCACTGGTTGTAAGTTACTGATTTCAGCCTGTGACAACCCTAGATTAGTTGGATACACGGATGCCAGCTGGAGTAAAGATACGAATGATGGAAAGTCAACTAGTGATTACATATTCTTTATGGAAACAGCATGATCAACTGGACTAGTCAGAAGCAAACAATTGTTGCTCAGAATGTGATTTTGATGCAAGTGCCTGCAATAAGCTAGAATGGATCATTTATCTACTAAAGGACTTTGACAGAGGAACCGAAACCAATACTCTTGTTTGAAGATAATCAGGCCTGTATAAGCATATGCAAAGGTGAAAGCACCAAATCAAGCCACAGACATATTGCCATCAAATGTCTCCTAGTGAAAGATATGCAAGAAAAAGGATTGATTGAAGTACAGTATTGTCCTCCTGAAGAAATGGTTGCTGACATCATGACCAAGCCATTTGACAAATTCAAATTTGAGTACCTACATGAGAAGATGAACCTAATTGATCCTACTCGTGATTTAAATGTTGCAACTTAAGAAGGGGTGTTGGAGTTACAAGTAGCTTACATTTCAGTTGTTAAGGGGTTAACTGATACCGTTAATGGTTAGTAAACAGGACATGACATTATATAACCTGTATTCACTTAGAAGTAGTCTTTACTCTGCCTGGGAAAACTTTGTAGGAGGTGTTTTGACCTGTAACCTTTCTATTGGTCAGTTAGCATCTTGTTTGAAGAAATTGCTTTGATCTCATATGCATGTATTCATCATCTTTATTGTTGGGTTTCCTGTCTTTGTTGCTGACCAAGGAGAAGAAGAGTAGCCATTATCCTTTTCTCTAGCAATGCGACTGTTAGCATTAGTTAGATGCTAGGATGTATTGTTTACATTTATTTTGTCCAAATGTTCCCTATCCTCTTTTTAAAAAATCTTTTTAGTAAAGTAACTTTTTAAAAATCTAACACATGAAGTACGCCTCCTGCTTTGCCCAAGCTTTATTTCAAGGCAAAACTCCCAACAAAGCCTTATTTATATTATAGTAAACACATGTATAACTTCCATATATGTAAGAACCAGTGCACGTTCACGTTAAAAATGAAACTGGGAACCGGTACCTGATCAATACGGGGCTTCAATCGCATATTCAGCTGTACATACATTTAACGCAATGTGAGAATTACTTACCTCAAGTGTAAAGAAAAATCAACTGTACAATGTACGTGAATTGTACATGCATTCACTGTCATTTGTGAACAAGCCTAAGTGCAGAAAAGAATGAGGGATTAGAATGTTTCTGTTCTAAAGCAAGGTGACAAAAGCACGAGCTACAGCAACTTTATGAGGAAACAAGACATCTAGATGTGAATTTGTACTGTCCTCGTGCATTGTTTAGGGGCACAAAGCAACTAAACAGAAAACCGTCTCTGAAAGACTTAGCAAAGTACAGCACTCCTCTCCAGAAACCATCTTCTTGAAGACACCTTGACAGTTCTGAGGGACAGAAGGCTGATGGTTTGCAAAATACAACTTTGTGACATTAGATTAAGCTGACATGTAGTGCCTGGGAACCACCACTTTGAAAGTTTCAACTAGATCTATCTATCTTATTTATATTCCACTTGATTCACTGTGAATGCAAATATTTTCAGAAATGAAATAATATATATTTTAAAAAATGGTGTCAGAGGCACATTGCATCCCCCATTTCAAGCTGGTCCATATCCTGACAAAGCCACAGAAGTGTGAATAAGTTCACGTCTTTGTCTTAGGCTTAGTAACATGTTACATCTCCGTGTACACAGCCAGGCATAGCTGCTATCTTATACAGAAGTTAGCTAGCATACAGAGATACGGAATGTCATCTGCTCTTCGTGATATTGTCCTCAGGACACAGCTTTCATTTGACTTTCTGTGCAACTAAGTGGCTTCTTCTTTTATGTTCATTGTTTGTGGTTTATGACAATTCAAGCAACAAACTATGGTGCATTTTTGGAACCAGGTCTAGACCAACCTTAATTCAGTTTTCCAGCCCAAGTACAATGTGGAGGTATGCATAAACCTGCCTATATGCATAAGTTTTCCCATTTGTTAGGATTTTCACTGGAAATATCTGAGGTGAGATGGGTGGCTACCAGATATAGGGTCTTTTCTGTTACTGGGTCTCTTCTGTGATTCTCCCCGAGTACTTGCTCTTCTGAATTTTAGATGCCAGGTTTCTGTTCTCCCAGACTTTTGGCAACAGATAAATATATTTCTCTCCAACTCTTATGTTATCTGCTGTGTTTTAGTCTTAGTTTGTTGCTGTCATTTAGTTTTTCTCTTTGTTTTAGTTTTCCAGTTAATGTATTTAATTTTATTTTGATTGCTGTTATGTGAGCCGCCTCACAGACCAAATTAACTGGTGGCACAGAAATGCCTTAGATAAATAAAAAGTGTCTTACTACATTTTTTTTCACATTCTGCAAGTCCTCTCACCCTGTCACTATCTATTTTTATATAGATATTTCAAATTTTCTTTTTTATATTCAGTGGGATATGTCACAGCAAGAATCTACTAATGAAAGTATATTTATTTATGGTTCTTATGGTCCACTTTTCTTGCATGCTATTTTGCAAAGCTGTATGTTTTCATTTAAGTGAATATGTTTCAAGTCAAAATCCAGGTAAATTGGATGACGGTCACCCGTACTTTCTGGTGGGAAAGAAAAATGAACTGTTATGTGACATAGGCCGAGGACAGATGGGCAGTCTCGGCCGCTCTGCCTCCGCTTCAAAAGCGGAGGCAGAGCGGCCATTCAGACGGCCGCATCTGCCCTGAGGAGGCGGCCCGGACGCATCGTGTCGGTGCGCGTTCCACCCACCGGAGTGGGTGTGAATGCGCGCTGGCAGGGGGAGCCGTGCGGCGTCCACCCGCCGCTGTAGGAAGCTGCCCGCAGTCTGAACGCTGCCGGCGGCTTCCTTCCGGCGGCGTGCAAATGCTGTGCCGCGGGGAAAATTCCCCCCGCCTTAGTCTGCCGCGCCGCGGAGGCGCGGCAGACGGCCAGTTTGTCCTCAGCCATAGTTTTGGTTAAAAGTTTGTGGCCAAATCCAATCAAACTAAAATTTCCAGTGAGCTTAATTGAAAATTATCTTGCGTTTGCTGTATTTTTGAAAATGTTCATCTTCTGAATTACATATCTTTCTATATTTTCTGCTGTATTCTAGTCTGTGCAATACTGGATGGCATCCTGCTTTTGAGCACAGAGCATATAAGTACCAGTTTGGGGTATGTTTAGGACTGCTCTGTATGTTCCAGTCATGGCCTGAACCGTTTGAGCCAAAAGTAAAACTACATATTCTGTAAAAGCCATCAGTCACTAATAGTGACATTTCTGCTTTCGTCTCCTTCCTTTTCAGCTTGCAACTGCAACCTGCATGCCAGGAGGTGTCGTTTTAACATGGAACTATACAAGTTATCTGGTCGTAAGAGTGGAGGTGTTTGCCTTAATTGCCGGCACAACACAGCAGGACGTCACTGTCACTACTGCAAGGAGGGCTACTATCGGGACATGACCAAACCAATCACTCACAGGAAGGCGTGCAAAGGTATGTGTGCTAAGGGAGCAACTACCAGGAAATCATCAACATTTGTTTTGGTCGCTGTTGTGTTTGGCATTGTTTTTCTTCTTCTAGCCAGATCCTACATGCACAACTATGGAGAAGTAAGTTCCCCTGATTTGAATGGGGATTATATCCATGTAAATGTGCACATCCTTGCAGCTTTAATTTGTAACATTCTTTAATTTGTAATGGTTAACGTATTCATACCCGAAGTTGCAAATTGCAGCACATGCCTTTGCTGTTAATAATCTAACTTGCTCTTTTCTCCCTTTTTTCCTTACCGTTCTGGAAAAGTTAGAATTAGAACATTTAAAAAAAAAATCTGGAAAAATATCTATACCCTGAATAGAATGTAATTTAATTTAGCATGCTTATTTTGATTTTTCTTTAGTAAAAATACATTTAAAAGGTATATCTCATGTTAACTTTATGTCCCAATAGCAAGAAATACTGGACTGAATTATTTGATAAAGGGGGAAATCAAATTAAGTGTGGTTTAAATGTTATATTTAATTTTTTAAAATTCAAGGTATAGAATCATAGAGATGGAAGGGACCTCCAGGGTCATCTAGAAATTATTTTTATTGGAGTAATATTTGTTAAAAAATCATAGACAATATAGCTTGCACATTTGTCAGGACCTGTGGTGGAACCTGTAAGATTTACACTGTAATTATGTGCAGAGTTGCTCTGTGTCAAGCTCACTGATTTCAATGGTGTTAGACTGGAGTAACTCTGCATAATGTTGTCTTGCAACCCATGCAGTAATAACTGCACCTGGGAGGTTTTCTAGACAAAACCTAGTATTGTATGTCGGTGCAAAATGTTGGCCCCGGAGCCACGTGTAAAGCAATGCTAAAGCCTTCCCATGGAGAGGGAGGATATAAGAAGAAAGAAGTCATTTTTAGAACCATAATTTTAAGTGACTCCCACCTGTTCTATTTTCTTGTCTACCTGACTGTTTAACAGAGAGAGACAGAGACTGGCTTGAATAAAATGATGAATACAAATGCAGAGGCACTTTTTTTGTTAGCATCTGGGCCTGGTTCTTGGGTCAGCAGACAAATCCCTTTTCTTCCATTCTTCCATCAGTGATCTCCCCCCCACCCCATTCCCCCCCATTTCTGTTCTGGAGTTGGTGGATTAGTAGTAGATGGGTGAAGAGTGGAGGATACAGTTAGGAGCAGAGATGTGAGGTAAAAGTTGTTGCTGTGAAAATACTGTCAGGGGTTGGTGTTGGAACTCTGCTCCTGAGGGAAACGTACTATCCCTGGTTCTCTACAGTTTTCTCCTACAAGCTGAGGCAGCCCTAGGGAATGATTTTTTTAGCTTCTGGAAAGCTCTCCAGATCCCTGTAGCATTTTTACCCTTTTGAAGCTTCTTTCTGAAGGTATGTAATGTACCTATATGAAGCGAGGGCAACTTGTCTTGCAACTGCCATGGGTGCGGGGTCTGGCCCTCTTAGTTCTGAAAGCCCTACTTGTCTTGACTGTGTGCTGTATCCAGGAAACCATAATGCTTTCCATTTTTTTTAAAAAAAAGGAAAAGATCAGAATTCTATTTTGCTCAACTGGTCAGAGCTTATCAGCCTTCTTTCCTCTCCACTCCCCCCACTTCAAACACATAAGCATAGGCACACAGACAGAAATGTTGAATGGCTTTGAGCAGCTATTCAGAACACATTTGACTAGACAAGTAAAAACAAAGACATGGAAAAGCGAACTCAGACAGAAGAGAAGAAAGACAAAGGTGTGAATGGATTGTTGAGGTTACTCAGATCAGCAAATGGACCTCTGACATCAAAAACAAAAGGTGGCCTTCCCTCCCTCTCTCGCAGGTGTGCATACCATCAAACAGTGGGCTTGACTGAATAGGGCTGGTATCTGGGAGGACAAAGGACATTTCTTTTACAAATACACATGGACACAGATTTGCTGTGCACACATCCAAACACGTACACACAGGGTAAAATATATATAATCCATATACAAATGCACTCTCTGCTCAAAGTAACAGCAGCAGCAGATTGCTCTCCCCTGAAATCAGCTATGAGTGAGAGAGCTAAGGAAAAGTGATTCTAAAAAGCCACCCATTTAGTGGCTCGTCATTTTTACAGAATGATTAAGTGCCTTTCAAGTCATGCAGTGGTTATGTAGTGGTACAAGAAATGAATGAGTGCCCTGTGATATTTGTGTAAGAAAGAGGTTACCCAGAGGAGGAGGAGGAGACGAGTTGGATTTATACATCACCCTTCACTCAGAGTGGCTTACAATATCTTTCCCTTCCTCTCCCCACAACAGGTACCCTGTGAGGTGGGTGGGGCTGACAGAGCTCTTGAGAGAACAGCTCTCAGAGAACTGTGACTGATCCAAGGTCACCCTGCTGACTGCATGTGGAGGAGTGGGGAATCAAACCCAGTTCTCCAGATTGGAGTCTGCCGCTCTTAACCACTACACCAAATTGGCTTTCCCAATCATTACCATAACTTCACCTACTTGAAGTGGTGAATATTTTTAACTAGGAATAAGGCCCATTGTGGAAATAAATATAACGGGCTCTAGAAAGAGGCTCTGGGCAGGTGCCCCAGCCTTGGGCACTCAGTGTCAATTTGCTGTGGTGACCTCAGCAGCGTATAATGACACAGAGTCTACTATTTTCTCCAGGGGAACTTGCCATCTGGAGAGCAGTTTTAATTCTGAGTGATCTCCAGCCCTCAACTGATAGCAATGGTTCCCCAGGAGGAAATAACTGCTTTGGAAAGTGGACTCTATGTCATTCTATTCAGCTGAGGCCTCTCACGTCCCCAAACTCTGGCTTCCATAGACACCACCACAAAATATCCAGGAATTTCCCAATCTGGAACTAGCAACACTAGTCAGGACTGGCCCCAATGAGTTCCCCACGATGGCTAAAGTAGGCCTGGAAAGGGCCTCCTGACCCTGCCTTTTTACTGACAGAACCAAGCTTGGTTGCCTAGCAACAGCCACTGATGAGAAAGCCCCACAGCAGGAGGAGAAGAGAATGGTTTGATGGCCGCTGGCCCACCTCAGTAGCCAGCCAGCCAGCCAGACATGGAGGAGCCAAGCAGGAGGAGCGTCTTCATCAGGGGAGACAGCCATTTTGGCAGTTTATTCTGACAGGGAAGAGTGGCAAAGGTGGCAGTGGGTGGGGGAAAGGAGCAGACCCAACACCCAGCCAATGGCACACAAGTACTCTTGAGTGGCGGTTGTCGGGCCAATGGCTGATGGAGCACACAGCACAGCCAATGGGAGAGCTGGAAAGTGCCAATATGCCAGGGCATATATATATATATATATATATATATATATATATATATATATATATATATATATATATATATATATCAATATAAATAGATAGACAGATAGATAGATAGATAGACAGACAGACAGACAGACAGATAGATAGATAGATAGATAGATAGATCTCAGATGTTCTGTTCTGCATGTCACTGAGAATGTGGTATCTCTAAAAATTACATCTTACCTGTTTTCCTAGCTATCAGCAGGGTTCAACATCTTCAGTGAAGATAGAGTGAAGCTTGAGTGTTTGGAGTCTATGAAAATATAAATGGGGCCTGACAAGGAATGAAAGGAGCCCCTCATTTAAAAGGTTTTCTCTTAATTTGGCATTTCACAGTCCCAAATGGTGATCATTTATTTGCAACTACACCATCTTTCTTGAACTTCTCTTCTTCCTCCACCTGTTGTAACTCATGGAGGAAAATATGGCCAAATGTGTGCAAGCTTTTTCATATTAGCATACATCTCCATCATGTTACCTTGTTTTAAAACTGTATTATGTAGTGGTTGTCTAGGCCTTGTTGATCTTTTCTTGGAATCTTGTCTCAGATTAATCCATTGTCCCATTTAACTTGCTTGCATCTCTTCCCAGGTTCCAATGGTCTTCTTCACCCACCTCAAATCTTATCCAACATTTCTTTATTAGTTTTCTTTTCTGTTCAACTTCCCTTATACATTCATTTACACTTAAAGGCATCATTTTTCCTTATTTTATTTTTTCACCTCCGTATAGAGGGATGTTCCAGAAAGTATATTTTTATTAATTTATTTGGTCCGAAGCATGTAATTTATTTCTCCCACTAACAGAAGGAATATTGTGCTTTTTATAAAAAGTATACAAGGAATCTAACATGTCTATGCTAATAAGCTATGTTCAGTGCACAGGAACTCCGTTCAGCATCACCAGAAGCAGTAATATCTTACATGAGACAGTGCCGCCCACAATAAAGTTAAGCTGTTCTCTATTCCGACTGCTAAATAATGCAGTGGTAGAGGAAGGAAAGAAGTGGGATACTGGCAGTCAAGGGACAGGTGAAGTAAAGCATTTGGGAATCAGTTTTGGGCACACAGACTGGGAAACTATGAGAAGGGAAAGACTGAGATCCTTGTCCACTGGAAGTGACTCTAAGACCCCCCCACACACGCTCTAGTTTCAGAGCTTTTATCAGATGTTACTTTCTCTTCTTGAATGTTATATTTGGAACCATGAGGTCTAGGACTGAAAACTGAGATACTCAGGAATATGGCGGTAGAAGCCAAGTTATGAGACTCATGGAATAATTGCAACCTTACAAATGACCTTGTTCATGCTCTCAAAACTCTGTTTTTCTCCTCAAGGCTCAGCCTTGTAGCTCCGTATGTTTGTGGTAGGCAGATGTATTGTATGCCCACCTCATTCTGGTAGAAAGAAAACATGCCCAGCTAATGTGGACCACTCAGAACCACCTGATCCTTCTGAATTAACTCAGATTTCAGCTGCTGAGAGCAAAGTGAGGGTTAAGGGTGAAACAGCCACACCACTGAATGTGGGTACTAAGTGGGGGGAGGAAAAGACACCTTGACATCATTGCTTGGCAGATTTGGAACTCACAAGAGCAGGCAGTTCAAAAAGACCAAAGAAGTTCAGCCTGTGGTAGGAGAGAAGCAATTCTGACACAGCAGTTTTAATAGTTTTCGAGTTCCTCTCAGCTATCCTGAGGAATAGCATAATATTAGTAAATTGAATCTTAAACCAAGATGCAAAAGCGACAACCAAAAAAATGGAAAATTGAGCATGGTTCCATGGGGAAGGGGAGTGTTGCCAGCCTCCAGGTAATGGCTGGAGGACTCCCACTATTACAAATGATCTCCAGGTGCTAGCTAGCAGTTCACTTGGAGAAAATGGCCTCTTTGGAAGATGGATTCTATGGCATTATCACCTATTGAAGTCCCTCCCCTCCTGAAACCCCGCCCTCCTCAGGCTCCAGCCCCAAAATCTCCATGTATTTCCCAACACAGAGTTGGCAACCCTAGGAGAGAGGGAGAGAGAATGGTTCTCTTTACACTCCTAAGAACATTTTGAATATTTGTTTGCAGTAAATTGTGAGAAGTTGTTTTTTTCCCCTTCTTCCTTGATTTACATAGGATCAGAGTGTTGGAATTTTTCATAGGGAGCAATCCCAAGCAGATCTATCTGGAAGTATCTCTTGTTTTATTCAATGCGGCTTACTGCCAGGAAAGTGCCATTAGACTGCAGCCACAGTTAGGATCTCTTCAAAACACAGACTAAACCACCAGGTACTCTAAGAATATAAAGAGAACTTCCTGGCATCCTTCCTCACCCTGCCCTATGCCTATTTATGTTCTAAGCAAATATGGCTGCAGTCTCATGGTTGTTTTGACCAGGTTTCACTGCTGTTCCCTCTCGTATTTTAATTTGCCGATCCACCTCCTGCGCCGAAGCGGGCTCACTCGCGCAATCCTTCTGGTTCTCTACTATGTTTTCCTGCACCAGGAAAATCAAGTACCATATTTTTCGCTCCATAACACGTACCTGATCATAAGACGCACCTTGTTTTTAGAGGAGGAAAACAGGAAAAAATGAAACAGAAAGAAAGAAAGAGAGAGAGAGGGAGAGAGGGAGAGAGAGAGAGATAAAGGAAGGAAGGAGAAGGAGAGAGGGAGAGAAAGAGAAAGGAAGGAAGAAAGGTGGGGACAGAGAGAGAGACAGAAAGACAGACAGAAAAAAGGAAAGGAAGGAAGGAAGGAAGGAAGACAGAGAAAGGAAAGAAGAGAGAGGTCGGCATGCCATGCAAAGCCAGGCCTTTCTGTGCAAAGTAGCCATGGAGCTGAATCTGTGGGCGGGGCTTTCTGCTGCTGGCGGTCTTAAAGGGGAAAAGCACTTAAAGGGAAAGAGTACTTAGCCTGGTGGGGGTTTTCCTGCCGTTTCCCTTTTAACAGCTCAGGCCCAGCAGGGAGGGGCAGGGAAGGCTGGGATGCCAGCCTGAATGGCGTTCCCCTGCGTTCCTGCTGAAGAAAGAGCCCTGTTACAGGTAAGAAAAGCTCCATATTCGCTCCATAAGACGCGCACACTTCCCCCCCAGTTTTTTGGGGAGGAAAAGTGCGTCTTATGGAGCGAAAGATACGGTACTTTTTGGGTACTTGCACTTTGAATCTGCGATTTCACCGATCTGGACAGCCATCTCTCACAATGATTGTGATTAGGGTCGTCTGACTGTTCTTTGCCTGATGAGGGGTTTTTTCCCCCCAACTTCCACTTTTGAGTGCATGAGCAATCCCGCGCTGAATAAATTCTATATTTAAATGTTCAAGTGCACATCCAGCACAGAGCTCTTGGTCCCGCCCTCCCCAGGATTCCCCATTGCAGTGTTAGGAGTTAGGGAGCCGCCAGCACCAGGGAGCTTGCCCAGCTTGCCAGCAGCATTGGGCAACAGGAGATGGTGTGGAAAGTTGCTGGAGGCGGAAGCCAGTGGGTGGGGAAGGAAGTGCCAGGCAGGCTGGGGGGTGATCAGGCTGTGGAGCCCACCTCAGGATTTCCCAAAGCTGTGGCACCAGGGAATGCGCCCAGCTTGCCAGCAGCGTTGGGCTGACGGTGTGGAAAGTTGCAGGGGGGGGGAGCCGGTGGGTGGAGAAGGAAGTGCCAGGTGGGCTGGCAGGTGAGTGGGCTGTGGAGAGAGGGGCCGGCTGCATCTAGATGGTGCCCAGAGGGCCACAGCCTCCTCACACAATGCTTGCAGTTCGGGGAGGGATGTGTGATCATCCCAACCTGGAAAAAAAAACCCGATTAAATGTATAGCGAGAACAAACTGCAATTACAGCAAACTACCGGCCAGTTTCAAGTTTGCCCTATTTGGGCAAATTACTCGAGAGCAGTGGCTATTCAGTTGCAGAGCTTTATGGACAGCACACTTCCTCATGGGATGGAGATGGCACTGGTCGCCCTCACAGATGACCTCCGGAGGCACCTGGATCGGGGCAGTATGGCAATACTGTTGTTGTTAGACCTGTTGGCAGCGTTGGACACCATCGACCACCAGTTACTGATCCATCGCCTTGCTGACATGGGGATTCAGGCTTCCCTTGCAATGGCTTGTCTCCTTTCTCCAAGGTCAGGGACAGAGGGTGGCGCTAGGGAATCAGATGTCCCAGAGCTACCCACTGGCTTGCAAGGCTCCTCAAGTGGCGGTGTTATCCCCAATGTTATTAAAATCTTTATGTGCCCCCTTGCCCAGATTGCCCGGAGGCATAGGCTAGGGTGTCACCAATATGCAGATGACACCCAGCTATATCTGTATACCCAGTCCAACTCTACCCCAGATGACCTGGACCAGGCACTTCGGGACGTGGCGGGCTGGCTTAGGCTGAGCCGACTGAAATTGAATCCAATGAAGATGGAGGTCCTGTGCCTGAGTCGAAGCAGGTCAGGGTTAGGGATCCCATTGCCAACCTTTGATGGGGCCCCATTGGTGCTTGCACCAAGGGTCAGGAGTTTGGGAGTGCTCCTGGATGCCGCCTTAATGATAGAGGCCCAGGTAGCAGCCCCTGCCAAGGCAGCCTTCTATCATCTATGGCTGATTAGGCAGTTGGTTCCCTTCCTCTAATGTAATGACCTGGCTATGGTGATCCATGTTTTGGTCACCTCAAGATTGGTGCCCTCGTCCCATGGGGCTGCCCTTGTCCCAAATCCGGAAGCTGCAGCTAGTACAAAATGCAGCAGCCAAGCTGATGATGGGCCTCTCTGTATGGGAGCACATCTGGCCTGTGCTGAAGACATTACACTGGCTGCCAATAGCATACCGGATTCACTTCAAGGTGCTGGTTTTGACCTTTAAAGCCCTATATGGTCAGGGGCTTGCCTACCTGAGAGACCGCCTTTCCCCATATGTTCCCCAGCAAGCACTGAGGTCAGAGTTGCAAAACCACCTGACTCTCCCTGGTCCGAAGGACATCAGATTGGCCATCACCAGAGCGAGGGCTTTCTCAGTGGCGGCTCCATACTGGTGGAATGAGCTCCTGGAAAACATGAGGGCCCTGCGGGACCTTTTACAGTTCCGCAGGGCCTGTAAAACGGAGCTCTTCCACCAGGCCTTTGCTTAGGAGCCACCGCTGATGACTGATGCCATCTACATCTGAACCATCATGGCCCCTATGTTATTGGTGATTAGTACAATCTTGGATGCTAGTCAGATCAGACCATCACATGTCTGCAACTGCACTTCGTATTTATATTGTCGGTTTTGAAAATTTTTATTGTAAGTTATTGCACTGCTGGTGCCTCTGTGTTTTATTGGATTTTAACTGTTGTATGCCACCTTGAGCCTGCTGGTACGGTCAAGGCGGGATAAAAATTGAAACAAACAAACAAACAAACAAATTACCTTGCCATGGGACCGCAGGCCTTAATACCTTTTAGTCACTTGAGTATTGTTTTGTAACACTCTACATGATTGGTCCTTGTTGGAAAAATAAGCAGAGCACTGAAAACACAGCAGCATAAAGGCAGCACATAGTCATGTGTGTTTAGTTACAAAGAAAAACTTTACTAGAAAAGAAATAAAGGGAAGGGTTATCTTGGAATGAAAACAATAACAGTCTAACCAGCTTCTCCTAATCTAAACTCCATCTTATCTAAAATATTGTGATCTCTTGAATAAAGAAAAGGAAAGTTCCCTCCAAAACTCCCCCCAACTGAGTATGTGACAAAAAACATATAACTTCCTCCAAATTATCAATTAGCCAGTAGGGACTCTTATTTATTATTTGTTTGTTTGTTTGTTTTTATCCCGCCTTGCCGGCGAACTGGCTCAAGGCAGCTAACAACCACAAAATACCATCAAAGTGGTTTACAAGTTAAACAAGTTAAAACTAGCATAAAACCAAACATTAGCGCATACACAAATATAAAGCAACAATATAACTGACAGCATCAGAGTTCTCATGGTGAACAGATGGCAGTACAAGGTTCGACTGAAGGGACCAGGGCGATGTTATCCTGCAAATTCCCCCCCGGTGGCGGCTCCTAATTGAAAGCCTGGCGGAAGAGCTCCATCTTGCTGGCCCTGTGGAACTGTAATAAGTCCCGCAGGGCCCTGATGTCATCTGGGAGCTCATTCCACCAGTATGGGGCCGCCACCGAGAAAGCCCTGCCCCTGGTACAGGCCAGCCGAGCGTCTTTTGGACCAGGGAGAGTCAGGCGATGTTGTGTGCCTGACCTCAGTGCCCTTTGGGGTATATATGGGGAAAGGCGGTCCCTCAGTTAGGCAGGCCCCTGACCATATAGGGCTTTAAAGGTCAACACCAGCACCTTGAACCGGATCCGGTATGCTATAGGCAGCCAGTGCAGCGACTGCAGCACAGGCCGGATGTGGTCCCGTGAAGAGAGACCCATTAGCAGCCTGGCCGCAGCATTCTGCACCAGCTGCAGCTTCTGGATCCAGGACAAGGGCAGCCCCATGTAGAGAGTGTTACAGTGGTCAAGTCGTGAGGTGACCATAGCATGGATCACTGTTGCTAGGTCTTCGCGTTCAAGGAAGGGGACCAACTTAGATCACCTCATTAGGAATACTACATCCTGCTTCTCTGGCGGGAATTTCTACATGGAATCTAATTGGTTCTATGCTAACTACCTACAATTTGTAAATACAAACAATAGATTAACTCTTTCATGACAGAACTGCAGACACTTGCGTATTCCAACACCCCTTTTCAAGTGTCATACACTGAAGTAATGAAGGCTCAGTTTCTTGGGCAGGTATCAAACTTCCATTTGGTGAGCAGCTTGGTGAGTATGTCAGCAACCATCTCTTCTGTAGGACAATACTTGAGTTCAATCAGTCCTTGTTTTGTATCTCTCTCACAAAACGATATTTGATAGGGATGTGCTTGCTTCTTGATTTGACACTTTCACTCTTGGACAGAGCTATGTATGCCTGATTGTCTTCAGACAAGGTTATTGGTTTAGATTTGTCTACACCAAAGTCTTTCAGTAGAAAGTGATATGCAACTCTGAGGAACACATTGGAAATGAGCTTTAACTCTTAGATCACCTCATTAGGAACACTACACCCTCCTTCTCTGGCGGGAACTTCGACATGAAGTCTCATTGGTTCTGTGCTAAGTAACTGCTCTTTGTAAACACAAACAATGGATTAACTCTTTCATGACAGAAGTTCAGACACTTGCATATTTCAACAGTCCTTAGTACTTTCACTGGTGGAAACAAATTGGGTTCAAAGAAGTCTTTGCATCAAGGAATATGAGTATTTTGGGCACAGCTGTATTTGGGGCAAGATGGGTCTTCTTAGGTTCGAATGCTATACTGTTTAGAAATAAGAACTCCAAAGGAAAAAAATGATGTTGCATTCCTAAGAAGGCACCAAAGGAATCTTGAGGAAGAAATCTGCATATTCTTTATTTTCCCCAACTAGTTGACCGGTGACAGAAGGCATCGTGGTATAGTCAGTTCAGGTCAGTTCGATTTATTGTATATGGCCAGTGGCTGTTACAAATACGATATGTTACAATACAATACAAGTTATAAAATGCAGAATAGAATCTGCATTAAAACACAGGATGTAAATCCTGGCCGTGGCTGGTTGAGTCAGGCGGAGTCGGCTGAAATTGAACCCGGCGAAGACAGAGGTCCTGTGCCTGGGTCAGAATGGCCTAGGGCAGGGGCTTCCACTCCCGAGCTTCAACGGGGTGCCATTGGCGCTGGCGCCGGGGGTTAGGACTTTGGGAGTGCGCCTGGATCCCTCCTTAACAATGGATGCCCAGGTAGCAGCCACTGCCAAGTCAGCCTTCTACCATCTGCGGCTGGCCCGGCAGCTGGTTCCCTTCCTTGACTGTGAAGACCTAGCTACAGTGATCCACGCAATGGTCACCTCAAGGTTGGACTACTGTAACGCTCTCTACATGGGGCTGGCCTTGCTGCAAATCTGGAAGCTGCAGCTGGTGCAGAATGCCACAGCCAGGCTATTGATGGGCCTCACAAAGGGGGACCACATCTCGCTTGTGCTAGCGGCGCTGCACTGGCTGCCTATAGCATACCGAATTTGCTTCAAGGTGCTGGGGCTCACCTTTAAAGCCCTATATGGCCAGGGTCCTACATACCTGAGGGACCGCCTTTCCCCATATAGGCCCCAGTGAGCACTTCGGTCCGGGTTGCAAGATTGACTCAGTGTCCCAGGCTCACCAGAACCAGGGCCAGGGCCTTCTCGGTGGCGGCTCCTGTCTGGTGGAATGAGCTCCCGGGGAGATCAGGGCCCTGCGAGAACTTATGCAGTTCCGCAGGGCCTGTAAGACAGAGCTCTTCCGCCAGGCTTTTGACTCAGAGCTGCCACCACTAGTACCATCTATCCAGGCCAGACGGTCAAGGAGCCCGGACTCCAACCCTGGTAGGAAGCCATCGAAACACTAAACATCAAAATGGAAGCACTTTAAACTGAACTCTTTTACTATTATGTTAGGGTTTTAAAATGTTTTATTGTAATTTTATTCTGTACTGAGTCTGGTACTATGTGCCCTTATAAGCTGCCCTGAGCCCACTCGCGGGGAGGGCGGGGAGGTCAATCCCCCCCAGGGTACCTACATCCCTCTCTATACAAGATGTTCCATTGCGTTAAAAGCACTCCAGTGAGTTCCGCAGCTATTTGTTAGGTGTAGCCAAACATTTGCACATTGTTTTACTTCCATGTTGTCTGTGCTGAGCTATGAAGCCCAACCCACCCACCTAATCATTAAATCCCAATTCATTAGCACTCCTGGATGCTATCCCTGTATCCTGTTTTTTCACCTAATTGATAGGGGTACCATTCAGCATAGAGAATATTGAACTAGATGGATATTAGTTCAAAACAGCTTCCAATAATCATTTCATAAGTGAGTTGACGTAATGTAGTGGCTAAGAATTCCTGGTTCACATTCTCCCCAGCCATGAACTCAGAAAGTTCAAATTAGGAACTTAGTAAGTTCTAATTTCAGTGTCACCCTCCTCCCCCCTCTTCAATAATGTCACAGTGATACTGAATTTCTTACAAGGCTGTTGCACTGATCTGTAGGGACACTCGAACACCCACCAGTTCAGCACATGGTCTGTTCTCCAGTTACATACAAGGAGCTGATTTTTTTTTCCAGTTTGGCTATTCACAAACGATTCAAGTCAGTTCACTAGGATACTTTTCACATATTCAAACAGTAGTACAATGATGTCAGTAGTGTTTCAGTACGCACATCCTCACACAGCCTGGTGACAGTCCTATTTTCCCTTCTCCTCCCTACAGACCCACTGTTGCCGCATGCTGCTCAGCAGACAATCATATAAATAAACAGGGAGCAAATCAGTCAAAAAGGAATGATTAATTAATAATGATGATGATAATAATTGATTATTAAATAATAATTATAATTTAATGATCAGTATTCAGTAGAATAATATCATCTACTGTGCAGATGCAAAAGCCGCCACAAGGCAAGGAAACGAAACGCCACCATCATGGCTACAAAACTGTTCAGTGGCTTTCAAAACAGATAATGGATGGCTGAATTGACTGGCGGTTTGGATCAGGGTGATCACTGATACAAAACACAGTATGTCTGCCTACTGAACATGTTCACTACAAAGTTCACAACATCACTAAATGTATGGGAGATGCTTTCACCATCCCCAAGCGCTGTGTGAATGCAAATCACTAGTAGTAGAAGGACAACATTTGGGGGGGGGGCGCACACACACACACACACACACACACTTTCTCTGCGTTTAAACCCCTTGTAAGATGTCTAGCTTGAGGCACTGCTGACTTCAAAAATATTTCTCTGTTCTTACTAAGTAAAACATATAGGGCTGCCAAGTCAGCCCGGGGGGCGGGGGATCCCCCGCTACAGGGATTCCCGATCCGCCAGCCAGCATTTGGCCAGCGGGGGGAACCCCACCCCCCTTCCCCAATGTAATGACATCACCCGGAGGTGACGTCATCACGTTGGGGGCGTTGCCCTGGCAACGCCCCCAACGTGATGACGTCACTTCCGGGTGATGTCGCCGGGCGCGCGCGCTTCGTGCACACGCCTGGGAAACTCCCGGACGATGGACGACTGCCCCCCGCCGCTAAGTAAGGGACACTTGGCAACCCTACATACATATGACAAAAGTGTTCATCACTCACTGTCAGAGTGATGCTTCCATTGCTCCAGATGGAGATCCATGTATACTGAAGACTGAATATCCCTTACCAGGAAAAGTCAAAAGATGAAAGCAATTGTTGTGTATCATTGAAAGTACTTTTTAAAAGATAATTTTTATTTCAAAAAGAAAAAAAACCTACAATACAATGTTAAATCACATTTTTTTCCATTTTGAAACAACTTACTCTCAGCAACAACAAAAATTATGATCATTACAATGTTATAAATACAAAATTTAAAGTTTGCTGATATAGCAATTGCTTAATTAACACTCAGTCTAGACAATTTACTCATTTCCATTATCCTATCTAATGTAAAAATGAGGCACAATTGTACGTCTAATTTTATATTTAATTCCTACTTCCAAAATTTAAAAACACATTTCCAACTATCAGAAAAATATGCTTTTGTAATACGACTATCTCTCAGTTGAACAAGTTCTGATAATTTTGATAGTTTCTCCATACCCCATACTTTTTGAATTGAAGATTTATTTGTGAGATGTTTATTAGTTTTCCAGATTTTTGCAGCTGTAATCATGTCACGAATCATCCTTATACCAACTTTTGGACAATATGCATTAACTAGTCCTGGTAATACCACCTGAGGATCTAAAGGGATGATAATCTCTGTAATAAAATACATTTCTGTAAGAATCTTAATCTAGAATGTTTTCACCACTGGACACTGCCAAAACATACATCAGCCTTCTTTTCTTCAAATTTCCAACATGCATATTATATGATACATCTTATTTAATTTATGTGCCATTAAATACCAGTTATAGATGACATTGTTAAATTTTCTCTCCTACATATTACTGTAGCAGCAGAAAAGGAAAAAATAATTTGTAATTTTTTTTCAGTAACAACCATTCACTTTTTAGGGACCTGTCCATTGACCATCTTGCATAGCTAATAATGTTAACAGCCTTATTCTGCTATTCCATCGCTTTGGTTTGGAAAGCTGAATTCTTACGACCAAATAAATTTACATTTATAATTGATTCAGGAGTAGCTAAAAGTTCTGATGCCAGCCTATTCTGCAGGAGGATGAGATGCGTATTAGGGAACTAAACAGATGATCATATGAAACATTCCTTTGAAAGACCCAAAATATATGGAGTGTGAACGCTGTTCAGCACAAAAAGATATAAACTGTGCTGTATCATAACCAACAAAAAAGTCATATCCTGTTTATGTGAGAATACGTATCAATCCTCTGTGCTCAAAAGAAAGAGACTAGTTTTAAAAGGTAAATTAAATTGCAATTTTGGTTTTGCATCTTTTGCAAATATGGTCTTCAACATCCTCAGCCTTCACAATGGCGAAGGACAGACTGGCAGAATGAAGTGCAAGGGAAGCGGGGCAAAAAGACCTGGGCCAAGTTGTTGCGGGGCTTTCTCGTTGCACGGCATGGACTGATGCAGGACCATACCAGGGATGGAGTGTTTGCACTGTGGGGTGGCCCCTGGCGCTACTGCAGTTGCACGCAGCTTTGGTCGATTTAGCCGACCAGCACGTAGGTGCATTGGCGCATAGACGCATAGGCGCAGTAGCAATTGGGGCAGGATCCCATGGCTGGGAGCTTTAGCTCTGTGAGCCAGATGTGTCCCCGCCAGGGGTCATTTTGAGCAGGAGCTCAGGAGAGCTCAGCTCCAGGAGTTGGTGCCAGCCCCCACCCCACCCCACAGGGGAATGCCTGCTTGTGTCATGGCTGCAGCAAAATGACCCCGTCCCCTGGAAAGATCCTTGTTCCTCTGACCAGCCTTCTGAAGGCTTCAGCCACCACTGAATCTATCCTCCCAGAATAGTGGTGTTTCTGAGGCTTGGATTAGTAGCTGTCCCCTCTCTGCCAGCTCTCTCTCTCTCTTCTTTCTTTCTTGCCTTCTGACATACTTCCAGTGATGTCAGGGGGTGTAGCATATGCAAATAAGTTATGCTAATGAATTATGCTAATGAGCTCCTGCACCTCTTTTTCTATGAAATGACCCCTGGTCCCCGCTGATGGTTGTGCACTCAAACGCACAGCACGCATGGGTGGTTATGCACATCCCTGCCAGGTCAGCGGGTTCACATTACAGGCGCCGCTTGATGGCGGCTTATTTGCATCCACACTTCCGGGAAGCGGGATCAGCACGCACCCAAACGGCTTGCCACGGCTTTCACCTGGTACTTTTGAAAAACGGGATCAAAACGCTTCAGGATGGGGTGAGTACAGCATGGGAACACCAGACAGCTGTGGCTGTGTGCACCGCCCCGCTTAATCCGCTTGAGAAACGTGCCGGTATCAGGCCAGACTGCCAGTCTGAACTCAGCCAAAGAGCTTCCAAAGTGGGATATGAAGCAAGAGCGCTCCTTGCCTTCATTTCCTCCTAAACAGAACTTTGCATTTACTTTTATTTTCCCGTTCTTCAATATCCCGCTCTCTCATCCCCCTTCTGAAAGAATGGCGTTGATAGGGAGGATCCAAATCACCTTTCTCTGTAAACCCATTCCGTCACATGCGCTTAGTTGTAAAGGTAGTTTGGTAAGCCTCTTTGATTAATTTCAGCTCTGATATTTGCCAGGCTACTGGTACTAATGTAATTCTATTGAAACAGAACCCCTCTTAGGTTTTATAGTAAGGCAGTAAAACTGTTCTGCACTCTGGGGAAAGGATTTCCATGCTTTTGATGAAAAAATGATGAATTATATGAACCACGAATGTACCCATACTCCAACTGCCAAAGTAAACCTTAGGAGCAGTGGAATTTAAAATATGGAAAGGCAGCAAGTAGGCTTAATACAGGGTAAATTTTTAATTAAGAATGCCAGTCTTCCTCCTTAATTTCTGCTCCAGAGATTCTCAGCCAAGTTTTAAAGCTTGTCCTCCCTGGAACGGGCAGCTGCTGCCATTCTCACAGGCACAGAGATTTGACCCTACCTTTGTGAAAGGTGATTAGAGCAAGGCTTCAATCAGTTTTCTGCTAAGTATGCCAGTAATTTGTTCTGTAGAGAGCTGGACCTTAATTCACTGAGTGGCTCTCAAATAGTCTGTTTAATTTTGTACACTTTTGTACACCTTCCCTTCCTGTCCCCACAATAGACACCCTGTGAGGTAGGCGGGGCTGAGAGAGCTCTGAGAGAACTTCTCTTGAGAGAACAGCTCAGAGAGAACTGTGACTGATCCAAGGTCACCCAGCTGGCTGCATGTGAAGGAGTGGGGAATCAAACCTGGTTCTCCAAATTAGAGTCTGCTGCTCTTAACCACGATACCAAACTGTCACGACTGAGCCTCTGGATTGAGACAGAGCTGCAGCCGGCAGGCGTGCAGACCAAAGTTCTCGAGTTACAAGGCAAGCGTTATCAACAGTCCAGGAGTCACAACCATAAATCAGTCAGCCGAAGGATGAAGCAGAAGAATCGTCAACAGGGATGCCAGAAGTTAGAGCCGGAGAGCATGAAAGCCAGGAGTCAGAGGTAACAGGAATCAAATCAGAAAGACAAGCCAAAGTCCAAATACCAATCCACAGTCCAAAATGCCAAGTCCAGGGTCAGAAGTCCGAGAGTCCAGCAGCCGGGTTTCAGGAACAGAGTTCAGAAGGGTGCAGGGCGAGGTCACGTCGATGACGAGCGTTCTTTGCCAGCACGATTTGTTGGGCGTTGACAGGCTGTTGATAAAGCGTGCCGGCTTATTAACCAATTAGCAGCCGCCGGCCACGGCCCAGCGTCTGCTAGTACTCTGGGCTGATAGATCTCCTGGCCCTCATGCGTGCCTCACTCCTTCTGTCTCTTAATTCCTGGCATCTCCTTTCATGGAGACGCCTGACAGGTGGAGGTGATGACTCGGGGCTATGGCTTTCTCCAGGAGGAGCCTGATGGGTCTCAGGTGCTTGATCAGTCCCCGGTGGCTCCTGTTGCTGGCTTAACTCCTCTGGATGTGTGTCTAAGTCTGTTAAAGGAGCCTGGTCTGGTTCAGCAGGGGCTGGGTCAGGAGCAGGCATGACACAAACTAGCTCTCAAGTTGGAAGCAAAGCCTTTGAACTGGATTTAAATTATTGTAAAATTATTGTAAAATCAATAATACATACATTTAAGATTTATTTCAACACAGAAAGTTGACCTTCCAAGTCATGAAGTCACTGGGATTCTTCAGTAACTTCAGCTGTTTGGGAAGCATTTTAGATCAGGTCTACAAAGTTCTTCAGAACCACAAACAACAAACTAACCTTATCAATCTTTCTGGAGTTAAAGCTTTGTTTTCTTTTTCATCAGACACTCTAAACCTTTGTGTATTTGGTTATAGAAATGCCCTTGTTTGTCCCTCCTTCTGGTCATTTCACATTCTTAAATTCTTTGCAGATATACCAGGGATCAAACCTGAATACATGACTAGTTTTATTTATTTATTTATTTATTTTATTTTTTCAGATTTATATCCCACCCTCCCCGCAAACGGGCTCAGGGCGGCTTCCATGGGCCTAGGGCCTAAATATTACATTAAAACACATAAAATCGATTAAAAACATTCCTAGATGAATACATAATTAATACATATTAAAGCTTCCAATAATATAACCTCTGGCAACCTAATGGCAGGTCCGAACCCTGAGCCATTTTGCTTGGGCTGTGCTGAGTCAGGTTCCATCACAGCTAGTTAATATGATGGGTGGAATCACCGGCCTGACTGGTGTCTCCGGTGGCAGCTCCTATTCGAAGGCCTGGTGGAAGAGCTCCATCTTACAGGCCCTGCGGAACTGCATAAGGTCCCGCAGGGCCCTGATCTCCTCCAGGAGCTCGTTCCACCAGACAGGAGCCGCCACCAAAAAAGCCCTGGTTCTCGTTCTGGTAAGCTTGTCGTCCTTTGGACCCGGGACACTGAGTCGATGGTCTGATCCTGACCGCAGTGCTCGCTGGGGTATATATGGAGATATAGTTTTCTTGCCAAAAGGAAATAATAAAAGGCATGCTACTTGGCTTTCTTGGCTATTCATACTTTTATTAAAGTTTTAAAACCATAATTTGGCTGCAAAGACTCAGTTAGTATTTTAATTTTCCAACTTAAATAAAAAGTTTAGTTTCCAGTTTCCCAAATCCCTGTTTTTTTTTCAATACCTATAGAATTTTCATCTTTGAAATGGTATTCATTTGCTAACATCAGTTTTCAGTGTGGAAAAAGAAAGAAAGAAAGAAAGAAAGAAAGAAAGAAAGAAAGAAAGAAAGAAAGAAAGAAAGAAAGAAAGAAAGAAAGAAAGAAAGAAAGAAAGAGAATTTCCTGAAAAGCAAGCATTTTGTCATTCTCTCTGTCGCCTGTGAACTGCTGCAGCAGAAGCCTTTCTCAACTCCTTGATACTGAGAATATTAATCCAGTAAACTAAAGCTGTCTACATTCATTGATGATACGACAGTAAAATCACACACCAGTGCCAAAAATCCACTCATGCTGCAGATGTCCTAAAGCTCTAGAGAAGCCAATGGTTTCACACACTTCCACCCAGATTACATCCAGTACAGTTCTGTGTCCAAGAAAAGATCGCCAGCCTCTTTCCCTCTAGACTTTTTATGCTTCAGATGGTAACGTTCTGGAACGTCAGTTCTGGCAGATGGTCCCTTTCCCCACTCCTTTTCACTTCAGGCTTCTAGCTTTCTGCTTCTACAAGCGGAGGACAGAATACAAGGCTGTGACTTTGCTTACAAGTCCTACTATTATTGTTCCAGAAGTCTATTTTACTTAAAGCTGCTTTTCCCAGCATTCCACATCAAAGATTCTGGGACATCCTCTCCTGAATATTTGCAAGTCCATCATATTTTGCTTGCCTGACAAATGTAAAACAGAAAGGGCTTCAGGGAAAAACAAGGATGGGGCCTTTTTTGATTCTTCAGAAAAGCCAGAAAGACATCTGGACATAAACAGGACAAAGATTTCTTGGAATCATATCTGACCTCCGGTGTGATTCCCAGAACATTGTTCTGACATGTCCGCTAGACTTCCCCTGTGACACAGCCAAGTTCGAAAATGGCCGAGATATATTGAAGGGTTCCCTGCTTTGTGATTATATCTCAGCATGTGTGCATCCAGCTCCTAGAGCGTAGGGGCTCTGCACTTGCACAGATGCTCTCATTTGTCATAGCTTTGGTATTTGCTTCAGGAATTAGATTATTTCACTGAAGAAAATGTAAACAAGGCCCAAATCAGCCACCACTAGGAAACAGCCATGGTGGAGGGTGAAAAGGATACAGGATTTCTTTGCTCTCCATAGATGTGCTGAACCCATGCCTACAGATCTGTGATTCAGTGCCAGTTTTAAAATCATCTTATTTTTTAAGGAGCAGTTGTGATTTGTGGATCAGAGAAATGGTTTAGATTCCTCAGTTAGCAGTATTCATGACAACAAAATTTAATTGATCGAAATTATCCAACTATTGGTACAAAATGTTCTTTGATGATGTGGAAGTCAGAAGTGTTGCTGTCGTATCTTCTCATGGAATGATATTATCTGAAACACCCCCATACAGCAATAAAGATCCGAGCTGACTGACAGCAGTCCATGGCGAGGCCGTGTGATGTAACACCGCAAATCACAAAGGACGTGGTAATGGTCAGAGAAAGGAAACCGATGAAGGAAAAATTCTGAAGGATTCCAGTGATAAACTATAACATTCGTTAAACTGGATAAAAACACAAGTACTATTCAGTGATATTTGTCTTAGTTCTACTAAGAAATAAACTCAACCGTAACAGCGATTTTGATTCAGCTTCAGTTGCAATCGTTGATTTTTATGTAAATGAGGACAAATAACTATAACAATTTTGAATGAGGACAAATAACAGGACTGGAAACTGAAGACTGAAAAAAGAGTCGAATAACATGCAGACATTAAATGTTGCTGTTTATACAACATCGCTGATGAGAAATTTTTGTTTATTTATTTATTTATTTATTTATTAAATTTATATTCCGCTCTCTCCACCAAAAGGCAGGCTCAGAGCGGCTCACGACAGAGGTTAAAATTACAGTCAGTTTAAAATAGACGTTCCACATCAAACATTAAAACTTTCAATACATTCTACACATTCTCCATTGGCGGCATTTCAATTCTACCCACAGGTGGGTCCAAGCAGGTGGATCATATATATTTCCTGTGTAACCACATACAGGTTGGCAGATGTAATTGCCGACAGATGGTACTGGCAGATGGAGCCTGGCCAGGGCTGAGATGTTTACCTTAGGCGGCCCCTACTTAAAAGCCTGATGGAAGAGCTCCGTTTTACAGGCCCTGTGGAACTGCATCAAATCCCGCAGGGCCCTGATGTTCTCCGGGAGCTCGTTCCACCAGTGCGGGGCCGCCACTGAAAAAGCCCTGGCCCATGTTGTTGCCAGCCGCCCCTCTTTCAGGGACAGTGGGAGACGCTTACAGCATCACAGAGAAACATAGTGCAGCTAGACAGGTTTTGTGCAGTGTAAAAGAACTGTGCAGAGCAAATAGGTTTGTATACAGTTGGGCATGTAGGATTTCTTAAAATAAAGAAATGAGAAAACATAGAAATGAAGAATACTGTTTCCTTTCAATCTGGGTAAACTTCTGTATTGTAGTAGTGATTATTTGACTGGTCCAAGGCATTTATTGACTCACACTGAATGCTGTTTAAAGTAGTGGCTTGCATCTCACCCCTCAGGAAAGTATGGCACCTTTCCCCTGACTGAATCGGTTTTTCCACAAGAGGAGCAGCCACTTTGATAGAAGGAAGGCTCTGTTAGTCTGCAACAAGGTTTCAGATTTTGCTGCGCGGAGGCCAAGATACAAGCAGTTCTAAGTATACAGTCATTACACAATAGTACAAAATAAATCTGGAAAAGAAATTGACTTGGCTGTGTCCTGGTGTCCCCTCTCATATTAATGGAATTTTTTTGTCTCTCTAGCAGCTGCTGTCCTCCTCAACCCTAGAAGGGGACTTCTTAATGCTCAGCTGTTCAGCAGAATTTAGCCCTAGCAGCACAGTTAGGTCTCTCTCTTCCACACAAACTGAAGGACAGTCAGATTATATATTAATATTACTAAGATTGTGCCCTGGACTTCATTACAGACAGTACCATGGTATAAAGCCAGTTTGGTGTAGTAGTTAAGTGCATGGACTCTGTTCTGGGAGAACCGGGTTTGATTCCCCACTTCTCCACTTGCACCTGGCTGGATGACCTTGGGCAAGCCATAGCTCTGTACCAGCTGTTCCCTCAAGGACAGCTTGGGAAAGAGTTCTCTCAGCCCCATCTACCTCCCAGGGTGTCTGTTGTGGGGAGGGGAAGGGAAAGGAGTTTGTAAGCCACTCTGAGACTCCAAGTGAGTGAAGGGCGGGGTATAAATCCAATCTCTTCTTCTTCTAAATAGAACTTTTGATGTATTGTACAGGGAGGGACAATAACCCTTTTGTCACACAGGGCAGATCCTAGTCACCGGGGGGGGGGGGGGAGTCAGCCCCTCAGTTATGCGGGGGGGGGGGGGAAGAATCTCAACACTCAAATATAGACTAGAAAAGGGAGACAGTGTCCTTCCCAAATAGTTATGAGTTGGCATAGCCATTTATTCTCCCATTCTTTTCAAAGCACCTCCATTTTTCTTGTTTCCTTTGCCTTTTTCTTTCTCATTTCCCCAGCCTTCACATCTCTTCTTTTATTTTCCCTTCCTTCCTTCCTATTTGTCTTTCGCTGTTCTCTTTCTTGCTCTCATTTGGTTCTGAAAAGTAGAAGCAGAATTATAAGCATAACAGTAATCAACAGCATTCTGCCTAGGTGTCCAAATTGCTTTTTCGTGCATCATATTACAAATTCAGAGAAGACCTGCCATTCTGTGTACCATTTCTTAGGAATAAGCTCTTCTTGTACTTGGAAGGACTTGCTTTTGAGTAAAAATTCATAGAATTGGGCCAATGAAACAAATCAAAAACAACAAACCGTGAGACAGTGCAAGGTTCTGTTAACTGTATTAATACACTGGACCACAGTGACCCTTCCATTCTCATTGTCAGAGACTGGAGTGTTCACATGCTTCTACCAATATTATTATATAATGTGATGTAGACTGTATACTTGTGCAAAAGAAGGATGATCTGTGGTCTGCTTTTGTGCTGAGTTGCACTTGAGTTGCTGTTGCTAAAACCTTCAAATCATGCCATCACTAAACAAATACGATGTATTTGGAACCTAGGCTGCAGTCACACACACTAAATAAGCCACTTTCAAGCCACTTTCAGTGCACTTTCCCACTGAATTTTTACTGTGTGAACTGGCAAAATCCAGTTGGAAAGTGCATTGAAAGTGGATCGAAAGTGGATCATTTAGTGTGTGGCTGAGGACAGACTGGCAGTCTGGCCTGCTCTGCCTCCGCTTTAAAAGCGTAGGCAAAGCAGTTGTCCAGACTGCCACATCTGCCTGGAGGAGGTGGGCCGGACGCAATGCGTCCGGCGCCGCGCTCCTCCCGCAGCAGCCGGGCACCACTTAAAAGTGGTGTCCCAGCTGCTGCGTGCACGTTCCATCCACTTCTGGCGGGTGTGAACATGCGCCAGCCGGGGGAGCTGCGCGGCGTTTGCATGCCGCCGCCGGAAGCCGCCCGCAGTCTGGACGCTGCGGGCAGCTTTCTTGCGGTGGCGTGCGAACACTGCGCAGCGGGGGCAATTCCCCCCACCTTGTTCTGCCGCGCCACGGAGGCCCAGCAGAACAACATTCTGTCCTCAGCCTGTGTGACTGCAGCCTAAGAAAACTTTCCTCCAGTATGGGGGGGGGGGGGGGGGGATTAACATGCAGTGCACATTAACACATGTGACTTATACTGAATCAGGCCACTGGTCTATCAAAGTCAGTATTGTCTACTCAGACCGGCAGTAGCTCTCCAGGGTGTCAGGCAGAGCTCTTTTCCAGAATGTGCTAACATGATACTTTCAGCTGAAGATTTTGAGGATTGACTCTGGGATCTTCTGCATGCTCTACCACTGAACCACAGCCCGTCCCCTAAAAATTTACGTACTAATAGCTGGCAAGTCAAAAGGATATTAATTTTAAAATGTAATATAAATTTAGATGTGCTATCTTTAAAAAATGAAGCCCTATATTCTGTTGATTTATGCAGAGCCAAGCCTGTACACTTCCCCCAGTGGGGCAAATAGCAACTCCCAGGATGCTATTTGAGGTTGGGAGAAGTTAATCCCTTTCACACCTTGCTGTGAGAGTCCTACAGAGTCAGTCACCAACAAGTGTCCTTAAAGAAAGGAAGTCTTTATTGAGAAAGGTCTGTTGTGGTCATCTACACATTCTGTGTTAGTAATGGCTGGTACGATCCCCAAGCAGTGTAATTATACCAAATTTAAAAGGGTCTGGGACTGGCTTCGGGACATGCATGTGGATCAACTGCAATCTGCCTTCCGCATCTTCTGCCGCCCTCACCCAGGCTGCCAACGATGTGGGGTTCACATTTCTGAGAACTGATTAAAGCCCTGCCAGTACTGCTCGATAAACACGGCTTCTGGCCACATATCTCTTAGCCACATCTCTCTTGAATGGATCAGAGTACTCACGCACAGAGCTGTTTCCCTGCTGCAATGCGCAGATCAGGTTGTGGGCTTTTTCTTCCCCCATGGGGTCTTTGTACTGCCGCCTCAACACCCACATGAACTCCTCTGTGCTCCTGAGCTCAGGTCCTGGCATGTTGTGGAGGCTTACGTACCAATCAGCTGCACCCTCTCGCATCCTTAACCCGATGTAGCCAACTCGCTCCTCCTCAGTCGGGAAGAGATGGCCCCAGTTCTGGAGGAACTTCCTGGTCTCAATCACGAAGAACTGGAGTTTATCTGGGTTCCCATCAAACGTGGCTTCTTGGGGTACCGGTCACTGGGGTATTCCTGGCCCCAGCATGGCAGGTCTTGGGGGTGCCTCACCAGGTCCCAGTGCTGCTGGAGCTCCCTGCAGCTGAGGCACCGGCTGGGGGGACATGGCCTCTGGTCCCTGATCACCTTCTCCTTTGATGGTGGTTGCGATCACCTTCAGGAGATCCATAAACATCTCTGTGAGCTCCTTCTGCACCTTCTTTTGCAGAGTCTCAAATCTCTGATCCATGTGAGCCCATAGCTCGCTGGAGGGCCCCGCCGCTTCCTTGGACGTGCCCGGTACACTCGATACCATTGGGAGTTCATACCAAACCAGGTTAGACCCCTGCCGAGGTGTTGACCACGATTCCAGTGGCATCGTGGAAAACTGCATCCAGGAATATTGGCTCCATCGTGGCCTTTTGTAGACCCACCAACTGGTGGTGGGAACTACTATTTCCTCCTGGGTAGTCACTGGCACCTCTGAGGGTGCAGTAGTTATGGGTACTTTTTCCTTGCTGTCCATTACTGGGTGTGGGGCAGGATCCCAAATATAAAATTACTAACACTATGTGAGAGTCCTACAGAGTCAGTCACCAACAAGTGTCCTTAAAGAAAGGAAGTCTTTATTGAGAAAGGTCTGTTGTGGTCATCTACATATTCTGTGTTAGTAATGGCTGGTACGATCCCCAAGCAGTGTAATTATACAGAATTCAAAAGGGTCTGGCAAAGGAAAGGCAGTCATAAAAATCATGTAAAAGGTGCCCAAATACCAGCCCGAGGCTCTCATGGAAAAAGCGGGAAGAAACAAAGCCAGACACAAGAAAAGTTACATAGGCAAGCACCAGCAGTCTTCTAAGGTCAGAGCGGAGCCGGGAGCAATAAGCACGCTATGGTAAATATAACATAACATTCCACACACCCGTTGTCACAGGGTGACGCATATCACCTCCCGGGTAGGAGATGGCAGCATTAGCTGCCCTTTTCCAAACTGAAGAACCCTGCAACTGCTATTTACCTACAACAATGGCTGGGGCATGGATCTCCTAGCATTTTGTCTAGTTTGTGCTTTAGTAACACTGTGTGCATTACTAGCCTTTGCGCTCTGCAGAGAAACATCCTCCTATGTTCAAAAATTTGCTAATTCTCAGAGTATAGAAATCCACTATATTACTCATCCTACTTTACCTGTTCATATTCTACGACAGTCTGTCCTGACAAGGGATAGCCTTGAAGATTTGCTCTGTTCTGTATTTTTCAGTACAGGTACAAATGGAGATTAGTGTTTGAAAGTAAATTTAACAGAAAAAAATCTCATTGCTAGACATAGAGAATCAGTTAGATTTGTGACATTTCTAATTGTAATTTGAGTTGTTAACTCGTATGTTTGGAATACTCGAAATCTGTTTTTTTAATATTTCAATTGTAAAATAATGGGAAAGGGGGGGAAGAGAAGAAGAAGAAGAGAAGAAGAGATTGGATTTATACCCCGCCCTTCACTCACTCGGAGTCTCAGAGCGGCTTACAAACTCCTTTCCCTTCCCCTCCCCACAACAGGCACCCTGAGGTAGGTGGGGCTGAGAGAGCTCTTTCCCAAGCTGTCCTTGAGAGAACAGCTGGTACAGAGCTATGGCTTGCCCAAGGTCATCCAGCCAGGTGCAAGTGGAGGAGTGGGGAATCAAACCCGGCTCTCCCAGATTAGAGTCCGCGCACTTAACCACTACACCAAACTGACTCCCCACTCCCCAAGAGCATACCAAGAGAGAAAAAAGTAAAAAATAAAACTCTGCACGGCAATATGAGCATTTGATTTCTTTGTGTGCTGCCTCTCCAGGCAACCTGCTCAAGGCAATTTATAAAGTAAAACATGAAAAAAACAACAGCATAAATAATAAATAAATTAAGAAAACCCAGTACTAAAAACCCACCAAGGGCATAAAAACAGCATAAAACATTAAGCTGCTTAAAATATGTCTCTTAAAATAGTTCTAAAGCTAGAAGGGGCCTGGCTTGGATAGCCCAAGATCTTGTTTGCTTCTCAGGTTCGGCCATGGCTGGTATTTGGAAGAGGGACCTCCAAGGAACACCAGTGAAGGCAGGCAGTGGCAAACCACCTCTGAAGGTGTTTTGCCTTGGAAAGTCTATGGCTGTGATGGTGAACCTTTTAGAGACCGAGTGCCCAAACTGCCACCCAAAACCCACTTATTTATCGCAAAGTGCCAATACGGCAATTTAACCTGAATCCTGAGGTTTTCGTTTTAGAAAAAACAACTCATACATTAACATCTTTTGTCTTAAAAGAAAAACACAATAACAGAGCTTTCAGTGATACAAACAACTTTTTATTGAAAGGTAAAAGTTTGCATTTGCCATGCTTTTGAACCATTAATGTGATTTTTGCCCTCCAATCTTGCGAACTCTGTGCTGGGGCGATGCCGTGCATGCCCACAGAGAGGGCTCTGAGTGCCACCTCTGGCACGCGTGCCATAGGTTTGCCACCACATGTCTATGGGGTTGCCATAAGTCAGCTAGTAGTCGACTGCCAAAAAGATAGTAGACCAATTCCTTAGTTATGCAAAGATCAGTTTACCTTTAAAAGAGCACAATATCCATACAAAATAGATTCACAGATCCTTGGCTGACCTGAACTAAGTTACCAGAGGCCCATTAGTGAGTTATTAAAGAAATCTTATTAATCCAGATATATATCAAAGATTCGGTATTTATATTTATCCAGATTTTTAAATTAAAAACTAACATGAACATAAATAAATGGGAAACAATGTAGATCATGCAGGTACTGGTTCAATAGAAAGCCGGCTCTGAATTCTGAATGCAAACTCTCAAACAGTGGGATGAAGTCTTCATAACCATGCATAAGCAGGAGGGGGCTTGGTACAAAAAGTGAAATGAAGGCATCTCAAGAAGTACATCAAAACTCCTGTAGCTAGGTTGGAAGTAAGGCCTTCTCATAAAATAGAAAATAAATTCCCCAACAGGAAGTTTCCAGTAAATTGCATTAATTACAATCTATAGGGAGCCTGTTTGGTGTAGCACTTAAAACCAGCAGACTCGAATCTGGAGAACTGGGTTTGATTCCCCACTCCTCCACTTGAAGCCAGCTGGGTGACCCTGGGTCAGTCACACTATCAGCCCCTTTCCCCCTAGTTTTGAGTAGGTCTGTGAGAGGCAAGCTCACATGAGCAAAGTTTGAGATGAAGGCTTGGTAGAAATTTGTGAACCTGAGAAAACTTTGAAGTTGGCACTTCAAAGGGGGCCTCCCATCCCAGCACATCAACCACTTTTTTCAGGTCCATCTCCAGCCCGCGGGGTGAGAAGCGATAGCCCAGGAAGTCTACTTCAGTCTGGTGGAACTCACACTTAGACAGCTTAGCAAACAGTTTGTGTAAATAAATAAATAATATAAGATCTGCAAAACCTCACAGACTAGTTTCACGTATGATTTCTAATCTTGTGAATACAACAAGATATCATCTAGCTAAACCAGGGCTTGTATAACAATAAACAAAGTTCATGAAGACCCCCGGGGCCCCTTGCAATCCAAAAGGCATCACCAAGTATTCAAATTGTCCCAGAGGGGTATTGAATGCAGTCTTAGCCTCGTCCCCTTCCCGAATGTGCGCTCAAAAATAAGCATCTCGTAAGTCCAGTACTGTAAAAAAAAAAATCCCTTTAGCTGCCTCGGCCAACAAGTTTTTAATCAAGGGGAGGGGGTGGACATTTGTGGTGGACACAGTGTTTAACCCATCTTTCTTTTTCCGGAACAGGACGGGGCCGCAACAGGGGAGGAGACAGGGCAGATGAAACCTCAGGCTAGGTTATAATCGATAAATTTTCTCAGCTCCCCTTTCTCTTCTGGGCTCATCGAGTACAACTTTCCTTTAGGTAACTTGTGCCCAGGCAACAGTTCAATAGCACAGTCTGTATTTCGATGGGGGGGGGGGAGTTCATCAGCCTCCTCCTCCTCGAACACTCTAGCCAGGTCTCTATACTTTTTGGGGATGGAGTTAAGCTCCTCGGTGGCTAAGCAAGCCTGGAGCAGGGTGGAGTGTGGTGCCTCCCCCCGCTCAGCCCACCAGACATGCCTGTGGCATTTGGAAGCTACAAAATTCACCATCCTTGCACTCCCCAAACTGTAGAGGTCATGAGCATTGAGCCAAGGGCTGCCCAACACCATGGAAAAACAAGTTAGTGGGTTAATGACAAACTCCCATTGTTCCCAATGAGTCTCTGTGCCCATGATGATGGGGACAGTTTGGTATTTACACATCTCCCTCATGGTCGAGGTGTCCATTTGTGTGAAAACGAGGTGGCTCAGGGAGTCTTTTGACCATAGCCCCCAACCCTGTGATCATAGATGGGCTAATTAAGTCTCATGTGCACCCCGAGTCAATTAGGGCTGTCACACGCACTTGAGTCCCCATCTCCAGGTTAACCAGGGATACCATCATAAAAATGGGGGGGGAGGCTCTTGGACCTTTACAGCAGGTCCTGGCTTTTTCCTGCTGGCTGAGGAGTCTCCTCTCCACTGAATGATGAAGTTCCAGATGGTGTCCTGAGTTGAAGAGCCCTTGGCATCTTCAGGCGTCCTGCACCCTTTCTGGGCTGGCGTGGTCATCACCTGCAGGTTGGGTCCTTTGGCTGGGGTCACAGGTGCTCCTGCCAGGCAGGAAGCGGCATAGCGCCCACCTTCTCCACAATGAAAGCACAGACCTTGCCTCATGCACAGATCTCGCAGTGGCTTCTTCAGCTTCGGACAGGAGGCAGACTTCCCAGTGGCTGCTGGGTTTTTTGGGTGCACTTTAGGGGTATGCATCTGGATGAGTTGTAACCAGCTTTCAGCATCCCCAACTTCCCTAACCCAGGATGCCAATGAGATCGGGCCCACACTTCTCAGCACTGACTCCAAGGTGGTATGATTCAGCCTCAGGTGGTACTGTTCCACAAGCACGGCTTCTGGCCACCCCTGGATTTTGGCTGCATACATCTTAAACTCATCCAAGTACTCACACACCGATCTGTTGCCTTGCTTCAAGGCTTGAAGGCTGTTGTGCACCTTCTCCACCTCCATCAGATCTTCGTACTGGCACCTCAATGCCCACATAAATGCCCGGACCTCACAGAGTTTGGGACCGTGTAGGTTGTGCAGGCTCACATACCAGTCGGCAGCCCTCTCCCTCAGCTTCAAGCCAATGTAGTCGATGCGATGACCCTCAGTAGGGAAGAGATGGCCCCAATTTTGTAGGAACTTCTGCACTTGTAGCACAAAGAAGGCTAGCTTGCCTGAGTTCCCATTGAACATGGCATCCAGCAACTCCTTGGGTTACTCCAACACCGCAGAGCCTGCTGGCACTCCTGGCCCTGCCAGACCAGCTGGAGCGGGCACTGGTGCTGGTGGGACCTGACTGGGAGGCTGCGTGGGGGTGCTTGCACTGGAGGGGTGGCCCTCAGAGGCACAGGCTGTTGCAACTGTAGCTCATGCTGGATCGTGGTAGCCACCATCCTGGGGATGTCGAGCATCATCTCGTTCATCTCATCCCTCATCCGCTCCTGGTAGATCTGCATCTGCTGCTGCATTCTCACCATCATATTGTCTGCCCCATTGCTACCCTTGCCAGCTCGTAACGATTGTCCTGGAATGGCGGGAAATCATAGCGGCTGGCTCCCCCAGGCTGGAGGGTGGTCACCCATGACTCTCTCGTCTCCATCGAGAACTGGGCCCATGAATATGGGTCTCACTATGGCCTGTCATACCCAAGGCTGCCCACACTCTTAGTGGATACCAGGGTGACTTCAGTTGTCACAGGAATCTCTTCTGCTGTAGTTACAGGGGCACCTCCGCCATCCATGTCACACATGGCAAGGGTATGGGGTCAAGGGTATAATGGATTCCTGACACTCTGTCAGAGTCCCACAGCAATCAGTCCCAACAACCTTCCTTAAGCAGGATCAGTTTTATTGAGATCAGGAAAGGTAAGTCATCTGTTCATACATTTTGTGTCAGGAATAGCTCTCCAGGCGGGTGTTGGGAAGTCATACAGAATTCAAAAAACACCCCGGGATGGAAGAGAGCCAATCATAAAAAGAAAACAAGCGCACCTAAAATAACGAATACAGGTTCCCAGGGGAACAGGAGCAACCAGACACCAAGGTCAGACCCAAGCAGAAAGATAAGACACAGAGCAAGAAACAAAAGTTAAAATACCAGGAGACATAATGTCTTCAATACAGGCTTCACCTAGCTTCCACCAACCATCCCCCACCTGCTATGGCAGCATAGCTGACATTTCCACTGTTAAACAACTCTTACTGTAAAAAAGGGTTTCCTAAAATCAAGCCGGTACCTTCTGCCCTTAATTTAAACCTATTATTGATGTGCATACTGTGAAGGGGGGGAAACATGGCACGGAGTCGGGATGACCTGATCAGATCATCCCGACGGTATGAGAGTGTGCTTGAGTGATCAGATGGGGAAAGTCCACCTGTGGCCCACCTTATCCAAATACCACCAGATTTTCCCCAGTGTCTTTTAACTGTTTCTGTGGCAGAGCGGCACGGGTTGCTGATGACTGCAGGATGCTTCCCAGATGTTGCTGTCTGATCACTCCCTTTGGATCCATCAGGCATTCACAGCTGAGTCGGATCTAAAGGGATGTGTGATCACAGCCTATATTAGGAGCATTTTGAAGGCTGATATATATTGTAGCTGTAGACCCCAATCCCATTAAATTTAGCTGTGATTATATGCCACTGAAATCTGTGGAAAAAGTTAACTACAATATATATAACTCTCATTGTCTTCAACTGGATTTACTCAGAAATAACTTTAGTTGGATCAGATACACACACACACACACACACACACACACATATATTGCTGTCAAGTCTCTGCTGACTTATGGCGACCCAAGTCAAGAGATGTTCAGAGGTTGCCATTGCCTGCCTCCATATCATAACCGTGGTATTCCTTCGTAGTCTCCCATCCAAATACTAGTCAGGGCTGACCTTAGCTTCCAAGATCTGACCTGATCATGCTAGCCTGGGGCTATCCAGGTCAGGTCATCAGATACATAGATTGTCCTTTTAGCAGCATGATGAGCCAGGGTTAGATGGTAAAGATGTGACTTGGAAGTTTTAAAATTTATCTTTGGCCACAAGTTTATGGTTCATAATACTTGGCAAGGGTGCTAAGATGGTGATTATAATGACAAACATACTACCTTGATAAGCCATCACTTTCCTTTCAGGTTTTCTGGGACAGGTTGTTGTGTTTCTAATGCATTGATATTAGGATCTGTCAGTTGCCCTCAAGGGTGGAGACCCCCTCAGCCCTACACTGGCTGTTCTTATCTCATCCCTGAATCTCTGGTGGAACAATCTCTGCTTCCTTCAGATACGGTTGCCAGTTAATATTGCATATCCTTTTTGAAAAACCCCTCCATCCTCCCTGCCTCCCACCTCTGATCCTCTTGTTGTGTGTTCCCCCCACAGCATGTGATTGCCATCCCGTGGGTGCAGCTGGGAAAACCTGTAATCAAACCACAGGGCAATGTCCCTGCAAAGATGGCGTGACGGGCATAACTTGCAATCGATGTGCCAAAGGTTACCAGCAAAGCAGATCTCCCATTGCCCCCTGCATAAGTAGGTGGATGCTATTTCTGAAATCTATACCATAACAGAACTAATCCTGAGTTTGGCCTGTTAACTAACCACTGACTGGATAAACTCATTTAGTGTTTTATCTGTATAGATTGTTGGCTATTTCACACATTACTGTTTAAATGGGTACATGTTATGACCCCATATTGTTACCCACTGTAAGTGCCTTTCTTTTTGAACCCATGTACTTTTTAATCTCTAACTCATTTGCATAGCGCAAAACTGGACCCAATAGCAAGGTGAGAAACAGACATCAAGTACACCTTGAGTGGGTATATACTGTGGGTCTGTAATGTGTAATCATTGAAAATATAACCTGTGCAGTGGCCCCGCATGCTGTGTCTGTGTTGCCTTTTTGCATGCATTTATGTATATGACTGTGTGGATGAATTTTGTGCATCTCATTGGCCACTCTGGTTAGGCTATATGAATCCAATTAAATGGCAACTTGATATTTCCAACCTGATTCATGTCTGGCCTTTGGAGCTACTGGATATCATTAGCAGATCGGAAATGAGCCGCTGAGAATTAATCCTGTTAGTAAGGAGGATCCTACCACATTCAACCCTCTCTACTGATCAAAGTCTGAAGCTTGCCTCCAGCATATGAAGCTTTTCTGACAACAGAAGAGCCACTTAAGTTAGAGGACATCTCCTTAAGTTGGAAGATGGCTTCAAACTTTGCTCAGTGGAACGGTAAGATAGCAGTAAGATCCACCCCTCCTTTTTGTACAGGACACCCATTCATCAGCAAACACCCATCCTGAGTTCTGTTTTGGTCACACTGGAATGCTGGGAAGTGATTTTCTAGGTATATAGATAAATATTGATCGTTACGGCCAATGATGTTTGGTAGTTCCAAAGGCCAGCCTTGAGGTGTAGAAAAAAATGTTTTTAAAATATTGTGTTGCGTATTAGATTTGTTGAGTGGCTGTTATGTTGCTGTAGATCATAAAACGTCAACTATTTCCTATTCACTTTTCCTGCCCCTATTGCTGCCTGTTGTCACTGCTGTTTCTGATTATTTTATGCTACTCAAGATATTAAAATTGTTGAAGCAGGCCATGTCTCCGTCTGCCTTTAAAAATATCAGAGCAAAATCCCTTGCAACCTTGGAAAGCAAAAGGGCTGCCCCTGGAAATAAAGACCAGCCACATCATGCCCATCATTGAGTTCCCTTGGTACTAATGCAGAAAGAGTTCTTTGCGGGATGCCCAGATCCCGCTCCCAATACGCATTTCAAATAGTCTTGAATAAACATCACTGGATATACCTGTGGTCTGAAGGCACACAGTGCGGCAAGCTTGTTCAAGCTATGTTGATCTTACCTTGGGTTGCTGTTGTGCACTAAGACCACGATCTCATGGTCTCCCGTAATGGCGACCGCCCAGTGGTCAGCGCACAGGGTCAGAATCTACCTGAGCTTCAGCCAGGTAGAACAATAGCCAGTTGGATCCTGAGTGACCACCAATTACGAGCCTAGGTCTCCCGCTGGGGGACCTATGAACTACAACCACGGACTTAAGGCTCTGAGCCCGGGGTTCCCCATGTTCCATCTGACCCTCAATAAAGAGCTTTACTATGAAATCACTACCACTCACCTCCCAACTCCAATACTTTCCAGTTGCCATCCTCCAGAAGGAGCCTGAGGATCCTCTCCTCCAGAATTACAACTGGTCTCCAGATAACAGAGATTATTTCCCCTGGAGAAAATGGCTACTTTGGAGGGTGGACTCTATGGCATTATATACCCCTGAGGTCTCTCCCTTCCCTAAACTTCACACTCCCCAGGCTCCACCCCCCAAATCCCCAGGATTCCCCCAAGAGTTGGCAACCACAGTCTTATGAGTACCTGGATGGGAGCTCTATGCGTGCCATTTTCAGTTCCACACAGGATGAGTGAGATACAAAAATAGTCCATAAATAACTACAAGTCACCCCAACATCTATTATTTTGCACTTTCAGGATCACATATGAGGGTCAATTAATGCAAAACGTGTTTTCGTCATCATTTTGTTCACAAGAACTGGAGGACAGAAGCAAAGGAGTTATTCCGCTTTGTTATCATTTTATGTTCTGTATACACAGATTTAAAGCCAGTTTGGTGTCGTGGTTAAGTGCGCGGACTCTAATCTGGGAGAACCGGGTTTGATTCCCCACTCCTCCACTTGCACCTGCTGGATGACCTTGGGCAAGCCATAGCTCTGTCCCAGCTGTTCTCTCAAGGGCTGAGGACAGACTGGCAATCTGGAGTGGGATGAATCTGGAAACAAAAGCTGCGGGGGAAAAGTCCCCCGGGGCTGGCTGTCCACTTTGGCCAGGGTATTGCGCAAGGATGCCATTACGGAGTGTTCAGACTGCTGCGGAGTGGCCCCAGGTGGGCTGGCCTCCGCAGCTCGTGATAGGGCTGTTTCGGCAATTTGCGCATGCGCTCATGTGCGCATGAGAGCTTTTGCGCAAACTGGCAAAATGCTGTATTTGCACTGCTGCCTCCGCTTGCCTCCCGCCTTCTTCTGGTTCACACTGCCTGGAAGCGGGAGGCAAGCGCAAGATGGCCTCCTGACACCGGTTTCTCCCGGTGTCCTTCTAAAGCGCAAGAAAACCGGCTTCAAAGCGGGTAAGTGCGGAAGGGAGCCGAGGGACAGCTGCGCATGTCTGAACAGGCTCCCTTCCCCCGCTTCCCATGTGGACCTATCCCGGGGCAGATTGCCAGTCTGTCCTCAGCCAAGGACAGTTGTCTCAGAGCTCTCTCAGCCCCACCTACCTCACAGGGTGTCTGTTGTGGGGAGGGGAAGGGAAAGGAGTTTGTAAGCCGCTCTGAGACTCCAAGTGAGTGAAGGGTGGGGTATAAATCCAATCCCTTCTTCTTCTTCTTCTTAAACAAAATCCACTCTTCATCAAAGTCAGTACTTTGATTGTGTAAACAGTCAATGACCTTATTCATATGTTCAAAAACTGGGTACAGTTAATGTATGGAGTGGTGATCCGAACTGAAGCGGTAAGACCTACCCCCTCTCCAGTTTCCATGCATTGATTTTATTTTTTTGCACAGAGCCTAGAATATACACATGAAGGCTAATTTGTGCAGACTCTACTCTGTAAAATGCTGGATACAGATTTTCACGTAACTTGTATTCATATAGGTTCCTGTCATATGGAATGATCAACACATGGCTGTTGGGAGCAAAGCCAATGCGCACAGTTATGATGACACATAATGACTGTACCCAGTTTTTAGAATGTCTAAATAGGGCTCCACTAACCAGCTTTACCACTCTTTAAAAGAAAGAGTGTAAATCGGAGCTGGGGCCAGGTGCTTATTAATTATGCTAAACTGATAATAGTAAATAGTAAATTCTGATGGTAATAATGGTAAATTCTGGGGGAAATGCTAAATATAGCTCTCATAGGCAGTGATCCACGGGATATGTTTGACAGTTTTAATGCCTGCTCAGGAACACTTTATCCACTAATGTCCTAGCCTTATGACCTATTGAATTTTATTTTCTGATTTGCCATTGACTATATTTTAAGGTAACTGCATCTGTTTCTAAAATGCCCCACACAAAAAAATGAAAAGCAATTACTGTTGGAACCAGATATTGTTCTAGAAATATGTGGCTCTTGCTTTGATGCTACCCTGATACATCAAAATCCATGGAAACAGCAAATCATTGCTGTTTGCAACGCCATCCAGAGGGCAGCCTCAGCATCCAGTTGTCATTGCCCGCTTTGTTCTGTGAGAGGGCTCCGGAAGCTTTCCTTAACTGGAGAGGATAACTACCTCTCGGCCCCAGTTTTTCTCTTTCTCTGTCTACTTTTTCTTCTTTCCCACAGAAATTCCGGTTGCTCCTCCCACGACTGTGGCCAGCAGCACGGAAGAACCTGCAGGTATGTTATTTGTTTTGCTTTTAACCTATTCAACTTTCTTCATAAAATATCTCTTCTGTGACAGGGAAGATTTACAGCCAAAATTGTAGCCAGTATTAAGTAGAAGTAAATGAGGCTGAAAATCATCCAGAGCTTTTTATTTTTTTGGGGGGGGGGGGGGGAGCACAGTCACATACTTGATAAATGCATTCTCCTTTTTAGAATAATATAAGCAGCATTACAGGTTAAGGGTTGATCCTTTCTTTCCCCATATCAGCCCCAGAGGTCACTGAGGTCAGGCACTCAGAATCGCCTGACTTGCCCCGGTCCGAAAGAAGCCCGTTTGACTTCTACCAGGGCCAGGGCTTTCTTGGTGGCGGCTCCTTACTGGTGGAACGAGCTCCCGGATGACATCAGGGCCCTGCGGGACTTATTGCAATTCCGCAGGGCCTGTAAGACGGAGCTCTTCCGCCAGGCTTTCAAATAGGAGCCGCCATCGGGTGGAGAACTGGCTATTAACACCGCCCTGGTCCTGGGGGAGTACCCCTGCCGCCTTCGCTTACCGGAAAACTCTGAAGTCGCCATCTTGGAAAATTTTATTGTAATGTTTTTAACGGTTTTATATTGTAAACCTTTATGGTATTGGGTTTCTGTTAGCCGCCTTGAGCCGGTTCGCTGGCTAGGCGGGATACAAATAGAACAAATAAATAAATAAATAAATTAGCAAAAGAATAGGATATTTACATGGTATTTCATAAAAATATTACAACATGCACTGCTTTCCTAGAATATGTCAGTTTCTTGAATGGGGCTGTACAGTCGTGTGTAAACTCACCTAGAGGATCTCAGCTGATTCCATAACTCTTCAGCTGTACCCAGTCAGGTGAGCTGAACTTCTGGATCAGGCTAAGAATGAGAGGTCAGACCTATAACTGGGCTCCCATTTACAAACCTTTTACTTCAGTTACGCAGTGAAGGGTCTCGGCATGGGAGCCCAGTTAACCTGTGTATCATCTAAACTGTGACCTTTTAAACGGGGTGGATTCTGTTTGATTGAGTTCGGACCATTGGTTTCACACCCCGTAATCTGTGTATTCTTTTCCTTTACAAATTTGCCATCATCCCTTGAAACTATGATATTCCCTGCAACAGACAGCTTTTGAATGGTAATAGCTAGCAACATGCCCATCAGAATTACAGATGTGGTAAGTATGGCAGCCCACAGCATGTGATGGGAGACCGCCGCCGCCCCAGGCTAGGAAGCAGCAGGAATCAGGACTTCAGCGTAGATCCCTGCTTTGCAGCCCAGCTTCTGGCACCAATATTTCATGAAGGGGGAAGACAGTCAGCAATGCTTCTCTGTGTGATTTACAAGCAGGAATGCATTGCTTCTTCTGTCAGTTGGTCATTTAGGAGTCTTCCACATGCCTTATGTGCCTCGAGATCTATGCATTTGGGGAGCATTTTTCCCCTGCTGACCATGGGTTTCCCCAGGTTTTCTCTGATCTTTCTCAGACTTGCTTAGTTCCAAAGTTTTGAGGAAAGATTGCAGTAAAACCTGGATAGCTGCTGTGTAGCTGGGGAAATTCAGGTTTCCTGGCCCTCATGGTAGCCACGTGGTCCCCACAGCAGCCATTTCTTCCTCCTGCCACCAGTGGGCTTCTTAAAAAGTTGGCACTAGAATACCGTTATGTCAATATACCATTGTAACAAAAGGTATTACCAACGTTTCTGAATTTGTTTTTCTAAAAGTAGGAGCTTTGCAAAGGAAGGGGCTATAGATTTACTTTTTAAAAAATGAAAGCTGGGAATTCAACGAAACGGAGATATCTATTGTTACAACAGTATAACAGTATTCTGTGTCACAACAATATAATGATATTCTAGGGCTGATTTTTTTAAAAAATTCAAAAGCCCTGGTGGTCCAGGAGAGGGGGGGCGGCCACTTCTGAGGGACTGGGGCACCTGCCACAGGGGAATCCTGTTGACGATGTGCTTTATTTGCAGCACCAGCAATGGGGAAACCAAAAAATCCCTTCCCTGTATGAAAGAAATCAAATGGGGGGGGGGGGGGGACCTGCCATATTGTAGCTTGAGTCAATTCTTTAACGTTGTGAAATTTGATTGTTTGATTTTATACCTTTGTGTATGCTGGTTATCGACTATAAAATAAAATCATCATCATCATAAAAAACTAGCATTTGATAGAAAATGAATAAGATTCCCATAATTATGCTGGTATAGTGGTAGTGAAGAGGGGGGGCCCTATAGGGTGGTGGCTGGAGGTCAGTGGGGATGACAACTAGGGTTGCCAGCCTCCAGGTGGGGCCTGGGGATCTCCTGCTTTTACAACCGATCCCCAGCTGACAGAGATCAGCTCCCTTGGAGAAAATGGCTGCTTTGGAGGGTGGACTCTGTGGCATTGTACCATGCTGAGGCCCCTCCCCTCCCCAAACCCCACCTTCTCCTGGCTCCACCCTCAAAGTCCCCAGGTATTTTCCAACCTGGACTTGGCAACCCTAATTACAACTCCTGTCCAGGTGACAGAGATCGGGGCTGATTCTGCATTGGCTTTTCCCTCCATTGTTTTAGCAAACCCACGTAGGAACAGAAATTCCCCTCTGCATTGCATGCTGCTTTCACTTCCTTTTTTTTTAATTCATGATTTTTAATACTTTCAAACAAAACAAGACAAACAAACATACACACAAATAGGAGAGTAGTATTGGTAACACTATGCGCTTTAAACTGCCTCATACAAATATACTACATATCTCACTATGTCACTCTTACTACCATGATATGTTTACAATTTAAGCAATATCTAAACATTCCACTGCCATTTTTCTATACATCTATCTTTGAGTTTAACTGTTGGAATATTCCTGTTAGGGAATATGTTCAGCGGAGAAAAATAGTAAAACATTAGCTTTGTAGAGCATTAAGAGTCTGAGTCCATGTGTCTTTAAAAGGTAAAAGTTTACTATACGCCTATCATGGGAAAAAGGTAAACAGGATACGAAATAACAACAGAGCTAGATTCTACATCTTTACAGCTAGAGATCCAAACAGCAAGAGAGATGGCGTCTTCCCCCAAAGCCAGAACAAAGGCAGAGGAAAGAAACCATAAAATGCAAATATTTAGTACATGGTTTCCAATCAGGGAGTTAGGGTCCTAACAAAGTTTCCCGGGCAAACTGTTGTGTATACAGATTGGTTACAAACAAACATGTGACTTACTATGACCAATACAGAACAACAGCAACCCAGTAGATACACTGAAGTGTTTTAACTTTCTATACCCAACATTAACTCAATAAGATAACATGATTTCTACTGGCTGCCAGTGTGGTGTAGTGGTTAAGTGCGCGGACTCTAATCTGGGAGAACCAGGTTTGATTCCCCACTCCTCCACTTGGGCAAGCCATAGCTCTGGACCAGCTGTTCCCTCAAGGACAGCTTGGGAAAGAGCTCTCTCAGCCCCACCCACCTCACGGGGTGTCTGTTGTGGGGAGGGGAGGGGAGGGGAAAGGAGTTTGTAAGCCGCTCTGAGACTCCAAGTGAGTGAAGGGCGGGGTATAAATCCAATCTCTTCTTCTTCTTCTTCTTCTTCTTTATCTAAGCATTCTATATTAATCTTTTAAAAACTATGTGAGTACCATTCCCCTACTTCATAATAAAATTCTTTTCTCGTGCTTTTTATAGAAGTTTATTTAAACTGCTGGAATCCTTAGGTCAAAATTGAATACGTTACTTTTTATAGAAAATTTGAACCTTAACACCTGTGAGACGGTCCCAATAGATATAATCCACAACAGGTCTCCTTAAACAGATAGTCCTTTATTTTGCAGAAAAGATCACGTTGGACAGACACTTCTTCTGTTGGTAATGCCCAAGCTTAGAAGTACAATCATAATTCTACTGGATATGAAATATGGTCTGGCTACCTTCTACCAATCAATACATAGCATATTTGGTGCCCAATTATACTGGCTTAATGTTCCCAAGGAAAGCATGGCAAAATGGGTTCTCAAGGAAAAATGCTGTTGAACATTCTAAGGCTGAGGACAGACTGCCAGTCTGCCGCGCCTCCGCGGCGTGGCAGACTGGGGTGGGGGGAATTTCCCCCGCGGTGCGGCGTTCGCACACCGCCGGAAGGAAGCTGCCTGCAGTATTCAGACTGCGAGCGGCTTCCTGCAGCGGCGGGCAGTCGCTGCGCGGCTCCCCCTCCTGGCGCATGTTCACACCCACTCCAGCGGGTGGAACGTGCGCACAGTGCGTGGCGCGCCGCAGCAGCCGAGCACCACTTTGAAGTGGTGCTCGTCCGGTGCGGGAGGAGCGCGGCGCTGGACGCGATGCGTCCGGGCCACCTCCTGGGGGCAGATGCAGCAGTCTGAACGGCCGCTCTGCCTCCGCTTTTGAAGCAGAGGCAGAGCACCTGAGACTGCCAGTCTGTCCTCAGCCTAAGAGAACTGTTCCCAGAGAAATTAAGAAAACAGAAACCTTAACACCTGTGGTTCATGTAACACATAACAGGAGGCACTTCCTTCTAAGGTTGCTAGTTGAGGAGGCTAGAGATAACAGCGGATGAGTAATGAGCATGCGCAAAGCAAGCGAGGCGAAGCTAACTGTGCGTTCCAGTGGGAGGGGTCAGGTTCCCTATGCTAGCTCCCGGGCGGGACCTGTAAAGCTGAAAGGAACGCAGCAAACCCAAAACAATGCAACAGAATCAGAGTATGAATCGTATGAGAGGAGCAGACACCCCAGGCTATGGCAGTTCACTGACAACAACTGAATAGGTTTTCATTCTATATGGTTATCAGTTATCAGCCTTGGACAATCTTATTCTAATAAGCATTTCTGGATATTCCCTAGGCTGGAGTTTTCCTTATGCAATCCATACTCTTTTTGTTAAGCCATTTAAAAGACTAGTTTTCATCTGCCCATAGATATTTTAAATGTAGACTAAATTTCTGTAAATATATAAGCATATAAATGGGAGCTCTCCAAACCAATCTTATAACAAAGTCTCTAAGCTGGTCTTATTACTATACCTTAATTTTTTCCTCTTCTTCATTTTGTAATTTCTTCTTTTTAATAGTCTTGGATTTATGCCGTTTCTCCTTGCACGTGAAAAGGCTTTCTTTCATGATTTGCCATCTATATTCAATGCTTAGGATTGTTTCATCTTTTCTCTGGTGTGTTTTCCTCTTTGTTCTTTTAAGGGTTCCAGGGTTTGACAGTCCTTTAGTAGCAGTGTTATTCTCACTTCCTTTGACCATCGGATTTTATGGTAGCCTCCACACAGTCCATGCCACTTCCACTTCCTTTGACCATTGGCAGGGGTCCGTTGGAGTGGGAGCGCACAGGAGCGCAGCTTCGGGAGTGAGAAGCCCAGGGGGCAGGCACATGACCAAGCCCTGCCCCCTCCTCGGCTTCCCCGAGCAGTACAGAGGCCCAGCGCCCCGGGGAAAGCCCTGCTAGGGTCTTTATTGATTTTAATGTTTTGTTTTAATATTGATAATTTTATCATTGTTCCTTTTATGACTGTGTGCTGCTTTTCCAGAGACTTGCTCAAGGTGGCATCTAGATTTTCTAAGTATACCATTTTTTATCTGGGCACATGGCACATAAGTACTGGAGAAATTTCACCAACCCTTCAGCAGCTTCCACCTTATCAGTTTGGTGTAGTGGTCAGGAGTTGGACTGTAATCTGGGAGAACCGGGTTTGATTCCCCACTCCTCCACATGCAGCTGCTGGTGTGATTTTGGGCCAGTCACAAGTTCTCTCATGAGCAGTTCTCAGAAGACCTCTCTCAGCCCCACCTACCTCTCAGGGTGTCTTGTTGTGGGGAGGGGAAGGGGAAGGGATGGGTGGTGCACATGTCCTGGGTATCTCAAGTCCACTTGAAACCTGGTGGTTTCAAGGGAGCAGGAAGAGAATGAGGGTGTGTTCTTTACGTTTATTTTTATTGCACAAAGTATTAGATGGGGAAGGGAATGGAGGAAAAGCAGGTCAGTTTCACTCACCTGTGGAGTGGAGCCTGAGGGGTGGGTGTTGCCTTCTGACACACTTCCGGTATGTTAGGGGGTGTGGCATATGCAAATGAGTCATGCAAATGAGTTATGGTAATGAACTCCTGCACCTCTTTTTCTACGAAATGACCCCTGACCATCGGATTTTATGGTATCTGCTACATAGATTTATGGCCATTTTATGGCTGTTGAAGGGTGACTTTGGAGTCAGTACAGCATTGGCCCAGGGTATTTGAATGTGGTTTTGAGCTGCACTTTTCCCTCCCAGGTGAGAAAATATGGAGCAAATGCTAGATGCAGAATCCTCCCAGGTCTGCTGGGTGGAGCGTTTGAGAGTTGTTCCCCTTTTGTACATTGGATCCTTGGATCTCCCCCACACAAACCAATGCCAATCTGCAGGCAACCTGGAGGGCAGGTAAAGGGCTACCCCAGGGAGGTCTGCAGTGACTTTAATTCCTCTAGCTGGGGGGGGGGGTGTTTTGACAAACTCCTTCCCCTTTTGTACATTGGGCCCTAGGATCTGCCACCCATGCCAATCTGCAGGCAACTAGGAGGGCTGGTAGAGGGCCATCCTGGGGAGGTCCGCAGTGACTTTGATGTGTCTAGCTTGCAGGGGAGCAGTGTTGGACACACTCCTGAAGCTGCAGCTATGATTTCCCCAAAGAGTACTTTCCTGGGGGCACCTGCTTTGGGGGGCCATAACTCAGCCCCCCCTAAATTCAGTCCTCACCAAATTTGGAAGGCAGGTAGAGGAGAGTCAGCTGAAAACTTGCTGCAAGTTTGGCTTATCTAGCCCATGGGGGGCATTCTAGCACGGCCTGAAGTCACAGACCACACGAACCATGGACCAGTAGCCCCTGTAAGAAGAGCTTGGTAAGCTCTTGGAGGATTGGCCATATCAGGGGTGTATCACCTAAAATGCAAAGGCGTTCCTGCTAGAAAAAAGAGCCCTGCCACAAACCATGGACCAATATGACCCTCTATTTTTCTGGTCCATTCCCATCCCTACTCTGAGCCATTTTAAACCCCTGCTTTCTGTTCCCTGTTGCTTTTTATGGGGAGCAGAAAGCAGGGGTTTAAACTTTAAATGGCTCATGAACTGAGACAAACTGGTTTGGTTCATGAACCAGCATATTGGTTTCTGATTCGGTTCATGGTTCAGTCACGAACCGCGAACTGAACCACAAAAATGTGGTTTGTGCCCATCCCTAGATATAAATGCCATTTATACTTTATGCCCTCCCTAAGTCCTCAGTTCTGTAGGGAAAGTGCTGCTCAATGCATTACGCCTAGCCCTGTCCGTACACCTGGGGTCGCCGGCATGCCTCCAAACCAGACAGGGGAGCATGGCCCAGACCCAGCCGGATCAAAGCCTTCCGAGTCACGGTCCAAAACTGGAACTTTGTAAGAGGGGTGCTGTCGCTATGCCGAAACAAATAGCCCGGGCCATCACCCCGAAGTGCCAAGTACCGACTCATGGCGGCGACTGGGCACAATGCTCAATGTCTCCTGTTGAAGGGATGTGAGAATTACAGAGGGTTTGGCTATGCTTTTCCTATGGTGGCACTGTGGAATGCTCCATCTATACAAGCTTGTGTGGGCTCTCACAATGCTGACTCCGAACTGGACCCTAATTCAAGCACACTCCCCTTACCCCGCTGATCAGTCTTAGATCTACGCAACCTAATCCGAAGCTGAAAATTAATAATTGATACATCCCTAAGCTCCAGAGCTGCACCGGAAACATCAGCCCGAGAGCCCGCCACCAGTTCGCTAATCCTGAGCGCCCCCAAAAAAGCGGTCAGCGAAGTGGCATGAAACAGGCCCACCTCGTAGCTGTCACTACAACAAGAGGGCCACTGGCCCTCCAACCCCCTCAGGACCACGGGTGTCAAAGGTTCCCTAGTGTCTACTGCCCTAAGGGATTCTCGAGACCATCCCTCGAGCATCTTCCGGGGACGGAAGTCACCCGTGGTGTCCTCATGACCCGAGGCCTTACTAGCAAAAGCCAGCGCAGACAGCTTGCCCCTGATTGTGTGAGCTGAAAGGCCGCCATTCCTTAGTGACACACAAAATTGCATCAAGTGCGACACAGGAATAGGCCAGACCTGCTGCAAACCCGCTCCAGCCCTGAAGGACAGAAACTGCTTACCAGCCGTCAGGTAAGCTCTCCTGGTAGAAGGGGCGAGTGCCAGGCTCATTGCCCTGTCGGCCTCAGCCCTCCAATCCCCCACACCTCGGCGGGCATCCGTGCCGGGAGCGGGTCGGCCTCTGGAGCCAGCTGACGAAACCTCTCCATCTGTTTGCGAGAGAGAGCATCAGCGATCCCATTAGCGACCCCCGGGATGTGTCTAGCCCTAAACAAGATGTTAAATTTAAGGCACTGCAAAGTAAAAGCCCGAACCAAAGCCATGACCCTGGGGGATTTGGATGTAAGGGCATTGATGACATGAACCGTGGACTGGTTGTCACACCAGAAGTGGACAGTCCTATTAGCTAAATCAGCTGGCCAAATCCACACCGCTGCGACAATTAGAAAAAACACCAGGAAGATGAGGTCCTTGACCCACCCAGCCCGAAACCAATCTTTAGGCCAGTCCCCGGCACACCAATGCCCCCTGAAGTAAATTCCGTAACCAGATGAGCCGGCCGCATCAGATGAAATCTGAAGCTCAGCCTCTAGCAAGAGCTCATCCCACCACAGAGAGACCCCGTTGAACGAGTCCAGAAACTGTTCCCACACAAAGAGGTCCTCCCTCATCCCCTTGGAGACCTTGGTCCTATGGTGTGGGAGACGGAGGCCTCTCATTAAGTCACATAGCCTCCTCACAAATGCCCTACCCGGCGCCACAACTTTGCATGCAAAGTTGAGGTGACCTACCAACTGCTGCAGCTCCAAGAGAGTGACCCTTTTAAGGGACCTAACAGAGATAACCCGCGCCTTTAATGCGTCCAATTTTTCTTGGGGTAACCTGCAGCACAAACTAACCGTATCAATCTCAATACCTAAAAACGTTAATGTGGAGGTCGGGCGCTCAGTCTTTTCCTGAGCAAGAGGGACACCCAGCTCATCAGCCAGGTAGACAAAACTGTCAAGCAGGAAACGACACTGACCAGAACCCCTCTTGCCCGCGAAAAGAAAATCATCCAAATAATGGGCGGTACTACAGAGACCAGTCCTGGTTCTCAAGGCCCATTCCAAAAATGAACTGAACCTCTCGAAAGCAGAACAGGACACCGAGCAGCCCATGGGTAGGGCCCGATCCATGTAAAATTTCCCTTCAAAGGCAAATCCGAGTAGCTCAAAATCCTCAGGGTGCACCGGGAGGAGCCGAAAGGCTGATTTAATGTCACATTTCGCCAATTCGGCCCCCACACCACAGAGGCGGACCACCCGCATGGCCTGATCAAAGGAAGTGTATTTGACAGAGCATAATTCACCTGGGATGGCATCATTCACCGACCCCCCCCGAGGGTAGGACAGGTGATGAATGAGGCGAAACTCACCAGGAGCCTTTTTTTGGAACTACACCTAAAGGGGAAACTCTTAAATTGGCCACTGGCGGACTAACAAACGGGCCCAAAACCCTGCCCTCCTTACACTCCTTGGCAATCTTGGCCCTAACTATGTCCTCCATGCCCAGAACCGACTTTAAATTGCTAGCCAAATAGGGAACCCTCATCCCCTGAAACGGTATGTGAAAACCAACAGTGAACCCTTCCAAGAGGTAGGCCCTGTCACCCATCCTTGGATAACTACGCAACCAGCGTCTCAAAACTCCCAATTTAATCGGGCTAGGGCCCTTTATCAGAAGAGGGGTTGTGCGGCTTCCCCCCCCCCCCGAGTACTTGCCTCCTTTGCCTCCTCCACGGCCCTTCGGCCGTGGACAACTGGATAAGGGATGAGGTCCGGCGCACAAGGGGCACTCATGCCTAAAAGTGCATGACTTATGACTACAGGTTCCCTGGGAAGAAAACTCCCAGCAAAGCTGGCGTCGTTGAACCGCCTGCCCCGCCACAGGGCGGGAACCTGACTGCACTGGCGCCCTCTTAACAGAATGGCCGCTATGAGACTGCTCACCCCAAGCCGACCTGGCCGGAGACATGATTTGTAGCCACAAGGTAGAACATATCCGGTCCCATCGCATGGCCGGGTTAATGGCTGCCCTCATTCTAAATTGTTCATCATATTGCGACCAAGCCGGGCTCGGGAAGTCTGTATAGGCCTTGTAGATGATGTCCAAATACTGGAGCATCGAAGAGGCCCTCCACGGCTGGTGTCGCACTATGACTGCTGCGTAAATTAGAAAACCCGGAAACCAGTTGGCCCATGTCCTATCTACTACCCGGCGCTTTAAGCGCTCCTTTTCTCTGTCGTCCAAATTATCCTTGTCCTTTTTCTCTAACTCCCAATAAAGTAAACTAAATACATCTATAAACTCCCCTTTAAGTATCTTATCTTTAGTTGCCATTGAAAGATGGTCACCTAAAGGTAGGTCTGCGTCACCACTCGGAACCGCCCCCGCAGCCACTGAATCATATGCTGACCCACCTCCATAAGGGTAACCCGCATTAGGCTGGGGAAAACCCCAGTATGGCCCAGCTTCCTGACACCCAGAAGGAGAGCTATAAAAGGAGTGTGAAGGCCAAGTAACCTGTGATATATGGGAAGAGGCGGCGCCCTGCTCAAATGCCAGGCCCAGAGGCTGGCCAGGGTGCGGCAGAGGCAAAGCGGCTGAACTCTCGCCGCCTGGGCCCCAAGGCCACGTTGATCCCTGCCCACCCAATGCCATCTCCTTACCTCCGGTAATTTGGGAAGACAAGTAAAGCGCCATCTGCTGCTCCCTTACACCTGGACCCTGTTGGCTAGACTCCGGTCCCACCAGGCCTGAAGCTGCCGCCTCCTACCTGTCTTCCAAAAAGGCCAAACGTGCCAGCACCTGTGCTTGAAAAGACACATTGGCACATTTGTCAACCAGTAAACCACCCACTGGCATACCACGTTCCTTTTCAAGCGCCTCCAGTCGCTGAAGAATGGCCACGTTTATCACATTCTCCTCTTCCTCATCACTGGAAACCACAGGATCAGGCCATGCCAGAGGTCTTTTCGGCGCCGGGCACTTGCCCTTGCCCTTACCTTTTCCAGATGCCATAACCACAAACTATTGATGATGTAAACAAAATGAAATGTCAGTGAAATGATGCAGTCAGATTCCACACCTAATGCTCCCATAGGTATCCAGTATAGTAGGCCACCTAAAATGGCCGCCGCAGACCTCTAACAAAATGGCCCCCGACCATGAGGCTCAAAAGACCTCACTATAATGGCCGCCTATCACCCAAGTGATGCAACCTTGTAAGGCTAACCGACCTTACTAAAATGGCCGCCGAACTAGTTCAGCAGCTGAACCTGCAAAACAGCCCTATACCCAACAATGCCAAAACAACAGTCCCTGGCCCCAGGCAGTCCCTGCCCTTAGGGAGGGGGTGGGGGCGACGGAGAAAGGGTGGCAAAAGTGGGAGCACTGATAGCAGCCGCGACTGCTATAACCTTCTGTCGGGGGGGGGGGAGGAAAGCAGGCAAGCTAGCGCAGCCGCCACCTCTAACTTAAATAGCCCAAGGAGACCTACACCTGCCCAACCCCTCGTAAGAAAAAAGGGGGGGCCGCCGAGCCGCCACAGAAATAGGACGGGGGAGGGGCACCGCGGCAACCGTAGCCCGGCTGTCGTCTCGCCCTCTCTCACTGCTGCCTGAGCCTAAACCAAATACGTGGGGGGGGGGAACCGCGGCAAAACCTGAGCCCTGCCGTCGGCTCTCTCCCCGTCGTCAGCTTGCTGTCTGCTCTACTACCTCCCAGCTGCCTTAGCCTCAACCAAAGCCGAGGGGGGAAACCGCAGAAAAAACGGAGCCCCGCCGGCGGCTCTCTCCTCCTCTTAAGCTCTCCCTCTATCCCTCCCCCACTGGACCAAATAGAAGCCCGATAGGACGAAACAAGCCGCCCAAACACCCCCGCAGGTAATCGGGGAGCCGGCTGCCTGCAAGGAGGGGGGGGCGAGCAAACACACCCCCTCCAACCCGGGGGGTAAACTCCATCGGGGAAAGCTGCCCTGTCACAGTTTGGGGGGGGGGGGCGAACGCCACTCAGCCTCCTCGACCGGGACCACCCTCGCAATGCCCTCTGACTTCACTCTCTCCCGGCCTCAACGCCGCTGCCGGGAAGAGAACAACCGACCCAAACGAGCTCAGAAGCTGACTGCGAAGACGGGAGCGGGGCAACGGCTCAAATCGAGCAAGCCCCGCCCCTCGCCCAGCCAATGAGCACAGAGAACTCTGTTGCTGCCTCGCATCATGCGAGGTGGCAAACTTGCTCCCCCTCGCCACGGCGATGCCGGGTGGTGGGGAGCCCATTCTTTGGATGGATGATGGCCCTACCTTCAGCAGTGCATTGGAATATATCACATAGATAGACAGACAGACAGACAATAGATAAAGCCTTGCAGCTGTGGAATGGATAAATGGATAAAAAGCTGCAGTAGTATAAACAGATTAATCCATGAACATTGTGTACAAAGCTGTGCCATGAATCTAATATGACCTGCCTCTTTTCTAACGTACCTGAATTCTACCTTGCAGTTTTTTCCCCAATGGCTACTATTAGTTGCATTCCTTTCTGACCACAAAGGCCTTCCTGGTGCATGGAATTGTTGTTGTTCAGTCACTGCTACCTAAAAGATCTGCCTGCATGCTTGGGCAGACACCAGAAATACTAACAGACTGAAACTATTCTTTGCTGTGTTGTATGACCAGCATTTCCTGTAGAGTTTGTTATGTTCCTGACATTTCCCACAAAAATTTAGAAGCACAATGGTGTCAAATATAATCCATTCTGTCTCAGGCTATCACTAGGTTTCATTTGTAGCAGCTGTTATACAATGCAATTACGCAAATGCCCAGACTGATCAGAGCTGGACAGGACAACATCCCAGAGGCTAAGCTTTAGGGAACATTATTTCCCTGCTGTGATGGAGTTGTAGGTTGTGGACAGCAGCAAGTAAACAAAGGAGCTGCTAAGTCACATGACTGAGAGGGCTCGGAATTCTCAGTGAGTGACAGATAACTGTGAACAGCTGACTGTTGAGAAAAACATTTGGAGAGAGCTCTGAGGAGGACAGAAAACTCTGGGCTCAGTGGACTCAGCCATATAGCAGTTTAAGTGGAAAACTGTGGCTGAATAACCCTCTGAACTGGTACCTTCTAATATAAAGAGGAGAGGGACCAGAGAAGGGAAAGTATAAGACCTCAGTAGTCACAAACACCAAATACACTGCTCCAAAGGAACTTATAAGGTGGCTAAGGAAGGGCTAAGGGTCTAGAGGAGTCAGGAAAGCTGGGGTTGTCGCACCAGTAGACTCAAGAGACCAGGTAAATAAAGCCCAAAGGTTAACCACCAAAAAGTTATTGGATAGCGAAGTCAGAGGAGGGTTTTGTGAACTAAAGAACATCTGGGTTATATGGAGAGTACTAAGCCTACAGCATATGTGAAGACAAAGTAACGTGTTTATTCATCAAAGAAACAAAATATCCTGTATAAATACATCCCACCCCCCTGTTGAGTTTTCTGTGTAATAAAGAGCTGTGCTGTTTGACTTTTATATGCATGGGTGCCTGACTTTCTGGTGAAGGCTTATATAGGGCAGTTGTCCTCAATATATAAATAAGTTACCTGAGACCCCAAAGAGACTACTTTTATAGAGAACTGGTCAGCCTTCAGGAAGCAGAACTGATCAGTCACTTCAAAGTAAAATAAACTGAATCCAGTACCAATACAGAAAATAGGTAGGAACGCCATAGCTCAATCACCCCAACGGCCGGGGAGAGGTCATTAAGTTATACCTGCCCTTAGAGATGGATTACATCTGGCCTTTCTATTTTCTAGTTTTATTATTCCATATACACTTAATCTGAGGGGATAGGGCAGAGATGGAGAGAATCCTGATAATTTGCCAGTTAATCAGAAAAAAATATAATGGCTGTCTTGATTAACATTGCTACCAACAATATGATACTGTGCAAAATCATCTCCCCCATCACACATGTGGGTAGATGGTTTAGGTTCATTTCAGATTATATAATTATTATAATTATAAAATATTAGTGGAGTAGTCCAATCCTGTGAATGTTTACTTGGAAGTTAGTCCCACCCACAAAAGTCATTCAGTCATAGCATAGGCTTATGTAAAAAGGCTTTATAGGATAAGGTTTATACTTAAGGACCAGTTCTTTCCAAGCTTTGAGCTTCATTTCCTATAGGTTGCAAACCTTAATGACAGCCTAGCACACTTCCCTTGCTCAGAGGCTAGATTTTCCCTTTGTTTTTCTTCCCCTATTTGACTGAGCAGCCCTTTTCTTCCTTTCTGAAGAACAATGGCTGTCCCACCTTGTCACCCTGTCAATATGACATTTTGCTGCTAGCTTAGCCCAGGGTCCTGAGGAAAGAGTTAAGATCCCCCTTTAACTTAAACTACTGAAATGACACTTGAGACTTTTAAAAAGCTTAAAAATAACAATTTTATTCAACATAGACGTGAAATTAGTGGTAAAAGTTCTGAGGTAAATCAGTATAGGCACAGACAACAATTCATATGTTTCAAGCAGTTGAGAAAAGCTTTTCACAGTGATTTATAATCTTTAAGATGAGAGGCTTTTGTTTCAGTGTTTCCTGAACACTCCAGTATACTTTCTTGAATGTACTTGGCTCTTTTGGTTTCCAGAAGGCAGGGATACTCCGTCCAGTACACAAACTCAGGGCTCATTTCTTAATAGGAGCTCCTTTGTATATTAGGCCACACACCCCTAATGTAGCCAATCCTCCAAGAGCTTATAGAGCTCTTCTTACAGGGGCTACTGTAAGCTCTTGGAGGATTGGCTACATTTATTTATTTATTTATTGGGCTTATATCCCACCCTCCCCGCCTTTCGGCAGGCTCAGGGCAGCTAACAGCATGAGCCATAAACATGGACTGGATGGGCCATTGGCCTGATCCAATATTGGCTTCTCTTATGTTCTTATGTAATGTCGGAGTGGGGTTCATTCTCCTAGCCCCACAATCTGTTACCTTCAGGATGGGACACAGATCGGATGGGGACCGAGCTCGCTCACATCTCTGTCTCCTTCCCTTACACCTTGATCTGGTCCCACTGCCATACCTCCCTCTCCGCAGGAGCACCGGTATCCCCTGGCTGGCCATCAATCCATTTGAGGCCTTTACCCAAAGGTCTCAGCCACCTCTGGGCATCTGACCAGCCCTGATAGATTACCGCCCTGGTTCTTCGCACCTGATCGTCTGATAACAGGCGCTGCCAACCAACTTCCTAGATAGAGGTAGTCTGCAAAAAACAATCTGTCTACCCTAACCTTCTACCTTGCTATCCCCCCCCCACCCTACAAGACTAAACAATCTTAATAATTAAATAAAGGGTAAAAATACAATTTACAACTACCGGCTGCCCCTTATCCTAAACTACCTACATCCCTATCCTAGTTAGCTACTCCATCCTATTCTATTCTACTACAGATCCCACACTGTAATCTCCTCCCCCCTACCTAATCTATAAATCCTCCCAGCTGTTCCCAGGGTTCCCAAAGGCAGGGAGTCACATCAGACCTGCCGAGGGTCCCCCCACCTTCTGGCATTCCAGAGACCAGCGCAAGACAGAGAGGTCTTAGCCCCATGTCTCCAGTTCGTTTCCCCCCTCGTCTTCACTGGTGGGTTTCGCTGGGCTGGAAGATCGAAATTACCATCCACCGCAGGCCCAGAGTAGGTAAGTCCAGCCACCAAGGTCTAACACGGGATGCCGCCGATGGTCCATAAAAACCTAAAGGCACCAAAAGTCCGGTTAGCCTAAGGCAGGCCAGCAAATCACCACTGGGCCCCAACAGAACGGAAAGCTGGGCAAACCAAACAGGGCCAGGCAACACCAAGCAGAGGAGCCGGAAGCCGGGGAGCCAGGGGCCAGGGCCAAACAGCCAAAGTCCGGTCCATCCACCAGAAGAGGCCAAAACAGCCGAAGACAACTGAGGGACCAAGCAACTCAACCAAGGAGCCGGGGGATTCCGAAGCCGAGGAGCCCGGGGAAACCAGCACCGGAAGGCCGAAGGAGGCCACAGAGCTCAAGCAGAGCTGATATATTAGAGGTGTGTGGCCTAATATGCAGAGGAGCTCCTGCTACGAAACCAGCCCTGCACAAACTCCTTCATTAAACACAACAGCATTCTTCTTGAGTTTTTCTGACTCTTCAGGATTTAAAAGGTAGTTTCTAAACACATCTGACCAGGGATCACTACATTCCTCAGAGCTATCTCTCTTTTCCAACTGGGTAGGATATGTCTTCTGTCACTAGAAGATCTATCCCCTTTTTTGGCCTGAATGGAAGTCTTCACCTAACTACCCAGTCCTCCTGCCAATCTTCCATCTGTGTTAAATTGCTCTCACTCAGGGCTAAACACAAACCCTGTCAGCAGTAATCCCTTCTCTGTCAGGGCTAGACTCAGATTCATCATTACTAGACTCTTCTCAGCCAGGGCTCAATTTAGCCTGCCCTCTCCTCAGCATTCAGCTCTCAAGTCTTTCTCAGCTCAACTGATACTAACTAATCAGCTCTCTTGGAGTAGCCTGTCACTCATGGCTCTTTGGTTCTATGAGGAATTAACCCTTCACAGTTCTTTATCTGTTTACACAGTGCTTATAAGATTTTAAAGTACAGTCCATCACAGCAGCATTGTCAAGAAACCAAGACTTTTCATAGCCCATTTCATGGTGCATTTTCATGATTCATGACCTCTCCATATAACCTGTATCATGCAGCTCAGATGGAAATGAGGCAACGGATTCCTGTAAAAAATTATTTTATTTACTGGTGAACCCATTAGCTTGCTGAAGTCTGCAAGCACATCATCCCATTTTTGCCTCCTGTCTGAGATACAGGGTACTTTGTGATTATCTCTGGTCCATCCTGACATGGCGAAGCAACAGTCATGGAAGATTTTTATACAGCCATAGTGAGTTCTAACTGAGATACACTGATGCTTCATAGCTCCATTATAGAGAGAAACTCAAAATGATCAACAGCTCCTTATCCCCTACCTCTTTCTTTAACGGGAGAGAACCCCAAGCAAGAATATTCCACAATGGAGCCCTCTTACAATGAAAGAAGCCAAAGGTTATGCCAAGGGTTAGAAGGCGCCCACCAGGGGCTGTAACTTGCTGTCAAAAAAAACCTGAAGTTCTTTGCATCTCCAACCCCAGGGTTTGAGCCTTTTCATTCTGCTTTGGTTCAGCAGGTGGGACATGACTATGTTGCAACAATAGGGCATCTTGATAGGAACTGGGAGGCAAGGAAGCCGGTGTGGATGCCCTTGACAACTGCATTGCATCCTCCTTCAAAATATTTTTCTGTAGTAGGGATTCTGAATCTTTTGTTGAATGAAAATAGCATGAGGGAGATTCCAGGATATGGAGGAATAATAAATTTCCCTTGTTATATCTAAAGGTTAATTTTCTAGTTTGGATTAGTTACTGTAACAATATTAAAGAATGGGGTATATTTGGTTCAGATTGCATAAATCACCTTAATGTGCATTGACCTTTTATTACTTGAAAAAGGACACAGGAATAGCCAGAAGCGGAGGTGGTATACTTTATAAGGAGCTGAGAGATAAGGTATTTTTTCTCTTGGAAGTACTGAGCAGGCAAACTTTGCATTTAGTTAAATCATCCATTAGCTGGAAAGGGAATGTTTCCAAGTCAGAATGGCTGATTAGTCTGTGAAATGGGAGTGGATGAAAGAACACATATTGGTAACAACTGTCTCCCCCCCCCTAAAAAAAGAGTAATATAATGAAGCACCTTTGCTATGCTGCAGTCCAGCCAACAGAGAAGAGGTAATTACAAGGGGCTACAGCTCATACCTTTGATTGAAGGTCAAAGAAGAAGGGGACGGCAAAGGATGAGACGGTTAGACAGTGTCATCGATGCAACGAACATGAAATTAAGCAAACTCCAGAACATGACAGAAGACAGGAGGCCCTGCCGTGATGTGGTCCATGGGGTCACGAAGAATCGGACTCAACTGTGCGACTGAACAACGACAACAGCTCATGACAGGCTACAGAAACCTTCATGTGTCTTTCTGTTCATGGGATTCTGACCATTGTCACTCTAAAATGCAGCCAGTTACTTTCTGGTTCCTGGAGATCCCTAGTAATCTTAGAATGGTCTAAGAAGATTGGGTTGCTGCCCCTGACTCAGCATTTTCACACACACTAAATAACATACTTTCAATCTACTTCCAATACACTTTGCAACTGGATTTTACTGGGTGAAATGGCAAAATCCACTTGCAAACGGTTGCTGAAGTGGATTGAAGTGGCATTATTTAGCACAGGGGTGTCAAACCTGTGGTCCACGTGCCAGAAGCTGCCCACCCAGGCCTTTAATCCAGCCCCAGAGTGGGGCTCTCTTCTCTCTCTCCTCCCCTGCCCGACCTGGCTGTTCTCAGCTTGAGCTGTGTGGGAGTATAAAGAGCCTGGGGTGGGGCTGCCGCGGAGAGCAGGGAACAGAAGGCGGGGCTGCCAGACTTCCCAGCCGCCACTTCCAGCCTCTGCAGTCCTCATCACAGGTAGGAGCGGTGTGTGGGGGGGTCCTTCTGCTCTGATCCTTGTGCTTCTTTTTTTTATTTTAAAACTGGCTTTGCAAAATTCCATAATCCCCCCCTAGGGTTGCCAGCCTCCAGGTGGGGCCTGGGGATCTCCCACTTTTCCAACTGATCTCCAGCTGGCAGAGATCAGCTCCCCTGGAGAAAATGGCTGCTCTGAAGGGTGGACTCCTAAGGCATTGTATCATGCTGAGGCCCCTCCCCTCCCCAAATTCTGCCTTCTCCTGGCTCCACCCCCAAAGTCTCCAGGTATTTTCCAACCCAGGCATGGCAACCCTATCCCCCCCCCCCCAACCTTTCCAGTTTTGGCAGGCATGTTTTAAGGGTGTGGGGGGAAGGTTTGGGACCAGCCCGGGGTTAAAATACAGTGTTCTGCAAGCTCAAGGGACTCCAGTTTTGCAGAGAAACACTAGTTTTAACACACAAACACACCCTCCTAATGTGGAGCTCCAGTGGAATAACAGCAGAACAAGTGCTGAAGAGGACACCCAAAATTATTATCTCAAACCACCCTGTAAAAAAAAAACCGTGAGACCCTGGAGAGCCACTGCCACTCTGAGTAGACCTGGGGCGGGGGGAAGCTTGTGGTGCCCAGCCATTTCATGTTCTTCCCCTGGGTCAGACCATTTATATTTGTAGTTTATATTTCTGAGGGGGGAGGTTTGGGACCAGCCAGGGGTAAAATATTGAGTTCTACAAACTCCCATTTTGCAGAGAAACACTAGTTTTAACACACACACACACACACTCCTAATGTGGAGCTCCAGTGGAATAATAGCAGAACAGGTGCTGAAGAGGACACCCAAAATTATCTCAAACCACCCTAAAAAAAACACCCCGAGACCCTGGAGAGTCACTGACACTCTGGTTAGACCTGGAAGGGGGTGGGGAGAGCTTGCGGTGCTCAGCTGTTTCATGTTCTTCCCCTGGGTCCTAGGCTCAGACCATTTATACGTTTGGTTTAAATTCAGGGGGGTAAGGTTTGGGACGAACCACAGTTAAAATATAGAGTTCAACAAACTCAAGGAACTTCAGTTTTGTAGAGAAATATAAGCCACAATTTGGGGCTCCAATGGAATAGCTGCTATATCTTTAATTGTGTTTTCCTGTGTCCTTTATAAAGTTTATATCTCTGCTACTTGGAATTTCATTTTATGACTCACATGGCCCGGCCTGACAGAATCCAATTTATGTCAAATCTGGCCCTCATCAGAAATGAGTTTGACACTCCTGATTTAGCATGTGTGAAAGTGCCCAATCAGTTCACCTGGTTTACCTCTCAGACTATGTGTTACTTTTTTGTCCATCCTCGGACAAGACAGGGGTTTTGTTATTTCTTTTTGCAGGTTAACTTCTTGCACAAGTAATGTTGTCAGGGGGACACTTCACCTGGGAAAGCTGCACATTTATTCTAGTCCCTCTTAGTGTGATTGGATCCCCGGTCAGTGATTGTTTTGGCATGCTGCTGGGAATCCGGACTGCATTACAGGGTTTCATGATTTATGGATCTTTTCCAGCACTACAGCTTTTTTTAAAAAATGATTTTTTTTATTGCTTTTCTCTAAAACTACAACAGAAAACAGGAAGGGGGAACTACAAACTACGGGAGAAAGAAAAGAAGGCCACTAAAAGCCCAAGTGGCAGGGGTCGTTTTCAATATTGCATAGCTTGGTTGAGATTTCACTTACAATACATTTTAGTAAGATGAAGCATAAGAGTTATGTTTATATACTATTTAGTAATACAGAAGGATTTTTTTAAAGGCTGAAATAGGTACATCAGGCAATTCATGGTTCCAAACATATAACTGGATTCATGTTTCTTATTTTTTCGGTTTCTTCCCCATGGGCTTATTTTTACCAAAGTACCATCTGACTTTAAGTAATTTAGGGGCAGCAGCTTCTAAATCAGATTCAGAGTCCTCCTCAGAGGAGCTGCTCTATGTATCTCCGTGTCTTCCCAAACCATAGTCGCTGTGATCTGATGTCTTGTCGTCCTGTGCTGTTCCTTTCAGTTTGTCTATTGTTTGTCACTGCTCCAAGAAGGCTATAGCTTTTGTAAGAGTCCACTCTTTCTTTTTTTGTCCTTACATTTAAAAGTGAGTCCTTCAGGAAAGAGCCATTTGTAGAATGTAGAATTTTTCTGTAGAAAGGTCAGATTTTTATATTGTTTCCTCTTTTTCCTGATTTCAAATTGAATGTCTTTTAAAACTTTTATGCCTGTACTTTAGATTTTTAGGGTAGTCCCATTAGTTGCTTTGAGTACTTGATCTCTGCGTGATCTTTTGGAAAATCTCACAAAAACCTCTCCAGGCAGATTATTTTTCTTGATGTAATCTGGATAGATCCAATAAACCATATCCATATCTGATTGTAAAAGTTCCGCTGTAGTATCTGCAACCGGTGCCAAAGCATTGCTTAAAAGCTTCTTCAGATCTTCTCTATTGCATTCTGGAACTCCCTGGAATCTCAGTACATAAGTTGATCTTTCCATTTGCAGTTGTAGCAATTGATGTTCATGCGAGGTTCTCTTTTTTTCCACTGCCTTCAGTCGCTGCTTAAGTTTTTTAGTCTTGGCATCCACTTTTTTAACTGATTTGGCAGTTTCCTCTGATCTCAGATTGGTTTCTTCAAGCCGTTTTTGAAGAATCAAATTTCATGTTAAGAATTGTCATCTGGTCCAGCAGAGGGTGCAATGCAGCATTTAACATATTTGGAAAGTCTATGGTTGCTTCCACTTTAGATGATAACCTATTTGAGCTCGCAGTTCCTGGAGAAGGTCTGACTTTAGGTGCCATGATTTCCGTAGTGAGAGACGGGTTGTTTACATTTGGGGAAAGTTCTTTAAAAGTCTCTGGAGCCAGTTAGAGAAAGCTTTAGGCTTATCTGGCTCCTATTTCAGCGAAGAATGCTTTGGTTGCGCCCCTCCTCCTCTCTTATGAATTTTAAAGAGTTCTTATATTTCTGCGGTGGAGTTAACTCCCCCTCCCGCCACTTCAAAGATGAGGATCGGGGGCTTAAATGCTTATCTGTCCCTCTGGATTAACATACGAAATGCTTCATCAGATGTCTTCCACCAGGTAAGAAAAATGCTTTTGACCACCTGCTCACTCATCCCACTGTGCATCTCTGTCGCCATTTCTGGTCGCACAGCGGTGGGACCTATTGGGGCAAAGACGAGCCTCAATCCCTTGGCATTCACCTTGGGAGAGACACCTCTCATGCTCTAGGCTGAGAGCCCCCTACAAGGGCTCAAGGGGGGACCGGGTCCAGCCAGTACCCCTCTGAGCCGCCATGGGCATGGGCCACTATCATCAGAGCTCCAGTGAAAGCGTACTCACCCAGTGAGCACCAAAACCAGAAGTCCAGCTCTACAGCTTTTTTTTTTCTGAAAAATTGAACTATCCTGTCACTAGACATTTTCATTTTGCTCCTTGATTCCCCCCCCCCCCCCTTGACAGATAGACCATGAACAGTAGGCATAATAGATAATCTTCTATGTGTGTTCAGGCAGAGAAAGAAATCCTATCAAGCTGGTAATTTATAGTGGGTTCTGTTTCAGTTGTTGGGGGCAGATGGTTTCCTATTCATGTATTTAATCAGGCAGATTGGAGCTCTCTACAAGTCTGTATCCTTCAGGGCAGCTGTAACCAAGAACTGTGCAGTATGCCCAGCAGTCTGCTGTTCATGAGTACAGTCTCACAAACCATCATTTGACAATCTGTGATCAGGAAGGAAACATGAATGTTTACAATGATGTGCTGGCCAAGGGTGCATTCTCTTGGGATGTGAGATTGCAGGGACAAGGAAGAGCCACGGACAGGTTTATTAATGGTGCCTCAGCTGCCACAGAAGCTTGCCCAAGTGTTGATTTCCATCCTGGCAGCTTCAAGCGAGTGGCTTTAATCTAATTTCATGCTTTATTTGCACCAATTTGTTTTTCAATCAATCTTGCTCAGCAAGAAGAAAGGATATTGCTGGAGGCTCATTTGTTCAGTCTTGTTCCAAGGATGAGGTTAATAGCAGCTATTGCTGCAGGGGGTTCGCGGGGCTTTAGTTGTTCCCTTCACATCCCTCCTTGCATCAGGCACATCTTTCTCTGCCCTAACTTTACATTCCAATAATTTATCACGCCTGATGCCACTCCAGACCTTGGAAGCTCTAAGAAATGACATGATACAACCTCTCACCTTCTCCTGCCATGCTGCAATCCTGCAACTTGAGGCAGCAAAATGGGTTGAGCCAGCTATGGAGTTCAGGCTGGGTCACATTCCACACAGAGGCTCCATTTCTTTGACATAATGCTTTCGCATGTGTGCTGTACATGCAGATGTGATTTTCATAATGACTCTATTTCTGCCTGCAGCTGGTTCATTCATATAAACGGTGCTTCTAGACAAATGTGGGCCAGCTGCAAAGGTTATGTGTGGCAGGCTTGCATATGGAGTACATAAGAACATAAGAACGTAAGAGAAGCCAATGTTGGATCAGGCCAACTGCCCATCCAGTCCAACACTCTGTCATACAGTGGCCAAAAACACCAGGTGCCCTCAGGAGGTCCAGCAGAGGGGCCAGGACACTAGAAGCCCTCCCATTGTTGCCCTCCCCCCTCAAGCACCAAGAATACAGGGCATCACTTGCCCCAGTAAGTGATCGTGTGATTGCTACAGGAATGCAATTTCCTTAGTAGTTGCCAAACCAAGTCAAAGCAATGACCTGTTCACCTGAGAATCATATGAAGCCATTATCAATATGGCTTCAAAGCAGGTTAGTTACTGAAGTAAGCTTCCTTCCTTCCTTCCTTCCTTCCGTCCGTCCGTCCGTCTGTCCGTCTGTCACCTGTTGGGAGTTTTAAGTAAATCTGGAGGTATGTACACAGTGCAAAAGGAGACACATTATTTATTTTGCACTTTTGAAAGTCTTAAGCCCTGTACAGAGAAGTGGACGAGTGGCCCTCTGCCATCAGGATTTGCAGTCTAATGATTGTGGCCCGGGGGGTACAAGGGAAGGATGGCAGGAGAAGAGGGAATCATTCCAATGAAAGTAACAGATCTTACATAACGTATGTACTGGTTACATGATGATTAAAAAGGGGAGGATTCAAATGTCAATTCCAAGCCAAGATGATAGAGGGAGGTCTCACTGTCTCCCCTTTCCCTCTGATGCAGCTTGGTGGAATGATCACCAATGGGGATATCTGGTTTCAAATTTCCATAGAGCTGGAACGACTGTTCTCCCCATATCACAGGTAGAAAAGATTGGGGATGCCATCCCGTGGGTGTAAGGCTGTTTCTGCATGAATGATTTGCTCTGGTTTGGCTTTCAAACTGCTGTGGGGGTTTTCATAGCATCCTTTTGATGTTGTCCACATCCCATTAGCCTTCCTAAGCTTCACCTCTCTTGCTCTGATGCTTCCAGAGCATGCTTTGGTCCTATATTTCCAGAAATGCTGACGTCAAAGTGAGCTAGTCTGCATGTGAATGGGAAAGTGTGGATTTTTGAAACTACCTGTCCACACCGGGCACCATTTCCCCACTCCATTCTCTCATGCCTGCCACTTGCCAGACCCCACGGTTGGAGGGCTTCCCCCACCTTTAAAAAATGGTAGTGATTATACTGCCATTAGCACTACACCTATTACCAATTTCAGGGGTCCGTTGGAGTGGGAGCACACAGGAGCGCAGCTCCGGGAGTGAGGAGCCCAGGGGGTGGGCACATGACCAAGCCCCGCCCCCTCCTCGGCTTCCCCGAGCAGTGCAGAGGCGCAGTGCCCCGGGGAAAGCCCTGCTAGGGTCTTTATTGTTTTTAATGTTTTGTTTTAATATTGATAATTTTATCATTGTTCCTTTTATGACTGTGTGCTGCTTTTCCAGAGACTTGCTCAAAGTGGCATATAAATTTTCAAAGTATACCATTTTTTATCTGGGCACATGGCACATAAGTACTGGAGAAATTTCACCAACCCTTCAGCAGCTTCCACCCCATCAGTTTGGTGTAGTGGTCAAGAGTTGGACTCTAATCTGGGAGAACCGGGTTTGATTCCCCACTCCTCCACGTGCAGCTGCTGGTGTGACCTTGGCCCAGTCACAAGTTCTCTCAGAGCTGTTCTCTCATGAGCAGTTCTCAAAAGACCTCTCTCAGCCCCACCTCCCTCACAGGGTTTCTTGTTGTGGGGAGGGGAAGGGAAAGGGATGGGTGGTGCACATGTCCTGGGTATCTCAAGTCTACTTGAAACCTGGTGGTTTCAAGGGAGCAGGAAGAGAATGAGGGTGTGTTCTTTACGCTTATTTTTATTGCCCAAAGTATTGGATGGGGAAGGGAATGGAGGAAGAGCAGGTCAGTTTCACTCACCTGTAGAGTGGAGCCTGAGGGGTGGGCTTTGCCTTCTGACACACTTCCGGTATGTTAGGGGGTGTGGCATATGCAAATGAGTTGTGCAAATGAGTTATGCTAATGAGCTCTTGCACCTCTTTTTCTACGAAATGACCCCTGATCAATTTTAAAAATAAGAGCTTGGAAGATCTTCCAAAGCACTGTGCTAATTTATGGTTCAAAGACAGAAGCATTGCATAGGAACCGAAATCCCACCCTTTTTGTGCAACATCACCTTTAGCAAACATAAAAGCAGGATCAGTCAATGAAGGGCTAAAAGCAGCAGGACATTTGGAGGAAATTGCAGTTATTTGGCACAGAAAGCAGACGCTGGCTCTGTGAAAATATTTTTACAGTCATCTGTGGAACTGTTTGCTGCTTTGAAGTTGATCTTGAAGTTATTAAAACTTATAAACTCACTCCAAGGCCAGAACTCAGAATCATAGGGTTGGGTGGGACCTGAATCTCATCAAGTTTAATTACTTGCAGGGGTCTGTTGGAGCGGGAGCGCACAGGAGCGCAGCTCCGGGAGTGAGGAGCTCAAGGGGCGGGCACATGACCAAGCCCCACCCCCTCCTCGGCTTCCACGAGCAGTGCAGAGGCGCAGCGCCCCAGGGAAAGCCCTGCTAGGGTCTATTGTTTTTAATGTTTTGTTTTAATATTGATAATTTTATCATTGTTCCTTTTATGACTGTGTGCTGCTTTTCCAGAGACTTGCTCAAGGTGGCATCTAAATTTTCTAAGTATACCATTTTTTATTTGGGCACATGGCACATAAGTACTGGAGAAATTTCACCAATCCTTCAGCAGCTTCCACCCCATCAGTTTGGTGTAGTGGTCAGGAGTTGGACTCTAATCTGGGAGAACCGGGTTTGATTCCCCACTCCTCCACATGCAGCTGCCGGTGTGACCTTGGGCCAGTCACAAGTTCTCTCAGAGCTGTTCTCTCATGAGCAGTTCTCAAAAAACCTCTCTCAGCCCCACCTACCTCACAGGGTGTCTTGTTGTGGGGAGGGGAAGGGATGGGTGGTGCACATGTCCTGGGTATCTCAAGTCTACTTGAAACCTGGTGGTTTCAGGGGAGCAGGAAGAGAATGAGGGCGTGTTCTTTACGCTTATTTTTATTGCACAAAGTATTGGATGGGGAAGGGAATGGAGGAAGAGCAGGTCAGTTTCACTCACCTGTGGAGTAGAGCCTGAGGGGTGGGTGTTGCCTTCTTACACACTTTTTGTATGTTAGGGGGTGTGGCATATGCAAATGAGTTATGCAAATGAGTTATGCTAATGAGTTCTTGCACCTCTTTTTCTACGAAATGACCCCTGATTACTTGCATAAAGAAACTGGAACCATCCCTAATGGATTCACCTGTATTCCTTGGATTACACTGTGTCATAAGGAGAGGCTGAAAGAGCCTGCCGGTTTAGGGAGGGGAAATCTGTCTCCCAAGGCAATTAATAAAAAACGAATCAGTCATCACTTAATAAAAATCAGTTCACTAAAACACAAACTAACAACAATTAATATGAAACAATACAGTACAGTAAAACTGGGTTCCAGTAGCATTCCCAGGTATATGGCTGTGGAAAGGAAGTTCCCCAGTTAAGTTGCTGCTACGAAGAATGCCCTGTCTGTGGCAGCCACCCACCTCTTACCTGAAGGTGCAGGGGAGAGGAATACGGAATGGTTCTACTGGTAAAAGTTCTGAACTGACAGGGAGACCTAGGAGCCAGACATCAGCTGTACAACTATTGCTGATTTTATTGCAGCCGATTAGAACAATCTTTGCCATCGCATATACGTAACACCTTCGGAATGTGTTTTTATTATTATTTTTTAAATATTTTATTTATTTTTACAGCAAATTTACAATAAAATGTAAGGACAGTTACATTAAAATATGACATGTAGGAAACTGAACATTATGACTATAACAAGTGTATAAGACTGATATATACTATACATAATAAAAAGATTCATTTAAAGTTGCAAGTAAAAAACAATCAGTTACCATAAATGAAGAGAATTTATTATGGTATTTCTTCTTGAGAAACAAGATATGATAAAATTGGTAACCATATAACAGTAAATTCACTATACCCAGCATTAATATCTGTTGGTTTCATTATATCTATTGCTTTCTCCATTATATGTAAATTCCATAATTTATTGTGCCATAAACTTAGTGTGGAATGTGTTTTTATGATATTAACTGCTTTTATTGTTTTTATGTTGCCAATGGCCTTGTAAGCCGCCCTGAGCCTGCTTTGGTGGCGGGGGGGGGGGGGGAGTTATAAATCAAATGAATAAGTGAATGAATGAATGTTTGAGGTAGTTCACGTTTTGGACTGTGGGGTCAAGCAATTTCTTAAAAAGGGTTTTGGAGACTTGGCACTATAGCTAGCATAGGCATAGACTATGGGGGGGCTCGAGGGCTCGAGCCTCCCCCAAAATTTCCCGGGGGGGACTGAGCCCCCCCCCCGGGAAAATGTAGTGCCTGCCGCCGCACCTCCCGGGGCCCTTCCGAGGTTGGCAGCTACTGCTGCTGGGGCCTCTCCCCCCCCCTGCCTGGCCACTCTTCCATCCTTCCCTCTCCCTCCCTCTTTTCCCAGCAAAGGGAGAGGGAAGGAGTGGGGGGGGGGAGAGAGGCCCCAGCAGCAGTGGCTGGTGGGCCTCGGAAGGGCCCGGGGAGGTGCAGAGGTTTCCTGGGGGGGGGGACATCGCCCCAGCGAGCATGCGCGCGCTTCACACACACACTAAAGAGCCCCACCCCTGGAATTTACAAAACTCTATGCCCCTGATAGCTAGTAAATAGCGCAGACTGAGCATACAGTTCTATGGAGACAGGAACAGAATTAACTTAAGATGCTGTTTTCTGTTGAGTGCTATTGCTATTTCATCTACATGGAGCATACTGGCTGTTTGGGGGGGATCCCAAATGTGCTGATTGTGGTAACTAATGGTATAATCTGCTGTCCTTTTCTTCCTGTACTTCAACTCTTCCCTGGAGATAACTGCCTCCTATGCACAGGGTGTGATGTTGCACCAAAAGAGTATGGGTTTGGTGGGAATAAGATCTACAGGCTGTGTGGTTGCTTGTATAGACCCAAACAAAGTTTTGATCCCAGGGGCTGGTTCATTTAGTTGTAGGACTGGAGCCAACTTCAAAATTAAATCTTAAGGCTCTGTTAGATAACTTTTTTTGTCATAAAGATAATCTTTAGCTGTATGTGACCTGCACTGCATGGACTGAAAATTTGTTTGAAGTAGCGATGCTGTAATCCTCAAAAAACATGTTCAAAAATCAAGCATGCCCTGTTCACAATTTCTCATAAATCAGACAAAACATATCGGCAGTATTTCAAGTGTATTTGCACCTGTGCAGTTCATAGTATTCATCCTCATATAGGCAGCTGTCCAGTAACCAGTGTTTGCACATGAAACTCTAGGTTTCAAAGCCTTCTGGTTCAGTTCTAGAGATCACCAAAGCTACATTTCCCATCAACCCTGGCAGGAAACCATGTTGGATAATATTGGAAAAAAGTAACTTACAGGAAAGATATGTCACAGCCAAAATCTATCCTCTGTTTTAAAAGCCATTCTTCTCTCCATAGGAGACTATTTTTGGAAAGTTAAGATTTGTGAAAGGAATTTGGGCATATAGTGGGCATTTGCATGAATATGTATATATGTACACATTCTGTGAGCATTCTGTCAAACTCTCTCTGAGCATTTTTTTAGCATTAAATGGGGATTCTCAAGTTCAGGTAATGCACAGAGCATTGACACATTACTTGGAAAAAGCATAGACATAATGCTGAAAATGCCGTCAAGTTGCAGCAGACTTATGGCGACCCCCATTGGGTTTTCAAGGCAAGAGATGTTCAGAGGTCTTTTGCCATTGTCTGCCTCTGCATAGCAACCCTGGACCTTCCAATTTGGTTTGGTGCATGGTTTGGTTTGGTGCATGGTTCAGACACAAACCATGAACTGACACTAACCTCAATTTCCTGGTTTGTGCCCATCCCTACTTAAATGCAGGTTATCTACAGCACTGATATTGTAATAACTGTGATAATGTATGAAATATTTTGAACACTGAAAGCATGCACATGCTAAATAGCATATAGTGGTTAAGGGGATTGACCCATGCTTCTTCCAAGGAGCTCAGAGCTCTACAAATAGTTATCTACTCCTCTTTGAGCCTCATAGCAACCAAGTAAGGTAGCCCGATAGAGAATGACTGGCCCAGGTTTACCCAGTGAACTTCATGGCATAGTGGGGATCTGAATCTGGATCTCCCTGGCTATAGTCCAAAAATCTAACCACTGCACCACATGGGCTTTTGAAAGCTTATACAGGGTTAAAATACCTATTAATACAGCTGTCAAGAGCCACCATGGCCCCCCCCCAACAAAAATTCTATCTCCCCCACCATGACCCTGATCCAAACAAAAAACCCTTACAAAACAAGTCACTTGGCTTCCTGATACCATTACCAGAATAATAATTGTTTGTTAGGTTAAAAAAAAAAAAAAGGAAAATGGACAGGACTGTTTAAGAATGGATTTTACTTAATTTATGATTTACACCATGCAGATTGCAATAGGTACAGTGCAAAGTGGAGGGGGGGGGGACAGAATCAGAAAGATTCCCTAGCCATGAGGCCTACCTGACATGCACTATAAATCAAATACAGATGAGACACAAACCATCAGGAAAACTTGATGACACAAGGACTTCCGGGTTTTGGCGCTTTAATGGCGGGTGCATCTTTCCTCACCTCCGGGAGACGTGACCCAGGCTCAGTGGCTTGAGGGGGTTCCAAACGGGTTTTGGACCCCCAGGGACCCTTGTAGGGGGACTCTGCCTGAGGCGCTTGAGGGTAGCCTCTCTCCGGGATGGCGATCCTGAGATCGAGGCTCCCTCCTGCCTCCATAGGCTCAGCCACTGCAGTAGCCTCTGGGCTGGACCGAGCACACACCGGACGGCTGCAGAAGTGCGTTAGCAACAAGGAATGAGCTTTTCAGTCAAATTGTGTGGCGAAAATGTAAGTTAAGAAGCCTTTTACATTAGAAGATTCTCTAATGTGTGCTTAAGTTCTTAAAGCGAAAGGGGGGTTTAAAGTTTAAATCCCCTCCCACTTATTCTCTGTTAAAAAGCAAGCCACAGAGACTCTGCATGTTAAAATAGTGGCTGAAGACTGAATGAGAACTTGTTAAGCGACTTATAATAAAAAGAAAGACTTTTTGACAAACTTGTGGGACTTTCTCTGTGAAAATAAACTCTTTAAAGATGACGAGGCGAGGAGAAAAGATGGCGGGGAAAGCGAAGCCTTCTACCAAAACTTTATCTACCCTTCCGGGCATAAGAGCTGAATCCAGCACAGACCTGTATGCAGTTTTGGCAGCAGCCTTGCGCTCTCTGACAGATCAGTTGAGTACACTTAATACTAAGATGGATTCTTTACAACAACAAGTGACAGAGGCAAATAAGAGAGCTGATCAAACAGCTAAAGGATTGGCAGAGGTGAACACTAAAGTGGAAAAGACTGATTTAAAGCTGATGGTGATGGAAAAATAAAGGATTTCTGATAAAGATAATTTGTTGAAACTTCAGATGGAGAGATCTTCCTTCTTTCTGAGATTTCAGGGCATACCTGAACAAAAAGGTGAGAACCTCAAAAAGACTCTTAGTGATGCTATCGCCCCAGTGACAGAATTGCAAGTGGATCAACTACAAAGCGATATGGATATAGTCTATAGGACCTACCTTGAATTTATAAAAAAGAAAAATCTGCCAGGAGAGGTGATGGTGAGGTTCTCAAAAGGTCAACTAGAGATGTGGTACTTAAGGCAACCAACAAAAGTGCTCTGAAGATTCAAGAAGAGGATATTAAAGTGTTGAGAGATATTCCATTTGAGATCAGAAAGAAGAGGAAACCCTACAAAAATCTGACTGCATTTCTTCAAACAGAAAACATCATGTATCGCTGGCTTATTCCGGAAGGCGTGGTTTTCTCTTATAAAGATAAGAAGCAAAGAATTGATTCAGCTGCAAAGGCAAAAAATTTTTTGGCCTTTTGTAAAGAAGGGAAAGATAAAGTTCCATTGGAGGATTCTTTGGATTTACAAGAGAGCATCTACAGTTTAGAAGGGTTGGACATATCAAGCAGTAAGAGTTCAAGTGAAGAGTCTGATTCAGCTTTGGGGACAGTGGCACCGAAAACCCAAAAGAAGAAGAAAAAGGGGACTTAGCATAATAATAATCTTTTGTGTTGATTGTCATACCTATATTTACATCTCATTCTGAATTTCAGTTACTAATGTAAATGTAAGTTTTTAAATTAGAAATGTTAGTATTTTTAAGCCTTGTTTTTTTTAACTTTTTTTCCCTTGAACAGATAGAAACAAGAATGATTTGAAGCAATTTTTATCAGACTTCTGTATACCTTAGGGTAGTTTAGGATTTTAGTTATAAGGTTGTAAAGTGTCGTTTGTAGTGTGTAGTTATAAAATCAATTAAAAAATTATATAAAAAAAGAAAAAGATGAAAAGGGGGGGGGGACTTGATAACACACAAATTACCTGGGGGGAAATTCCAATGGAAGAAGTTATACATCAGTCTCTCTTTAAAAAAAAAAAAAAAAAAGTACTCAACTGGAAAAAAAAATTCTACTCACCTAAAACAAAAAAGCAAGCTCACAACAACATAAAGGTGCTAAATGTGAAGATGTGAAAAGTCAGCCATATCCTCCAGGGAAAGGAGGCACATCAGCCAAGGTCCCAGATAGTGGTGTTATTTTTTAATAGTTGCACAAGATTCCTTTCTGCTTTTGCTGTAACAGACCGAGGCTGTGGTCACACGGCAAGCTAATTGTGATTAGTTCCTGCTGTAAGTTTGATCTGGAATTTTTTGGGGGGGTTGGATGATCACACAAGCATTGCACCACGAGGCTCTGGGCACCATCTAGATGCAGCTGGCCCCTGTGTCTCTCTCCGCAGCCCGCTCGCCTGCCCGCTGGGGGCTCCCACCCTCCCTCCTAACGCCACAGCTTCAAGAACTCCTGGGCTGGGCAGGCCACCCGCTCACCTACCAGCCCACCTGGCACTTCTTTTCCCCCAGCCCACCCACCCCAGCAACTTTCCATGCCGCCTCCTGCTGCTGGCAAGCTAGGCACACTCCCCAGTGCCAGGGACAAGAGTCCACTGGTGCTTAACCCAAGGGTTTGCTTTCAGCACAGGCTGAGTCACGGAAGAAAAATATTTCTGGGCATGCACAGAATGCCTTCCCTTCAGCACTGGAAAACTGCAGTTTCCTTTCTTCCCCCACACATTAATAATTCAGTAGCATATTTCCTGAAGGATTTTAAAGGCCTGACATCATTTTGAGGAAAAAACCCTCCAGCATCCATCATTAGAAGGCCTTAATTAAACACCATGGCAGCTCCTTCTCCTGTAACCATAGGCATCAACTTCAGGAAGGCTGGGGAGCTGGAGCCCCCCCCCCCTGAACTTTTTCAGGAAGTGCTGAGTTTCCCCCAGAGACAATGGCCTGTGATGTCTCTGGCCGAGCCCCAGCCCCCCCCCCCCCCCCGGAAATTGGAAAGACTACGCTCTTGCCTGTAACAAAAGGAACAGCAGAATGATAAAGTATGTTCCTGTTAGAGGGGAAACTGTATGGTGTGGGGACCATACTCACCGCTGTTTCATCACACACAGATGTCACATCTAAATCCAAGAGCACTGTAAACACACAGGCGTAGTTCAAAATGGATATGAATGGTGGTAGCACTTCAAAAGCAACATTAAGTTGTGGGAAACCCCAAGATACAGCAGCATTACTCTGCTGTGTTGCATTATAAAGCCACCACTGCTTCAGTTTAGTGCTTCACACTGCGGTTAATGTATATATGCTGGCTGTTCTACATTTTAATTTTATGTACCAGATGGGTCAGTGCTGTGGTTGGCACACTGAAACTGCAGAACTTGTTTAAACGCTGGAGATGTGGTGTCTGTTGTGTGAACCGAGTTGTAGAGCTGGGGCACCATAAAACAAAGGGCATTAAGTTTTCAAGTTGCATGTCAGTGGGGTGAAGGCAGTAAATAAAAGCAAGAAGAGAGGACAACACTGGGGGAAGACGTAGAGAGGGATGGCACTTACAATTGTCCCACCCAACCCCAAACAAAATTATTTCTGGAAAATATCTTTGCATTCAATGTTTATTTAGAACGTTTGGGGGAAAACAATAAAGAATGTGCATCTTAGTTTTCCTCCTCTTTTGACTCACTAAAAGAAAGTGAAAAGAATATGGCTTCCATGTCTTTGGTGGTCACATTTTCTCCATCAGGGGAATCACTCTGAGCATGCATGGGGTACTAACATCTGATCTTGAAGACATACTGTGTGAAACATAATATGAGCTTCCATACAAATTATGGAATTATAACAGCTATGGTTCCATCCCTTGTTCAGGTTACAAGGATAACCTCTGTAATAATCGGTAGGATGAGGAATAGGACCTGAGAAGTTTGGGAATGTGGGTTGTAGAGGGAAGGTAAAATTGGGGAACCTCTGTAATAATACCTCTGTAATAACCTCTGTAATAATCAGCAGGATGAGGAATAGGACCTGAGAAGTTTGGGAATGTGGGTTGTAGAGGGATGGTGAAATTGGGGGAAAGGGTGGAACTCTCTTAATTCTTCTTTACTGCCAATCAAACTTGATGAGCTTTTACCTTGTATTACTTGTAGTTCCGGTTTAGGGTTTCACATTTTGTGCACTAGGTCATAACGCCTCTCATTCTGGAGCATATTAACTTTTGAGAAGAAAGATAGAGTAGGCATTGCACCTACGATCATGCCTTGCTAGAAGACTACTAGAAACCCAATGTAAGCGGCGCTGGGCTTTCTAGAGGAATACTGTTGTTCTTAACTTTTGTATTATGTTGTTCTTATGTTGTTATTCTGAACTGTTGATAGAAAAACAAGGTCACCCACGTTACACAGAATGTTTTCCATCTGGTAAAATACAACATCTAGCTCAGCCGTGCTGGTTTAGCCAATGAGACATCATTGTAGACTCATTCCCTTCCGCCATATCCTGGGGGTGACAAAGGAACACGCCTGTGGAGGTCCACTCATCCCAGCCCTGCCAAATACTGGAGAGAGTAAAAATGACAGCAAGGGACAGCCTTTGATGAAGAGGGCTCAACTGCTGCTCTTCCAAGTGACATCTAATAGCTCCAGCACAGCCAAAGTGAAAAACAGTGCCAAAGCCGGCATTGCTGGCTGCCTCGCATTAGTAACAGTAGAACACAGGGTGATGTTCAGAAGGAGTAAAACCATCAAATCACAGCAGTAGGGCCCATTAGAAATGAAGCGGTCCCACTGGGGCATTTTATTTGCACACTCCAGTAGAGTGGATGCCAAAGGCTTTGCTAATGCTTCATGGGCTGCTAATTTCCTCTCTGACCCTTTTTGTTGAGAAGTGACCCCAGCCAGAATCCCTCTGCAATGAATGCCAAAGCCTGACACAGGTCTGGGTTAGGGGTGACAAAGAAGTTTCTGTGGGCTTTTAATCAGGCTCTGGTTTGCAGTTTAAGAACTGGGGATGGGGGGCTGTGACTCTCTAAAGATCTGGGTGGCACAATAAGGGAGGCCCCAGGGTCTCCCATGGAGGCAGCCCGCAGCCTGCAGAGGACAGCTTAAAGAATTTGTCAGGCAGGAAGAGAAGGGGGGGGAGGAGAGAGGAGGGAAAAGGAGAGGAGGATGGCTTCTTTTGTGAAAAAGGTTTCTTTAGAAAGGAAGGTTTTTCACTGCATGCCCCCATTAGATGACCCAATCAGGTCCTGGCAGATGGATATCACAGGCATGCTGCTTATTCACACCAAGCTGCAGCTTCCACCGCTCTCCCTCCCTCAAACCCCCCCCCCACCTCTTCATTCATTTTAAGACCAAGTTGTTTTGTTAATATTTTCTTCTTTTTCTGCCTCCTCCTCGTCTCCCCCTTTAGACTGTGATTTCTATTGCAAGGCATCCAAAGGGAAGCTGAAGATCAACATGAAGAAGTATTGCAAGAAAGACTACGGTGAGCAAACCCCTCCTTCCCCCAAATGATGCTGTACAGTGCACGTGTATGGGACAAGTTATGCCCCCTTTGTTTTCTGAAATGCAACCAGTATTGTTTTGTTTAGAACAATTGTCAAGTGTTGAGCCCCTCCCCCTGGACAGACATGCTGGTGCAATCTGGACAGGGAGAAGGCGCCTGCTGTAAAGGCTGCAGAGAGGCACAGCTAGCGTAGGCAAGGAGAGTCAGAATGGAAAGTGAGGCTTTGTTCTGAGAGACTCAGCTTCACGTCTGTTCAGTGATGAACATATTGGATATCTTTCAGTATTTTACGAAGAGTCAGTCTTGCTTGAGTAGAGTGTGGGGACAGCTATTTGTATGCGTGTGTGTGTTTGGGGGAATACCAGAGTGTGCCAGCGACCTCCTTACTGGAGGGAGTCAAAGAAGATTCAGTGCTCATCAAGGGACTGACTAGAGAAGAGAAGGTAGATCAGAGAGGGCACAAGAACCATGAAGAAGATAATTTTGGTGTTGTTTTTGCATGTACATAGGAGAGCCAGTTTGGTGCAGTGGTTGAGTGCGCGGACTCTAATCTGGGAGAACCGAGTTTGATTCCCCACTCCTCCACTTGCCCCTGCTGGATGACCTTGGGCAAGCCATAGTTCTGTCAGAGCTGTTCTCTCAAGGACAGCTTGGGAAAGAGCTCTCTCAGCCCCACCTACCTCACGGGGTGTCTGTTGTGGGGAGGGGAGGGGAAAGGAGTTTGTAAGCCGCTCTGAGACTCCAAGTGAGTGAAGGGCAGGATATAAATCCAACCTCTTCTTCTTCTTCTCTGTGTTATGATAGTGAAAGGACATCTACAAGCAGTTGTGCTCATAACAAAGGCTTTATTGAACTGCCAAGTGTAGGCTGAGAGAGGCAGAGCACTGTTCCCTTAGAACCCGTCCCCTAGGAACACAGCCCCTGTTAACATAGTTCCTTCTATCATGACACATCCTTTCTATTTTACAATTACAAAAAACCCCAGAACCACAACTAATAAATCCACTAAACGAACTGTCTGATCTCAGTTTAACCCCAGAGCTGAATTCAGTAAATCAGTACTAAATCAGGGTCTCTTGTTGGGCCCTAACTCAGTTACATAATCCTTAAATTATGCTGGTCTTCTCCATGGGTGCCCGTATTGTGAGTGCTCACTATGAGGCTCTGGTCACACAGTCATTTGTAGTGGGTTTCACCGCTGTTCCCTATGGATTTAAAAGGGCTGATCAGATGGGCATAGCTGCCTCCCGTCTGGCATCCCGCTCGGTACTGCAATCAACCTCATTTGGTGGCAGTTTTTCCGACACCAGGAAAATCAAGTACTTAATGGATTCTTCCAGTGTGAACCCGCAATTCTGCCTGTCTGGACTGTAACCTCTCACTGTGAGGCTGACTCGGACATCTGAACGTCCTTCCTGCACTTTATTTATTTATTTATTTTAGAGTTCGTTGTGCACATGACAGCTTCTGTGCTGCATGTATCCAATGCGTGAACATTCAAGCGCATGTGCAAAGAATATTTTTAAAAATTTACTTGTGCCGCACCGCCACTTGGGCAGCGAGGCTATCTGGATGGTCCACGGAGCCTCATCGCACAATTTAAGCACTTTGGGGAGGGATGTGTGATCATCCCAACCCACAAATAAATATTCCTGATGAAATATGCAGCAGAAATAAGCCACAGTAAGCTTGCCATGTGACCACAGCCTTAGTTTCTGATCCTGGTTCTTCATTTAGATGATCTTTTTCATCCTAATGATCTTCCCTTTCAGCAGATTTATAGCCTAGAGGGTCTTCTGCCATCACTTCCTGTCAGGCCCATTGCCAGGTTTTTTTTTAATTTAGGGGGCACCCCACATGCACCTCTACCCTGGGCAGGATGGGAAGTTGGTGGGCCTTGGTGGTAAGTCTGGAGGCCAGGCCCCGACATCCCGACTGTAGCTATGGGCCTGCTTCGTATTGTCTTCTGTTCCTGTGAATCACTGGCCCTCCTCCTGTAATAATTTTGTATGATGTGGGTGCTACTTCTACTTTCACCATTCCTTTTGTCTGTTGCTTTTGGTTCTTTCCTTCTGGCTGGATTCTCACTGATATGCCAGGAATCAGAGGAATTAAGTCTTCTGCTGTCATATTATTTAAGAAAATTCATGTCTTCTCTGATTATGGATTTTTTCTTCTCTGTGATGTCCTCTGTCAGCTCTCCTATGATAGGCAGCAGAGTTTTTGTTTTCCACCCCATTACTGCTTGTGCTGGACTGGTCAGGCAACCTTTTGGTGTAGTGGTTAGGAGTGCAGACTCTAATCTGGGAGAACCGGGTTTGATTTCCCAGTCCTCCACGTGCAGCTGCTGGGTGACCTTGGGTAAGCCACAGTTCTCTCAGAGCTGTTCTCTCAAGAGCAGTTCTTTCAGAGCATTCTTAGCCCCACTTACCTCACAGGGTGTCTGTTGTGGGGAGGGGAGGGGAAGGAGATTATAAGCCACTCTGAGTGAAGAGCGGGGTATAAATCCAACTCTTCTTCTTCTTCGGGAGTATTTCTGTGTGTCAAAAATGCAAGCTAGGAATCAGTGTCCATCTTCAGGTCCAATATTGGACCACTTCAGCGGACTCTCCCAGGAGGAAGTTGACAGGATCTTGGCAGCTGTGAGACCCACTACCTGCCTCCTTGACCTCTGCCCTTCCTGGCTAGCAAAGGCCTGCAGGGCATTTGGGTCCCTCTGGGAGAAATTATCAACTTGTCCCTGTCTTCTGGGACTTTCCCAGGGGCTCTAAAGGAGGCAGTAGTCCATCCACTCTTTAAAAAAACAACATTGGACCCTATGGTCCTGGCCAACTACCGCCCAGTGTCAAATCTACTGTTTCTGGGTAAGGTGGTTGGGAGAGCAGTGGCTGAACAACTCCAAGCTTTCCTGGATGATGCTTCCATCCTTGATCCTTTCCAGTCTGGCTTCTGCTCTGGCCATGGGATGGAGATGGCTCTGTTCACCTTTATAGATGACCTCCTTAGACATTTATATCATGTTACCCACCCTGAGCCCACTTCTGGGAAGGGCAAGTTATAAATGTGAAAAAATAAATAACAAATAAATACTATAAAGGCTTTCAATAGCAACTTTTTGGCAATTTTCACTGCCAATTCCACCTTACCGTTACTTTGTAGGTAAGCTGGAGATGAAGCATGGTGCTTAAACCCCCACTTTGTTGCAAATAATTCAAAGTCTTTTGAGAAGAACTGAAGTCCATTATCAGAAAATACTATGTCTGGAATGCCATACGTTGCAAAGTGAGTCTTCAGTTTAGCAATAACTGTTTTGTTCTGAGTGCCTGACAAGGCATCAGCTTCCCAAAAGTTGGCATAATAATCTACTGTGATAAAGTGGTGATGCCCCCTAAAAGTAAAAGTAAATAAGTCAACTCCAACCTTTTCCCATGGTCTGGTGGGACTCCCATAAGACAGAAAATTCTCCTATTGATGATTGTCATAGTATTGACAAAATTATTCTATCCTGTACACACAGCTCATTTTTGAATTGAAAGTATTGCTGCACTCCTGACAGTACCTGACATTTGTCTTCAGGTCACCCTTTTAGTATTGCTGCCTTGACAGCTTGCAACTTTACATCCTTATCGGTGGTATCTTGAATTTCCTGGAGTTTCTTTGCTGCAATGGAAAGTAAGTGTAACATATTGATGGATTCAATGTCCTGGTCCCCATCTTCAGACTCACTACTATTAGGTGTATATGCTCTGCTAAGGCTATTGGCTAGTACCATTAGTCAACCTGGACAAGATTTGATCTCTACATCATAGCATTGCAATTCACATCAACATTGCCTGTAATTATTTTGGAGCATCCACTAAAGGTTTTGTGATTATTCTTGAATTTTATGGTTTGAAAACACAGTGGGTGTGATTGAATGGTATTTTTTTTGCAAGTTTCTTCCTAAACTGAGCTTTCAATTTATGGTAAAACCAAGACCAGACATATTATTTCAATTTTTTTGCCATGAGACAAGATATCTAGTCTTGCATGCACTCACAGAAGGTATTAATGGGATCTAGCAGGATATCCTACAACTGAAGCATCCTTACCTGATGTTGTTTCCATGCTTTTTTGAGTGCCTCTAAAGAAGATAATTTCAAAGCCTTTCAAAAGTTCTATTGCTGAATTTGTAGTTCTCCTGTCCATATGATCAGTTTTAGTGTGAAATAACATGTCTTCATTTTTTGAGTAATGCACCTTCGGGATTGTGCTTTTGTCTGGGGGCATTTAAAAATATTTTACAGCAAGGAAAATGCACTCCTTCAGATAGTGCATCATTGTTATTGAGCTTGTTGTATAAGAACGAGGCTGTGCTACTGTCATGAGTACTTGCTGAATTATTGTGATGACCGATACCTTCTTACTGCCAAAATTACAAGAGTTTCCAGAACTTATGTCTTTAAGTTTAAAATAAGGTAACTAGTGGCAGTGTGTCTCTATGATGCAATCCCTCGGTTAGAATGCTCAATCAAGATTTTTACACAAAGGAGCAATGCTATGCCCATTGCTTGCTGTTTTGCCTTTTAAAATATGTTATTAAAACCCTTAAGGAGTTTTTAGAAATTAAACATGATATGGAAGCTAAGTGCACGCCCTTTCTGCATTTTCCACAAATCCTATGGTCATCCGATTTTTTATTATTTATAGAAAGTCCTATATAGGACTCTCTTATTTACAGATCTGAGGCTATACTGTAACCCTTCCTTGGTCTGCATGCCTCCAAACTCTGCTAAAGGTTTTCATCCTTGATAGACTTTCATCAGTTATTAGCAGGGGTCATTTGTGGCCAGAGCACACTGGAGCACTGCTCCGGGAGCCCAGGAGCGGGCACAAATGGTGGCAGCGACAAGCCCCACCCCCAGCCCCCTGCCCCCGTGCTCCTTTTCTCTAGGGTCGCACCACAGCAGCAGCACAATCTTTCCATTGTATATGGCCCCATAGAATACAATGGAAAGATCACGCCACCACTGCAGCGCAACTCTAGAGAGAAGGAAGAAGCCCCGCAGAGCCCCCCCAGACCGTTCCTAGCTCACCCATCAAGACATGCAAGCTAGGAAAGTGCAGAGAGGCATTTCAATGCCTCCCCCTGGCTTCCTCTGCCCACTCGCTGAAGTGGGCGGGCAGAAGAAGCCCCACAGAGCTCCCCTGCACCGTTCCTAGCTCGTCCACTGAGGCGCTCAAGCTAGAAAGGGCCTGGGGGGGTGCAGAGAGGCATTTCAATGCCTCCCCCTGGCTTCCTGTGCCCACTCACTTTAGCGGGCAGGCAGAAGAAGCCCCCAGAGCCCCCCCCCCCCACCGTTCCCAGCTTGCCCACTTCAGCAGGTGAGCTACAAAGGGCCCAGCAGGGTGTAGAGAGGCATTGAAATGCCTCCCCCAGGCTCCCTCTGCCTTCCTCTTCCTCGGCTCACTGCACTTAAAGGGAGCTCCCTTTAAGTGCAAGGAGCTGGCCTTGCTGGTGAGGGGGGCGGGGGCAGCTTGATGGGGGGCCACAGGAAGGTGATGGTGGGGCCTTAAGTGGGAGAAGGGGAGGGAAGGCCTTGGCAGGCCAGCTGGGGAAGAGGAGGGGAGGCTTTTGAAGATGCCTCCCCCTTTTTTGCTTCCCCTTCTGACATCACTTTCAGGGGACATGGCATATGTTAATGAGCTATTATGCTAATAGCCTATTAGGTATGCTAATGAGCTCCTGCAGCTCTTTTTCTATGAAATGACCCTTGGTTATTAGTACACCCATCATGGTGTTTGTGTTTTGCTTAGTGATTGTATTCACCATGGGAACTGAACTCAGGGTTGTTTTGTTGCATTAATTTGATAACCATTTTGTGGTATTGTACACACAGTGCTCTTTATCTTAAACTAGGAATAAGGCCCATTGTAGAAATAAATACAATGGGCTCTAGAAAGAGGCTCTGGGAGAGTGCCAAGGCCTTGGGCACTCAGCATTAATTTGCTGTGGAAAACTCAGCAGGGTTTAATGACACAGAGTCCACCATTTTCTCCAGGGGAACTGATCTCAGCTACCTGAAGAGCAGTTGTAATTCTGCATGATCTTCTGCCCTCACCTGGAGATTGGCAACAGTGGTTCCACAAGAGGGAATAGCTGGTTTGGAGGGCAGAGTCTATGTCATTGTACCTGTCTGAGGCCCCACACCTCCTCAAACCTCACCCTCGCCATGCTCCACCCCTCAAATCTCCAGGAATTCCCCACCTGGAGCTGGCAAGCATCAAGCTTCCCAGCCAAGCATCAAGCTACCTTTATTTCCCCCTCATTGTTCCGCTTTCTATATTCCCCCCCGCCTGCAGCCTCTACTGTGCTCTGAAGCCCTAACTGCCACATCACATTGGCTGTCGGTGGGGGAGGGGCATCTCAGCAGGGTATAAGGATGCAGAGTCCACCATTTTATCCAGGGGAACTGATCAATGCCATCTGGAGAGCAGTTGTAATTCTGAGTGATCTCCATCCCTCTCCTGGAGATTGGCAACAGTGGTTCCCCAAGAGGGAATAGCTGGTTTGGAGGTCATTGACGCCCTGACTGCCATGTCACCTGCTTTTCCCACACTTTTTGGCCTTGGCGCAGCTGGGAACTGTGAGCCAGCAGATGAGGAAGCCCCATTCAACCCAGTGAGTGATACCGCTGCAGGCCCATCTCTGGAACTACATCTCAATTGAACCTTATGGGGGAACATTTTACCACAGACAGCAACCATATTATAAACACAGGTAACTGCCATTTTGTCACACCTACCAACAGCCACTAAGGTAACAGTTGGTCCCCACAGGAGGGAAGCAGGAGAAGCGTCTTCATCAAGAGAGAAAGCCATTGGCCAGAAATTCTGAGAGGGCACAGTGGCTGAAGTAGTGGGTGGGGAAGAGGAGCAGACCCAGCCCCCAGCCAATGGCACGCGAGTACTCACAGCCAGTGGATAGGGACAGCTTCTGAGTGTCACATCAGGGAGCAAGCTGATTTTGGAGCGTGTGGAATGTTCAGGAGAGTCCATGGTGAAAACAGAATTATATATAACTGGAGGATTCAGCTAGTGAATTTTGATTCAAATAAATAATTATTATCCAGCAATAGTTTTGGTTAAATGCACATGATGCCATGTGGGAAGCTTTCTTATCCCTGTAATGGTCTCTTGAATACACCTGTCAGGGGCACTGCTTTAAAAACTGAGATTAAAACCTCTCTGGATAAATTAAAGCAACACATTGATCAATAAATGACAGTGGTGCTTCATGATTGAGTGCTCCCTTGAAACATTCAATCCTTGCAGGGCTCAGTCTTCTAAGGTAGAAATTAAGGTTTATTTATTTGTCCTAGGTTCAAAGTGAACCCCTACATTTCCCAGCCAATAAACAGCCAATGTATTAATTTTAAAAATGTATGAACAGCCAATGTATTAATGTAAAAAAAAATTTTTTTAAATAATCTGCTAACGTCTGGATCTGATTGAGTAAACCATTATTAAATAGGTACACAGAACACTATCATAACACAGAGAAATCAATCCTAAAGTGTACACGTCATTCCTATTATACTTCTACTGATTTTTTAGAAAAGATTAAATATCCAAGTTTGTTACCCAGAGCTTTGCCAAAAAAGGGGAAAGCAGATTGCACTATAAATATAAAGGTGAAAGCAGATTAGATTGTAATTTTTATAGGAAACCTGGAAAAAATCTATAAACAAGATGCATTTAAACCTTCCATGCCAAACTTATCTATACATTGCATATATTAACTACACAGTGTGCATGATTAATACTACATTCCACCCAAGCCTCTCCTTTACTTCTTGGAACAGATGTAATTATTCTAGTTTTCAGTCTCTACAGACCTTTTCTGCTTTCAGACAGTGGTGCACAAAGCTCCTTTCCGGACTGCTTTGTGTTTAACTTCAGTGTTTAAACAATAGATGTGAACAAGTGAAGACCCGCAAGAAACTTATGGGATGGTTATCCCATTCCTCACACCTTTGCTTCCTCCCTTCTCCCACACACAACGTGCCCAGCACTATGAATTCACCTCCGGGTGATGTCATTGCATTAGACATATCTGGCACACGTTCTTTGGGGACAGGACTGGGGGGGACCAAAATCAGGGGAATCCTCTGGGTGCCCAAAATCAGGGGAAACCCTGCCCCCATCAGGGGTACAGCAACCCCATATAATACTGAAACAATCATGTGGGTCACACAGCTAGGGATGCCAGCCTCCAGGTGGGACCTGGGGATCCCCTGGAGTTACTGCTCATTTCCAGACTACAGAGATAACTTTTCATGGAGAAAATGGATGCCTTGGAGGGTGGAGTTTATGGCATTGTACCTCACTGAGGTCCCTGTCCTCCCAAGATTCCACCCCCAAATCTCCAGGAGTTTCCCAGCCTGGCTCTGGATCCGCTGCTGGTGGCCAGGGGGGGTGTACTTGGGAACCCTAGATTGCTGCCAGTAAAAACCCTGTCTTTTACAGACAGAAACAGTTAGAACCTTCCCCCCCCCCCAACATTCTAATCTCCTCACAGTTGACGCCTAGAGCTGATGCCATTTCTAAAGGTATTTTGGGGGATTCTATGGTCCCTGAAGGTTTTTTTTAACTTTTCGGATTTTTCTGCAGACCGAGGAAGGGGCCTGAGTATGTAGGAAAAGCTGTTGGGGTAGAGTGAGCTCTCTTTTGGCAAAAATAAGCATCCACACAGAAAAAAAACCTCTCGAAATTAGAATATCGACAAGATGGGGCACCTGCAATACTCGTGGAGGGGGGAGTACCCTAGTCCTCCTGCAACCCCCTCAGGGCAAGCGGCGGCAGCAAGCCCCGCTGCTCCTCCACCCCCCCTCCCCAAGGCAAGCGGCAGCAGCAAGCCCTGCCACTCCTCCAACCCCCCCCCCCCCCGAGTCAAGCGGCAGCAGCAAGCCCCACTGCTCCTCCAACCCCCCCTCCCCAAGTCAAGTGGCAGCGGTGGCAAGCCCCACCGCTCCTCCACCATCCCCAGTCAAGTGGTGGTGAGCCCCGCCACTCCTCCACCCCCCCCCCCCCCAGAGCAAGCAGCAGCGGTGGCAGTGAGCCCCACCGCTCCTCCAGCCACCCCCCCACCGGCTACAGTGAGCCCTGAGTGGCTCACAGTCGCCGGACCCACTGAGCTTCCCCCACAATGGCCAGAGTGTTCCCTGCGCATGCACAGTGGATGCTCTTTTACTTTTCAGGAGATTTAAATATCCCCGAAATTTTTAAAAAACGTTTTGGATTTTTCTGCAGATGTGGGGACTGCCCCACGTCTGCAGAACAACCTCCCTGCCTCCCAGATGCCCCCCCCCGCACCGATTTAGGTATCCGCACACAGGGGGCACCTTTGCTATTAGATATATAGATGATCAGGTGGCATATGCCATTGTTCATCTGCTAGAGGTCACAGTCAGCAATATTTTTCAGGCATCTCCAGCTGCCTGTGTGAAATACTTGCCAGTTTGGTGTAGTGGTTAAGAGCAGCGGACTCTAATCTGGAAGAACCAGGTTTGATTCCCCACTCCTCCACATGCAGCTGCTGGGTGACCTTAGATCAGTCAAAGTTCTTTCTGAGCTGTTCTCTCAAGAGCAGTTTCTCTCAGAGTTCTCTCATCCCCACCTACCTCACAGGGTGTCTGCTGTGGGGAGAGGAAGGGAAGGATGGTGTAAACCACTCTGAGATGTCTTTGGGTAGTGAAGGGCAGAGTATAAATCCAATCTCTTCTTCTTCTTGAAACACAGTTTGCCCATTGACAGTATTTCTGCCCAAACTGAGAATATCCTATTCAAGTTTTGTATATCTTTACACCCTTTGTTCATCTAAGCCAGTTTGGTGTAGTGGTGAAGAGTGGCGGACTCTAATCTAGGAGAACTGGGTTTGATTCCCCACTCCTCCACTTGCAGCTGCTGGTGTGACCTTGGGTCAGTCATAATTTTTTTCAGAGCTAGTCTCTCAAGGACAGTTCTCGAGAGAGCTCTCTCAGCCCCACCTACCTCACAGGGTGTCTGTTGTGAGGAGGAGAAGGAAAAGGGATTGTAAACCACTCTGAGACTCCTTTGGGTAGTAAAGGGTGGGGTATAAATCCAATCTCTTCTTCTTCTAAGTCAGGCGTCTCCAACCTTTCTGAACCTGTGGGCACCTCTGGAATTCTGAAGAGTATGGTGGGTGCAGCCACAAAAGGGCTGCTCCTTTCCTTCCATCATACTGTGAAGATTCTTGCGCTATGGTGGTAGCTGCTGCCAAAGCAACTTTTTAAAACTGCACAGCCAGTCAAGTCTTCAAAGGCTACTAGCCCCAACCACTTTCTAAAAAGCGCTTGGTGGACAGCAGGAAAGGTGTCAGCAGGCACCCTGTCAGGGAAGCCCGGCTCTATTTTGTATATTTCTGGTGGCAAAAGTCCATTGCAAAAACAAGAAATCCAGTCCTGGCCACGTTATATCTTATTGGAATATAGCTTTCAAATTGCTGATATGTCTCCCACAAATGCAATAGACCCAGATAAGCTGATTGCTGGAGGGATTGGGGGGGGGAACTATACCCCAAGGCTTCCTTTCTGGCTCAGAGTATCCAAAAGCAGCACCTTCTGTTCATTTAGAAAACAAGACACCTCCTGAAAGTGTTTGCAAACACTGAACTAATTTCCAGGTACCGCCCTCTCTGCAACATCTTCTTCCTGCAAGAGAATTCCTGGCAGCAGGTGAAACTTCTGCCCAGTGAGTGTGTTGATTTTGTTTTGTATTTGGACAGCTTATTGAGAATTCATGGGAGCAAGATTGCACAGGACGGGCAAACAACAACAAAAAAGGCCCCCTTTTGAAAACAAATCTCCTCCCATTCCACCATGCTATGGCCATCTGCCCACTCCAGCAAAACAAAATTCCAACTTGCATTTGTAGAGATAAACCCTGAATAATTTATCACCCTTTTCCCAAGGAAGGACAGTGCACAGACTCTGTGTGTGTGTGTGTGTGTGTGTGTGTGTGTGTGTGTGTGTGTGAGAGAGAGAGAGAGAGAGAGAGAGAGAGATTTAGTGCAGAAGTACCATAGTTTCCTTGCAATCCCCCATTGTGAGAGTCAAATATAAAAGGCTTTCTTTTTAGACTTTTACAAAAAGGCAAATGTGTTAGCCAGCTTAAAAGAGAATCCCCCCTCCTTTCTTTCCTCTACAAAAATATTCATAACCAGGGCTATACAGATGATTTGTATATCTGTGAGCAAACATGAGTTAGGATCTGGTAGCAATCCTCAACAGAACACCCCCTCTCCAACACACATGCACACACACACACCTTGGATTTCAGTTCTTATACAGGCTACAGCTGTCTTGTATTACTTTTTGCTCTCTCTTCTGCTGCGTGATGTGATGTCACTACCTGTTTCCTGAAGACGTAGCTGCATTTAGTACATCTTACTGTCCTTACTAAAGCTGAAGTAATGTCAGAAACTGTCTCTTAAACCTGCAGTTGCCATCTTGTCTTCTTTTTGCAGTAGATGAGAGGTTTAAAAAGTAGTGTTAGGAAGGTATCTGCTGTCTTTGTAGCCCCTGGCTATGGTCAGATGAGCTGTTTGACCCGATGTTGTTGCTGTTGCCCTACAGATTTAAAGTGCATGATCAGACAGTGAATCCCATTCCCCAGTCGTTAGCACCCTGTTCTTACCAGTCTTCGAGCCAGAGTTGTTTGATACCGGGGGAAGTCTGGTTTTTATGGATGTCAGCATTTTCACCCTGCACTTCCAGATGCCTGATCAATCCATCACTCCCTAAAGCCATTTGGGAATTCAGATTGCACACTTTTGGCTGCGTGCCATTTTTTCCTTTGAGTTAGCAATGTGTGCGTAAGCGGATCTTCACCCCGGGCTGTGAATCGCCACTTGTGTGTTTCTGCACCCAAACATTCTGTCAGGTTCAGGAACCCCTAGGGAGGTGTTTTTGAGCAACAAATTCCCCCCAACCCCTCTCTCCTATTTCTTGAGGTTGGAAAGCTGTGGAAATAGGCAACCGTACTCCCTATTCCACTTTCCCCCATTCAGACTGTGTTAGCAGAAAGGTTTTCTGCTTCAGAGTTGCTGTTTGAGAGCATCCCATGATTGCTACAAGAGTAAATGTACTGCAGTCAGTGGAGCTACTCTCATGTAAATCTGCACTTTCCTCATGCATTCCACAAAAGAGAGGCAAAGTGGAGGAGGCTGAGAAGGGTTGCAGTATTTGGTGGAGGGACTGTGGAGCTGTCAGAATAGAGGGGTCCTTCAAATAAGCACTTCTGCGCATGCGTGAAAGACAATTTTTTTAAAGGATGCCGCCCACCCGCTCTGTCTTTCTCCCATTGTCTTCCTTGTGTTTATGATACTTCCACTGGCAGTGTTTCCATCTCTGCCTCCACTGCAAAGGCCGGGAATCGATTCCTTAGTTCCCTCTGTCTTTCTCCCATTGTCTTCCTTTTGTTTATGATACTTCCACTGGCAGTGTTTCCATCTCTGCCTCCACTGCAAAGGCCGGGAATCGATTCCTTAGTTCTAATAACACTGAGTGCCGTCTTGCTCAACAGCTTTGGGGTCAGGCTGTAGCACTCTGAAGAGCCTCATTAGGGCAGTCCACCACACTGTTGTCCCTTTGACTGGTCTCTCCTTCCCTATGCAGGATGAAAAGTACCGTAGTCAGGAGACCAGTGGGAGTGATTTCATATCCAGCTCTTTATTAGGTGGTCAGATGAAGCATGCCAACCTGGGCTCGAGGACCCTTTTTCATTCCAGTCAGAGCCGCACCTCCAACCTCGCCCAAATGTCCCGATAGGACCTTATGCTTCAGGTTACATAGCATAGGTCCCCCCGAGGATCCTAGGCACCAGATTGGTGGCAAGTTACAATCCGGCCAGCTATGGTTATCCCTGACCTAAGCTCAGGTAGCTGGCCTGGCCATGTATGTGGCCATGTGACGGTCGCCATTACCTGAGCACATGGCAATCACCATTTCATACAACCCGTATGGTACATTACACAGAACATCAAGGCTTCTATTAATGAACTCCTCCCCTTCCTTGATCTTATGGAAAATAATAATCCTTTGCTCCAGGCTCCAAACCTTCTCCTTTTATAATCCTATCAACCTACACTTCTGACAAGTGTAGTCCATCTTGTCCTCAGGGAGGAAGAGAAACATGGTGCACTCCCCGCAGGTGACTGGAAATGATCCGTGAGCATTCATCATCCCTTCCCAAGTGGATTATTTCACCTCGAAACACCTTGGTGTGCTGATATACTCTGAAAACTGACCAAAAGGCTACCTGAGCCAAAAGGGGTAACACAACCACAACAATGTAAAAGTTTCTTAACTACTTACAGGATTCCCAGAACCAGGGCTCATTTCATAGCAGGAGCTCCTTTGCATATTAGGCCACACACCCCTGATGTAGCCAATCCTCCAAGAGCTTACAGTAGCCCCTGTAAGAAGTGCTCTGTAAACTGTTGGAGGATTGACTACATTAGGGGTGTGTGGCCTAATATGCAAAGGAGCTCCTGCTGTGAAATGAGCCCTGCCCGGACCCAATCCCCAGGCTAAGAGCCACAGGGCAAGAGCCCTTTAGCTTTTGTACTTTGGTGAGGAGGAGCCTTGTAATTCAAAGGCTCACAGCCCCACCTCCCAACAGCCACAGCAACAGTAGAGGGCGGGGCCAGCAACCAACCCAACAGGTCCTCCTCTCTCAGCAACAAACCAGTCAAAACACCTGAGCTGTCCCAGCTCCTTCCCCAGCTCAGCTGCAGCAGTCATAGTCTGAGATAGTCATGTGAGCTGGCCCTTTGTTTCGTGCACATATGGATCACAATTTCAGGAGGTATTAAGAGCACTATGAAAGCAGCAGATATGGAAACTAAGAAAAAGTAGCATCTACAGCAAAGGATTATGTACTGACATGTTGCATTCCAAAAAAATTATACAAATATCAAAAATGTGCAGCCATCAAGTAGGATAAGTTTTAGAGTTGCAGGCACGTGGGCATGTGAAACAACAGCAAGTCAACTGGTTTAAAATCGAGAACATAAAATTGTTCAGAACCTGTACATATGCTTCTGAGAAGAACTCTTCAGATAACTGGTAGGCTTGGTTGGCGAGTACCAAAGTTTCTCGCAACCATTCCTTTAGACAAGGGCAGCGCAGTGTTCAAAACAGTCCAGCTGGGAAGAAATTGCAGAGTAGGTTACACAGGAGGATAATAAAGACTTTTTTATGGACTCCCCAGCAGGAAGCCAATTAGACGGCTGTTTTCCTCAACTTTACGGGATGACAGCGGCTCTGAATATCCTAAAAGGCCCTAATTAGATTGAGCATGGTAACTTCCCTCGTGAGCTGAAGTGTGGTGCTATCATCTGGACAACCAGCCTCTAAGAGCTTTTATCATCCTTTTAATTTGCTGGCTCAAAAGGAGAGAAGGTCTTTTTTTAAAAAAAAAAAACCAAAGAACTGTGTTTTGTACTTTATTAATACTTCTAAAAAAAACAGATTCAAAAGCAAATTATATTCTGTTCAAATATTTAGAGCTGGAAAATTGCCACAACCTTTATTTTGGCTCATAACAAAAATTCTTTTTACTTTTGGTTGGCTTCTAAGTTGAATTAGTTAATGACTTTGCTTAATTCCAGTAGGCAAGCTAAGGGAAAAGAAGCTGGTAGATTTGGAGAGCCTGTAAGTTGTTCCATGTTCAGAAATGTTAAGAAGGGGGGATCCAATCATGGGAGGAGGAAATCCCATCTCTCCACCCCAGCTCACTCATCCCTCTACCTCTGGTCTGGTCTCCCATTCTTCCCCTCCTCAGAAACCCCCCTACTCTGCTTTCCTGCCCCCCTGGCCTCCCACTCATCCCCTCCCCATTTTCCCTATCCTCTGCTCACCCTCCACCTGTCCCTCTGCTGCTTTGCCTACCCAGCTGTGGGGAGCAGCAGATGCAGTGAGTCCCAGTCTCCCCCCCCCCTCACATGCATCACTACCTCCTCAAGTTCTCTTGATGAGACATTGCCTGTGCGTGCGTAAACCATGCTCATCCATTTGAAGGGGTATTTAAATCCCTCCCTCCTTTTTTTAACTTCTTCAGATTTCCCCCCAAACCTATGTTTGCAAAAAAATCTGCCTTCTGTCTTCACGGCCCCAATCTGTGAATCTAAGTGTCCACAGGTGGGGCCGAGTTGACTGTTAGACAAGTGGGGGACCCACAAGCACTTGCCAGAGGAATCTAATTTTCCCTGTATCCCCTTTCCCCACCAATTCCTCTTTCCCTTCACCTGGCAGTCCCCATACCTTTTCCCCTTTGCCTGCTTCTTTCTCTCTTTTTTTGCTTAAATATTTTTTTATTTAGTTTGATTCTTTACTTAAACAAGGTTCATATTTATACATTTATATACTTGAAGCCATCTATTTACTCTAACCAATCATATAACTTGGACCAGACTGCCCGCGTGTCAATCTTGGCCTGTATATTCAGTAAATAGCCTAGCTTGTCCATTTCTGCCCAATTAAGTAACAGGTTCACGATTTCTTCTTTTCTGGGTAGATTTGCTGACTTCCACATTTTTGCCCTCAAAATACGGGCTGCAGTTATAATACATAACAATAACTTCTGGTTCTCTTTTGCAAGTTCTTTCGGGGAAATGTTCAACAGAAAAATGGCAGGGTCCATTGGTAAATCCAATTCCATAATTTCACATATCATTTTTTTCACCATTGACCAATACTCTTTCATATTTTTACAACTCCACCACATGTGGAAGTATGTACCAACACAATTACCACATAGCCAACACTTATCAGACACCTTATCAAAGCATTTATGTAATTTATCAGGTGACCAGTGCCACCTATAAAACATTTTATAAATATTTTCCTTATAATTGACTACCTTTAGGAATTTAACCGATTTCCAAATTTTTGCCCATCTGTCCAATTCTATGTTACCACCTAGGTCTTTCATCCATTTTATCATTGTGGGCTTTATTGTTTCTTCTAACATTACATAATTTAATAGAAATTTATAGAGTTTATTAATTAATTTCTTGTTATTGTCTAGCCAAATCTTATCTAAATCTGTTGGGGTCTTACTAATACCAATTCTGGAATCTTTCTGGAATCTGGACTGCAGCTGTGCCTTCTCCCACCAAGATAACTGCATCCCCAATTCTTCTCTCAATTGTAGATCATTTTTAATTACTTTATTATTATTTAATAACTTATCATAGCATACTTTATTTTGGGGGTCTAACAGCGATGGTTTGGTAAAGGCTTCTAAAGGGGCGACCCAGCCTGGTACTTTTGTGTAAAATTTTGATTTTATTTCTATCCAAATTTTTATCAGTGCTGCTCTCAAATTATGCGCATTAAAGTTTGAATGTATTTTGTGCTTTTCGTACCAGAGATAGGCATGCCACCCCTGTTTCTTTCTCTCCTTCCCACCCACCAGCCACAGGTGGATGGGGAAACAAAAATGGCCCTGGAAACGGCTCTGCCCCCTAGCCCGCCCCGAGCCTTGTTCCTTAATGGAGAAGGAAAAGCTCTCTTGCTGCTGTGGTGAGTGACCCAGTTCTCTTCGCCCCTTTTTGGGGAACAGAAGGCTGCTGCAGTGAGCAAAGCCAGGGCAGTTCGTTTGCTTAAGGCAGTGGCAGCCAGGTTGCTTGCAGCAGCTGCTAGGGCCATCGGCTCACTACAGCAGTGCATGCAATGCCCAAATGGGGAGCATCTCACTTGGGGTCCTGGTGGGCATGGCAGGGGGAGATACCCCCCAGACCATCACCCCATTGGGATTTTCCTCAGTGGCTTTAATGGCCAATCTGCCATTACCTGCCACCAGTCAACCAACATTTTATCTGGTCCTCATCTTCAGCTGCATTTACTATTTATTTGCTTCATTTACACCAATCCTTTCTCTCCAAAGGGGACCCAAAGCAGCTTACATCATTTCCCTGTCCACCATTTTCTCCTCACAACCACCATGTAAAGTAGTTTAGGCTGTGTGTATAAGACTGGCCAAGGTCATTCAGTGAGCTCCCGGATCCTAGTCTGAAACTCTAACCACTGTACAACACTGGCTTTCAAAGAGTAGCTGCTGTTGAACAACAGTAAGAAGTCAGTGTTGGCAGAATCCTAGTGGTTGCTGCTGGCCCTGGCCCTGATGAGTCTTCCCTCAAAGGCCAAAAAAGGTCTGGAAAGGGCCCTGTCCCTACCTTTTACTGACAGAAACAAAGGCTTGAAGGCTGGTAATACTCTTGTGGTTGCCAAGCAACAGCCACAGAGGGCATTTGTTACTTAAATCTACAAGTTTGGCTCCAGTTATATTGAACGATTTTAACACCACAATGTATTTTTAAAGTTTTTTGAGGGGGGGGGAGTGGTTTTCACATCTGTGGCTTTCCTCAGATTGTAGAAATATCTGTCTGCTCGTGGCTTCAATTTCCAGATTTAAGTATTCACAGACAAGGCCACATTGAGACTTAGCTATACTGATGATGCATTTTGTAGCCTTAGAAAGAGAAAACATTTGCAGGGAGCCATTGGTGAGGACATCTAAAGGTTCCTGGGTTATGAAAATAGAGGTTGCTTCTTTATTCTTTTTATTCCATCTTTCCCCACAGATTTAAATTGAGCCACCCTAGTTTTATCTCTCAAGAGTTAATTTAGGCTGAGAGAGAATGACCAGCCTGAAGTCATCATTGAGTAGGGATTTGAACCTTGCTTTCACCATACTAGCTAACATCCTTCCCTCTTTTGCGTGTTACACCCCAGTTCATGCATAGTCCCTACTGCAAACAAGAGGATATCACAGTTTCAAAATATTTGTAGGTCACCTTTTGTCATGCTATGGTGGTCCCAGTGCACTGTGAAAGCAGAGGTATGGAGGTGCTGGCACAGAGTGGATTATTGGCCAGGCTTTCTGATTTGTAGCATATATGTGATTTGAAAGAATCAGTTTACTGATAGGTCCCCCTCTCTTCAAACCACCTTTAAACTCCTTACCTGAGGACAAGACTCAAGTCAAGCCCATAGGGTTGCCAGGTCTGGGTTGGAAAATACCTGGAGACTTTGGGGGTGGAGCCAGAAGAGGGAGGGGAGGGGCCTCAGCATAATACAATGCCATACAGTCCACAAGTCCAAGCAGCCATTTTCTCCAGGGGAGCTGATCTCTGTCAGCTGGGGATCAGTTGTAAAAGCAGGAGATCCCCAGGCCCCACCTTGAGGCTGGCAACCCTACAGGCCCAGAGCCAGGATTTTTTTGGGGGGGGGGTGTTGGGGTGCCGCTAATTAATTCCCAGTTTATCATGGCAGCATGCTGGGTGACCAGTCACACAGTCTCATTCTAAGAAAAGAGCAAGAGTGCAGCAGCACCTTAAAGACTAACATTTGTGTCCTCCTTGCTGCGCATCTGCTCTTTCTTCCAGCTCTACTGCACCTTTGGTCCATGGGTGGCCTCCCCGGGGCCGCTGGGTGTGGCGGGCAGCAGCAGTGGTTTCTCCACTGGCCCATAGCAGTTGCAGTTGGCAGCATGCAGAGGCTTAAGTTTCTCCATTTGCCTGCCTGGACAGAGGAAGGGAAGGCATGGCTGGATCCTCCCAGCCGTAATCCTCACTGGGGGAGTGGGCGAGAGATCTTAGTGTGGGGATCCCTAACCACATGGATCCCCAACTAGAGATGTAAAATTTCCAGAAATTTTGAAGCTCAAAAAAAAACCCCAGTTTTTTTCTGTTTTTTTCCCCGGAAAAAAAATGGAAATTTTCAGAAAAATTGAAAAAAAAAGCTACATTAGCACATCTTTTTTCTTTTCCAGACTGAAAGTCATTCTGTTACTTTAGGAACATAAAATATGACTATGGACAATTTTAGTTGGCATGAAATCATCACAACTAGCATATAAAAACATAGTGTATCCAAACAATTATTACAAACAGAATTTACTTTTTAAATAATATTTATTTGTAATTGTAATAAATGGAGCAACAATCTTCTGAACTGTTTACTAGTTTATGTGGAACAGACAAAAAAAACCTCCACAAAACAATTTTTTAAAATCCAGAAGTAACAATTATTCATATTTCCTCTCCAAAGTATTAAATAAAAATTAAAAAAACCATTCTCATAAAAAGAATTGAAGAGGGGAGGAAGTGTATAGAAGGGAGTGTGGGACTCAGTTTCAATGAATGGGCATGAAATTTAATCAGAATCATTTTCTGAGCTGTAATTATCAGTTTCAGTCTCTGTTTCTACAGCTACTCTGTTGTGTCTGTCATTATCACAGTTATTATGGACCTCTTTGTTGCTCTGTATTTTCTTCCAATGCTTTGAGGCCTAGTGAAGCCTGAGTGCCAGTATATCCACCCACATAAAAAAACAAAACTGAAACCTTTTTCTTTTCTTGTGACAACAGCACCTCCTAAAGGAAGAAATGCATTTTGTTCTTGCATTGGAGAGTTCAGTTTGTAACCTAGGACTTGCTTGTCCTCAGTGCACAGAAATCAGATTAATCTGATGCCATACATATTTTTTAGAAATTATTTGGAAAATATTTGAACACCTTGTCTTAAAATATTTTATTCATCATCTTAAAATAAAACTTTCCATAATTAAAAAAATCTTTTCTTTTTTCAATTTTTCAATTTTTCAGGAAAAAAACAAAAAAGGCTTCAGGAAAAAAATGGAAAAAACCCAGTTTTCTCCCCAAATTTTTCTGGTTTTTTTCTGGTTTTTTCACATCTCTATCCCCAACCACACATGGACCTCCTTCCTCCAGGCTGACCTCCAGCACTTGGGCTTGGCAGCCCTCACCACCCAGTCAGCCCCGACACAATACAGGAGGGACACTGCAAATTCTATAGGAGGCGCTGCCCTCTGTGCCACCCCGCTTGCTACAGCCCTGACTCAAGTTGAACTGTTTTTAGCTGTGCAGTAGGACAATCTGATGCCATCCAGGCTGCTGATAGATTAAGATTTATTAAATTGAATAAAATAAATAAACTGGCCAGCAGGTTCTCTTCCTGCAATATTATCAGAGGGTTGGTTTGTCACTGAAATGTCACTGAAGTGTGAAAGCCATCAATGCTCAGAGCTGGACATGCAAGGAGAACATACCATTTCCCTAGGGAGATTCTCCACAACTCAGCTGTATTAACTAAAGTCGTACTAAAAGACTACAGAACTCCAAGGTTAAACATAGACCTCCAACTGTGTTCCTTAATGTAGCTAGAATGGATAATTATACTCACACTTGCTAAGAATTTAGACTGTCTTTGTGAGAGAAGCCATTAGATGCAATCTGGCCAGAGAATGTGCACTGAGAATGCTTAAATCCTTCCCCTGTTTTTCTCCCTAGATTTGGGAGTTCCAAATTACTTAATCTTGTTTGTAGAACAACACCAACGTATACTTCGTTACAAATTTCCATTTGTGTTTTTGCCTTCTTTCCGTATACATTATTGATGGGCATGATGGCATCTATTTACTTATTAAAACACTGTATTAGAAAAGGAATTGTGATGCAACTCACCCAACTGCATCTTCAATGTCATCTGAAGTTTACAGAAACACCTAATATGTAATGGGTATTATATAGGACACTCTGACCTGGATATTGCTGGCTTGTTTCATCTCATCAGATCTTGGCTGCTAAGCAAGGTTGGCTTTGGTCAGTACTTGGATGGGATATCAGGGTCGTGAGGCAGAGGCAGGTAATGGCAAACAACCTTGGAACATCTCTTGCTTTGCAGACCCCCTGGGGTCACCATGAGTCAGCTGTGACTTGACAGCAAAAAAGAAAAAGGAAAAAAAAGCACAGGACAGGCTCACAGTTGAAATGTTTTCTTTCTGCTTGGTGTTTTTTGATCACTTGCCTTCATGCCCATCAGTAGCTTACAAAGGAAAACAGAAACAACTGAGCCCTGCCCTGAATAGCCCAGGCAAGCCTGATCATGTCAGATCTCGGAAGCTGGTTAGCGCTTGGATGGAAGACTTCCTTGGAATACCAGAGGCAGGAGGTGGGGGCAGGCTTTATTCAGCCACCTCTCTGAATATCCTCCAGGCCCCCAGTAGGGGTCGGTCACCAAAGGTCGCCATGACTTCCAGATGCACAGACACGCACATATGAAAAATACAAAAAACCCACAAAAATTGAAAATTGTGACAAACTACATGGGCAAATTTTATGAATACTCCAAATTAAACTAGAAGACCGGTGGCACAAAATAGAACAGAGAACATGTGCTTATACCACGCTGGCATTTATTTTTTCATGCTGGGCATATCCAATGTCCGGGTTCAGTCTGAGGGAGATGCAGGGAAATCCAGAGCTGTAAGAAAAAAGTAAAACAGCAGTAATACAAGTGGGTTCAGTGTAGAGGAATGCGGCATTCCCAGGAACAGTGGGACCAGTGCTTTCTGGTCCAGTGATGTCATTAAGCATCCAAAGGAAAAGAAAGGTCTCCTAACCCAGAGGGTGCTTGTGCAGCACCGCACCTGGGCTTAGCAAGTCAAGAGAGGGTTTCAATTTCCTGGGCTGTTAATCACTTAATTCTTATGGTCATGTGTGTTACTTAACGCCACTTCTTCCACTCTCACATTTCTCTGCAGATACAAATGGCCCAACGGAGTGCCAGCCAAACAGGCAATTTGATCCGTATCGCTTTCATGCTCCCGTAAAAGGTTGGGGTATTTCCCCCCCCCCCAGGACACTTGATCAATAGCATTTTTGATTCAAGTTCTGACCCATGAAGCTTGCTAACAAAATTGTTCTGGACTGGTTTTAAGTTTTGAAAAGAGGCAGCTAAACAGGATTTGCCTTTGACTCCTGGATTGCCAGTGGGATCCTGGCAAAGGGACTTCCTTCCCATCAGTCCTTTCCCATATTCATCGAGAGGCAGGATTTGGGGGCGGGGGGGTGGGGTTTGAATGGGGGGGGTTCTTATTTCAAAAGGGGGGATTATCCTGCCTGCTACAGCCTTCACTGGAAAAATCCTTCTTTCATGGAGACTATGGTTAGTCATCCTTTTTGTTGAAAAGCACATTGGCTGCCTGAAGCATATAGAACATTTTTTAAAAAATGTTTTAAAGAGCCTTTTAAAAAATATTTCTTATAGAAGCCCAAGACTTCTGAAGATAGATATGAAGAGGGATAGAAAAGGTGTCTTTTTGTAACAGCTCTTCTTTTGAACATAATAATAAGGCAAAATAATATCTCTGAATGTTGGGGGAGTTTCCTGGGGATGGCAGTAAATAGTTACACTGTAAATAGTTGCACTGTAACTTCATCCATATGGTGGGTATGTCATGTGACAAAAGCAGGTTCTGAAGAAATGTGCCCTGCCGGGGTGGCCGTAAAACTGGTTAGGAAAAACGAATTAAACCCTGTAAAAGGAAAGTGACTGGATGGGTCACAGCCTTTGCAAAAAGCCAAAATTAAACCTCATAAATCTTCAATATTAAACTAGAACAAAACAGATGAACCTAATAAGCCCTCTAGCCCACATCAAGAATGAGATTTTAATAATAATGACAAACTTTGCTCCAGAGAAGGACCTGACCTGGGCTTACTTTGAGGAGGGGGGAATCCAATAGAAACCCTATCGCATATATTTGTTCAAGGCCTGTAAACATCTGGAGAGGATGAGAAGGGTGGGAATTCCCAGCAACTGTTCCCAAGATTTTGGTTTAGCTTGATAACAACCTCCTGGAATATTTTGGGTTCTTAAAGTTAAACATTGTGGTTAAACAATATCACCGAGTTTGCATCCCCCCCCCCCCCCCCAGTTATTTCCCTGCATTTGTAAAGCATTTTGCTACAGTGGGTGAAATTTTCAACTGCATGTTAAAATGGGGTATAATTAAGATTTTTTTTAAAGGATTTATTTAAACTTGCTTCATGTGCCACATTGTTGCGGAGATGCAAGAGATTCAAAATCCGGGCTTTCTCTCCTCAGGTGGTGAGCCATTCCACAACTTCTCAGCTGCCCAAAGTACCTTATTGCCACCTGGTGGCTGGTCAGCAGCACTTTGAAAATACAGCCCAGGGTTCAGCTTCCATTTTGTTTTTAAAGGGCAAGTAGCTAACCTTAGTTAACAGTTTTAGAGAGAGAACCACAGCAGAGATCATGATAACCAACTTTGCAAGGTTTTGCTTTGTCTGTCTTCAGCTGATAACAGACCATTTTCTGGAGACCTGCCTCTAGCATCGTAAACAGTCTTGAGTAAAATGGGCTTTTATTCTATCTTGGCTTGTTCCTTGATTAATCAGTGACCCATTTCCTCAAAGTCAATGAGCCTGAGGAAATTACGGGACCACAAACAAACACGCATACCCCATCTCCTAGAACAGGGGTGGGCAAACTGTGGCTCGGGAGCCGCATGTGGCTCTTTCACATATATTATGTGGCTCCCGGCAGGGCGGCTGGGGAAGCTAAATATCATTAGCAAACAAATATCACTGGGCAAATTAATATCATTATCAATATCTGCTTTTACCCCTTTTGTTATTATTTTTGGCAGTCTCATTTAATGTTAACAAAAAGCAAATTTGTTTATTTTCCAATGAAAGCAGGTAATATTTGCTCATGTCTTGTGGCTCTCAAACATCTGATGTTTATTCTGTGCGGCCCTTACCTTAAGCAAGCTTGGCCACCCCTGTTCTAGGTGGCTCTTACGCTGAGCAAGTCTGCCCACCCCTGTCCTAGAAGGATGACTCCTGGTCGACTTAGCCTTTCCTTCACTAATAACGGCTTAAGAGAAAAAGTTTACAAACATTAGGGCTGTTGGTTATTTTAACTGCACAGTAAGAACAGCAACCGGATGGTACTGTGGAAACCCCTGGCCTTCTTTGGCTAACAGACTCCAAGCTGTGCACACTTAAGATATTTTTAGCCAGGAGCTGGACACACGCCACACTATGTCGGAAACTGGTGTCATCTGGGGCCCAGGCAGTGACATACTTAATGTGAAAGCTGTGACTCATTTCACTTTGTCCGCCCCCTCAGGGGGTACATTGCTAGAACGCAGCAGGCTTGCATTGCTGCTTATGGGGCACCTGCTGCTTACTTCATTCGTTTGCCCCCGGTTACCAATCCAAACAATTTTGCCCATCATGTTTTCCCTGGTGCCAGGGCTCAGGCTAATCCACTTTGCTTGTGATCAGTTGACTGGGAGGGGGGCTTTGTGGTGCACAGCACAAGCTCTGCAATGAATGGACTAGAGATGCTGCCTCTGGCAGAATTTCCCCTTCTTTCCTGCTGTGAGAGGTTACCAACCCTGTTAACCAGCTGGCTTGTCAGTTTCTCTCCGCTAGCCAAATGCTGATTTGATCTCTTATTAGTCTGACAAACAATGGAAGGATGTGGCAGCAATTGTGGGGTTGTCTTTGTTGCTTCCCCAAGCAGAATAGTAAGGCAGGAACAAAAAAAAAATACACCCTTGCTTAGAGGATGCTGCATTAATTCTAGCAGGAGACAAATCGTCCCTGTCACAGTGTGTTAAATTTCACCAGAGAAGCCTGTACTCCTCAGTATCACCATACCGGCCTACTGTATTTTGTGCAAAATATTTGCTGCGGCATGATTCATTTGTGTGTGCAGGAAGAGGGAAGAAGTAGACTCCTAAGCTGTTAAGCAAGCAGCTGTAAGAGCTCCAAAAGTTACGTGGGAAGGTTGAATAGTTCTGTGTCACAATAGCATGGACTTTGAGTTCCAGGTAATTGCTACCACTCCAACTCTACACAATAGAGCACATAGACTTTTCATGAGCCTAGCAGCTCACTGAGATATAGTCTATATAAATATAATTTACTACAATACATTATTATAGGCTGGGATAATTAATTACTAACTAGGGATGGGCACGAACCAATTCACAAACCTTTGTTTTTTGACAAATATTGGCCGGTTCCTGGTTTGCAAACTGAAGTGTGCAAACTGCAGCCTGACCACGAACCTCCATGGGCTTTTAAGGCAGTTCGTGGAGGTTCATGGGGAGCAAAAAGCAGGGGTTTGTCAGAGTCAAGTTGCAAGCCGAGTGAGTCAGAATCCAAAGTCAGATTCAGTACAGAAGGTCAGTTACCGGAGAGCAAAGTCCAGTACAGAGCATGGTCCCAAAAGTAAGATCTAGCAGTCCAGGGTTATGTACAAGAGCAAGCAAGTCTGATATCCATGTCCAAAGCCAGTCCGAACGTCACTAGAGTGGAGCAGAGTCAGGAGCTATGGTCGAAGAATCCACCGGGTGATGACTTGTTGCTTCCACATCAAGCAGTCTTCCCTGACTGGCTTTTATAGGCATCTGCTGCAAGGTTTTACTTCCAATCAACTGCTTGGGAGTAACCCTGCAGCTACTCATCATCAGCAAGCAGCTGGCATTGGGCCAGAAGACATGCACTTTGTCTTCTCTCCTGGAGCTCCATTCTAAGCCTTCGTCTCTGGCGCTCAAAGGATGTGGGTGAAACTGGAGGGCTGGTAACAATCACCTGGGTTTCATCTGTTGGAACGGGGCTGGAAGGTGCTGGTGGCTTTGGATCAGCTGTGAACTCTGATAAGCCTGCAGTTCATCCTCTTGCTTGCCAGCTTCTTTTGTTGCACAGCTGGCTACAGAGGACTCCTCTTCTCCTGAAGAGTCCTCTCCTCCAGAGGAGCCCTTCTCTCCTGACTGATTAACAACACCAGCCCCCCAGCCCCCCCCCCAAGTCCGGAGGACCAAGTTTCTGAGGGTAAGCATCATGAAACTGTTGTACCAGTTCTGGGGCATGAAGATTGCTGGCAGGTTCCCAGGAGTGGTCTTCAGAGCTGTACCTCACCAAGTCAACCAGATACTGTAATTGATCCCAGCAATATCAAGAATCCAAGATTTGTTGCACTTCATACTCCTCCTGGCCATCAGTGAGCACTGGTGGTAGAGGTGTGGGTTGTGGCCTTAGAAGGTCCAGGGTGTGTAGCAGGAACCAAGAGGGACTAGTGAAAGACTGGGTGGATATGGAGTGTAGCAAATAACTGGAGTTTGTATGAAACTGGGTTGATTTGCTGTAGGATTGTAAACAGCTTGATGAATCAAGCATCCAACTTATAGGAGTACCCCTGAGACCTATACCAGGGAGGCTTGCTACAACAAGAAAATCTTCAGATATGTGAGGAGCAAACACAAGATAAAAGAGGGGATGGGCCCACTATTGGGTGAAAACGGAGAAACTCTGACAGGGGACAAAGAGAAAGCAGAAAACCTCAATGCCTATTTTGCCTCAGTTTTTTCCCTGAAGAAGAGAACAGGCTTATCTAGAGATGGTAGTAGGCAAGGTATGGCGTCCAGGCTGCTGGTTGACATGGACAGAGAGGTAGTTGAGAAGCTGGAAGTACAAATCCCCTGGGCCAGATGGTATGCACCCAAGAGTGCTCAAAGAACTTTCTAGAGAGCTTACAGAGGTTTTGTCCATCATATTCCAGACGTCTTGCAGGACGGAAGACAAGCTGCAAGACTGGAGGAGGGCAGATGTTATCCCAGTTTTCAAAAAAGGGAGGAGGAATGTCCCAGGAAACTACAGGCCAGTCAGTCTGACCTCTGTCTCAAGGAAGATCTGAAGCAGATTTTAAAGGGATCAGTCTATGAGCATCTAAAGGAAAGGACAATTTGGTGATCCAGGGAAGTCATCAGTTTTGTCCCCAACAGGTCCTGCCAGACCAACCTCATTTCCTTCTTTGATCGAATGACGGGCTTACTGGATTGAAGGAATGCTGTTGATGTTGTTTACCTGGATTTCAGTAAAGCTTTTGACTGGGTTCCCCATGATATTCTGATGGGTAAACTAGAGGACGGTGGACTGGACTGTAGGATAGTTAGGTGGATAGGGAACTGGCTGGAGAGCCACACTCAAAGCGTAGTTGTCAGTGGCATTTCATCTGAATGGAGGGAGGTGTCCAATGGGGTGCCATAGGTCTTGGTCCTGGGCAATGCTCCCTCTAAGCTGTGGAATCCTGTGAGCAAAAATTCTACTTCCTGAGCTACTGGCATTAAAGTGGTGAGCGAGCGCTTTGGCTACTGCATACATTAGTGTGCTCAGGAGCCATCCTTCCTGAGCTAAGACAAAAATGTGTGAGCCGGAAGCTAAAAAACTGTGAGCTAGCTCACACTAACTCAGCTTACAGGGAACACTGGTTCTGGGCCCAGTACTTTTTAGTGTTTATTTAATGTTTATAAATCATCTGGATGAGGGTGTGGAGGGGTTATTCATTATATTTGCAGATGACACCAAATTGGGAGGAGCAACAAACACACCAGAAGATATAGAATTCAACGAGTTCCAAACACACTGGAAAAGTGGGCAGTTGTGAACAAGATGCAATTTAACAAAGATAAGTGCTGAGTTCCACATCTGGGTAACAAAAATGAAGAACATGCATACTGGATGGGGTATACACTTCTGGGTAGCAGTGTGTGTGAACAAGATCTTGGGGTACAGGTGAACCATAAGTTAAATATGAGCAGCCAGTGTGGTGCAGCAATAAAAAAGGCTAATGCAATCTTGCGGTGTATCAGCAGAGGCATAACATCCAAATTACAAGATGTCATAGTCCAGCTGTACACTGCACTGGTCAGGCGCACCTGGAGTATTATGTCCAGTTCTGGGGGCCTCACTTCAAGAAAGATGCAGACAGAATGGAGTGGGTGCAGAGGAGAGCAACAAGGATGATCGGGGGCCTGGAGACCAAGAAGCCCTCTGAGGAAAGACTTAGGGACTTGGGAATGTTTAGTCTGGAGAAGAGGCAGTTCAGGGGGGGACATGATTGCTCTCTTTAAGTATTTGAAGGACTGTCATTTAGAAGAGGGCATGGAGCTGTTCCTGTTGGCAGCAGAGGATAGGACTCACAATAATGAGTTTAAATTAAGAGCAGGAAGGTACTGGCTGGATATTTGGAAACACTTTTTTACAGTAAAAGTTGTGCAACAGTGGAATCAGCTGCCTAGGGAGGTGGTGAGTGAGAGCTCACTGGCAGTCTTTAAGCAGCAGCTGGACAAACACTTGTCAGGAATGTTCTAGGCTGTTTATGCATTGAACAGGGGGTTGGACTAGATGGCCTATATGGCACCTTCCAACTCTGTGATTCTATGATGAGTTGACAGCCAAATTTGATCTCCCACTTTCAGTGGTGGACCCAGGTGATGTTTATGATCTGTGGTCATCTTGTATGCTTCTTTGGCCTGCTGCAGTTGTTCCTGAAGCAAAGCCTGGATTGCCTGTAATTTCCATGCATGGTGGTCCACAGCAGGGATGTTAGTAGTAGATGTAGCGGATGGAAGGAACCGAGGGTGATACCCATAGTTGGTTAAGAACGGGGTCTGGCAGGTGGAGGAATGGACTGCTTTGTTGTATGCAAATTTGGTGATGGGTAGGAGGATGATCCAATTGTCTTGCTGGTAGTTGGCATAACATCACAATTACTGTTCCAACATTGTGTTAGTACATTCAGTTTGCCCATCCAATTCTGGGTGATATGGATCCAGGTGCCGAGGAGGGAATGCAATGCTCACCAAAATCGGGATACGAACTGGGTTTTCTGGTTGGCAATTAGGTGTTCTGGAATTTCGTGCAGTCTGAATACATCTTGGATGTATAGTTGAGCTGTTTTTTGAGCAGTGGGTATTCTAGGATATTCAGCAAAGTGTGCCATTTTCAAGAACAGATCAATAGTGATTATTATATGTATGACCTTTGGATGGACGGCGGGAGAGATCCATTATGAAATCCATAGAGATGATTTTCCATGGTCCTGAGTTTGTGGGTAGTGGTTGTAACAATCAAGAGGGTTTACCAGGAAGGTCTTTGGTTCATCTACAAACCTTGCACATATTCATATATTGGGCAATGTCTGAGTGTACTTGGGTGCACCAAAAGTACTGTGTCAGCAAGTGGGTGGTTTTGTGTCTGCCAAAATATTCTGCTGGTTGGGAATCATGAGTGAGTTGTAAGACTTTCGTGCATAGCAGGCTGGGTGATATGTAAACTCGCCCCGGTAACACAGTAGACCGTCTTTCGCCGTAAAGTCACCTGATGTTGAATGGGTGGGTTGTTGGAGATCTAGACAATGTTGTTAAGCCCAGGGGTCCAGTACCTGTTGGGTCTAGATATGATCAAAGAGTCCAGGGCCAGGCGGAGGGGCTGTGAAAACTGTCAAAGGTAACACTGTGGCAAGAGGCTTTTCTTCTTCCCCAGGCAAGGGAGCATATTCAGGCTTACGGGAAAGAGTGTCTGCCCACCAATTTTGGGAGTGTGGCACATACAAGATTTGAAAATCAAACTGAGAGAAAAATAACCATTGGATTTGCCTTTGGTTCAGGCGATGAGCCCTTTGAAGGTGTTCAAGATTTTGATGGTCAGTGAGGACCTGCATTGGGTGTCGTGCCCTTCGAGGTGGTGCCTCCACACCTTGAAAACAGCTTTTATTGCCAATAGTTTCCACTCCCAAATAGTATATTTTTTTTCTGTGAGAGTGAGTTGGTGGGAGTAGAAAGCACAAGGCTATAGAGCACTAGTCAGGGTGTTTTGCTGTGATAATACAGCACCAGTGACAACATTAGATGCATCAGTTTCCACAGTGAAAGGCAGCTGTGGATCAGGATAACAAAGCATGGGTCTTAAAGTGAACTGTGTTTTCAGGGTGGCAAAGGCTTGTTCCACCTTGGGTGTCCACCGAAAAGGTTCTCAAGGATGCAGGAGCCAAGTTAGGGGTGTGACGACGGATGTAAAAGCTGGGATGAATTGACGATAATAGTTGGCAACGCTAAGGAAGTGTTGCACCTCCTTGGGGGGGGGGGTGCTTGCCAGGTCTGCACAGCTTCTACCTTTTGGGGGTTCATCTGTACTCCCTGGGGCGAGATTATATGGCCAAGGAACTCTGCTGATTGTAAGTTGAATTAACACTTTTCTAATTTAGCATATAGGCAATGGTGACACAGCCGTTGCAGTACAGCACATATATGCTTTGAGTTTTGGGTGGGGCCCCGGGAATAAATCAAAATATCATCCAAATAAATGATTACAAACTGATCAAGGAAGTCCCGAAAAATATTGTTAATAAAACATTGAAAGACCTGATCGCAGTAGGTGGTCATCAATAGCCTTTACCAGTGTAGGGATCTCTTTGTCTCAGAGTGGAACTCTGTGCTATACTGCAAATCAATTGTCCATGAAACAGCAGGTCGCTCCCGAGTCTGTCATCGCATATACTAACAATAACTGACCATCTGGCAAGTATATTTTCACTAAAACCAGGAACAGGCCAGTATCGCTGCTGGAGGCCTCTGAAAACCTGGCTAAATGATCCAAGTAACCTTGCAGCTACTCATCATCAGCAAACAGCTGATGTTGGGCCAGGAGACATGTGCTTCATCTTCTCTCCTGGATGTCAGGTAATCCTGCCACTCTCCAGGGCGGGAGCTGGGATCTGCTGAGCTAAGTGAAACAACTCCACTCCCGCCCCCCTCCTCCAGCTGGAATGTACTCTTTTTCTCTTGCTTGCTTGCTTTACAGGGTTGTTATCTCTGTCCAAGGCTACTGGTAACTTCACACAGAGATGTTTCGTGTTTTTAAGTTCTCTTGTAGGTGTCATCTATTAATGTCTTCCCGCTTTTTAGCCTGGGAACACTTTTTGGCGGGTTTTGCCCCAGGACAGTGATTGGCGGAGCCTTTGTGACAACACAAGTTTGAACTCACTATATCTATCCTAACACTATTGTTCAAATCCATTACTAACTCAGCAAGCATACCCTGAAGAAATTCCCCCAATAAAGAAAGTCTTGATTAAGATCCTTTGCATGGGGTGAATTTATCTAGGAAATCTCACAGAGAGTTAGTAATCACATCTTTCTCTCTGGGGAGGCCCTGCCATTCCTGACAATGTTGGAAGACGGTAGTGAACCCCCAGCAACCTTGGGGGACACGGTCATCCCCATATCAATGGAGGAGGACACCGTGCCCCCTCACACCACCCCATGGGTGGATTGTCGGCCCAGGGGTCCCAGGTACTCGTGAACACAATTTGGGACCGAACCAATTGAGCCCTGGACCCCCTCTCAACAGTGAAGGTCCCTGGGAATGGAGCTGGGCCGAGAGCTGGGAGAGGGAGTGAGATCTTGCAACTTCCGCCGTCCCCAAAAGACCCAAGTTTGGAGACTTGTGGTCCCATATGGATTGCCGCATGGAAGCGATGGAGAACCTGCTGCAGAGAGAGATGACCACCTTACTAGAGGAATTACCCGGAATTGTCCAGAGGGTGGTTGACACTCAAGCAGGCAGCACTGGAGGGGCCGGGGGTCAGGCTCCTCTGGCACAGGTCCCAGTGGGTCAGCCTGTTCCCGTGGGACCACTGGCACCTGTGCCCGCACCACCGGCCCTGGCAGGACCCCTATTGCCAGTGGATCATTGGCTGGTCTCTCAGGAACTCCTGGCTGCTACGTTTGATGGGGACCCGGCAAAGCTACAATTTTTTATCATCAAAGCAGGATGATTCCTGCAAACCTGGGGTGAGATATATTGGCTCTCAGTTGCGAGAAGAAGCCGCTGACTGGTACGTGAGCCTTCACTACCCCCCAAGGCCTGAACTGGATTGGGTCGAAGACTTCATGCGGGCCCTCCGGCAGCAGTACGAGGACCCAATGAGTGAAGAAAAAGCCCGGAACCAGATGAGGAGACTTACCCAAGGATGGGGTTCAGTACGTGAGTACACGGCAGCATTCAAACGAATTGCAGCCAGGATAAGGGGGTGGCCTGAGGAAGTGTTGGTGGGAAATTACCGACAAGGGTTGAATCTGGACTTGTATGAGACTGTGTTATGTAATATCAACCCCACCACTCTGGCAGCCTGGATTTGGGCAGCCGAAGAAGCTGAATCACTGATAAAAGCTGATAAAAATGTAAGCCGAGACAGAGGGTCCCAGGGGATCAGGACCCTCAGCGCAGAAGGCGAAGTCAAAGGGGCCCCTTAAAGACATCCATGACCTATGACTGAAGAAGAGGTTGTGCATGCAGTGTGGTGAAGCTGGGCACTACGCCTCATCCTGCCCCGCTGCCACCCCGAAAGCCCTACCTCCCACCACCACCCGACCTCTGAAAGTGATCCAGGGATCAAAGCCATGAGCGTTGCAACTGGAGCCCGCTCCCAAGGAGGATAAGGTGGCAATCATGGAACTTCCCTCACCGGCGGGAAATGAGAAGGACCTGTGCTAAAGGGCATGAAGCAACAGTTCCCTGCCACTCCAGTGCAGAAAGTTTTGAGCTCTCCTGCCCCTTTGTTATATGTTGTCATGACAGTTGTTGCCCCCCAAACCAGAACTCATATGAGGGTATGGGCTCTAATAGACTCAGGGTGTGCCCGTGACCTCATCAGCCAGATGGTAGTTGATGGTCTGGGGGTGGGGGTGAATTCCTTTGAAGAACCCTTACGATTCATGCAAATGGATGGGTCAGAAATGAAGGAGCCTTGTCTCTTCAAGACCCTCCCCATGGTTTTAGGAGTGGGGGAGCATTGGGAGGAACAGGCATTTGTCATAACCCCACATGCCCAGTTCCCCATGGTGCTCGGCAGCCCTTGGCTGAGTGGACATGATCCATACATCGTGTGGAGTGAAGGAAGGATCTGGTGGGTGGCCCAGGCATGCCAACACCACACTTGGAAAGTGGCTTGGGGAACCGAGCCGTCCAAGGCACAAGCATGCGTGGCCACAGAGGATTTATTACAAATACCTCCCACATACCAAAATTTAGCAGAGGTTTTCAGCGAGACCAAAGCTGATGAACTCTCCCCCCCATCGGAATACCGACTGTGCCATTAAACTGTTGCCCAGGGTAAAACTACCCAAAGGGAAGCTGTATTCAATGAGCCCCTCTGAAAAGGCGGAGCTCCACAAATTTATTGACAAAAATTTGCAGCAAGGTTTTATTCGACCGGCCCAATCCCCGTTTGCAGCGCCAGTGCTATTTCAAAAGAAAAAAGACAGAGGGTTGAGTTTGTGTGTGGATTACAGAGGCCTAAACGCCGTATCAGCGTTGAACACCTACCCTCTACCCCTGATCAAAGACTTGCTAGCAGAGGCCGCAAAGGGGGAAATTTTCTCCAAATTGGATCTTAGAGATGCTTACTTCTGGGTTCACATCCATGAGGGGGATGAATATAAGACTGCTTTTAATACCCCCCTGGGCTAATTTGAATATCTAGTTATGCCGTTCAGACTTCAAGGTATCCCCGGCGTTTTTATGAACCTAATGAACTAAGTGTTGCACAAGCACCTCTTCAATGGGGTCCTATGTTATCTAGATGATATCTTACTGTACTCCCCAGATGCAGAATCCCATAGACAGCTAGTGCGGGAAGTACTGACCACTCTCAAGGAACACAAACTCTTTGCTAAATTGTCTAAATGTGACTTTCATAAAACTGTGATTGATTTTCTGGGCTACCGCATCTCCCCCCATGGGTTAGAAATGGATCCCACAAAAGTGAGAGCTGTTAATGACTGGGAAGTGCCCTGCACCCAGCGACAACTTCAAAGTTTTTTAGGATTCATGAACTTTTATCGCTCATTCATCAACAACTTTGCCAAATGTAGTCTCCCCCTCATGGAGCTCTTAAAGACTAAGGGGAAGGGGGATGAAGCAGTTAAACCGGGGGTGAAACTGCATTGGACGGCTGAGTGTCAAACTGCATTCAAGACACTAAAGTCCCTGTTCTCCTCAGAGCCCATCCTAGCCCACCCGAACGAACTCAAATGGTTTATAGTGCAGATGGATGCCTCAGATGTGGCAATGGGGGGGGGGGTTCTGCAAGAGGGAATAGATGGGAAATTACACCCATTAGCTTATGTTTCCAAGAAATTTGGTGACACTGAGAAAAATTGGGCAGTGTGGGACAAGGAAGCCGTGGCTATTCGCCTTGTCCTTACCACTTGGCGACACTGGTTAGAGGGGGCGAGGGTTCCTTTTGAAGTCTGGACTGATCATAAGAACCTCGAAGCCCTCCGCACCCAGCGCACCTTGAACACCAAACAATTGCGCTGGGCTGATTTCTTTTCCAAATCTAACTTTTCCCAGGAAAGTCTAACTCACCGGCGGACGCCCTCTCACACCTTCCCCAATATGACTGCTGAAAAGAACCTGTTATAGACTCTATGTTTACCCCTGAACAATTGGGGGGGTGGCAGTCACCCGTAGCCAAGCACGTAGTTACACAGAACCTGCCCAATCCAATTGGATTTTGAAATGCACAAAAGCTTACAGCCAGGAGGAGGAAGCAGACTTAACCAATCTAGATAATATGACAAAGAATCCTAATGGTTGCTGGTATCATGGCACTAAACTGTTCGTCCCCCAAACCATTCTAAGCCTTCATTCCTGGAGCTCAAAGGGTGTGGGTGAAATTGGAGGGCTGGTAATGACCATCTGGGTTTCATCTGTTGAAACGGGGCTGGAAGGTGTTGGTGGCTCTGGATCAGCTGTCAGCTGTGACAAGCCTACAGTGCATCCTCTTGCTTGCTGGCTTCTGCTGCTTCACAGCTGGCTACACAGGACTCTTCTTCTCTTGAGGAGTCCTTACCTCCTGACTGATTCACAACAGGGTTTAGATTGCTAAAAGATCAGAAACAGCTGAGCCGCAGGGGCAACCTGCTACTGTGGTTCAGCTGTTTCAGGCTCAAAACAGCTGAGTTTGCTCCCGTGCCTCCTAGCTGCCCAAGAAAGCTTTTTTAAACAGCTTATTTAGATCAGAAACAGCTGAACCACAGGGGCAGCCTGATTCCAAGACTCAGCTGTTCAGAGCCTGAAACAACTAAGATGTGGGAGCAGGCTGCCCCCACAGCTCAGCTGTTTGGGGAATGAACCTGGTTTGGTTCATATGCGAGCCGACTGGGTTTGTGGTTCAACTATGAACTGAACCACATTTTTGTGGTTCGTGCCCATCCCTATTACTGACAACAGCACTATTCAAGCCCAAAGACTTGCGAATTGATCTACCATATAAGAGCATTTATGAGACTTGCGTGGCGCTAAGGTTCTTGAAAAAAATGCTTAACTCACTAGCAGATTCATATTGGGATTGCTGATATTTGCTGGAGAAGAAAGCAGAAGCCTCATTGACTGGGATTTTCCCCCCTAATTCCCCACTTCAACCACTTCTTCTATTGGCTTGTAAGTCAATGGAGTACTGAACAAGATTACACTCAAGCTTCTGGCCTAGTCAATTTTATGGTTAAAGAAAAGAGAAGCTTCAAGCTCAAGAGGTAGGAGGGCCATATTCACCAGTCACCAAATGCTCAGTGCTGGACTTACAATTTTCCCCAGCAGAAATGCAAGTTCACCTGAATTTGAAACCAACCATTAGCTGTGGATGGAATGGATCAAGTGGAGGTCAGTAAAGGCTGTGTCCCTGAGCATTCTCTAATACTTAGTCTACATTATGCAAAAAAGTCTTCCCTTCCTCTTATGACCAGTAATCTAGTTAAAGATTTCTATGGCAAGCCAAAGATTATCATTATGTTAGAGCCACAAATGATAGTTGCTTTCTTCCCTAAAAGCCAGGATTCCTAACTCCACACAAAAAAAACTATCCCATTTAAGCAGTGTTTTCTCTCTAACTCCAGAAGAATTCTGGAGGCAAGGGGAGCACACACTTTTAAAAAGAAAAATGGCACAAACGGTAAAACATTCAATGGGACGTGTGTGTGAGGGAGTGGATACAACACAACTAAAAGGAGATGAAGAAAAGCCTTAAACTCACCAGTCATGGTGAGGAATGTGTTATTAATCTCGTCTTCACAGAATCAATGCCAACCACTCTCTGTTCTGTTGGAAAAACTGCGGGGAACTGGGTGATTATATCCACTGTTGGTGGACTTGTCCCCTAATTCAAAAATTCTGGTCATCAGTAGTTAGGGAAATTACAAATATCACGTCACAAGCACTCCCAATGGACCCTTTAATCCTTCTTCTACATTTAAGGGACCCCTCCATAGATGAAGAACCACTTCTTCCCCTGACTACCTTCCTACTTACGGCGGCTAAAACCACCACTGCAGCATCCTGGAAGTCAAGCTCACCCCCATCGCTAGATCAATGGAGAGAGAGGGTCTGGCAGCAATTTATAATGGACAAAATCATGTACTCTCTGGAACCTCACAATGCTCCATCTGACGCGACATCCTCCCATTCTGTATGCACCTGGTATTCATTCTTGGAATATATGTCGAAACACAGCCTATTACCCCAGAATCCCAGTCACGCTTCTTGGCTCCACTTCTAATCACCACACTTTCCACTTCTCAGCGGCATCTCCAAAAACACACCATTAATATAACAGTTGGCTTAGTTCATGGTACATGCTAAAGTATGAATATTACCTACAAATCATTCCTATTCTCATTTTCATGTGTTCATGTTGGGTTGATGAAATGTGTTATTATGCTCAAAAAGTCATAATATGCATGTTTATCTTTTTCCATCAATAAAAATTATATTTTTTTAAAAAAGGAATGTGTTATTAATCAACAGCGATGTCACAGACATTATGCAATAGATCCCTGTGGCAATACACAAGTGTCTGTTGCAGCTGCTGGTGGTGTTGCTCAGAAGCAGTTCCATCTTTTCCCATAAAGTGCTTGAGAACTCTACAGAAACCAGTGAAATGATTTCAGTGGAGGGCAGAAAAGATGAGCATATGTACCAAGTATGGCAATAATAGCGATCCAGCTCTCCAAAAAGATATCCTTTGTAATGATAGGTCGGGGTGGGGGGGATTTCTACCTGGAAAATGCCATACATGGGGGTGAAAGGTTAAATCACCGGAGTCATGACACAAACTGGAGGCCCTAGCAGCTGCTTTTAAATAAAATGAAAGACCTCTTGCATCTTGTCTCATAGTACCCAGATGTGGGGATTTCAACCTGCTTTCTGATTATGAGATGATGAGCACTAAATTATACTGCCGTGGGGACTGGAGACAGCCACACTGGAGGGATCACTTCTTTACAAAGATAACCCCAGGGAAGCAACTGTAATTGTGGGTGGAAGAAGGAGTTATAGAGCTGTCATTGAGCACAGCTCTGCTGATGCCCACCAAGTGTTCTTCAAATCTTTCAGTAGCCTCTTCATAAGTTACAGTGAATGTGCGCATGATGCACAGTGCACACTTGATTTTTCTATGTATGTGCATTGAGTAATTCTCATGATGTGTTCAACACAGATTCAGCTAGCAGAATGTGTGATTTAAACCACACATTTACTCAGGTACTGGTCTCCAGTCTCGTTTATAAAGTGAACACACACTGGTTCTTTCTTACAAACAGGTGTATGCATGTGCATGCAGTGTAGTGTGTGTGTGTGTGTGCATTCACTGTGACTTGTGAACAGGACTAGTCTTTTGCTTTACTAATAAAAATGAGGGGAGACTCAGGCATGCCCCCCACAAAGGACTGTGTATTTTAGAACCCAGGTGTCCTCTGATGTCCCGCCTCCAGTCAGGTGGAGCTCCATATTGGATTGGAGCTCATCTTCACCTTTACTGTGGTGCTCACTGGGGAAATACAGGGTCAGAACTCAGCTTTTTAAGCAAGCATCTGCTGACCCTGACATACTCATGGTTGTACATTTTCTCATTTTAAAATAATATTTATGGAATGCAATATAATAGGTATATTTTCTTCACTCACATTCCCATCTTCAATAATGTGACATATGTTTCCTCAAATGCAAAAGCTTTGGGCCTGATAATGCAAACCCCTCCCTCCGTTAATAGATTCCAACCTTTGGTGACCAAGAGGCACTTTGTTTTGGGAAGCTGTAATTTTTCATGGGGTAGAGAAGTCAGCAAGAAATCTGGAAAGAATTAGAAAAGGAATGAAGTGCCCCTTAAAAGGTGGGTAAAATCAGAACTATTGAAATAGCCACTCAAATGGTATATCGGCCCAACTACTTCCTTCTTCAGTTTTGTGCGTTACAGTAAAACACACTGTCCTTCCTGAAACCTCTCATTAGTCATAGCAACTATTTGTTATGAGGAGGATAATCAGAATCAACTGGGTGATCAAAGCACACCTTCATACAGGAATCATAAAACATCCTCTTTGTGAAGTCTCTGTTGCCATAGATATAACATTTAAAGTAGTGTTCCATGCAGATAGATGCCAGAGCACGCTCGCCTTTACCTTACTATAAATAGCATCCAGGAATATTGATCTGGCATCCCCTCTCCCTGTGGTCTGGGCAATCTGTGTGATAAACTAATCTGAGCACTGAGATACGTGTATCTCTATCTAGAGATGCTCCTTTTTGGCAGCATTTCTGGGAAATATTTATTTATTATTTATTGGTTCAATTTATACCCCGCCCTCCCCGCAAGCAGGCCTTACAAAATCAGTACACAGGTACCATTAAGATACACTAAAAGCATTTAAATAATTCAATACAATAAAATCATAAGGTCAATAAAATCAAGAATCATGATGCACAATTAGTGTCTGCTACTTGATTTTAGACTGCAGGGAATATCATCTGGGTGATCAAGTGTGCTTGTGCTTGGATCTTCTAGACCTTATTTTTAAAAAAAACCCTCTAAAATGAAAGAGTTACAGAATCCCAAACAATTTATTCATTGGGAATAACTGTTCCTCTCTATCAGTATATCTAATTCTCATCATGGCCAAATCTGTGGATACTTAAATCTGGAGACTGGGTTCATGGACAGGAAAGACAGATCTTCCTACGAACCTGAGCAAAACCCTAGGTTTGCAGAAAAATCCAAAATTGTGAAAAAGGGGGGGATTAAATGTTTGTAGGTTCAGTGGCTGTTGTTAGGCAATGAAAATAGTAACACAGCTGGCATCACAGGACTCAGAGTTTTCTTGAGAGGCTACCAGAAGGAGGGAAGGAGGGAAAGGTGAAGACAGAGGGGCAGATAAAGAGGCATTGGCTGGTGGGTGGGAAGGGGCAGGAAGAGCAGAGAGTGAGTCTGGGGGCTGCCAGGGAAGGGAAAGAGAAAATCGTAGGGGAGGACTAGATGAGGTCATCTGTTTGTAAACAATGCTAATACACTACAGGCATTCAGACAAAAGGATCTGCAATGTGCAGCCCACGAGCCTGTGCCCTGTTCGCCATCATCACGTTTAGAAAAGGTGTGCTTTCAAAATGATTGAAAACCTTCCCATTGGTGTATTGTTTTCTCCACAGGAACTTCCTCCTTGCCTATTTTGACATTAAGAAATTATTCCCACCACCTGTTCCTTTTCAGTAAACCTTAGCCTAGGTAAGGCTCACTTTTATGGCTAAATTGAATATTTTTAGCTTCTTCTTTTAGGAAAAGGCTATGACTCAGTGAGTAAAGCCTTTGCCTTCAAATGGTCCCAGGTTCAATCCTATAAAGGATCAAGTAGGAGGTGATCCTAAAGGCCTGTACCCAAGACCCTGAACAGCCACTGCCTGTCAGGGCAGACAAAACTGACTTTGATAGATGAGTGATCTGACTGAGTATAAGGCAATTCTATCTTTAACACCACTTTCTGTTCAGAACAGATGCTAACCTACTCAGCTTGTAGTTTTCTGGGTCCCTTTTTTTTTTAAAAAAATTGTGCAATACTGTCTCTAGAATGGGACCACTCCATCAGATTCCTGAAGATCTTATCCACAAACGTCTCTCTCTGTCTTAGCTCCTGCAGATCAACCATCTTGGCTTTAAGGCAACCAATTTTCTTTGTAATAGCCAAAAGCTTGTTTGCATCCATGATTTCAGGCCAGTAGTTACACACGTACCGTTCAATGCAGAATATTAGAAAGCTCCTGTCCACCTTGGTGGCTTTCTACCTTCACTGCTGATAATAAGAAGAAGAAGAAAAAGAAGAAGAAGAAGTAGTCATAACTGATTTATGGTGGCCCCATGGGTTTTTCAAGGCAAAAGATGAGCAGAGGTAGTTTGCCATTGCTTTCCTCTGCAGAGCAAACCTGGTCTTCCTTGGTTGTCTTGGTAACTAGTCTGGGCAAATCAGGCCTATTGTTTTAGCATCTAAATATGTTTATCAGTCTTCTCTGTCCTTAGCTGCTTTGTCGCTGGGGTGTCAAGAGGGCCTTTCTGCTCAAAAGTTTTATCTCTGCTAGTGGAATGCCTTCTCTTCTTTACTTCCACTTTGAAAAATGAGTTGTGTGCGGCACTCTTGTTTGGGAAGCATTCTACATTCAAAGCTGTGAGACGGCAAACGCCCAAGCCAGCACCTTCAGCAGAGGCTGCCAGGAAAGGGAGACAGATGAATTGCATCTGCCTCAGAATAAACGGTTATGGGCTGGGGCTGTACTTTCCACTTCTGTAAATATGATTCCTGATTGTAGTTGAAGGCTTTGTTCTTAAGCTGGGTTCTGAAGCTGGTCCCCTCTCCTTGTTATGATTCTGTATGGGGGAGCTGTTTTGGGGTAGTTTCCAAACATCTAGGTAGCTGAGAGCCTCCGAGAGGGGTGCTGGCCAAGGCTACATGGAGACCTAAGCTAGCAAATCCAGGTAACAGTCCGAGGGAGAGACCCAGGAAAGAGTCCTGGAGAAAAAAGAAACAGAGGGCATGAAGCTTGCCTCGGGAACCACAGGATGACTGTACCACTTTGAGCAGAGTCTGTACAGCTTCTCCACAAACGTTCTGTGTGAAACCAGGAACATAATGGTTTCAACTTGGCACTGGTCATGTGGGATGTTAGTCCTCAATCAGCTTCTTTTTCCTACCGAGACTGTCTCGTAGGTCTGACTTGGCCTGGCAAGGCTGAGTCTACAGTTCTGAAATCTGTCATTGATCCTGACCAATCCAATGATGTTTTTCTATGGTATGGGTTTTTTTCCGTAATACAGTATTGCCCTACCCTTCCTCCAAGGAACTCAAGAAAGCATACATAGTTTTCCTTCCCCGTTTATCCTGTGAGGTAAATTAGGCTGCAAGTGAGTGAAAGTAGCTCAAGACATCCTAGTGAGGCGATACAGACATCCTCCTCCCTTTTAAACTCAGTTTTCAGTTATAAGGGAGCTATTCTTAAGAACAGCCCTGGTTAAAGTGAACTCCGAATTTTATTTATTTATTATTTATTTATTTATTGGATTTATATCCTGCTCTCCCCGCCAAAGGCAGGCTCAGAGCGGCTCACAACACAAGTTAAATTACAATCAATTTAAAATAGACATTCCACATTAAACATTAAAAATACTTTCCACACATTCTACGCAAGATTGGCAGCATTTCAATTTTACCCACAGGTGGGTCCGAGCAGCATTCATATATAATCCCTGTGTGACCCCACACAGGCTGGCAGATGGAATTGCCGGCAGATGGGACTGGCAGATGGAGCTGGGCCAGGGCTGAGATGTTTGCCCTGGGCGGCCCCTACCTAAAGGCCTGGTGGAAGAGCTCTGTTTTACAGGCTCTGCGGAACTGCATCAAGTCCCGCAGGGCCCTGATGTTCTCTGGGAGCTCATTCCACCAGTGCGGGGCCGCCACTGAGAAGGCCCTGGCTCGTGTTGTTGCCAGCCACGCCTCCTTCAGTCCAGGCAGGACCAGTCGGTTTTGGGATCCAGACCGTAGTGCTCGCTGGGGAACATATGGAGAGAGACGGTCCTTCAGGTAAGCAGTAAGCAGGTCCCAGGCTATATAGGGCTTTATAGGTTTGAAGCAAGAATTTGAAGCAAGGCCTACTCCTTTTCTCTTAAAGATAAGCTCTATGAGAAGTTATAGATGTTGTTGGTGGCTATGCCCTTTTATTCACACATTTTGGCTACAAATTATCACACAAATCAAAAAAATCACTGGAACGCTCTTACCTGACTTGCCAGAAGTTCTCCTGATCGATGCTCGGTCTGATCGTGAGGAACGCAAAACACAAACAGTCACAATTGCTACTTTATTGGCTATAGCAAGGATAACGATAGCCCAAAGATGGAAGGATAAATCCCCTCCAAACTTAAACGCTTGGAAAAACAAGATCTGGGAGCATTTCTTATTAGGGAAAATCTCTACACAAAACATTGCCATCAACTCTAATAGCAATTTGAGATTTTTCCAGGCAGTTTGGTCCCCAATAGTAGAATACTTATCATCTGATGGGTTTTTGCCATCAAACAAATACTACCATAATCTGTTATATTTCTAACCTAATGTTTGAACTGATATTATACTGACATATGTTTATCTCTCTTTTCTGTAGTAGTCTGAACCTAAATGAGGATGCATACCTTTTCACTGTACCATTTAGCTATACTTACCTTGATAGTCTCTGTTTTTATCTGGTTACCAATGTTCTTTCATGTATTCTTGGTTATAAATAAATGGTTTAAAAAAAAAAAGAAGTTATAGATGAAGTGCAAAGCAGTGATCTGAAGGCTCGGCAGTTGCAGCAGCTGCAGTCACCTATCCTGCTTCCCCACCCAAAATACCTTGCAGTTTGGGAATTAATTCCTATGTATTATTAAGACCTAACTTCTGCATATTAGTTCCGCTTTTATCCCTATTTTACTATCATATTGAAAATCAGAACCTCTCCATATGATGTTTCAATAGGGAACCCACTGCAATAATACATCAATGTGTTTGTCCCATTCAGATCTTTTCTTTACGATAACAAACAGGTAATTTTTGTCCCAAGTCTGTGGACTTTTAATATGACCTGACAAGTTGGAACCTAAGAACGTCACAACAGGGTTGGGTATTACACACACACTTCTAAGCTGCCTTTAGTTAACCACTGCTATTGATTCAGGAAGAGTGCCACTCGCACTCTGACACCTTGAGGAGAAAACGGACTAAAATGATTGTTCCCATCTTGGCTTTCTATCCCCAGCTGTCCAGATCCACATCCTAAAAGCCGACAAGGCAGGAGAATGGTGGAAGTTCACAGTCAATATCATCTCTGTGTACAAGCAAGGGACCAACCGGATACGGCGTGGTGACCAGAGCCTCTGGATACGCTCCAAGGATGTTGCCTGCAAGTGCCCCAAAGTCAAACCCATGAAGAAATACTTGCTGCTGGGACACGATGAGGACTCTCCGGACCAGAATGGCATTGTGGCGGACAAAAGCAGCCTTGTGATACAGTGGAGGGACACGTGGGCTAGGCGGCTGAGGAAGTTCCAGCAGCGGGAAAAGAAGGGGAAGTGCAAGAAAGCCTAGGGCGAGGCGGAGATGTGAAGAGAGACTGCACACGCTGCTTGGGTAGGACTTGGAGCAGGTGGGGTGGGGTTAGAGACATTGGCAAGAAACTCACTTTGCAGGATATGAGTGACTGGGGTGGGAGGGTGAAGGAGGGATTAATAACTGTTGGGAGACAGGCCAGATTTGTACCTCATACTACAGAACCTCCCCTCCCCCCAAATGCTGGAGAGAGAAAACAAGGTTAGAGAAGGAGGGCTCTGTGAAACCTTACTCAGCATAGTCGCAAGTGTTAGGTCAGTTCCTAGTTTGCATCATCCCCTTTGATTTTCCTTCTCTCTCCCCCCCTCCCATCAAAGGTGTGACCAACTGCCTTAATTTTGCTAACATCGACTAGTTCCAAAGTCCAGACACAAAAACAACCCAAATAGTTTATGAAACAAAAATTTAAAAAAATACACTTTTCAGAAGATTAAATCTGATTGATATTGCCAGGAAGCATGAAGGATCGGGAGATCAAGGCAGCTGAAGTTGCCCTTCCATTACCCTTCTCACACATGGACTGGATCAGGTTTTTAAAACGATGCCTGTGAAAGACTGTCCTTTCTGTCTTTAAAACGATGCCTGTGAAAGACTGTCATAAGCAATGACACTCAGCTTACTCTAAATGCAGGACAGTCACTGGAAGATAACTGAGGGATGCCCTTTCCTGGAAATGCAGCTGAAGTCTTGTTGCCTGATTCAGCCAAGCACAGTAGTCTGCTAAGGAAAGACAGCTGAGTGCACAGAGAGCCTTGAAAAAGAAGGACAAGGAGATAGTATCTGTGCAGCATATTCACTTACTTCCAGTGTCTGGAAACAGCACTGTCCATCTAGTGGGAGACCCACTAGCAGTCCTAGAACTGTGAATATGACCTCTCCCCATGACCACTGGATTTTTTTTAAAAAATGCATTCGCCAATACATGACAAAAAATGCAATGTTAATAGCTGCTCTTCAAACCCCAACTAAACTGAACCTTCTCAATAATCTCCACCAGTAGAAAGCAAATGTGACATTGGTGAGATCCCATACAGACTTTTCATCCTAGACACCATGCAAGGACTCCATCACACATACCTTAGGGGAATAAAGTCTAACCAGAGCAAGGAAACAGCATCGCTACAGAGAGATGATTTGCTACACCTTCTGCATCTTTGTGTCACTATAGCAACAGCTGTTATTACCTCAGTGCGAGAGCCACGTAGTGCTTCCTCCTGTACTAGAAAGATGCCAAGGAGGAGACAGGCTTACATGCTGGTTCTGTCTGGAGTAACGGCATTGACCGTGATGTGTATCAAACCTGCTGCAGGGCAGAGGAAACGAGTACCACAAAAATCTGCCAGCTCTTACCCAGAACAGAGATTTATATCCAATCACGTAAACTCTCTCTACTTAAAAGCCTGCTGTGGCTTTGGATTTCATGCTAATAAATGCGGGGGTAGATAGGTTTCTTCCGCGAAGGAGTCGCCTCCCTTCCTTGTAGCGGCTCTTGTAAATATCTGCTCTTCTTGGAGCTGAAGGGTGGGCTCTCATTTTCCTTTTAGGTTCATAAGAGGTGAAGGAGATTTCTGCTCCAACTGATGCAGGTCTCCCCCTGGACCAGTTGCCTGTAAACCAGCAAACCAGGAAGACTGCTTGGGCAGGCAGTTCACGTGGGAGCTCAGGGATGCCTGCCCTTTAAAACCCAAACTTCCCAGAGATGCTTCCCGTTAGGAAACTTGGAAACCTCTTTTTAATGGCATTTTCCAGTGGTTTTGCCTGGTTTTATAGCAATTGACAATATTTATACAATGACATAAACGATCATAAAACAAATTGCAGCACAAATAGGTGTAAAGTGGCCAAATGCCAGGGAAGTGGAGGAAGGGGGGGGGGTGAGGAGTCAGGATCCTGGCAAGGGCCAAGAAGTGCTCTGATTCAATGGCTCTGCATACTGCAGCGAGTTCCAAGGCTTTGACTTCTTTTTACTTGCTTAGTCGCTGAAAGAAAAAAAATAGATACACGGCATTATCTTGGCTGAGATGGCCAATAGGAGAGCTCGTTTGAGACCTAGTGGCACAGAAGAAACTAGTTTGCCTAGTAGTAAGGAGCAAAAACGGCTAGTATGACCTTCACTCAGTACTAGGGTTGCATCACAGATGCCTCCTGCATCAGCTGATCAGAATGAAGCAGGGTGAGGTAGCAAATATCTTGTGTACTGTCGGACTTTATATTGCAGGAGAGGTTCACACAATTGAATATTAACCTCCATAAAGCATTCCTTGTAATTAAGATAGTACAACAGGGACCAGATCAAGCTACAGTCCCTCCTCCCAACATGCTAGGGTTTTTGTGTGTTTTTTGGTGTGCTTGTCACGTGGCTTGGGGCTCATAAATGACATACCCCACTTGCAGTCTTAAGTGGTACAGTCCACCCACTAAGGCTTTTAACATCTTATTCTGCTGTACGTGTTGTCCATGCAAGAGTCTTTCCTTTGAGGGGCTGTCTCTCTCCATATCAGTGGTTTTCAAGCCTCTTATGTATAGAATATCAGTTCTGTATTGATTTGTCTGCTAAGGAATCTCTGTGAGAATAAAGCATTCTAGAGTGCAGCACAGGGTATATACATGTCATACGGAACACCAGCCAAGAATTCTGGGTCCGCCAGAACATAATCCACATTCTTCGTTGTACTATATGGAAAGACTCTCAGTCATTACTGGTCTTATTATCAAGGAGCCACAGGAGTCTATGGAAGAGAATTTGAAAACCATTACTACATATGAACAAAAGTGTTTCCTTCGAAGTCCTGCAACCTTGTTATTCCAGCAATGGGTGGAGGAATAATGTATGAAAGGAGCTTCAGTGTCGCTACTTTTAATGTTTGCAAAAACAAAACTGTTATGTATTGACCATGCGGTCGCCATGTGCTCCAGTAATGGCGACCACCATGTGGCCAGAGCACATGGCCAAGAAACTACCTGAGCTTCAGCCAGGTAGAACAAAGGCCAGGTGGATTCTAACCGACCACCAATCATAGGTTTCTCCCAGGGAACCTATGAGATGTAAATAGACTGATAATAGCCTATCAGGCCAGTTGGGCGAGGTCAGGGGATTGTCCCTGACCAGCATAAAAGGAGGGCTCGGAGCCCTGGGTTGCATGCTTCATCCGGACCAGCGATAAAGATCTAGCTGTTTCACTGTTCCATGGACTCCCGACTCCAATACTTCTCAAAAACAAACAAAAACTAAGAAAAGATACTCAATAGGATCAGTTTAAACCATGCAAATCCAGACCAGAATTGATTGGAGCTATAGCCGCCACAACAGGTGACAACATGCCCTAAATTGCCCACATTTCTGCAGAAAACTGAAAGTTATGACCAAAACCAAGGGCATTTGAAGTTAGTCCCTGAGATGACACTTCTGATGAAAGAAAGCGGCCAAAACAGAGTTCTCCAGAAGCAATATTGGCTTCAAGCATTGGTAGTCAGGCCCAGGTAGTCATTAAGTTCCACGCTCCCCTGCCCCCAGTGCCCCAGCCCCTGCCCCACCAACCAAACATTCCTGGCTATGGGCCAGCTGGTGGTTGTTCCCTGACGGGATCTTGGGCCCAGTTAAAAGCTGCCCCCCCCCCCGGCATTTTGTGACATATCGAGTGTCGTCTACAGGATTTCCCCCACCCCCCAAATTGGCTTGCAAAAAGCTTTTATCAGCATTTCAGACAGGTGTTTCCCATGTGATGTGAGAGGGTCAGTCTGGTATCTAACACCTCCACCTCAGTGGCATTGCTCATAGAAAATTAGGCAAGAAACTAAGCCTGTAATTTTTGAGCACCTGAAGGGGGGAATCTAGTAGAGGTCTGTATTCTGCTGTCCAGGTGCAGCACAGCCCTTGATATCCATTCAACACAACACTAATTCTACTATCTTGATCAGGAAAGAAACAAATGAAGAGAATGAGAAGATCTGAAGAACTGGTTCTCTTCAAGGGTTTGCCAAGACATAGGCTCCCAGTTCACTACGATTCTCATTCTGACATTGTGTTCCTCAGAGCCAGTGGAGCAATTTCCACAGTGTCCTAGGAAGCTCTCAGGAAGCTCCAGGCTTAAGAGTTGTAAAAGCCTTCTGAAGAAAAGGAAACGTATTCAGGGTTAAGATATATGTATAGAATGTTTCTGTGGAATTGGAAAATCTACACTGATTCAGAATTTAAACTGATCATGGACAGACATATCTGCGGTGAGACAGCTAAACCTCTATGGAACATCGCTGTAGTTGAAGCACTTGGCTCTAAAGTTGAGCCAAAACCATCAGTTCAGTTTTATTTTCACTATTTTATCTCATTTTGGGGCTGTCAAGTGTCTATTTAAAATGTCATCTATTTGCTGAAGTCTCGAATACTAATGATAGTGCAAGTAGAGCAGCACAAAAGCCCTTGAGTAAGCCCAAAAGACACAAGGCTGTTACCAATCAAATGTTCTGCAGGAAGGGCCTATAAGGAGTATAAAAGAATATCCACTTAACCTGTTGCTAAACTGCTACCACAAGATCAAGGACTGCGCAGCTGGCTTGCTTCTAGGGCTTGGGAGCTTCCTTAAACTGTTAGATTCATGTCCAGTAGCACCTTAGAGACCAATGAGATTCTGGGGGTATAAGTTTTCGAGAGTCAAAGCTTCCTTTGCCAGATGCAAAGTTGGAATGGAGATCCCAGAATATGGCAGGGGTACTGCAAAGAAGGAACTCAGGATGCAAAGGTACAGTCCACATTGATTAGATCAGAGGACGAAAATTAGCATCATGGTCTAAGCTCAGAGGCTGCACCATTTTGTGGGTGTTGAAAATCATTCTTCAGAAGCTTTTGTTGAATTAATGCCTGAACTGCCCCTGGTCCCCAAGCCTTAGATGTCAAATACAGAAACACCTCAGGCTGTTGTGTAATTTGCTGAACTAAAGGCTTTCCAACCCTTGAACACTGAAAATTTAATCCAAAAATTGAAACACATGAATTTCAGCCCTATTTGGTTCTCCTTGACATAAACCTCTGTTTGGGTTTCCCAGTAAGCGGAATGCTTTAGCTACAAAAAGCCTGTTCTCAACCCAAATCCAAATATTGCTTTCCCTTTACAATGGACGTAAGAACATAAGAGAAGCCAATTTTGGATCAGGCCAGTGGCCCATCCAGTTGAACACTCTGTCATACAGTGGCCAAAAACACCAGGTGCCCTCAGAAGGTCCAGCAGTGGGGGCAGGAAGCCCTCCCATTGTAGCCCCCCCCCAAAACACCAAGAATACAGAGCATCACTTGCCCCAGACTGACAGTTCCTATCTATACTTTGTGGCTAATAGCCACTGGTGGACTTCTGCTCCATATGTTTATCTAATTTCCTCTTGAAGCCATCCATGCTTGTAGCTGCCACCACCTCCTGTGGCAGTGAATTCCACATGTTAAATCACTCTTAGGGTGAAGAAGTACTTCCTTTTATCCATTATAACCTGACTGCTCAGCAATTTCATGGAGTGCCCACGAGTTCTTGTATTGTGAGAAAGGGAGAAAAGGACCTCTTTCTCTACCTGCTCTATCCTATGCATAATCTTATAAACCTTGATCATGTCACCCCTCAGCTGCCATTTCTCCAAGCTAAAGAGCCACAAGCACTTCAACCTTTCTTCATAGGGAAAGTGTTCCAACCCTTTTATCATTCTAGTTGCCCTTTTCTGCACTTTTTCCAATGCTATATTTTTCTTGAGGTGTGGCGACCAGAACTGTACCCAGTACTCCAAATGAGGTTGCACCATCGATTTATACAGGGGCATTATGATACTGGCTGATTTGTTATCTATTCCCTTCCTAATAACTCCCAGCATAGTGTTGGCCTTTTTCATTGCAGTTGCACACTGTCTCGACATTTTCATTGAGTTATCTACTATGAGTCCAAGATCTCTCTCTTGGTCAGTCTCCACCAGTCTGGACCCCATCAATGTGTATTTACAGTTAGGATTTTTGGCTCCAGTGTGCATCACTTTGCACTTGGCCACATTAAACCCATTTGCCATGTGGATGCCCACTCGCCCATCCTCAACAGATCCCTTTGGAGTGCCTCACAATCCTCCCTGGTTCTCACCACCCTGAACAACCTCGTGTCATCTGCAAATTTAGCCACCACTGCTTACTCCAAATAATTAATAAACAAGTTAAAAAGCATCAGACCGAGTAGTGATCCCTGCGGTACTCCACTGCTTACCTTCCCTCCACTGAGAAAATTGCCCATTTATACTCACTCTCTGTTTCCTTTTAATTAGCCAGTTTTTGATCCACAAAAGGACTTGTCCTTTTATCCCATGACTATTGAGCTTACTTAGGAGCCTCTGATGAGGAACTTTATCAAAAGCTTTCTGGAAGTCAAGGTAAACAACATCTATTGGGTCCCCCTTGTCCACATGTTTGTTTACTCCCTCAAAGAATACTAACAGGTTAGTGAGACAAGATCTTCCCTTACAGAACCCATGCTGAGTCTTCCTCAAGAGATTTTGTTCATCAATGTGCCTACTAATTTTTTCCTTAATAACAGTTTCTACCAACTTACCCGGTATCGACGTCAGACTGACTGGCCTGTAATTTCCCGGATCTCCTCTGGAACCCTTTTTAAGGATGGGAGAGACATTCGCTACCTTCCAGTCCTCAGGAATGGAGGCAGATTTTAAGGAAAGGTTACATATTTTTGTCAGGAGATCCACAAGTTCACATTTGAGTTCTTTCAGAACTCTCGGATGTATGCCATCTGGGCTCGGTGATTTATTTGTTTTTAAGTTGTCTATCAGTTGTAGGACCTCCTCTCTCCTCTCCTCAATCTGACTCAGGTCTTTCAACACCCCTCCCAAAATCAGTGGTTCTGGAGTGGGCACTTCTCATCTTCCATAGTGAAGACAGAGGCAAAAAATGCATTCAGTATCTCAGCCATTTCCCTACCATCCTTCAGTACTCCTTTTACCCCTTGGTCGTCCAAGGGCCCCACTGTTTCCCTGGCTGGTTTCCTGCTTCTAATGTATTTGAAGAAAGTTTTATTGTTGGTCTTTATGTTTTTTGCAATATGATCCTCATAATCTCTTTTTGCCTGCCTGATCACAGACTTGCATTTTATTTGCCACAGCCGGTGTTCCCTTTTATCAACCTCACTGAGATTAGCTTTCCACTGCTTAAGGAATCCTTCTTACCTTTTACAGCTTCCATTACTTTGTTTGTTAACCATGCAGGCTTTTTTCTATACCTATTTGTGCCTTTCCTAACCCATGGTATATATTTTCTCTGAGCCTCTAGGATTGTAGTTTTAAATAATCTCTAAGCTTCCCCAGTGGTTTTGACCCTTTCTACTTTTCCTTTCAGTTTCCTCCTCACATGTCCCCTCATATCAGAGAACTTGCCCCTTTTAAAGTTAAAAGTGGTTGTATCAGTCTTTTTGGGCAACCCTATTTATAAAAATGTTGAACTCCATAACATTATGGTCACTGTTCCCAAGTGGTGCAATCACTTTTATATCTCTCACCAGGACTTGGGCGTTACTTTGGACCAAATCCAAGATCAGCTCTCCCCTCGTAGGTTCTGTGACCATCTGCTCCATAGCACAGTCATTGAGAGTGTCTAGAAACTCAATCTCTTTTTCCCCTACTTGAACACATATTGACCCAATCAATGTGTGGGTAGTTAAAGTCACCTATTACAACACAGTTATTTTGTCTAGCCACTATCTTTAATTAATTCATCATTCTATAATCCTCTTCTATCTTTTGATCTGGTGGGCAATAACAAACTTCCAATGTTAAGCTTCCTTTTGGGCCCACTAATTCAACCCACAGCATTTCCAGAAGTGAATCCAATTCTCTTACCCTCTCAATCTTACTGGACTGTATACCCTCTTTGCCTTTGCTCTGAAATCCAGCTTCCTACCTGTGTGTACCACAAACAGTTGCAGATCTGTATGATCTTTCAGGAGGCATTTTCTATATTTAGTTTTTGGAGTTAGTATCAATAACTACTCTCTAACCAATCAAAACAATATTTACAGAACAAATATCTTCATGGTGCCCAATTCCCTTTATGACAGCTGGGAAATGACCAATCCTTCCATAATGGACTGATACTCTAATTACCTGTGAATGGGGGCAGGACACCAGGGAAGAAATAGAAAAGAAATTGCACAAAAATGAAGAACATTGGAGAGTCCATGCAGAATATAAAATAGGCTAGAGCTTGGAACTGTATATGAACCAGAAATATAACATAGATTATTTTAAACCAAACTCTCTCCCTCTAGACTCGCGAAAAGAAACATACCTTTTATTTGCAGGTTTAAGGGCTTGTTTTGCACTTCCCACATCTAACAAATATACCTCCTTAAGTATATTGCAATGGGTATATGTAAACAATTTCAGCTTTTATCAGCAAAGTAGAATTACACAAAATAAAACCACATCATTCCAAGGCTGTCTTATTTCTGACAATTCTTGTTTCTTTCTCAATAAATGTCCAAAGACATAAGTTACCTACTTTGGGTCGCTTCTTAGAAAAGCCTTATCTAATGTACTAGGAAGTGTACTTAGGATTGGGCGAATGACCATGTCATACATTTAGATTGTGTTTATTAATTATTTGAGGACCTGGAATAGTAAGTCAATTTGGCAGAGGGGAAAAGTCAGTAAAGCCTTTCATGTTGGTCTCATACCCAAACTATGGGTCTAGAACTGGGCAGGATCAGTCTAGCAAAGATGCTGGGTTAGGAAGCAGGATCACTGGCTGCTGTCCAAGCTTTCACTACGAACACCACACCCTTGGGATCTATAGAAAGAAAAGTGACCACAGTCCATCTCTGTCAGTCCCATCAAGTCTGTTCCTTGCAACTGTGTGTCACATAGCAATAGATAGTCAAGACCAGAAGTATTAATGCAAAAAGCTGATGTCCTCTTCAAAAACAACACTAACACAAAACTTGTAATGAGGTAAGAGGGCTATACAAAAATTCTGGAAAACACCAGAAATGCCCAAACAATTGCAACTCACGAGCAACACTGAACAAGAGCTCCTCCACCTTCCTCATTTGTTTCGGCTGGTTCATTTTATGTTCATTCCCCTAACGAGCTTTGCTTTTCCTGTTACATAAACCTGCTGGAGATACCGGGATTTTGATGATTCCTGTTAATATCATGAATTGTAAATGTTGTTTAGTTATGACAATAGCATATAGTTTTGGGGCAATGTTTCTTTACAATGCATACTAATATATTATGGTTATACATATGAATATATTTAATGACATGAAAAAAGTTGTGGATTTTCTTATTCCCCTTCCCTCCAATTCCTTTTATTTGTTAGATGGGCTGATAATTGAACCAGGAATATGTAACTGTGCAGAATCTGCTTGATAGGACTAAATCCAATCATCTGTTGAATAAACTCTTATAAACATCTACTCTTCTCATGCCAGCCTTTTTTGTTCCATCAGGATTGGGGGGGGGGGGAGAGATTTCGAATTTGAGGAATATATGCTCATTCACTGATAGCATTTAACCTCTGAGACTGTTTTGCCACACTATGGTTCGAAAACAAAATAAAAAGAAGAAGAAGATGAGAAATGGTAATTTATTAAGTATAACATCAACCTAAACTGCATTTAGATTGTACTGATGTTCTAGTTCCAGTATTAATATAGTTCTGTAGCTAGGGCTGCCTACTCTGGCTTGGGAAATACCTGGATATTTGAGGGGGGGAGAGCTTGAAACTAAATCCATCAAAGATGGAGGTCCTGTGGCTGGGTCAAGGTGATGCCGGGGAGGGATGCCTTCTCTTGCCTGGGTGCCTTTAACACCATCACCAGCTGTCAAGAGTTTAAGGGGTGATCTTGGATGCCTCTCTGTCAACAGAGGCACAGATCATCAACATAACTAGGCTGAAATTTTCCCACCTATGCCAGGCTAGACAGTTGGCGCCTTACCTGTCTCGCCAAGACCTAGACACAGTGATCCATGCAATGGTCATCTCTAGACTGCACTACTGTAACTCACTTTACGTAGAGCTACCCTTGAGACTGATCCAGAAACTTCAGCTGGTCCGGAACACAGCTGCTCAGCTCCTTATGGGGATGCTGATTAGAGCACATATACAACCAGTGGTCCTCCACCTGCACTGGCTCCCAGTTAAATGCCAGATAAGTTTCAAAGTTATGGTATTGACCTTTAAAGCCCTAAGTGGTCTGGGACCAACATATCTGAGGGACCATCTCTCCTGGTACATCCCCCAAAGGGCACTTTGCTCAGCCAGTAACAACTTGCTGGTGTTCCTCGGCCTGAAGGCCATCCAGCTATTCACAACCAAGGCCAGAGCGTTTTTGGCCTTGAAGCAGTTTCACAGTGCTGCTAAGGCAGAGTTGTTCCCAGCCCCGTAGCCAGGATTTCTTCATGGGGGGAGGGGTGCTAACTGAATTTTAATTTAATTTAATTTAATTTAATTAACACAGTAGTAGCTCCTTACCCTGGCCAGCTTGGTGTGGAGGAGAGGGAGAGCTAAGCTGTCTTGATATGTGAATATCAAACCAGAATTCCTGGCTACTGGGAGGGGGGGGTGTCACTGTGGATGGACCTTGGTTCTGCAAAGATTCCACATCTCCGAAGTCACACCGAGCAAGTGAAGCTCTGTCACTAGTTGCCCCTTAATTCTGTGAAGGCTTCCTTAGCCCTTCTGAAAATATATTTCACGTAATCCGAGAATCTGCCTTGCCTATATACTGAGGTTTCCATTAAAGAGACACACACACAAGCCCTGAGCAGAAATGTGCAACATCCCTCGGCTTTCAAGCTCCCCCCCCCCCCCAAGTTCTTGCAGAATCGCAGGGAGCTCCAGTCTCCAAAGCCTGCCGGCTGAGTCCTGCTGGCTGAAATGCCCCTTTGCGCTGGGCTGGCTGCTGAACGCTGCCATCGAGCTCTCCCTGCCCCAGCCACCACCAGCTACATTGCCTCCCTCATGGAGGTGCTAGCCAATGACCAGCTGGCTGCCGAGAGCTTCAAGGCTGAGCTTCAGAGGGAAGCCATGCCAAGAGGAAGCCGCACCATTGGTGGGGGTATACAGAGAATAGATGGGGGGTGCTGCAGATTCGATAAGGATGGCTGCCCTCAGCGCCCCACCACGGGCAACAGGCCTGGATGTTCCACCAGGCATATAGGGTCCAGGACGAGTGGCAACCCCCACAACAGACAATGCTTAGTGTGTCATCTGGAACTGTATATTAAATTTAATTCATCTGTATTTTATATGTCTTTTAAGTATGTGTTGATTTATATGTCGTGACCTGCCCTGATCCTTACTGTATAGGGGAGGGTGGAATAAAAACCCGAAAGAGATAGATAGACAGACAGACAGACAGACAGACAGATAGAGTGAGGTTTGGGGCAGAGAGGGACTCCAATGGGGTATGACACTATAGAGTCCACCTTCCAAAGCAGCCATTTTCTCCAGGTGAACTGATCTCTGTCACCTGGACGTCAGTTGTACTTCCAGGAGATCTCCAGCCACCACCTGGAAGCTGGGAACTCTATAACATTTAAGTGCCACTGGGATTCAACTGTTCTCAATTTGTCCCCAATCAACAGTGAATAGTAGTCCTGTAAAACTTGACATGTCTGTGTCCAGGGTCAGTACATCCCATCTCTACACGGGTCTTGCCCCTCCTGCGCCTGGTTCTTGCAACTGACAGTGCCTATGCAAGTCTAAATCCTAACCACTCCTGCAGTGTAAAACATCTGGGCTTCTACAATGCATTTCCCATTTTAAAAACCTGACAAAATCAACTTCTCCTTGCCTTAAGAACATAAGAACATAAGAGAAGCCAATGTTGGATCAGGCCCATCCAGTCCAACATTCTGTCACATAGTGGCCAAAAACACCAGGTGCCCTCAGGAGGTCCAGCAGTGGGGCTAGGACACTAGAAGCCCTCCCACTGTTGCCCCCCCCCCCCAGCACCAAGAATAAAGAGCATCACTTGCCCCAGACTGAGAGTTCCTATCTATACTTTGTGGCTAATAGCCACTGATGGACCTCTGCTTCATATATCTAATTCCCTCTTGAAGCCGTCCATGCTTGTAGCCGCCGCCACCTCCTGTGGCAGTGAATTCCATGTGTTAATCACTCTTTGGGTGAAGAAGTATTTCCTTTAATCTGTTCTAACCCGACTGCTCAGCAATTTCATGGAGTGCCCATGAGTTCTTGTATTGTGAGAAAGGGAGAAAAGGACTTCTTTCTCTACCTGCTCTATCCCATGCATAATCTTATAAACCTCCTCAGCTGTCGTTTCTCCAAGCTAAGGAGCCCCAAGCACTTCAAGCTTTCTTCATAGGGAAAGTGTTCCAACCCTTTTATCATTCTAGTTGCCTTTTTCTGCACTATTTCCAATGCTATAATATCTTTTTTGAGGTGTGGCAACCAGAACTGTACACAGTACTCCAAATGAGGTTGCACCATCAATTTATACAGGGGCATTATGATACTGGCTGATTTGTTTTCAATTCCCTTCCTAATAACCCCCAGCATAGTGTTGGCCTTTTTCATTGCAGTCACACACTGTCTTGACATTTTCATTGAGTTATCTACTATGACTCAAAGATCTCTCTCTTGGTCAGTCTCTGCCAGTTCGGACTCCATCAACGTGTATTTATAGTTAGGATTTTTGGCTCCGATGTGCATCACTTTGCACTTGGCCACACTGAACCCCATTTGCCACATTGACGCCCACTCGCCCATCTGCAACAGATCCCTTTGGAGTGCCTCACAATCCTCCCTGGTTCTCACCACCATGAACAACTTATCAAAAGCTTTCTGGAAGTCAAGGTAAACAACATCTATTGGGTCCCCCTTGTCCACATGTTTGTTTACTCCCGCAAAGAACACTAACAGGTTAGTGAGACAAGATCTTCCCTTATAGAACCCATGCTGAGTCTTCCTCAAGAGATTTCGTTCATCAATGTGCCTACTAATTTTTTCCTTAATAACAGTTTCCACCAACTTACCCGGTATCGACGTCAGACTGACTGGCCTGTGATTTCCCGGATCTCCTCTGGAACCCTTTTTAAAGATAGGAGTGACATTCGCTACCTTCCAGTCCTCAGGAATGGAGGCAGATTTTAAGGAAAGATTACATATTTTTGTCAGGAGACCCACAAGTTCACATTTGAGTTCTTTCAGAACTCTTGGATGTATGCCATCTTTTTACCTTTTACAGCCTTCCCTCCAACCTCTTCTCTCCCTACCCCCACCCTCAGTTTAGGAACATAAAAATTCCATCCATGACATGAAAACACTTTGGTGTCCGTATCTCTTACAGCACATCAATGCATGTCATTTTGTGTTACTTGAGAACAGCTGTAGGATCATAGCCAAGAGTACAAGCCAAGAATAAGGAACTCCCCAGTTCAAATTGCCTTGGCAGCCTTAGCAAGTCACGGTTCTTTCAGGTTGAGACTTGCACTTTATACACAGAACCACTGACCAAACATACAGAATTGTAAGGATTACTGAGATCATGACAGTAAGATTTGAATTGTGCTATATTAAAGATATTTTGTAAAGGAAGAATCTAACCATCCAATTGCAAAACCAGCAGTACAGTTCTCTAATTCTTTTCGGCGTACCACAGAAGCGCAGCCAAGAGAGGAGGCTTTGAAAATCTCTTCAGTGAGCAGATCTGCATGTTTTTGGGGGAAACTATTTTAACTGAAGTATATGGGAAAGTCAACAAAACCTCTGTTTATTTAATATTAAGTTTTAATTAGGAGCTACCAAATATTTTCAGGGTATTGTTTCACTGGTGAAAACGAGTATTGGTTACTTACCGTGAGTGGTCCTTCTCCTCTGAGGCTTGGAGGACATCTTGTGGGTGATTCCCATCCATCACTTAGGGAGGCAGGATCAATTTCAACTGTTTCCTGTTGTGGGAGTCACCCTCAACTCAGTTTTGGGACTCCGAAAGCAGTGACAACATCACTAACTAGTAAGGAACTCAAATAATATAATTAAACAGTATGCTAACTCGCAGTAACAACTCTAGTAAATATAGAAGGAGAGGTATACGTATACACATGAAATAGAATGTATGGTGACCCAGGAGGGCCAAGATGTCCTCCAAGCCTCAGAGGAGAAGGACCCCTCATGGTAAGTAACCAATGGTCATTCTCCCTCTGAGGTGGAGGCCATCTTGTGGGACCTCCCAGAGCAGTGTCCCTAATTTTGGAAGAAAAGGTCGTCGAGAGACAGGACAGACTGTAGCACCCATCTCCCAACGGCTGCATCAGCAGAGTTGAACATGTTTATCTTATAGTGTCTGATAAAGGTAGACAGGGAGGACCATGTGGCAGCCCTGCACACTTCCTCTACTGATGCCCTATTGGCAAAGGCCGCATTAGTGTCCACACTGCGCAGAGAATGCGCCGTAATCCCATCCAGGACATGCTGATTTAGACTTTTGTATGCTTCAGCAATGCAGGATCTTAGGGTGGAGCTTATGGCCGAGTTGGACATCTTCCTCCCTGTGTGTGGTGATGAGATGTTGATGAACATGCTCTCCATTTTTCTGAAGGGAATTGTCCTAAGAATGTAACATTTGAGCGCCCGCCTCACATCCAGAGTATGCCAAGTCTTTTCTTTCGAATGAGTAGGACGTCGAATGAAGGGCAGTAGGCAGATTTCTTGCGACCTATGAAACTTGGAACTGACCTTGGGCCAAAATGTAGGGTCCGTCCTCAGCACCACCTTATCCTTGTGAAACACACACAGGTCTTTCTGAATGGAGAGCACGCCCAGCTCTAATATCCTCCTGGCAGAGGTGATGGCCACCAAAAACAAGGTTTTCATTCGCAGGAATATGAGAGGGACCTCCTTCAATGGCTCGAAGGGATGTTTGATGAACGCTATAAGAACTGTGTTGAGTCTCCAGGTTGGAAACCTATGAGTTTGTGGCAGGTCTTCGATAGACGCTCCTTGGAGGAACCGAACAATGTATGGATGTTGCGATACTGGGATGCCTTGTACAAGTGGGAGGACTAAGGCCAGGGCTGACATCTGTCTCTTGAGAGTAGAGTCCTTGAGACCTGTGTTCCTGCCATCCTGCAGGAAGTCTAGGAGCAAGCCAAGTACCAGTCGTAAGGGATCTACCTTCTTCCGACGAGCCCAACGCATGAAGGCCTTCCAGGTGGTATTGTAGATTCTCGAAGTAGAGGGCTTTCTAGATGCTAGGATGGTGTTAATAACAGAGTTCTTATACCCTAGCTTAGCAAACCGGTTCCTTTCAACTTCCATGTGGTCAAGCAGAACCAGCCTGGATTGGGGTGCCATATCGGCCCCTGGACTAATATGACCTCAGAGACTAAGGAAAAATCACCATTTCCCAGAGAGAGGTGAACCACGGGCATCAAGGCCAGTAGGGGGCCACCACGACCTCTGCCTTCGCAATTTGTATCTTCCAAAGCAGTTTGGGTAAAATTGGGATTGGGAAGGCATAAAGTAGGCCCTCGGGCCAGAGCGAGAGGAGAGTGTCCATGCTCTCCACCTTTGTATGGAAGTATCTGGTGAAGAAGCGGTGTAATTGGCTGTTCTCCCAAGAGACAAATAGATCCACCTGTGGCATTCCCATCATGGACACTATCATGCAAAAGAGCCTCTTGCGCAGGGACTCATTCACCTTCCCTGATCGTCTGACGGCTTAGCCAGTCTGCTTAAAGGTTGACCATGCCCTGCATGTGTTCGGCTCTGATTGATGCCAGGTTGTTCTCCGCCCACCTGAGTAGGAGAGTCACCTCCTGGTGTAAGGTTGGAGACTTGGATCCCCCCAGCTTGTTCAGATATGCTTTGGCAGATATATGGTCCATTCAAATCAGGACATGCAGTCCCTTGACCTGGTGGGTGAAGTGAAGAAGGGCTAGTCTGATGGCTCAAAGCTCCAACAGATTGATAGGCAAGCATGACTCATTCTTGGACCATGTCCCCTGCATCAGCATGTGGGACAACGTGGCACCCCAGCCCATCAGACTGGCAACCGTGAATATCTGTACCCGGTCGTGGATCCAGAATTATTTGCCTTGTGTCAGGTTGCGCAGCACCGTCCACCATCCAAGGCTTGACTTCACCTGCAGGGGAATCTTCAGAGAAAAATCCATTTTGAATGCGATAGAGCTCTGAAACAGGCAAAGGAACATTTGGAATTGTCTGGAGTGGAAGCAACCCCACTGAAGAATGCCGAATGCCACTACCATTAATCCCATCGTCTTGGTCAGAGTGGATAGAGACGAAGCCCTTGCCTTGATAATCTGTCTCACCAGCTCCTGTATCTTCCATGCCTTTCTGACTGGGAGAAAAAGTTTGGAAACTCGAGTGTCCATCACCACTACCAGATGTTTTGGACACTGCAGGGAACTCTTCTTCATGTTCACTAGGAATCCGAAGTCTTGAAGGCACTGAATTGTTGCAGTAGTGTCCCGCAGGGAACGAGTCTGAGATGGGGATTGGACCAAAACGTCATCCAGATACGGATGAATGTGGAGTCCTTGTTCCCAAAGACAGGTGATTACATGAACAAGGATTTTGGTAAACACACGTGGAGCTAAAAAGAGGCTGAAGGGAAGGGCCCAGATCTGGTAATGGTCTCTGTCCACACAGAACCTGAGGAACCTGCGATGGTGAGGAAAGATTGGAATGTGTAGATATGCTTCTGTCAGGTCTATGGAAGAGACAAATTCCTGTGGCTGCAGGGCTTCCGCTATGGATCGCAGAGTTTCCATGCAAAAGTGTTTCAGTTCTACAAATTTATTTAAGTATTTCAAGTCCAGTATGGCCCTCCAATCCCTATTTTTCTTGGGGACTGTGAAGAAAATAGAGTATACGCCGTTTCCTTGTTCTGTCATGGGCACTGGTTCTATGGCCTGTATGTCCAGTAGGTGGCATATCGCAGTTCGGGTTCTGTCCCTTTTTACTGGGTTTTTGTGTGTGGGAGAGACCAGAAAATGCTGAAGTGGCATCAAGTGAAATTCGATCTTGGAGCCCTCCTTTATGATGTCCAGACATCTGGGTGGGAGGCGATCCATGCTTGATAGAAGAGGAGCAGGCAACCTAAAGGACTGCCCAAAGGTCACGGGGGCCTTTTCCTCCACCTCCTCATTGGAGGAGAACTCCCCCTCCTCTTTTTCGCTGGAGGTGATACAGACATCTCCCCTCCCCCCCCGAAGGTCAGGAAGATAGGGATCTCTGGGACAACTCTTCTGGGTTGCCTTGGTGGGCCAGGTCACCCTATTCCTATGTCTATGGGGTGGAGGGAAAGAAGAAGAGGAGAATGATCTCGAGTGGGTAGAACAGAAATGCACAGAAATGGGCTATTTCCTGTCTCATTGCCCTTCTGAAAAAGGCCATTGCTGTAGGGGACAGGGAAGCATACCCGGAGCCTCTAATGTTACTGCCATGTGTGGCATTGTCCACTTTGTCCCCTAGTGCAGCATCGGCTGAAGCACCCACTGCATGGTCGGATCCACTATGACTCAAAGTCTTGGGTCACTCCTGGCCCTAAATTGGGCTCTGGTGGTTGGATTCTTCGTCCAAAATGGCCACCATGTGTGGCATTGTCCACTTTGTCCCCTAGTGCAGCATCGGCTGAAGCACCCACTGCATGGTCGGATCCACTATGACTCACAGTCTTGGGTCACTCCTGGCCCTAAATTGGGCTCTGGTGGTTGGATTCTTCGTCCAAAATGGCCACCGTCGATCACATAGTCTCCGAATGTGTGTGTAAATGGGAGCTTTTGACACGCTTGGTCGCACCACCAGTTGCTGCAGCTTGAGATCCTGCCACTTCGGCAGTCCGTTTGTGGGAAGCCCGCTCACTCCTGTGGTCATCTCTGTCCATCTCCCCTGAGGAGAGGAAGCCATTGGTGTCTCCCCGGCACACCGTTGCCACTTGATGAGGGGCCGACGTCCTCAGAGAAATGGGCGATCTCAAAGGAGAGGATGGAGTTGGGATTTTTTGAATAAAAGTGAAGCAGGAAGAAGTGGAAGAAGAATGAGAAATAGTATTAGAAACAGTGAGCGAAAAGAAGTCGAACAAGAACAGAAAGTCAGGCAAAGCCTATTTCTAGCTGCTCTCTCTACTGCGGCAGGAAAGAAATTGAGTTGAGGGTGACTCCCACCACAGGAAAACAGTTGAAGTTGATCCTGCCTCCCTAAGTGATGAATGGGAATCGCTCACAAGATGGCCTCCACCTCAGAGGGAGAATTCAGAATCACATTAACAAGTCCAGTGATTGCCCCAGCTGCCTTCTGAATAACCAGCAATCAGGGATCATAAGGCCCCCACAAACAAGCATGTTTTTATCAACCACTGGTACGTACTATGGAGATTCTGTTTCCTGTACTGCTCCTGAAGGGAAAAGGCCAATGATCCACAGGTCCAAATAGTTTCAGCCTGTCCTCCAGCAAGAGAGTGTAAATCTGTGAAGGGAGGGTGGTAATCTTCAGAGGAACTTCCCAGAGGAAAGGAAGCCACCAATCATCTTAGCTGGCTGTTGGACAATTGCAATAGATACCCCACCACCACCACCTCAGTACTGCCATATCAGAATTCACCCAGTGAGTTTGTGCAGTCATTGACTGGTTACGTGATGAGGTAACTGTGTGACCCTCGGAAGAGCCAAAACAAAGAAATCAACACTGGTACTAGGGAAAACAGTTTTTTTAGATCAGCAACTCTTACTGTATGCAGGCTTTTCCAGAGGAGGCTGGATGATGAAAAACAGTTTAGCAGGTTGAACAAGATGATCCTTGATTGCACGCTTCATTGGCTTCCAATGGATCATGCACTGAGTACCTTGGCCTGATACAGATCCACATTTTAGCATTGTGCCACCCATCCTCAAACACGGAGTTTCACTAGTACGGACTAAGCCACGTGGTCTGGCGAATGAAGTTATCAGTGCAAAAGGGTTTGTATGTTGGAGACAGACCCATGGATCACCATGCAATTTCTCTCTTAAGGATCGTTTCCAAAATTGGACTTTACAAAACCATTAATTGCAGGAGTCAAAATAACCCAAAGTAAGTTTTAATGTTCTTTTAAAGTGTCCCAGGGTTTACATTTCCTTGTGTAACGGCAGAGAAGGACAATCGAGATACGCCCGTGAAGAACGTTGAACCAACGGAGAAGATTTTTTTTAGTCTTGCTATTGTGCTGTCAATCAAGTGGGTACATATATACCATGAAGAAATATTTCTGGAGAAGAATGAACATTAGATGTTGCGTTTTTTGCATATTAATAACGTTTTTCATCTATTTTTAGAACACACAGAAAAGACAGATTTTGGAGCTTTAGGTACTTATAGTAATCATGTAATGTCAGCTGCAATTAGTGCTTTTGGGGAAAGACCAGCGCATATAACATATACAATTTACTCTATTTTTTGGCAAAAACGTTATCTTGCTTCCCAAGCAATTTCATCTGCTACTGTCTCTGTAGATCAGCAGCAACGATTACTTCTAGTTTCCAGCCAAAGGTGATTTCTGGGCATTTGAAAGGAGCCTGCAAATTCTCCTTTCCTTCATTCAGACAGCTGCTACTTGCCCTCCGTCACTCCCAAATCTACTGCCATGACACCTAGCATGAAGATATTTAACTCTTAGCTTCCAAGAACCATGTTATACAGGGAAAAAAAATTGAACCAGGCTCTCTAGAGGACAGCCACAGGGTCCTGTCTGTGCTTCAAGAGTGGGGATTGCTAGACAGATAGCACTTCAATAATGACTGCTTCTTTGGAATTAACTGCATTTATGTTCTGATCTTCATAAGGAGAACAATTTCCTTCCAGTCACTTTTGTGAAAGTGTGAAGTCCAACTAGACAGACTTATGGAAATCTTCCATCTGACATGTGCATCTGTCAGGGTTCCCACAACGGGGCAGATGCAGCCAAGTCCATGGAAATCGGCTGCAACAAGACGTCGTAGTCCTTGCCTTGGAGTCCTGTTAGTATGCTGCTGCCAAGTGAGGCCCCTCCCGGCTACTTGGTGGGCCACACAGCAACGACAACAATCGCAATCAGCAGCAACACGATCACCACCATCATCCCTGAAAGAAACCAAAACAAAATCTAATTATTTTCTACAATTTGTCTGCAGGACTATCTCTTACAGAAAAATGATCTCATTTCTACAAGAGTAGTCTCCATTTCTCAGTAGTGACAGCTCAGTTTTGCCCTTCTGCATAGCGACTGCGGACGTATTTCAACAAGCGTAGTCGTTTTAAGAGGCAAGAGAGGAGATGAATGAACGCTATCAAAGACACCTTTGATTTCTTCTTTGACTCAAGTTAAATATAAATGGGGAGGTATGAAGGCTATGGCTTCCTTTGGACACTCTATGCCACTGCTAGGACCAAATGGATCAAGTGTATGGCTACCGTCTTACGTTGCGCTTAGTGGTATGGGAGCTGCTGGAGCACGGCTCCTTCCCATGCTCCTGCCGTAACATAAGATGGAGACCTATGTGCATTCAGCTATTTTCAGCCAAGGGCCTTGCCAAGCAACACTCACTCAGAAACCGTATTTCCCGATCCATTAAATGGGAACAATGGTTCACCTGTAACAAGGATGCTGCAAATGTAAGGCAAGCTAACAGCTATAGCTGATTTTGCACATGAAAAGCGCAATTTTGCAGCAATTACAAAAACGAATGCAAGAATGTAACTCTGTTCTCAAGTAGTCCAAGTACCTGTGCCACTACTTATTTTTCTCTGCCCCTTGCATACAACATAGACAAAATGGGAAGTAACTGAAGTGTTCATTTGAAACTGGAGAAACAGGAAACCTCAACACAGAAAAAGCAAATTACTCTCAGAAAGTTGATGAATAGATCTCTACTACTTGTGAGCCAGTCTGGTGTAGTGGTTAAGTGCACGGACTCTAATCTGGGAGAACCGGGTTTGATTCCCCACTCCTCCACTTGCACCTGCTGGATGACCTTGGGCAAGCCATAGCTCTGTCATAGCTGTTCTCTCACGGACAGTTGTCTCAGAGCTCTCTCAGCCCCACCTCCCTCACAGGGTGTCTGTTGTGGGAAGGGGAAGGGAAAGGAGTTTGTAAGCCGCTCTGAGATTTCCTTGGGGAGTGAAGGGCGGGATATAAATCCAATCTCCATCTCCATCTCCTCCCCCACCCCCCTTCTTCATCTTCTGCCTGGAACACCCAAACCCATGCCACTGAACGGTTAGAAACAAACGAAGAGAAGGCAGAGTGCACGCTCTGAAAGGTTTTGCAGTCCCTTGCAGGATGAATATAAAAACTGTGTTACGACCATCAAAGCTTCAAGGAGAAAGCAGGCGCAGCCTCACTGAAATAAAAATGTTGCAAATACAGCACAGCACAGGAACCTGGGCATTAAAGCCTTCCCAAATCATTCAGAATAGAACACCTACTGCAGCCTCACAAATTAGTCTTCTGATTTTTCACTCAGCTGTCTCCGATAGTCTTTCCCCCCCTCAGACTGAACCACTGGGGGTGGGGGAAATCAAATAATTCTGTCTGCATCCCCATGCTCAGAGCCGAAGGAACAACACGGGGCTGCTCAGAATGCACGAAGTGTGTGTTGCGCGGGGATGACTTCCATTTGGCTGGCAATGATGAATGTTTCTCAGCCAGATTTACTCATAAATATTTGCAAGTGCAGTGCGCAGCAACTTTAAAAGGATTTAAATGACCATCTACCTGTCCTTTCTATGCTGGAAAAGAATATTGGACATTACCCCATAACCAGTGTCAAGTTTTCTTTACAGAACCTGTTCCAAGACGAGTGGCCCATTTTTCTCCTAGCAAGATATTCTAGTTACAAATCCATGTAATCTGCCTTGAGCCTCCCTGAGAAAGGTGGACTATATCAGGTAAACAAATAAATATCACACTCTTAGGGTGCGTTCAGACGGGCGTTCAGGAGACTGCTTTTGCCGGCTCCAAACGGCTGTTTTCGGAAAATTGCGATCACACTGACCTCACCTCGGATCGCATGCAAGCGGTTCCCTGGCGTTTACACTACCGACGCTCGGGTTGGGTTTTTTTTATTTTTTCGATGCTTGCACATGCGCATAAACGCTCATACACAGGTATGAAAAAACCTTGTATTCGCGCATGCGCAGCATCATTCAGTCGAATCACTGCCTCTTTTTGATACTTCCGCCGAGCACCGTCATTTCACTCACATCACACTTCGAATTAAACTCTTCACCCAAAAATAGCCTCAGCATGAACGATAAATCATGTAAATGACAGAGTGAGCGGCCATTTACAGATGTGTTGTTTTAATGTCAGTTTGTATGGGCGCTCATGCGCATCTCGCCAAAGGTAAAAAAAAATGGCAGACGAAAAGCGGAAGCCAGAGGCTTCCGCGGGGGGGGGGGGAGAGTAAATCGGAAGTGGCTAGGAGACGGCTCCGTTTACACTGAAAGAAATGTGGCAGGAGCCAGAAGAGCACGGCTGAGACCACCAGGGGAAGTAGTCTCAAATTTCTGACAGGAATTGGCACGGTAGGCGACGGCTGGGGACCGGAGGTAGCTGTGACAGTGTAAACACACAGCTTTGAGCCGGCTCGAGCCGGCTGAAATCTGAGCGTGTGAACGCACCCTTAGAGCTGTTAAGCTATGGGGGAAAAGTTCAGCGGGTAGAATTCAGTTCTGAGAACAGAGTGAGAACCCGTTTTGGAACAGGTATTTTTCAACCCCATGGGGGGGGGGGGGGAAGAAAATATTGTTCCTCAAGAGAAGATTCTGAAGAAGGAGGTTAGAAGAAAGGGCAGTGTGGCCTGTGAGGCCGTAAGGGGCTGAGCACAGGAGTTCAGAAGCTGGGAATGTAGAAAAGATGGGTGGGCAAGAGAGTGCTGGTAGGTGTGAGTACCAGAGAAAGAGGCCCAAGAGACAGAAAGCAGAAACCCTCACTGAACTGCCAGAGTCTTCTGGAAGCAAAAGGCCTCAGGTGTGGCCTAGAAATGCAACACAATGAGGTGGGAGAATAGACTGGACCACTTCAGATGGCAGGCGTGTCGTGCCATTTTCGCATGCTCCTGCATGTAAAAAGTTCCCTGCATACCCAGAATTCGTATGTGAGGGAGAAATGAACCACCTTGATTATAATATTTATGCCCCCACCTTTCTCACCATCTGTGGAGGCTCACGGCAGCTTATAAAACTGCTAACCAAGCACTGTATGAGATAAAACAAAATAATAAAAAACCTGTCACATGCAGTCTACCCAGTATACATTGCAGAAAATACAGACTAAGCTTAATCAAAACTCCTTTAAGTTTTGCCTTCAGAACCCTCCTGTGGTGGTGGAAAATGCCATCAAGCCACAGCTGAGTTATGGCGACCCCATGAGGTTCCTAGCATCCTACAAGAGACTGTACCAAAGGGCTGGAGCTACAGCCTAAACAGACTGCAACTAAGCAATGGTTGATCTGATTGATTTGAGGAAGGATACAGCCAGAAGAGAGCTAAGAGGGGACCTGAGGGCAGTGCACAGGTTTTTACTGGAAAAGAAAGCCCTTCAAGGCCAACTCTTCCAATGCAGTGCTGTTTTCTGTTTACAGGCATTAATTTATGTAGGTGAGTATTCAAGAGTATGATCCCTCAACTACACTCAAAAGTATTACGGTTTCTCTTTCAGGACTGAGATGCAATTTCAGCATGATGCCAGGAATTGTTAAGTTGGGGGACATTTTAATTTATTGGGGGGCACTGGCTAATTTAATTAATCCTCCCCCTCCATCGGGGCGCCACCAGATAGCCTGCCCCCCTAGCCTGTCTCTGTCGCCCTCAGGGGGGCAGGATTGCAGAAGGCAACCTCTGGCTTTGGTAGGCTGGCTGGGCTGGCAGTGGGGTGGCAAGGAGGGAAGGGAAGGTGGGAGTGTCAGGGCACATACCAGGAGCGCTGAGTGGAGCTGGCCCAGCCACCGGGCCTGGGGCTCCTCCAGGTATAGTGCGCTCCATTGGCTCACGCCCTCGTCACCTTCGGGGGTCTCTCACAGTACAGGTGGGCCCCTGGAAGTTGCTTGATGCTGTGCTGGGATGGTCAACCTGCCAATCGCGGCCGGCGCTGGCTGGGCAGTGAAAGGATGGAAGTAAGGTGAGCAGCTGGCCTGGGAAAGTTGGATGGCTTAACTGCCTCCTGTGCCGCCCGCCTGATTGGCAAAGATTTCCCACCAGAGCTCCGCACAGGGAGGGGTGGACAGGCAGGGTGGGGGAGGTCAGCGAGGTGAATGGCTTGCCAGGGCATCTCTATCAGGTGCTGAAAAAGCACCAAGAGTGTGGCTTGCGAGAACCAAGATAGCTGCCTGGGACTTGGAAACCTGGAGATGTGGAAAAGAGTGCCCATCATCGTGCTGTTCTTCTGCGATGTATGATTGACTGAAACAGGCTTTGACTCCAGGCCCGTAGCTATGGTGTGGCATTTGGGGGCTGGGCCCCCTGATGTACCTCAAAGGCCCTTTCAAATGCCCCCCCCAACTCTGTCCCCGGTCAAGAGGCTCCCCGCTCCTGCGACTCAAGCTGGTTCAGAGGCTGCTATGGTGCCGTCAGTAGGGGCTGCGGCTCAGCTGCATGGGAGGCAGGCGGGGGATGCATAAAAGGAGGGCCAGCCTGGCTAGGCAGCGTGACTCTGCCCTGGCTTCTGTCTCACGGAAGGATGCCCCTGTGCTGAAGCCACCTTCCCCCCCTTCAGGCAGGAAATGAAACCAAGCCCTCCCCTTTTCTCATAGAGCAATGGATGAAGAATACACAGCAGGATGCGGCGCAAGGTGTAACCCCAATATTCCGCGTGAAAGAGCCTACACATCCGAGAATCGGAGCTCTATTGTTTTAAAAAACATCCCGCTCCTGACCACCACAAAGAAGATTCAGTGTATGTGCACCTAAATGGGGGCGGCGGAATCAAGACTGGCCCGACATCAATACCCTCGTGTTCCATATGTCTCCACTGTCTCTAAAAAAATTATGGAACGAAGTTTGAGTCCAGTGGCACCTTGACGACCGACAAAGTTTTATTCAAAGTGTAAGCTTTGCGGGAGCAAGGCCCATTTCTTCAGACAAATTAGAATAAAATCTCCTCAAGGGCCACTTAACAGGGATCTCATGACATCTTGGAAGCGAAGCAGGGTTGATTCTGGCAAGTACTTCGATAGGAGACCTCCTTGGAATACCAGAGGTGGGAGATGGGGGCAGGCTCTATTCAGCCACTTCTCTAAATATCTTCCAGGCCCCCAGTAGGGGTCAGTCACCAGAGGTTGCCATGACGTCCAGGTATACGCAGAAACACCCACACATATGAAAAAATACCCAAAAAAAGAAAGAAAAAGAAAAAAAGAGGTTCCACTGGACTCCAGCTTTGTTCTGCTGCTTCAGACCAACACAGCTCTACCCATCTGAATTTTTCTAAAAAATTGAGTACATTTCCAAGTGTACAGCTGAATGAACGGCACATTTATATCCTACATGCAGGATCTGGGAGCTAAATCTGAGGTTCCACACCAGATTTAGCCCCCCTCCCCATGCAAGTGTGGGGTTCTGCCCACCTATCCCTGCTTGCTCGAGGCAATTCAGCAGTTCTATCAGGGACAGCGGTTCTACCACAGACCAAACCTGCTGAGCTTGTCCCTGCCACCACTCTGAACAGGAAACGGCCTGGCAAACCTCAGACACAAAGAGTCAATAGGCTCACCCTGCACAGCAGCATTACACGGAGGGCTAGAGGAGCAGGTAGAAATGTGTTAGATCTAGGGATGGACATAAACTGCATTTTGCGGTTTGGTTCATTGGCTGAACCAAGAACCAAACTGTTCATACACGTTCCTGAGCCCTTTAAAGTTTAAACCCCTGCTTCCTGTTCCTCGTGAAAGCAGCAGGGAACAGAAAGCAGGGGTTTAAACGGCTGAGCCATTTAAGCCCTCTGGTTCTGTTCCCCGCCACTTCGAAGACCCCGCCACTCAGCTATTAGGTTTAAATGGCTCCCAGCCATTTAACCCTCCAGTTTTGCTCCCTGCAGCTTCAAAGTGGGGCGAGCAAAAACAGAGGGTTAAATATGGGGGTGAAGTGCCTTATGGGGCATTTCACCCCCTCCTTTTTGCTGGCTTACCCCAGCCAGCAAGAAGAAAAGGGTGAAGTGCCTTCCCAGAGTCATTTTACCCTCTCCTTTCTGCTGGCTGTGGCCAGCAGAAAGGAGAGGGTAAAATGACTCTGGGAAGGCACTTCACCCCTTCCTTTTTGCTGGCTGTGGCGAGCTGTTGGGGGGGGGGGGGGAAGAGTAGGTTGGATTTATACACCACCCTTCACTACCTGAAGGAGTCTCAGAGCAGCTTACATTCTCCTTTCCCTTCACCTCCCCACAACAGACACCCTGTGAGGTAGGTGGGACTGAGAGAGCTCTTTCGGGAACTACTCGTGAGAGAACAGCTCTGAAATAACTTGTAACTGACCTAAGGTCACACCAGCAGCTGCATTTGGAGGAGTGGGGAATCAAACCCTGCTCTCCCAGATTAGAGTCCACACTCCTACCCACTACACCACACTGGCTTCATCCTTTCTTTTCTGCTGGCCACGGTGTGCCACAGCCGGCCGAAAGCTGGGAGTGAAGATCCCCTGGGAAGGGACGTCATCCTTTACTTTCTGCTGGCTCCCAGCCGTTTAAACCAAACAGCTGAGTGGCGAGTAGCTCTCAGGCACTCAGCTGTTTCTCCTGTAGAGCAGAAAGCAGGTTAACCCCCCCCCACCCCCCATTTTCTGCTCTTTACTAACCACCATGAATTGCGCCAGAATTTATGGTAGTTCATCACAGTTCTTCATTTTCTAAACTTCAGTCTGTGAACCCCGAACAGGCCAAAATCTATGACATAGTTCAGTTTTTCAGCTGATTTGTGTCCATCCCTAGTAAGATCACTTTCAGGGTGCAAAGTGGGTCTTGGAGCGGGTGCAGAGGAGAGCAATGTGGAAAATTGGTGGCCTGGAGACCAAGCCCTCTGAGGAAAGGCTGAAGGACTTGGGAATGTTTAGTCTGGAGAAGAGGAGGCTGAGGGGGGGGGACATGATTGCTCTCTTGAAGTATCTGAAGGGCTGTCACTTACAAGAGGGCAGGTAGCGGTTCCTGTTGGCAGCAGAGAACAGGACTCACAATAATGGGTTTGAATTGAAGGCAGGAAGTTACTGGCTTTTTTACATTAAGAGTTGTTCAACAGTGGAATCAGCTGCCTAGGGAGGCGGTGAGCTCCCCCCCCCCCCCCCGGCAGTCTTTAAGCAGCAGCTGGACAAACACTTGTCAGGGATGCTCTAGGCCAGGGGTGGGCAATTGTTTTGGCTCGGGGGCCACTTTGTGGGAGCGGAGGTTAGCGGAGGGCCGCACCTTTTAAAATGATTGCATTCATTAGTTAACTTTGCATTTCAGAAAAGCATTTCAGAAATTGTATCATAAAAATCAATAAATATAAATTAAATAAAACAGTGGTAGTTTTATTCAATTTATTGTGCTAATTTCATATCATCTATCGCTGCAAGCACATTTAATTTTAGAATCAGTTTAATGAGACAAATGTACCCTATCACACTTTTCTACAATTTTTTTGAAATCAGGAGTGAGATTGCTTGTTGAGATTCTCATCACAGCCTGCAAGTTCATGTCTGTCGAAGAGCATCTATATTTACTCTTGTTGATCTTCATGCAAGAAAAACTTTGCTCACAAATATATGTAGACCCAAATATAGAGAACATTTTCCCAGCAAATTTCTTCATACATGGAAATTTTTTCAGCAGACAAAGATTTGTAAAAGTCAACTAATGTCACAGCATTAAACATTTCTTTCACAGTGTGATCTGACTGCATGTCAATAAGTTCAAGCTGCAGCTCATCAGGTGCTGTATCAATATCAGCAGTGATGGGAAAAGAGAGCAAATTGAATTTAGGCTCAATTTTCTTGAAGTCCTGAAATCTTCTTGGCGGGCCGCAAAAAACTCTGTGGCAGGCCGCATGTGGCCCCCGGGCCGCAATTTGCCCAGCCCTGCTGATCCTGCACTGAGCAGGAGGTTGGACTAGATGGCCTGCATGGCCCCTTCCGACTCTGTGATTCTATGACTTTTAAAGCCAGTGTTGCAGGGCAGAACCCTAGTATAAAGCACGCCAGTACAAATGGGATAAGCTCAAATTAATTAATAGGATCTGCAGACATCAGAGAATGAATTTCTGGGTCCAGCTCCAGCTGTGAAGCACATACATACCTCACCACCAAATCCAGTCTGCTGCTGTCCTTATGAAAACAGTCTCCCTTCATAAAACCCTTTTTCCTTCTTGACGTTTTCCTGCTGGGAAGTGTGTCTGGGTATCCCATTTTTACCGCATTAAGAACCAGTTGAACCTGAATCCCGTGCACTTAAGGCAGCTTATATGTATATAAGCTCCTGATGCTACATCTGCCACTCCAGAGGAAAAAATTGGGAACTTTTAAAACAGTTTTTATTTTTCTGTCTTTTTATTACGTTTTATTTTGTAAGGCCCCTTTGACGAGGTGGCATATTTCCTTTTTTAAATACATCAAATCAATTGATAATACATTTTCTATGACATCTGAAGATGTTCTTGAACTAAAAAAAATGGAGTTTGCAATGTAGCTCAATTAACAAGCAGTGAAGCAGGGAAACACAAAATTTGATAAATTCTGCCATCCTTTATCAAGGTAAGGGAAGGGATGTTGTGTACTGCTTTTTATTCAGTATCTACATTTGGCACTATTTATTTCTGAGCCATGCTAAATATACTCTGGGGTTAACAGATGAGCCACTCCAAAAACCTGCAAGATTCTACTCTTGTGCTGGAAACATCAAAATCTGCCACAGAACAAATGCAAGATTCCTTTCCCTCTCACTTAAGTGTTAACGACATGATGACAAATATGCAAAATAACTGCCTCCAATTTGGGAAATTATGTTACAGGGATTTGCGCTGCTCATCAAGCCTATACATAATGCCACAGTGTATTATGTACAGGCAAAGCAAACTGTTTTAACACCTGAACCAGCAATCTTTCACAGATCTAATGTCAATGAGAAAAGTTGTCTTCTTGAACAAAACCCATACAGTTTGCTGTGTGAATGTACTCCTGATGTACATTCTTGCTGGGTAACAAGAGATTTCACCATGTGTGCAGATACAATGACAATTTCAAAATTTCCACAAGTGCAAGAGAAATTATTCATTCTTCTTCATATCCCCTGAGATCAGTTGGTAAAGCATGTGGAATTGGGGGGGGGGGGGGCAACAACACCAGAACAATCCACAAGAATTCCTGTATGTTAAATTGTCAGGAAAAAAGTGCTTCAGTCCAAAATGTTTATTATCTCTATGATGAAATAATCCCTTGGGTTTACAGTCCTAAACCACATGCTCAATCTGACTGCACGAGAGGAAATGAGATAAGTGTTTCCCTTCATCTATCATTGTTAGACCTCAATTTCTGGTTCTTTATTTTCTTTAAAATATCTATTGCTGTTTTTCTAAAAGAGAAATCAATGCCAGATAATTTGCTTGGTTATTTCCAAGTGGAATTTCAGAGACTTCTCACACTTTTTTCCGGAAAGCAAAGTTGTTACAGCAGAGTCCACTTCTGAGCAAGCCTTGCCAGTCAGAGAACTGCTTGCTTCGAGCCCAGTTTTGAATATTTCCATCCATGCTCTGGGCCAATAAAAGATATCCTTTGTGTAATTTGTCTCTCTTTTTAAAAACAGAAGCTTTCCAATCTCATTTTTACTTTTGTACTGGCGCAGTTTTTGCGTACCACAACACGTGTGCGCATGAATTACCATATAACAGGGGTGGCCAACCTGTGGCTCGGGAGCCGTATGCGGCTCTTTCACACATATTATGTGGCTCCTGGCAGGGCAGCTGGGGAAGCTAAATATCATTAGAAAACAAATATCATTGGACAAATAAATACCATTATCAATATCTGCTTTTACCCCTTGTTATTATTTTTGGCAGTCCCATTTAATGTTGATAAGAGGCAAATCTGCATATTTCCCAATAAAAACACGTAATGTTTGTTCATGTCGTGCGGCTCTCAAACATCTGATGTTTATTCTATGTGGCTCTTACGTTCAGCAAGTTTGGCCACCCCTGCCATATAACAACCCCCTGCAACTTTTAATAACTTAGACAAAAATCCCCATACATAGTTATGAGAAGAAGGCTAAGCAAAGTGTTGTGGGCCCGTGGCCTACTGCGAAGAGAGTGCATGGAAGAAAACACAACAGGACATTTTATGGCCTGCCTGGTTTGATCATCATGGAGGGGCCATCCAGTGGGGACCCCGTGGACATGAGTTGCTGCAAGGTTCCCTTGCCATTTGGTGGTGAGAGCCAGACGCTCTCTGGCTGGGCGTGGCGCTTAATGGCTCTGCCTCCTAGACCCTTTAAGGTGGGCCTGCAGGCTGTGACAAAACACAGAACACCACAAACATTCCATAAAACAGAAGCAAGGGAGACAGAGCCAGAAAACAACCAACTGGTCAAGGCATCCAGCAGTGGCAGTTTGAAAAGACACAAGGTGAACGCAAAGCGGCACCCTCCTCATGAGCCCAGCCCACACTGCCCCCCAACCCCGGGGATGGCCTTACAATGATATGGTTGGCTAGCCCAGAAACACTGTCAGGCCTCAGACACCAGCCCAGCAAAACAACCGTGTGGCTGACAGGCAGCTGACAGAACATCTTCCTCAGCAATTCTCCCAGCTTACAGATATTCAACATACAGAGAGGCATGTAAGACATTCCTACCAAAGGAAAAGGAAATACTCACCTGTGCCCTTAGATCACCTCATCACAGGAAAAGAATTCTCTGGGGAAAATATACAAACTAAGGCAATGGGCTGAATTAACACACACACACGCACACGGCTGAATTAGCAACATCAGCGCAGATGGGTGGAGAAGGGAGTGTGTGTCTCTAGATCCATGTGGGCCTTGTAGTCCTTGGAACACTTCTGCATTCTCAAGGACGATGTGACACGGAAAGGGATTTCTCTTTAATGCATTATGTATTACTGCAATACTAAAAATCCCCAAGCCTGGAGCTGCTCTGAACTCTTTCGCCAAGACACATCTTCAACCTAATACACTGCATTTCAAATAGAGCAATAAACATTTACGCATGGGCTGCCCAGTCCACTGGCTCACGTTCTTTGTTTCCATCATAGCCCTGTCATCATACACAAGATGGTTAGCCCCACTGCCACCATAAATCACCTTTCAAGAAACTAAGCATGAAAAAATACACGTTGGCTTCCTTTTTTAATGAGAATCTAGAAATTGGAAGATAAGGCAATGAAGCATGTGTGTTCGCAATCTCATGCAAAGGTTTAGCGGGCTGTAGCTCTGTGGTAGAGCATCTGCTTGGCATGCAGAAGGTCCCAGGTTCAATCGCTGGCATCTTCAGTTAAAGTGAGCAGATGGAAGGTGATGTGGAAGACCTCATTCTAGAACCCTGGAGAGCCATTGCCGGGCTTAATAGACAGGACTGACCTTGATGCGCCAGGGGTCTGATTCAACAGAAGGCAGCTTCACGTGCCTCTTATTACAATGTCCACATGTGCTTAGTGTTCAGAAAAAAAGAAGGCTTACAAGAACCGATCCCTGCCCAAAACATTTAAGGACTCTATTTACAAATCTCATTATTGTGAGTCCTGATATTAGCCTGGCAACACTAAGGTGAGGCTTTCCAGAATTCAGAACATTCTGTGGGCTGAGATACGAGATATGAATCTGTCTCCGGAAGGGGTTCTAGAGAGGCAGCATACAAATTCTCTAAATAAAATAACCACCTTTTAGAAAGGGTGAACTGGCATGTTTATCCCCCATGCAGAAATCCACCTCTTTTCCCCACACAGATAAAATTTTCAGCGGTGCGCATGTTAATGTGCCCAATGTGAAATGGCTGGCTTACTGAGCACCAGTATGCATTGTGTATGTGTGTGGAAGAGGCTCGGGGGGGGGGGGGGGGATGAGCTTTTGGCAAGGTGGATTAATGTTCAAATCAACTTAGCAGGAAAAGCAAATGTTGCTGGATAACATATTAAGAATTGGTTCTGCTATCAGCCGGAGTGCTTGGCCTGACAATCGGCACTCGAGCATTCTACAGGAGAAAAACTGTGTGCATTATACTTGCATTCTGTCGCTTGGTATCATATATATAAGGCCCATTGTGGGAATAAATACAACAGGCTCTAAAAAGAGGCTCTAGGCAAGTGCCCCGGCCTTCCCCACTCCCCAACCCTTGGCATTCTCTCCCCTCACCCTTGCCATCTCCCCCCCCCCCCAATGCTTGGCATTCATTCCCCCCCCACCCTTGCTGTCTCCCCCCCCCAACAAAGCCTCTTTCTAGAGACTGTTGTATTTATTCACTGAGTGGGTGTCGTAGTGCGTCTCTCTCCCTTCCTTACTCCCAAGTAAACAGGTTGTGCACACACACTATTATTAGGGCTAAAGCTGGGGCGAGCTCACCTATTTCTGTTTTATACGTGCCGCAAAGGGGCTTGGCAGGGGGTATATTTCTTTCTCTCCCCAATTTTGAAAGCAAATAAATGCTTCCGCCGGTGCTCAGCCCCACCGTCTGCAGCTCTTCTCCCTTCTCTCCATGCTGCAGAAATCCCCAGAGGTTGGTGCAGAGCACTGGAGCCAGAGCCAGCCAGCACTTAACTGAGTTCCAGAACAAAGTTTGAGTCCAGAGGCACCTTTAAGACAGACAAAAGTTTAATTCTAGGTATAAGCTTTCACGGGCAGGAACTGACACTGAACTGACCTCCAGCTTCTCTGCCACAGATGCCGTCGGGATTTTTTCCCTTCCCTTTCCCCCCAATCTAGGGTTGCCAAGTCTAAAGAACTCACCGGCGGGGGGGAGTCCTCCTCCGTCCGGGAGTTTCTCTGGAGCGCGCGCCCGGCAACATCACCAGAAGTGACGTCAGCACGTTGGGGGCGTTGCCAGGGTGACGCTCTGGCAACGCCCCCAACGTGCTAACGTCACTTCCGGTGACGTCATTATGTCGTCCGGGCTGGATGACTTCGGGGGTGGGGTTTCCCCCTCCGGCCGAATGCTGGCCGGCGGATCGGGAACCCCTTTAGCGGGGGATCCCCCGCCCCCCGGGCTGACTTGGCAGCCCTACCCCAATCCCTTATAATTCCAAAGCTGCTTCCCCTTTAACATGGGCTGATTACTTACCCAGCTAATGCCCTACGGCTCTTGGGACTCCCAAATGGAGAGCTGTAGTTGTGTTTCCCTTTGCAATGGTTGCAGTAAGGCCAGCTGAGAACTACAACTCCCAAGGTGCAGCGCATCAAAAGTGAGTAACTTTTTGCTTTATATATATACACACACACACACACACACACACACACACAAAAGTGGCAGGACCCGTGGGATCTGCGGGGGGGAGAGAAGGAGTCATCCCTTCTCCCCCCCGCCCTGGCTTGCCCCGGCGAGGCCCACAGCTTTGTGCTGCATGGGCCTCACCATCCCTTCTCCCCCCCCCCCCCCCCGGCTTGCACCGGCGAGGCCTGCGGCTCTGCACTGCACGGGCCTCGCCATCCCTTCCTCCCCACTCCGGCTTGCCCTGGCAAGGCCTGTGAGGCGCAGAATTGCAGGCCTCGCCATCCCTTCTCTCCCCCCCCAGCTTGCCCCAGCGAGGCCTGCAGCTCTACACTGCACGGGCCTCGCCATCCTTCTCCCCCCTGCCCCGGCTTGCCCCAGCAAGGCCCGTGCAGTGCAGAGCCACGGGCCTCATTGATCTCCCTTCTCCCCTGCCCCCGCTTGCCCCGGCAGTTCCCAGAGCGTTCCCTGTGCATGCGCAGGGAACACTCTTTAACTTGGGGGCCTTATATATGTGTGTGTGTGTGTGTGTCTATATATATATATATATATATGATTCTCAACATGGCCCCATGTGCAGATTGGGACGACAGCGAGAGAACGGAGATCTTTCTACAAACTTCAGAGGACCCCCCCCCTTCCAGTTTTGTAGAAAAATCTAAAATGTTTTTGAAAAAATGAGGGGCAGGTAAACAACCCCCCCCCCGAGCAGTCCAGTTTAGTCCAGTCCAGTGTCATCAATGGAAGGCCACTTCTGACAGATTCCTCTGCCCGTGCTGGCTGGCAGGGAAAGGTAGAAGTGGAAGAGCAGAAACTGCCCTCCCCCGGCTTGTGAGCTGCAGATGCAATGGTGATGGGAGGTAGGCAGGTGGGGGCAGAAGGGAAGGAGGCACCACTCCCACTGTGTGAGCCACAGAGAAGGAGCAATGCAGGGGGAAGAGTCTTGGGGGTCCCAGCTTGTTATATGTAATTCTGAACATGGCCTGAGATTTGGATACATAAATCCACAGATTAGGAACATGAACACACAAGACAGATCTTTCTACAAAATGAGAAAAGCCCCAGGTTGGCAGAAAAATCTGAAACCTAAAAAAAAGGGGGGGATTATCCCCCAAATAATAGAAGCCGTTCCTGTAGCTTTAGGAAATTAATGCCCTCAGACCACAGTGGCCATTTGGGGGGTTGTTAAGACCACCACAACAATATTGTCAGCATTTAAGCCTTGGATTCTCTCAGTAAAAATAGGAAAAGGGTGCAGGGCCCTTTCTAGGCTGTTTAGGCCTCCTAGTTTTTATTTATTAGATTTTTTTAGTTGTCATTCATCTGAAGGGGCTTGTGGCAACTTACATTAAAACCAATGTGGTAAAAATTACATAAAAACAAATAACAAATATAACAAATATTAAATATTAAAACATTTAACTATTAAAACATTAAAAACGTGTCTATCACCATACCGCTATTAAACAGCCCAAACACATAATTAGGTGAACCTAAATAATTCAGCTTTGCATGCCCTGCAGAAACTAAACAAGTCCGGCAGGGCATGGGTGTCATCCAAGAGTGCATTCCACAGGGTAGGGGCCTCAACGCCGAAGACTTTCCCCCTGCTGATAGCTAAGTGAGCCATCCTAGGCAGTGTTTCCTCTAAGCTGAGTTAGTGTGAGCTAGCTCACAGTTTTTTAGCTTCCGGCTCATGCATTTTTGTCTTAGCTTAGGAAGGATGGGTCCAGGGCACACTCATTTATGCAGTAGCCAGATCGCTTGCTCACAAGTGTAATGCCAGTAGCTCACAAAGTAAAATTTTTGCTCACAAGACTCCACAGCTTAGAGGAGCTTTGATCCTAGGGCCAGGCACTTGCACAAGTCCCCTAGACGATGACCAAAGGGAGTATGGGGAGTTGTAACGGGAGAGGCGGTCCCATAGGTATGAGGGTCCCAGACCATTAGTCCACCCCTGCTCCCCTCTCCACTGCTCTGGAGGGAGGACTCAGGGCTAGGGCCAGGCCCAGCATCAGCCACTGGGTGACTTGCTACTATGCAGCTTCCACAACTCACCCAGGCCCAACCAGCAACTACCTGGTGATCTGCTAATGTGAAACAGCAGCCTCTGCATGGCTTGTCAGCTCAACAGGTCCACTGAGGGCTAGTGGATGATGCAGTGCAAATCGCCTGGGCTAGCAGGTGCCTCTGCACAACTTGCATGACTTGGCTGGCCTTGGTAGTGGCCGCCACACAACTCACCCAAGCAATTTGGTCGGACTTTTACCAGTGACAGGCTGCCAGGGGGAGGGAAGGAGGGAAAACTGAGAGACCACAGTGTGGTGTAATAAGAGTATGATAGGTTGGAGGAGCTGAGAGATCCAGGTTCAAACCCTCGCTTTGCTCACTGGGTGACCTTAAGCCTGTTACCATCTCTCAGCCTAATCGACCTCCCAGGGGTGTGTGGGTGAAATGGAGCACAGGAGAATTCTGTAAGTTGCTTCGGGTCCCCAATGAGAAGAAAGGTGGGGGTATAAATTAAGTTTGGTGTCGTGGTTAAGTGCGCGGACTCTAATCTGGGAGAACCGGGTTTGATTCCCCACTCCTCCACTTGCACCTGGCTGGATGGCCTTGGGCAAGCCATAGCTCTGGACCAGCTGTTCTTGAAAAAGAGCAGTTTCTGTCAGAGCTCTCTCAGCCCCACCTACCTCACAGGGGAGGGGAAAGGAAAGGAGATTGTAGGCCACTCTGAGATTCCCTTGGGTAGTGAAAGGCAGGGTATAAATCCAATCTCTTCTTCCTCTTCTTCTAAGTAACTACATAATAAATAAAGCTGAAGTGTGGGGGAGTAGATAAAAGGTAGGTTGGTGAATAAGAAGGAAAGATGGAAGAAGGGAAAGGGAAGAGGATAAGGGGGCTAATCAGGAGGAGGGGAAAACAGCATGACGAAGGAAGATACAGGGGAAATGCAAATGAAGTGCCCCTGCAAAACCTGCAGATTTCCCACTTGTGAGATACGTTTCTATACATGAGTCCCCTGTGGAATAGTCCATGAATCAGTCAATCACCTGGGAAGATCCAACTTTCCTTCCCAGTCTTGACGCTACTCAACAGCTACCCTACAGCAAGAGTCAGTGTGGTAAATGGATCGGAGCAGCAGACAAAGGTCTGGGAGATCCAGATTCAAATCCCCATTTTGCAATGAAGTTCTCTGGGTGACCTTGGCCCAGTCACACATCCTCAGCATAAGCAACCTCACAAGGCCCTTTCCAAGTGTAACGTGGGAAGGGAGAAGGCCCATGTACGCTGCCCGGGGAAGTCTGGAGGAAGGACGGGATAAAATGAACTGGACAGTCAGACCTCCCAGACCAGAGTGAGAGTCCACTGTCACCACACAAAGATGATGCAAGAGAGACAGTGCAAGTCTGCATCCCTAGTTACCAAATATTAATTTGCTCTTTTCATTTTTTTCCATGGCGCGCAAGTGAGGTTTTGCTAAGGTACCCAAGCTGATTTTTCTTTTCAGGGAACGTTCTTTCACTTCTCATTTCATCACATTTCAAAGAATGCACAAATCATGCCAACTTGGCTTCAAGAGCCATGGAACAGAATATAGCCAATACGAGCTCACACCTTATCTTTACTGAGTTTTAATTGCATTAGGCGTCGTTGCGGTTTCATTTCTGTACTATAAAACCAACCCAGAAAAAAGTCAAAAATCTCTCTCTCCTATGTACAATCTCCCTAGGGCTGCCAAGTCAGCCCGGGGGGCGGGGAATCCCCCGCTATAGGGGTTCCCGATCCGCCGGCCAGCATTCGGCCGGTGGGGGGAACCCCGCCCCAGAAGTCGTCCGGTGAGGACAACCTTCCCCCATGTAATGACGTCACCCGGAGGTGATGTCATCACGTTGGGGGCGTTGCCCCAACATGATGACGTCACCTCCGGGTGACGTCATTACGTCGCCGTGGCGCACACGCACCAGAAGAGCTCCCGGGGGGAGAACAACTCCCCCCCGCCGGTAAGTCGCCGGTACTTGGCAGCCCTAAATCTCCCACACTTGCAATTCATTACACTAACCTAATCTCACACTTGCACATGGATAACTTCAGACTGATTAAAACAAAGCAGTCACTACATTTCATCAATGAAGGGCCAACTTGCTAAAAATGAAATTTTGTAAGCAGCTTCTGTCGCACTATCTTCTGTACTAATAGCTAGAAATCTGGCACAAGCCTCCTGTCACTTAGTCATCAACTCACACTTTAGGAATCACACAAATTATGTAACAATGCAATTAGGAGCAATCTGGGACTCCAAAAGCACATCATAATTTTTGTTAGGATGCAAGACAAATGATACAGCAAGCCTGATTTCTTCACTTTACTCATTTAAGCTTGTAAATTTTATTTCAGTTGCCTAACAGCTGGTAACAACTGTTACAGGTCTACTGACGTAACTGCTTCACATTTGCATTTCAGACCTGAACAACATGTCTTGAAAAAATTTCCCTTAAATTGGCTTTCATACGGTATCTCAAATAATCCAAGCCAATTCGAGCCACGCCTTCTACCGAGGATGGCCCAGGGGATGCACGGTGTTACAATGACGCTATAAACGCTTTATGTTCTGCCTGAATTTTAGAGTCCACAAGCATGATTATGAGCAGACTCTCAGATGCACTCAAGACATTAACTCTACTTCAGCCATTTCTCTCACAACATTACCATCCAGATGCTAGGAGAAAGAACGCAAAGCTTGTAGTGATCGTTCTAAACACAGGTGGACAGCACACAGTTAAAGCACTGTGCAACAGCACAATATTTTTATTTTGTTTTCTTAGACTTATATCACTCCCCCACCCCCAATATTGTAGGCTCAGTGAGGAGGGTACCGACATATAGGTCTGCAGGGCTCCTATGGGGAGAGGCAGTCTCGAAGATAGGCAGGTCCCTGGCCGTATAGGGCTTTAAAAGTAAGCACCAACACCTTGAAACAAATCCAGTATTTGACAGGCAGCCAGGGTAGGTCACGCAGCACCGGGCAGGTATGTGCCCGCACAGGCAGCAACATCAACACCCGTGCCGCTGCATTGGTGTAGTGGTTAAGTGCGCGGACTCTAATCTGGGAGAACCGGGTTTGATTCCCCACTCCTCCACTTGCACCTGCTGGATGACCTTGGGCAAGCCATAGCTTTGTACCAGCTGTTCTCTCAAGGACAGCTTGGGAAAGAGCTCTCTCAGCCCCACCTACCTCACAGGGTGTCTGTTGTGGGGAGGGGAGGGAAAGGAGTTTGTAAGCCGCTCTGAGACTCCTTTGGGTAGTGAAGGGCGGGGTATAAATCCAATCTCTTCTTCTTCTTCTTCTTCTTCTGCACTGGCTGCAACTTCTGGAGCACAGTCAAGGGAAGTCCCACACAGAGAGAATCACAATAATCTAATCTGGAAGTGGACATTGCGTGGGTCATCGCAGCCAAATCACCGGGGGGTGGGGTGAAGTGAGGTATGGGGCCAACTGCCTGATCTGCCTCGGATGAAAAAAAGGCAGACCTGGCAGTGACCTGGGCTTCTACAGCCAGTGAAGCATTCAGGAACACCCCTAGGCTCTTCAATGTTGCCACCAATGGGACCCTACCAAAGGCTGGGAGCCCAATCCCCCACAACCCAGGTACAGGACCTCCATCTTCGATGGATTCCATTTCAGTCTGCTTTGTTGTAACCATCCAGCCACAGCTTGTAACACCCTGCCCAGATGTTATGGGGCAGAGTCGGGGCAGCTGTGCATCAGTAGATAGAGCTGGGTGTCATCCGCATATTGGTGACAACCCAGCCCATACCTCCAAATAATCTGGGCAAGGGGGCACATATAGATGTTAAATAACATTGGGGAGAGAATCGCTCTCAAGCGAGTGCCGCTGAGACAACTCTCTCCCCAAGTGCCACCCTCTGTACTTGATCGTGGAGAAAGGAAGCCAGTCACTGTAAGGCTAGTCCCTGTATCCCCACATTGGTGAGGTGTTGGGTCAATAGTTCATAACTGACCGCATCGAACACCGCTGACAGTGCTAAACTGCCTTGATCCAGGTGTCTTTGGAGGTAATCCACCAAGGCGACCAACACCATCTCCGTCCCATGAGCAGGGCGAAATAAAGTTGGAGTTCAGTAGCACCTTTCAGAGTAACAACATGGTTACGTATCTGAATCTAGCACAATAGAGTGTACAACAGCCATCACTGTCACTCTGATACCAGTTATCTGAACTTGCTGTCATCCAAACTTTGTCGTTGCTTGCCCTCCTTGAAGCATCTGCATGTCAAAATAATTTATCCTGATCATCCAAGTTTAGAGTACGCTAAGATGGCTGACACATTATCTGAATAACGTTCCCAAAATGAGGAACTTCAGTCCTGAAAACCACTGAACAGTTAGCCAAGTTTCTTTTTCGGAAGGGGAAAAACCTAAGTTAGAGTCCAGTCTCTCACCCCTAGCCCCACCTCCTATACATCTCCTGATTCCTGACTCTTAAATGTCGGCATACAACACCCATCTATTTCGGTTTTAGAAAACTACTCTGTTGAATGGTCTGTTGAGTATTCTGAAAGTTAGTTTATAACTCAGTCAACATGAACCTGACTGTATAATTCCAACCAACGTAATCAATTCATCACTAGGGGTCACTGGAAGAGTCTCCTATGGGCAAGGATTAATTTAAGCCAGATGCTGCAATTCTGCTGAAATGGCAGTTCTGGTATCATTTGGTGCGGCTCACAGCCACAAGATGAGAAAAGCCTTCTTCAAGCAAAAGTGCACATTAAATAGTTGCTTGAGCTGTTTGCCTTTATTTCTAATTCATAAAGAGGGCTAAAAATTAACTTCACGCTGTATTAGTGGGTGTGAGTTGGCAATAAGCGATAGTGTGTTGTGTCTCTCTCTCTGACTCTCAAAGAGAGGGTTAGCAGTACTCACCCAGAGTGGGTCCTGACTGAAATTTCTGGCACCGGTGTTTGTGCATGAACAACTTGGGCTGTTAATGGCTCCAGTAACTTACACCTGGTTTCTCTAACCCTTCACTTCCTGGTTTCTCTTTCTCAGTCACACATGAGAACTGAGTTTGGGATGGAAACAGCCTTGGTTGCCCTGACTGATGATCTTTGCCAGAAAAGTGTCAAGGGATGTGTTCCTGTTGCCCCTTCTGGACCTCTCTGCAGTGTTTAGTACCATCAACCACGGTATCCTTGCAGAGCTGTGAGTGAGGGCTTACCATGCTTCAGGGGTCCTGCTCTTACTTGACCAAGCAATTCCAGAGGTGTGGTGCTGGATGGCTGCTGCTTGGCCCTTGGCTCTTATGCTACGCAGTTCCTGCAGGGTTCCATCTTGACCCCCATGCTATTTAAAATCTACATGAAACCACTGGAGAGCTCATCAGAGGATTTAGAGTAAGGTGCTAACAATATGCAGATGACACCCAATTCTACTTCTTTTTAACAGCTGAGTCTATGTAAGTCCTCAAGAGGTGCCTGAAGATGGTTATGGGAGGGATGGGGGCCAACATACTGAACCTCAATCCAGACAAGACTGAGGTGCTACTGGTCAATAACAAAGCTGACTGAGGACTCAGCATAACCTGGAGGAAGTTGCACGCCCCCTGAAGAAACAGGTTCTTAACTTGGATGTACTGCTGGATCCTGACCTACAATTAGAGGCTGAGGTCTCCTTTGTGGCACATGGTGCCTTTTATCAGCTTTGGCTGATACACCAGCTACCGGTGCTCCTCAATCCGTATGATCCAGCCACACTGATCTATGCTCTGATTTCATCCAGATTAGGTTATTGTAATGCATTCTGCATGGGGCTGCCTTTGAAAACAGTCTGGAAATGGTAAAAAAAAAAATTGCCAGTAGGATCCAATTATGTTTGGCACTGTCCATTACTCGGGGGGAGGGCATCAGTGAGCAATGTTGTGGGCAACAGCTTCAAATGCCAAGGCATAACCTCCAACACGCATCTCCCAAAGGTGGACCTCCACATGGCTACAAAGAAGTGCCGAGATGACCCCATAATCCTGGCTGGACTGTCGGACAATCTGGACTCATTCTCGTTCAGACTTCTTTCCTTCTTTGAGAGAAGCAGCAGCTTCTGCTGTTTCTGCTCACACAGAGGGTGAAGTCCAAGACCTGCCTGGAGGCTTATGTTGCCTGACATCTAGTTTTGACAGGTTTGAAACTTCTGTAGTGAAACAAGAATCTGGAGCCTCAAAGGCAGAGAGGTTTGCTTGAAGACTTTAGTTCCTTCGTCATTTGTCTCTATCAGAAAAGGCTCCAAGGAGTCTCAAATAATTTCCCCCAGAGAAGGGGAAGTTAGCCAAATGGGGCAGGTACCTAGGCTCTATCTCTGTATGGCAGAGCCAGGGGAGTTCCTGTGTGCTGCCACGTGAGAAGTCATGGCTATAGCTTTCAACCAGATGGAAAGATGGGATAAGGTGACCACAAAAGCAGCTGCTGGCGTCATCCTTCTCAGGCCAGCCTTCCCACTGTTGGCAGGTTAGCCTCCAAGATCTCTAGATCACTGGCCCAGAGACAAGTATCTGTCGTTAAGAGAAAGGCAAGTATGAAGGCTCTCAGTGCACTGGCTGTGGCTTTGAGGTTCTTCCTCAGGGGCTATCTCTATGTGCTTAATGCAAGGTTCCCTGGGGGAACTATCTGGTTCTGGAGGGAGCACCACTGAGGATGTTTGCATGATCGAAAACACACCAAACAGAGGTATCCAACTTACTCATAGTCTTGAAAGTCTAAAAGTCTGTAAGGCAAGTCTGAGGGAAGCCCTGCTGCATGTGGGGGCAGACCATACTGCTTTGACAATTTTATTGTAAGGCTTTAGGAAAGATATTGAGAGACGTCTGAGACAGAGATAGGGAAAGATCTTTTTGAAGCTGCCATTTTCCTTCCACAACTAATCAGGTATCTTCAGCACCATCAGCATCTTGGGGAATACATCAGGTGGAAAAATGCACAATGATTCCACTAGAGCCTCTGACTTTTTCACTGAAAGCTCCCCTTTCTCATAAGGTGAATCCTTGCAGCTCAAGTTTATCTTCCCAATATGAGAGGTTCCCAGATTGGGATACAGCAAAACAGAAACAAAGCCAGCCTGAAAATCAAGTTAGGTACTCAAGAGGTTGAGTAGCTGTGAGACTGTCCCAGTAGATATAGTCCACAACAGGTCTCCTTAAACAGATAGTCCTTTATTTGTAGAAAAGATCATGTTGCTCAGACACTTCTTCTGTTAGTAATGCTTAAGCTTTGAATTACAATCATAATTATATTGGATATGAAATATGGCCCAACTACCCTCTACCAATCAATACAGAGAATTCTTGGCGCCCAATTATACTGGCCCAGTGTTCCCAAGGAAAGCACGGCAAAATGAGTTCTCAGGGAGAAATACTGTTGAACATTTTGGGAGAACAGTTCCCAGAGAAATTAAGAAAATAGAATACATAACACCTGTGGTTCTTGTAAACACAGAACAGGAGGCACTTCCTTTCAAGGTCGTTAGCTGAGGAGGCTAGAGATAAAAGCGAATGAGTAATGAGCATGCGCAAAGCAAAGCAAAGCGAGCGAGGCGAAGCGAGGTGTGCTTTCCAGGGGTGGGGGTCAGGTCCCCGATGCTATCTCCCGGTCGGGACCTATAAGTATGGAGTAAAACATTCAGACCCAAAACAATGCAAGTTAAACAGAAAGGCTTAGCCGGATGTAACATTGTAATATTGGTGCAGTCACCCCAGTCTATGGCAGTTTACTGACAGCAGCAAGAACATTAATATATATTTATTGCACAGCGCACCAGGTCAAAGTTAAAAACCACCCATATACATAGAGAATGACAATGTCATATACAGCAACCAACTGGAGTTGCACATACAGTGATAACAGGATATCAACAATGGTTTCACATAAAGACATATAACCACTAAGCCAGATGTGTTTCAGCCCTAAGGGCCTTCTTCGGTGGTCAAAACTGTGTTGCACACACATAAAAGGTAAAATATCTTTTCTTTTGCGGGGGCAAGGCAGGTTTTAATTAACTCACTATAGACTGAGGCTCCAAATAAAGAATAAAAGACAGGCCTGTATATCATAAGGAGCCAGTACTCTGGTATTTCTGAGCCAATATTCTTATTCTTCTTCCTTGGCGATAACTATATTTCCTCAGGGCATGCAAATGTGAACCAGAATTAGAATTACGGCCAAGGACAGGATAGTGGTTAAAAGACTGATGTCATTTGTGCTGGCTCCTTATGATATACTTTCCCCCTTATGACACCACCACTCCATGTTCTCTCCCACTGCCTAGCATCACTCTGTGTGTAGGAACTCGGCCTTAGACATGCTCCAAAACTCTTACTACAGGTTGAGCCTCCACAGAACAAATAACATATGCGCCTATCTTGTTGAACTAGCAGGTATTATAGCAGAGCATTCATACAAGCAGAACAACTGAAAAACATACAGCATGCCCAAATGAATTGCCAGTGGGAACTGGTCTGTCGTTGAGGTCTTGCCAGCTCATACTTTACTTCATCCACGGGACTACTCCGTTTGGAGGCTGACAGAGGGTATATGATGTCCCCTTCATTTCTTTTCTAACTACACCTCCCCTTTTCTACTCCCCCACTGTCTTTCTCATTTCTTCCACCCTCCTATGAGTTTCCTTCTACCATTTCCTCCACCAAAGCTTATCTGCCTCTTTGACCTGTCTTTTGACCCTCAGACAGACTGCAAAACCCTCTGAGCAGAAGCTTGTACAGTCTGTATCACAGTGATGTCTAAATGTTCAGCAAAGGAAGTTCGGCCTGCTAGCCTGCCTGTGTGCATATTTTTAGATGAAAAGTACAAACACAAAAAGTGCTGAAATTTGGTACGAGAGGATCCATTGCCACTATAAGGTGCTTCATCTGACATAATGCAGATCTCACAGTCATATTTGATGGAATACCGGAAATTTGTTCAGAAATTGAACTGATGTTCCTTTTTTGCCTACCATTTCATTGGAAGAGGGATCCTGGAAGCTGCTGTAAAGATTCTTGATTACAGATTATCCAAAGGTAACTGATGAAATTATCCAAAGGCAACTGATGAAACAAGCCGAAAAAAATTAAAGGCTTGTCATTTCTCTGGCTGTTATACGGACAGCAGAAAGAAGCGAGATATAAAAACATCTCCCAGTGAATTAGTTCCACTTACAAGTCAGGATGAAACTCTAGGATGCTGTTACTGCAAATGCATTGGTCTTAGAACCTGGAAGACATTTTGGCCCCGTCTACACGAGCAAGATAAGCCGGACGGGAAGTGACTCAAATTTGTGCCGGCGCAATTTGCGCCGCTTTTGCAGGATCACACAGGTCCATGGACCTGTGAGGGCGAACTGCCGCTGCGTGATCACACGCAGCCACGGGTGAGTTGGGTTTTTTTTTCCGGCCGTTTTCAGTGCGTTTATCTGCTTCTACAAGGGACCGATGACTTGCCTGTCCACCCTTGGGATCATCCGATGATGTGCATACCAGGATGGCAGGGGGGGAAAAACACAAAAAGCCCACTCCCCAACGCCACTTGTTTGCGCTGGCGCGATCACACCAGGAAAGGTCAGTTCTGGGCCGTCGCAAACCATTTGAGACTGCCTTTTCACTGGTAGCTAAATAAGTCGATTCCCCACCGGCTCAAAGTGGTTTGCGACACTTTGACACCGGCTGCAGGATGCTTCCCAAATGTGCTTGTGTGATCACACCACTTTGAGCCGGCAGGGAATCGTCCTTCTTGTGTCGCAAATGGGTGCGTATGATCGCGCCCTTTGAGTCTCACAGTGAGATCTATCTCTGTACTTAAATGAAGGATGCTTCTCTACTCCACATACCTTACCAGTGAATATGGGAAACCACGAGTTCAAGCTGTTACAATTAACTCTCAGCCTCCCCTTCAAAGGCTTATGGATTCTGGAGCTACTTATCATGCAAACAGCCTAAGAGTCTCAGCCTCACTGCAAGGCAAAAGAAGAGCAAAACTACTGAGTTAAGTAGATTATTGGGGAAGAAGTCACACTCAGCTGCCCTGTGAGATGATTAGACCCTGGGAAATGCATACTCCAAATCCCCAGTTCCTGGTGGTTAACATTCATCAGTTGCCTTTGGATAATCTGTAATCAAGAATCTTTACAGCAGCTTCCAGGATCCCTCTTCCAATGAAATGGTAGGCAAAAAGGAACATCAGTTCAGTTTTGCAAAACGATGTTTTTTCTCTTCATCTAAATCAAAATACATGAAACACCACAGTAAAATCGAAGATTTCCAGCATCAGAAAGAGGGAAATCCTCTTTCTTACACAAATCATCTGTACCTGCAAATAAAACGGAGTCCATGACTGGGAGATTCTTTACAAACTCTTGGGGTTTATCAGGGCATACACATTAGGGGCTAGTCTGGGATGCCCTACTTTTCTCATACACCCTTCCCCACCTTCATTAGTTGAGGCCTACAAATGGGGTGCAACTTTAGGTTCCACTGCTGTCATAAGACAGGCTGCTAGTAAAAATCAATATTTTTTTAAAGGGTGCCCTTTTGTAGAACTAACTGCTAAGAGAAGCTCAAAAGGCGCTTCCACACTGGAGTTTCTAGAGGACCAGTTAAATTTTTTCTTCTTCTGACATTTTGAGCGTTAGGAATCAGTTAAATGATCTTTACTAGGATCTTTGCAGAATCCTTCTGTTTTTAATTCCCCCCCTTTCCCCCCAAGTCTTGTTTTTTGCAATTCTCATTTGCCACGCTGAGAGCCACTAAATGCCCAAAAAGTGAGAGCCAAGATTTTAAAAGGCAAACAAAACAGAATACACTTGAACAGTTCTACTCATATTCCTCCAGCAAACTACTGAAAAAAGTCAAAGGTCCAAAAAGCAGTTTGTGATTTAGCAGACACATAGCTAGGGAGGAAATACTACGATCAAATCTGTGCAAGAATTACACTCATGTCAATTAAAACAAAATAATTTGCAGGAATGGTTATTTTGCAGATATGCTCCAGCTCAAGGCCATCAGACTTCCCCCACTTGCTCTGATGGATTTTCCCCATTTATTTCCCATTATACTTCCCAACACACTCTACTATAACTTGTTACTGAAATAACTCCTCCCTCTCCCTTCTGTACATTTCCAAGAGATCCAGGAAAAATTCTGCCTCAGCAGCTTCCATCATTAAAGTCTGTAACAGAACATATCCGAAAATGGATTATTCTTTTCCAACCTAGACAAATTTCTTCGCCAGAGTGTTAAGGTGTGTTGAATTTATCTACGGCTGAGTAACTGATGAGCTTCCCTATAAGATCACACAAACAGGAGGCTAACTGAGGCACTGTGTGGCACAAAAGGGATTTGAAAACAGAGTCTGTCACTTGAGTGTTATTTACCAGATACTGTTTACAGGAAAAAGAGTTCAACGTCTTTTGGAAGTTTGTCCATGAGAAAGAAGATAGGAGCGAGCAGTTTTCAGATAAGGATACTGAGAGGAAGCCTACACCAACAGACCAGAAGCAACTTCTTCACCGCTTTGTGCAAATAACTGCATCTGAAGCAGCCATATCACCAAACAGCCCCTTTCCAAAGAATGCGTGGCAAGCCATATATGAGGCTTCTGAGCCCCATTTCTTCAAAACCTTCAAGACACTTTAGAAGTTCCAGAGGGTAGCCATGTTGTTCTGTAGTAGAATTGCTAGATTTGAGCTCCGCAGAACCTTAGAGACTAACAAGATCGGGGGGGGGGGGGGGGAGATGAGCTTTCTGAGTCACGGCTCCCTTCATGAGAGCTGATGGATTTATTATTTATTTATTTATTTATTGTATTTATACCCCGCCTTCCCAGACGAACCGGCTCAAGGCGGCTGCCAACAATTCAAATACGATCAATTAATGGTTTACACTTTAAAAACATAACAAATTACATTCAAACCACAACAAACTGGAGGCAAAAATATAGTCATACAGTGAGAGCAGCGGCAAGGCGGGACCAGCAATTCCAGGGCAGAGAAGATCTTACTCCCCCCCGGTGGCGGCTCCTAAGTGAACGCCTGGCGGAAGAGCTCCGTCTTGCAGGCCCTGTAGAACTGTAATAGGTCCCGCAGGGCCCTGATGTCATCCGGGAGCTCATTCCACCAGTATAGGGCAGCCACCGAGAAAGCCGTAGTCCTGGCCAGCCGATCATTTCTCAGACCGAGGAGAGTCAAGCGGTTTTGTGAGCTTGACCTCAGTGCCCTTCGGGGCACATAAGGGAAAAGGCGGTCCCTCAAGTAGGCAGGCCCCAGACCATATAGGGCTTTAAAGGTCAATACCAGCACCTTGAACCGGATTCGGTATGAAGCTGCTGAAGAGAGCTCTGACTTTCAAACGCTCATGCCCCCCCCCCCAATCTTGTTATTGTCTAAGGTGCTACTGGGCTTGAATCTAAAACTAAGTTTAAAATAAGTGTTTTTGTTGTCTGTACGTGGCTTACAATGTCAGGTCTCAGAGGTTAGCTAATTCTGTAGGGCAAAACTCCAGGTCTAATCCATCCTACCCACTGACTGGAAAGATTTTTGTATCAGACATAGTAAAGAAACTTCCATATTTATGAATGATTTCCAGCCAGAGTCTAGCTGAACAGAGGTGAAATAGCCCTTGAAAAACTTTTAAAGCTGCTCCCAGAAATTTAAAAACACAATACCGGAACTTCTGGTATTCAACTGAAAACCACCACTGGCAATTACTGTCGATGAATGAATGCATGCTGAAATCCTTTGCATTGGAAAACAAAGTTAAAACCAGTTAATTTTATATTGAAATACTATGACAACTGCTTTAGGATCATACTTTGTTGATGCGACCTATCAGAATACCAATCAGAATACAGAGGACTGAGCTATTGGTTTACAGCAACCAATGGGCACATTTTTTTTCTGGCCAGTGCTGCAGAACTATCTGGAAGCCAAGTGACTGTGGGAGAAAAGCTCCATGAGCTCCCACCTGTCAAAAGAAGGTGAAGCCAATTTTCTCTCCTTTTCCTGAGCTGGTGAATCCCTGCCCCATTCCTTGAAAACTGAGATGGCTTCATTTTTAAAGCAGCTAGATGGCATGGGAAGAGCTTATGAAGGATGTATGGACCTTTTGGATCCTCCTGCTGGACCCCAGCGTGAGAAAAGCTGCTACAGACAGCTTCGGAGATCTTATTATATAAGGTACCATTCTGCATTAGTTAAAACTTGCCAGTAGTATCCAAAAGCAGCCTCACATAGATCATATTACTGTAAATGACCACTGGCCGAGGACAGACTGGCAAAATGAAGCGCAAGGGAAGCGGGGCAAAAAGACCTGGGCCGAGTTGTCACGGGGCTTTCCATTCGCACTGTGTAGACTGATGTGGGACCATACCGGGGAGGAGGCAGAACGGAGCGTTCACACTGTGGGGTGTCCCCTGGCGGCAGCGCATGGCTTTGGTCCGTTTTGCTGACCTGTGCGTAGGCGCATGGGTGCAGCAGCTGGATCAGCAGGTTCACATTACCGACGCCGCTTGATGCGCGGCTTATTTGCGTCCACACTGCCAGGAAGCGGGATGAACGTGCACCAAGACAGCTTGACACCAGTTTCACCAGGTACCTTTTTGAAGCGCAATGAAAACACTTCAGGACCGGGTGAGTGCGGCACAGCAACGCCAGGCAGCTGCGGCTGTCTGAATGGGCTCTTTTAATCCACTTGAAAAGCGGATCTATATCGGGCCAAACTGCCAGTCTGTCCTCGGCCACTGAGTTTGCTAAACAAACTATTGCTTATCATCACCCTCAGATACTAATCAGAGCAGAGGAGAGAGAATTTTTAACCCCATCAAAACCCAAACATGGTTCAAAAAGAGGTTGATGATGATTAATGTCAAGAGGTCCAAAAGCAGCAACAGTTTAATCTGAAAATGGGATTATCCAGCACAGCCAGAGAAGCCTTAGTCCAAAATACTAGTCTAAGGCCAGCGTGAAATGGGTCTAGAAAACCAGCCTTGTCCTAGAATACACAAGTTGGCCTTCAATCATTTTCTGTTAGGCCCATGTATGTAAAATTAAGAGAGATTCCTAAGATCTTTTAGAGAAGCTGGTTGTTGGGGGGTTTTGTATAGGCCTCAACACCACCTCCTTTGACCATGTCCACATCCTTAAACGGCTTTTTACAAGTCTCCCACCGTTATAATTAGGTTCTCTTTCCAGAACTCAGAACAACTCAGTCCTGTTTAGCTAAGACAATTGTTTCACCACCACTTCTGTGACAGAAACTCATGTAAATGGACAGATCAGCTGTTCAATTACAGTTCCAACAGTATACTTGGGGGCCTAACCTCTGTTTCAAATGAAAGAGTTCTGCCCCTCAGTGCGGTATTCAAATTCCAATGCATTTGGACAACTCTCTCTCAGTCATGGTACCTCATCTGAAAAACCGAAATGACGATCAATTTTAATATAGCTGTGTACTGTAAATGATATATAACGAGCAAGAAAATTTAGATCTACCTGTTCTCATAACAGAACAGTACCAGTAGTCTGGGTATGAATTTTCATGCATTTCCTGACATAGAAATGGACACAAAGTGTTCTCTCATTAAGGAAACCTGTTTGCCCTTTGTGGTTTACCCTATGACTCTTCATTAAGGCTCAATAATTGGCCTGTGGAAAGTGTTACAAAACCTCTTCTACCTCCCACTGCCTTTTGTTGACACATATATACACATCAACAGAGAGGTTGGTTATTTCTCAGTTCTTAAGAAAGACTTCCTTCCAACCGCGCTCACTTTCTCTCGGGGATGTGGGCTCACCTCTCTAAACAAGGAGATGACCTTCAGCAACACGGAGCCTGCACTTGCCACTGTCTTCAGTTTGGCAATCCAACACAAAGGCAACAAGCATGTATATACAATTTTGGGGCTAAGGCCCCTATTCACATAACAGGTTCCCCAAGAGACAAAGCCGGCAAGGTTCTTAATTAAGTCTCACTGAAAGACAGACTAACGGCATCCCACTCACATCTTCAGCGTACCTTCATTCTAGACTTCAAACATCCTCAGAACACTGCCCATCAAGCACGCCGTGGCATTCACAGCCAGCAACAAACAATTTTCCTCTTTTAAAATATAGAAAAGCCTAGCCTTCAGCAGTGCCTCTTCAGCCTGCTCTCATATTGTCGCCGATTTTAGACATGTCTCTGGTTTGTAAAACAGGAAACAAAGGGTCTTCTTGTACGTTAGGAGCCCTCCAGAGGGTCTGCATTTCATCCCTCCCTCTCCAAGCAGTGTCTGGAGAGCTCTTTAGCCCATTTCGTCTCATTAACATTTCCATGAGGAATCAAAGAATATATTAAAAAAATATCCAAGTGCAAGCCCTGCTGAGGATGCAGAATACATAGATATATTTAAGAAACCTGGCCAAATTCCTTTCTGTGACCCATTTCTTTCTTAGATAATTGTCTCTTCATTTTTTTTTTTAAAAACCCCAGCTTTTAAGCCTATAAGTCCTGTGAAAATCCTGATAATACATTCCAATGTACACCCCCCCCTCCCCCAAAACAGCAAACAACTTCTGTTTTCCAGGCTTTGCGGTGATAATGTCCCTTGCAAACAGAAACCAATTATTCCCCAGCAGTAAGTCACCAGCAGTATGAATTGCAGTAATTTTGCCCCTTTTAGCAGCTGCTCAGGGTGGCCTGAGAGGTGGCTGTGGTAATGAAGCAAGGAGGAATACTAAAGAAGCACCGAGGCACGGCGCAGTGCTTAAGAAAAATTAAAGTACTTTCTTGCTCCAGGAAGCAAATCAATGAGATTTACATGTCAGAATGGGAGCTTTCTACTGTACATTTGCATTCACAACCCCCAACCAGAATACCAATTTCAATGCACCTGACTAGCTTGTAAAAAACTTTCACCTTATGTTTAAGAAGTTCTAACACACACCCTCCCCCCTTCCTCTCTGCAATTCTTTGCTTTCTCATTAGAAATGCCCAGCAACATCCACCAGACAAAGCCACTGCAAACAAAGTGCATGGAAAAAGAGAGAGGGGGGAAAAAAATCAGAGAGAGAGAGAGAGAGCAAGAAAAAAAGACAGACGTGCAGAGGAATTCCTTTTGCACTGATCTGTGGAATACATTAATATCCTAAACTGTTGGCACAGACTCGAATGCTCAGACGAGTGACAATACAAGCAATGGCTCTAAGCCTGGGATCGTCAAATAAACCTCCCCTGCTGTCATGGCCACCGGGAAAGAGACCGAGGGCAATATTAGCTGACCTTCATTTTGTTGTTTCACCAGACCTAACTGCTAGACCTCTGTTTGCCTGTTACTAGGAGTTCCTCTTTCAAAAATGTCAGCATTTCCTAGACAGTACAAGAGCCAGTTTATTAGGTAAATACACTCATCCTAAAACGGGCTCTTCTGTTTCACGGTAAGAATCCATGAGTAGCACAGACAAGAAGCAAATCTCACCCTAAAGTCCATAAAATGGAAAAGTTAGCAGGGCTCAGGCATATTTTAAAGGTCCCAGCAAGAAGATAAATACCAAGTGGTATCAGCCAGGCGCCATGAAAATTGCCACAGGGATCTTCGCCAACTCATTTCTGTCTTGAGTTATTTTCATGCAATCCAAAAATAGGGGTGGAACTGAGTTCATAACGAAATCCTGATGAGGAGGACCCATATTTGAGCTTTCCATATATTGTGTATTTTTAAACATATGGCATTTCCAAATACTACTTTCTCGTGGAAATCTACAGGACAGAGACTGAAATTGTCACATCGAAATTCAGAGCTAATTTACTTGTAGTTGTCATGATGAGTGACATTTATTTCATTTTCTATCTTTCATGTCTTTTCTTTTTCTTATCAGGACCCAAGGAGGATTACAAGAACAACAGAACAAGATGAGTAACAAAACAGTGAAATCCACACCATACTACGATCTACTACCAACATGCTATGCGTTTTCCCACAGGTGTGTGTGGAGGGGGTGTTAGATGGGCAGGAATTGTGCAATCTAAGCCTTGGGGACACTCATGCAGAAAGTGGATTCAGAGGGCAGACATGTGGGTCTGCAATCAAATAGCTCGATTTGAGTCCAGTAGCACCTAAGTAGCCCACAAGATTTTGGGGGGCCTGAGCTTACGATAGTCAAAGCTCCCTTCAGCAGATATAAACATGCAGAAAAAGGAGCCTTCACTGGGATATCTGCAAGGTGGAAGAGAAGATTGTGTGCTGGCTGTTCCTCAGATGCCTATCTCAGCACTGTTTTCGGCTTGAACAGAGACAGTTCAGATTTCATTTGACATGAGAAAGAAAAATAACGCATGGGGGGGACCGAAGGCAGAGGAATCATAGCATTCTAAAGCATGAGATATAGGGTTTTTAAAATTAACTTTTGGGAAAGATTAGAATTTTTCCCCCAACTATCTTAAAGAGAGGGCAAAAAATAAAATTTCAGCTCTTCTCTTGTAGAAAAAGTTTAAAGATTAATGCTCTCTTCGGCAATATACAACTTTTGTGAAGACAAGTACTGATGGCCAATGCCCAAGCTGACACTAAGGAATTTACACTGTTCTAGTGCAAGGCCACCAGTGAATGACTTTCCAAGATGGGGTTACTGAGAAAGGTGACAGAAAGGAAACTAGACCAGGATGGACCATAGGGAGACATCCAAAGAGGACTCCACTGCAGCTTCTTAGGTATGTGACAGCTTCACAGACATAGTAAACTGAATCATGAGAAAGCATTTTCAGCAATTATCATTTCGTTCTTGTTGCTAGCCAGACTCAAATATTGTTATAAGGTTCAGAAATCCTGCATGTTCAGCGACTGACAATCTGAAATTATAATTATTTCAATGCATAGATTAGTAGGATGGGCCTTTCATGTGGAATATGGTGTCTCCAATCCTTACACATGTGGCCAAGAAATCCTAAGGAATTGGCCTGATCCTCACCTGTAGGAATGAAATGCTATGCAGTCTTTCATACAGGCTTTGAGCTCGTGTGTACATTTAAGTGGCTTCTAGGATGGGAGGGTTCTTGCCTTCTGCCTCCTTTACTGTATTATGAAAAGCATGCAATAAAGAACTTCCATCTCCTACAAATCCCACCTAATTTAAGTTACAATTTCAGTAAAAACTTCAGTCAAATGGCAGTTTGTTTCAAGAAAAAGTCTGAATAATCACCTGAAACCACAATAAAATTCCCACCAACACGTAATCCATGCTCGGAACTAAAGGCAGGCATCAAATTCTGATTATCGCATTTCAGCATCGTTTCCAGAAATATCAAGCAGTGAATTAACTCTGTGGCATGTATCCGTGGAAACCAAACTACAAGCGGCTGCCCCTGGATATTTCACACTATGCCAGGTTTTTCCTCTTTGTATTCAAATATAACTAATTACTTGGCCTCTGAAATGATAGATGGTGGAGTGGGTGTTTCGGGACCAAACATGCCCTCCAACGGCAGAAGCAGACTGCAGGACTTGGCAACAGCTGCTCCAAATCCCCCCAAGAGGTAAGAGCAGGCACTGCTAAGGCTCTGTTTGAACAGCTGCATATGCAAATGTAATTAACTAGGTGTTGCTGGCCTTTTCACTCACCCAGTCCTCCTAGGCTCTCACTTAAGCGGGGAAAAGCAGCCCCCCCCCCCGCCACCCCGCCTGCTCAATGTGCTAAAGCATCCTTCGATCATAAAGAAAGGGTACGATCTATAGCAACCAACAAATCCCAGACTCTCTTACAACAGAGCCAGATTCTGGGTTTATCACATGCTGACTTCAAGCAAATTGAAACAAAAGTTTTACAGTGCTGAGCCTTGGTGGGGGGGTGGGGGGGTTTCTGGACAGGGTTATTTCATTTTGGATGCTCTTACCATGGGCCTGTCGACTGAGAAAGTGGTTCCGCAATAAAAGCATGGGGAGGGGCTAAAATTCCAGAGATAATGGGCTGAACGGTAGCTCTGCCTTGCTCTGTTTGGGTGACCTTGGCAAGTCAAATAACTTTGCCCCTTGCTCTTTCCTGAGAGGAGAACTGGAGAAGGAGGGAATGCAGCACATGACGTGGGCTGGAGGTGAGTTTATAACTAGTGTTTGCAGTGACCTTAACAATGCATGCAAGAAAGAAAGAAACGACAGGGTCATCATACAAGTTTTCACTGCTTCTTAGGATCCTATGCTCCATGGACCATAACACTGCCTTCCTTAACTGTGAACGTGACTCAGCAGTTGAAGACCTCAGAAAGCACAAACAACACGACAAGATCTCCACACTGGTTTTTGAAAGATTAGTGCTGGAGGAAGTAGAGAAATTAGAGAAATCTAGACCTTTGACTAGGCATAACCTTACCACTGATAAATCTAATATTCTCTACAATTTGGCTAATGATAGCTTAATACTCATAAAGGTAGCCAGTAATGGTGGGGGGATTGTAGTGTCTGGCAGGATTATCAGCAGGAAATTATGAGACAACTGCAGGATACCAATTTTTATACACCAATTTGTTATGACCCTACTGACCAGATTTTGAGGGTGATTAAAGTAGTGATCTGAGAAGCCCTTGCACTAGATTATATAGATGAATCCTTGGCACAGTATTTAGTCACTGTTTTCCCAAGAGTTCCTATTTTCTATATACTTCTATATACAAACTGGGGATGCCACCGCCCTGGGCGGCCCATTGTTTTTGTATGTAACTCAGTGCTTGAACCTTTATCAAAATATGTAGATTCTTTTCTCCAGTCATTTGATGCTAAAATCCCATTGCATCTTAAAGATACCAAAGATTTCATTTCAAAAATACTCTACCAGTCCCTCTTGAAACTGTATTAGTGACTTTAGATGTCTCATCACTGCATATTAATATCCCTCAGGATGAGTCTAGATACTGCATTCAGATAGCACTGAATCTGCCCCCAATATTACTACACAAGTCAAGTTCAGTTTAATTTGTTATACAACCAGCACATTTCAGTTAAAACAATTTTAAGAGCACAATCGTTGGGATCTGAAACATATATAAAACATTTAAAACATATATAAAATATATAAATATATTAGACAAGTAAGAATCACCGTAGATCTGAAATATCCTGTGATACAAGCTCAGGATACATATAATTTACTTCTACTTTCATCTGCTTTACTTCTTTACTTGTTCCTTACGAGTTTTATAAACTGTAACCAAAAATCTGGTGCAAGTTAGTGGGAGCTGGGGGTTAGAATCAGATAGTAACTTCTTACTTATCTCTGGGTCCCGATAACCAAGGAATCTCCCTAATAAGGGCTAAACAAACTTTGCTCAAATTTCTTGGTAATACACACTTTCTACTAGACCTTGTGGATTTAATCCATGAGAAAAGTTATTTTAGGTTTAACAAGGATTTTTATTTCCAGATCAAAGGTGTTGTGATGGGCAGCTCTTGTGCTCCAAGCATTGCCAGTCTTTTTATGGCACACCTTGAAGAGGAATGAATTTGTAAATAAAAGGAATCCTTTTACCAACAATTTGATGTTCTATAGGAGGTGTATTGACGACATCTTTCTTCTGTTCAGAGATTGCACTAGATTGAAAGATTCTGTAAACAGGCTGAATGGGATTCACCCCTCCATCAAATTTACCTCTCAACGTAGCTGGACCAACATTAATTTTTTAGACACTATGTTTTTTATTACACCAGATAATCGCTTGGCAGTAAAAACCTATACCAAGGACATGGACAAGAACTCCTACTTGCATTTTAACTCTTATTGTGCCAAACATCATTATAATTTACCTTATGGTCAGTTTTTACATGTTAAAAGAAACTCAACTTTTGCCGAACATTTTGATTATGAGTGCCAAACACTGAGTAAACATTTTAGAGATTGATGTTACCCTCAGAATCTGATTGATAGGGCTCCTAAACAGGCTTGGCTAGCAGATCAGAATGGATTATTTAAAGCAACAGTCTGTACTAGTATGAAAAATGTCACTTGTGTATTTAACTTTACACCACTGTCGGATCCCATAAAAAAGATAATTCTGAAGCACTGGCATATTGTCAGTGATATTCCTGGCTGTACAGAGAAAACTTTTATTGGTTTTAGAAAGACAAAAAGTATTAAAAACATTTTGATTAGATCTAATGGCACCTGCTAGGTGGGAATTATTTGTTTCAGGCCAGCACAAATGTGGGATATGTTCCGTATGAATATGGATAGAACAATGTATGAACTGTTCAGATACATGCTAATGGCAGCAAGAGTAGTATTTGCATCCAAGTGGAAATTTTTAGATTGATATGAGGGCCGCTGGTATACATTGCCCACCTTTAGTAAAGAAGCCTCTTAAAATGCCCTGTGAAGATTTTTGTCCAATATAGGCAACATACTCATGGTGAGCTTTCCTCACCCCCAAAAACTGGAACATCAGCCCCAAATATTTGAAACTCAATACCTGCTCAAAACAGTGGCCGTTAATACTCCACGGCCTGACTTTAGGTCTTTTACCAAAAGCCATACTTTTAGTCTTTTGGTAACTGACCTCCAGCTGGTTCATGTCACAATAATGGCTAAACTCCTTCAGTGCCCTTCTGAGGCCCAAAGGGATCCCTGATAACAAAACCATATCATCTGCATAGAGTAAGGCAGATATCTTCCGATCAGCTAGATTAGAAGGATAAGCATCAGCCCTGCCAAGGCTACCAATCATATCATCGATGTAAAAAGTGAATAGCAAGGGGGCCAGAACGCAGCCTTGCTTAACAACTTTTGTAGTTATAATAGGGTTAGTTAGGAGCCCATTTTTATTGCACCTGATGCTGAACGATATATTGGTATACAATGCCTGAATCAGATTTGCTCTTATGTGTTGTTAGTCTTCGACACTTTTATTGTTTTACCAGGACTGTATTACTCCCATTTTGTTTTTACTTATGTAAGACTATTTCTGCATTTTATTACACTTTATGCCATTAAAGGTTCCTGAAACTGAACTGAATCAGATATAGGAGTCTCCTATCTACTGAGGAAGCTCCTAATTTTTCCCATAGTCCATCCCTAGGTATAGAATCAAAGGCAGTTTTTAAATCGATAAAGGCTGCATACAGCAAAACTGTATTATTGGAGGCATATATATCTATTAGATGTGACAGGATCAGATTGTGCCCCATGGTGGATCACCCTTCCATAAAGCCCACCTGTTCATCCACCAAAAGATTCTCCTGGTCTAACCAACTCTTGAATTTCTTGAAAAGATGGCAAGCATAGCGCTTGACAATTATACTTAGCAAACTGATCAGTCTATAGTTTTCTGGATCATTTTAAAAATGGAATTACGATTGCCTTCTTCCAGTCATCAGGGATTTCTCTAGTCAAGTCAATATAGGTGAAAAGGGAGGCCAGAGTGGAAGTCCACCAGTTGATGTTCGCCTTTAATAATACTGGTGGGATATTATCTATGCCAGGAGCTTTGCCTCTCTTGAGTTGGCCAATCAGGAAGTTCATTTCCTTTACAGTAACAGGGGACCAGTCTGGCACACCCTCTGGCTTTAGGAGATAAGATGGATGCTGAGCTTCTGCATGTAGCTTCTGAAAAAAAATTCCCATTTATTGGGTGAAATTAAAGAGTTTATAGGTGAAATATCCTTATAAGAGTGTCTGGATATCAGATTCCAAAAAAGCACAGAATTTTTATCTTTGGTTGACTGGATTATTTGATTCTGTAACTCCATTATATCTGCTTGCTTGTTTGTTGTCACTAATTTTTATAGGACTTCTTTAGATATAATACATGATGGGAGGTGCTTTGGATATCTGTTCCCATGGCAGTCTTATATGCCTAATAAGTGACTCTAAACTCCTTTTTTGCTTTTTGGCAATTCTTATCAAACCACTGCTTTGACTAATTCTTAGAAATCTGTACTTGTGTAGTGGCATCATGTTACCAGTTTTTAGCATCATAGTAGCAGTTTCAGGAGCCTAAGTATGTTGTCAAAAGGGATCAAAGGGTTCTAGTCCTGGGAGATATCCATAATGGCTGATATACCCTTACATCCTTGTCCTCCAAAAGCACCTTCAGTCTTAGTGCCAGACAGTCCAACCACTTGGCGCAACATCCTGACTGATGGGCTGGTAATATACATGGTCCTGGTGAAATATTATAATGTGGCTAGCAAGGCGGAAGGGCCAGACTGAGTAAAAGCAGTATATGGTCACATTCAAGTTCAGAGAGGATCTGAAAGGGTTTTTTTTACCAAAGGTAACAGACTTTTACTGACTAAAAAATAGTTGATTGTACTGCATCTTGCACCAGCCATATAAGTAAATTCCCCATGATGATCCCCTGGAGTAGCCATTTAATATGGAGAGGTTTAGTCTTCTTGCCATTTTGGCTAAACTAAGGCTGCATAGTTGCCTTGCAGTCTTTGGAGAGGGGCAGAAAATGAATGTAAATCCAGTCTTCCTCACTGTTGACTATTAGTGTCCCAAACTTGTCAATAAGGAAGTCATCATTTGGGCCCAGTCTGGCATTAAAATCTCCTCTCAAAAAGATCATATCAATGGGATTTTCATTTATTAGATCATCAATATAAAAATCTAATTCCTCCCAGATCTTCATGATACATATTTACAAATAGAAGCGCCTCTGGGCCAAAATGGAGGAGAAGCTCCATTGCCCATTCATTCAAAGATTTCAATAGTGTGCATTTCACTTTGAGTGCCGTGGATATTAATATTCCCAACCCCAACCCCCCTTCAACCTACCCAGGCTGACCCTAGGGATGGCCATGTTATTGAAGAAGTGATATCCATCAACTAAAAGGTCACTAGCTGTCCATGTCTCCTGGGGGAGGATGTCATAACCTCTACTGAAGAATGATCTAAACTTCTTAGATGAGCCCAGACTGCAACATTCCAGGAAATTATTTCTAAATAGTTTATTCTCCTCGATTTGTGCTGGTTTGGACACTGTCACGCTTTAGGGACTTTAGTATTAAGTTGATTCAAGGCAATACTCTTTGTGTTGTTTGTGGGTTCTTCAACTATCAAGCATAGGTCTGGGTCATCTGATGGAACAATCAGGTTGGTAAAGAGGCTCCCTTTGCCAATTATTATGGTGGGCTCCAAAGCATGATGACCGCACATGATGACCAAAGTACATGGCCACACTGGCCCCAGCCCTAGGACAGCTTTCTGGGTGGGTTGGCAGTGGGGGACCCACACCCACTCCACATCCTCCCCCCTGAACCAAACCAAATTGCAGCTTGGGACGGGGCTGGACCTCACCCTGCCACTTCGGGAGCATATAGCCGTGCACAGTATGGCCTCAGGCTTCAATCCTGGTGCAAATGACTCAGTAGCGAGGGGCCTGCACAGCAGCCCCATCCCACTCCCAATGGCTCCTCCAGCAACTCACTGACTCAGTCTTAGCCTACAGCCTGCAGCTTAGCCACAGCAGCTACAGCCCCCAGCTTGTCCTGGCCTGAATGAGGGCTGCTGGAAGGTGGGTGTCTTTATAGCAGGTGGTCCGCCCACCCACACCCCCCACTCTTGGAGCCGATGAAAGGCTGTGCACAAGGAAAATCAATGCACACAGGGGGAAGATCTGAGGCATGCAGCAGGTAGGTGCTTTAGCCACCACTCTATGGCTACCACAGAGGCTAGGAGGAAGAAAATCTAACTCTGAAACATGAAACAATAGTAGGTAAACATTCAGTAGCATTCTGCCAGTCCCAACACAGTTGTCTTTTTCTTTCCACTTACATGGCACTATTTAATTTCCAAGTAGCCTAACCTGTTGCTGGTCAAGAGAAAAAAGGTTTTTTCCCTTGTATATTCCTATTGCTTAATTGGTATTGTATGATTTGTCAGTATAAAAACATACCGTATTTTTTGCTCCATAAGACGCACTTTTCCTCCCCAAAAAAGTGGGGGGGGAAGTGTGTGCGTTTTATGGAGCGAATATGGAGCTTTTCTTACCTGTAACAGGGCTCTTTCTTCAGCAGGAACGCAGGGGAACGACATTCAGGCTGGCATCCCAGCCTTCCCCGCCCCTCCCTGCTGGGCCTGAGCTGTTAAAAGGGAAACGGCAGGAAAAACCCCACCAGGCTAAGTACTCTTTCCCTTTAAGTGCTTTCCCCCTTTAAGACAGCCAGCAGCAGAAAGCCCCGCCCACAGATTAAGCTCCGTGGCTACTTTGCACAGAAAGGCCTGGCTTTGCATGGCATGCCGACGTCTCTCTTCTTTCCTTTCTCTATCTTCCTTCCTTCCTTCCTTTCCTTTTTTCTGTCTGTCTGTCTGTCTGTCTTTCTGTCTCTCTCTCTGTCCCCACCTTTCTTTCTTCCTTTCTCTCTCTCTCTCTCTCTTTCTTTCTGTTTCATTTTTTCCTGTTTTCCTCCTCTAAAAACAAGGTGCGCTTTTGATCAGGTGTGTCTTATGGAGCGAAAAATACGGTAACACAAAATTGCAAGATAGGCAGTCCAACAGAACTCTCTGCTTTATGCCATTCCTCTGACACTAAACAAATCTGAAATACCTGCTCCAGGGAAATCCTATTCCCTTGGGGACAATACTACTTTTAGTATTCTCCCTTCATCATATTTGCATTATTTCCTCCCTTCTCTCCCAAATGCATTAGTTACTTAAACACAACTGCTTATAAATAATTATCAAATTGCTGAACTCTGGACTGTAACCAGAGGATACTGAAAGACAGGGGGGAGGGGGGGAATCTTGTTTGAAGGACAGATCTTGACTGCTTCAAATCAGGTGTTCAGATTTACAAAAATGACAGCCATTTTAAAGCAAAGAGGAGAACTTTAAGTCAAGCCATATCTCACCGCAGGAAGTTGACTTTTTGTCGACCATCTTCACACGTCTGGTTTGGCTGCGCAGCTTGTCATCAGTATTTTCAACCAAGTTGGCAAGATCGTCAATGATTTCTAAAAAAACAACATGAAACATTATTAATATTTAATCTTCCTTTCATCCTCTGCATGATATTCATTTTATGGCATCTTTCAGCATACTAATTGCTTTGTAATTTAGAAACGACTTATCCTCATGGTAAGTCCTCAGTGTACATTAGATCTCAATTGTGATGGCAGCCACACAGAAGCCACTGAAAAACATTGGCCACATAGGTGTTACATGCAGCTTATGCAATCATAGAGTTGGAAAGGACCTCCAAGGGCCTCTAGTCCAACCCCCTGCACAATGCAGAAAATTCACAAATACCACCTCCTCACACACACACACACACAGTGATCCCTGTTCCATGCCCAGATGATGACAAAAAGCCTCCAAGATCCCCAGCCAAACTGGCCTGGAGAAAAATTGCTTCCTGATCCAAAAGCAGCAATCAGCATTTCCCTGAGTATGAAAGAAAGCCGCGAGAGCCAAGCACTGGCTTATCCCTTCCTTCCCTCCCTCTGAGAGAGCCAGTCTGGTGTAGTGGTTAGGTGCGCGGACTCTAATCTGGGAGATCCAGGTTTGATTCCCCACTCCTCCACTTGCACCTGGCTGGATGACCTTGGGCAAGCCATAGCTCTGTACCAGCTGTTCCCTCAAGGACAGCTTGGGAAAGAGCTCTCTCAGCCCCACCTACCTCACAGGGTGTCTGTTGTGGGGAGGGGAGGGGAAAGGAGTTTGTAAGCCGCTCTGAGACTCTTAAGTGAGTGAAGGGCGGGATATAAATCCAATCTCTTCTCTTCTTCTTCTTCATGATCTGCCTAAGTTCACAGAATCAGCATTGCTGTCAGATGCCCATCTAGCCTCTGTTTGAAAACCTCCACAGGAGGAGAGCCCACCACCTCCTGATGAAGCCTGTTCCGCTGAGGAACCGCTCCAACTGCCAGGAAGTTCTTCCTAATGTTTAGTCGAAAACTCCATGCATTGGCCCATGCAGAGTCTGCTTACCAGGATGGCTGACACTCGGGCCATGTGTGGAATTTCTTCATAGGTATGCTTTTTGCCATCTAACACTTCGGTACCCAAGGACGGATTTTACAAAAAATACCCTACAGTGAACAAATGTCACACATCCAGCCCTAAAGGTACATTCCTTGCATGACATTGATCCACAGATTTCACTGAAAGGTGGTTCAATTTAAGTGCAAAGTAATTCACACAGGGCTTAAAGTACTGTCATATACTGACGGGGTCTGAACTAGAGATGACCAGGTAGGAAAACAATGTTGTGGGTCAAGGTGGATACTATAATGAAAACGTTGACTTAGCATGTAGCAGAAGTGAAAGATGCAAACTCTGTGCTAGGTATTGTTAGGAAATAGACTGAAAACAGATAGTATCATAAAGCCCTGGTAGAGGTCTTAGGTAGGGCTTCATTTGGAATACCATGTGTAGGTCTGATTACCTGACCTCAAAAAGTGAGGGAAATGCAGAAAAGGGCTTTCATTCCCTGCTTCTGGACGTCCCAGATTTACCTGACTGGCCACTGTAAGAAACAGTGGATAAGAAGTTTCAGATAAATTTGAAATGCACTCATGTTTACCAGTCTTCCTGATAGGAGATGCGGATTCTGCCTGGATTCAACTTAACTCCTTCCAACTTACTCTTCAACAAAAACTACAGTAGCAGGGATATTGTGCTTGCACTTATTAATACTCTACATCAAAAGCATCTTTAGTGGTTGCCAATCACCTGTCGAGTAAAATTCAAAAAGCCAGTATTTCAAGCCTTAAACAGTCAAGACCTGGCACCATAGAAGCATTTCCTCACTTCAGCTCCCTTCCTTGAATGATTTTAGCTCTTTTTTCACTAGGGACCGGCCCTTTTCAGTACCAGGACCCCAATGACAAAATATCCTTCTGGAAACCTCAGTGGATTTCAGACTGTTGGCCTTTAAGGGAGTACATCTTTTATGTATTGAGCGGGAGGCGATGAATTCAAACAACAGGCTTTTATTCAGTGATATTGCTCAGCTCCAAAGACAGCTCTATGAGAGCGGCACCTTAATTTATACTGTTCCAACACATAACTTTCAACAATGTAACTATATACAAGCAATACTACTGGACCCAAGCAGGGCTCAGTGATAGGGTATCCAGATTTGCTTCAGGACCAATGGGAGTCTTTATTCATCAGCCAATAAGAAATGGAGCTTTAGGATACCAGAGCCCTCTCAAGCTATTGCTGCTTCAATAATCCAAAACACAAACACAACAACATCTCTCAGGGAGTTTACATGGCAGTTTCATTCTCTGGCATAATAAATATGCTGTACTGATTTTTGTTACAAATATTTAAATATTCTAATATTCTGCGATATTTTACTGATTGTTATGGCTGTAAAATGCCTTGAATGGCTGCTGGAAAGTAGTAATAATAAAGTAATAATAAGCAGAACAGAGGAGGCCTGCCACCTGGTTTGAATGTTTTAAACTTTTTAATTGTTTTGAAATTGCAGACGGATTCCTCAGACATCTCCCCACTCTTTGCTCACTGACAGATGAATGCAGTGTCCCCAAAACACAACCAATGACAAAAACCTGTGTCAACAGGAAGTACTGAACTGAAAGATTTTGGTAGGGGTGAACAGTTCATGTTAAATATTTTAAAATATTCGACATTATCACCTCAAGAACTTTACAGAACTAGGCCAAAATGCCAGTCTCTTCAGAAATGATAATTTGACTTTCACGGTGGTCAAAGATTAGCTTTATTAGATCTTCTAAACTAGACCTGTCAGACATGTATCTGGACATGCCTGCACACGAATGCATCTAACACAGGGGTGGCCAACCTGTGGCTCGGGAGCCACATGCGGCTCTTTCACACATATTGTGCGGCTCCTGGCAGGGCGGCTGGGAAAGCAAAGGGGAGGCATGCTTTTTCTCTCTTTCTCCCTTCCTTCCTTCCTTCCTTCCCTCCTCCCTCCCATCTATTTGCTTTCCTAGTTTCTCTCTCTCTCTTTCTTATAACCGGTTTTCCTCGTTTGTTTTTATTTTTGGCAGTCCCATTTAACGTTAATAAAAAGCAAATTTGCATATTTTTAAAAATAAAAACGTGTGTGTGATATTTGTTCCTGTCTTGCGGCTCTCAGACATCTCTATGTGGCTCTTACGTTTATTCTATGTGGCTCTTACGTTAAGCAAGGTTGGCCACCCCTGATCTAACATCTTCAACTGAAGAGATTTCAAGTTAAATATGAACAGCTAATGTGATCTTGGGGTGTATCAACAGAGGCATAACATCCAAATCACGAGATGTCAGAGTCCCGCTATACACTGCATTGGTCAGGCCACACCTGGAGTATTGGGTGCAGTTCTGGAGGCCTCACGTCAAAAAGGAAGAGGACAGAATGGAGCCGGTGCAGAGGAGAGTGACGAGGCTGATCAGAAGCCTGGAGACCAAGAAGCCCTACGAGGAAAGGCTGAGGGACTTCTTGGGAATGCTTAGTCTGGAGAAGAGGCTGAGGGGGGGACATGATCAGTGTTTCCTCTAAGCTGAGTTAGTGTGAGCTAGCTCACAGTTTTTAAGCCTCTGGCTCACATATTTTTGTCTTGGCTCAGGAAGGACGGCTCCAGAGCAAACTAATTTATGCAGCAGCCAAATTGCTCGCTCGCAACTTCAATGGCAACAGCTCACAAAGTGGAATTTTTGCTCACAAGACTGCACAGCTTAGAGGGAGCATTGGACAGGATTGCTCTCTTGAAGCATTTGAAGGGCTGTCACTTAGAGGAGGGCAGGGAGCTGTTCCTGTTGGAAGCAGAGGACAGGACTCATAATAATGGGTTTAAATTAAGGGCGGGAAGGTACTGGATAGATATTAGGAAAAACTTTTTGACGTTAAGCGTTGTTCAGCTGTGGAATCAGCTGCCTAGGGAGGTGGTGAGCTCCCCCTCACAGGCAGTCTTTAAGCAGCGGCTGGACAAACACTTCTCAGGGATGCTCTAGGGCTGATCCTGCATTGAGGAGGGGGTTGGACTAGATGACCTGTATGGCCCCTTCCGACTCTGTGATTCTAAGTAGCAGGGCTGAGGAAAGTCTCTCAAGACCCACTGCCAACTAATCAGAGATACATGGAGTACTAGGACAACTTGATATAAAGCATTTCTATCTGCAACACCCGGTTTTCATCACAGAGCTTTCAGTGAATTCAGTGAAAAAAGAATAAAATTAAATAGTACAAATCAGCAAGCTGCCGGAAGCAAACAAAAGTTTCAGCATGTTTTTTCTCCAGGTTACTAGTCAGTGTGCGACTGCTCTAAAAAAGGCCAACGCTATGCTAGAAATTATTAGAAAGGGAACTGAAAACAAATCAGCCAGTATCCTAATGCCCCCTGTATCGATCGATGGTGCAACCTCATTTGGAGTACTGTGCACAGTTCTGGTCGCCACACCTCAGAAAGGATATTAGAGCACTGGGAAAAGTGCAGAAAAGGGCAATTAGAATGATAAAAGGGTTGGAACACTTTTCCTGTGAAGAAAGGTTGAAGTGCTTGGGGCTCTTTAGCTTGGAGAAACGACGGCTGAGGGGCGACATGATCGAGGTTTATAAGATTATGCATGGGATAGAGCAGGTCGAGAAGGAAGGGCTTTTCTCCCTTTCTCGCAATACAAGAACTGGTGGGCACTCCATGATATTGCTGAGCAGTCGGGTTAGAACAGATAAAAGGAAGTACTTCTTCACCCAAAGAGTGATTAACACGTGGAATTCACTGCCACAGGAGGTGGTGAAAAATAAATTGAAAAAAATAAGCATGGATGGCTTCACGAGGGACATAGATAAACATATGGAGCAGAGGTCCATCAGTGGCTATTAGCCACAAGGTATAGATAGGAACTCTTAGTATGGGGCAAGTGATGCTCTGTATTCTTGGTGCTGGGGGGGGAACAGTGGGAGGGCTTCTAGTATCCTGGCCCAGTTGATGGACCTCCTGATAGCATAGGCGTCATCTTCACAGGGGCTCAGGGGCTGAGGCTACCCCTGAAATTTTCCAGAGGTGAATGAGCCCCCCCACCGGGGCAACCAGTGCCAGCACACCGATTTCACTCTCAGCACAGGGCTAGTGGGTTCCCCCCACCACCACCTGCACTAACTATAAAGTGTCTGCCCACCTTCCAGCAGAGTGGAGCAACTTTGGAGCTGCTGCTGTCGCTGCCAAAACCCAAGCCGCCTTCCCACTGATGCTGCTGCACCCAGCTGTCCTTAAGGTCCTGGAGGGGGAGGTAGCAGAGCCGGGATAAGAGTGCGCCTCCGTGCCAGTTGGAGGGAAGGACAGAGGTTGGGGAGGAGAGGTGGGCAAGATTAAGAATGGAGGCGGGGGAGGTCAGGGAGCCTTGGGCTGGCCATGCGGCTGACCAGCGCTCCTCTGTGGCCTCTGGTTGCCAGCGCCATCAGCAGTGAGTGGCTCACTTTCTCCTGGGGTTTAAATTGGGCTGCAGGAGAAAGCACTTTCTCCTGGAATTAGCTGGGGAGGGAGCTTTCTCTCTCTCTCTCTCTCTCTCTCTTTTCTGTTTTCTTTCTCTTTCTGTTGAGGTGTGTTAGAGCAGGAAGTAAGGGAGCTGCTTCCCCCCACACACACACACACTCCAGCCTGACTTTCCTTTCTTTCTTTCCTTCCCTTCTCTCTCCCCATCTATTTGCTTTCTTGCTCGCTTTCTCTTCCTTCCTTTCTTTCTTTCTCCCCCATCTGTTTGCTTTCTTTCCCTCCCTCCCTTTCTCTCTCCCCCACCTATTTGCTTTCTTTCCCTCCTTCTTTCTTTCTCTCTCCCCCCCCCCATCTATTTTCTTTCTTTCTGATTTGGGGGTGGAGTCTGGGCAGGACAGGGGCCGCAGTGGGGAACAGTGCCATAGAGTCCACCCTCCAGAACATCCATTCTCTCCAGGGAAACTGATCTTTGTAGTCTGGAAATGAGCTGTAATTCCAGGGGATCCCTAGCTCCAGTGCTGAAATTGGAAACTCTGGTTCTGTTGTATGAGATTGGGGGGGGGGGGGGGGGAATGCTGATCAGAGGCCTTTTAAAATTCACTTTTGTCCTGTGCGCAGCCCAGAAAGAACACTGGCAAGAAATGAGTACTCTATACGCATTCATGCTCTTCATTTTGCTGTTAACTTAAAATGGTGTGGTGGTACAGTTTCAAAGGGACAACTAACTGGGATGTATAAAAGGAATAACAGGATTGCCTATTGGAAACAGTGGGAGAGGCTACAAGGCCCACTGGAGATAATGGGAGCCAGAAATGCCAATTGACTTGCATGGATGGTTTTTCCATTAAGGTCTTTGGGTCCAGATAAGCTACTCTGGGACTGGAATGACAGCCACCAGAGTGGAATTACAGTCCCTAGGAATAGAATCTGTGCTGTGGGACTAGAATGACAGGTCACAGAGTGGAATGACAGGACAGCCCCTGGGAATGGGCTCAGTTCTCTGGGACTGGGACGATAGATTGCAAAGTGGAATGACTCTGAACTCTGTACATTGCTCAGAAATTGAGTGCACAGCAACTGTTTGGTATTCTGGCTCAGAGACTTCAGCCATGCATTTACCAAACAAAGACATCTGTGATGCCTTCATTTAGTAAATTACAGTACGAAGTCACCCTTATGAATAAGGCAGAAACAAGACTCCTGTAAATGAATGACCAGGAAAACTTTTTAAATGTCCCCCTACAGGCTTTTCTGTTTTGACCTCCTTACTTTCAGCTTTGTGACCATTTGTTTGTCTTATGCACTGTATGTATATTTGCAGAACTTAAAGTGACGGTTCTAAAAGTGAATTTAAATAAAGGACACAGCAGGAGACCGCTGAGATACCACTATAACCACTGGCCAACTCCCACCTTTTCCAGGGTTTAGCCCAGCCCAGGGGCATGGCTGGGGGGGGTGGGATCCCAAGGGTTCCCAGCACCCCTTACATTTCTGGGGAGCCACTTCCTAAATCCCACATGGCTCCGCCTCCATAGATAGTGACAATGGCATGCGATGTCACTGGCCCCTCCCTATGAAGTTCTTTTAAGGACTTAGCATAGCATCGTCTCTGGCCCAGCCCCAGCCCCCTTCCCCCCCCCCCCCACCGGAAATTGGAAAGTCTATGCCCTTGCCCGATGGCACCTGGTATTTCTGGCCACTGTGCGACAGAGTGTTGGATTGGATGGGCCATTGGCCTGATCCGACATTGGCTTCTCTTCTGTTCTTCGGTCTCTTGCTCCCTGCCAATGATCAGTGTCTTAAGAAGAAGAAGAAGAGATTGGATTTATCCCCCGCCCTCCACTCTCCAAGGGAGTCTCGGAGCGGCTTACAAACTCCTTTTCCCTTCCCCTCCCCACAACAGACACCCTGTGAGGTAGGTGGGGCTGAGAGAGCTCTTTCCCAAGCTGTCCTTGAGAGAACAGGTGTTACAGAGCTATGGCTTGCCCAAGGTCATCCAGCCAGGTGCAAGTGGAGGAGTGGGGAATCAAACCCGGTCCTCCCAGATTAGAGTCCGCGCACTTAACCACTACACCAGACTGGCTCTCTTAGTGAAATCTTAGTGAAATCTACCACATATCTCTATCAATATCTTCAGTGGCAGGGGCAAGGCCAACATGACCAAAGGTCTCAAGCACATATATAAAATACAGTTTCTGTTTCAACATCAAAACAAAGTGATAACAGTGAGTTTCTCCAGATCGGGATAAATCAGTATAACACATTAAGTATACATCAGTATAAAACATTCCAAAACGTATTGTTTAAAACAGTTAAGATAAATAAATGTTAACTTTTCAATGGTATCCACTATTTATGCTTCAATCCTATTATAGCTGCTAAATGCCTTGCTACTGAAGCTGTAATTGCCGGGTTAGTATCTGTCAGCAAATAAGAAAACACCCGCGACTCAAGTGGAAGATGAGATTTTGTTAAAATAGGAAGTATCCAATAAGACCTAGGAGCTATCCAGAGGGAACAAAACAGAGGGAGGTGTGCCAACGTCTAAGTCTCACCAGATGCACGGGTGCAAAATCTATCTGAATAGGGAATGCGAGCAAAATGACCCATTCACTCTACAGACGGCACAACACTTAGCCTAACAAGAGTAAAAGCAATTCTATGGGAAGGGAGGGTAAAATGGCTTAAATATGATGGAAGAGTCAATGAGGGGGGAATTCCCAACGCTAGTGGAAAGCAAACCCGCCTTGCATGTGTGGCAATCCTCAACCTATCCCAATTACTTGCCCTCCGTTTGATCTGGGTCCATACTTCTTGCTGGGATCTGTTTCCCAGCATTGTTAATGGGATACCAAGGAGATCCAGTTTCTTATCTATTTGCTTAAACCAGGTATTTCTATCATTATCCTCCTTCAATTTATGTATTAGGTTTCCCAGTGTTGAATTAGAAAAACAGACCTTCAATCGTAGTCTAGAAGCAGCCAACCACGCTCTAAGTTCTAGGGAGCTTTGTGCCAGCTCCCACCTCAGCACCGCTCCAGCCACGCCCCCTCCAGCCACGCCCATGATGTGTCTTAAAAATTGTATCAACATATTATCCAGGGGTCCGTTGGAGTGGGAGCGCACAGGAGCGCAGCTCCGGGAGTGAGGAGCCCAGCGGGCGGGCACATGACCAAGCCCCGCCCCCTCCTCGGCTTCCCCGAGCAGTGCAGAGGCACAGCGCCCCGGGGAAAGCCCTGCTAGGGTCTTTATTGATTTTAATGTTTTGTTTTAATATTGATAATTTTATTATTGCTCCTTTTATGACTGTGTGCTGCTTTTCCAGAGACTTGCTCAAGGTGGCATATAAATTTTCTAAGTATGCCATTTTTTATCTGGGCACATGGCACATAAGTACTGGAGAAATTTCACCAACCCTTCAGCAGCTTCCACCTCATCAGTTTGGTGTAGTGGTCAGGAGTTGGACTCTAATCTGGGAGAACCGGATTTGATTCCCCACTCCTCCACATGCAGCTGCTGGTGTGACCGTGGGCCAGTCACAAGTTCTCTCAGAGCTGTTCTCTCATGAGCAGTTCTCAAAAGACCTCTCTCAGCCCCACCTACCTCACAGGGTGTCTTGTTGTGGGGAGGGGAAGGGGAAGGGATGGGTGGTTCACATGTCCTGGGTATCTCAAGTCTACTTGAAACCTGGTGGTTTCAAGGGAGCAGGAAGAGAATGAGGGTGTGTTCTTGACGCTTATTTTTATTGCACAAAGTATTGGATGGGGAAGGGAATGGAGGAAGAGCAGGTCAGTTTCACTCACCTGTGGAGTGGAGCCTGAGGGGGGGGTGTTGCCTTCTGACACACTTTCAGTATGTTAGGGGGTGTGGCATATGCAAATGAGTTATGCTAATGAGCTCCTGCACCTCTTTTTCTACGAAATGACCCCTGATATTATCTAAAGATTCTGAAGCAGCACTAATCCAAATAGGAGCGCTGTATACAATTTGAGGTATTATTTTTGCATGGAAGGCTTTTATAGCCATCGGTATATACTGGCCACCTGCCGAATAATAGTATCTTAAAAGAGCATTTACCCTAGGTCTAGCATTATCGCAGGCTAGCTTAAGATGATGTTTCCATGACAGGTTCTGAGAAAAGACCACTCCCAGATATTTAAAATGATCTGTCAATTCAATTACACCATCTTTGATTTTCAAAGTTTTACGGTTATGTTTTTCTTAAGAGAAAACTGTAATTTTTGATTTCTTATAATTTATCGTTAAGTCCCACTTGATTACAATACTCAGAGAAAGCATTTATTGTTTTTCAAAGGCCAACTTCAGAACTAAAGAGGAAGACTGCATCGTCTGCGTACAACAACACAGGGACTTCCTGGTCTGCCAGAATAGGTGCATGCTAAGCATATTTTTAATAAAAGGTACCATATCATTAATATAAAAATTAAAGAGCTGCCTTGCTTTACCCCCTTAGCAAGATTAATAGGGTTTGTGCGTAGGGCTCTTCATATAATTTAAAGATGAGCCATAAAGCTCGTTAATTTATTGTGGACTTATTTAGTAAAGGTAAAGATTTCCCTTGCTTAAAAGCCAATCAAGTACAACTCTAGGGATGCGGTGTTCATCTCCATTTCCTAGCCGAAGAGCCAGCGCTGTCCGAAGATGTTTCCATGGTCATGTGGCCGGCGTGACTAGATGCCGAGGCACACGGAGCACTGTTACCATCCCACCTAAGTAGTACCTATTTATCTACTTGCAATTTCTTGCTTTTGAACTGCTAGGTTGGAAGGAGCTGGAGCCAAAGATGGGAGCTCACTCCATCATGCAGCACTCGGGTTTCGAACTGCTGAACTACCGACCTTCCAGTCTGCAGTTCAGCATCTTAACCACTTGAAAAATGGAGTTGAAAGCAGGTTTTATGCTGTGTAAAGACAGTTGCCAGACTTAGAGGAATATTTCTCAGCAAGATGGTAAAGAACTAGACAGTGATCCAAAGTGGAGGCTGGCGTGCTCAGGGTGAAGAACCTTGTCAGTTTCTAGCCAGGCCTGTAGTTTAGAGTGAAGAACATAAGAGAAGCCAATGCTGGATCAGGCCAATGGCCCATCCAGTCCAACACTCTGTCACACAGTGGCCAAAAACACCAGGTGCCCTCAGAAGGTCCACCAATGGGGGCAGGACACTAGGAGCTCTCCCACTGTTGCCCCCCCCCCAACACCAAGAATACAGAGCATCACTTGACCCACACCGAGAGTTCCTATCTATACTTTGTGGCTAATAGCCACTGATGGACCTCTGCTCCATATGTTTATCTAATTCCCTCTTGAAGCCATCCATGCTTGTAGCCGCCACCACCTCCTGTGGCAGTGAATTCCACGTGTTAATCACTCTTTGGGTGAAGAAGTACTTCCTTTTATCTGTTCTAACCCGACTGCTCGGCAATTTCATGGAGTGCCCACAAGTTCTGGTATTGTGAGAAAGGGAGAAAAGGACCTCTTTCTCTACCTGCTCTATCCCATGCATAATCTTATAAACCTCAACCATGTCACCCCTCAGCCATCGTTTCTCCAAGCCAAAAAGCCCCAAGCACTTCAAGCTTTCTTCATAGGGAAAGTGTTCCAACCCTTTTATCATTCTAGTTGCCCTTTTCTGCACTTTCTCCAATGCTATAATATCTTTTTTGAGGTGTGGCGACCAGAACTGTACACAGTACTCCAAATGAGGTCACACCATCGATTTATATCGGGGGCATTATGATACTGGCTGATTTGTTTTCAATTCCCTTCCTAATAACCCTCAGCATAGCATTGGCCTTTTTCATTGCAGTCACACACTGTCTCGACATTTTCACTGAGTTATCTACTACGACTCCAAGATCTCTCTCTCGGTCAGTCTCCGCCAGTTCGGACCCATCAACGTGTATTTATAGTTAGGATTTTTGGCTCCAATGTGCATCACTTTGCACTTGGCCACATTAAACCCCATTTGCCACATTGATGCCCACTTGCCTACCCTCGACAGATCCTTTTGGAGTGCCTCACAACCCTCCCTGGTTCTCACCACCCTGAATAACTTCATCTGCAAATTTAGCCACTTCACTGCTTACTCTTAACTCCAAATCATTAATAAACAAGTTAAAAGCATTGGACCAAGTACCGATCCCTGTGGTACTCCCTCCACTGAGAAAATTACCCATTTATATTCACTCTCTGTTTCCTTTTAATTAGCCAGTTTATGATCCACAAAAGGACTTGTCCTTTTATCCCATGACTATTGAGCTTACTTAGGAGCCTCTGATGAGGAACTTTATCAAAAGCTTTCTGGAAGTCAAAGTAAACAACATCTATTGGGTCCCCCTTGTCCACCTGTTTGTTTACTCCCTCAAAGAACACTAACAGGTTAGTGAGATAAGATCTTCCCTTACAGAACCCATGCTGAGTCTTCCTCAAGAGATTTTGTTCATCAATGTGCCTACCAATTTCTTCCTTAATAACAGTTTCCACCAACTTACCCGGTATCAACGTCAGAATGACTGGCCTGTAATTTCCCAGATCTCCTTTGGAACCCTTTTTAAAGATGGGAATGACATTCACTACCTCCCAGTCCTCAGGAATGGAGGCAGATTTTAAGGAAAGATTACATATTTTTGTCAGGAGATCCACAAGTTCACATTTGAGTTCTTTCAGAATTCTCTGATGTATGCCATCCGGCCCGGTGATTTATTAGTTTTTAAGTTGTCTATCAGTCGTAGGACCTCCTCTCTTGTCACTTCAATCTGACTCAATCAGCAGTTCTGGAGTGGGCAGGCACTTCTCATCTTCCACAGTGAAGACAGTGGCAAAAAATGCATTTAGCTTCTCAGCCATTTCCCTATCATCCTTCACTACACCTTTTACCCCTTGGTCATCCAAGGGCCCCACTGCTTCCCTGGCTGGTTTCCTACTTCTAATGTATTTGAAAAAAGTTTTATTGTTGGTCATTGTGTTTTTTGCGATATGCTCCTCATATTCCCTTTTTGCCTTCCTGATCACAGACTTGCATTTTATTTGCCACAGCCTGTGTTCCCTTTTATCAGCCTCACTGAGACTAGTTTTCCACCGCTTAAAGGAATTCTTCTTACCTTTTACAGCTTCCATTACTTTGTTAACCATGCAGGCTTTTTTCTATACCTATTTGTGCCTTTCCTAACCCGCGGTACATATTTTCTCTGAGCCTCTAGGACTTTAAATAGTCTCCAAGCTTCCCCAATGGTTTTGACCCTTTCTACTTTTCCCTTCAGTTTTCTCCTCACATATCCCCTCATATCAGAGAAGTTCCCCTTTTTAAAGTTAAAAGTGGTTGTGTCAGTCTTTTGGGGCAACTCCCTATTTATACAAATGAACTCAATAACATTACGGTCACTGTTCCCAAGCGGTGCAATCACTTTAACATCTCTCACCAGGTCTTGGACACTACTTAGGACCAAATCCAGGATCGCCTCTCCCCTGGTCAGTTCTGTAACCATCTGCTCCATAGCACAGTCATTGAGAGTCTGAGGACAGACTGAGGACAGACTGGTGATGTGGCCCACTGTGCCTCTGCTTTAGAAGCAGAGGCAGAGAGGCTGTCCAAACAGCTGCAGCTGTCCCTCGCCGCCAGCGCACACTCACCCGTGCCTGAAGCACGGTCCTTGCGCTTCAGGCAGAGACCCCTGGGTACCGGTCTCCAGCGGCTGGGTGTGCGCTGCTGCCGCTTCCTCTGGGTGTGGACGCATCAATGGTGCATCGCACACGCCGCTGGAAGTGTGAACAGGCTGTTCTGGCTTCCGTGGCTGTGCATAGCCATGGCTCGGCAAGGCAGCCAGCAGCCGTGCATCTCCGCCCCACGCAGCCAGTGCAAACAAGGTGCCCCGGGCTGCTTTTCCCGCGGGGCTTTTGGCCCCACAGCTATTCCGGGCCACCGCACTGGTCTGTCCCCAGCCATTGTCTAGAAACTCAATTTCTTTTTCCTGACTTGAACACATATTGACCCAATCAATGCGTCAGTAGTTAAAGCCACCTATTACAACACAGTCATTTTGTCTAGCCACTATCTTTAATTCCTTCATAATTTTATAATCCTCCTCTATCTTTTGATTTGGTGGGTGACAACAAACTCCCAATGTTACGTTTCCTTTTGGGTCCACTAATTCTGAAGGAGAGCTGCGTAAATTTTGCCTAAAGAAGAGAGCAAGCTGATAGGTCAAAAAATTGCTGGATCACTCCTCACACCCTTTTTATGTATGGGAACAATTATTGCCTGTTTCCACTGAAGTGGTACAATACCTGTTTTATTAATTTTGTTAAAGAGAGGAGCCAAAAAGAGCTTTTCAGTATTGAGTTTCCTTAAGCACTGATGAAAATTCACAAATGTATGACTTGCAATAGTTACACAGTCACATTAAAATTCTCCTTTTGTGGTGTTTCAGTCTGTACATTATGTTAACTTGTATTTTTTCGCACATCAGAAAACTGCTTCCAGAAAAGATCACACGTCCCAGTTTGCCTAGGTCTGCACTGCAAAACTGAATAAGCATATTGTACACTGATTCCCAGTTCCTTTCTACTCCCCCTCGCCCCCAGGTTGTGGCGAATCATAAGTCTCACTTTCTGCAAACCAGAATCAAATTTACTTGAACCAACCAAATTAAAACAAAACATTTTGCAAACTTTCAGGCTCACTGGAACTCTTTGTCAGGCTGGATGTTACAAATCTTTTGGAAAGACAGAAAGAAGAAAAACAGATTTTTTCAGGCCATGATGTCATGACCTGTGTTCTTTTTTTAAAAAAAAAAATGCTAACACCCAGGCTGATGAAGAGTTTTGGTAAGCTCAACACTTTGCATATTTGGGTTAATCCTAACAGAGGTAATTGAGAGGGAAGGCGGCATGACATAGCCCAGTCTCATCAGATCTCGGCAGCTAAGCGGGGCTGGTACTGGGAGGGGGAACCATTCAGGAATACTCTGCAGAGGGAGGCAATGGCCAACCACCTCTGCTTCTCATTGGTCTTGAAAGCCCCTTGCTGGGGTCGCCACAAGTCAGTTGTGACTTGAGGGCACCTGCGTAACTAACAGAGGTATTACATAGATTTCATTTTTTAATTTTGCATGTACCAATATGGCTGTTTACAACTTTTTCCTCACTCTCTAGAATCTTTAACAGGAACAATGGCTTAATCCGTCTGAAAAGCAGGGCATAAATACGTCAAATAAATAAAGCCATTTAACAGTAGAACTAGATTCCTCAAAACTAGTATTGGTATGGTAGGAATATGGGAGGGAAAAATAAACTGATTACAACGCGACATGAACAAGACAATCAAGAGAAGAAGAGATTGGATTTCTACCCCACCCTTCACTCGGAGTCTCAGAGCGGCTTACAAACTCCTTTCCCTTCCCCTCCCCACAACAGACACCCTGTGAGGTAGGTGGGGCTGAGAGAGCTCTTTCCAGAGCTGTCCTTGAGAGAACAGCTATGACAGAGCTATGGCTTGCCCAAGGTCATCCAGCAGGTGCAAGTGGAGGAGTGGGGGATCAAACCCGGTTCTCCCAGATTAGAGTTCGTGCACTTAACCACTACACCAAACTGGCTTATTTGTTTGCCAGCTACCACTTTCCTAGGGCTGAAGTTTATACAACATGGTGAAGGCTGCAAGGCTGTGCTTGTCTCTGTTTGCATCAAAGTATTCTGTATGTCTAGGGACATATACGCATCTGGTTTTCTTGCCTGTTGTAAGTCCTGCAGCTATGATATACTGTTGCACATCTGGCAGCTGCTTCGATCGCAGTGCTACCAGGCACGTCTACTTCTCATGCTAAAGCCTCTGCCCGCAAACGCAGGCAGGCATGTTCCTGACAACATCCATGCGTAGGAAAGTGACAATCAGCGCCATATGCATGCATGATTAGCCCTTAGACAGCTGGTTTTAAAGAGCAAAGAAGTGACCTGAACGTAAAGAAATGCCACCGTTTGCCCAAAGCAAAGTTCTTTCGTTTTCTGCCATTAACTGTAAATTGGTGAATGCTGGCGAAAAGACTACGTATGGTCTAATTTGAAAAGCTTTCTTTAGCTTCAAGACTTCTTCTTGGAGAACAATAACCTCATAGGAAAAGTACAGACCTCGCCACTGCAGTGTTCTACAGTCCAGGGAAAAAGGTATTCCTCGGCAGCTGCTACATACTGCTCTAAGCAAAGGTGTTGGTGGGTAGCTTTTATTTTGCCCTGGAAAGCTCTCGGGCATGGCAGGGAGCCGCTAAGTTTCCCAGGTAGGCCAAGTCTGGGTCTTGAGAGTCTGTGTGAGGCACCAATCAGGAGCCTGGGACATTACAAAATGTTATGAAATTTTTAAAAAAAAAATAAACAAGCCTTCCCTTCCATCACTCTCTCGCTTTTTTTTTTAACAAATGAATTCACTAGGAAAGAATTTGGAGGGGGGAGCGGGTAAAGAGGGAAAGAGAACTCTGTGAAATAAGGGGCAGACAGGCCAGGAGCAAGGAGGAGTACCAAAAACTGCTTCAGTTTAAGAAAACATCATTTTCATTTTGCAGGAAGTGAAGTGTTCCTTCTCTCCTCCCCCACAGGAGGGGGAAGAGGATTTATTTGGTTTACTTTTTGTTACGCTCCATCCTGAATCATACTTTCTGCCTGTGTGTTACTCAAGTATGCCCTTCCCAAGAGGCACGAGGGCTGCTATACTTCTGAACCACACGCAAAGCCCCGAGAATGGTGGGCGGAAAGCTGGCCACAGAAATCCTCATCTTCATTGGAACTGATTTTCTGATTTATTTAAAATACGTAAAAGACTAGTTCGGATTTAGCAAGTATCTTGCACTATAGTATACAGAGCAAGGTATGACCCATAAGTTGAATATGGATTATGAAGAATTTGTCAAATTTTTTCTGAGTTGACCAAACATCAGTCTTTTGGTAGATTCTTAGTTTCAATATACTCAGAAGCTGTGATACTACTTTTTAAATTTTAGATTTCAAAAACAGTGTAGATGCCTACAACCCAGCTAATGTATAATCCAGTCTGATGTACAATTAAATGTACAAAATTCTTGGTCATGTCAGCTCTTACTCTTTTCAAAAGCAAGCTTCTAGCCCTTATGACTGTGGAAATGTCTTTGACAGCTGTTCATGGGGAGCAGAAAGCAGTGGTTTAAATGGCTCCCCACCAAGCTGTTTTTCATAAAGAGCAGAAAGCAGGGGTTAAATCCCCCTGCTTTCTGCTTGTCATGAACAGCCATGAGCTGCATTAAAATTTGTGAAAGTTTGTGGCAGTTCTTAAGTTTGCGAACACTGCTTCATGAACCGGCCAAAATTCATGATGAACTTTAGTTCATCAGTCAGTTCATGTTCATCCCTCGTCAACAACATGCGCAGAAAGTGTTGATGGCTTAATTAGATTTGGTGGTACTAGGTGGCACCTAAACCTGCTAAGAAGAACAAATTGCAATCTCCATTTGAGTAGATAAAAGCCAGTGGTTAATTAAATGTCTCTCCATCACCAAATGGATTAAAAAACCAAGAGCAGAGGGGAAATGGGATAGTCATATTAACGCATTGGAGATTAATTGAAATGACTTTGAATACCTACAGGGGTGGCGCCTACCGTTCTCCACAGCCCAGACTTCTCAGCTATACGTTATTTGCCTCTTACAGGGTAACTCCTTGCCCTTCACCTTCTTTACATTATCACAATGGATATGTCTGTATATATTTTATTAGCCTGTTGAATCTGTAATCCAGATTTGGCTTTCATGCTGGAGGAAGAATAGAAAACCCTGATTGTAGCCAGGTATACTAGGCTATTTCAAGCCAAAATCTGCAACAAGATTATGTTACATGATATATTCAGTTGTGACCACAACTTTGCTCAGCATCATCTGGAACAGTGCTAGTTTATTTGATAGCATAGGCGTCAACTACAGGGGGGGCTCGAGCCACCCCCGAAATTTCCAGGGGGGGGGGACTGAGCCCCCCCCTGGAAAATGGTGTGCCCTCTGCCGTGTCTCTGCGGGCCCTTCCTAGGGCCACCGCTGCCGTCTCTCTCCCCCCCCCTGACCTGGCCACTCCATCTCTCCCTCTGTCTATCCAGGGGCCAGCTAAGCAAAATAGGAGGTATGGAAGCAGGAGTGGTCAAGCCAGGGGGGGGAGGCGGTGGCGGGAACATGGTCCTGGCGGGCACGCCTGCAAAGCACACGCACACGGAAGAGCTCCCACCCCCGCCCCCAGATTATGAAAACTCAATGCCCCTGTTTGATAGAGTTCTACACATGTTATATGATATACTTAACTACAAAATATTGGAACGGGAAAAGGAAAGCAGCAGACAGTGCAATCCTAAGAACATTTTCATGAGAGTAAGCCCCACTGAATAGAGCTGAGAAGAGCTGAGATACTGAGAAGATTGATCTGAGAACCTCAGATAATTTGGCAGTTGGCAGTTGGCAAAACCTGGTAATAAGCAAGGTTTTCAAACTCAGGGTCAAAACTTCAGCCCAAGGACAATCACAGGCCTGGGTAAGTGTCTGATGCCATACAGCAACTGCCCTCCACTGAGTGAATCATGGAACATGGCATCTCTCTATATATGAGAGTTAGGTTTAAGAAAAACATTAAAAAGCTGAGGGCCAGAACATTTTATATTGTACCAACATTAAAACTAGACAAACTAAACTAGGAAGCAACCCAATCCCATCCAAGGGGCCACCCTAGAGCAAGATGCCAAGGATATGAATCACACAACGTGCCAGCCTGCACACATCAAAATAATACAATGCTCTACTTACTGGAAGAAAGCAAACATGGTGCACCAGGCCAGTAATAACAAGTTTGCAGAAAGTGTATGTATAGTAAGGACAGGACTTAAATACAGTGCACCATCTGAAATCTGAAAGCTCCAAAAGAAGACATTAAACATCTAAGTGCCAAAGTTTCTACTCTATCCCCAGCAAACAAAGTCTCAAACATGGAGAGGAGTTCAGACAAACGATTCTCAAATCATCCCTTCTGCATTTGAAGCAACCACATCCATGGCGCACCGTGCAGTTTGGGCGTATGCTAAAATTACGACGTCAAGAATTTCCAGTGCTTTGATTTTTTTTGCTTAAATGTATATAAGGGAAACACATACTATCAATATGTAGAATTTTCATCAAAACCCCACATGTGGATACTTAAATCCAGAGACTGGAGCCATGGGAATACAAAATAGATCTTTCTAAAAACCTGAGAAAAGCCCTAGGTTCATGAAAAAAAAATCTGAAATCTTAAAAAACAAAACCTCCGGTGAGGGGGGGGGGGAGTTTAAGAACACTCAAAATAGAAGGAGCACCTGTAGCTTTAAAAAACAAACATTCTCAGTGGCTGTTGCTAGGCAACCATAACAGTATCACAAGCCTTCCAGCCTTAGTTTCTGTCAGTAAAAGGCAGGGGATAGGGCCAGGGCCCTTTCTTCCTTTGAGCAAGGTCAGGGGCTATGCCTGGCAGCAACCACAGGTAGGTCAAGCTACTTGCTACTATTCAAGTACAAAGCCAGCCCAAAGGTCACTGGAGTGGAGCAGACTCAGGAGCCGTGGCCACACAGTCCATAGGATGCTGACTTGTTCCTTCCACACCAAGTAGTCTCCCTTGACTGGCTTTTATAGGCATCTGCTGCAAGGTCTTACTTGCAGCCAACTGCTTGGGAGTAACCCAGCAGCTACTCATCTTCAGCAAGCAGCTGGCGACAGGCCAGGAGATGTGTGCTTTCTCTTCTCTCCAGAAGCTCCATTCTAAAACTGCATCTCAATGGGTGTGGGTAAAACTGGAGGGCTGAACAAGCACCTGAGGGGTCATTTGTTGGAACGCAACTGTCAGATGTGAACTCTGACAAGCCTGCAGGGCATCTTCTGGCTTGCTGCCTTCTGCTGCTTCAGAGCTGGCTACCCAGGACTCCTCTTCTCTTGAGGAGTCCTCTCCTCCTGATTGACCCACAACAGGTGCCCTATCACAAGTCCTTGCAGGTTCTCCACCATGCAACTAGGCCCACCCCACACTGCATGCCTGGCAACGCACAACTAAGCCAGCCTGGCAGCTGGCACCACACAGAGTTTTTACCAGGGAAAAGGAGGAGGAAAAGTTGATGACATGGGAGAAATAAAAGCAAGTTTGGCTGGTGGGTGCAAAGAAGCAAAGGAAGTAGGCAAATGGGAGAGGCTATGAGAGTTTTTAGGGAAGGGAAAGAGAAAATCATGGGGGACAGAAAATGAGATGCCACCCGTAAGTGCCTGGAGGGTCCCCCATGTGTCAATACATCTGATTCTCAACTTTCCCACATTTTTGAATAAACTGAAATTGAACATGGGGACAGATAAAAGGTTGGTGGTAATGTGGGAAGGAGAGAAGGAAGCCGGAAGAGAGGAGAGGCTATGGGGGCTCTCATGAATGGGAAAGATAAAATACTGGGGGAGGGAAAATGAGATGCCTCTTATAAGTCCTAGTGGGTTCCCCGCTGGTATTATTTTGAATTTTATGCAGATATTGTTCTGACCAAAGTAACTGCCACATAAAGGTTTGAATTTTTCTGAACATTTCCTTTAAGCAGCATTTCCCTCCTTATCAAATTAGTTCAAGTTTCAGCTGATCTACTATCCTATAGTCTAAACATAACAACTGAAGTCATTATGCTTGCAGAAATTCATGAAGAATGGATGAGAACTGCCATACGCTACCAGCGATAGATATATTCATCATTTAGTGGTAGTACTTCTACTAAAAAGGGGGGGAGAAACACTGAGCTCAGAATCTATGAATATTAACTGCAGCCCTTACTCCTAACATGCACCAGGGATTTTCTTTTCCAGCTGCTTATTTTGTTTCATTCAAACAAAACACAAAAGCATTAATTTTAGTTGTACTTAATTGAATAATTTCCCAGGAGAATAGTTCAGGAGAGTTTTAGAGCAGCTTGTTTCCAAAATCTATTACCGACTGGCATATACCACAGCAGCTCTGTGCCAACCAAAATAGGATGCTTTAATGTTACTGGAACTGCTCTTGTTCCAGATGTGTTGAGAACTCTTGGTGATATAAGGCAGGCCATAGCTATATTTACACAAGGTAGTATTTTGAATATCCTCTGCCAGTTATCTAGGATAAGATAACAATCCCCTTAATTGGAAGCTTTTGAATATAAAAATTTCTTTCTCCCCCTCATTCGTTTTTGCTTGCTTTGCTTTTTGATTAAAATTACATGTGATGTAGCTTTACAGTTAGCAAAGCAATGGTTCATGGAAACAGGAACATCTGCAATCCAAAAGGCTTTTATAAGAATTAGGAAACAACACATTTTACCAAACTCAGAGGGAAAATGTTAATAAATTTGGTTAGGTATTAAAGAAAAAAATTATTTAAATATACCAAAGTGGGTATCCCCGCTGGAAGCCTTTATCAAACTTTCTTTGCTAAGCCAAAATAAAATAGTGAGTTATGATAAATTACTAGATAAGGAGGAAAATCTTAAGTCAGAAGATCAGTTAGAAAAGGAGGGAGATATTCACTTAACGTGGTGGGAATCCATCCAATTACAATCCAGATATAAAGAAAATAAAAAGACAAGTTTTCATAAGAAATTAAATGAGTTGGATACTATTTGGTTAAATAATAATAATAAGTTAATAAAGAAATTATATGAGGTAATTTTAAAATACGACACGCAGGAAGAAGAAATAAAACCAGAAATGATAAAGTGGATGAAAGACTTCGGACATAGTGTAGAGACAGATAGTTGGGTAAAAATTTGGAAATCAGTAAGATATTTGAAAGCGGTGAATTATAAAGAAAATATATACAAACTTTTTTACCGTTGGTATTGGTCCCCAGACAGATTAAGTAAATGTTTTAAGAATGTTTCCAATTTATGTTGGGTTTGTCAAAAATGTGTTGGAACTTTTCTCCCTATGTGGTGGGTATGTAATGAAACTTAGAAATTTTGGTTGATGGTTAAGAACATGATATTTGAAATGTTGGACTTTGAAATTCCTATGGAACCTGAAATTTATTTGTTAAACATGTTACCGGAAGGATTAGCAAAGTCAGAACAAAAATTATTGGCTTGCATACTAACTGCAGCCCGGATATTACGGGCTAAATACTGGAAATCGGCAATACTACCAGGAAAAGAAGAAATAATTAAAAAACTACTGGAATGGGCAGAAACGGACAGACTAAGTTATTTACTGAACTTGGTTAATAGAGATGATCCAGCGACTGTATGGTCCAAACTGTATTCATGGTTGAAGTAATTTTTTGTGTGCTCTGATTATGTGATTGTGATATAATTTATGTTGATAATTTTGTAAAAGGAGAGAAACTGAATAAATTATTTTTTAAAAAATAAAAAAGTAAAATGTTGTGGTAACTTGACTCTTATATAACTGCTGAGAGGAAAACATGAAGATGTAAGGTAGCAGCACAATTAGGAGCACAAGTTTCAAACAGAGTAGATTCAAACAAGACAAGAACTTAGGGTTTTTCAATTAAAAAGAAGAAGAGGAGAAGAGATTGGATTTATACCCTGCCCTTCACTACCCAAGGGAGTCTCAAAGCGGCTTACAAATTCCTTTCCCTTCTCCTCCCCACAACAGACACCCTGGGTGGTAGGTGGGGCTGAGAGAGCTCTGATAGAAGCTGCTCTTTTTCAAGAACAGCTCTGACAGAACTATGGCTTGCCCAAGGTAATCCAGCAGGTGCAAGCGGAGGCGTAGGGAATCAAACCTGGCTTTCCCAGATAAGAGTCCAAGCACTTAACCACTACAGCAAACTGGCTCCTTAAAACACATAATTAATTGTGTTAGGGTATTTTAATGATATACATTATAACTTACAAGGCATTGTGGGATAGTGAACATGCACTGGAGTTAGTAGGGAGCCTTGAATGGAATATCTTGATTCATTCTCATTCTTTTGGACAGGCAGATCATTAGTCAAGATTCCTGATACTCAGATTGGTACTTGAGAATAAGCAGGATGTTTAAATCACAATGTAAGTAAAATACAATCTCAGGATGGGACTTTCAATAAACAAAGCAATGAAGTTTAAATTGCAAAAATCTGAAAACAAGCAGAAATCTCCATACGTAATAGAAAACTTTATCACGTACTATCAGTCATACTGATACAGAAAATCTTTCTTCATATTATAATTTAAGATCCTGCATTAAACTGAACACTATTTGATCAAAGCTGTTTTGCAACATACCAGGAGACCAGGAGAAACATGAGATGGAGCTAGATTCAGTAGACCAATGTTTTTAGAATTCTAGATCTCAGCAGGAATATCCTAAAATGGCTAAAGTAAATATTTCCACTTTCAAACATTTGCATCAATGTAAATCTCTCATTATATAATTGAGTTTTCGTGGGACTCTTTCTTCAATGTTCCCTGCACTCCCACAGCCTTTGGCTCCCTGCCCTGTCACTCCGGCGGTGTGCCAATCCGCTGGCTGCGTTGCTGGAGTCCCACCCACAGAAGCAGCAGCCAGCGTCTCAGCCTCAGTGTGGTGCAAGGCACTAGGCAGGAAGGGCGCTCCGGTGGTCAGGGACTGAGAAGGCTGATGTTTGCGTCACAACAGCTGTTCAGGGGAGCCGCCCATCAGCAGCCGTGCACGAGGCCCGGTGGAGCAGCCCTTGGCACCTCAGGTCTCCCTTCTGCTCCAATGGACAAGCCCCCAGCTGAAGCAGGGCCCTTCCTCGTTGCTTCAGGCTGGGGAAACAAGGCCGAGCATTGGCCCACTCCACCAGAGGGGACTGCCCGGTGAGTTAGTGCTGGGCAAAGGCCACGGTGTCTGGGAGAGGGGAGAGAGGAGTGTGGGGGGGGCTGGCTACAGCCTGGAGACTGCCGGAGGCCTGACGAGTGATGAGACAGCGCCAGTGAGGTGCGCAGCAGAGCCTGCTGCAACACCCACGGGGTCTGTGAGGGGGGGGAGGGCTGCTTGGGCCCTGGCTGCGGCCCCGGGGCCACTGGAGAGGTGTGCCACAGAGGCAGCCCGGAGTCTGCCGCAGCGCCCGCAGGGTCTGGGATGGGGGAAGAGAGAGGAGTGCGGGGGGGCTGGCTGCAGCCTAGAGGCCGCTGGACAGAACACCTGACAAGGGGGGAGACAGCACCGCAAAGCTGGCCCTGCTGCAGCAACTGCAGGCTCTGGGAGGGGGTGTGGGGGCCCTGGCTGCAGCCCCGGCCCTGTGCTGTTTTCCACAGAGCTTACACACTGGAGTGGTAGACGTAGTCCAGAATCAGAATCAACAAACAGAGCCAGAGGTCAGAGTGCCAGGGATTCCTTCCAAGGTTGCAGGGTTCAGGAACAAGGAGCGGTTGCTACACACGCAGAAGCAGGTCTGGAATGTGCAGAATTGCTACCGCACTGAGGCATGTGTATGAAGTGCTTATCAGGAGGTTCTCCCTTCCCAGGGAGTGGAGTCTGCCAAGGCTTACAAATCCTCCGAGGCTTAAAACTCCTGCAGTCTTGCACTCCTTCTTCACTCCTGCATAGTCAGCCTTTGGCGTGCCCTGCATCTGGGGCATTCAGAAGAACTGGGCAGTGAATCTGGCCTTGGGGTGTCTGCAACTGGGGGTGCTGGCCCAGTATCAGGATCAGTCTCTCCTTGTGGCTACACCTCCTGTGCAGCTGCTGGGGACTCTTCGTCCTCAGGTACTGTGGAGGGTTCTTCCTCTGGGCTGACTTCCGAGGAGGCTGCATTGCTCCCTGTCTCTTCCTCATCTGAGGAGGAGTCAGCCTCAGCAGAGCCAGGACCCACAACAGGCCCTGCCGGAGAGGTGCACCACAAAGGTGGCCCAGAGCCTGCCGCAGTGCCCAGAGGGTCTGGGACGGGGGAAGAGAGGACTGCAGGAGGCCCTGGCTTTGGCCCGGAGGCTGCTGGACAGGAGGCCTGACGAGGGAGGAGACAGTGCTGGAGAGGTGGGCCACAGAGCCTACCGGGGCACCCATGGGGTCTACGAGGGGGGACAGAGGGGTGCAGGGGAGGCTGGCTGTGGCCTGAAGGTTGCCAAAGAGGTGTGCCGTGGAGGTGCTGGACCACAAAGCCAGCCCGGAGCCTGCCGCAATGACCACAGGCTCTGGGAGGGGGTGCGGGGGGGCTGGCTGCAGCCCCCGCCCCATTGGAGAGGTGCACCGTGGAGGCGCTGGGCTTGGAGCCTGCCGTGGTGCCTGTGGCATCTGAGAGGGGGAGGGGTCTGGGGGCCCTGGCTGTGACCCAGAGGCTGCCAGAGAGGTGTGCCGCAGAGGCACTGGGCCGCAAAGCTGGCCCAGAGCCTGCAGCGGCAACCTCAGGCTCTGGGATGGGGGAGAGATAGGGCTGTGGGGGCCCTGGCTGCAGCCCCGGGCCTGCCGGAGAGGTGCACCGTGGAGGCACTGGCCCACGGAAGCAGCCCCATGCCTGCCACGGTGCCCGCAGGGTCTGGGAGGGGGAGAGGGCAGGGTGTGGGGGCCTCTCTGCAGCCAGGAGGCCACTGGTGAGGTGGGCCATGGAGGTGGCCCGGAGGTACTCAGGAGCTTGCCATGGCCACCGCAGTGTCTGAGGACGGGGGAGATGCCGGGGTTGGTGGCCTCTTTGCGACCAGGCGGCCCCCAGGAATGTGGGCTGCTGCAGCGACTGGCATGTTGCTGACAGCGGCAGGGCGAGCAGCCAGTGCCGGCCCCTTCTATCATCCCTCGGCCACAGATCCTGACAAGGGGGGAAACAGCAGGGTGGTGGAAGTGTGCCCACACACAGCCACCTTCCTAGAGCCCGTTTTCTGCCTCTTACAACAGGCTTTGCTACTAGTACTCATACATTTTCAATCTGTACATTGTTTTATACTCAAAACGCAAATCAAATACCTTCACATGCTGCAAGCCACCATAAAAACCGCTGCTTTGTTTTAGCAGTTAAAGAGCTTGCTCTTCTCGGTTATTTACATTTGTGGCATTTTATCATTTGTTTACAGCATTCTTATGCCACATTCCAACCCAATCAGTGTCCCCAAGGTGGCACACATGAAAACACCTGAAGAATTAAAAACAACATTTTAAAAGGATAAAATTGTTCAATGACAACCCAAACAATACCAGAACCAGAAAGGAGGGCCAATAATGCTTATCGAGGAGTATACCAAACCAAACAAACAAGTCTTCATCTGCTGGCGGAAGACGGATGAATCTCCCAGGGGACGAAGTTCCAAAGTTTTGACACCACGTTCAAGAACGCCATTTCTCAGACTGCCACCTGTTTAGCCTCAGATGGTGGGGGCAACCAGAGCAGGGCCTCTAAAGATGTGAACAGGTACATTCGTATGGATGAAGGCAGTCGTTGAGGTGTGCTGGTTCCACCGTGAATTGAGCCCAGAAGCCAACTGGAAGCCAATGTAGATGGAACAAGACTGGAGCGATAAGGTCCCCATGACCCACTCTGGTCAGAACTCTGGCCGCAGCATTCGGCACCAACTGCAGCTTCCAGACCGTCTTCGGGGCAACCCCACATAAAGCACATTGCAGTAATTAATATAGCTGTTAACCAGGGCGTGTACTACGGTGGCAATACCTTCTCCACCCAGGAAGGGTCACAGCTGGCTCAACAGCCAAAGCCGCTGAAGGGCACCCCTGGCTGTCTGCTCATCCAACAGGTGGCCTGAGTCCAGGAGCACCCCCAGGTTGCTAACCTGCTCTTTTAGGAGGAGTATAGTACACACTGGGGTGGATTAGAGGGAGTAAGACTGATTTCCTTAGCTCCTTCTGGGCCTCAGAAATGTTATCTGAAAAAGCTGATAGCCCTCCACATCATTCAGAGTGCATCCTGTCCTGCTATGTTGCTGTTTACTACTAAAGTCTCTTCAGGAGGCGCAGACTCAAGAATTAATGGAGTAAACAGAATATATTAACAAAAAACACAGGAAGAGGGACTAAGACTCAACACAAAAATAGGTCTGGCAAAGAGTGAAAGCCATAGCAGTATGTCTGTCTGTCATTATGCATCAGCTTCATAGAATCATAGAGTTGAAGCTTCATAGAACCACAAGAACTAAGCACTGAGGCAACCCTTCCTGCCCTCCCTCTCATGATCTGCCTATGTTCACAGGATTAGCATTGCTGTCAGATGGCCATTTGGCCTCTGTTTGAAAACCTCCGAAGATAGAGAGCCCACCACATCCCGAGGAAGCCTGAGGAACCAACTCTAAGACCAATTTCCCACAACCGCTGCTCCGCCCCTGCTCCTCCCTTTGCCCCAATTGTGTCAATTTCCCACTATTTGCCACGCGGCTGCATTTTGCCCCAGAGCTTCGCCCGATTTCCACCACGTCGACTCAATCCTCAAAAAACCGGATTGAGTAGACATGGTGGAAATCAGGCAAAGCTCCAGGGCAAAGTGCGGCCGCACGGCAAATAGTGGGAAATTGACACTTACATCAGGGCAAAAGGAGGAGCGGGGGCGGAGCAGCGGCTGCGGGAAATCGGTCTAACTGTCAGGAAGTTCTTCCTAATGTTTAGCCAAAAACTCTTGATTTAACTTCAACCCGTTGGTTCTGGTCTGACCTTCTGGGGCAACAGAAAACAACTCCACACCATCCTCTATATGGCAACCCTTCAAGTACTTGAAGATGGTTATCGTGTCACCTCTCAGTCGTCTCCTCTCCAGGCTAAACATACCCAGCTCCTTCAACCTTTCCTCACAGGACTTGGTCTCCACACCCCTCACCATCTTTGTTGCCCTCCTCTGGACACGTTCCAGCTTGTCTATATCCTTCTTAAATTGTGGCTCCAAAACACAATACTCTAAGTGAGTAAAGTGATACCATCACTTTGTGTGATCTGGACACTGTACTTCTGCTGATACAGCCCAAAATGGCATTTGCCTTTTAAGCTGCCGCATCACACTGCTGACTCATGTTCAGTGTATGGTCTACTAAGACCCCTAGATCCTTTTTGTACATACTACTGCCAAAACAAGTCTCCCCCATCCTAGATTATGCATTTGTTTTTTCCTAGCTAAATGCAGGACTTTAGATTTATCCCTGTTGAAATTCATTTTATTTGTTTTAGTTAAGTTTTCTAGCCAGTCAAGATCATCCTGTATCCTGACTCTGTCGTCTACCATATTTGCTACCCCTCCCAATTTAGTGTCATCTGTAAATTTAATAAGCATTCCCTCTTTTCCTTCATCCAAACCATTTATAAAGATTCACTCTCCTGACTACTGAAAACTCAGCAGCCAAACTAGGCACCATCACGGCCCAATTCCTGCCAACTATCGCATACTTGCACTGCACAGTGCAGGAATGCTGCAATAATATGAAGAGCTGGCTACGGATGGGCACGAACCTCCCCATGACCCTAAATTCCTTATGAAAATAATCGCCCTGGTCGTGGTTTGTGAACCAAGGTTCATGCCCACCACTATCAATGACCCTCCCACAACCATCCACATGGTTATCAGAAGGTTTGTGCAGCTCGTGGTGGGAAGGGAAGGGAGCAAGAGGGATCGCTGAAATCTATCGCATTTCGTTTGAGCCCGGCTACCCAGCAGAGCCCCTGCCTAGGCTGTGGGGATAATTCTCCAGCAGGGGACTCATTAGCATAATAGGCCACACCCAACAGCAGGAACGTATTAGCCTATTAGGCCACACCCCTGACAGCGCAGCTCCCTCCCAGGATCGGCTTCCCCAGGTGCTCCGCAGCTTGCGGGGCGCATGGGGAACACAAGGGAAGGAAGGCAGTTTCTGGATCGGCTTCCCCAGGTGGGGAGGCAGTTTAAACCGCCTTCCCTCCCTGGGTCAGTTTGGCATCCCCCGGCACTCCACAGCTTACGAGGCGCCTGGGGGACCCAAGGGGGGGGAAGCTGTAGGCATGGCCAACTCGGAAGCCAGCCAGAACTCCATTCCTGTGCGTTTCTGCCTAAAAATAGTCCTGATTCTCCCCATAGTATTGGCTCTGCGGACTCTGTCGGGCAGTCTGGTTTGGCCCAGGCTGCCAAGCAGAGCCCCTGCCAAGCCGGCAGGGACTGGTTCCTCTGTGGGCTCTGTTGGGCAATCCAGTTTGAACCAGGCTGCCCAGCAGAGCCACTGCCTAGGCTGCGGGGATAATTCTCCCCAAAGGATTGGCTCCTTCGTGGACTCTGTCGGGCAGTCTGGTTTGAAGCCGCAGGGAGGCTGTGGGGAGAGTTCTGCAATCTCCCCTCCCTTTTTTCTGCTGATGATGGCTCCCTGAGGCCAGCAGAATGGAAGGGGAAGAAGGTCTTTTCTCCCCTTCCCCCTTTCTGCTGGTGGTGGCTCCACATGGCCAGCAGAAGGGAGTGGGGGGAGATCTCTCCGTAGGATCGGCTGCTTTGTGGGCTCTTTTGGGCAGTCCAGTTTAAAGGTATCGCCGAAGAGAGCCCTAGCTGAGCCTACGGGGAGAGTTCTTCCTGCAGGACCAGCGGCTTTGCGGGCTCTTCTGGGCAATTTAAAACAGGTAGCCCAGCAGAGCCCCAGCAGAGCCTGCAGGGAGAGTTCTCCCCACAGGTTCAGCTTCTTTACAAGCCAGCCAGCCCCAGCTGATCTTCCTTCCCTCCCTTTTTGCTGGGGTGGCTCCTCGGGGACAACAGAATGGAAGGGGGGGAAGATCTCAGATCTTCCCCCCCTTATGCCTTTCTGCTGGTGGCAGCTCCATGCGGCCAGCAGAAAGGAAAGGGGGGAGGAGAGATCTGAGATCTTCCCTCCCTCCTTTTTGCTGGCGGTGGCTCTTCGAGGCCAGCAGATTGGAAGGGGAGGAGCTGCAAGAGAGGATAAGCTGGGGCGACACATTCACCTGGTCACGAACCTCACGAAACTAACTGGTTCCATAAATGGGGAGGCTTATGAAAGACGAACCGAAATGAACCTCCGTCTTCCTAAATCATGCCTGACCATATGACCTGGCCATATGACAGCCCAAAACCTCACAAGCAGTATAATCAGTTGTCATGGGCACCTCATAAGTCCTCAGACCATTTTCTTCCCAGCTCTTGCCTGCTGTCCTCTCCATTCTGCTCTCACTCTGGATGCAAAGGAAAACACAAAGCCACACATACAGCAGCTGCGACAACTGCAATTTAGAGTAGCTTATTCAAAAGAGCCAAAGGGATTTTGCTGCTCAGATCCCATTAAATCTTAAATGGGGTATGGGATGTCTTAATTCTTGACTGAACTGCCTCAAACATCTCTCCCCCAAACCTGGTACATGGAATTCACTTTTGATGAAAAACAAAGTCAACATAATTAATCTGAATGCTTGGCCATGGATGTAAAGGGCAAAATAGCAGAACCGCAGCAACAGGTGGTAAACAAAGGGTGAGGCCAAGATTCTAAAATGGAGTCGTATTTGGTAACACACCTTCCTTAACAAAATCCTTAACATAATGCTGGCAGAAGGAAACTTGAACATATGTAGTCTGTGCCTGCTACTGGGTCTGAAAACAGAATGGGCCCGTGGTTGTTTTCCAATAATTTCCGGTCCTGCATATTTTTGCCCCACGCCCTAATTCCAGTTACACAATGAGACTTTGCATATACACACACCAAATCCACTTTCTGAAAAATCTAATATTGCGCATAGATTAGATTTGGGTGATTCATTCAATTTATGCAAATATAGATCAGTCTCCTACTTTATTTAAAACAGCTTATTTGGATTTCTCACTGTAGAACTCTAGACCTTGGTAAACAGAGATGTCTTGGTAAACAGAGATGTCAGTCAATCAATCAATCAATCAATCATGAAATCATATTGTCTGCCTGCTGGGTAGCTCTTAAGGAAATGTGAAAGGAGCTGGCCACAAAGCCAATACATAAGCTTCCATGGGTGACCAGAGAGCCAGTCAAAATAAATCCTCCATCAGTTCTGAGCTGCTGGTCTGTCTGGTAATATATCACCAATGAAAGGACCATTAGAAAGCACTTGTAAGAAACAGATGTGAACTCCTCTGCTTGACCTGCCTTGGCACTGAGCAATGGTGGCGACATAACGGATAACTCAGATGCCGGAATCCTGTTGGACAATGACCTAGCCACATGGGAGTGAAGCAGCAGCATCCCAAACACTTCGCAAGCACTTTAATTTGCCTAGACCTGAAAACATCAGTCGTTTCAGAGAACACAGCTTAAAGTCACTGATCAGAGTGTCAGAAAGAAAAAAGAGTCCAGGGGCACCTTTAAAGCCACCAAAGTTTCATTCAAGGTGTGAGCTTTTGTGTGCATGCACACTTTGTCAGACAAGGAAATGGAATCACAGATCACAGCTGTATCTGTAGAGGGTTGCTTGTTAAATTAGCATGCAAAATAGTGAAGATGGTTTTTTTTAACAGATAAAAAGAATGACAAGCTTGGTTTCTGGATGAGCTTAGTGAGTTTTGGATAGACTGAATTCCGAGAAGGTTCACCCTTCCAGAGATAGACACTCATATCTAATGGGATGCTCCTTTTGAGAGCAAATTTTCTGTGACGGGCCTGTACTCTCTCCTGGTACCGACATGAACACTTCAAAGCCTTTTTCTTCCAGGTGTTCAAAACTTCTACTTTCGCACTGGAAAGTGCATCAGCTGCATAAGAGGCCACCACCACAATCACTTCCAGTGTCCTGTTATCAACCACATTCATACATTGTACTGTATTGTACTATTTTTATGCCAAAAATAGGCAGTAACCACAGCTTTCAACTTTATCTTCTTTTTTTCAGTTTAGCACTTAGAAGTAGGATGCATTCCCTTTAAAATTAACTGTTAATTTAAAATTAGCTTGAACACTTCAAATAGTATTTTAGTCTTCAAAAAGGAGTCACTAATACTTCTCTAATCCTTCATTTTCTTTTCGGGGGGGGGGGGGGGAATGGTCGGGCATCTGGACCGATGATCTGCATTCCAAAGCGTCAGCCCATCACAAATTGAAACAGCTGAGTTATAAATCTTGAAGAGGAGGTCTGGTCACGGAAAACAGCAAACACATACTTAAATAAATCTTGCTCCTAGAAGTCATGCACCGGACATCTCTGAAACCACATCTGATCCCATGGTAGCTTGTTTCCTTTCTTATTGTTGAGTCACAACATTTTGTAACAGACAGGTGTAGTGGTCAGAGCACTGGACTTGGACCTTGGGAGAACCAGGTTCAAATCCCCACCTGTCATGGCCACTCACTGGGTGATCTTGGGCCAGCCACTCTCTCTCTCAGCCTCTTACCTCACTGTGTTGTTGTGAAGATAAAATGGAAGAGAACAATGTAAGTTGCTTTGGGTCCCAATTGGGGAGAAAGATGGGGTATAAACAAATCAAATAAGATTAAAATAAAAAACACAAAAGAACCAGGAACTTTTCCACTAATGAATGAAAAACTCTCCCTCCTCTCATATCACATATATGATTCTGGTTTTCCAACAGCCATTCCCAAATTATTTTTACAGCATGGGCTACATTCATGTCTACAACACTACATAAGAATGCTTCAGCCACACTGCTAACATGCAGAAGTACATGGATTCTAATGCGGAATGGCTTGACGGTCAGAGCATCTTTTCATGGCAATAACTTAACAGTAACCTTGTGACTATTTAGACATCAGAGGGAATGGTTAAGAGTACCCCCTGAAAAAGTGTTAAGTTGGCATAGGGCCTTGACATGCCCGAAGAAATTGAATTCGTGTCTCCTATGACAACTGGGCATTTAAGTGCCCCTCAACTGCTTGTGCCAAAAGCTTGAGAATTGCCTCTCTTCCAGAATCTCAGTTTCAGTGGGATGAGAAAACCAGCAGCGCCAACAGTAGACTGGCTTAGGATAACATTTCAGAAAAACATAGGAAAAAGCCTCACTAACAATGTGCCATAACAGCATGTTACCCAAATGCCTCTGCTAATATAATTTCTAATAATGTTGCTAGAATGCCTTTTAAAAAAATCAGTGCACCTTTTATCCATACATTACATGTATAGCTTTTATGCCCCCCACAAAAGGGAAAAAAACTTGTTCTTGGTGTTAACTTTCTATTGCCTTTGGGGAGAACATTGCTACTTGCACTTCATTTTTGCTTATTAATTTAGCGGTTTTAGGGCTTGTGCTGTATGGAAAATGACACATCTTGTTAGGCTTCTCTTGATGGAGAATACACACCCAGAGTCTGAATAATAGATAAATTTTGAACATTCTGCCTAGAACGCAACCCTCTGAAGACTTTAGACTTTAGAAAACGAATATGCAGACTACGGGGTGATGTCATCAGGCTGCCGGCCCAACTTAAAAGTAAGATCATCCCATGCAATAAAATGTGTTGGTTAAATGTTGTTGATCAGACTTTGAATGTTGGTCGCATTAAAACAATATAAGCGTACTCCTCATTGCAAGGCGGGACAGAGTGAACAGATTGCAGCCTCCCAAAGACAGTTCAATCACTCTGTCAAATGAAATCTTGGACTAGAATCTCACTTTTCCCATTCATGCTCAAAACTATGAGGTTTGCTGTCACGGTGCTCAAAACACTGTATTAGGAATTCAAAGAGCAAAGATGTCTTGGGAGAAGGAGGCAGCACGTTCGGGCTCAGCAGGAAATGGAGCGCGTGGGCCAAACGTTTTGCCTTTAATTTCTGAAACCAGACCAGAAATTCCAGTTTTTTCATTTTTGGTTGCTGTTGCTGTGAAGTGGGCAATATGTCTTGAAGCTGCTCAACCTTCTGTTTCGCTCTGCTTTTGGTTCAGTGCCAGGACTATTTATTTACCAGCTGATGATGGAATTCAGCAGTTTTGCTTCGAGAACTACAAAAGAGCTCGTGCTAATCACACCCGTTCCTTCCCATTTCCATCTGTTTTTAACATTAGGACAGACTGACAGTAACCAGCAGGCATTATGATTTCCTCTATATATCCAGTTGGTCTCCATGTCCATATTATAAAGTTCAAGTAGTCTTCATATTCACCCTGCCCCACCTCCCCTCCATCGCACATAAAGTACACTACTAGAAAAAGTATGAAAAGCCAAAGAGTCACTTGAACTGTTTGAATGAGGAAAGCTATGCTTACTTGTTGAGGACTACAGATCTTTCGGAAAGGAAATTTCAACTGCTTTAAAAGGATAGCTCAGGACACCCCAGTCTCGTCAGATGTTGGAAGCTAAGCAGGGCCAACCCTGGCAAGTACTTGGAAGGGCGACTTCCAAGGAATACCAGGGCTGGGACACAGATGCAAGTAATATCAAAGCCACTTCTCTGAAAAGTCCTAGCCCCACTAGGGGTCGCCAGAAGTTACCATGACTTTCAGGCTTGCAAGCGTACACAACACGCCCCCCCCCCAAAAGGTATGTAAACCACCTCCCTCCCCACACAGTGAGAACAATGCCTGGTCCAGGTTGTGCCCTCTTTATTTGAAGTAGCCCACCTCTACAACCAAAACCAGTTCTTTCCCCCCTCAAAATTGGTCAGGGGAAGTTTTCTTCTTTGGACTGCTTGCCCATCTCTCATTTCATATTTCTGCCATCACTGTCATTCCACAAATACTCTTTAAAAATGCCCTAGAAGCTGATCAGTTATTGCTTCTTTAGATATATGCAAGGCCTTGTTTACATTTCATGTTAATGTTGTCCGAGTTCGACAAGAGTCAATGAAGTAAGAAGCCAGTATTCTACCACTTCCAGGAGGAACTCTTAGGAGAGAATTGACACGCAGTCGACAGGCACCAAATCGTTTTCAAAGAGAACTGGTACGAAATTCAAGCCTATGAAAACTGTATCGGTGAAATTGAGAGAACCGGATGACAACCTTGGCACAAAACTTCCCCCAAATATATTAGAGAATATGAAGCTTAGATAGATTGAGAAGGTTATCAGATAACATGAGGTCAGTACAGCTTCAGCTCAGGCAGAAGATGAGTCATATTCGTAAGAATGGGCTCACTCCTAGGCAGTCATAACGCTCTCTTTTGAGCTCTGTGACCTGGCTGTTTTCATTACATTCCTCTATACGGCTCTATATGAGCTGTTCACAGTAGGGCTTAGGCACACTAAGAGTAGCTGACCGAGGCACATCTGGAGTAGACCAAATTGTCCCAGATTTCTTCCAGCCACAGCCTTTGATTCAAAATGGGAGAGCAAAAACAGTTCTTCCAGCAGCCAACATGCTCCATGACAAAGAAAAGCCTTCAAATGATTTAAGCAGCTTATGTTAGATCATTTGTGAAGAACGCAACCTTGACTAGAATCCTTGGGTTCAAAACCTCTCGACTGGAAAAGGAGAGGAATTCACAAATGACAAAGCCTATTACCGAAGCAAGAATGCCTTCCTTCCCTTTCCGTTTCTCATACTTTAATGTAACACTCATTCTCATTTTAGATTAGAAATTAATTCTTCTGTAAACCATTATGAATTTCCGAGGGTATCGGGAGCTCAAAGAGGAATTTTTATTGCAAAGCACGCAGGCTGCCCATTTCTACAGGTCTCCCATGATCACAGAAAGGATATTTTACTGAGGTCCGATCGCTTATTTCTTTGGCATATTGCTACGGTTCTCACAGAGCTGTTTCCGGCACTCAGCAGACTGTTCATGGCAGCTGTTAAATGAAAATTTAATGAGTGTAATTTCAATAAAACAAGAGGGATTTTACCTTCTGTGTCAGCAATGATAAACAGTTTCCAATGAGTTCCCGCTGGGGCCAGGACGCTGATGTCAAACTAATGTGAATGTTATGAGAGAGCAAGTATTATTTGGACCACGTGGAGAGGGCCACAGTACTCTGAGCAAAAACTCCACTGCTCTCCACCCGGCCAGTGGGCAACTCACCCCTCTCCACTCTTGTCTTATGACACTGCTTGGAACACCAGGGAAGCAGATGGTCAGCAAGTCAGGCTGCCTACACCTAACACAAATGGAAACAGGAAAGCTATACATTGAGGCCCTACTGAATTTTGCAGGCAAAAAGTACACAGAGTTGGATCCCACCAACTTTCCACCAGTGGAAATGGACATATCCCCACTTTCCCTCTTCCCCAGCTGCACCTATGATCCCTGAAAAGCTGGTACGGGGTGGGGTAGGGGGTGACAGGATCCTCTGAGGATCAGGGGGCTGAGATGAGGCGAAGAATCGGACAAAGTTATTATTGGAACAACAGAGGAATAAACCCACTGACGGTATTATTATAGCATCCACAAGAAGAGGCACCCACCCACCCCAAAAGCCGCATCTCTCAGATGTTTCACCCTAGCACCATTATATGCTAAGGCAGTATTGCTGGACCACTATATGCAAAGGCAGTATTGCTGGACCACTAAATGCAAAGGGAGTATTTCTAGACCAGGATGGAATTACATTCTGGCTTGAAGCAGGGGCGTCGACTTTTAAAATTCCCAGGGGGGGGCTCTTGTGTGCACGCGCACCGCTGCCTCTCCCCCCCGCCTGGCCACTCCTGCTTCCTTCCCTCCCTCCATCCGTCCAGGGGCCAGCTGGACATTTGCTTAGCTGGCCCCTGGACGGACGGAAGGAGGGAGGGACGGAGGCAGCCAGGCAGGGGGGGAAAGAGAGAGAGGTGGCGGCGGCTCTTGCGTGCACGGGAGCTCTTGCGTGTCCCCACCGCCACTGCCTCTCTCCGCCGCTGCCCCACCACCATGTCCCCGCCACCGCTGCCTCTCCCCCCCCGCCTGGCCACTCCTGCTTCCGTCCCTCCCTCCATTCGTCCAGGGGCCAGCTGGCCATTTGCTTAGCTGGCCCCTGGACGAACAGAGGGAGGGAGGGACGGAGGCAGCCAGGCAGGGGGGGAGAGAGAGAGAGGCGGCGGCGGTGGGTGCTCCGTTTTCCCGGGAGGGGCTCAGTCCCCCCCCGGGAAATTTCGGGAGTGGCTCGAGCCTCCCCGTAGTTGACGCACATGGCTTGAAGGATGTGACTTTAAATGGGTAGAAATGTGAGAGTTGTGTGCTGATGAACAGTAGATTATTTTGCAATTGGCTGTACCTATTAGAGAGCCCACTGATATGCTGAAAAGCTCTTATCGCTAACACCTGGTACTATCCACAAAAGACAGCCTCTGACTAAGCTGCCCAACTCAGCTTCCAGTTCCTGGCACAAATTCCACTATCTCCTTAGACTACTGGAACAGTTGCGCTAGAACAGACATGAGAACATGAAAACCACTTTAACAAACTGATACACCCTTAGGATAAAGACAAGCTCCTCCCTAAACCTCTCTGGTGCAGCAGAAACATGTAACATAGATAGAATTACAGACTTGCACCAAAGTTATAGAAATATCTTCTCACTGGAAAATCTTGAGAAACAGCTCTAACACTTCATGGGCTGCCATCTTTAATGTCAGAGAACATTCCACCTGAGCAGGCGGCAAGATTTAAGTACTTCTGCATATTCAGTCCAATTGGCATGCTTTCTGACCAACCTGGAGATACAATTAAAGTCTGCACAAAGCACTTTAGAAGCAATTGAAGGGATGACAATAAGAAAACTGCCAATACTTGCTTCCAAAACAAGACATGCTGCAACTGTTTCTCATTCCAATCCATACAGACCTAATTCAGTCGTTGGGATGAAGAACTCTTTTAAATGATGTTGTTTCTAAACATCATCCACATTTCACAGCACAAATCACCATCAGACAAGGTACCAAAAACTTCTAGTAGAAAACTCAGGATAATTTGAGATGAATATTGTTTGATGTGATCTATGGCAAATCTCATTAAATTATTTTTAAAGATGCAAGTACAAAGAATGCATTTAACAATTTTACAATGCAAGAGGCAAAGGTCAAACACTCCATTTGAGTGTCCAAAGCATAACTCTTAACTTGAAATTGAATGTAAAATACTGTATGCTTAGAAATTCACCACATTCATATTGGGGGGGGGGGGGTGAAAAGAGGGCAGTGGTCTTAATTCATTAAGACAGATTAATGCCCCCACAACCCCACCCTCCCAATTGCATAAATGCAATTATTACTTTCCTTGATTGGCTGCCAACATGATATAAGTCTAAGACAAGTGAACATTTTCTATCGAGACAGAACAATAAACGGGTTTCCTTGAATGCAGTGGTTCAGGAATCCAAGTTCCTGACCCCAGATGTTTTACTAGTAGTGCTCCATGCAGTGGGGAACAATCCGAATGACATCTGCTGAAATATGGGTGATCTACGATATAATTGGTTCTGCATCTGTGACGGGAGTAAAACTCCTAAGCCCCACAAAAATCAAGATTAATTACCGATTAACATACCAAAAGGGAACAGTGCGATACAGGTGGTGCGACAAGTTCGCTCCCTTTTGCAAACTTGTGATTAAGCAAGTTAGTTCTGAGGTCATGTTGAGCCTGATGCATCTTCCAAGGCACTCTCGCTGGGAAAATGGGGAAAGGGCTACTCAACATTTTCACTGCAGACTTTAGACTTCCATAAACAAATGCTAGACAGCCCAGGGGATGGGTGGGGAGAAGAGACATGTTAAGAAAGGGGCTTTAGAGCCCAGTCTTGACAGTGAAGGCTACCTGTGTTATATGTGGATACAGAATTACTTATTATTCATCCCACACTGAGTATATTAAAAAAGCACTTCAGATTATATCAATTAGTTTTTTACTCTTCTTTCCATACAAGGGGGGTGGGGGGTGTTAGACATTTACACAGTTGCAATCACACTGTGCAATACACAAACAGAATTCGGTAGCATTTGTAAAACCCTGGAAATGAACTGTTACCCCTGCCCCACCCCCCAAATCAGTACTTATGGTTATCACAAAGGAAAAAGTGCCAAATGTAGTTAAACCAGAAGTGCTCTGGGATCTCCAGGTGCCGTGATCATCATCCCTGCTTCTCCAACATGCCCCCAAGCTGCCGCCTTCTCAGATGCTCACAAAGTGTTCAAATTCGGACAAACAAAGGCCACCTTCTGTTTTGTGAGACAAATAGTGTGTGGATTTAATTTACTAACACGTGACCATTTTGATAAAAGAATAGGGGTTCTAGCTGCAGAAATGTAAGTTTAGTCCAGAAATCAACATATTATGCCATAGTTCCTAATTTCCTAATTTGTTGCATCTGTACTTTTTTCTAACGGGATTGAGAGATGCTACACGTAGGCGATGAACTCCTTCCATACTAAGGAGGCCATTCCCTCACATACTAGGAAAGGGGCATACTGGGGGGGGGATTATTCCCAGTATAAATTCTCTTTTGAAAATGTCTAATTTCAGTATTGTATTGATTGGGTTTGGTTTACCCATGGTTACGCATTTAGGTGACATCTAGTACTCTGATTATGCAGACAGACATTCCATCTAGAATGTTTCTAGCCCCTACGAAACAACAATATGAAAATGTTTATCTTCTTGCAATCTGCCAACTAACGTCTCCAACTAATTTGGAAACCACAGGGAGAGTAATTTCTATTAAAGCAGAAATGCAGATCCTCTAGAGCAGGGACGCCCAACATGGTCTCTGCAGGCGCTATGATGCCCACTGATACCTTTCCCAGTGCAGAAGAGTTTTTAGAAAGTGGGCGGGGCCAGGTGGGACCTGCCCAGCAGAGCTTCTGATTGGCCACTGGAAATTTGATTCACCACACAGATTAAAAAAAAATGCTGCAGTTAAATATCTAAAAGCCATTAGTTATAAAGAAAATATATATAAATTATTCTATAGATGGCACTGGTCACCCAACAAGTTGCATAGATGTTTTAAATCAGTTTCGAGTCTTTGTTGGATGTGTGGGAAAAATATTGGCACTTTGTACCACATGTGGTGGTCGTGCAAAGTTGTTAGAAAGTATTGGGAGATGGTTAACAATATGATTTTTGAAATTACGGATCATGTTATGGAACTAAACCCAGAGACTTTTCTGTTGAATATATTTCCGAACGAGGTATCGACTTTGGACACAAAGCTTCTATCACTCATCGTGACTGCAGCACGCACTCAACGGGCAAGATTGTGGAAGAGTGCTGATCTACCGAAAAAAGAGGACATCATTACCAAACTAAGGGAATGGGCAGAGCTCGATAGACTTAGTTATTTGACGAACCCGGATAATAAGCAAGACTCTTTACTTGTATGGTCGAAATTTATGAATTGGTTAGGAGAACATTAGTGCTCATATACTCTATGATATGTTGGATATAATAAGGTTTGTACAACGTGGTACAACTTTGAAAATGTTAATAAAATTTGTTCAAAAAAAAAAAAAAAGTAATTTGATTCACCACACAGATTCAAAAAAAAATGCTGCAGCTGCCACCACAGCACAAGGATCTTCAATTCATGACTGAAGGTAAGCTGTATGAAAGAAAATACTTTTAAATAACATATTTATTTTTAAAGGCATGCTGTTAAGTACATTTGTGATGGGGGGTTTTGCCACAAAGTTTAAGACACACAGTCCACACTGTCACTTTTGTCGCTCATTTCTCCCTATTGCTTTGGGTTCGTCCCCCTTTTCCACACGTGCTTTGCTCCCTCTGCGACTACTAGAGAGAGCAAAACATATGGGGGGTGGGGGAACCTGAAGCAATAGGGAGAAATGAGCGACAAAAGTGACAGTGTGGACGGGGCCATAATAAACGGTCCAATATTGACTTTATATAAAAGAGAGACTGAATACGGCAACAAACCTCAACCTTAATCAGCGAATGACTTGATTCTATTATACAAATTGGGAATTAAGTTGGAGACAGAAGTAGTTATCTAATACCAAACAATTACTACCACATGACAAGTATAAGCCTGGTTTTTCCTTCAGCTGGACTGCTCCTTCCTTCTCTTTCCTTCTCTTGGGTGTGGAGCCAGTATTGAAGGCTTCCTGGTTTGAAAGAAACTACAGTTTGCTGAGAGATGCTAATCAGCTGTTTAAAAATGCAACTTAGAGGATTCTAAACATTTGTCAGTACGAAATAATTCACATTTTTAAAAGGACCTCAGTTCAGTTTGTCACAGTTGTCATAACATGCTGAAGTTTTTTCCCACCAGAAAGTTTAACAGCAGCTCCAGGTGCAAGCGAGGAAGGAGAAGCAAGAAGCACACCACACCGGCCATGAAGCAGGCCCATTCTCACAATAAACAAAACAGATTTTTTTTTCATTATGTCTGAAGGCAACCAACAAGTCTACGACTTTTTTCAAAACCAAAAGGTGGATTCTGTGCCATAAATAGTTCTGTAGAAAAAAAACTGTTGGTGGGAGAAGATTTACTCATCACATTGCTGCTCCCTGACTTCGTTCTGTAATTGTGAATGCAAGAAAACGTGTCCTTGGAGACATGCACAATGTTCCTCACCAGTTAGCTAAATGGAAGTTCATCAATTATATTTCCTAAGACCAGGAAAGAAGAGCATCTAGTCTGATATTCATGATCCCCTACCTACTATTTAAGAAGTGTAGAGATCAAGGTATACCTTGAAAGGAAGATGGAAAAGACTGGGGGTAGAGTAGGGTTGCCATCCCCCAGGTCCTGGCGGGGGTTCCCCCCGTTTTGGGGGCTCCAATCCACCGCCTGCCAGCTGGCCAGCAAGAGGAAGCCCTGCCCCCAGCCCCACCTTCAAGCCTGACCACCGACAGCCACCTCTCTCCCTCCCCTCCTGCAAGGTTTAAAGGGCACATCAGCTGATTGGCGGGAGCACGTGGCCTGCCGGTCAGCTGGAGGGCCCTTTTAATCTTGCAGGAGGGGAGAGGAGGGAGAGGGGTGCATGCCACCCCCCACTTCTTCTCAAAAGCATTTAAAGGATCCCTTTAAATGCTTTTGAGAAGAAGCGGGGGGCCCCACGCACACCTGCACGCCAAGCCGTGAATCTGTGGCTTGGAGTGCTTTGGGATGAAAGCGGGGGAGGGGGGGTGCCTGCAATCCAAGCCGCGAATTTGTGGCTTGGAGTGCAGGAGCTGGTCGCCAACATGATGACGTCACTTCTGTGTGATGTCATCATGTTGGGGCTGTCCCCGCCTCCCCTGGAACGCCCCCCTGAATCCCCTATTGGGGACTTGGAGGGACCTGGCAGCCCTAAGATGGAGGGAAGGGGGCTGATGAAGAGAAGGAAGGAAAAGGAGACTAGAAGGCTAGATTATGACCTAGAACAGAATATTTAAATTGGAGAGAAGGAATAATGTATTTCTGCATGCAAAAGAGAGGCATTCAGGAGTGTTTATAGGGGAGAGGAAATGCAACCTGGAACATGATCTAGTAAGATGGTGCTTTAGGGAGAGATACGGAGGTGAAGGAAGTCAGAAAGAACATTCAGCTATATTCAGGAGTGAAGCCCTTCCTGCAGTTAGCCCTCTTTGCTCTCATCAGTCCTCAAGGAATAAATCCTTATGGTTGCATCCATACAGGATTTCGTGCTGCTGCTTTGGAAGGCAATAAAAAGAGAAACTGGCCTGTTAGTGCAAGATGGCATCATCTTCATTACCACCCACACCCCAGATTCAGAGCTCTACGCAGCAGAGTCCACTGCCCTGTTCACCCTCAACTACTAGGGACAGAGGAACACATTTTTCTAGGGGACTGAAGTGTGAAGAAAGGACTATTTGAGAGAAAGCACTGTATTAATAGTATGAAGAAATGAGATACTGACTGCACCTAATATTCAAGAGAAACAGACAATAATTACCTCTGGGTATCTCACATTTAAGCTCGGTTATATTTAGTAAAGAATTCCAAGCAGCAAGTGACTTCAAGGCTGCGGTCACACGGCAAGCTAATTGCGATTTGTTCTCGCTATAGATTTGATTGGGAATATTTTTTTTTTCAGGTTGGGATCATCACACATTCCTCCCCGAACCGCAAGCATTGCGCGATAAGGCTCTGGGCCCCGTCTAGATAGTGATGCAAGGTTTTTTTTTTTAAAAAAAAAAATGCTTTGCGCATGCACATATGCACATGGCCGAATCACTGCCCCCACCTGGACTCACAGGTTGTTCCCCCCAAACAGCAAACAAATAATAAATAATAAATGTTAGATGCTTTTCTGTTTTGCTTGTGGAACAGTTTGGAGTAAGTTGATTCCCTAAGTATTTTTTTAAAAAATGTATACGTTCCTAGGCTTTATCTTTTAACTGAGGGCCCCCTGGAAACAGCGCCAGCAGCTCAAAGGAGCAGAAAGTCTCAGTGTTGTGGGGAGAGCTGGGGACCAAGGGGCGGCTGGGGGAGGCTTCACCTGGGAAGGTGGCGTTGGCTGCCCAGAGCACAACAGTTCCTCCACCAAACCAGCATCGCGCAGCTGGCACAGGTCGTGAGGACCCAGGGTGCTGGCCACCTCCGGAAACTCAACCACCCGGTCCACCTTGGTCATGGCCTGTGCCAGGCTCTGGTGGCACTGGGCCAGCAGCTCCTTGTGCTTGGGCTCCATGGCGCAGTGCCACCAGCCCACCAGGTGGGCAGAATGCAGCCAGCCCCTGTGTCTCTCTCCACCGCCCACCCGCCTGCCCGCCCACTCCGTACTTTCTTCCCCGCCTGCCCAAGCAACTTTCCGCACCACCTCTTGCTGTCCGTCTACAGACAATGGGACCAGCCCTGGCGCGATGTGGCTGGCAAGCTGGGTGTGCTCCCCGGCACCGGGGGCTCCCTCCCTCCCTCCTAATGCCACAGCTTTAGGGACTCCTGGGGTGGGCAGGACCACAACCTCGATGCCTGGCAGAGGAACAAACCCAAGACAGTGAACAAGATAAACCCCCAATGTACTACCAAGCGCTGGATATGTGCACTTGAACGTTTAAATATTGAATTTATTCAGTGCAGGATTGCTCATGCACTCAAAGGTGGAAGCTGGAGGGGACCACATTGCGCGAAGAATGGTCAGAGTACCTAATCACAATCATGCGAGAGGTGGCTCTCCAGATCAGCGAATCGCAGATTTGATTTTCCCAGTGTTGGAAAACTCACTAGGGAACCCGGAGGATTATGCGACTGAGCCCGCTTCAGTGTGGGAGGCAGATGCAGCTGTCTGATCAGCAGTTTTAAATGCAAAAGGGAACAGTGGTGAAACCCAATCAAAATGACCGTTTGACCATAGCCTAAGACTTAAAAAAAGAAACAGAGAGGATATTCTATTTTAAGAATGATGGAGAAAATATATGAGAATGTCAATTACATATGCTGATGTTTTTAAAAGGCTAATGGGACTGTTTTCTATATACAGTCTGAACATGTGCAAAACTACTGAAATCAATAAATAAACCTAATAAAACAGCAACAGGCTCAGAAGAGTTTTAAAAGTCTGTAAACGCTAAACACAAATACTCAGCAACAAATACTCATAAAAGAGTATTGTTGACTAAGTAGCCTTGATTACCAGTCACAGAATTATAGAAACATAGAATTAGAGCATTATGCTCACGAGTGAATTAATTTCACTAAACTAGGGAAATTTTCCTGCAGTGTAAAAGTGGTAGCCTTTTTTCCAATTTAAGAACAGAGCAATGACAATGGAAAACATTAGGTAAGAAATATTAACATTGATTTTGACCTATTTGGAGTATTTAAGATTAGTTTAGTCTCTCTGTCTGTGTGTTCCAGTTATACTATATTTAATTATTTGCATTTTATATTCTTTTATACTTTTTAATAAAATTAAAATATTATAGAAAGAAAGGAACATTGGGGGAACTTGTGAACCCCTCAGTAAACTTCTATACCTCTACTCTCAATTGTAGACTACACATATTACTCGCTGACCTCGTTTCCAAAAACAACAACATGACAACATCTCCGTATTAAGTCTGAATTGCTCCAATACAAAACGCAGCAAAAACTTTCACAGATGAGATAATTTTAAGGGAGCATTCCGCTACAGCTCGCATGAGTAATACAGTTTAACACAATGCAGATATTCAAACCCTTTGTGTGTATTAGGGGTTTAGGATCACACCACACATGCTTCATAGCATACCTGTCCTAGTTGGGGCAGCCTAAAACAAAACAGAGGGATTAAATCCAGTCTGCACAACAAATCCATGGATTTCATTTTATAGTGATTATATTGATGCATGGGTTTAAACTGCAGTGCAGAGGAAATATATGGATATTTTAAGGACACACACATACTTAAAATGAGCAAATTTAAACTACAGGATGTGACCGTTCCTAGGACAAATTATATTCCTAACCATTAGCACAAAGTCACCAATGAAAGGCAAACAAAACTAGTATATCGACAGGATCTTCATTTAGATTCTTAAAATTCCCCATAAAATTCTTGAATCCAACTGGATGCATAAGCCTTTAGGAGGGGATCATCATCAGCTTTGAACAAAGAGGTACTCGATTCTTCCAAATCTTCAGCAGCTCTGACCATGACTTTGGGTTTACTTTTACCCTGTCAACAAAGACTGCCAGAAATCTGCAGGGTACAAAACAGCACATCTAGTGTGTGTCCTCTAGAGTGCGCCCAGTACAGCCTGGGCCAGCCCTACGGATGTTGTAGTGTCAATGAAACCCTGAGCTGACCTGACAAGGCAGCCAAGAATTAATACTGCAGTTCCCCAGAACAAACATTAAATCCAAGCCAGTTTTCTACTGGGTCAACCAGGGCCTACACCAGTAAACTAGAGCTGAGGACAGACTGGCAATCTGCCCTGGGATAGGTCCGCATGGGAAGCGGGGGAAGGGAGCCTGTTCAGACATGCGCAGCTGTCCTTCGGCTCCCTTCCGCACTTACCCGCTTTGAAGCCAGTTTTCTTGCGCTTTAGAAGGACACCGGGAGAAACCGGTGTCCAGAGGCCGTCTTGCGCTTGCCTCCCGCTTCCAGGCAGTGTGAACCAGAAGAAGGTGGGAGGCAAGCGGAGGCGGCAGTGCGAATGCGGCGTTTTGCCAGTTTGCGCATGAGCGCTCATGCGCGACTGTGCATATGAGCACATGCGCACATGCGCATATGAGCGCATGCGCACATGCGCAAATTGCCGAAACAGCCCTATCACGAGCTGTGGAGGCTGGCCCACCTGGGGCCACTCCGCAGCAGTCTGAACACTCTGTAACGGCATCCTTGCGCAATACCCTGGCCAATGTGGACAGCCAGCCCCGGGGGACTTTTCCCCCCACAGCTTTTGCCTCCGGATTCATCCCACTCCAGATTGCCAGTCTGTCCGCAGCCTAGGTCAAGCAGCTAGAGCCTTAACACGTTCCTGATTTCTAGTAGAAGGTACATTAAATAAGAACTGGCAGACTTTAGCATCAGGAATCCATGGAAAAAGAGAATCACAGATCACGTCCAATATGATCAGGTTCAAACATCCTTTAATGGTTCCCTAAAGCTCTTTACTAGGTTATCTGTTTTTCCTAGCAGTATCTAAAGCCTGGCTAGTGACAGTAGGTGATGTCTGAATAACCAAGTTAAGGGTAGGTTACCTAAGTGTCAGTCCCACAACACCACCTTCATCCATCAACCACTCTCCTTCTGTTAGCCAAATTGCTTTGATTTACGTTTAGCCATTGGCAAAATACACGGGTTCTTGCCAACTATACCAGGGTCCCACCCCTCCCGGGAGTTCTCAAGGAAAGAGGCACGTGAGGCAGATAGCAAGTTCAATGCAGTTTACTGGGCAATGTTGTTCAATCACACCAAAAACGTAATCACACACACACTCACACAGGCCTAAGGAATAAAGACAGAAAGTAGCACGTTTGCATGAGCAGGAATTCGTTGGTGGGGAAGCAATACGTTACCTAGAGATGCGTGGTCCGACCGAAGGAAGAATTGGATGGGGTAGGAAAATATAGAAAAATATGGGAACACGAGGCTCAAACCTGCGAGACCATGTGGTTCTCTTGGATCGCGAGTCCAGAGAGTTAAAGATAGAGGCAAGGGTATTGGTATAGGAAGCTGGGCATAAGGGGTAGTAAAGCAGATAGGGGACGATGGCTCAAGAGACGGAATGCCTCTGTGCAGGGTCTTTTATTAGGTGGTCTTGGGGGCAGTCACGCTAACCACATCTCACTAACACACCTACTAGGCGGTCCGTCCCTTTCTGACCTTGTCATAGGTTAAAGGTGGACAAAAGGAGGAGGGCTGTGGGGTGGACAATATTGCAGAAACTGAAACTAAACAGGAACTATACACCAGGGTGAGGTCCAATGACTCACCTGGCCACTTATATTGTTAGTTAATGGCTCTGGCCGACTGGTTGATGGCTCGACCATCAGTTGCTAGGTAACCACGTTAGCATAATTCATTTAGGTACGTTGGAGGGGGAAGGGGTTGACCAGCGTGGTGCGACAGAAAGAAACCTCATGGCAGAAGGAGTCTTTTGTCTTTGTCTCAGGTGAACTGTCGAGGGTGTCAGCCTCCTGGCATGGGCTGGAGCTTTCCCCTATAATGGAGAATGCACATGGCCCTTCCAATATGGGCAACCCAAGTTCAAGCTTATGAATGTCAAAATCCATAAGAGCACTAGAAGTGCTTTGCTGGCCAACAATTCTCAATCCCAGTCTGAAGGTTTTCACCTATCAGATGTAACTTTCAAATACAACCAGGTTATCCAAAGCTAGGCAAAGCACTCAACTGCTAGAATTTTGTTTTCATCTACCAGTCCTAGTCATTTGTGGGGAACAGCAAGTACCACTGACAATGACAAACACTGCTGTATTGACTCTCACAGTGACAACCCAGAAACTTACTTCAAGAGCTCCCATGTCTCTGACCTATGCTTTCTGAAATCATTTTAAGTAGGCCAGGAGTCCAACTGAATGGTGCAGAAGGACCAAAATAGTAGGGTTATAGTATTTTAACTTCTCCCAAACAGTATTTCAGTCATTCCAGAAGTGACAGACATTAATTGGAAGCAGCTGCAGGGCGAAAGTAACTACCTCTTGCAAAATGATGCATTCTTTCATAGATAATTACATATACTTAGGTGAATCAATAATTTGGGCAATTTATAATTTTTTAAAAAAAACTTTTAGGACGAAACAAGTCAAGACAGGCGTCATGCCTTTACTAAAAGAGTTGTATAAATACCGATCTGGTCCAGTTGTGAAAGGAAACATCTTTTTTAAAGAGGGGGAGACACTAACAATGGCAAAAAGATACATAAACAAAGACATGAATTTGGTAAAAGAAAGCAGCCAGCAAAGGAACCTATTTTCACCAGATCTATACTACTGCATTTAAACTGGTGTCTGCCGCCACCCAATGTTAAAGCTTCTTTCAAATCAAAAATGGAAGGAAGCATTTCGAAGCATTCAGCCGAATCGGGCATAATCAATTTCGGGAGAAAGACTCCCGAACGTCAATTTCGGCAGTACCCGCGGATTCCGAAGTCATTCAGCCGGCCGAATGTCAATTTTGGTCCCATTATACCCTATGGGCCATTATAGTCAATGGCAAACATATAGGGCAATTGTTTTGGCTCAGGGGCCACTTTGTGGGAGCGGAGGTTAGCGGAGGGCCGCACTTTTAAAATGAATGCTTACTTTGCATTACTTAACTTTGCATTTCAGAAAAGGTATAAATTGATTCATAAAAATCAATAAATATAAATTTAAATAGTGGTCGTTTTATTCAATTTATTTATTGTGCTAATTTCATATCATCTATAGCTGCAAGCACATTTAATTTTAGAATCAGTTTAATGAGACAAATGTACCCTATCACACTTTTCTACAATTTTTTGGAAATCGGGAGTGAGATTGCTTGTTGAGATTCTCATCACAACCTGCAAGTTAATGTCTGTCAAAGAGCATCTATATTTACTCTTGTTAATCTTCATGTCTTGGCAGGTCGCAAAAAACTCTGTGGAGGGCCGCATGTGGCCCGCGGGCCACCATTTGCCCACCCCTGACATAGGGTATATTCTGGGGGATGGAGGGGAAGGGGGTTTGAGGGAAAGGCTCCAAACTTGCAAGGTAGCTGCTGGAGCCTCTCCCCCAATTTCTTTGGAATATGGGGTTTATGTGGGGAGAGGCTCCCGAAGCTACCCTGAAAATTTGGAGCCTCTCCCTCAAACCCCTTCCCCCACCACCACCACCACTAACAGCACCGTGGGAAAAAAGTAACTTTTTCCCCACCATAGAGAACAATAGAAGGGATGGAGGCAACCTGTTTGGGGGCCTGTAGAATTGGACCCCCTGGTCCAATCTTCTTGAAACTTGGTGAGTATTTGGGGGAGAGGCTCCAGCAGCTACCCTGCGAGTTTGGAGCCTCTCCCTCAGACCCCCTCCCCTCCAGCCACTTTTCGGGCTGCCACCAAATCAGATCAGAGAATTTGATTCGTCCTGCGGCTTCCCGAAAGGGGGCCAAATGGGCCATTTTCGGGGGTGCATTTGGTTCGAATGAACTGAATACACATCCCTACTCTGAAACCCAAAAATTTTCTTCGTGCCCAGTTTTTAAAAAATGTGAATAATTCCCCGAAGGGAAAGTTTTGCACTCATAGACATTACTACACAACGGCCACATATGCAGACGCTAGTGCCTGAATTGCTCATAGTCACATAGTCACACTTGTTATATAAATTTAAAGTACGGACATTGCTACTTCAGTTAGATCGCAAGCCTGTATAACTTTGGCTAATCTTTTCTGGAAGGCACTTCTTTCTGTGGAAGAGATGTGGTATAATGGTTAGAGTGACGTATCTGCTTACTTCTTTCAGTTGTGCAACCCTAACTGTACACTGCCACAGTCTGGTAGAAAAAGTACTGTATTTCATTAATACAGTTTCAAAAGGAGAGGGTTCTGTAGCCTATCCTTGTTGCAGTGATGAGAACAGGCTGTTTGTGGCTCTGCTCCCCAGGTTATGAGTACCAGCAGGATCCCTGTGATCATGGTGCTGTAAGATTCTTCCAGTGTAGATGTCAAGGGAGCACTGACACTATATTTACAAAGGAGTTCAGCACAGCATTTCCTCACGCTTTAAGCTTGTACTATACCAGTATTAATATGAGATGCTTTAGAAATGCTGGTTGAGATTCAGCATTAAATTAGTTCGTTCTTCTCCGCTGCTGCAGCCATGTTTCTTGAACGGTAAATATTTCTTTTTCCCCTTGGGAAAGAAATATTTCCACGGTGCTAACATTTCCAGAAAGTTTATGGCTGAGGACAGACTGGCAATCTGGAGCGGGATGAATGCGGAGGCAACTGCTGCGGGGAGAAAACCCCCCGGGGCTGGCTGTTCACACTGGCCAGTGTATTGCGCAAGGATACTGTTACGGAGCGTTCAGACTGCTGCGGAGTGGCCCCAGGTGGGCCAGCCTCCGCAGATCGTGATAAGGCTGTTTCGGCAATTTGCACATGTGCACATGCGCTTATGTGCGCATGTGTGCATGAGCGCTTATGCGCAAACTCTGGCAAAACGCCGCGTTCGCACTGCCGCCTCCGCTTGCCTCCCACCTTCTTCCGGTTCACACTGCCTGGAAGCGGGAGGCAAGCGCAAGACGGCCTCCGGACACCGGTTTCTCCCGGTGTCCTTCTAAAGCGCAAGAAACCCGGCTTCAAAGCAAGTAAGTGCGGAAGGGAGCCGAGGGACAGCTGCGCATGTCTGAACGGGCTCCCTTCCCCCACTTCCCAAGCGGAACTGTCCCGGGGCAGATTGCCAGTCTGTCCTCAGCCTACATCTCTTACTCCAGTGACGATAATTTGAATATGTAAACTGGGAAAAGGGGACAGCATGAGGTCTGTCATTCAATTTTCATCTTCTAATAAATGAGCCCCATGCACATAGCATGGATGGATAAACAGAACGGAAACATCTTTGTGAAGGTATGGCATATTCTTTCCATCTTCACACAAACACATACCGAAAAACCTTCTCAATTCTAATCACTGTTGCAGAAATAGGTCTAACTCACCCCTACGCGCTTGAAAATGAACCTCTGATGTCTCCTTCACCACACCTTCTACCCCCTACTCCAAATTATTTTTAGCCCCAATAACACCAATTGTTTATGTAACTGGAGAAGAGACAGCCCCTCTTCTTCCCAAGTGATTTAAAGTCCTCCAGTGCTAAAAGTAAAACAGAGAGAACAAAGAGATTAAAATATTAATCATCTTGTGGAGCATCCACTGGGAATAACTGAAAAATGTAGCGCTTTGCAATGTGTTGGCCTCATTTCCTTGCTATTCCTTGCTATGCACAATGAGACTCCCTTTCCTGCACATATGGAGAATACTAGAGAAAGAATTTACTTAGGGGCCATTTTCATCTATTCGGTCTTCCATCTGCATTTATTACATTCTCCATGTCAAGAGAACGGGTACTTCTTACAGAATGCCTAAATTAAGCTTGACAAACTATATCCCTCAGAGATAGTAATTTTCCTACCCCATAACAATGTAGCAAAATACGAAAGAGAGAGAAAGAGAGAAATCAAAGAAGTAACTAAAATTACCGGATTAAAAATATGCTTGTCCAAGAAGCTTCAGGTCCACTTGCTGAGGCATCTGTATTAGGAGACAGAAACCTCGCAAACAGGTACCGAGCTTCAAGACTATGAGACATAATTGCTACATCCCCAACAACTATCTACAACTCTTAGACAATGTCAGCTCCTCGAACTGGAGGACACTTCAAAAGAGGACACTTCAAAAGAGAGAAAGAGCATTAGCTTTTCAGTTTGGGAGCCAGTTTGGTGTAGTGGTTAAGTGCGCGGACTTTAATCTGGGAGAACCAGGTTTGATTCCCCACTCCTCCACTTGCACCTGGCTGGATGACCTTGGGCAAGCCATAGCTCTGTACCAGCTGTTCTCTCAAGGACAGCTTGGGAAAGAGCTCTCTCAGCCCCACCTACCTCACAGGGTGTCTGTTGTGGGGAGGGGAAGGGAAAAGGAGTTTGTAAGCCGCTCTGAGACTCCCATGGGGAGTGGAGGGCGGGGTATAAATCCAATCCCTTCTTCTTCTTCTTCAGTATGCAGACTAAAGCAATTCAATGTAATGTGCTCTCTAGCCAGATGAAGTTGCATGTATGAAGTTGCATGTATGCATTCAAGGGCATAGACTTTCCAATTTCCCGGGGGGGGGGGGGTGCGGCTGGGCCTGTGCCAGAGACATTACAGGCCATTGTCTCCAGGGGAGGCTCAGCATGTCCTGGAAAAGTTTTGGGGGGGAGGGCTCCAACTCCCCAGCCCCTCTGAAGTTGACACCTATGTATACATTCTCCTATCATTTATTTTCAAGAAAGGCCTGTTGGCCAAAGCTACTACTTACGCCATCAGAAATAGCTGGTAACAGGGCATCCTATATAACAAGGCTGGCTTTTCGAATGTTTCTCAAAAGTAACATCCCCCTCCTCCATCATCCCCAATGCACAGCTGACCACTGGGCTTAAGGAAATGGGAACAAGGGAGTTTTATACAGCTGAAAATGACAGGATAATAGATTTGACAAATCAACAGCTCTGGTCGATATGGCATCCCCTTTTCCAAAGTAACCCTATAAAACAGAAGATAAATATTTTATGAAGAGTATTTTTTTAAAAGACAATATAAAAGGGTTTTGAAGGAAAATATTTGCCACTCTCCTCCTCAAAGCATTTTATTCCAAATAACCTCCACTAATTAAAGGAAAAGATGAAGGATCATATGGGGAGGGTAAGCGGTGACCGACAAATTAAGTTTGCATGGAACGGCTGTTCACTCAACCAACTATTTTTATTTCCGATAAGAATAATTAAAGGCTTCTGAATGTATAACTCACTAGTAATTCTTGGATGGAGTGCTTTTGCGCTTATTTATATTGGTTGGATATAGCCAAATTCAGCAAGATCCTAAATGAGGTTTCATAACAAGTTTAGTTCCCTTTAGTATCAGCCCAGAAGTGTGGCCTAAGAAACGGTGGAATTAAAAAAATCATTTTACCAGTCTGGTTGTTAACTTATTGTCAGTAATAACGAATATAGGTTCATTCACACTGAGTATACCGGGGTGGGCAAACTTGCTCAGCATAAGAGCCACCTAGAACAGGGGTGGCCAAACTTGCTTACCGTAAGAGCTGCACAGAATAAACATCAGATGTTTGAGAACCACAAGACATGAACAAATATTACCTGCTTTTATTGGAAGATAAGCAAATTTGCTTTTTATTAACATTAAATGAGACTGCCAAAAATAATAACAAAAGGGGTAAAAGCAGATATTGATAATGATATTAATTTGTCCAATGATATCTGTTTGCTAATGATATTTAGCTTCCCCAGCCGCCCTGCCGGGAGCCACATAATATATGTAAAAGAGCCGCATGCGGCTCCCGAGCCACAGTTTGCCCACCCCTGGAGTATACCATGGACGATAAATAACCCAATCGTGCCTACTGAGGTTCCTCGTATCTCCTGTGTCTCATTCACACCATTACCATTTGTTTTTCCCCTCTAAACTGTTTTTATTTTACATTTACCACTTCTGACAGACACATACCTTGCATACAGTTTGCTGTTGGGAAAGGATCATACACAGCAAGACACACGAACAGCATCTTTAGCATGTTCTGTATGATACTGGGGGGGTGGAAGAAGTAGAGCAAGACCTCAGCAACATAAGAAATCTGGCACCTTATTATTAAGACACTAAAACTTAAATGTTTATTGCCTACTTCATTCTTTGTATGAAACTGATCAAATCTCCAGTGTTGCAAATTTGCTCATCACACCCTCCAACACTGATCTACCCCCGTGTGATATGCACAACACAACATGTTCGACCTGAAGACAGGAGCTACCAGCTTGTCAACATAGTATATGGTACAACTCAAGAAACAGCTTTGAAAGGCTGACCTGCCCCCAAATGGGTCAACGAAGAGAAAAATTTGTATCGCTCCAGGCTGTCAAATAAAGACATATAATACTGGTTTAGTTAGCTCATTCCAACCCCATGGCTGAAGCACATTGCCTCCCATTGTATGGCAAACTGATATAAAAATCGAAGTAATACGAGCCAGGGGATTAGGTTCAAAATGCAAAGTATGGATCTTCTCCAACAGGCGCTTGGAGAAGCCTCAGTCTGGCTATGTCAGCACTTCAACTATTTTAACATTTACCAATAAGAAGTCATTGCCTATGACTAAAAAAGATGGCAAAGATATAACAAATTGTCACTGGATGCTTACACAGCTTGACCTTCTCCCATTCTTCCAACAGAGCAAGTTGAAGGGAAAAAATGACAGTGGATCATCAGCATTTTAGAAATAACAAGAAGGGGCGACCCACGATGCTCGCGGGGGAGGGGGGAGGCGCTGACAGCCATTCGGCCCGGAGCTTCTCCCTCCCTCCTGGCTCCCGGCCCGCTCTTGCCCCGCTACTTCTCCCTCCCTTCCTGTGCTGAGGAGAGATTGAAATGTCACAGCTGTTGTCTGCTGGGAGAAACGTTGCGTTTCTGTCCCCCCTGCTGCCCCTGAGCTTCTCCCTCCCTCCCTGCCTGTTCTTGTTTGTGCCTGAGTGGCGCTAGGCCACTTGAGCCCAGCATTTCGGCCCCCCGCCCTGGTGCTTCTCCCTCCCTCCCTCCCTCCCTCCCTCCCTCCCGGCCTGTTCGGGCCCAAGTGGTGCTAAGCCACTCGGACCCGGCATTCCCCCCCCCCGCCGCTTCCCTCCCTCCCACCACTCAGCCTGTTCTCATTTGGGCCCAAGTGGCACTAAGCCACTCGGGCCCAGCGTTTCAGCCCCCCGCCCTGGTGCTTTCCTCCCTCCTGGCCCGTTCTCATTCCTGACCCCCCAATCCCCTCCCCCATTCTCCAGATGGTGGCGTGACAGGCCTCGGGCCTCGCCGCACCACCTCCCACCCCCCAGACCCCATTCACTCCATGGAGGTGCAGGTGGGCCTCAGGCAAGCCTCTCTCTCCTCCCCCCTGCCCTCCCCAAAAAATGGTGGCAGCGGCAAGACCTGCCGCACACCAAGCCTCTTCCCCTCCCTCCCCCTGCCCTCCTCAACAATGGCAGCAAGGCCCGCCACACGCCAACCCCCCCCCCCCCACAGCCAAAGCATTCTCTGCACGTGCAAAGAACACCTTTACTTTTGGGGGAATTTAAATATCCCCTGAAAAGTTTTTTTTTACTTTTAGGTTTTTCTACAGACGGGGGGAGTTCCTCCCGTCTGTAGAAAAACCTCCCTGCCCCCCAGGTGCCCCCCCCCGAGCGGATTTAGGTATCCGCACAGGGGGGCGCCTTCGCTATTAGATATATAGATAAATAATACTTTGTACTGGTATAGCCCTTTTCTTAAGCACTCAAGGCACGTAAATGTTATCTCAGTAATCCCTACAATGGATTCGCAAGGCAGGCCGATATTATCGTCCCCATTAGAGATGAAAAACAGAGGCTGAGAGCAGCTCATCCAAGGCCACCTTGTTCCCCAACTCTCTCTAGTTTCCCAACTCTGTCTATGCCACATTCACTCTAATACATAAACTTATGTATGTTTGACAGACCAATAGATTTACTAGAAACGTATTCATTTTCTTCTGAAAAAGCCCATTAGATTATTCCAGTGCAGATTATATTAGACATTAGTGACGAGTTTAAAACTAAAAGTTACTTCCCTACCTCAGAAAATACATTCACTACTGAATGCATCTTAAATTATAGCCAAAAACTGGATGAGAGTATTCACCACAACACAATCCACAATAAATGCTTTTACCATTGATAAACATCTAAATGAAGTGTTCCAATTAAAAACCGACAATTAAACAATTAGTGCTAACTTATGCTTTTACCCCTGGCAAACATATTCCACAAAACATCAGGGCGGCAGCTTGACTGAATCTGTGGCAAGCAAGCTGATTTTTTTTCTTTGTTACAGTGACTAATTTTCCTTTCCCTCTATAATTACTATTAACAGGAACCATTCAAAAGCCTTCCTCCATTTGCAAAAACAAATCTCTTGCTAATGTCATTAACCATCATTGCTATATAAAGCATTTTACAGGATACAGCTGAGGAATAATTATTTTTCCCTTCCTGAACATGTTTTCGGTAGAAAGAGGCCATATAGGACTGATGAATTTAAACCAGCAACTTGTTTTGAACCCCCAATTATAGCATTCAGTTTTATTTGGAGCTGATTATGTTATTGGAATTTATTTATTTTATTTATTAATTTATGAATTCATACTTCTACCCCGCCCTCCCCGCGAATGGGCTCAGGGCAGCTTACAATATGGCACACAGTGCCTAGTCAAAATTAAAACAACTTAAAACATTTTAAAATACAACAAACAACATAACATTAATATATCCAATTCACAATAAAAGTTTGCAGATAAAGTGCTCGCATTGATGTTAATAATCAGCATTCATAATCAGCATTCAGATGGCGATCAGATGTCTTCTTACAGTTACCCTTCGTGCCCCTTTCCAGGGCCGTAGTCTGCCCCCCAGCCCGGGCTTCACTCAGGGCCGGCTCCCCATCACAGATGTTACTGGCGATGGTTGATAGTAAATAGTGGGGGGGGGGGGGAGGTGGCAGCTCCTAATCATAGGCCTGGTGGAAGAGCTCCATCTTGCAGGCCCTGCGGAATTGCATAAGCTCCCACAGAGCTCTGATCTCCTCCGGGAGCTCATTCCACCAGAGAGGAGCCACCACCGAAAAGGCCTTGGCCCTTATTCCAGCTTCTTTTAAATATACAGTAAGAATTCTTTTTAAATATACAGTAAGAAATGTTTAGGTCCCCAGAAACTCAAACACAAAAGGCTGAACCCAGCCAGCTTTTTCATTCAGTCTCACCTAATTCTCCTCTTTACACCAGCCCATCACACCTGACTTTCACCCATACAGGTCCCATGACTCCAGGTGTAGCCTTTTGGTAATCAAAGGGATCCTCTCGTCTCCCTTTTTCATCAGCAGAAAAGCTGATTGGGTCAAAACTAAAAATCTTCTAAATCTCCCCCCCCCCCCCCCCCGAGCTAAAACAAGTGGACAGCCACCGTTTAGAAACATGGAAAAACATTCACAGCTTGACCAAGTCATAGGAGTCAGAGATCCAAACTAGTCCTTGTCCCTAGTGTTACAAATCACCAGATCTAAACTTTCTGATGGCCTAGGTGTATCGCTTAATCCTGAGGATTACCTAATGGTATCATCAAAGCAGAAGACATGAAATTTCTTTTTTTTTTTAACAAACTTTTTATTTTTGCTCTCTTTCATTATCTTACACATTGTTATCAATGTTATCTCAACAATAATTCATGTATAACTGTGTATCTTGATTATATAATAAGCTTGTGGTTTCCCACCCCCCCGGCACCATTATTCCATTCATTGTAATTAACAAAATTTATAAGTATTATCTCTTACATGTAACATTTCTGCTTATAATGTGTAATATCATATTTATAATAATAACCTTACATCACATACAAATATCATTGTTTCCAGACTGCTTACAAACATTCCCTATATTCCCCTTCAGAAGTTAGACAGTGTAAAAATGTTATTTTTCATGCCCCAATATTGTTCGAAATAGTCTTTCAAATCTTTCCATTCTTCTAAGAAAGTCTCTGAGTCTCGATTGTTCAATTTTCTAGTCCGCTTATCCATTTCGGCCGTATACAACAGTTTTCTCAACCATTCCCATAACTCGGGAGTTTTCTCACATTTCCAGTTCTGAGCATAAACCATCCTTACTGTTGTCACCATATACCATATTAATGTCCTTTCACTTACATTTATATCTTCTAGTTTAAGTCCAAGCATCAACATTTCAGGCAATTTCTTAAAAGTACATTTTAAAAAATTTTAGAAGACATGAAATTTCAAGCTTGTCTCTAGCTCAAAGTTCAGCTGGCTAAGTTTGTGAAAGTTTATATTTAAAAATAAGACACTGGGCAGGTACCACAAGCAGACCTTGAAACAGCCTGCTGGTACACTTACCCGTAAAGAGATGTCTCTAAAGGAAGCAACTCAACCTGTTTTTTCAACTGGTAAGCATCAGCAGATCTTCTTACAACCTGCTTACCTGCCACTCCAGGGCGCCTACTTAGGCAAACGAAATTGCTCATGAGGACAGCATCATGTCCCCGAACCCCATTCCGCTGCCACCTCCAGAACCTACTCTTGTTGGCTTGCCAGCACGTAACCTCAGGGATTTCTTTGTAATTCCCTTTGCACAAGGACTGGACATGCTGGGCAAGAAAGGGCAACATTTGTACTTTAAGGGAGCTCTGTCAGCACGGATGCAGCTGAACATGGCAAGTAATGTTCCCACCACATGGTCTAGTCTGTCCGTCCGTCCATGGCTAAACCTATTTATTTATTTATTTATTTATTATATTTGTGTCCCGCCTTGCCAGCGAACCGGCTCAAGGCGGCTAACAGACATAAAATACCCTCAAAGGTTTACAATATAAAAACACAGATTAAAACACAACCATATCCTACCCAAAAACTCTAAAAGATGGCAACTTCAGTTATACAGAATCCTCCTGGCGAAGAAAGATAATGAGGGGGTGCGGCTAACAGGACCAGGGCGATATTGCAAAACCATCCCCCCCCCCCGGTGGCAGCCCCTAGTTGAAAGCCTGGCGGAAGAGCTCCGTCTTGCAGAAGAAGAAGAAGAAGAAGAGATTGGATTTATACCCAGCCCTCCACTCCCCAAGGGAGTCTCAGAGCAGCTTACAAACTCCTTTCCCCTTCCCCTCCCCACAACAGACACCCTGTGAGGTAGGTGGGGCTGAGAGAGCTCTTTCCCAAGCTGTCCTTGAGGGAACAGCTGGTACAGAGCTATGGCTTGCCCAAGGTCATCCAGCCAGGTGCAAGTGGAGGAGTGGGGAATCAAACCCGGTTCTCCCAGATTAGAGTCCGCGCACTTAACCACTACACCAAACTGGCCCTGCGGAACTGCAACAAGTCCCGCAGGGCCCTGATGTCCTCCGGGAGCTCGTTCCACCAGTAAGGAGCCGCCACCGAGAAAGCCCTGGCCCTGGTACAGGCCAACCGAGCGTCTTTCGGACTGGGGCGAGTCAGACGATGTTGGGTGCCTGACCCCAGTGACCTCTGGGGCCTATATGGGGAAAGGCGGTCCCTCAAGTAGGCAGGCCCCTGACCATATAGAGCTTTAAAGGTTAACACCAGCACCTTGAACCGGATCCGGTATGCTATGGGCAGTCAGACTACAGTCACTCTTGTCAGAACCCTTCCATTCAGGGAGGGAGGAAGTAATCCATTCAACAAAATGGATAAGACCCAGTTAATGCTAAAATAATAAAGATTTAGTAAGTAACTAACCCTGTAAATCAAGCTCAGAGCTTCGTAGGTAGAAACAACATTTAGGAAGCACTGGGGCAACAGCAATAAAAACTGTCTTTGGGTGCAAGATTAATACCAGCAACCAATAATGTCTCAGACACAGCAATATGCATTGTCCAAAGTATTTCCTATTACAAAACACAGTTTAAGAGTGTCCAGCTTGAGGTTTTACTTCTTAAATATTACATGCAAACATCTTTATCACCCTGAATTACTGTAAGTGACAGAGTGCAACCTAATGACTCAAGGCTTTTGTGGTTGCTGAATTCCAAGTACCCAAATAGTTCCAGTAACACCTCAGGGCACCAGCTCGCTCAAGGAGGCAGGCTTCTCTTGTTAGCTGTGTTGCAATTGTCCAGGTTGGGGTTTGGTTACACATCCTCTTGGAAAAGCATTAAGAGCCTTCCGTATTGTCACAAGCCACTTCAATGAGATCACAAGAATACAACTCCACAACTCTCAACACACACAGTCAACTCTTTGACTTGCAAGTTAGATACAGGCACAAAAGAGGCCAACATTTGCACAGGTCCTGGGGGGGGGGGGGGAGCCAGCAGTTTAAAACACAGAGAGCCAATTAACAAATTAATTAAGGAATGCCAGATTTATTTTTTTTAAAGGCACCTCTTTCTTGCCACTTGCAGCTATTCATTAACTCTGATATGAGCAGACATTTCCTAAGAGTTCACTGGCAATCTTTAAGCAGTGGCTGGACAAACCCCGTCAGGGATGCTCTAGGGTGAACGACCGAAGAAGATGGACGTCTAAAGAGAGAGCTCTTCCCCCCCTCCTGATTTTCTCTTCAAACCTCCTCTACAAAACCTTTATTTCGACTCAACAGCTTCTAATACCGGAATGGGAAAGTCTGGTGCAACTAAAAATCGAAAATCAACTGCGGCACCTCAACAACTCACCCAGTTTTTCCCTAAGGAAGACGCAAGGCCTTTGCAAGGCAGCTCTTCCCCGACCAGGCATAAAATGGCCGACGCAACTCTAGGCCCAGCTACTGAAGATGATGGGACAATCCTTTCACGACACGATTTCCTCTCGACGATCAACCATCTGGAGCAAACGATATCCGAACAAATCCATGCAGCGATAAAGCCTCTCACTGACGAACTAAAATCAATCACAGAAACCCTTTCTGAAGTGGCGCAGGCAGCTGAGTCTGCTCTGGAAAATTCCATCACATCTCAAGAAGAAATCAGGCACCTTCAATCTTATGAATCATGGTCAAGAAACAAGATAATGACGCTTGAAAACAAATTAAAAGAACGCAATTTAAAAATTCGTGGGCTGCCGGAGCAAAGCGAGGGTGAGTCTGATTTAAAACATTTATTATCGACATGGTTGACTGAGGCCTTTGAATTAGAGGGCCCCCCTGCTTCTCTTTTGGAGCATGCATATCGGGTCGGGACTAACACCAGGCGCTCAGAAACTTTTATACGTGATGTAGTAATAATTCTCAGAGACGCTTCCCTGAGGTCGGTAATTTTAAATAAGGGATGCTCTAGGCTGATCCTGCATTGAGGAGGGAGTTGGACTAGATGGTCTGTATGGCCCCTTCTGACTCTGTGGTTCTAGTATTCTTTTTATATTGTTAAACACCACAGACATTATGGGGGAAAGCACTATTGGCCTCTTTCTTTCACAGTCATGGTTTCATAAAGGCAGGCAACACGGAGTTGAATGAGCACTGCTGGCATTTTCCTTGCTACCTTCAAGGAGGAGTCATAGCAGAAGTCTTACCTACATTCAGGGGTCCCGTTGGAGCCGGAGCGCACAGGAGCGCAGCTCCGGGAGTGAGGAGCCCAGGGGGCAGGCACATGACCAAGCCCCGCCCCCTCCTCGGCTTCCCCGAGCAGTGCAGAGGCGCAGCGCCCCGGGGAAAGCCCTGCTAGGGTCTTTATTGTTTTTAACGTTTTGTTTTAATATTGATAACTTTATCATTGTTCCTTTTATGACTGTGTGCTGCTTTTTCCAGAGACTTGCTCAAGGGGGCATATACATTTTCTAACTATACCATTTTTTTATCTGGGCACATGGCACATAAGTACTGGAGAAATTTCACCAACCCTTCAGCAGCTTCCACCCCATCAGTTTGGTGTAGTGGTCAGGAGTTGGACTCTAATCTGGGAGAACCGGGTTTGATTCCCCACTCCTCCACAAGCAGCTGCTGGTGTGACCTTGGGCCAGTCACAAGTTCTCTCAGAGCTGTTCTCTCATGAGCAGTTCTCAAAAGACCTCTCTCAGCCCCACCTACCTCACAGGGTGTCTTGTTGTGGGGAGGGGAAGGGGAAGGGATGGGTGGTGCACATGTCCTGGGTATCTCAAGTCCACTTGAAACCTGGTGGTTTCAAGGGAGCAGGAAGAGAATGAGGGTGTGTTCTTTACGCTTCTTTTTATTGCACAAAGTATTGGATGGGGAAGGGAATGGAGAAAGAGCAGGTCAGTTTCACCCACCTGTGGAGTGGAGCCTGAGGGGTGGGTGTTGCCTTCTGACACACTTTCGGTATGTTAGGGGGGGTGGCATATGCAAATGAGTTATGCTAATGAGCTTCTGCACCTCTTTTTCTACTAAATGACCCCTGCCTACAATAGCTACTTGTACTGAACTAGGTCCTTACCATCATTAAGGAGTAAATATCAGATGTTGTTGTCCGCACCCCAGTCACATCTCTCTCTCTCTCGCTCTCTCTCTCTCTCTGTGCTGTCAAGTCACAGCTGACTTACAGCGAACCTATAGGGTTTTCAAGGCAAGAGATGTCCAGAGATGGTTTACTATTGTCTGCCACTGCATCATGATCCTGGTATTCCTTGGAGGTCCCCATCCAAATACTAGCCAGAGCCAACTCTGCTTAGCTTCTAACATCTGACGAGATCGGGGTTAGCTTGGGCTATCTCGGTCAGGCCAGTCATCTCCATTACACAGTATTATCTGGAACAGGCCTTGACTGATACACTTTCTTGGACAATGCTGGATATTCTGAATTTGCTTTGAAGATTTAAAACAGCCAAGCAATGAAAGGGAAATGGATTCCCCTTAAACGTGTGATCTTTTTGATGTTCACTTCCACAAGCAGAGAGGGGCACAGGTAGTTTGGTGTAGTGGTTAAGTGAGTGGACTCTAATCTGGGAGAACCAGGTTTGATTCCCCACTCCTCCACTTGCACCTGGCTGGATGACCTTGGGCAAGCCATAGCTCTGTACCAGCTGTTCTCTCAAGGACAGCTTGGGAAAGAGCTCTCTCAGCCCCACCTACCTCACAGGGTGTCTGTTGTGGGGAAGGGAAGGGAAAGGAGTTTGTAAGCCGCTCTGAGACGCCAAGTGAGTGAAGGGCGGGATATAAATCCAATCTCTTCTTCTTCTTCTTCTTCTTCTTCTAAATCAGGGGAAGCACTTGAACATCCATTCCCTATGGAGGGGAAAGAGTCCAAACAGCCCCATTACACTTAATTAAGGCCCAAACTAGGTGTTCAAGCTGCATAACCTGTGCCAGCACATGTCAGGCCGCACAGCTATAAGAGGCTGCGGTAGAGAGGAGAAGCCACCGACAGGACAGGGGTGCCAGACCCTACTTCAGCTGTTGCTTTTGATCCTGGGCTCGGAAAATAAACCCAGCTGGGGATGGAGAACAGGGAGCAGCAGTGTCTTCATCAAAAGTGGCGGGAAGGAACCAGAAGCCAACTCCTCCTCCATTTTAAATCACTCCCCATCTTACCCACTGCGAAGATGCACAGAATTTCCTTGTTTGTCACAACCACCTCTAAGATGGTAAATACCACAGACAGGAAGAACCGCCATCTTCTATCAGCCTGCACCACAAAGTCAGTTGACCATAATTAACAAATGAACTTGTAATGAATAGGGAGACTCAGCTGCCACTGTCAACTAGAAACAAGTTTCCAGGTGAACAGGAAGTGACTAGAAGCCCTAGGCTCCTTGGGTTCCCAGCAAGGTAAGTAGACTTCTACAAGGAGAATACAAAGGGTTTGAAAGGGGGGTTATATTAAATTATTTTTAAAGCAGTTATGAAGCCAGAATGCCAGCAGGGGGTTGGGGGCAATCCAGTGTTTTGCATGGTGTGTCACATGTATGATTATCGGCCCACTGGGCAGAAGTCTTGAGTGTGTGCCCGGTGCAATGAGCTCCTGGTTCTCGAGGAATGAGTTTGCTCCCTTGAGGCCAAGGTGGCTGACCTGGAGAAGCAGAGACAGTCAGTTAGGCACATGGAGAAGACTCTCGGGGACTTGTTAGGTATGTCCCACTCTGTATCTGGCAGCCCCGCCGCTGTCAGGTAACATGAGGGTCAGGAGGGAACAGGGCACCGTGCTGTGGATAAGGGGAATGTGCCCTCAGAAGAGACCTCTTCTACAGCTGGATTAGAATGGTTCTCTGAGACTGTGGCAAATGATAGGGACTGCCTGGCAAGGTCTCGAGGCAGCAAGAGGAAGATTGTGGGCTTAACATGTATGGGAAACGACAGATGTTTATAGACTAATGCTAGAAGTGTCCGAGGTAAAATCTGGGAGTTGGAATGCTTGGTTTTGGGGGGAAACATAGACATTGTGGGTATTTCAGAAACTTGGTGGGATGAGGAAAATCAGTGGGATATGGTGATTCCTGGTTATAAATTATATCAGAAGGATAGGGGGGAGAAACTTGGAGGTGGGGTGGCTCTTTATGTCAGAGAAGGTATACAATCCAGTAAGATTGAGAGGATAGGAGAATTGGATTCGCTTCTGGAAATGCTGTGGGTTGAATTAGTGGTCCCAAAAGGAAGCTTAACATTGGGAGTTTGTTATCGCCCACCAAATCAAAAGATAGAGGAGGATTATAAAATGATGAATGAATTGAAGATAGCGGCTAGACGAAATAACTGTGTTGTAATAGGTGACTTTAACTACCCACACATTGATTCTCCTGCCTAGCAGCCTAAATTTTTCCTCCAGGACCTCACGACTACATTTCCCCACATCGTTGGTGCCAACATCATTTCAGCCTGCTCAGCCTGGAGGAAGTCAACAGATTGCTCGTAGTTGTACGCCTAACCACGTGCAGCCTGGATCCGTGCCCTTCCTGGCTCATTAAAGCTGGCCATGAAGGGTTTCGAGGTGCCCTAAGGGAAATCATCAACAAGTCCCTTGTCGAGGGGCAGTTCCCAGGGACACTCAAGGAAGCGATGGTCCGCCCTCTCTTGAAAAAAACATCTTTGGATCCGGCCAAATTGGCCAACTACTGGCCGGTTTCCTATTTCCCCTATTTGGGCAAATTAATTGAGAGGGCGGTGGCGATACAACTACAGGGCTTTATGGATGACACTTCCATATTAGATCCCTTCTAGTCCAGCTTCCGCCCAGGGTATGGGACAGAAACAGCACTGGTCGCTCTGACGGATGTCCTCCGGAGGCATCTGGATTGGGGCGGTTCAGCGGTACTGTTGCTGTTAGATCTGTCAGCTGCGTTTAACACAGTCAACCATCAGTTGCTGACCCACCGCCTCACCGACATAGGGATTCAGGGACTTGCCCTGCAATGGCTTGCTTCCTTTCTCCAGGGTCGGGGACAAAGGGTGGTGCTAGGGGATCAGCAGTCCAGGAGACACCCACTGGAGTGCAGTGTGCCTTAAGGGGCAGTGCTGCCCCGATGTTGTTTAACATCTACATGCGCCCCCTTGCCCAGATTGCTCGGAGGTATGGGCTGAGGGGTCACCAGTACACTGATGACACCCAGCTCGATCTGATGCTATGCGACCAGTTGGACTCCAGACCGGAAGATCGAGACCAGGCACTGCAAGCCGTGGCTGGTTGGCTTAGGCTAAGCCAGCTGAAGTTGAACCCGACGAAGACGGAGGTCCTGTGCCTGAGTCGGGGTGGCTCGGGGTTGGGGGTCCCACTCCTGGCCTTTGATGGGGCACAACTGGTGCCAGCGTCGGAGGCTAGGAGTCTGGGAGTGCTCCTGAATACCTCCTTAACAATGGAGGCCCAGGTAGCAGCCACTGCTAAGTCAGCCTTTTACCACCTTCGGCTGATTCGGCAGTTAGTTCCCTTCCTTGGCCGCGATGACCTGGCTACAGTGATCCATGCAATGGTCACCTCAAGATTAGACTACTGTAACGCTCTCTGCATGGGGCTGCCCTTGTTGCAGATCCGGAAGCTGCAGCTAGTGCAGAATGCCGCGGCCAGGCTATTGATGGGTCTCCTGAAATGGGAACATATCCAGCCTGCGCTGAAGCCACTGCACTGGCTGCCAAAAGCATACCGAATCCACTTCAAGGTGCTGGTGCTTACCTTTAAAGCCCTATATATGGCCAGGGTCCAACATACCTGAGGTACTGCCTTTCCCCGTATATACCCCAGAGAGCACTGCGGTCAGGGGCGCAACATCGCCTGACCATTCCAGGCCCCAGGGACACCATACTTGCAGCCACTAGGGCCAGGGCCTTCTTGGTGGCGGCTCCCCACTGGTGGAATGAGCTCCCGGAGGAGATCAGGGACCTGCGGGACCTTTTACAGTTCTGCAAGGCCTGTAAGTCATGGGATAAAAGGTCAAGTCCTTTTGTGGATCAAAAACTGGCTAATTAAAAGGAAACAGAGAGTGATTATAAATGGGCAATTTTCTCAGTGGAGGAAGGTAAGCAGTGGGTACCGCAGGGATCAGTACTCAGTCCGATGCTTTTTAACTTGTTTATTAATGATTTGGATTTGGGAGTAAGCTGTGAAGTGGCTAAATTTGCAGATGACACAAAGTTGTTCAGGGTGGTGAGAACCAAGGAGGATTGTGAGGCACTCCAAAGGGATCTGTCAAGGATGGGCGAGTGGGCATCAACGTGGCAAATGGGGTTTAATGTGGCCAAGTGCAATGTGAAGTATATTGGAGCCAAAAATCCTAACTATAAATACAAGTTGATGGGGTCCAAACTGGCGGAGACTGACCAAGAGAGTGATTTTGGAGTCGTAGTAGATAACTCAATGAAAATGTCGAGACAGTGTGCGACTGCAATGAAAAAGGCCAATGCTATGCTGGGGGTTATTAGGAAGGGAGTACTGTGAAAACGAATCAGCCAGTATCATAATGCCCCTGTATAAATTGATGGTGCGACCTCATTTGGAGTAGTGTACAGTTCTGGTCGCCACACCTCAAAAAAGATATTATAGCATTGGAAAAAGTGCAGAAAAGGGCAACTAGAATGATAAAAGGGTTGGAACACTTTCCCTATGAAGAAAGGTTGAAGCGCTTGGGACTCTTTAGCTTGGAGAAACGACGGCTGAGGGGTGACATGATCGAGGTTTACAAGATTATGCATGGGATAGAGCAGGTAGAGAAAGAAGTCCTTTTCTCCCTTTCTCACAATACAAGAACTCATGGGCATTCCATGAAATTGCTGAGCAGTCGGGTTAGAACAGATAAAAGGAAGTACTTCTTCACCCAAAGAGTGATTAACACGTGGAAATCACTGCCACAGGAGGTGGTGGCAGCGACAAGCATGGACAGCTTCAAGAGGGAATTAGATAAACATATAGAGCAGAAGTCCATCAGTGGCTATTAGCCACAAAGTATAGATAGGAACTCTCAGTCTGGGGCAAGTGATGCTCTGTATTCTTGGTGTTTGGGGGGGGGGGAACAGTGGGAGGGCTTCCTGCCCCCACTGCTGAACCTTCTGAGGTCACCTGGTGTTTTTGGCCACTGTGTGACAGAGTGTTGGACTGGATGGGCCACTGGCCTGATCCAACATTGGCTTGGCTTCTCTTATGTTCTTATGAATTCTGGACTTGCAGCCTGTTTCCCAGGAGCATGAGTTTTGCCTTTTAAAATATTTGTTATTATCCTGAACATGGTCAGTTCTGAACTCAGCGAACCACAACCAGTTATAGTGCAGAGTCAAAACTTCCAGCAGCAGAAATTCTGCACAAAAGTTCTATATCTTGTTTATGCCTGATCAGAACCCTATAAATTAAGAAAAGGAGTCAGGAAATAGACTGTCTCTGTGCTGCAAGTGTGGTTCATCTTCATTTACCTCTTTCTTCATCTGAAGTTGAATCACAGAGAAAGTGAACTCTGATTAGGTATTTCCATTTGCTGAAGCTATATCCTGTGCCCTTAAGAGGAAATCTCTGCCTGACAGGAGAGAAGGAAGATTCCCAGTCACTTCCCACAATTAGAAGAGACACCTTTAGACATTTCTCTGCTAATCTGACATATTTATTGCTTTACAACTGTTGACCATATAACCTTGACTTGTTATTTAGGGTCACTTTGCATATCTTGATCATAATAATGTTGCATGTTAATTTGCTGGCTATAAGTTTGAACCTTTTTGCCATTCTAAGTGTATTTGATACAGTGAGCCTTGCACACGAAAGCCCATACCTTGCATAAACCTTTGTTGGTCTTAAAGGGTGCCACCACTGGACTCTACGTCTGTTGTCACTTTTTTATAGTACTTGAGAGCTATGTAAGACTGTTTATAGGCTACTTGATAAGTATTATGATCAGTTATGACCAGGGCTTTTTTGTAGAAAAAGCCCAGCAGGAACTCATTAGCATAATAGGCCACACCCAACAGCAGAAACTCATTAGCATACTAGGCCACACCCCTGACAGAATGGCTCCCTCCCAGGATTGGCTTCCCCAGGTGCCCCTCAGCTGCGGGGTGCCTGGGGAACCCGAGGGAGGGGGTGGCAGTTTAACCTGCCTTCCCTCCCTGGATCAGCTTGGCTTCCCCAGGTACCCCATGGCTTGCGAGGCACCTGGGGAACCCGAGGGGGGGCTGTAGGTGTGGCCAACTCAGAAGCCAGCTGGAACTCCGTTCCTGTGCGTTCCTGCCCAAAAATAGCCCTGCTTATGACCAGTTGCTCCCATCTTACATTAGCCCAAGAAGCGTTGCCTTACTTTAGGGTATCCCCAACAGCAGGGGCACCCCACTTCTAACCTGAACCAGAGTCCCACAAACCAAGGAAGACACTCTTGGTTCTGAAACACAGCAAGCCAAAGCTCTGGAAAAGGGTCTCCACCAATGCTCCCTCTAAGCTGTGGAGTCTTGTGAGCAAAGATTCTACTTTTTGAGCTACTGGCATTAGAGTTGTGAGTGAGCGAGTTGGCTACTGCATAAATCAGTTTGCTCTGGAGCCCTCCTTCCTGAGCTAAGACAAAAATGTGTGAGCCGGAGGCTAAAAAATTGTGAGCTAGCTCACACTAACTCAGCTTAGAGGGAACACTGGTCTCCACTTTCAGGTTTTACACAAGGCAGCCCCCAAAGCAAACCTCCAGTCTTCTCCCCCTTCACCCAGCAAGGTAAACAATAGCGAGTTCCATCAGGTATCCGCATTTCTAAAGCTATTCAGTGGCCACCTGGTGAACAGCCCTTCTGTCTCCAGAAGTTCATGTTGCCCTCATGTATGAAACTTACGTCTGCATGGAAATCCTTTGTCTCCACAACTCTCCTTCCTGCTCCTTTCCTCAGGATACTGAGATACACCAATTATACATTCAAATGTTCAGCAGTCCTTCCTGATGTGAATCAGGGACCCATCTCCCACCTTTTGTCTAAACCTGGGAACCTATTCAACATGCCATGGCAGGACCATTAGTGGTCATCAAACCCATTCAGCCAGCTCTAGTACAGTCACCCAGCACCTGGCTACGCTATTGTGAATCCAGACTCTGCTCCTCTGAAACCTCATTGGTTGCACCTAGGTCTTGCCCCTTCTGGTGCCACACCTCCTGAGACCCCTCACTGGTCCAGCCCCTCAAGGCTTCCCGTTGGTCAGCATTGTATTCCAATGTCTATATCCTCCAAAACACATGGCTGTCAAGGAGGCAGCCTGCAGTACAGATGCACTCTGAGGCAGCCTGCAGTACAGATGCACCCCCAAACTCCACAGTTTGGGTCCCCTCCCTTTCCAGCAATGGACCCCTACACATCTGGATAGGTATAGTATTACCCTAATCTCCCCCACCCCTCTGTATGTCTAACTTCTTTTTGTATCTCCTTGTATGCTTGCAAACCTTGATTTGAGTGTAAATATCCAAATTATTATTTACCCCTAATAAAATCCATTTCTTTTACAACTTGTACTGGTTATTGACTCAACTAAAGGTCTTAAGGGGACTATCTCTGTAAAAATTGATAGCAGATCTGCGCTTACTACTCCACCGCTCACTGAGGCCGCCCTGAGCCTGCCTCGGTAGGGAGGACCGGGTATAAATCGAATAAAATAAATAAATAATAAATACCATTTGACTAATTTCCCCCAGAAACTAAAATCAACTATTCAGCTTAAAAAAAAAAGATGGTAGGGGTAAGACTTACCCCACTGCAATTATGTCACTCGTTCTTGGCCTAAAAAGGTTTAGCAAACTCTACTTCAAATTACAGGAATGACAGAAGAGGACATGTGGATGTTCTCCTCTGAAGTCTTGCAGAGTTTTGCAGTGAATAAGTGCCAGTGGGACATCACATAAAGAATTGGGTGGTTGGTATCGGTAAAGAGAAACCAGTAATGGAAGTTTTCTATGAACCTTTCTATTTTTATGCTTGCTTTAAAATCATATCAAGATAAAAACTGGGAAAAATCCACTCACCCCCCTTCGGCTTCATCATATTAAATCAACAACTTTCCCTTTGTGTTGGAAAGGCTGTGGGGAAGCAGGGACATACATACTCTGCTGGTGAAGCTGCCCTGAGATTACCTCATTTTGGAACAAAGTACTAGCCCAAACTGGATTAATTATTGGATATTAAGTCCCCAAATATCCACAATTGATCCTACTGAACTTACTGTCTGATTGGGACATCACAGCTAGTCATAAAAACCTTATTGCAATTTTATTACTAGTGGCTAAATTCCTAATATAATATTCCTAATACAATCTTTCCTATTATATAAAGCCATTTTCAAGATTCCATGAGTCAAGATTCTATGGGGCGCCAAAATCAGTTGGCTGGACGGACTGCCTCTCAAAAGAGGGTCCCTGACCACTGGCTGCATTCTCTCCCTGCTTTGCCTCAGTTCCTCCCACAGAGCCACCGGCCAGCGTCTCAGCCTCAGTCTGGAGGGAGCCAGTGAAGGGGAAGGACCGACTGGGTGCTGGGTCCACTCTTCTCCTCCGCCCACTGCCAGATGGGTCTAACTGTCCCCTCAGTGGCCTGCTTCTGTCAGTGAAAAGACAATGGACTTTCAGCATAACCCACATACACACACATACTGCTAGCGTGCCCAGAATAAACTGTCAGAAACAGGGGGCATTTCACCCAGCACCCGGTAGCGCTTCAAGACCAGTACAAGAACTGAAGAACGCTTGGGAGGAGGTTTCAAGGTAAACCGGCTCAGGAACACTTCCCCAACGAGAGAGGCACGTTTCTGTGTGAAAGGGCCAATATGTTCCATTAGGGAACCGATACTAATACAGTTCTGTGTGAAATGCCTGACAGAAACCGTTACTGAAGAGTTCCTGAAACGGAACATATTGGCTGTGTGAAATTCCTCAGGCGCTTTCCACCATGGCTGGCTGGCTGGCTAATGAGGTGGGCCAGCAACCATCAAACCATTCCCTTCAACACCCTGCTGTGTAGCTGACTTTCCCCCTAGGCTTGCCAATCTCTAGGTGGGACCTGGAGATCTCCCGCTGTTACAATTGATCTCCAGATGACAGAGATCAGTTCCCCTGGAGAAAATGGCTGCTTTGGAGGGTAGACCTTAGGCCTTATAGTTTGCTGAGTCCTTCCATCCCGCCCCCCCCCCCAAAAAATGCTGCCCTCCACAGGATCCACCCCCCCAAATCTTCAGGTATTTCCATCATAGGGTTGCCAGGTCTGGGTTGGAAAATCCCTGGAGACTTTGGGGGTGGATCCACGAGAGGGTGGGGTTTGGGGAGGGGAGGGGCCTCAGCATGGTACAATGCCATAGAGCCCACCCTCCAAAGCAGCCATTTTCTCCAGGGGAGCTGATCTCTGTCAGCTGGAGATCCATTGTAAAAGTGGGAGATCCCCAGGTCCCACCTGGAGGCTGGAAACCCTATTCCATCATCAGAGCCGGCAACTTTCCCCTCAGTGCCTGTTGCTAGGCAACCAAGCTTGCTTCTCTGAAACTCCCTTTCCACACCTATGTTGGCCTTTGGGAGAAAACTCATTGGGGCCAGCTGAACAGAATGCCATAGAGTCCACCCTCCAAAGCAGTCATTTTCTCCAAGAGAGGAGGGAAGATCTGTTGTCTGGAGTTCAATTGTAATATCTGGTGATCTTCAGGCTCCACCTGGAGGTTGGCTACCCTAGGCATAGCAGTCAGTGCTTCAGAGCAGGATCTGCTAGACCCAGGTTCTTGCTGAGTGGATGATTTCGGGCCAGTCACAGACTTTAAGCCTAACCTACATCACAGGGTTGTTGTGCAAGTCAAAAAGGGGGAGAGGAGAATAATGTCAGCATCTTCGGTCCCCATTGCAGAGAAAGACTACTTTTCCTCCAGGGGAAGTAGGGTTGCCAACTCCAGGTGGGGAAATTCCTGGAGATTTGAGGGGTGGACCCTGGAGAGGGTGAGGTTTTAGCAGGGGTGGGACCTCAGACAGGTTCAGTGCCATCGACTCCATCCTTCAAATCACCAGTTCCCTCATGGGGAACCATTGTTGCCAATCTCCAGGGGAGGAATGGAGATCACGCTGAATTACAACTGCTCTTCAGATGGCAGAGATCTTCCCCTGGAGAAAATGGTGGACTCTGAATCATTATACCCTGCTAAGGTCACCACAGCAAATTGACACTAAGTGCCCAAGGCTGGGGCACTTTCCCAGAGCCTCTTTCTAGAGCTCATTGTATTTATTTCCACAACAGGCCTTATTCCTAATAAAAACTAATAACAGAATTGGAAAAACAAAATTTCACCATCTGTGTCACAATGGAAATCAGAAAATTTGGGATTACCTTAAAATGGATAAGTTACCTGAAAAACTTAATTTAATGTACAACCCTGTTTCACATTCTACTCTTATGAAAAAACGGTCTCCCTTTTTGGATTTCATTTTTTAAAATGATTTACAAGAAAGGTCTATTTCAGACTGCTACAACTTTATAACATTGTTCTGCCATATACTATAACATATCTCTGTTTTCAGCTGGTAACTATTTTTCATTACTGTTACATATTTACGTTTTGTATTTTGTTCGTCTAATCAAGTGTTGTTTGGTTGTTGACAAAGTTGTTACTTAAAAATTTAAAATAAAAAGTTTTTTTTTTTAAATCTTAATTTCCCCCCCCCCTTCCCTTTGGCTTTCTTCTTTTTTTTTTTTAAGGAGCTTTAGAATTCCCAAACAGATGGGGTTTTAAACTGGGATTTTGTAAGATCTAATTAGCTTCTTAAAACATGGTTTCCAGAATTCACTTTGCTAGTGAAAGTTTCGAATAGGGAGAGTAACTTTTGTGGAGTTATCTGCAAGACTGATTACACAAATTAGAAACCAAGGGAAAAAATGCCCTGGAGTGGGAAGGGTCAAGACTAAAATAAAATCTGTCCAACTGCTAGTAGGCAAAAGCAACTTTCAAATGAAGCGACTACTCCTGTGAGAGGCACATTTTGGGCTTTCTTGCTGGCAAATATAAAAGCTTCTGTCTTCTCGGCAGCTAGATATTAATGCAGTCCTCTCCCACAACAGACCAGATGGACCAAATCTTTGTACAGGTCACACAGCTGGCAGCACTTCAAAGTTCTAGCTTTGGCCTATCATACAGTAAGAAACAAAAAAGCTGGAAAAGCTACAGATTGCTCCCACAGGGCCATTTCAACAATTGAGTAATACAACATGTTTCACTAAAATCTATTCATCAATGTGATTCAATGTAAAAAAATTCATTTTTCAGTCACTTACAGACAATATTAACACAAAAATCAAATTACAGCTCAATCCAACATGCAGAGTCACTCCAGTCTAAGACAATTGATTTCAGGGGGCTCAGACTGAGGTAACGTTTCACAGGCGTGTGCCGCGAGTTAAATTAAAATTATTTGCTGCAAATTAAACAAAGTCTTCTGATCAGTAGCTGATCATTTAAATTAAAAAGAGAAAGTATCAAATTGACAGAGGAAGACTCGGGAAAGTCACATGGGAACTATACTAAATGATGCCAACCCAAAAGGCATGTTGTAATAGGAGGTGCAGGCTTCAAAAATGTTCGCGTTGATTTCAGATCCCGTTTTTGGGAAGGGAATGCTTTTTGTTAGCATTCTTACCCTTCCAGGACTCGAGGAGGGTACTTGGGTCTCCAAAATTCAAGACCGTTTTCCCCACCCACCCCTGGAGGCAGCAACTGCAGAGACAGAAAGAGAGGAGGCAGGCCTCACCAAATGGCGGCTGGTCAGCAACCTCCTGCTCTTTTATATTTTGAAGGGACTAGAAGGCCCCTAACTACTGATGAAGGTTGAAGCACAAAATGCCGAAGCAGGATCACAGCTGAACATCAAGAAGATAAAAGTAATGACCACTGGGGAATTACATGAGTTTAAGATTGACGACGGAAAAAAATGAAAATTGTTCAAGATTTTCTATTCCTCGGCTCCATCATCAACCAAAAGTGCAGCAAAGGGCAACTAGAATGATAGAAGTGTTGGAACACTTTCCCTGTGAAGAAAGGTTGAAGTGCTTGGGGCTCTTTAGCTTGGAGAAATGACGGCTGAGGGGTGACATGATCGAGGTTTACAAGATTATGCATAGGACAGAGCAGGTAGAGAAAGAGGTCCTTTCTCCCTTTCTCACAATACAAGAACTCGTGGACATTCCATGAAATTGCTGAGCAGTCGGGTTAAAACAGATAAAAGGAAGTACTTCTTCGCCCAAAGAGTGATTAACACGTGGAATTCACTGCCACAGGAGGTAGTGGCGGCTATGAGCATGGACGGCTTCAAGAGGGAATTAGATAAACATATGGAGCAGAGGTCCATCAGTGGCTATTAGCCACAAAGTATAGATAGGAACTCTTAGTCTGGGGCAAGTGATGCTCTTTATTCTTGGTGTTTGGTGGGAGGCAACAGTGGGAGGGCTTACTGCCCCCACTGCTGGACCTCCTGAGGGCACCTGGTGTTTTTGGCCACTGTGTGACAGAGTGTTGGACTGAATGGGCCACTGGCCTGATCCAACATTGACTTCTCTTATGTTCTTATGTTCTTAAAATGGAGGCTGCAACCAAGAAATAAGCAGGAGACTGAGACTGGGAAGGGGAGCCCTGAAGGAGCTAGCAAAGATCCTTCAGTGTACAGATGTGTTGCTGGCAACCAAGATTAAGATAATTCATACCATAGTATTCCCCATGACTATGCCCCAGGTATGAAAGTTGGAGAATGAAGAAAGCTGACAGGAAGAAAGCTGACTGGCCTGAAATGTGGTGTTGGAGGAGGATACTACAGATACTATGGACCGACAGAAAGACAAATGTGGATTCTGGATCAAATCAAGCATGAACTCTCCCTAGAAGCTAAAATGACCAACCTGAGGGTATTCATACTTAGGTCACATTATGAGAAGACAAAGACTCACTGGAAGATACAATAACGCCAGGAAAGGAGGCGTTGAAGGCAGTACGAAAAGGGAGAGATCCAACATGAGATGAATTGACGCAATCAAGGAAGCCCTGGCCTTCAGTTTGCAAGACCTGGTTAAGAATGTTAATGACAGGACCAGGGGTCATTTCGTAGAAAAAGAGGTGCAGGAGCTCATTAGCATAACTCATTTGCATATCTCATTTGCATATGCCACACAACCCTAACATACTGGAAGTGTGTCGGAAGGCAACACCCACCCCTCAGGCTCCACTCCACAGGTGAGTGAAACTGACCTCCTCTTCCTCCATTCCCTTCCCCCATCCAATACTTTGTGCAAGAAAAATAAGCGTGAAGAACACACCCTCATCCTCTTCCTGCTCCCTTGAAACCACCAGGTTTCAAGCAGACTTGAGATACCCAGGACATGTGCACCACCCATCCCTTCCCCTTCCCCTCCCCACAACAAGACACCCTGTGAGGTAGGTGGGGCTGAGAGAGATCTTTTGAGAACTGCTCATGAGAGAACAGCTCTGAGAGAACTTGTGACTGGCCCACGGTCACACCAGCAGCTGCATGTGGAGGAGTGGGGAATCAAACCTGGTTCTCCCAGATTAGAGTCCAACTCCTGACCACTACACCAAACTGATGGGGTGGAAGCTGCTGAAGGGTTGGTGAAATTTCTCCAGTACTTATGTGCCATGTGCCCAGATAAAAAAATGGTATACTTAGAAAATTTATATGCCCCCTTGAGCAAGTCTCTGGAAAAGCAGCACACTGTCATAAAAGGAACAATGATAAAATTATCAATATTAAAACAAAACATTAAAAACGATCAAGACCCTAGCAGGGCTTTCCCCGGGGCGCTGCACCTCTGCACTGCTCGGGGAAGCCGAGGAGGGGGTGGGGCTTGGTCATGTGCCTGCCCCCTGGGCTCCTCACTCCCGGAGCTGCGCTCCTGTGCGCTCCTGCTCCAACAGACCCCTGGATAGGACATTTTGGAGATCATTATTACATAGGGTCATCATAAATTGGAAGCAACTTAACCACACACACAAACACAAACACACACACACACAGAAGTCTCACCTAATGGATAATAAGTCAGGTGGATAAAGGCCAGGTCCACCTGCCATTGGAACTAATGGGACCACTGTATGCTCTTGAGTCAACCTGGCGTCTCTAGCAGCCATGGGAGATTATAGCCCCCCTATTTGTAAAGGCAGTCAACCTGGCCTCTCAATTGCCTATCAGCAGTTAGTCAGCATCAGCTGTTAAGAGCCCATTTAGAAATCTTGTTCGGCAAGCCACCTTCCTCTCTCTCCCTCCCCACTCCTGTACCTCCCTGAAACCCTCCAGAAATTCCGAGAGGTAAGTTTTCATTACTCCCAGAATTTCAGAATTCAGGGTCATTTTGGATATCCTCAAGTTGATCCAAAACAGTTAATTTCAGGTTTAATTGTGGCTTGAGTATATCCAAACAGTTAATTTCAGGTTTAATTGTGGCTTGAGTAAATCCAAATGTACAACCCTAAAGGGAAGGCACTGAGAAGCCAGTCACATAACGGAAAAGGGCAGCTGAAGAAAAATGGAAAATGTAAAAAAAAAAAAATCACCCTAGGCAAAGTGGGAGGGGGAAGAGAAGTCAGAGGGTGTTCAAGCCCGTAGCCACGGTGGTGCATAAGGTACGGTGCCCCATCAATCATTTGTCATGCTCCCTCCAATCAGCACTACAGGTTGGTGTGAAATCTGTCACACGACTTTCAGGTGTAAATTTTCTTTATAAAGAAGGAAGGCATTGTGGTAAAGAGTGTGAATCCTGTCACAAATCTTCCAAGGGTGAATTCTCTATGCAATTGGCTAGAACACAATTAGCAGTTAGCAGGGCTGAAGAGTCCTGATTTTAAAAGCCTGCAAGGGTGTGGAGGGGGGGGTGGCACCGTTAGAAGCCTTGAAGTAGTGATTTACAGAGAAAAGAAGGTTGAATTTACAGTTTCAGGATTCAGTAACTGGAAGAAGGCTCCCACACTTCTTTAATTCTGCAAACCATGTAAAACAGTTGCTTGGAAGGACATTTTTATAAAGCCTATGGAGAACAGGACTGTAGTCTATGCCACAGTATGTGCTATATATTATTGATCTGTTGTATGTTCTATCATGCTCTTACAGCATTGTCTTCATTAATTCCATTTTCTGCATTGCTTGACACAGCATGTCGGATAACCTTTTTGCATTTTTGTATGCCTAGTCCTATTGCGTTTTTATTAGATCTCTCAGGCTGTTTGGTTACAAAGCTCTGCACCACGTAATTCAGAGACTCAAGTAGAACATTGGTAAATAACTAATAAAGTAGAAGCAATAAATAAATAATGATGGGCTGGCCACCACTGCACTTATTTTGCCCCTCCTCCCAATACAAATGTGCTGGCTACGGGCCGAAGGGTGTTGCTGGGCTTGCCCTACTCCCAGAAGAAAGAAGAGGGAAAGTAAGGGCAGGTTCTCTGGGGCTCAGGCCAGAACCAGTGCTGTCCTCTGCTGCCATCTTGCGGAACACTAGAGCCAGACCTGTACATACTAAGTGTCCGTTAAGAAGTTTAGTTAGTTAACACGTGGTTTAGAAAGCAGAGTTCATTTAATTATTTCCTGGAATAAAATTTATGGGTATTAGTCCCTGAAGGAGAAGGAGGGGAAATGATCAAGGATTCTTACTTAGGACTGCTTTAGTATTCTCCCCCCCCCCGACCACCACTTCTGTTGTTCCTCAAGCTTTGATACAATGGATCATGGACAGGTGACCATATCAGCCTCACAGAGAAAAGGAGGATTCTTAAGCAATTATTGCTGCTAGCAGTTCCATTATTTCTTGGCAAACCAATAGGTAGGTGATAGAAGTTATACAGTTGTGCTGGATTTAAGTCAAAAAGAAATTGCAAATCCAATTCACTTTTACTGTGCTGCCTTATAAGGCAAACTGAACATGTATTTCTTGAATACATTTTTATTTATTTCTTTACGTTATTTATAGTTCCCCTTTGTCACAGAGACTCAAAGCAGTTTACACAGTGTAAGCCAATACAGTCAACAGGATGGGACAGCCTATAAACAATGCAATCGGGCAGGGGTGGGCAAACTTGCTCAGCGTAAGAGCCACCTAGAACAGGGGTGGCCAACCTTGCTTAACGTAAGAGCCGCATAGAATAAACATCAGATGTTTGAGAGCCACAAGACATGAACAAATATTACCTGCTTTTATTGGAAAATAAGCAAATTCGCTTTTTATTAACATTAAATGAGACTGCCAAAAATAATAACAAAAGGGGTAAAAGCAGGTATTGATAATGATATTAATTTGTCCAATGATATTTGTTTGCTAATGATATTTAGCTTCCCCGGCCGCCCTGCCGGGAGCCACATAATATATGTGAAAGAGCCGCATACGGCTCCCGAGCCACAGTTTGCCCACCCCTGCAATAGGGTTTAGATTGCAGGAATTAGAGAAGTGAAACAAAGCAGAAGTATTAACATGACATGTTCAGCAGTTGAGAAATTACATAGTACGCTCATGCTTATATCCACAGACAGTACATACTATGCACAGTATAGTCCACAATCCCTACCTTTTTACTAAAGCATCTTTCTGAACCATTTTGTTACAGTACTGTTCTACTATCTGTGTAAAAACCCCTCCAGAACAATTCTGTTTTGTATAGTTTGCTGAATATGAGGAGAGTGGAAGTCTCCCTGACCTCATCAGTCAGGCCATTCCACAACGGGGAGGCCGCAGCAAAGAATGTACATGTATATTGGGCCTTTCTGCCCCCTCCCCAGTACACAGTGGGACAGAATGTAGGCAGCATTCCTCTGTTTTATTGAGTGTCCAAAGACAATGCAATCCCAATCAGGTTGGCTGTGTGAACGCTACTTTCCACTGACAAAAGTGTACAGCCAAAGGAAAAAAGCAGATCGGTGGTATACCTTTGCTTGCCCAAAAAAGAAGAGAACTCCTCCCCAGCCTGCTCCTTCTGTTATTAACCTCCTGAGAAGTGATAAGTCTTCCCTGCTCGATATAGGATTCCTAAATTCCCTGGTTGGGACTTGAGGTACTCTACTGTTGCCATTATGAGCTGTGGAAGGTTTCTGGGGTGGGGGTATCTTCCAGGATGACCTGGTTTTATTATTCTCATGGATAAACACCCTACTAAAGTATTTATGGAGAGAGAGCCCACCTATGTAACTGAAGAAGAAGAAGAGGAGATTGGATTTATATCCCGCCTTTCACTCACTTAAGAGTCTCAGAGCGGCTTACAAACTCCTTTCCCTTCCCCTCCCCTCCCCACAACAGACACCCTGTGAGGTAGGTGGGGCTGAGAGAACTCTTTCCCAAGCTGTCCTTGAGGGAACAGCTGGTACAGAGCTATGGCTTGCCCAAGGTCACCCAGCCAGGTGCAAGTGGAGGAGTGGGGAATCAAACCCGGTTCTCCCAGATTAGAGTCCGCACACTTAACCACTACACCAGACTGGCTCTCTGAACATGCCCCTCCCTTTTAAACAGATGACAAACCTTCCATTTCCCTGATGATTCCCTGCCTTGCAAGCTTACCATTCTGTTCCTCTGTTCCATTCCAGTATCCTGACCTGGACGGCCAAGGCTCACCCGATCTCATCAGATCTCAGAAGCTAGGCAGGGCCTGCCCTGGTTAGTGTTTGAATGGGAGACCACCAAGGAATAAGAGGGCTGCTATAAAGAGAAAGGCAATGGCCTGGGGAAAATGGCTGCCTGACCCCACAGTGGCCATCAGAATTTCCCTGGACAAAGTGGCCATCAGCATTTCCCTGGAAAAGGCCACGAGAACTAAGCACTGGTGCGACCCTTCTCGCCCTCCCTTCTCATGAGCTGCCGAAGGTCACAGAATCACTATTGCTGTCAGATGGCCGTCTAGGCCAGGGGGGTCGAACTCATTTGTTATGAGGGCCGGACAGGACATAAATGAGACCTTGTTGGGTTGGACCATGTGTATCATAAAATGTAATGCCAGGTAGTGGAGAGCTATAAACTTTACAAAGGACACGAACACAAAGGGTTGGGTTTTTTTACTTAAAATAAAAACATGCTTAAAACACTAGCACTCTTGCAATACTTTGTTTATTTAACATTGTCTGATGACTGGCACCTCTTGCTCTGAATTACTTAGGGTTGCCAAGTAGGATCGACTTACCAGCGGGGGGGAGTTGTTCTCCCCCCTGGGAGCTCTTCTGGTGCGTGCGCTTTGCGCGCGCGCCATGGCGACGTGATGACGTCACCCGGAGGTGACGTCATTGTGTTGGGGGCGTTGCCCTGGCAACGCCCCCAACAATGATGACGTCACCTCCGGGTGACGTCATTACACGGGGGAAGTCGTCCTCACCGGACGACTTCTGGGGGGGGGATCCCCCCGCCGGCCGAATGCCAGCCGGCGGATCGGGAACCCCTATAGCGGGGGATCCCCCGCCCCCTGGGCTGACTTGGCAGCCCTAGAATTACTGCATCAAAATGTCTGTGCCGTTGCAATTGTGAGTATGCTGTTCAGGCGTCTATCTGCAAGCTGCAAGCCTGCAATGACGCAGCAGCAGCAGAAGCCAGCCAGTTCCACTGAGGGCCTGATAGAAGCCCGCCGGAGGCCTGATCCGGACCCCGGGCCGCATGTTTGACACCCCTGGTCTAGCCTCTGGTTAAAAACCTCCAAAGGAGGAGAGCCCACTATCAAAAGACAGCCAGGAGACACAGCAGGGGTCCCTAACTAAGCAGATGATGGAAGGCAGGAGATGGGAGAGGTTTCCTGCCTTGATGAGGAGCTTAAACAGTCCAGTACCCAGCACAAATGCCTGGGAAATGTAAGGAAAGGAGCTCTTTTTCTGTCCTTTGCTGCCATCTATTGGTTCACAGAGGAATAATTAAACTACAAAATAATAACGGCAGCCATACCTTCTTCACACATATAGTTGCCTCCGTGAATGGAAAGTATCACAGCGGTACTGCTTGAAAGTATTACTGCTGCAAAGCAGCCTACCATTTATATTTCACACTGTAAAAGTCCACAGAGGCACAGACGCTACCTCTTATTCCAGAACTCGGGTGGACCTGGCCTTCTCTTTCCCTCTCCCCTTGATAATCTCCATAAGAATGACGTACGAATAACATGTGTTGCTTTTTCAATTAATGGGAGACAAGGATGGATATATGCAGCACAAAGCTGATACGATGTGCTGACAACCAGCCGATTTACCGTGCCATACGCTATTATTTATTCGTTCTATTTGACTTCTAGACCACCCTCCCCTGCACAGCAAGGCTCAGGGCAGGTTTCAACAATACAATAACACTAATATAAATACAAAAGTAAGACATAGACATAATCATTAAAAACCCCATAAATACGTATTCACAGATAAAACAATCCGATGACAGACAACACCTCTGCTCACAATTTAATACCTCCACTCTCAGCAGAGGCTCTGCCTACGTACACCAATAGCTGTTGCCTAGCACTGAGGCAAGTGGGTGGGTGAGGAGGCAAACAAGGCAAGACGACAACAGAACGGGACAGGGGGAGGCCCAAATCAGATGGACTTCTGCGGCCTCAACTACAGAGAGCCAGTTTCGTGTAGTGGTTAAGTGTGCCTAAACCTTAACCGGGTTTGATTCCCCACGCCTCCACTGGCAGCTGTTGGATGACCTTGGGCAAGCCATAGTTCTGTCAGGGCTGTTCTCTCATGGGCAGTTCTGGAAAGAGCTCTCTCAGTCCCACCTACCTCACAGGGTGCCTGTTGCGGGGAGTGGAAGGGAAAGGAGTCTGTAAACCGCTCTGAGACTCCGAGCGAAGGGCAGGGTATAAATCCAACTCTTCTTGTCTTCTTCCTCTATAGGCCTCGTGGAACATCTATGTTTTACTGTGGAACTGCAATAGGCCCCAAAGGGCCCGAATCTCACTTGGGAGAGTGTTCCACCAGGCTGGGCGCCAGAGCTGAGAAGGCCCTAGCTGTGGCTGAGGGGACACGGATATCCCTTCGGATCACCAGAAGATGTTGGTCCATAGAGCGTAAAGCTCCTTGAGGGACATCACAGGCGAGACGGTCCTGAAGGTATGTTGGTTCCAGAAGGTTAAAAATCAAAACCTTGAACTTGATCCGGAATTCATCTGGGAGCCAGTGCAGCTGGTGGAGCACCCGTTGCATATGGGCTCCCAATGATGTTCCTGTAAGGATACGCACAGCCACATTCTGGGCCAGCTGCAGTATCTGGGTCAGTCTCAAGGGCTGCCCTACATAAATCCAGTTACAGTAGTCTGGCCCGGAGGTGACCACTGCCTGGATCATGGTAGCCAAGTCACAAGGAGAGGGGTAGGGAGCCAGCTGCCTGACCTGATGGAGGTGGGAAAATGCTGATCTGGCAACATTTGTGATTTGAGACGCCACTGAAAGTGAGGCATCCAAAATCACCCCCAGACTTTCCATTGTTAGCACGGGTGTTAGTGCCACGTTGTCCAGGGCTGGGAGTTGGATCCCCAATCCTGTCCCCCCCCCCCCGCCCCCATGACTCAGGTACAGGACCTTCGTCTTCCATGGGTTTAATTTCAGCTGTCTCTGTTTTAACCAACCAGCCACAGCCACCAAGCCCTCAGCTAAAATATCTGGGGCGGTGTTCAGCTGGCCATCCAACAGCAGACATAACTGGATGTCATCGGCGTACTGGTGACAACCCAGCCCGACACTCCAGACCAACTGGGCGAGAGGGCACATACAGATATTAAATAACATAGGGGAGAAGATCACCCCTTGAGGGATGCCACATACCAATAGTTACCTTGGTGAAACCCTCTCCCCCAGTGCCACCCTCTGTCCCTGACCGTGGAGAAATGAGACGAGCCACTGCAAGGCTGTCCTGTGCATCCCCACATCAGTGCGGGGGTGGGTCATAAGACCATAATCGACCACGTCAAACGCTGCTGTCGGATCAAGTAATAAGAGCAGCGCTAACCCACCTCGATCCAGGTATCTACGGAGATGGTCTGCGAGGGCGACCAAAGCCATCTCCATCCTGTCGCTGAGGCAGAAGCTGGACTGGAAATGGATCCAGAATAGAGGGATCTTTTAGGAAAGTCTAGAGCTGCTCCGCTGTCACTCTCTCTCAACCACCTTACCCAGAAACAAGAGATTTGAGACTGGGTGGGAGTTGGCTGGACCAGTCGGGTCCAGGGAGGGTTTCTTTAAGGGTAGCCTTACCACTGCATCCTTTAAAGTCCCCAGGAAGGTCCCTGAACTCAGGGGCAGGTTTATGATATCCGCCAGGGGGACCCAAATTCCATCACCGCTGGCTTTCACCAGCCGTGATGGACATGGGCCCAGAAGGTGAGTGGTGGGCTTCACAGCACCCAGGACCCTGTCAGCCTCGTTCTGGGAGAGTTGCCTGAGGTGGTCCATTACTGGCCCAGAAAGGATTTCTGGCGGTATATTAGATACTGGGTAAATTTTTGCTAACAGAAATGTGAAGGGAGGGATTTGGGGGGGAGGGTTGAGAAGCCCTGTTGCCAGAAATCCCTTCCGTCAGCAGAAATTATTGCTGGATTCCACCTTAGGAAGGTGTGGAGAGGAGAAACAGAACAATTCTCTTCCTCCCCACCCCCCCGCCCCAAAAGGATTATCTACTGTTTGTCTCTTGGTGACCTGAAAGTGTTGCTGTTTCCCTCTTCCTTGGCTCCACGGGTAAGACAAAAATGAATTCTTCTGGTAAACCCACCTTCCATCTTGAATCAGTTAAAACCGGAAAGGCACACTTACAGTTTTCTTGATTTAGGGAGGCTTGCTCTGCCAAACCCTGCGTGGGAGTACTTTATTGTTTATTTTTCTGCATTTACAGACTACCTTCCTGAAGAAGATTCAAGGATGTGGTAAACATATCACAGTTAGAAGCCCTTTTAAGAAAGGACCCTTTCTAACGTGGTGTTTTGTAAGTAACTGTTGCGTGCTTCTATTTCTTGCGGTGAAGTCAACACGTAACATGAGATTAATTCTTTCGGCTGTCCTTACCATTCTGTTCTTCCAGCTCATTCCCAATTTCTTGCCCCATCTGTTTTTGCCGAGATAGGATTGAAGAGAGAGCGTTGAGACCAGCATCCTGCTCTGTAGAGAAACACAAGATACCAATAAAAATCCCATCCTTAATATTACCCCACATCGTATCCTGCATAGTGACAGGGCAGAAAGAATAACCTGTATAGGCTGAGCAGAAGTATGAGGGCTGCAGTCAAAGAACAATGAATCCCATGCAGTCACATTCTAAAGAGGCAGGGTAAATGCAGGCAGTTCCGGGTCGTTTCTTTTTGAGAAACTTTCGTTGAGTCCCAGACCCTTCAGGAACTGAAAGTACAGCTGAGCCTCAATCCCAAAAGTGCTGGATTTCCTGGCACACTCAGGCATCCCTGATTAAGCCTTTTGATTTTCTAAGGAAAGTTTTACATGACTAAGAGACAAATAGGTGATGCAAGCGCCAAGGAATCCAAAGAGTTTTTCAAGCGGGGTGCAAATGTAGTATTCATGGGAGAGATAATCCAGCCCTTGGCAGAGGGAGATACAAGTAAATGCAGCCACAACATAAATCTCTCCCTAGGTCTACAAAATACCCTCTGCTGCAATCTGGAGCACATGGCAATACCATACCTTAGCCTCTCAAAAATCACTGAAATACACTTCAGCTGCATACAGCTCTCTTTTGTACATGACCATTATTTTCCACAAATGGGGGGGGGGGGGTTTAATCCCCCAACCTCTAGTTTGGGTTGCATTTGCGAATGAGTGAAAATTGTTCACAAGCACAGGAAGGAAGGGGGCATGTGCCAACTGCTGTTAAAGCAAACAAGGCAAAAAAATAATGGCTGACTGAAAGTCCAACAGAGCTCTAGGGAGAAGCCTTTCTACCTTGAGTGTAGCTTTCTAGAACACATATAGGAGATCATGGCTTTGATACATACCATGTCTCTGTAAGGTTTCTAAACAAACTCTAAAATAGCATAAAACATTCATACTGAAAGCTGGCTTATTAGAATTGTGGCTTTAGGCATCATTTCGGATATGGAACAGGAAAAAAAAATGCTTGCAGAATATTTAGTTCCTTCGTGCATTTTGCCTTTAGCAGGTTTGTTATGATCAGTGGTAAGGAAATGTTTATTCCAGGCAAAAGGACTTCACAGCCAGTGGCATAAATTTAAGAGCAAAGAAAATGTGGATCTTGGGAGATAGTTGGGGTTACAACAGCAGCTGCAATGAGAAGGGAGAGGAAAAAACAGGTATCCTGCAACAGATCTGATCCTAAGACAAGGCGATAGCTCTCACACCTTGTCGTGTAGGCTACATTCCACTTCTCTTGGTGGGCCATAAACTGTGCAAACCCACTCTATAAGCTAATAAGGATGTAGCAATCAGAACTAGGTCTGTGGATAAGCAAAGACTCTGGTCGTTTCAGAAGACTGAAGCTTTCAAGGGGACCCAGAACAGTCAGGCACTAAAACGCCACTGGTACTCAGACGGAGCTCAGTGCCTAATTACTTCAGGCTATTAAGGAATTCCAGTCTTGACAAGTTGTTCCTTAGTTGCCCACAAACATGTCTGCAAAGACCAGCCATCTGAACTTAAACGGAGAAACTCTCAGAGTCAAAGAAAATTCATTAAGTGCTCAAACATTTCGAATAGTCAGGGACAAACTACCTTGAATACAGGGAATTCATACCAACACGCATTGTAAAAGAAGCATCACTAAACAAACCCTACGAAGGAAGATTTTCTTCTCTTTTTTTGTAAAAAGATTTTATTTTTCAAAACATTAAAATTAATACATTTATCTTATACAAATCCTTTTTTCCATATTATATAACATTTTGTTCTATTTGTATAATCTTATTTTTATCTTGTATTGGTGGTTTCCCACATCTGAAGCATAACACATTTTCCATTTTATCCAAAATAGTAATACTTATATCTATGTTTACTTTTCTGGTAACAGTTATATATCTTTAAAATACTTATATACCAATTCTTATTTTCTATATTCTTATATAAATCTAAAAAAAACCACACAACTTCATTGTCTAATTATCCTTAGTACATTCATATACTCTATTTCTATTCTTTTATGCTATCATCACCATGTATAAATGTAGTTTTTCATGTCCCAATATTTTTCAACATATTCTTTCAAATCCTTCCAATCTTCCAGAAAGGTCTCGGAGTACAGATTATTCAACTTTCTAGTCCATTTATCCATTTCGGCCATATATAACAATTTTTTCAACCATTCCCACACTTCTTATCCAGGTCACTTTTATAGAACATGCTATCAACTACCAATGATGGTAGCAGCCAGGGGTTCCGTGCAGCCCCGGGGAGAAAACAGAAAAGACCAAAAAAGAAAAGGTTTCACCTTCTATGATTCTCTGTTGGTGCTGCTGGATATCAGCAAAGCCAAGGCCCCTCGTCTCCTCGGGCTCTTCCACAAGCCACGGGTTTGTTGGACCTCGCTTGACCCCTCCTGTCATTAGGCTGGATCTAAAAACATTTCAAAGGGGGAGAGATTTTATTTTAAGAAATAACTGAAAGTGTTAGGAGTTTAGCTGACACCAGTTTTTTTACAGCATTGCGTGATACCAGGCAAGCACACGGCGTATACCATGTACTTCCATGTAAATTCTGAAGTCAGTAACACACAGGGCCATCTGAAACTTCTTAACTATCAGTGACAATGCCGGTTTCGCAGAATGGGTGGCAGAACTTGAAAATACCAAGGAGATCCAGCAGTTGGGCACTGAGAACACAAACACAAAGCCAGAGGCAATTTCTTACAGCACTCACAAGACAAAACTAAAATGACACAGCTTTTCCTCATCTTTTTGTACTTGTGCTTAGGACAGAGTGAGAATAAAACCAGCATATCTGAATGAAGGCTTTGCAGCACTCAGGGGCCACGAGTGAATAGAATTACCCAATGTGACATTTTAATATCTGTATACAAGGAGAGTACACTTAGACACCAGCTTCCCTACCAATGGTTGACACAAACCTGCAAGCCACAAAGGAAACGCCACAGAAGAAGCACGTTATTATGAGGCTTAGTGTAACCGTCACTAGCTTTGCGTGACAGCTGCCGTTCCCGCTGTGCTAATCCTGCCGGCAGCACATCTGGACTAACTGCGGAGAGAATGGAGAACATCTAGTATGTGGGGATCCAGACAGTATCAAAAGCACTATAAGGACGCAATCATACGCATCCAATTAGCCATGCGAGAGGGACGATTCACCGACGGATCAAACTGGCACGATTACACCAGCCCATCTGTGAAGTATCCCGCAACCGTTGGCAAGCCATCGCAAACCGTTTTGATCCGGTGGGGAATCATAGTAAGAAACTACCGTTTCCCCGAAAATAAGACCTACCCAAAAAAATAAGCCCTAGCAGGATTTCTATGCATTTGTTAATATAAGCCCTACCCCGATAATAAGATCTAGTGATGATGGGTGTAGCTATGCAGCGTATCTGCATAGCCACGCCATGCATTTTGGCGTGGAGCGGTAAGGAAGACTGGAATACCTTTTATCTGCCACAGCTCCTTTCTCCAAGCCGTTCGCACTTGCGCGGGTGGCAACCGCATCACTCCTTTCTCCTAGCCATTCGCGCACGCGCGGGTGGTAACCGCGGTCACAGGTCACCGACAGTAGTGTTACCAATGCACTCCGAGCAGGTTACATGGATAAGAGCTACTCATTTAATGAGAGCTCTGTTGCTCGACATGAAAGATTGGGGCCAGTGGTTCAAAAGGAAATGGAGTCGCAAGAAATTCAGGATGGAATTCTGGGTCTGCAGAGTTATGACGATGTTCCAGAAGGAGATGACTTAACTGTATTTGAATAAATGTAGATTGTTGTATTATACTTAGTAAAAATAAGACATCCCCTGAAAATAAGCCCTAGTGTGTCTTCTTGAGAAAAAAAATATAAGACAGTGTCTTATTTTCGGGGAAACACGGTACTAGTGAAACTGCAGTATCAAACAGTTTGCTGCGGCTCACAGCCGGAGTTTCCCTGTGTGATCGCGCCAGTGCAGAAGTGTAGCATCGCGGATACGTGATCACACGCTATCCCGATGTGACGCTGTTCCCCCCCGCCCCCTTCTGCGTGTGCACACCATCGAAAGCCCTTAAGGGTGGGGAAGCGATTTATCAATCCCCCGTTTAAGCGCCTCGGAAACCCACCACAAAAAAAAAAAACAACTCACCCGCGGTTACATGTGATCACGCAGCGGCAATTTGCGCCGGCAGCTTCACGGAGCTGTGTGATCACGCAACTGCAGGGCAAATTGCTCCGGAGCAAAAAAGCCTCGATTCCCCTCCGGATTATCTCATTCGTGTGGAAGGGACCTAACTCTTGAAAAAAGAAGCCACATACACTGGTGCTTCCTGCACATAATAGCTTACCACAATGATTTAGTTACCCGCATCCCATTACTTTGATACACAAACATACATCCTAGTAATTGGGATGATTAGAGGATGGCCTTCTTGCTATTCCGCTGAACACCTGTACCTTCTAATCTGATGATGAGAGCTTTGACTCACAAAAGCTTATACCCTGGGAAATTTTGTTGGTCTTTCAGGTGCTACTGGACTTGAATTTTGTTCCGCTGCTACTACAGACGAAAATGGCTATCCACCTGAAACAATCTCAGTTTGCGCATCATGCATCTGACGAAGCAGGCCCTTGTCTATGACCGTTCATGTCACAATGAATTAGTCAGAGTTCAATGTCACAGGTCTTCTTGGTCTTTTGAACTGACAGGCAGTGGATCTTCTGAAATCTGAACTATCTGGGGCTCCTTTGCAAATAAAATGAATGCTTACATTCCTTAAAATTCTCTACGAGCAATCTCCAATCATCTAAAAGGTAGGCCACTCCAAGCAGGTATTTTAAAGCCAAGCGACAGCCTTGCAAGGATAGACTTTGAGACACAATCCTCTCCATTTTAAAATGCTCAAAAAAAGATTAATGCATGCCATTGAGGTTGCTATACTTTATGTTGTTTATAGTCAGACTTTCTCAATGTGCACTGAATAATGTGAGTCAATACAATCAACAGGATGAGACGTTTAATAAGCAGTGCAATAGGACTAATATTGCAGATATCTGAAACTGTGCCAAAAGAATCACCATGTCACGAGCGTGTGTGAAAATTTTTTTAGAACATATCCAAATGGCTTAATTTAGTGAAATGCAAAAACATACAAAAAGACTTCTCTTTAATATTTAAAAAAATATTAGCTTGTAGAGCTTCCCTACAGGATGTTTCTCAGCATCAACATAACGAATCTTTAAAACGAAAACAGAAACTTTTTGAAGGGCTTTTCAAGAAAAATCTTTCTAGCCCTAACCCTCTGCTCTAGAATCTGTAGTTGCAGCTCTTCAAACTTCCAAAGAAAGCAACATAATCTCAAATGAAACAGCACCTTTGTCATTTCCAAAAATGTGTGATGGCACAAGTTCTTGCAACTAATTAGAGCTTCTAATTACGGTTGCACAAGTGACCTCCCGATACTGATAATCTTTCTGACATGTCTGGTAGCTACCTTCTCACCCGACAGAGCCTCCAGCTTCCCTCTTCCCTCCAAGTCTTCCTCTGTTTTACTTCGGTGGTGTGAAGATTAAAGCTTATCCAATTAGCCACCCACCGCCTTTGCCAAGTTAATCACTTAAATCTTTAGAACCGTCACAGCACACTGGAGTGTGCAGATAGCTTTTGATTATGGAGGCAGATTTAACTAATTAAAAGACTTAGCAATGTGCCCAAACATAAAAGGTGTTGGGGGGGTTATAATCAAGGGTTGGGCCAGTCCTAACAAATAGCAGCTTATCCTTCCAAATGCATTGTTTCACTGGAAACCCTTATAAAACTTCCCAACTCAGATCAGTCAACCAGCTCTTACCGTAAACGATGACCACACAGGCCTTTTAAGCTTCCAAACAATTGACGGCAACAGCTATTTTCAAACAAAACCCAGGTCACACAATAATTGGGCTGTGTGATTAATCACATTTCCCCTCAATGGATACCAAAGACAGTAATGACATTTGAAGTATTTTAAGCACCCCTATTTAAATCGGCAAAAATTATTAGAGCAGTTGTACAACGTGCATGGCAAAGACGGCTTTCCCCATTTTTGAGTCCAGGCTGCCGCTGCTAGTTTGTTGACACAACAGAATACAGTCATATTATTAAAAGCTGTAGAATGTCAATTCTCAAAAGGCAGAGATAAGGATTTTAAACGTTTAGTGCTCTCGTACTTATACTATGTACATTACACACAAAAATATATGTATACACACACAGACAGAGAAGGGAAATTTAAAACATGAAAACAAGAGATAGCAGCGCTATGTAGAGTTCCTACAGTCTAAAGCCCGTTAAAACCAAGATGACCTGCAGTCAGCTGAGTGTCTCACGTCGACGTTCGGCTGATGACCAGCTCTGAGGCATCAGCAGAATACGGCTCCGTAAATGATGCCCTGCTTGCCAGGTTGGAGGCAAGTCCTGGGCCACAACGGGTCTCCCAGCAAAGGTTCCAGTGCTCCTGTCCAAAGTCCAGGGGCCGGTAGCACAATCCAGGACCACAGTCCAAAAGCAGTAATAGATCAGGTAGCAGAGGTTTCAAGAGGCAAGCAGGTCCGGCAACTGATAGGCTGGTCTGCAGGGTTGCAAACAAGTTGATCCCACATTGGCTGCAGCTTTATATGGGGAGTTTCCCCTACATGTCCATGTTAAGTTCCTCCTCACAAGCAGAGTCAGCTCCTCTACTCATGAGGAGTACTGGGGCCCAGCTCCAGTGGTGACTTACCAGTCTTGCCTCACATTTCCTTAACAGAAGGGAGGCCACAGGCTGCCAGGAATGTACTTTTGTGCCTGGTCCACGCTTCAACCCTAGCCCTTCACCTCTTCTGCTCCTAGGGTGCTTCAGGAGACTGTGGCAGGTCTTGTAATGAGTGAGTCCACGCTGAGGCCTTAAGGACTGAAGGAAGTGCCAGTCCTGGTTCAGGATCCTTTTGGAGAGGCACTGGAGAGTCCACTTCACTGGGAAGGTCTGCCGGGGGGGGCTTGGGGGCAGGTTGTCCTCCTCCTTGGACTCCTCTTCCATTGATAACCCAGGCCAGTCCATGATGATAAAGATTAGGGCAACTGTCATAAGCACACTGATATCTCTGATTATCTTTGGAGGCACTGCTTCAGGGGCCGGCACCATCTGAGGCTAGATGGGTGACAACCTGAGAAAGGGCCTTCTCGGCCACTGTGCCAGGAACTCCCTCCACAGGGAGTTTTGTCTGTCTCCCTCTATCATTGTCTCCCATCAGCGGGTGAAGGCATTTTTGTTTTGTCTGTCATTCCCCCACCAACTGCTATCAACCCTCCTCCTTGTTTGTGTGTTTATAAGTCTTGTTGACTTTTTAAATGTTTTAAATACACTTACATTTTAAATGCAGTTTTAATGTTCTGATGTTTCAATGCTGAAATGTTTTGTAGCTTGTTGCCTTGAAGACCCTATTTGGGTGGATAGGCAGCATAGAAATTAGGTTTGCCAAGTCCCCTAGGGGGGGCGGGGAAACCCCCGCTCCAGCGGCCTGTTGCCCGCCGGCCGGGATCGGGTTGCCAGGGGAACCCCACCCCCAAATTGCCGGGCTGAGGGGACGTGCCCGGCACAATGACACAATCTGATGATATACCTTCTCTCCCATACTGCTTATTTAAAAGTGGCAATACCAAACCTTATCACATCTGGTTCTGTGGTTTCATTCCTGAAGGATGCTTGAAGTCGTCCATGTCGTGTGAGAAGATCGTCCAGTAAATTCTGCCGTCTGTCTCCTTCATGCTGTGTTCTACAACAACTGGGTTAAGGCTAATTCTTAGAAGTAAAATGCAACAACGTCTGTAATTCACATTTTCAGTTGTAAAATAAGCAATGAGGAAGAAACCCACATACATTCACCAATCAGCACAGTAGGTACCATGCGGGAACCCAGCTTACACCCGGGTGCTCGGAGTGACATAAGGATGGACCTACTACAAGGATGTACTTCTCTAAAATGTGACGTAAGATTTACATATTGATTGTACAATGTTTCAATAAACATGTTAGCCAGCGTATCACAGTGTTTGTTTGTTTGTATTTTCTGTAAAAGAGACTGTGATCCTGAGTTGTTGTTTTAACACAGTCACTTGGGCACAACTTCTAAGTAGATACCCACTTTGGGGGCTGTATGTGTGATATGGGACCTAGCTGGAGCTGGACCAGCTCTTTTTGTACCTAGCAGCGGTACCAGCCTATTTAGTTAAGAGTGCTGCAGTGTAGTGCTTCCATATACAGACCCAACAAAATTAAATTAAAATGACAAGCATGCTGACATTTCTTGAGAATCTTAAAGGGAAGAAAAGGGATCCAGCTGCCTTCCTAACATGGAATGCTGCAGTCAGTCTTGCAGCACCAGGAGCTCTGCAGTTTGCGGGGATACATTTGACACGTTGAAACAGAGCGAAGCAGCAGGTCCTTCAGATGATCTGTCTTTTCTTTGAGATTCTGCAGCAGCGACCTGATGGCAACACTGAGCTAAGGGAGACAGTGAAGAAGAGAAATAAGAGAATCTAGTTTTTCAGAACTACAATGATAAGACCACCCCCAAAACATGTAGACAATAGCAGCAGTAGTAGGGTCTCCAAGTCCCCCCAAGAGGGGCGGGGAAAACCCCGCGCCAGCGGCCCGCTTCTGGCTGGCCCAGATTGGGCCACCGGGGGGAACCCCGCTCCCAAATTGCCAGGCTCTGAGGACATGCCCGGCGCGATGACGTCACCTCGCGTCGGGCACATTTCGGGGGAGACGCTCTACAATTTGAGGGAAATCTCTATAGTTTTCCCTTGAATTTGAGAGGTCCCACCCCCAGCGTGCCCGACGCGATGACATCACTTCCGGATGATGTCATTGTGGCGCGCGCACAAAGCGCGTGCACCAGGGGACCCCCGGCACTGAGAGTACTCCCCCCCCCACTGCACTACAGTAAGTACTTGGCAACCCTAAGTAGTAGTAATCTTTATAGTGGCCTACAAGCTATACAAACACAAAACTTTCAATTATTAATAACCCACAGAAATCCCTATTACAATATTCATCCAGATCCATAACAGATTGAAAATTTTAAAACCTATTTTTTTACAAGTTTTTTTTTCTTTATTGAAGGGATTCAAAGGGTACAAGCAGTAAGGAGTGTGTTAAATATTGGAGATTCTTAATAATGTATTGGAATACAAAGTTAAAGACTTAGCTTGTATTACAGCAATTCTTAAACATTCCCGTCACATTAAACTAAGGTTAACTCTAGAGTTACTACTGTTTATATCGGACATCAGTGACCAATCTTGGAACTAAGCTGAGAAAAGGTGGGTTTACTCCTAATAAAAAGAGATATATGGAGGAGTTGTTTGCCCAAGATTTTGGGAGTGTCGCATCTTTACTTTCAGAGTATTTGTTGATGATAGGGTACCATTTGAGCATTGGGTTTTTGTGGGTGTCGTTTCCATAAAGATTTTCAGTTCTTTCAGTTATTTTATCAAATATAAAATAGTCCCATAGCCACGTGGAAATTGGTGGGCTGGAGGTTTTTTCCCAGTTGACTGCTAATGTGTGTTTAGCTGCTGTAAAAAGGACTTCTACCAATTCTCTTGTTTCTCTGGGAATCTTTGTCTCAGGCCATAAGTTGAGTAGAATCAGAGCCGGGTCGTAAGGAACAGAGACTTCAAGCATCTGTTCAATTTCTGAGAGACTCTTTTTCCAGAATGTAACTATGAGAGGACAGGACCACCAAGCATGGTAGAAGGTCCCAGTAGAGATTTGGCATTTCCAGCACGTTGGTGAGCGTTGAAAATGTTGAAACCTAACGTTTACACACGGGACGTTAATTCAGCTCATATTTTCATAGCAGAAAACTCGCCAATATACAACTTGGCAACATGCAATGGTACACAAAAGGTACACAAATGCTGACTTTCTCACAGGAAATGTTTTGTCTATAAATTAGCAATGGCCTGCTCATACAGCTCCTGCCTTTCTGTTTGGCAATAACATTCCTTAAATGTTTCAAAGGCTAAGTATGTTGGGAAAGGAAGCCAGCTGTAGCCCAGGAGTTTGGAAAAGGCCACTCAGATAACGTTTCCCGTTTTGAATCTAGCAACAAACTCAATCAAGTCTAATTAAAGAGAAACCGTCAGCCCTTGTGATGATATTGCAGGACCTTTTCAGGCCCCAGATCGCCAGGCCATGCACCCTGGTGCGGACAGCTGTTTGTCTTGGAATCAGAACACTGCTGCAAGGGGCTTACCTCTTGCCCACTCCACAGGATAAGCTTGTGGGGAACCTGGGGCTAAATAATCTGCAGACCTCCTGATTTGGGGTCAGGGTTTCATAAACCACAAAGCAGTTCCCTTGCTGTGATCCACTGAAAGCCAAAGACAAGCAAACTGTGCAAACGATGCATTAAACTGACACTCAGCCCAGTTAATATGCTGGAATTCGCTGACCTTGAGAGCTTCAGAATCTCATGTCACTATAATCTAAGATAATGAAGCAACATTATCCACCCATGAAACCTTTCCCAGGCGACAACTCCTTCTGAACCAATTGTTCCGGTGCCCGTTCTGTTGCCCAACAGTACAAATGAGACATCTGAGTTATGCATACATTTGATTTAAAAGAATAATGAGATTACCCTCAACCCCTCAGTCCCAAATCCCAGTGGAAAAAATAATCAGCCATTTTTCTCTTCACACAAACAGCAAAGTGGACAAAAGTGGCATAAACACCACAAAAACAAGATAGCATTCACATTTTCCCTACTTGGCCCCTATGGAGGAAGGACATTTTTCTCCATTAAAACTCTTCCCAGTCACAGACAGCATGACTGATCTGCTTTTTTAACATCAGCCCATAACAACAGTTGTTATGGCAATAAATATTGCCGTTGTTAGAAGCCTGTTTACGCTGGATTCAAACGCTCGCTTCCCACTTCCACGCTGAGCAAATGCCTTCATGTGTACCAGGGGTCATTTCGAGCAGGAGCTCGGGGGAGCGCAGCTCCAGGAGTTGGTGCCAGCCCCCTCCATGGGGGAATGCCTGCTTGTGTCATGGCCAATGTTCCCTCTAAGCTGAGTTAGTGTGAGCTAGCTCACAGTTTTTTAGCCTCCTGCTCACACATTTTTGTCTTAGCTCAGGAAGGATAGCTCCAGAGCAAACTAATTTATGCAGCAGCTAAATCGCTTGCTCACAACTTTAATGCCAGTAGCTCACCAAGTAGAGTTTTTGCTCACAAGACTCCACAACTTAGAGGGAGCATTGGTCATGGCTGCAGCAAAATGACCCCGTCCCCTGGAAAGGTCCTTGTTCCTCCAACCAGCCTTCTGAAGGCTTCAGCCACCACTGAAACTATCCTCCCAGAATAGTGGTATTTCTGAGGCTTGGATTAGTAGTGGTCCCCTCTTTCTTTCTTTCTTTCTTTCTTTCTTTCTTTCTTGCCTTCTGACATACTTCTGGTGATGTCAGGTGGTGTAGCATATGCAAATAAGTTATGCTAACGAGTTATGCTAATGAGCTCCTGCACCTCTTTTTCTACGAAAGGACCCCTGATGTGTACTACAACATGAAGACATGGAAAACGTCAACTGAGCAATGTGTTTCCTAACACAAACCACAATCTGTACAGTACAGGAAAAGTGTGGGGGGAGTTTGAGGTGCACCCTGCAGTAGTTCCGGATTCATTTTTACACCATCAGGCGCTCGAAGCAGAGAGAGTGAAAGAGGCAAGAAGAAGCTGGAGAAATCAGCCTGTTTGGAAGAGCACATCAGCAAAAGCAGTGGGACACACGCAACAGCTAAGTGGACACTTCTCGCCTTGCCTTCTCAGTTTTCCTAGTTGATGGGGGAAGTGAAAGTATACAAAGTTTTACTGTCTTATGTAAGATGATTTCAGTCAGAATGACAAAAGATGTTAGCCAGAGTTCAAGTTCCCCATTTGAGAGTTTAACACCTCAGAATTCAGAAGCTTTGGCCTGCCCCGGCAGAGATTTGTGTGCTGCTGCTGTCCCTTGCTGTTGCAATGGTACAGCCCAAAACATGAACAAGGCTGAAAACAAGAACTGCAGCAAACAAAATCTTCCTGCAGTAGTCATTTTGAAAGTATTACATCCAGGGCTATTTTGGGGCAGGAACGCACAGGAATGGAGTTCCAGCTGGCTCCTGAGTTGGCCACACCTACAGCCAAAACCTCTGGCATGCGTGGCTACAGAGCATGCTGCCCTCCCCACATTACACACACACAGGGCATGTTAAAATGCCGCCTTTCCCTCTGGGGAGCCCCTGGGGAGTTCCTTGTCAATTTCACTTCCGGCCAGACAGCTGAGAGTGAAATTGACAAGGAAAAGCCTCTCTCTGCCTTCCCTTCTCTAGCTGACATGTCACAGCTGGAAAAGGGCAGGCAGGGAACCCAGGCACATTGAAAATGCCTTTCTTTCCCTCCCCAATCGGGGGGAGGGAGAGAAAGGCATTTAACCTGCCCCGCCCCCGCACTTCCCTGAGTCTCTCCACAATAGATCCCAGGCACTTCAGCAGCGCCTTTCTCTGGCCATATGGTTTGGAGGGGGGCGTAAACTAGAAAGTCGATGCTGAAGTGGGGTGGAGAAACTCGGGGGGGGCAAGCTTCCATGCCTGCCCCGTGCTTTCCCAGCCCCCTGCCTAATATGCTAATGAGCTGCACTGTCAGGGGTGTGGCCTATTATGCTAATGAGTTCCTGCTGGGCTTTTTCTACAAAAAAGCCCTGATTACATCCATTCTCAGACAGAAGTCATTGCCTTCCATCACGAGCCACTTCTTTCCAATTATAAGCTAGGATACAGACCGCTAATAGAGTTTCAAGCAGGGCTCAAAAATCCCAGGTATGTAGCTGTCAGCTCTGGAAAACAAACCAACCTGGATTCAGAAGTCCAGGAAGCTGATTTAAAGAAAAGAAAATAACAACTTGGTACCCCGGTGGATCTTAAGACGCTAGAATGTTTTTCTGAATTCTGGCTCCAAGCATAATCATTTGCACTTCAATGACGTCTACCGTACACGCATGAGAACAGATCTTCGAAAGAGAATAATACCTTTTGGGTCAATCTAGCATATTGCCTCTCTACCAAGAGAGCAATGTGTGTCAAAAAGCAACAACTGAACTCTTTACCCCAGAACAAGTTATCTCAAACCACGATGCAAGTCCCCTTGTTTTCTAAAATATTCATTTCCACTCTTATGCCACTCCATCCACAAGAAGCAAAACAGATTTTTCAGCTTCTGTTATTTAACAGTATAAAATAACAAAATCGCATAAAAGGTTGAAATTCACTTTTTCCTGTACAATACTGAACACTAAAAACCCAACGTCCTCTTCAAAAATACTCAGGTGAGTTCCATAGCTGCCCCTCTAAAATGCCTCTTCTGGGGACCTTAAGGGACTGAATACAGCACCCAAATGGTACAGGACAGGGGGATGCTCTTGCCTAACCTTAAAGGTGACAGAATGTAAGGACAGGGAGATGATCTGCTTAAGTACCTTAGCTGTACTTTCACCATTCCTCTGACACCTGTTGCGTTCTTGAATTTTTTCAGCAATTTCTTGGGCGATCAGGTAAGTGGAATCATACACCGACAACCTGCAATATAATTCATACATTTATGTAAAAGCTATTAGTACATATACTTCTTATCTATGTACAAAATATTAATATACATATTTTTCATCTGTTTTTTCCTCTGCTAATCACAAAAACATTATTCAATCTCATTTCTTGCTACTGGTCCACAGCCATATAAAGAAGCCTGCTTCCGAGGCAGCGCCTTTCCTGCTTCAGAGCACAGCTCAAGAAGTTGTCAAAGCACGCACCCCTTACAGAAACCAAGAGTTCCATTACGAGACAGTGTAGATATTAGAATACATACAACCCTGAAGCACTTCTACCTATTTCAACATTTCTAGGATACCACCCATGGGAAGGGGAAGTAAGGTTGTCAAAAATGCAAGAAACAAGCAACAACTGCCTATGACTTCATTAGATACATGTGTGTTGTGTATGGAAGCATGGGAATGCAAGAAAAACTCCATTCTTAATCACAAGGACTGTACAATTGGGACACATGTCAGTGCCATGTTCAAAATCTGGAGAATGCATGTATATTGAAGCCAGCTCTTGCTGTCCCTCAATGAGCACTGCGTCATCAGTAGATGTGCCATCTGTTCAGGGCTACTTGCCTCTGTCAAGAGCCAAGGGGCCACCCCCCCAACCCATTCCATGATGCGTCTGAAACAATATGTACATGTTACAGAACACTCAAATACTCAGTATTCAGGATGCCTCTAAGCTTCTATATGACAGAAAAATCTGACATTTTGAAAGAGAAGTTGTACAAAACACTTCACTTTGCATCCAAATTACATTTTGGGTGCACCGCACAAAGGTGGAAGGGTGAGAAGAGAGGAGTTTTCTGTTAAAGGTACCGTTGTAAACCAATCATCACTATACCCAACATGCAAGTGGGTGTCCTTTATATGGATAATGAAAACTGTACAAGACCAGTCACAGACATTATATTTAAGAAACACCCCAGGCAAGCAAAAAAAAAATAGGGGGGGGAGGGGGGGAGAAAGAAGAGAGAAGACTCCTTTAAAAAGCCCAATGAAGGCTGTTTATGCGCCAGGAGGGAATGTTGAAAGTAGCTAAGCAACAGTTACAGGCATAGGCGTAAAATACAGGGGGGCTTGAGGGCTCGAGCCAGCCCCGAAATTTCCCAGGGAGACTGAGCCCCCCCCCCGGGGAAATGTAGCGCCTGCCGCCACGCCTCCCCGGGCCTCTTTCTCTCTCCCCCCCCCCCCGCCACTCCTCCATCCTTTCCTCTCCCTCCCTCTTTTCCAGGCGAAATTTCCCTGGGAGAGGGAAGGAGTGGCCAGGGCGGGGTGGGGGGGAGAGAGAGAAGCACCAGCAGCAGCGGCTGGCGGGCCTCGGAAGGGCCCGGGGAGGTGCAGCGGTTTCCGGGGGGGTCACCCAGCAAGCGCACGCGCTAAACAGCCCCCGCCCCCCCCCCTGGAACTCTACAAAACTCTACGCCCCTGGTTACAGGAGAAAAAAAGAGAACCATTCTGCTTGCTCTTGACAGCTTTATGAATCCTGGAAGGGGAGAAAGATTTCCAATCCCTTGTGAACCCCCAAGCTTGACTCTCAATCTAATATTAAGCGGCTGGTCAAGCCATAGATTATGAAAGTGAAAAGCCTGGTTATCCATACACAAAGTAAGGGTCTCCACCACTGATCTGGGGCAGAAATTTTTCCACGACTTTATTTTTTCCACAGAAAGTTTTCAAAAAACAAATACATTTGGGGGGGGGGGGGGGGAGCATGGAATAATGAATGGATACCAATTGAATATCAGGGAAATTGGTGTTCATTGACTATCCGTGTGAAGTGTGACAGAGTGTAAGATACACACCGCCCTGTTGATTTGGAAATGGGGAGCAGAGGCAATGAAACACACAATAATCAAAGCCACAAAAAAAAAACACCAACCTATACCTTCAGCTGATCAGCTGTGCAAGTCAATGGCAGACAGAGCTGCTGAAATGGCCTAGGGACAGGGATCCCCAAACTTTTGAAGCCTGTGAGTACCTCTGAAACGTGACACTGGGTAGTGGACACAGCCACAAAATGGCTGCCACAAGAGGTAAAGCCAACCATAAAGTGTCAGTGAGTCAGGTCATGCACAACTCTAATAGTAACTCTTCAACATTTCAGGCAGAAGCTTTAACAGGATGCCTTTCAAAATGAACATAGTGTTTAAAATATTTTCTTGAATATTTATTCATTTCATTAAATTTATGAATCGCCCACCCTGCAAGCAGGCTTTGGGTGAGTTATAGCCTTAGAAAACATTTAAAATACAGTCAATATATAATTAAGTTTGCCAACAGTAAATCAATAATTTAAAATCATTCCAAGAGAGTGATACAATAATCCCCCTTACCCTGCCAGACCGCTGGCCCATACACTGTGCCGGATTTATGTACAGGCTAAGAAAACTGAAGCCCAGGGCCTCTAAATCTAGGGGGCCTCCACAGCCCTGCCCTCCCCCCAGTGGGCAGTCTCCCCTCTCCCAAAATTGCAAACCCAAGACTTCATGTGAGGGCAGGGCAACTCGGGCCCAGCAACTATGAGACTCAGGGCCAGCCCGTGGGGCCCAATTTGAAACTCTGGGGCCCAACCGGAAAAAATTTTGTGGGGCCCCAGTTCACAGCCAAAGTCTGCAGAATCTTAGAGATATAAATAAAATCCATCTAGATTGCCCTGGTGCGCAGGCCCCCTTAGGAGCGGCCCGCGGGGCACCATTTGGCCAAATTGCTCCAATTGCCTTGAGGCCAGCCCTGTTGAGACTGTGCAGGGGTTGGACCCTTCTAGGTCCCTGGCGCCACTATTCAGAGTACGGACTCCAGGACTCCAGAGACAGCAGCCCAGAGTCAACAATCAGCTGCACAGCCTTCCCCAGCTCAAGGGTCAGGTCAGTAGTGGTACATGCTGCACTTTAATCAGCGGGAGAGTGCGAGTGGGGGGCCGGCTGGGGCAGATAGACCAGGCAAAGCAAGCTCTCCCAAGTCCCTTCCATTCCTTCCCTCCTCCTTGGCGTGAACAGAGAGCAAGCACATGTGACCGGCACTGGCCTCCCCCCTCCCAGGCAGGGAAGTCTATCTTTCACACTTCACAGAGCCCTGTCGGCGCCTGCACTTGCCACCCCTTTCTCAGAACTTCTTGGGTATAAGAAGAAATATTGATGGTGTCAATTGTCATGCAAATAAATTTTAAAAATACTGCTACATACATTAATAGTAGATTAACTGTTCTAAAGCGCTTGCACAATCTAATCAAAGTTTGACATATTTATTTTCAGGGGTCATTTCGAGCAGGAGCTCAGGGGAGCGCAGCTCCGGGAGTTGGTGCCAGCCCCCCCCCCCGGGGGGGAATGCCCACTTGTGTCATGGCTGCAGCAAAATGACCCCGTCCCCTGGAAAGGTCCTTGTTCCTCCCACCAGCCTTCTGAAGGCTTCAGCCACCACTGAAGCTATCCTCCCAGAACAGTGGTATTTCTGAGGCTTGGATTAGTAACTGTCCCCTCTCTGCCAGCCCTTCCTTCCTTCCTTCCTTCTTCTCTCTCTCTCTCACCTTTCTTTCTTCTTTTCTGACATATTTCCGGTGATGTCAGGTGGTGTAGCATATGCAAATGAGTTATGCTAATGAGCTCCTGCACCTCTTTTTCTACGAAATGACCCCTGAATACAACGAATTGATTACATTTGTTACTTGTATTTTTATATTATTTGTCCCAACTTTTAAAACTGAATCTGCAAGATAAATGATAAATACACACACACACACTTTATGCTTCCATTTTAGAAGAATATCTTGCCTTTATCTGTCCCAGCAATGTAACTTTGGCAAAGATATACAGTGTTCATCATTTCATTGTCGGATACCTTTTCATTCACAATTTAGTTTAAGACATATGTGAATGTCCACTTGGGCTAAGCCTCAGATCTAGGGTTGCCAAGTCCTTGTGACTTACCGGTGGGGGGGGAGTCCTCCTGGGTCCAGGAGCTTCCCTGGCATGCGCACAAAGCACACGTGCTGCGATGATGTCACCCAGAAGTGACGTCATCATGTTGGGGGCATTGACAGGGCAACGCACTGGCAATCACCCAAAAACTCTATGGTACCATAGAGTTTTGGGGCGATTGCTAGAGCGTCGTCCCAGCAACGTCCCCAACATGATGACGTCACTTCCGGGTGACGTCATTACGCTGGGGAAGTCTGGCCAGCGGATCGGGAACCCCTGTAGCGGGGGATCCCCCGCCCCCCGGGCTGACTTGGCAGCCCTACTCAGATCCTGGTTTTAATTCTAGGGCTAAACCCAGGAATGTGTATAGTCATACACCCATCAGTACACATAAAATACCTTTTACTCATCACCAGGCACCCTGTTTTTACAAAACTAGATTTGGGAGAAGAGCTTCAAGGCAAGCATTTAGCCATAAACTATATATGACTTCAGTGGAACTTATTTCAAGGTTAGCGTGAGAAACACCTGAGCTCCATCATTTCGTTCTAATAAATATCTGCATTCTATACATGGGCAAATACCCATTTCTACCATCCTATTTCTATTATGTTAAGCTACTCCCCATGCAATGTTGCTAGTGTAGTTAAACAGATTTATAGCCACTAAAAAACAAGAGTATTTTACCAGAATAAATTCTTCTGTAGTTAACTGAGTATGCCACTTGGTTTCATGTCTAATTTGGGAGTTGTTAACAACACCTGTTCCTCGTGTATTTTGGAACTAAATCTCTACTGATCTGAGTAGGCCTGTCAAGTGAGATGGCTCAAATACTCCAACTATTGCTATGTATAGGAGCCATTTGTTCTTAACGTAGGGACAGTGCAAAGCCTGGCATAGCAGTGAACATAATCAGGAACCTGCCGGGTTTCAGAACCAGTGTGGCCCACCACTTGTTAGAGACAGTGGGAGATGTCCATATCATCACCATCATTAATTGACCTTGTGTCCAAGCTCTGACCTGCACATGCTCAAATAAGCACACCAGGCTAGAAGAGGCAGGCTGCCTCAGGTAGCCAAGAAGAGACACAGAGAATATAGAATGATGACAAATGTGTTGTTGTTGTTGTTGTTGTTAATTGTGGGAGATATTGCCTCACCCACCTGCCCAGCCCAAAGATCTTTAGTGGGCACTAGGGATAGAAGGCAGTTGAGCGTGAGCCTGTTCACCTTTGCAGCAGCCACTTTATTACCCTCCAGTCTCCTGCTGCCAATCCCCACAACAGCAAACACAGCAAACAGGACCTATGGTGGTGAAAAGCAATCGCAGGGAGGAGCATATATCCAGTTGGGCCAAATGGTTAGTGGTGACGGTGATGGTTGCCTCAGGAGAGACACGTTCACAAGCACTGGAGTCAGGTACAGGCCTCCCACTGAAGATCTACAAAAGAATCTTGATTCATATCTTGTTTTTTCTAAGGTTAATCCACGCCAAACACCACTATCACATCGTCCAACTGACAAAAGAACTCACAAGCAATACTAAGCAATCACGTTTAGATCCAAAAGTCCAATAAAAGCAATGCATATCTGCACTACTAGACACTGTAACAGACATTTCACCCATGTGAGATGAAGCATAAAATCTGCATGTTACAAAATGTTCAATATACCATACCAGAGTAATTAAAACAGGTTTATTTACATTTGTATAAACAGGGAGTTGCCCAAAAAGACTGACACAACCCCTTTGAACTTTAAAAAGGGTAACTTCTCTGATATGAGGGGATATGTGAGGAGAAAACTGAAAGGAAGCTTGGAGACTATTTAAAATTACAATCTTAGAGGCTCAAAGAAAATATATACCACGGGTTAGGAAAGGCACAAATAGGTATAGAAAAAAGCCTGCATGGTTAACAAACTAAGTAATGGAAGCTTTAAAAGGTAAGAAGGATTCCTTTAAGCGGTGAAAAGCTAGTCTCAGTGAGGCTGATAAAAGAGAACACAGGCTGTGATCAGGCAGGCAAAAAGGGAATATGAGGAGCATATCGCAAAAAACATAAAGACCAACAATAAAACTTTCTTCAAATACATTAGAAGTGGGAAACCAGCCAGGGAAGCAGTGGGGCCCTTGGATGACCATGGGGTAAAAGGTGTAGTGAAGGATGATGGGGAAATGGATGAGAAGCTGAATGCATTTTTTGCCTCTGTCTTCACTGTGGAAGATGAGAGGTGCCTGCCCACTCCAGAACCACGGATTTCGGGAGGGGTGTTGAAAGACCTGAGTCAGATTGAGGTGACAAGAGAGGAGGTCCTACGACTGATAGACAACTTAAAAACAAACAAATCACCGGGCCCAGATGGCATACATCCAAGAGTTCTGAAAGAACTCAAATGTGAACTCCTGACAAAAATCTTTCCTTAAAATCTGCCTCCATTCCTGAGGACTAGAAGGTAGCGAATGTCACTCCCATCTTTAAAAACGGTTCCAGAGGAGATCTGGGAAATTACAGGCCAGTCAGTCTGATGTCAATACCAGGTAAGTTGGTGGAAACTGTTATTAAGGAAAAAATTCGTAGGCACATTGATGAACAAAATCTATTGAGGCAGACTCAGCATGGGTTCTGTAAGGGAAGATCTTGTCTCACTAACCTGTTAGTGTTCTTTGAGGGAGTAAACAAACATGTGGACAAGGGGGACCCAATAGATGTTGTTTACCTTGACTTCCAGAAAGCTTTTGATAAAGTTCCTCATCACAGGCTCCTAACTAAGCTCAATAGTCATGGGATAAAAGGACAAGTCCTTATGTGGATCATAAACTGGCTAATTAAAAGGAAACAGAGAGTGAGTATAAATGGGCAATTTTCTCAGTAGAGGGAGGTAAGCAGTGGGGTACCACAGGGATCAGTACCTGGTGCCATGCTTTTTAACTTGTTTATTAATGATTTGGAGTTGGGAGTAAGCAGTGAAGTGGCTAAATTTGCAGATGACACAAAGTTGTTCAGGGTGGTGAGAACCAGGGAGGATTGTGAGGCTCTCCAAAGGGATCTGTCGAGGATGGGTGAGTGGGCATCAACGTGGCAAATGGGATTTAATGCGGCCAAGTGCAAAGTGATGTGCATTGGAGCCAAAAATCCTACATATATAAATACACGCTGATGGGGTTCGAACTGGCAGAGACTGTCCAAGAGAGAGATCTTGGAGTCGTAGTAGATAACTCAATAAAAATGTCGAGACAGTGTGTGACTGCAATGAAAAAAGCCAACGCTATGCTAGGGGTTATTAGGAAGGGAACTGAAAACAAATCAGCTAGTATCATAATGCCCCTGTATAAATCAATGGTGCAACCTCATTTGGAGTACTGTGTACACTTCTGGTCGCCACACCTAAAAAAAAATATTATAGCATTGGAAAAAGTGCAGAAAAAGGCAACTAGAATGATAAAAGGGCTGGAACACTTTCCCTATGAAGAAAGTTTGAAGCGCTTGGGGCTCTTTAGCTTGGAGAAACGACGGCTGAGGGGTGACATGATCGAGGTTTACGAGATTATACATGGGATAGAGCAGTTAGAGAAAGACGTCCTTTTCTCCCTTTCTCACAATACAAGAACTCGTGGGCACTCCATGAAATTGCTGAGCAGTCAGGTTAGAACAGATAAAAGGAAGTACTTCTTCACCCAAAGAGTGATTAATGCGTGGAATTCACTGCCACAGGAGGTGGTGGCAGCTACAATAATGGACGGCTTCAAGAGGGAATTGGATAAACATCTGGAGCAGAGGTCCATCAGTGGCTATTAGCCACAAGGTATAGATAGGAACTCTCAGTCTGGGGCAAGTGATGCTCTGTGTTCCTGGTGCTTGGGGGGGGGGCAACAGTGGGAGGGCATCTGGAGTTCTCTGGCCCCACTGGATGACCTCCTGATGGCACCTGGTGTTTTTGGCCACTGTGTGACAGAGTGTTGGACTGGATGGGCCACTGGCCTGATCCAACACTGGCTTCTCTTATGTTCTTACTACTGAATATTATCTGTACTGTCTGCAAGCCAGGCTATCCTCAATTGCCAGATGACACTGGTCATCAGCAGCTTACAACATCCCCAATTCCATATAATAGGCATACCAGCTGCCCCACATTTCACATAATGCCCCCAAACAAGCCTTTCTTGAGCCAGCATGATGTAATGATTAGAGTGCTGAATTAGGATCTTGGAGATCCAGAGTCAAGCCCCACATGATCCAGAGTCAAGCCCCACATGAAAGACCCTGAGCCAGGCACTCTCAGCCTAAAATACTCACCGCATTTTGTGGATAAAAGAGAGGAGATAATGCTGCAAGCCACTTTGAGTCCCCACTGGGGAGCAAAGACAAGTATAAATATCTAATGTCTAAAACATTCAAGGTCCACTGCTCATCCTAAATAAATGAGCTTTATAAGATCCTACGGCAAGTCTACAAATGTGGGCTGAGCAGTATAATGCGAAATTACTGATTATACTCACGATAAGAAACTTAGAAGAAGAGTTGCTTTTTATACCCGGCTTTCCTCTACCCTAAGGAGTCTCAAAGTGGCGTACGACCAACTTTCCTTCCTCTCCCCACAAGAGACACCTTGTAAGGTAAGTGGGGCTCAGAGAGTTCTGAGAGAACTGTGACTGGCCCAAAGTCACCAACATACTTCAAGTAGAGGAGTGGGGAACAGGGTTGCCAGCCTCCAGGCGGGACCTGGGGATCCCCCGGAATTACAACTCATATCTGCATTACGAAAATCAGTTCCCCTGGAGAAAATGGCTGCCTTGGAGGGTGGGCTCTATGGCATTGTACCCTCCAGAAGTTCCTATCCTCCTCAGGCTCCATCTCCAAATGTCCAGGAGTATCCCAGGCTGTAGCAGGCAACCCCAGTGGGGAATCAAACCCAGCTCTCCAGATTAGAGTTGGCTGCCCACTCTGAACCATGACACCCTCCTGTCACCACTTTAGAAGGCTCTTTTGCCAGCAGCATTGTACAACTCAGCCAGACAAGAAACAATGAGTGAACAGCTGTAGGAACTGGCACCAATTCACTAAGGTTTTGATGAACAGCACAGTATTCTAAATGCATTTCATCCAAGTGACTATGTGAAGAAAAAAGTGAGGGGGGGGTGGATACATGGGTCCCTGTCTTCAGAAAGGCACACCTCTGAATAATTGAATTGTGAGCAGTGTTCCCTCTGAGCTGAGTTAGTGCGAGCTAGCTCACAGTTCTTGAGCCAACAGCTCACACATTTTTGTCTGAGCTCAGGAAGGACGGCTCCAGAGCAAACTGATTTATGCAGCAGCCAAATCGATCGATCGCAACTTGAACGCCAGGAGCTCACAAAGCAGAATTTTTGCTCCCAAGACTCCGCAGCTTAGAGGGAGCACTGGCTGTGAGTTGCATGTTCTAGCCCAAAAACCACCATCACCACCACCCTTGTCTTCTGTGCTACGAGACCCTTGTGATTTCGCTCTGTGTAGCTCGCACAAAGCCATACAGGGAACGTAAGAACATAAGGGAAGCCAATGCTGGGGGAGAGGGGTGAGAGAGGCAGGCTGGTATGCCTATTATATGGAACTGGGGATGTTGTAAGCTGCTGATGACCAGTGTCATCTGGCAATTGAGGATAGCCTGGCTTGCAGACAGTACAGATAATATTCAGTAGTAAGAACATAAGAGAAGCCAGTGTTGGATCAGGCCAGTGGCCCATCCAGTCCAACACTCTGTCACACAGTGGCCAAAAACACCAGGTGCCATCAGGAGGTCATCCAGTGGGGCCAGAGAACTCCAGATGCCCTCCCACTGTTGCCCCCCCCCCCAAGCACCAGGAACACAGAGCATCACTTGCCCCAGACTGAGAGTTCCTATCTATACCTTGTGGCTAAGAGCCACGGATAGACCTCTGCTCCATATCTATATACTAATTCCCCCTTGAAGTCGTCCATGCTTGTAGCCGCCGCCACCTCCTGGGGCAGTGAATTCCACGTGTTTTAATCACTCTTTGGGTGAAGAAGTACTTCCTTTTCTCTGTTCTAACCCCAGCTGCACAGCAATTTCATGGAGTGGCCCAGAGTTCTTGTCTTGTGAGAACGTGTGCCTCTCTGTTCGCAGCCTCGCAGAAGGAATGCCAGCAAGTCCCTCTTGTCCAGCAACGTCCGCCCAGCCAGCGAACGAGACAGGACACCTGCCTTCCTCAGCCCCGGATCAGGGGGGATGAGACCCACACTGCACTGGACACGAGTGTCGCCTCGGGCAGCAGGATGGCAAGGAGAGGAGATGGCGGTGGGAAGAGAGAGGCGCCGGGCAGGAAAGCGACCCCCATCCCCCGTGCCACCCTATGGGGGAGAGGGGTGAGAGAGGCAGGCACAACCTGAGACTCTGCAGGCGGCACTCTGCTTGCTTGGGCCAGGGCCAAAGCACGCCTTCCTACTTCTCCCCCTGAGGCTGCCCGAAGGCAAACACCAGGCCCTCCGGCAGAAACGCACGGCGCCAACCTCCTGCCTGAGCTGGACTGCCCCAGGCCCACTCCCTCACTCACCCACCAGGGGTCCGGAGCCATGGATGTCCCAGGCAGTGAGGCCAGTTCCCGTCACATGACTATGGCATCTGCAGAGGCTCCCACCGCGAAGGGCGGAGGAGAAAAGGCGGAGAGCATCGCCTTGGGCAGCTGGATGGCGAGGAGAGGAGAGGGCGGTGGGGGAGAGAGAGGCGCCAGGCAGGAAAGCGACCCTCCCCACCCCCCAGGGCCACCCTATGGGGCGGAGGGGCGAGAGAGGCGGTCGCGACCCAAGACTCTGCAGGCGGTGCTCTGCTTCCTAGGGCCAGGGGGAGGGCCAAAGCACACCTCGCTGCTTCTGCCCCTCTTCAAGCCCGCCCAAAGGCAAACGCTGGGCCCTTGGGCAGAAACGAGGGGCACCGGCCTCTTGCCCAAGCTGGACTGCCTCAGCCCCACTGACTCACTCACCAGGGATCTGGAGCCATGGCTTTCTAAGGCAATGAGGCCAGTTCCCATCACATGACTATGAAGGGCGGAGGAGAAAAGGCGGAGAGCATCGCCTTGAGCAGCAGGATGGCGAGGAGAGGAGAGGGCAGCGGGGAGAGAGAGGCTCCGGGCAGGAAAGCGACCCCCCACCACAATGGCCGCCCTATGGGGGAGAGGGGCGAGAGAGGCGGGCGCAACCCAAGACTCTGCAGGCAGCGCTCTGCTTGCTTGGGCCAGGGCCAAAGCCAAAGCACACCTCCCTGCTTCTCCCCCCACCCCACCCCCACGAGGACACCTGAAGGCAAACACTGGACCCTCAAGCAGAAACACGCGGCACCGACCTCCTGCCCTAACAGGACTGCCCCAGCCCCACTCACTCACTCACCAGGGGTCCGGAGCCATGGCTGTCCCGGGCAATGAGGCCAATTCCCGTCACATGACTACGGCATCCGCAGAGGCTCCCACCGCGAAGGGCAGAGGGGAAAAGGCAGAGAGTGTCGCCTTGGGAATCAGGATGGTGAGGAGAAGAGAAGGCGGCAGGGAGAGAGAGGCGCTGGGCAGGAAGTGACCCCCCACCCCCCCCTATGGGGGAGAGGGGCGAGAGAGGCAGGCATGACCCTAGACTTTGTAGGTGGCGCTCTGCTGGCTTGGGCCAGGGCCAAAGCACGCTTCCCTGCTTCTCCCCCCCCCCCCCCCCAGGCTGCCTGAAGGCAAACCCCAGGCCCTGGGTGTCAGTTTCACTGCCAATTATTACCAGTTCCTGAGTTATGTTTTCACTGCTAATTGCCCTGACACAGGTGTGTCTATTTACTTGGTTCATTTGCTTGCTTGGCTATTTTGCTTTCTCAGCTTCCTAGGTCCTGGACGGGAGATAGCACCAAGCAAGTAACCCATCCCTTTGGAATTTACTCCTTGTAGGTTGGCGCATGCGTAATCCGTTTTCTGCCTCTGTCTTATCTCGTCTGCCTACAAGCCAGTCTGGCCTTCACGAGAGAAACCTCCCCTCTCCCTGCTCTGCGCTATTTTCTCTCTCTGCAGGTGCAAATGGCAACTTTGTTTCTCTATGTTATCCGAAAGATATTTTACACAGCTTTGATTTCAGGTTTCTCCTGAGAAAAGATTATGGCGCGCTTTCCTTGCGAACAAAGAGCCAGTCTTTCTGGGCGCCAATAATTCTGCTGTTTGATGGGTGGGTGCAAGGGGGCTTATTTCAATCTAAGGTATAACTGTAACTGCTTGCATATCACACTCCATTAGTAACAAAACAAGTGAATTGGACCTATCTCAGATATCAGTTATCAATAAAAGGACTTTTTTTGATTCAAGAAGACCTTTTGTGGACTAAGTCTGATGGGGCAGTCTCACACTCGGGCAGAAACGCGCGGCGCCGACCTCCTGCCAGAGCTGGACTGCCCCGGCCCCACTCACTCACTCACTCACCAGGGGTCCGGAGCCATGGCTGTCTTGGGCAATGAGGCCAATGAGCGACACCTCAGGCAGCTGGACGGCGAGGGCGGCGGGGAGAGAAAGGTGCTGGGCAGGAAAGCGACCACCCCCACCCCCCGGGCCACACCATGAGGGAGAGGGGTGAGAGAGGCGGGTGTGATGCGAGACTCTGCAGGCGGCACTCTGCTTCCATGGGCCAGGGCCGAAGGATGCCTCCCTGCTCCCCCCCCCGCAGCCGCCCGAAGGCAAACGCCGGGCCCTTTGGCAGAAACGCGCAGCACCGACCCGAGGAGAACTGCCCCAGCCCCACTCACTCCCTCACTCACCCACCCACCAGGGGTCCGGAGCCAATGGTTTTCCCGGGTAATGAGGCCAGTTCCCGTTACATGACTACGGCATCTGCAGAGGCTCCCACCTCACAGGGTGGAGGAGAAAAGGCGGAGAGCACCGCCTCGCTATGGGGAAGAGGGGCGAGAGGGGAGGGTGCAACCCAGTCTGCAGGCGGTGCTCTGCTTGCTTGGGCCAGGGCTGCAGCACACCTCCCGGCTTCTCCTCCCCCGGCCGCTCGAAGGAAAACGTCCGGCCCTCGGGCAGAAACGTGCTGCACTAAACTCCTGCCCGAGCAGGACTACCCCAGCCCCACTCACTCCCTCACTCACTCACCAGCGATCCGAAGCCATGGCTGTCCCGGGCAATGAGGCCAGTTCCCGTCACATGACTACGGCATCTCACGTCACATGAATTCTCCCGTCACATGACTACGGCATCTCCCGTCACATGACTATCCTCAGAGGCTCCCTCCGCGAAGGGGGAAAGGAGAAAAGGCAGAGAGCATCCCCTCGGGCAACAGGACGGCGAGGAGAGGAGAGGAGAGGGCGGTGGGGAGAGAGAGGCGCCGGGCAGGAAAGCGACCCCCGACCCCACCCCAACCCCCGGGCCAGCCTATGGGGGAGAGGGGCGAGAGAGGCGGGCGCGACCCGAGACTCTGCAGGCGGCGCTCTGCTTTTGGGGGCCAGGGCGAAGCACGGGAAAGCCATAGCTCCGGACCCCTGGAGAGAGAGAGAGTGAGTGAGTGAGTGCGTGAGTGAGTGGGGCTGGGGCAGCCCTCCTCGGGCAGGAGGGTGATGCCGCGCGTTTCTGCCGGAGTGCCCGGCGTTTGCCTTCCGGCGGCCTCGGCGACAATGCTCCCTCTAAGCTGTGGAGTCTGGTGAGCAAAACTTCTACTTTGCGAGCTACCGGCATTGAAGTTGTGAGCGAGCGATCTGGCTGCTGCATGAATTAGTTTGCCCTGGAGCCCTCCTTCCTGAGCGAAGACAAAAATGTGTGAGTCAGAGGCTAAGAAACAGTGAGCTAGCTCACACTAACTCAGCTTAGAGGGAACACTGCTCGACAGGGGGGGGGGGATGACAACCCCATCCCCAGGGCCCCCTATGGGGGAGAGGGGCGAGAGAAGTCACCCTCCTGCCCGAGCAGGACTGCCCCAGCCCCACTCACTCACTCACCAGGGGTCCGGAGCCATGGCTATCTTGGGCAATGAGGCCAGTTCCCGTCACATGACTACGGCATCCGCAGAGGCTCCCACCGCAAAGGGCGGAGCGGAAAAGGCGGAGAGCATCGCCTCAGGCAGCTGGATGGAGAGGGCAACGGGAAGAGAAAGGCGCCGAGGAGGAAAGCGACCCCACCCCACCGGCCACCCTATGGGGGAGAGAGGCAAGAAAGGCGGGTCTAGTCACATGACCACGGAAACGTCTTTGGACAGCGCTGGCTCTTCGGCTTGGAAATGGAGATGAGCACCGCATTCCTAGAGTTGTACTTGACTGGCTTTCAAGCAAGGGAAACCTTTACCTTTACTTGCCCTAAAAGCCAGTCTTGACTATATGTAATATGGATTGACACCATGTGCCATTAGTCCATTCCAAAGAACACCCAAGGGGGAAAAAAGGCAGGAATGATAGGAGTACCTGTGCTTTTCTTTGTCGGGGCTAAACACAACTTGGAGATGGGGACTGGTGAAATTATGTGGTGGAAGAGAGTTAACCACACACACACAACCCACAGCTCTAATCCATGCTGGGTCTTCCTGTAGCTTTTTAGATCCCAAATATGCCATGTTCCGGTTTTGTTCCAATGTAACATTCATTCATTCATTCATTCATACATTCATTGGATTTCTAGACCACCCTTCCCGAAATAGGGCTCAGGGTGGTTTACAGCATCCAATTAATACATCATAGGATTGCAATAAATACAATAAAACAAGTTTAAATTAAAGTACCAGTAGCGATACAATCAACTATTTCAGATGGCATCCAGATAATACATGTCTTACCCCTTGGAGGGGTGGAGAGCCAAGGGGGCCGGGCTCGATGTTAAAAACTGTTGCTCAGAACATCTCTTTCTTGCAAGCCCTGTGGAACTGTGTTATGTCCCATAGGGCACAGATGTCATTGGGCAGAGAGTTCCACCAGTGCTCTGGTTGAGGAAAGCCAGATCTACTTTGGGCCAGGGACTGCCAGAAGGTTCTTCTCTCCAGAGCGTAATTCAGGGCTCAGGGTGGAGAGCTGGTCCAGGAGAGGTGGTCCTGCAGATACATTGGTCCCAGAACATCTATAGAGTTTTGAAGGTCAATACCAAAACCTTGAATCTGATCCAGTATTCAACTTGGAGCCAGTGCAGCTGGCCCAAGACTGGTTGGATAAGAGCTTAGTGGGATTCCAGGAAGGACCTGGGCCACTGGGTTCTGGACCAGCTGTAATTTCTGGGTCAGTCTCAAGGGTAGCCCTGCGCAGAGCAAATTACAGTTATCTAGCCTGGAAGTGACCATTGCATGGATTACTATGGCTAGGTCTGAGTGAGACAGGTAAGAAGAGAAACTGGAGAAACACCAATCTGGCAACATTTGTGACCTGGGCCTCCATCGACAAGGAGGCATCCAGGAGCACACCCATGTAGTTTGACCCCCAGATTTAACGTTTTGTCTACTATATCACGCATGTCCCAAACCAGCAGCCCAGTTCTATGTATATTCACATAGGAATTCCACTGAGTTCAACAGGACTTCCTCTCCCTTAAATGTGCATGGGCATGCAGACTGCTTGGATTTCTTTCGGGAAGCCTATACCTAGGGTTACCTTATTTTGAGAAGCAAAAAGAAGAAGAGATATTTCCCAACTGACTACTTCAAACAAGTGATCCCTATGATAAATTTCATTTTAAATACAGCTACTGCTTAAGCTATGATAACTGCTTCTAAGTAGGAGTATTCCTAATCTTCCAACCCAAAAAGAGGAAATTATCATCAGTTTTTTAAAAAAGAGCCCAAAAGGAGGAGGAGGAGATTGGATTTATACCCTGCCCTTCACTTGGAGTCTCAGAGCACCTTACAAACTCCTTTCCCCTCCCCTCCCCACAAGAGACACCCTGTGAGGTGGGTGGGGCTGAGAGAGCTCTGAGACAACTGTCCTTGAGAGAACAGCTGGGACAGAGCTATGGCTTGCCCAAGGTCATCCAGCCAGGTGCAAGTGGAGGAGTGGGGAATCAAACCCGGTTCTCCCAGATTAGAGTCCGTGCACTTAACCACTACACCAAACTGGCACTTTTACGGGGAGGGGGAGCTTTAGGTACCAGCCCTGAGAAATTATCAATCCGACATACAATTTTAGGGGAAGACAAGAGTAAAGGTGCTCAGTTTTACCTTGACAAAAGTAGGCTTTGAGGAAGGATTTAAAGAAAGAGATAAGAAGAAGAGAAGAAATTGGATTTATACCCCACCCTCCACTCCCCAAGGGAGTCTCAGAGCAGCTTACAAACTCCTTTCCCTTCCCCTCCCCACAACAGACACCCTGTGAGATAGGTGGGGCTGAGAGAGCTCTTTCCCAAGCTGTCCTTGAGAGAACAGCTGGTACAGAGCTATGGCTTGCCCAAGGTCATCCAGCCAGGTGCAAGTGGAGGAGTGGGGAATCAAACCCGGTTCTCCCAGATTAGAGTCCGTGCACTTAACCACTACACCAAACTGGCAAAGAGGACGGACAGCAAAAAAAGAGAACATCTAGTAATCAGTGTTCCCTCTAAGCTCCACAGTGTTGGGAACAAAATTTTTTACCTTGTGATAAAAAAAAGGTTAGTAGCATTAAACTTGTGAGCGACTCTACATTGGGCTGTTGTGTGAATCAGTTTCTTAGAAGATTACTTCCATAACCTTGTAAAAATCTCAGAATGAATTCTTTTAAATTTTATTTAAACTATTTTAAGAATAATTTAAACATTATAAGCGAAAACTGAATCAAGTCAAATTTCACCCACCCCTTTCCACTATGTTGGTAGACCTGTCCTCCAGAGAACAGGTCTACCCACCGTGTGCTGAGCCTTTGAAAACATACCCACATTGGGGGGAGGACTTTTGCAGTCTACTTTGGTTTTTTGTAGTGAAACATGACAACCAGCATTAAAGGTTGAGTATAATGGTGGAGGAACCTGAGCCGGCTCTAATGGAAGGGTGGGGCAAAAGTTTAATAAAATAAATAAAAATAAAATAAAAATCGCTGTCAGAACCCTACCTAACCTAACAAACAGGAAGTTGCTTGAAGGTTATCAACCTGCCTGAACGACTTATGTATCCAAATATTTATATCTCACTTTTCCTTGTGACTCAAGGCAGCTTACAAATCATACTGAAAAGCATAATAGGGGTGTGCAAAAAGATTTCTGTTTTTTTCCAGCTCCATTGTAGCCTATGGGCACCATTATAGTCAATGGGCCCCATAGGCTATAATGGAGAATTGATCTGAAGGTATCTGGGGCTTGGGGGGGCTTTTTTAGGTAGAGGCACCAGATTTGCAACATAGCTGCTGATGCCTCTCCTAGACTCCCCCCCCCCCCCCGTTTCAAAAAGATTGGACCAGGGGGTCCAATTCTATGGGCCCTAGAAGGAGGTGCCCCCAACCTCCATTATTTCCAATGGAGGGAAAAATGCCTTGTGGGCTGAAGCAGAAATCCCTGTGCTGCCTGTTAAGATTTTGTGCACCAGCACCCCCTAGCACAGTTTAGAGGGAACTATGCATAACCTTACTATACCTAATCAATGAAGAACAATAACTCAATAAGGGCTGTTCATCTATATAGCTAATAGCCAAGGTGCCCCCTGTGTGTGGATATCTAAATCCGCACATCAGGGGCACCTAAGGGGTAAAGAAATTTTTTTGCAGAAAAAATCTGAAAAGTTTAAAAAAATTATTCAGGGGGTACTTAAATCCCCCCAAAAAGTAAAAGAGCATTCCCTACGCATGCGCAGGGAACGCTCTGGGAACTGTCTGTTGCTGTCACGGCTGCTGCTGTGGGAGGGGGAGAAGGCTTGGCGTGCCGGCAGCTGTGAGTCATTCAGGCCTCACCGCTGCTGGCAGGGGACAGAAGGCTTGGGCCAGCCTCACCACCACTGCTGGGGGGAGAAGGCTTGGTGGGCCGGCCTTGCTGCCACTGGGGAGAGAGGGAGAAGGCTTGGCAGGCTGGCCTCTCCACCATCACCTCTGGGAGGAGAGAGAGAAGGCTTGGCGGGCCAGCCTCACCGCCACTGCCACTGGGGGTGGGGAAGGCTTGGCAGGCCAGCCTCACTGCTGCTGCTGGGGGGCGGCAGGGAGAAGGCTTGATGGGCCAGCCTCACCGCTGGGGGGAGGGATAAGGGCTCACCTACTGCCGCTTCCTCCTCCTCCAGCACTCCTCCGGCTTCAGCAGGCCCTGCGCCGTGGGAATACTCCCCCTCCCCTCTGCGAGTCAAATTCCTATTCTTTTCATTCCCTTTTGTCAGGGATGTCAGAGACTGAATCACTCTAAATAATCATGCCAGATGTGAGTTGGCGGATGCAATAGAGGCAGAGAAGAACTCTTTCTTTGCAGCTTTTAATGCCACCTCATAGACTTTCATAAATGTCCTAAAGAGTGCTCTTGCAGCTTCATCACAATCCCATCGCCAAACTCGCTGAAGCCGACTGAGTTCTCATTTCACACACACACACACCCCTTCGTTCAGAAGTGAACCACAGGAATCTGCCACAGGATCTCAGAGGACATCAGGGAGCAACATCATCGATGCCTTCAGAGAGACAGGCATTCCAGTCCTCTACCAGCTCATCTAATAAGGTGCTGGAAAGCATCGGGTCCCGCAGAGCATTCTGGAATCCAGTTGGATCCAGGAGTCTTTGCGGGCGAGCATAAATTGGCTCACCGCCTAGACAGGGGCAGAGATGCCTAGCCGGACCTTCAGAATCAAGTGGTCAAACCATGGCACCTCATCCTTTGAAGTTAGGACCACGTCTATCCCCACCCCAAAGATCAAATCCAACATGTGGCCTGCTTGATGTGTGGGACCTGTCACAAACTGAGAGAGCCCTGGTGTTGCCATGGAGGACTCCAGGTCCAAAGCCTGAGTTGAGGTGGCAGCTCCACCAGCATAGACGTTGGTCCCTGAGAACTAATAGTATCGGGTACCTTAAGGCCCAGTCAGCTACCACCACATTGCCTTCGACGGAGAATATGTGAGACAAGGGTCCATAATTATGGATCACCACCAGTATGCAGGATCTTTGGGGTGCAGTTTGGCAAAGCATGATGTTTATTTTTTGATTGTATCAGACAGTGGACCACCCTGAGGGATGGCTAGAGGAAGTACAACCCTGTTGGTGCTCCTGGACCTCTCAGTAACTTTAGATACTATTGTTCATGGTATTCTTCTGTACTTGTTTTCAGGGTTAGGATTAAGAAGGTGCTGTTTGTGGTGGTTTCTGTCCTATTTGGGGGGTTGGTATCAGAAGGTGGTGCTGGAGACTGCTGCTCGGCCCCTGGAGTTCTGCAAGGCTTGGTTTTGTCCACCATGCTTTTGAACATCTACATCAAACTACTGGATGAGGTCATCCAGAGATTTCAGATGAGTCATCACCAATATGGAGATTATATTGTGCTCTATCTCATGGTTCTAGCAGATCCTAGAGAGGCCTTGAAAACCTTGCTCTGAACCCATTGCTACATGATCCTTTCCATTAAAGCTTCCCCAGCTAACTGTGAGAACCCTTATAGATCCAATAAGCCAGGCCTTCTGGAACTAAAAGTCCTTTTAATCTTAATGGTCCAAAGTAGGTTACACTTGCTGTGTTAGTGATAAAAGGCATAGGTCTGCAGGTAAGTTATACAGAATTCAAAAGCAGGGATGGCGGTGGGGCACCAATCAGGGTAGGCCAAAAAAGCGCAATATACACATCCGTTGAGTTCTCAGGAAAAAGGCGCCCAAATGGGCGACTGTTCAGTCAGCAGTCTTTTCCCACATCCCTCTGAAACCTCCCCAGCATTTCCCAGGCTACAGTAGCACTTGGCCAAGGCCATGAGCTCATCCAGACAGATAAGAGTGTCAGAAGCTACAGTGAGTTCCAGGGGGGAGAAAGTGGGGAGCGGGTGACGTGAACAGGGGTAGGGAAACCACCTCCCGTCCGGGATAAAGTCAGAACCTGACACTAACACCTGTTAAAGGCACAGGAGCATGCAAGATTCTTTTTCTAGTCAGTTTGCAACTGTGGCTGCGGTCACAAGCCCCTTTAAATCCGGGAGGGCTCCCGGATTTAAAGGGGCCGCATTTTTCAACCACGGGTTGGGATGTCTATACATCCCCACCCCTGCGGCGGCGGCCGCGCTGGCGGCGAAAGCGTCAGCTGCGGCTGCTGAAGAGGCAGCCGCGGCGAGAACAACGGCGGCGGAAGCATTGGCTGTGGCCGCGGCGGCAGCAGAAACGGCGGTGGCGGCCGCTGAAGAGGCGGTGGCCGCAGCGAGAACGGCAGCTGCGGCGGAGGCGGCCCCAGCAGCGGGAGAGGCGGCGGTGGTGGCCAAGGACCGCCAGCCACCTGGGTGAGTTGGGGGGGGTTCCCCCCTTTTACACTTGGGCGCATGAGTGTCCATGCGCCCAAGTGTAAAAAGGGGGGGGGGAAATGGTGGGGGGCCATCTGGACAGCCCTGCTCTCGCAATGCTTGCGAGAGAGGGCTGTCCAGATAACCTCCAATGCGGGTTCCTCCCGCGACTCCCGGGAAAACACTAGTTTTTCCCGGGGTCGGTAAAAGTGGGAGCAACCCGCATTGGAGCCCGCTTCGCCGCGGGACTTGCTGCGGGCCTATGTAGACGGCCCCTTTAAATGCAGGAGGAAGCAGCCCTTCCTCCCGCATTAAGGGGCTGTGTGACCGCGGCCTGAAAGACCTGGTGAAGTCTTATTTTCTTAGCATTGTAATGATTATATAGCTGAATTATTCTGTCAGGTTACTCCTTCATGATCAGGAGTGCAGCACACTTGATGCTCTTTTTTTCCTAGCACACTCAAGTTCAGGACATTATGGATTGGCCAACAATGATTACCTGAACCTGGCCATAGCAGCTGCTTCCCTGTGTCCAGTGGCTGGTCTCCCCAGAGTGTGTTTCCTAGTGTTCTGTTCACACTTTTCTGAACCCTTTCACAAATGGGATTATGGGGATGCTGGGCTCCTCTGTTCCCTTTGCACATTTGACATGAGCTAATTATGAAACATTCATTACACTCATCTGTGTTGTGCATCTGGAGGGAATGGGGCCTCTGCATATTTCATTTCTTCTCCTATTAAAATCTCATGAAACAGTGGTCCCTTCTTTGCAATTCCTTAATTAATTACTTTTATCCACCTCCATTTGACTTGCTCAGATTCCTCTGGAAGACAAGGAGGGAACTCTTCTCCACATTGCTGCATGTCAGGGCTGTACAAGAAGGAATACCTGTTCAGTGCTCCCTCCAAGCTGTGGAGTTTTGTGAGCAAAAATTCTACTCTGGGAGCTACTGGGCATTAAAGCTATGAGCGAGCGATTTGGCTACTGCATAAGTTAGTTTGCTCTGGAGCCATCCTTCCTGAGCTAAGACAAAATTGTGTGAGCCAGAGGCTAGCTCACACTAACTCAGCTTAGAGGGAACATTGGTCCTGTTTGGTCCATTTGGTCACTGGCACTTACTTCTGAGTGAAGAAAGAAACTGCAAAACTAATTTTATTGCCTTAGTAAGCTAATCCTTTGAAACTGCAAAGCCAGCACAGATTCAAACATGCACAAGAATTCTTTGGTGTTACATTGTATGTTTGCACTTCAGCGAAATGCCTATACAGAAGCTTATTGTTCCGAAGTCGCAACTACTTACAATGGCTTATTATTCTCTGAACATCCTAGCTTAGAAAAGAGGCATGAGAAAGTATACCGATTTGCAACAATGTTTAACCTTAACATTCTTGATTCCTTTCCTGTAATGGACATGCGCAAGCATGGAATAGAATACCTTTGCTTACGAGAATGATGTCAAATGTGTAGAAATGACACTAGTTCCATCCTACTGGAATTCTCCGCCTCCTTAGTATAAATTAAGGCAACAAAACAACCCAATTAAAATACCTCCCAGCAATTTCAATCAACTACGCTTCAGAACTAGTAGAGCCATAAACAGTAATTCTGTTCGGTCAAATGGCCCATGATGAAATAGTATGGCTTTGTGTGCTCACCAAAAAGACAGTAAGGAAGGAGCAGTTGAAATGTCTTCTAGAACTCTGTTCCAGAAAGTATGAACCAGCCTGAGACTTCACCATTACAGAAGCTGGTCACAGCTGCAGGAGAAACTTTTTGTCTAACCAAGTTGATAAGATAAGATATATCGGGAAAGAAGGTCTGTGGGTCCAAGATGGTGACCAAATAATACATGTCTGCCGCTTCAGGGGCCCAAGCTGGATATTTTCTGATCTCGTTGCTAGCCCTTTGAGGTTGGGTATACATCTGTGAGAATGGGCCAATAGATATAGTCCACAACAGCAGGTCTCCTTAAGCAGAAAGTCCTTTCTTTGTAGAAAAGATCATGTTGGTCAAACACTTTTCCTGTTAGTAATGCCCAAGCCTAGCAAAGCTATTGCAATTATACTTGATATGAAATATGGCTCGTCTACCGTCTACCAATCAATAGTGAGAATTATTGGCGCCCAAATACACTGGCTCAATGTTCCCAAGGAAAGCGCGGCAAAACAGGTTCTCAGGGAAAAACACTGTTGAAGGTTTTTGGAGAAGATGTTCCCAGAGACAACCAAGCAAAGAAATACATAACACCTGTGATTCTTATAACACATAACAGGAGGCTCTTCTGTTCAAGGCTGTTAGCCAAGGAATAGCCAGCTAGAGATAAGAAGAGAAGGAAAGCAAATGAGTAATGAGCATGCGCAAAGCAAAGCAGGCAAGCAAAGCTCGCATTCCAAAGGTGGAAGTCGGGTCCCTGATGCTATCTCCCGGGCGGGATGTAAGAGGGTCGGGGAAAACTTTGGAACACAAAGCGATGTTTATTTATTTATTTATTTATTTATTTATTCGCATTTATATCCCGCCCTCCCCGCAAGCGGGCTCAGGGCGGCTTACATGGGCCTCAGGCCTGGTCGATACATTGACCTATAAAATCATTTAAAAACATTACCATAAATAACATTAACCACATAAATAATCATAAAAGCTTCCTTAAAACAGCGTTCGATGGCAACCAAGTGGCAGGTCTGCCCCCCCCCCTCGGCCATCACCGAGACCGTGTTGGACCAGGGCACATCAGATGGTTACGATGTCAGATGGTATCCTAGTATCATCGGTGGTGGCTCCTATTCAAAAGCCTGGCGGAAGAGCTCCGTCTTGCAGGCCCTGCGGAACTGCATCAGGTCCCGCAGGGCCCTGATCTCCTCCGGGAGCTCGTTCCACCAGACAGGAGCCGCCACCGAGAAGGCCCTGGTCCTTGTTCTGGCCAGCCTAGCGTCTCTGGGGCCAGGAACACGTAGCCTGTGTTCAGACCCCGACCGTAGTGCTCTCTGGGGTTGATATGGAGAAAGGCGGTCCCTAAGGTATGTTGGACCCTGGCCATATAGGGCTTTATAGGTAAGAACCAGCACTTTGAAGCGAACTCGGTATGCTATAGGCAGCCAGTGCAGCGCCGCTAGCACAGGCCCGATGTGATCCCGCCTTGCGAGTCCCATCAATAGCCTGGCCGCGGCATTCTGCACCAGCTGCAACTTCCGGATTTGCACCAAAGGCAGCCCCATGTAGAGAGCGTTACAGTAGTCTAACCTCGAGGTGACCGTCGCATGGATCACTGTGGCGAGGCCATCCCGGTCCAGGTAGGGAACCAACTGCCTCGCCAGCCGTAGGTGATAAAAGGCTGACTTGGCAGTGGCTGCTACCTGAGCCTCCATTGACAAGGAAGGCTCCAGGAGCACTCCCAAACTCCTCGCCCTCATCAACTGTAAAACAGCAAGCATTGACACATGTAATACGTTCAGCAACCTTATTGATCATGACAAGTCAGTTACCCATATCTATGGCAGTGCTAACTGACAGCATCTCAATGAAGGAAGTGCCCACGGTTGCCAACCTCCAGGTGGTGACTGGAGAGCTGAGATTACAACTGATCACCAGGCAACAAAGATCAGTTCACAATGAGAAAATGACTACCTTAGAATGTGGACTCTGTGGCATTATACCCAAATGAAGTCCCTCCCTTTCCCAGATCTCACCATCTTCAGGCTCCACCCCCAAAATCTCCAGATATTTTCCAACCACCGAGAGTTGTATGTCGTACTAAGGATCACTTTTGGATCAGTACAGTTTCGCAGGCATTTTTAAAATGCCTGTTCCTAGTTCATTGTTCTTTAACCCTTGACACATTTAAACTACACTGTCATCTCTGTTTCAGGCCTGGAACACAGATTATATCTGCCAGGAAAGGTCACCGAAAATAACACCCACCCCACACACCCGATAATCTCTAACATCATGTTCTCTCTCTCTGCACAAGCCAAGCACTGCAGGAGGCCACGTCAATAGGCTGCAACAACATGTCTTTACCAGAAGATGTTAATGCCTATTTTTAAAGAAGTCTCCTAAAGAAGATTTACAAAACACGTTGGGAAATTTTCCATTAAACATTTCATTCCATTTTATTGGTGTAAGATGCTGTCACTCGTGAATATGCTTAGGGTCTTCTTCGGTACACAGAGAATAACTTTATTTAGAACCAGGGGTCATTTTGTAGAAAAAGAGGTGCAGGAGCTCATTAGCATAACTCATTAGCATAACTTAATTGCATATGCCACACACCCCGACATCACTAGAAGTATGTCAGAAGGCAAGAAAGAGGAGAGAGAGAGAAAGAATCTAGAGTTATGCAGATGACATGATCCTTACAATTTTGAACCCCCAGCTATCTTTCCAACATGTAATAAAGCAAATAGACAAATTTGGACTCTTTTCAGGTTCTAAAATCAACAGGAAGAAAACTAAGATTATTTTAAAATTTTCAACTACCAGGGGTCATTTCGTAGAAAAAGAGGTGCAGGAGCTCATTAGCATAACTCATTAGCATAACTTATTTGCATATGTCACACCCCCTGACATCACCAGAAGTATGTCAGAAGGCAAGAAAGAAAGGATACAGAGAGAGAGAGAGCGATGAGAGAGAGAAGAGAGAGAGAGAGAGTGAAAGGAAGGAAGGAAGGAAGAAAGAAAGAAAGAGAAAGAAAGGAAGAAAGAAAGAAAAAGAAAGAAAGAAAGAAAGAAAGAAAGAAAGAAAGAAAGAAAGAAAGCTGGCAGAGAGGGGACAGCTACTAATCCAAGCCTCAGAAATACCACTCTTCTGGGAGGAAAGCTTCAGTGGTGGCTGAAGCCTTCAGAAGGCTGGTCGGAGGAACAAGGACCTTTCCGGGGAACGGGGTCATTTTGCTGCAGCCATGACACAAGCAGGCATTCCCCTGCGAGGGGGGGGGGGCTGGCACCAACTCCCAGAGCTGAGCTTCCCTGAGCTCCTGCTCGAAAGGCCCCCTGTTTAGAACCAACAGTATAAAAACGAAGAAAAGAGGAGGAAGCCTACCAAAGTCCTTCACGGCAGCTGTTCTCCATGCCGTCCTGCATAAGGAGCCTTAAGCGCCACTGGAATTCTGATAAAACATGAAGTAGCCTAGTGAATATTTAAAAATAATAATAATTCTGGCTCTTGGTGGCAAGTACATCTCTGTGCTCCTGACAGTAAATTAGGAACATGGAGCAGGCATGTGGAGATCTACAGGAAGACGGCAGCAATCCAGTGCTGTGTAGCTTTCTATGCTGTAGCAGAATCTTTTCAGATAAAAGGAGAGCTGCCAGACAGTATAAGATGCAGCGGGGTTTTTAAAATCTTTGTGTTTTTGACTATGCGCATTTTTAAAATGTTGTGTGCTTTCTAATCTGTAATGTGTGCATTTTTAAAATTCTGTGTATTTTTAATTTGCGTGTTTACAAAAATTATTTAAAATTTTTAAGGATATACAGAAAGGAAATAGGGAAAAACCACAGAAAATATAATTACCAGAAACACAATGTAAGGGCAATTTTACAGAAGCTGAGGACACTCCTTGATCAGAACATATGTGTAAATTTTAAAAGTGTATAGCATAATAGCTTAGCAAATATCTAATATATGGCATAATGGCATAAGAACATAGCTTAACATATATATAACATAATAACTTAAAAGATCAATATAACAACCTACTCGGTATATTCTACCATTTTCTCATATTATCATTTTTATCTTATCGATCTTATCTACTATATGGTGGTATAACATAAATAACCTCAGAGGAATTTTTATAAAATTTTCACACAACAGTTTGTTATAGTAAACAACACATACAAATAATACCCTTTATATTTCGTATTAAAATTTTTGTATAGTATTATCATACAATATTAGACCATTCAGATGTATAACTAGAAAGACTGGGTATAATAATCATAGAAAATTCGACAGTTGTTTTCAAATTCATCTCTTGGTCTTTGGTTAATGTAGTTTGTCAAGTGTTGCCATAACTGCATGTTCTTGTATCTTGTCCATCCAGTTATCAAGAGTTGGGCAACCCTCAGTTTTCCACTTAGCTGCAACTAACTACTCTTGCTGCAATTAACATGTATCTGGACAGTTGATGAACTGTTCTATTTTCATTCACTAGTATTCTTCCTAATAGCATTGTCTCTGGTGACGTAGCAAATTCAATATTCAAAACTTTTTGAATTTCAGTATATATTTCCATCCAGTATTTGTGGTGTGTGTTTTTTTGCTAGACTACCACATATCGTAAAAGTCAACATCTATCTCTTTATATTTCCAACACAATTCTTTATAGTTTTTATCCATCTTCTCAGTGTCTTTTGGGGTAATGTACCACCGATAAAACATTTTAAACCAGTTCTCCCTAAGTGCTTGACTAGCTGTGAATTTTATATCTTTCATCCATAGTTTTTCATTGCTGGAATAAAATCTACTTCACTAAGTTCTGTGACTATTTCACCATACATGTCTTGACTGGTTCTGTTTCTGTTATCATATTGTAAAAGGAGTTTGTAGATATGGCCTAAAAGGTTATCTTTTTAATTCAGTATTATCTTTTCAAATGGAGTCAAATTTCTTAGTGTATCTCCTTCTTGATGTTTATCTTCTTTAAGCCTCAAAAATTGAAACTATGTTAACTATTGTATCTTTTGTCCTTCATTAATTACTTGCCAAGATTTGATTTCCCCATATTTATCGATTATATCTCGATATGTTAAAGTCATTGTTTCTCCTCTCAGGTTTGTCATGATAAGCATCTAGTGGTGACATTAAAGGTGATGTTGAGGGACTAATATTGAGTGACCATCAATTTTTCAGCAAACTATGGCCAGTTCTTCTCCTAGCTTTTTAAAGATGTTTTCCCAGTTGTCTTGATCCAAAGATGTTTGTGTAAGCCATAAAACAAATCTGCTGCTTCCAGTTTCATCAGCCTTTCATTCGAATTTTTAATCCAGAAAGCCAAACCAGGCAGGCTGCTTAATAATTCAATTTAATATAAGGGACCGCTAGACCTCCTCTCTCTCTCTCTCTTTTTATCTTGTAAAACTTTAAATCTGACCTATGGATTTTTGCCTTTCCATATGACTATGCTTATCTGTCTTTGCCAGTCTTTCAGTATTTTGTTGCGTATCTCGATTGGTAACATCTGGAACAGAACGTTGATTTTGGGGAGACTATTCATTTTTATTGCAGAGATTTTTCCAAGCCAAGACAGGTTTAAGTTAGACCATCTCTTTAAGTTTCTTGAATTTTCTTCCAAATTATTTCACAGTTATCTTGAAAGAGTGTTTCTTTTTCCCCAAAACACATTTATTCCCAAATATTTAGATATTTTTGTGCATTTTTTAAAAATCTTGTTAATTGGACTGTTATGTTTTGTGTCCCTATAACCTGGAGTTGCACTGTTAGTCACCTTGAGTGTGAGGAGATAAGATGGGAAAGAAATGTTTTAAATGAATAAATAGATAATAAATGCAGCAAACTGGAGAGACATAAAGCTCAGTTTAGATTCCCATCTCCAAGCACAGTCAAATGAAATCACTTCAGCACCTGCTTCCCTGGGTTAAACAGACTTCAAATGATAGCAGTATGTTCAGTTCCAAAGTGTTTGCCTTGCATGAATTCAGCTCATCATGACAGATCTTGCACACAAAAGTTTATACCTTGAATAAAACATTGCTGTTCTTAAATGCACCTCTGAACTCAAACTTTGGCTGAGGACAGACTGGCAGTCTCGGCCGCTCTGCCTCCGCTTCAAAAGTGGAAGCAGAGCGGCCGTTCAGACGGCCGCATCTGCCCCGAGGAGGCGGCCCGGACACATCGCGTCCGGCGCCGCGCTCCTACCACAGCAGCCAAGCACCACTTCAAAGTGGTGCTCCGGCTGCTGCAACGTGTGCCGGGAGGGGGAGCCATGCGGCGTCCACACGCCGCCGTAGGAAGCCGCCCGCAGTCTGAACGCTGCGGGTGGCTTCCTTCCGGCAGCGTGCGAACGCCGCACCGCGGGGGAAATTCCCCCCGCCTTAGTCTGCCGCGCCGCGGAGGCGCGGCAGACTTTAAGTCTCTCTTCAGCCTTTGTTCACCTCATCATGGTTCTTAAGCACATGACCTGTTAACCGACAGAAGCTCTACAGCCCAAACCCACAGTAAGTTTATAGCAGCTTGGCCCATTGTTTTTACACCCATTAAACTGCATAGGGTTTTCTGTTCAACACTCAGCCTTTGCAGTTCACATGACTCTCTTTCTGTCTCCAAACAGAAACAAAGGATCCAGCAGGAAGCAGTTTGAGAGCCTGCCACTGTGTTTATGTTCACCAGTTCAAGGACATGTAATGATCAGAAGGACAGAAATCAAGCTGGCGCCTCCCTCTTCAACGTGCCTGTGTTCGTCTTTCAGATATACATGAAGCTCGTTCTCTTGTGACGTTGCAAGAGGGGACAGGTAAATGAAGTTTACCGTTGGAAAAATAAATGATCTTTTTTAATGGGTCCTGTTCATGTTTTGATCCTTATCCGGCTTATTTACATCCCACTCATCCAAGAGGCATATGGCAGGCCTGGGCGAGTGAGTAGGCGGAAGGAATGTTTTACCACTGTTTACACCAAATAAATATCTCCTTTGGGGAGGTGCTGGCCACAAAGAAGGCTTCAGGCCCAATAAATCACACACAGGAGCAGAGCTTTGGTCAGGTCATTCAAGCAAGGACAAGGGATGCTAAAGGTTGGGCTGAATTATATCAGCCCTACTTGGGGGGGGGGGCACAGCTGATCTGGACAAAACTGTGAGAGAGAAAGAGCAAATTCTATGATGGATGATCTGAAGGAAGACATCCAGGAAGCGGCACAAGGTAAGCCATCTCCCAAGAGGCCACATCTACAGGGACAAACAACTAAATAAGCCTGGCACATGAGGGGGAGGGGAAGGGTACTAGCATTTAAGATTTTTGCTGCTTGCAATACAAGCACATAACTGTGAGCCAAATCGTCACTTGAGTGGTGCATCTGGGATGCTACATGCTTGGAAGGAATGGTTACTTTGGTGGTTAACAAATTATAGTGGTTAATTAGGTGATGCAATGGACAGGGGTCTAAGTTTGGCTGCTGGATACTCAGGTTCCGGTCTCTTCTTGTAAAGGCTGAGACTCAATAGTCAGGTAGCAGGTATGTATTTGCTGCTGTGTGTGTGCACCGCAAGGAGCTCCAGCACATACATTCACTCTCCCCTCCCACTCCACGCCTGTGCTACACAGTTCAAAAGGAAATACTGTGTATGCTTGTGTTTAAAAAGTTCTGCAGAAATGCTATAGGATAAAATCTAAATAAAATAGATGTTGTTTGGGTGGGGGAGAGATGAGCCATATCAAGTAATGGATTGGAGGTCACTGACTGGCCGTTTAAACCGTCCATCCCTCATTGGATCCTGTCAAAGAAAGAAACACAAAACAAAAGTTTCATTCGTGCTGGATTCTAGCCACAAGCTAGTAACGTATTATAATTTTAAATGGAATGACAAGTGAGAGTTCCTCTACAGTCAATCTAGATGTGAAAAAAATGTTCCCCATCCTTCCTTGCACCTCTATCAGTTTCTTCGTAGAAGAACAAGGGTTCCCCCCCCCCCCATTTCTGCTTCTGTATCTGATGGCCCTTGCATCTACCGCCATCACCACCTTCCGAACAGAACTTCAGGTGAACATCCTGATCACTGCACAACTGCAGCATTCTCCTCATGAATGTGACAGGTGGGGAAACTATGATATTCACAACATTCATGCGTTTAAAGAATGTTTCCCGTCTTGCAAATCGTGCAACTGTTTCGGTTTAGTTTATTATTAGCCAAAGGCTATCGCTTTCTTAGTAACAATTCATCACGGCAGAAACCGAACAACAGCCAGGCACACAAACAATATGAAAAACAAACGTTGAGCCCACTCCATATTACAGAGTGATTATGCATTAAACGTATATGTGTTTAAAAAAATGTTTCCCTTCTAGCATACCATGCAACTGCTTTTTTTGTAGAATAATAGGGTTAGGGTGCAGTTAGAAAAAGAGCTCTGCAGTTCTAACTCTTCTGGAGAGCCGTTCCTGAACGCAGACAAAAGGAGTAAGGGCGGAACAAACAAGGAGCAAATCATGGTTCGTTTCCTGTCCAAATATGGTTTGGAAAATCAAATTTAGAAGTGCACGTGCTATAGAATGTAATGGTTTGATAAAAAGTCTAGCAACTCTAATCCTTAAATACAGTGTAGGAGAGGCTGTAGCCTTGGTGGCCCAGGTGGGAACAGAAAGGCAGGGTATAACACTTGCAAATAAATAATTGCCTCTCTTGGGAATTCTTTCCAGCAATTGCACACAATGTCCTCCAGAGGGCGTGCAAACTCAACTGCCAGTTTGAAGAAGCCAGCTGCTTGCTTATTTTGCCTTTTTTCTCTCTTGACTTTATTAAATGTCAGTTTCCTCCAACTTTTACTAAAATACAGCATTAACAACAACAGTCCCTTTAATGGGTCGGGGGGAAGAGGGAGGGTTGAATTGAGGGGGTGTGGCCTTGTTAAAATGCAGTGTTCGAAGGAGCCACTGACAGATTCCTGCTGGAGTTGGGGGGGGGGGGGCTGTAAAGCTGTCCACACACAGAGAACAACAGAGCAGTCTAGCAGCAATTTATGATGGTCTTCCCTGACCCACTTTAGCCTCCTTAGATTTAGATTTATGGGAAGGAGCTCCCAGCATGCTTCAGTTAACTTATGCTCTAAGCAGAGGATTGTGTTGTTCTCAGGTAGTTCCAAATTCTTTCTCCGCCCCCCCCCCCCCACCCTGACAGTTTTACTTTCCTGAACTCCAGGGTTTATTACATCCCAAGGCTGGGATCAGACTCCCTGCTGTCAAGGAACATTAACAATTTTTGTTCCATATCCCTGATAGAGATGTTTACAAACCATATGAAGCAGAGCAAGATCATGCCTGCTGGTCTTGCCCCCCATGTCCATGCATCCAATCAAACATCTGTGTCAAGAGGGCGTGTGTGGAGGTTCTTCTTCACAACAGGGACTGCTGCAAAAAAAAAAAGCAGGGTCCTGATCAGGGGTCATTTCATAGAAAAAGAGGTGCAGGAGCTCATTAGCATAACTTATTTGCATGTGCCACACCCCCTGACGTCACCGGAAGTGTGTCAGAAGGCAACACCCACCCCTCAGGTTCCACCCCAAAAATCTCCAGGTCTTTCCCAACTCAGAGCTGGCGAGCCAGCTTTACACTTGGACTAAAGACACTTTAGGTTTCCTTTGCTCTTGCAGGGAAGCTGCCCTACAACAAGCATGAAAATACAGATCAAGTTAGTCTGCTTTTGCTTTTTTCCACAGTGCATCACCATATGTGCCCGGTCCAGGGCTTCTTACTCCTGGAACGGCACTCCTGCACGCTCCTGCTCGAAATGACCCCTGGTCCTGATAGCATGGAAGTGGCTATGTAAATCTGTAGCTGCCTAGAGCCGTTTGTGTTGGTCAGGCAGGATATAAATCTAAATAAATAAATACATGTGTACAAGTCAGGCTCGCTACAGATGATCGAAGGGGGGGGGGAGAAAGTTACAGTTCAATAGAAGTAAGACAAAAACCAAAGGAAAATGGCATAAAGAAGCGCTAATAAAGAATGAAAAATATATAATGCTAAAGAAAAGCAATTATATAATTTTATCAATAGAAGAAAAAATGGGACCATACAGTATAACAATATGCAACAGTGAATATCAATATAGTGAAGTTATTAAGATACAATCACATGTAGTGAGGTAGTAAGTTCAGGTAGGTAGCAAGTAGAGGTTAACGAAGGTTTCCGGAATAAGTCCTCGTTTCGTGAAGAGACTTCAGCTGAACCAGATTTTCAGTCCGTGTTTCCAATTGTTTTTCCAAGCTTCCCAGAAAGAAAGGAACAGAGACAAAATATCTACAGAGTTACAGCATACTGCTTTACATCAGAGGACACCGGCTCAAATCCTTGTTTTACCCATTGAATTCCTGTAGGGCTGCCAAGTACCGGCGACTTACCGGCGGGGGGGGGGTTGTTCTCCCCCCGAGAGCTCTTCTGGCACGTGCGCTTTGCGCACGCGCCACGGCAACGTAATGACGTCACCCGGAGGTGACGTCATCACATTGGGGGCGTTGCAAGGGCAACGCACTGGCAATCACCCCAAAAAGAGGCGATTGCCAGAGCGTTGCCAAGGCAACGCCCCCAACGTGATGACGTCACCTCCGGGTGACGTCATTACACGGGGGAAGTCGTCCTCACCGGACGACTTCTGGGGCGGAGTTCCCCCCGCCGGCCAAATGCCGGCCGGCGAATCAGGAACCCCTATAGTGGGGGATCCCCCGCCCCCCGGGCTGACTTGGCAGCCCTAAATTCCTGTATCCTCTGATGTAAAGCAGTATGCTGTAACTCTGTAGATATTTTGTGCCTGGTTTTTTTCATTCTTTATTAGCGCTTCTTTATGCAGTTTTCCTTTGGTTTTTGCCTCACTACAGATGATCAGCTGACCACTTGGAAGCCAGGCCCGGGGCCACTGGGTATGAACCCACAACTGTCTCTACACCCCCATTAGTCTGTGCTTTTAAACATCTGCACAGCTGTAATGCTAGGTCTGTTCACCGTAAAGAAGATTACCAAATTCACAGCCCCGTCTTCAACGCGGAGCAAAGCACGAGACTCTCATTTGCTGCTCTTTATTTTCAGTGCTGAGCCATTGCAGCTGACACCCATCGATGTGTTCTGGCATTTCTATTTCTGTAGCCTCTCTGCAGTACAAATTAATATAACAATGCTATAAATTGTTGGGCGACAGGTGTTAAATGAATGCTAAGCGTTAGCACAATATCACTTGGAGCTCCTCCAAGGGATTCTGGGGAAAACAGCTCAGAACTCTTATCTGCTCCAGACCTACAACAGCAAGCTTGTGCTGAGCTGTTGTTTCTCCCACCTGCAGCACAATGCAAAAGCTGCAGTCAGATCTGATCATTGCACCCATTGTATGACAGCCCCAGCCTCAACTATTCAGCTTCTGTTGTACTTCAGTAATTACTTCTTTGCTATGGTGTTTTTTAAACCTTCTGCAGAGAAAAAGTAAGATTCAGGCTCTGGCAACCAGAGTCTTATTCTCAGAATTTGCTTTGCAGTGCAGATTTGCCATGGGCGCGGGGGGGGGGGGGGGGTTTGTCAAAACTTGCCACTTCTCCGTATTTGCAACACATAACTTGTAGCCTTAATGCCCTGCAAATTCAGATTTTATTTGTAGAGTACGTTGGAGCTCTTTGTTGGAGACTGTGGCTTCAGGGTAGTTTCCTGGGTCCTGTTTTCTGGTCTCTTGCAGAACAGGAACAGGTAATATGCGTTTGCTTTTCATGCCATGTTAAAGGATATCAGATGCCACAATCACTCTGGAATGTGCTGAGTGTCTTCTTAGGTAAACAATGCACATCTTTATTCAGAATAAACAAAGAAAAGAACACAAATTGACAAGAGTTCTTCCTAGCAGCTTGCCTAGCCACTTTCTCAGGGCCAACCATAAAACCCTGTCTGGAACTGCTCCAGATTCCGGTACCCTGGAACTATAATAAAACATGCAATGGACTTCTAAACATTATAGAAGATATTTGTAAAATGCATCTATCAAGTGGAAAGATAAATCACTGAATAAGGTGTCTTTGTTCTATAGAAACAGCCAGTCCATCTATAGACCCTTTGGAAACCCCTTCCAAGGCTGAGATGTGGGTCAGTGATGCAATCTCCTGCCTAGGCACTAGTGACTTTGTAGACCACAACAAGTTTCCCAAGTTGGATGAGCAGCAAGAGACTCATGAACAGTTCATTGGCAAGTCTGGTAAAGAGCTAAAGAAGTTGGCAAGGGAAGGACATTGGGCTAGAAGTCATGCCCTAAGGGCAGAGGCTTACCAGCACATTATCCAGTACATACCATGTCGGCTTATGACCCCCGATGCCTCAGTCTACAGGGATGTTGCTGTCAAGCTGTGTGAAAACCAGAGGGACGACTTTCACCCCTTGCCTGAATTCCTAGCAGGAAGCATGGTGCCCGAATACTGCCTCACCGCCGAAGGGGTGACTGCGATGAAAAAGATACTCCTCTGCATTGCCAACGTGTCCCCAGACATCACCTACTGTCCCCTGCTTCCAGCTGTGGTTGCTCTGCTGCTTCATTACAACCAAGAAGAAGCCGAATGCTTTGAGAATACCTGCCGGCTCCTCTATTGCAATGCTTCCCATACTTCCTACATAGACTCCTCCTTCCTGAGTCACAAGGCCTCGTGCATGACCTTCGGAGACCTAGCCAACAAGCACTGCCCAGCTGCCCACCGACTCATAGCTGGCTCAACAGACAACATTTTTGAGGTGTATTCTGAGTGGTTGGGGTGGCTGTTTGATGACCTGCCATTTGATTATGTCATCCGCATATTTGACGTATATCTTATGGAGGGGCAGAAAGTCCTCTACCGCATGGCTCTGGCCTTGCTGAAACAGTTCCAGATCTCAGTAAGTGCTAAAGGACTGGATGTGAGTGATGTCAGGGGAAGCTTGCAGGCTTTTATGTGGGCCATCCATGAGCACATGACTGCAGAAAAGCTTTTGGAGAAGGCCTTTGCCATCCGGCTGTTCTCTCGCAAAGAAATCTGGCTCCTTCAAATGGCTAACAGGAAGGCCCTGATGGAGAAGGGAGTAACCATGGTGCAGCACAGGTACAAAAGTCTAATTATCTCCTCTTTAGACACGTTACATTCCTTGATAACAACAGTCTTCCAGATAACGCTATGTCAACAGATTATTCTTCCAGCTAATACAAATAATAAGATGGGCCGGAGTGCTTAATATCAGCTCACTGGAACCTGGAATTGGAATCCAGTTCTTTGTTTGAAGCCCAGGGGCATGAGTCTGCTGTAGAGGTAATTCACTCTAGTTTGGGGCAGCATCAGTTTACCTGCCATAAAAGTGAGAAATCTACACACTGAAGAAATGGCATTCTGTGGCCGTAAAACAGAGGTAGCTCTGGAGCGATGCAATGTCCATGGCTGTAGGTTATGGCCTTTCTTTTGCCTGTGTTCCTGCCTGTATCTACCATACAGATCTGTTTTGGAATAATACAGATAAATGGTTAATCATGTCTTAATGCCCATCAGATCGTTCCAGCTGTATTTGTGACTGCAAAAGCCCATAGGAGGCCAAGACCACCTCATCACTTCTTGCATCTGAAGGAATGGGCTCTAGTCTACAGAAATGTGTGAAAGAATAACACTGTGTTAGTATTTAAGGTGCCGCAAGACCCCAGTTTAGGATTGCCCCTGTGATTATACAATTTAAAAATGAACAAAGGCACCTGTTGGTAAGGGAGGGACATTTTTTTTAGCTGATAAGCTTCTTTAGATTAATTAATGACAAGGCGATGAAGATTATTGCTTCATTTTGCATCTTGTTCTGGGAAACCAACACAATAAGCTGTAAGTAAAGATCAAGGCATATAACTTTCCTAGAACTGGTTGCCAGTTTGGTGCAGTGGTTAAGTGCGCGGACTCTAATCTGGGAGGACCGGGTTTGATTCCCCACTCCTCCACTTGCACCTGCTGGATGACCTTGGGCAAGCCATAGCTCTGTACCAGCTGTTCTCTCAAGGACAGCTTGGGAAAGAGCTCTCTCAGCCCCACCGACCTCACAGGGTGTCTGTTGTGGGGAGGGGAAGGGAAAGGAGTTTGTAAGCCGCTTTGAGACTCCAAGTGAGTGGAGGGCGGGGGATAAATCCAATCTCTTCTTCTTCTTCTTCTTCTGCACATTCTGCTGCTAGAATGTTTGCAGGAAGGGTGCTCTTTGTCCTAAAAATCAGGAACTGTGGACTCTTTTGCAGTACTGGAGTCTTGACAATTCCCTTCCTTTCCTCTGTTGCACAGGCAACCATTCCACCTTACTGTGAACACCCATAATTTCACTTCTGCTATTGTCACTGCTCAGGAGATGCGCATTGTGTGGTCCTGGATCCCTGAACGATTCTCTTTGTTCTCACCCGTTCTCTTATTCTCAACTTCTAAAGACGGGTACAGCCTGAAAAGGTAAGGCAGTATCTGAAGAAATCAGTCTCAAGCAGTCACCGTTCCATCCAGATAACTGTATTAAATAAGGCTATACTGGTTTACATCAACTAGAGAATTGAACCAATATGCTGAACAGAGGAAGAGAAATTCTAAAGTTATTGTTAACAGAGCTGTCCATTTTAAGAAGCTCCCAATCAGTTCAGCTTCTCATACTTATAGGTTTTTATAATCATCCCCAAACGATAGCGAGTTGTCCCTCTTGGTAAGGATGCACATTCTTGGCTAACTAATTGTCTTATAACTTCAAACACCATACTTGAAATGTCTTCTTAAAATACATAAAAATTGTTAGTTCATTCTTGCTACTTTTTGTCTTAACAAAGTCTAGTGATCGTAGGTCATATCTGTTGTCCCTCAACCAATACACCCCATCTTTGAACCATACCTTCAGTTCTGCCCAATTGGACATTCTTGCCACTCTCAGACACTTCTGCCCCTGGGCCTCAACACATAACATCAACTGAGATGGCTTAGATGACTACTAATCTACAAAGAGCCATATAATTATGTTATTTCTTTGTTTTCCGCCCCTTCCCGAGGCTATTCTATTCTGGGCCTCTAAACTCCCTTTAGGCATGTTTAGCTCAGAAGCCACACCAGCTCTGTCTTCAGTGAGAAGAAACATCCTCCATGATCTTTTCTGCCAGATCCAATAACTGTTGTGCTATATCCCTGGCCATACATTGTGACATTCTGTCTGCCCCCTGAACACATGTGGAACACGGTGGAATCATTGTGGGCTGTGTACAACCAACTTCCTACTACCTTTCTCTAGGGTAGTCCCCATATTTCCAGTAGTGTGCACATGGGCAAGCTACTGTGTAGACAGAGACCGATTCCTCACAAGCCGCTGTGCTGCCCTCACTCTTCCATTTCCCCTGGTTGTATCGGTCAATTTCACACTCTTTGCTGCCCGGCTGCACTTTGACCCGCAGCTCCCTCCGATTTCCCCTGCGTCTCCTTGATCTCAAAAATACAAGGATCGAGAAGACGCGGAGGAAATTGGGGGGAGATGTGGGTCAAAATGCAGCTGCGCAGCGAAGAATGTGAAATTGACCAATGCATCCAGAGGAAATGGAAGAGCGAGGGTGACACAGCTGCTTGTGGGAAATCAGTCACAGACTCAGGGTGGCTCACCCATAATTCATATTGTCACAACCTGGGAAAGGGCCTGTATTGAGTGCCAGCAACATGCTATCCTGCCCTTTCCTTCTGAGCGCTGTTAATCATCAGCTCAAGTGGCAGGGCAATATAGAAGGTGGAGTCAGAAGCGTAAAATATGAACACAGGATCCTTGTCTTAAAAAGCCCCTACACATCTCATCTGCAGTTCGTGCATCTCATGCTAGCCCCTGGCTATTCTGCCGCTGAAAAGAAATACAACTCTAGTTATGTCCTGTCCTGCGGGTGTAAAGTGCTGTCAAGTCACAGTTGACTTCTGGCAACCCCAGCAAGGGGCTTTCAAGGCACGTGAGAAGCAGAGGTGTTTTCCATCGCCTTCCTCTGCAGAGTCTTCCTTGGAGGTCTCCCTTCCAAGTACTGTCACCCTACGTTACGTCAAAGATCTGATGTGATCAGGCTATCCCATGCCGCCTTCCCCAATTCCCTATGTTCATTTTCACAATTAAAGGAGGAAAATAAATGTCATGTACATTGGTCGCATCATCATTATCATCAAGAACAACAACAGCAGCAATAATGAAAACACTTCTGAGGGTCAACTGGCGGCAGAAAAATGAGCCATCATCCTGCCCATTCAGAAGACGTGTATTAGAATCTTGCCTTAAGAACCAATGCAATATAAATGGCAAGTGGCATCTAATATTTAAGGGACTCCTACATCTAGCAAAACACACTTTCATAATCACAGTAATGCTGTAAACTTCGAAACCTGGAAATCTATACTAAGATCTTGCATGTGCTGCTGAGTTTATGTTATGTCAAGGTTTGATAAGAATAATTACCTCCTTCACTGAGCAAAAACTGTTGCTTCTGAACTCATAGCGAACTTCTGCTTTACCAGTTATTACATAACCCTGAACAATACCAGAAAGAAATGAAGGAGTGTTTTAATGCCTTTAATAGGTTTGCATAGACAGCATGTTCAACATAACAATAGTTTCCACCAAAGGGCTGGCAGCGATTACTTACAGGTTGCTGTTCCCCCATGTACTTAAAATCAAAGCCTAAAAAAGAGAGAGGTTGATTTTTCTGTGATGCAAGACAGACCAAAGTGAGGAAGCATCAGCTGAGTTTTGTAAAGGCCTTGTTGGCACTGCAGTGTTGTCACTGCAAATGGGAGCCATCTTTTCCCTGTAATATATTTCTGGCTTTCAGGAGCAGTGCACTTGGTTTTGAAAGTAATCCCCCAAACCCAAGCAGAAAGCTGCAAAGCATCAAAAGCAGGGCTATTTTGGGGCAGGAAAGCACAGGAACGGAGTTCCGGCTGGCTCCTGAGTTGGCCACACCCAGCAGGAACTCATTAGCATAATAGGCCACACCCAACAGCAGAAACTCATTAGGGTTGGCTACATTGGGGGTATGTGGCCTAACATGCAAATTAATTCCTGCTACAAAAATGCCCAGGGTTTTGACAACAAACAAGGTAAACAGAATAAGAAGCAAAAGGTGGGTGTGGCTAGATAACCACTCTTCTGGTAACATGGGGGTGTGGCCTAATATGCTAATAAGCTGCACCATCAGTGGCGTGGCCTAATATGCTAATGAGTTTCTGCTGTTGGGTGTGGCCTATTATGCTAATGAGTTCCAACTAGGCTTGAAGGGGAAGAGAAATACCATGTGGTCCAAGACTAAAGGAATGAACGTGAAGAAAAGAAGCACATGAATATAAGCATGAACTTATGGGAGGGTCATTTTACAGAAGAAGCTACACGCCTATTTTATGCACATGAAAAATGGTCTCTGCTGTCAGCAGCACAGAGAGGGCAGTAATTTTGCTTTGACTCAAAGGCTGGTGTCCCAAGGAAGCCAAGAGGAGCTTAGAGTCAATAGGATGGCAGTTCTTCCAAGTACATTCAACAGTTTAGAGGTCCCAGAGCGGAAAATCCAAAATTTAGTTGAATGAGAGCTTGTATTATTACACTGACAGGAGACCATGTGCCAGAGGCCTTGAGGGTCAGGGGAGTGAACCTTGCATAACGGGGGATTCAGGCTGATTTGCATCTTGCCCCACGGTGCCCTGCCCCCAAGTTTCTTCATCATGTGTGGAAGTCCAATATGCTGTGCTGACATGCTATATTCCACCCCCACTCAGCTCATCACATTCCCTTCTTTGTTTCCTGCAGGTTTTATTCCTGCTGTGAAGGCTACGAACCAACGGTACTGCTGTTAAAAACCACATTGGGAGAAGTAAGTGTCTTCTAAGTATCCCAGAGAGATGGGGGGGGGGGGGCTACTTCTGAGGTTCCAAGATTAAAAGGTGTCTGGAGAATGCCTCATGCAGAGTTCCATGTAGTAAGAACAGATTCTAAATCCTGAGTTCCTGGAGCTCATTCCCACAGAAAACAAACTTGCCTTCATTTACTCTGATATAAAAATTCAACATTTACATATAGAACTGACTTTGAGGTATATATGGTGATTAGGGTTGCCAAGTTGTGGGGACTCACCGGCGGGGGGGAGTCCTCCTCTGGCCGGGAGTCTCTCCTGGCGTGCGCGCTTTCACCGGAAGTGACGTCAGCAAGTTGGGGCGTTGCCAGGGCGACGCTCTGGCAACGCCCCCAAAGTGCTGATGTCACTTCCAGTGACGTCATTACGTCGTCCTCGCTGGACGACTTCGGGGGTGGGGTTCCCCCCACTGGCCAAATGCTGGCTGGCGGATCGGGAACCCCTTTAGCAGGGGATCCCCTGCCCCCCGGGCTGACTTGGCAGCCCTAATAGTAATGTTTACCAAATTAGAAAAATTGTTTGAAGAGATGGAAATGGTACAGGGAAAGGAGACTGGGAGACATGACTCCAAGTGTTAGGTTAAAAAACCTAGAGCAGGAGATATATCTTTAAAGACACGGAGAATGACAGGAGAATGCTGTGCAGTACAGAGAATTCAAGGGTGTTTCCCTGTGGCAGCCATTTTATTCTCTAGAGATCGTTAAAGAACATTACCAATGAATCAAGACAGAGGTCCAGGGCAAAGAAATAAAACCTATGTCATTATTACAAAGGAACTAGTAGACAGTGCTACTTCTGATGTTAGTCTACATCTATATATCACTGGAAGAAGCAAAAAAGAGCCGTAAGCTGAGGTTGCTTCACAAATTATGGGACAGCAAACCCAAGTCTGCTGCTTAGTTAGTGTATCAGTAAGACACACTTTTTTGTGTTCTAGCAACTGAGAAGTTTAAAAGAGATCATATATAGAACAGATTTTGCACTCTATCAATTAAAAGGTCTTTACATCCTAAGCCAAGGGTGTCAAACTCATTTGTTATGAGGGCCGGATCTGACATTAATGAGACCTTGTTGGACCGGGCCAAGTGTGTCAAAAAATGCAATGCCAGGTAGCAGAGATATAAACTTCTATAACAAACACAGACAAACACAAAGATTTTTTTAAAAAAAACTTTAAATAAAACATGCTTAAAACACTAGCAATCTTGCAATATTTTGTCTATTTAACAGTCTCTGATAACTGACACCTCTGCTCTGAATTATTGCATCAAAATGTCTGTGCTGTAGCAATCCTGAGTATGCTGTTCAGGCGTGCATCTGTAAGCTGCAAACCTACTTTTGATTTATTGGCATTCATTACAGAAATCTCACGTTCAGTGTTTCTAGCCCAGGACCCAGGGGAAAACATGAAATGGCTGGGCACTGCAGCCTTTTGTACATAAGTTGCTTCCTGTGCTGGTCAAGAACATGAGAAGGCATCCGAACACAGACTGAGGGCCATGTGTTTCTCTACAAAACTATACTCGTCCCCAAAGAAATAACTACAACTTCTTGCAAAGGGGGTGAACTTGGTCTAGACACAATCTCTCAGTCTAATCCACCTCACTAGCATAAGAACATAAGAGAAGCCAATGTTGGATCAGGCCAATGGCCCATCCAGTCCAACACTCTGTCACACAGGGGCCAAAAATACCAGGTGCCATTAGGAGGTCCAGCAGTGGGGGCAGGACACAAGGAGCCCTCCCACTGTTGGCCCCCCAAGCACCAAGAATACAGTGCATCACTTGCCCCAGACTGAGAGTTCCTATCTATACCTTGTGGCTAATAGCCACTGATGGACCTCTGCTCCATGTTTATTTAATTCCCTCTTGAAGCTGCCCATGCTTGTAGCCACCACCACCTCCTGTGGCAGTGAATTCCACCTGTTAATCACTCTTTGGGTGAAGAAGTACTTCCTTTTAACTGTTCTAACCCAACTGCTCAGCAATTTCATGGAATGCCCACTAGTTCTTGTATTGTGAGAAAGGGAGAAAAGGACCTCTTTCTCTACCTGCTCTATCCCATGCATAATCTTGTAAACCTCGATCATGTCACCCCTCAGCCATCGTTTCTCCAAGCTAGAGCCCCAAACGCTTTAACCTTTCTTCATAGGGAAAGTGTTCCAACCCTTTTATCATTCTAGTTGCCCTTTTCTGCACTTTTTCCAGTGCTATAATATCTTTTTTTTTGAGGTATGACGACCAGAACTGTTCATAGTACTCCAAATGAGGTCACTCCATAAATTTATACAGGGGCAATATGATACTGGCTGATTTGTTTCAATTCCCTTCTAATAACCCCCAGCATAGCATTGGTTTTTTTCATTGCAGTCCCACACTGTCTCGACAGTTTCACTGAGTTATCTACTATGACTCAAGATCTCTCTCTTGGTCAGTCTCTTGTTGTTATTCCTCCTCTAAAATAGCTCACATTGCTTTCTTATTGAGAAAGACTGGATCATGAGGACATGAATACAGTAAAAAGGGTAATGGAACCCAGTTGCACCCAGGAGAACCCTGGCATAAAGAGCCCAACAATATGCACGCACACACATTGTAGCAAGGCAAAAAAAAAAGTTCATACCTTGAACAAAACTTTGTTGGTCTTAAAAGTGCTTGGTAGTTCTCTGGTACGACTGAGGCAGCCCAGCAAAGCAAATTCTCCTTCATTCCCTCCTTCCCTTCAGAGAAGAGCCTCAGCCAGTGGAAGGAAAGAAAGGCTGCCTTTTGTCTCCTGCAGCCTGGCCAGGAAGCAAACTCTGGCTGTTCCCTCCTCCCTGCCTGTTCTTTACCAGACTCTCTCAATCACACAGGAGAGCTTTGCCTATTGATCTCTCCTGTGTGACTGAGGGAGACTGGTAAAGCAAGCTGTAATATGGTGGCTGCAGCAGAACTGCAAATGGAAGTAGGAAACAGCCAGGGCCTTGCGGGCCTGATTGGGCCCCCTGAAAGGCCTGATCCGGCCCGCGGGCCACATGTTTGACACCCCTGTGACCTAAGCCTAATTATTTGTACCACCTTATCAGCATATTATAAAGGGATAACATTAAACTTTGTAACATTGTGTTGGCTTATCTCACGGTGTACAGTCCCATCCCATTAAGAATGGATTGTTAGAATCTGAAAGTTTTTTTTAAAAAATCTACCAACCCTTTGTGAAAATACATTTTCTTGGCACTGTAGCTCATTCTGATGTCTAGTAAACCATAAATTATGAAAGTTCTTATTTTCTCTCTCCCTCATATGCAGGTGTGTGGAGCATTTCTCTCCTCAGACTGGAGTGAAAGGGGGAAAAGTGGGGGAGCATCAAGCTTCTTTGGTACAGGAGAATGTTTTGTTTTCACAGTAAGTAAAAAATTACTTGCCACCAAGAAGAATAATTTACTTTTATATTTATCTATTTTTAATCCCCTTATCCACCAAACGTGGCTATTTTTAGGGGCGTGCAAAATGAAAAAAAGCAGATTCTGATTGAATCCTATTGTTGTTTAGTATACGTGCTACCAAAGTGAGCATTTCTTGTTTTATAAACTTGAGTTGGGTTCTTTAATAATGGAATTAAAGCTAGCCGTATTAAGAATTCAGTCCAATAGTAATTTCTATTGGCTTTAATGAACAATATATTTCTGGCTGTAACCACCCCACACATAATTGGGGTCGTACCCCTCATCTAAAACACCCTCCAAATTTCAGACAGGTAAGAAAAAGCATAGGTATTTCAGTAGCTCAGCGGGTACTGTAAATTTCCCCCATGCTAAGCAAGCACCAGGTTGTATGCAAAGTGCGTGAGAGCTGTACTTTCTAGTCCCACAATCCTCAAATGTGGGGTAAAAGATGGACTGTGCAGGTGAGGAATGCTAAACTGTGTTCCACCTCAAAGACCTTGCTGTACTCCCCTTCGAATGCTCCTTCCTTCAAAATTTTTCTTCCAGCATGGCTGACTTTTTGTGATAGAGAAAATAGGCTTCCAACAGTGGAGCACAGCAAAATAAGGGCAGATAGGTAGGACTGCCAACGGGCTTGCAGAAAAATGTCCTGCCCTTTAATAGAAGCTTAATATGTGGTAATGGGCAGCTGGAGCTTGACATGGCATGGAAGTAAATAATATGACCTGATAACATCCCATTAAATCTCTGCTGGGGGGACGGGCCATTTTTTCCTCCAGGCAATTGGCAATCCCAAGAGATGGGGGAGTTAACTTTACTCAGGAGTCATTTCGAGCAGGAGCTCGGGGGAGCTCAGCTCTGGGAGTTGGTGCCAGCCCCCCTCACCCCAGCAGGGGAATGCCCACTTGTGTCATGGCTGCAGCAAAATGACCCCGTCCCCTGGAAAGGTCCTTGTTCCTCCGACCAGCCTTCTGAAGGCTTCAGCCACCACTGAAGCTATCCTCCCAGAATAGGGGTATTTCTGAGGCTTGGATTAGTAGCTGTCTCCTCTCTGCCAGCTTTCTTTCTTTCTTTCTTTCTCTCTCTCTCTCTCTCTCTCTCTCTCTCCCCCTCCCCTTTCTTTCTTGCCTTCTGACATACTTCCAATGATGTCAGGTGGTGTAGCATATGCAAAGAAGAAGAAGAAGAAGAGATTAGATTTATACCCTGCCCTTCACTCACTTGTAGTCTCAGAGCGGCTTACAAACTCCTTTCCCTTTCCCTCCCCACAACAGACACCCTGGGAGGTAGGTGGGGCTGAGAGAGTTTTTACCCAAGCTGTCCTTGAGAGAACAGCTGGTACAGAACTATGGCTTGCCCAAGGCTATCCAGCCAGGTGCAAGTGGAGGAGTGGGGAATCAAACCCGGTTCTCTTAGATTAGAGTCCGCGCACTTAACCACTACACCAAACTGGCTCCCTGCTAATGTTATGCTAATGAGCTCCTGAACCTCTTTTTCTACGAAATGACCCCTGACTTTACTCACATATACATTCCAATCTGGAGACTTATTAGGTGGGGTCAGACGTGGTCATGTGATGAGAGTTGGTAATATCATACTGAATAGCAATTATAATAGTAGAATTTCTACACACCACTAAGTATGTATCAGGTAGTATCACAATCACATAGCTTTGAATTGAGGGGTATATACCAGACTAAAAATAAATAAAACATGTAAAATAACTGTACTTGACTCAAAGTTATTTATATTTTCCAAATACTTTTTTTTTTTTAATGAGAGGTGGTAAGACTTAACTGTGTGAATACTATGCCCCCTTATTCCTTTGGCTTTCTGTAGAAGTCAGATGTTTGGAGTCATTTTCTGTAGCAAGAGGTTCTGGAGTTTAAACCCGTCTGCCTCTTCAGTACTCTAGCTCTAATCCCAGATTTTGGGGAGGTGAAGACATGAGTTTGAGATTGGTAAAAGGATTTTTGTATATGATCAAGTAAGTTACAGCAAGATGGTTTGCAATTGATGATTAAGGACAGCTATCAGGCTGAGTAAAACTGGGAGTTCATTTTTCTGTTTCTGCCTTCCTCTCACGACCCTACCTATTCCTGAGGCAAATTTCCCTCTGCAAGTAGAGGAGACCATTCCTAAAGGAGTATACATTTCTCTCCAGTTCTCACTTATTACTGTGGACGTTAGAGAAAAACCAACAAGAAACGAGCAAAGATCCCAAGAATAAGAGGCTACGGGGAAAGCAGAACAATACATTTTGTCAGGAACATAGGCGTCAACTTCAGGGGGGCTGGGGAGCTGGAGCCCCCCCCCCTCCGAACTTTTCCAGGAAGTACTGAGCCTCCCCTGGAGACGATGGCCTGTGATGTCTCTGGCCCAGCCCTAGCCCCCCCCCCCGAAATTGGAAAGTCTACGCCCTTGATCAAGAAGGAGCTCACCGATTCAGCTCTAGCCTTCTTGCAGTTTCCTCTCTACCATTCATTATCAGGCAACTCAGACAAAAACTGCTTGCACATTTTCCCTTGTATGTTCGCAATGAAAAGGTCTAGAGAAATTTTTTAAAAAGCAAGCTGAAAATTTAGGGAAGAGGCATAACATATTTCTGAAGAGGCATTTCTGCCATATGCCCACTGTAGCTATGGGCCTGTGTGTGTGTTCATGTTCTTTACTGTTTACTAAGCATCTGGCTTCCCCCCCCTGCCCCCAGCCTTCACTGCTGCCTGCCACCATATGCAAACAAACATTTTGCCTTTTTACCTGCTGCTGGTAGGCTTCCTTTTCAGCAAGACAGGGAGGAGAATGGAGCCTGATGCTAAGCCTCGGTTTCTGTCCCCTCTGCCCTGCTTTACAGTAGGTGCAAGCAGGGGTCATCTCGTAGAAAAAGAGGTGCAGGAGCTCATTACCATAACTCATTTGCATATACCACACACCCCTAACATACCGGAAGTGTGTCAGAAGGCAACACCCACCCCTCAGGCTCCACTCCACAGGTAAGTGAAACTGACCTGCTCTTCCTCCATTCCCTTCCCCATCCAATACTTTGTGCAATAAAAATAAGCGTAAAGAACACACCCTCATTCTCTTCCTGCTCCCTTAAAACCACCAGGTTTCAAGTAGACTTGAGATACCCAGGACATGTGCACCACCCATCCCTTTCCCTTCCCCTCCCCACAACAAGACACCCTGTGAGGTAGGTGGGGCTGAGAGAGGTCTTTTGAGAACTGCTCATGAGAGAACAGCTCTGAGAGAACTTGTGACTGGCCCAAGGTCACACCAGCAGCTGCATGTGGAGGAGTGGGGAATCAAACCCAGTTCTCCCAGATTAGAGTCCAACTCCTGACCACTATACCAGAATGATGGGGTGGAAGCTGCTGAAGGGTTGGTGAAATTTCTCCAGTACTTATGTGCCATGTGCGCAGATAAAAAATGGTATACTTAGAAAATTTATATGCCACCTTGAGCAAGTCTCTGGAAAAGCAGCACACAGTCATAAAAGGAACAATGATAAAATTATCAATATTAAAACAAAACATTAAAAACAATAAAGACCCTAGCAGGGCTTTCCCCCGGGGCGCTGCGCCTCTGCACTCCTTGGGGAAGCCAAGGTGGGGGGGGGCTGGGGCGGGGGCTCCTCACTCCCGGAGCTGCGCTCCTGTGCGCTCCCACTCCAACGGACCCCTGTGTGCCAGCAATGTCTTTGCCCTTGCCTAGCTGCAGACGTTACCCCCAGATAATGAAATGACTAACACATACCACACCTGTGTGGAATTTCTCCCAAAGTCAATGAGACCATACAATGATATACAGAAAGCTGAAAACGCTGTGTAGAGCACCCGCAGTTGGAATGATTCTGTTTAGTGGAAAGATAGCTACTGAGTCACTCTTTGAACTGACTGCTCCTCTGGCCTCCCACTGCCTGCAAAACCCTTTCAAACTCATTACCAGCAAACTCATTTATTCTGCAGCCTTATATTGAAAGTGTAGGGCTGTATACAGATGTTGCTTGGCCAGCTCCACCAACTGACCCTGTTCGTTGAGCCACATCCTTTGGGTGGGATGCTGGGTATTTCCGTTTAGTGGTGCTTTGCAGGGGTCCGTTGGGGCCGGAGTGAGGCGGAGCAAAGCTCCGCCAGCTCAGGAGTGGCCACTAGGGCAGCCAGGGGCCGAATCAGATTCTCTGATCTGATTCGGCCTGCTGCCGAATTGCCGCCAAAATTCGGCGGCAACTTTAAAAGTGACTGGAGGGGAGACGTTTGAGGTAGAGGCTCCAAACTGGCAGGGTAGCTGCTGGGGCCTCTCCTCGAAATACCCACCAAGTTTCAAGAAGATTGGACCATGGGGTCCAATTCTACGGGCCCACAAACAGGTCATCCCATCCCCTCCATTGTTCTCTATGGTGGGAAAAAGTGTTACTTTTTTCCTGCCATAGAGAACAATGGAGGGAATGTTTGGGGGCCCGTAGAATTGGACCCCCTGGTCCAATCTTCTTGAAACTTGGTGGGTATTTCGAGGAGAGGACCCAGCAGCTACCCTGCCAGTTTGGAGCCTCTCCCTCAAACCCCCTTTCCTCCAGCCCCTCATGTACTCTATGAGTTTTTGCCATTGATTTTAATGGCCCATAGGGTATAATGGGGCTGAAACTGACATTCCCTTTCTGACACACTTCCGGTGATGTCAGGGGACGTGGCCTATGCTAATGAGTTATGCTAATGAGTTATGCTAATGAGCTCCTGCACCTCTTTTTCTACGAAAGGACCCCTGGTGCTTTGTGTGACATCAAGGCCATTTATCCTTCGGCAGTTCATCCAGAACAAGTTCCATCAACACTGGTATCAGGGAAGGGCGGGGTTAGCATTTTTTCAGTCTTTTCTTCCAGCTGTGGTATTGTTGATCAGCCTAATCCTCCTAAGTCATCCTGCCTTAATAGAGCAGACAGGATGTATGAATTGGGAAGAGAGTTCATCTGACATGCGTTCTCTGTTTGAAAGGTACAGCCTGATATGGAGCGATATGAGTGGGTGTTCATCAAGAAGCCAGAACAGGCCAAAGCCATGCCTCGTCCCCCACGCCAACGTTCTCCATCTCCCTTCTCTCCGGAAGGTCGCACAACCAGCTCGAACTACCTCACTGTGCCAAAGTTGGACAAGATTAAATACCGCTTGTCTCCATTCCTGGCTGTTAGACACTTCAGGTTGCCTTCCAAAACAGCATCTATGTTCATGTCCGGGACTCTGGAAGGAATTGTCATTGGTAATTATTCTGTTGTGATGTTATACCTGCCAAAGAGATGACTGTGGTACAAACACTCCTGACACCTCAGGTCCTATTCAGCTTAACTTCTCCCCAAATTTATCACATGACCTTCTACTTGGCTGCGGTCACACGGCCCCTTTAAATCCGGGAGGGCTCCCGGATTTAAAGGGGCCGCATTTTTCAATCTTCTTGAAACTTGGTGGGTATTTCGAGGAGAGGCCCCAGCAGCTACCCTGCAAGTTTGGAGCCTCTCCCTCAAACCCCCTTTCCTCCAGCCCCTCATATACCCTATGAGTTTTTCCATTGATTTCAATGACCCATAGGATATAATGGGGCTGAAACTGACATTCCCTTTCTGACACACTTCTGGTGATGTCAGGGGGCGTGGTATATGCTAATGAGTTATGCTAATAAGTTATGCTAATGAGCTCCTGCACCTCTTTTTCTATGAAAGGACCTCTGGCGCTAACTATAATAATATAAAGTATTCAAACATATATTACAAAATACAACTACAGAAATACAAAAAGTCCATGAGAAGCTGGTATGTGACAAGATTCTCCGGAATAAACTTTGTTTTGGTGAACTTCATCCGAACAGGACCAAGTGATCTTGCAAAATTAATTATAGTGCATTAGATCAGGGAAATACTATTAAAGAATCACAAAACCAGTATCAACAGATTTATACATACAGATGTAGAGGATTCAACGTTCAGTGCTCATGAGAAGTAACTCTTAAGGAATACATAAGCTTCACGTAGTTTCAACATCCAATAAGATAAAGCATTTGCTTTATGTACCATTCATTGCTAGCACCTGGCAAGGCTGTTGAAGATTTCCACCTTGTGGTTAGCCTTCACACAGATTTGAAAATGTCTCTTAGATGAGTGGTGTTTTTAAAGCTTTTATAAGCTTTATACTTAGTATTTTGAAATCATATTTTAATATAGTGAGATGTGTATCTAATGTTTCCCATGGTATTGACTTGAAAATTCCTGGTTTTGCCAATATTTCCTATTTTATCGGATGTTGAAACTACATACATCCCAAAACACTAGAACTGGAAGGCATCAAATGAAGTTGATGGGCAGCAGATTCAGGATGGACAAAAGGAAATACTTCTTTACACAGAGAGTGATTAAAATGTGCAGTTTGCTGACTGAGGATGTAGTGATGGCCACAAGAATAGACAGCTTTAAAAGAGGATTAGAAAAATGTATGGAGGATAGTGGCACTGGCTATTAGCCATGGTGACTGAGGCATTAAACCTCTGAATCCCACAACATCAGGAGAAGGTTTCGTCCTCTGTGCCCTGTTGTTGGCCCTTCAGAGGAACTGGCTGGCCACCATGTAAGACAGGATGCTGGACTAGATGGACCACCGGTCTGATCCAGCAGGCCTCTTCGTATGTTAATACAGCCACAGTTCAGCTGGATTGATTCCTTGACCTATAAATGTTTTGTGGTTACAAGGAGCCCACATCAGCAAATGGCATTATAGGAGTAGTATAAGGATGCCCACATCAAGGTCTAGAGATGGGAGAGGAGTGTCCAGATGTTTTTATGAGGGCACTGAGTGACAAGGATCTCTGCCTAGACAGCAGGCATATCTCTGTGTATGCCAAGATAGCCTGAAGAAAATGACTCAGACATAGTGACAGAATAACACACCCCTGACCAGTGTTCCCTCTAAGCTGAGTTCGTGTGAACTAGCTCACCGTTTTTTAGCCTCCAGCTCACACATTTTTGTCTTAGCTCAGGAAAGATGGCTCCAGAGCAAACTAATTTATGCAGGAGCCAAATCCCTCACTCACAGCTTTAATGCCAGTGGCTCACAAAGGAGAATTTTTTCCTCACAAGACTCCACAGCTTAGAGGGAACATTGCCCCTGACTGCTTTCATATAGCAACATTTCAACCGGCTATAGTGTATGCATGCAGAATAAAGCACTGTTCTAAACTGAGGTCTGGGATTGCTGTGCTCATATATAATGCAGCAGAGCTGCACAACTGATGAGTTCTCTAAAGGCTACGGAGTCATAGACTGTTGACAGCAACCGCAAGGAGGTGGTGGTGCCTGTTATCATTAAAAAAAAAAATCCCAAATGCTTTTTGCGTACGGGACTGATCATCTCTGTCTAAAAAGCTTATTTAAGCTTTTTTAAATTTTACTTTTGCAAGCAGTGTTGAAATATAGGGCAGAGTTAGTTTTTCTAAATGCAAGACGGAGAGCCAGGTTGGTGTAGTGGTTGAGAGCGCAGATCTGATCTCTGAGAACCAGGTTTGATTCTCCACTCCTTGGGTCAGTCATAAGTCCTTTCAGAGCTGTTCTCTCAAGGGCAGTTCTCGAGAGAGCTCTCTCAGCCCCACCTACCTCACAGGGTGTCTGTTGTGGGGAAGTGAAGGGAAAGGGACTGTAAGCCACTTTGAGACTCCTTCAGGTAAGGAAGGGCAGAATATAAATCCAATCTCTTCTTCTTTCACCAGTTAAATTATTTAGATTAAAACATTTGGACAGTAGTTACTACTGTGTGGGTGTTGGCAGTTGGTTTTCTCACAAAGGAACAGCTCAGGTGATTCATTATGAAAAGGCAGTATTTGAGCGCCAGCCTTGCAAAATACCAAAGATGATCCAAATCCTCCCCCTTTTTCAGCCTGTGTTGTTCAACTGCAATCAGGGCCAGAGATCATCTTAGATACAGAACTACTAGAAAAAATAGATTGTACAACAGCAGGGGTCCATTGGAGCAGGAGCGCACAGGAGCGCAGCTCCGGGAGTGAGGTGCCCAGGGGGCGGGCACATGACCAAGCCCCGCCCCCTCCTCAGCTTCCCCCAGCAGTGCAGAGGCGCAGCATCCTGGGGAAAGCCCTGCTAGGGTCGCTATTGTTTTTAATGCTCCTTTTATGACTGTGTGCTGCTTTTCCAGAGACTTGCTCAAGGTGGCATATAAATTTTCTAAGTATACCATTTTTTATCTGGGCACATGGCACATAAGTACTGGAGAAATTTCACCAACCCTTCAGCAGCTTCCACCCCATCACTCTGGTGTAGCGGTCAGGAGTTGGACTCTAATCTGGGAGAACCGGGTTTGATTCCCCACTCCTCCACATGCAGCTGCTGGTGTGACCTTGGGCCAGTCACAGGTTCTCTCAGAGCTGTTCTCTCATGAGCAGTTCTCAAAAGACCTCTCTCAGCCCCACCTACCTCACAGGGTGTCTTGCTGTGGGGAGGGGAAGGGGAAGGGATGGGTGGTGCACATGTCCTGGGTATCTCAAGTCTACTTGAAACCTGGTGGTTTCAAGGGAGCAGGAAGAGAATGAGGGTGTGTTCTTGACGCTTATTTTTATTGCACCAAGTATTGGATGGGGAAGGGAATGGAGGAAGAGCAGGTCAGTTTCACTCACCTGTGGAGTGGAGCCTGAGGGGTGGGTGTTGCCTTCTGACACACTTCCGGTATGTTAGGGGGTGTGGTGTATGCAAATGAGTTATGCTAATGAGCTCCTGCACCTCTTTTTCTACGAAATGACCCCTGTACAACAGTATCTAGGCATGTATCCCATAACCAATCTAGCAAGCAAAAGTCCTCAGTAATCTATGCTGTTGTTTTCTAGGTGGTGGAGGAGGGCAGGCTCTGTTCATTGACGCTGATCTGTACCATGGGAGAACGGAACACTGTGAAACATTTGATAACTCCCCTCTCTGCCAAGAAAACTTTCAGGTACAGCTCTTAGAAGTATGGGGATTTCAGAATTCTTGAGGATACTCTCGGTGCCACAAGAAGAGATGAAATACTTCGGCTCCTCCTGACGAGATACAGCATTTCAGAGTGAGCTGCCTGTCTACAGCACCCTGATGAAATAAAAGACATCAGATGAAATGCTCAACTTTCAGTTATGCCCCCCAAAGAGGACACCTGTAGATTTCATTTGATGCAGTGCGTCTTACTGGAAATCTCTTTCACTTACATTTGTGCTGTTATGTACAATGTGTACAAATGGAAATGGCAGCCGGGGGGGGGGGGGGGGGGGGCTCTGAAGACAAATAACTAAGACCAGGAATAAACTCCTTTCCTTATAAATTACATCAAAATGCTTTATTATTTTATTCCTGTATTTTGTCTTCTTACAAGCTTTGCAGGATTCTCTCCCTAGCTGAAGTCAGTCCCTGGATATAAACTTTACTATGGTAATTGGCAGGGGTCCGTTGGAGCAGGAGCGCACAGGAGCGAAGCTCCGGGAGTGAGGAGCCCAGGGGGCGGGCACATGACCAAGCCCCGCCCCCTCCTCGGCTTCCCCCAGCAGTGCAGAGGCGCAGCGCCCCGGGGAAAGCCCTGCTAGGGTCTTTATTGTTTTTAATGTTTTGTTTTAATATTGAGAATTTTATCATTGTTCCTTTTATGACTGTGTGCTGCTTTTCCAGAGACTTGCTCAAGGTGGCATCTAAATTTTCTAAGTATACCATTTTTTATCTGGGCACATGGCACATAAGTACTGGAGAAATTTCACCAACCCTTCAGTAGCTTCCACCCCATCAGTTTGGTGTAGTGGTCAGGAGTTGGACTCTAATCTGGGAGAAACGGATTTAATTCCCCACTCCTCCACATGCAGCTGCTGGTGTGACCTTGGGCCAGTCACAAGTTCTCTCAGAGCTGTTCTCTCATGAGCAGTTCTCAAAAGACCTCTCTCAGCCCCACCTACCTCACAGGGTGTCTTGTTGTGGGGAGGGGAAGGGGAAGGGGAAGGGATGGGTGGTGCACATGTCCTGGGTATCTCAAGTCTACTTGAAACCTGGTGGTTTCAAGGGAGCAGGAAGAGAATGAGGGTGTGTTCTTTAAGCTTATTTTTATTGCACAAAGTATTGGATGGGGAAGGGAATGGAGGAAGAGCAGGTCAGTTTCCCTCACCTGTGGAGTGGAGCCTGAGGAGTGAGTGTTGCCTTCTGACACACTTTTGGTATGTTAGGGGGGGTGTCATATGCAAATGAGCTATGCAAATGAGTTATGCTAATGAGTTATGCTAATGAGCTCCCACACCTCTTTTTCCACGAAATGACCCCTGGTAATTGGAAGTTTACAGTATATATTTTCTTTCCCAAGCCTCCAAGGTTATGCTACTCAGCAGCAGACCCACCAGTATCTTTAAAATCATCATACGCCATAAGAAATGCTTTGAAGCATGGCTGCTTTTGCCAACAGAGAAAATTGCTAGAGAGCTAGAAATACCATTTCTATGCATTTTTGCACCTTTTAGAAGGTGTTACACTGGAAAATAAAAGGCAGCATGTACAGAGTTCCTATTTTGTTCACCAGCACTCCTTCTGCCTTCAATAGCATACTTGTGTCGTTCTGCATCTACACTAGACACTCAGGCAGACAAGCAGGTGGTCTCTCCCTGTGGTCAAAACAAAACTTCGCAATGCTCTTGAGCCACTGGAGACCTTCTCAAGAAAAAGGCAGGAGAAATCTACTGACTTGGGGTCTCTCTAGACGACATGCTTCTTACCAGCTGTACAAACCCTCCGGGTATCTTGTTCTTTTCTGTAAACTAAAATTAAGAAATGTCAGTAGAAGATTTGCTATTAAAAATAACATTCCAGGGAGTGTTTTTAGAGCAGGGATGGGAATTGAAAAACCGGGCTTCCCATCAAAATTAAAGAAAATTGCCTTCAGTCTCCAGGGTTGTCAATTATTATTCCACATGCCAGTATCAGTCTAGCCTGCACCAATGAATAAAAATGCTGCCTAGCATTCTCTTTATCACCAGGGATGTAGTATGAATATCACCACATGCTAGCAAACATAATTGATATTCAAAGCAGCAGGTACATCATCATTCAAGCACCAAGTCCATGTATGTTAATAGTGTTAAAATACATGCTTCCTAATGTGTTTTGGACTTTTTTTGCACTGGCACAGTGCTTCCTGAAATAACCAACAAGTTCAGTGTAGCTAAACCTATCTTTTCCCCAATTTTAACTGTTTTTCCTTTGCATCTTTTTTCCATCTGGCGAACATAGAACTTATCAATACATCCCAATACATTTTCAGAGATGCCATGGCAATATGTAACTAAGGCTGAGGACAGACTGGCAATCTGGAGTGAGATGAATGCGGAGGAAACTGCTGCGGGGGGAAAACTCCCCGGGGCTGGCCGTTCACACTGGCCGGTGTATTGCGCAACGGTGCCGATATGGAGCGTTCAGACTGCTGCGGAGTGGCCCCACGTGGGCCGGCCTCCGCAGCTCATGATAGGGCTATTTCGGCAATTTGTGCATGTGCGCATGTGCACTCATGCGCAAACTGGCAAAACGCCGCGTTCACACTGCCGCCTCCGCTTGCCTCCTGCCTTCTTCCGGTTCACACTGCCTGGAAGTGGGAGGCAAGCGCAAGACGGCCCCTGGACACCGGTTTCTCCCGGTGTCCTGTTAAAGCAGATGGAAAGCGAGTGGGAGACGGGTAAGTGCGAAACAGAGCCGACGGACAGATGCGCATGTCTGAACGCGCTCCCTTCTTCCACTTCCAACGCGGGGCTGTCCCGCTTTACATTGCCAGTCTGTCCTCAGCCTAAGGCTATACAGAATAGACAACTACAGAGATTGTAGACAGGTGGCAGAAATGCCACTGAGGGGATTGCTATGTATCCCATGCAACCAATTCAGCATAGGCGGTCTACACAGAAGTAAGTTCCAATGCAGTGGCTAACTAGTGAGAAAGGAGCAGATCTTAAAATCAAAGTTCGTAGTATTGAATGTCTCTTTCAGAGACATACCAAAATAAAGAGTAAAATAGTAAGATAGGGGCAATGCCATGAAAATATTGGTCGGAAGGAATAATAAGAAGAAGAGATTAGATTTATACCCCGCCCTTCACTCACTTGGAGTCTCAGAGCGGCTTACAAACTCCTTTTCCCTTCCCCTCCCCACAACAGACACCCTGTAAGGTAGGTGGGGCTGAGAGAGCTCTTTCCCAAGCTGTCCTTGAGAGAACAGCTGGTACAGAGCTATGGTTTGCCCAAGGTCATCCAGCCAGGTGCAAGTGGAGGAGTGGGGAATCAAACCCGGTTCTCCCAGATTAGAGTCCGCGCACTTAACCACTACACCAAACTGGCAAAGAAGGTTTTAACGGATGTAACAAAACAGAGTAATGAAATGTGATATAACCAATGCTCCCTCTAAGCTGTGGAGTCTTGTGGGCAAAAATTCTACTTTGTGAGCTACTGGCATTAAAGCTGTGAGTGAGCGATTTGGCTACTGCATAAAGTAGTTTGCTCTGAAGCCATCCTTCCTGAGCTGAGACAAAAATGTGCAAGCCGGAGGCTAAAAAACTCTGAACTAGCTCACACTAACTCAGCTTAGAGGGAACATTGGATATAACTGTTGTGGATTCAGGTGGGTACACAGAGAAAACCTGTTGTAAGACAGGCCCAAAGGAGACAAAAACAGAACATCACTAGTGGTCACCTACAACTCTCAACTCAAAACAGTTCAACACATCATCAGCAACTTACAACCTCTATTGGATAATGACAGTTCTCTTTCACAAGTATTTGGGGTTAAACCTTTTCTTGCACACAGACAGCCCCCCCCCATTTTAAACAACTCCTTACCCACAATAATGCAACATCTAATTTGAATATGGACATTGGGACCAGAGCTTGCAATACACCCAGATGCCAACTTTGCTGCCACGTACACCCAGACAGCACAATCACTGGACCCAACAACATCAACTACACCATCTCAGGCTCATTCACTTGCTCACCTTGTAATATTGTATATGCCATTAAATGCCAACAATGCCCTTCAGTTCTCTACATAGGACAAACAGGTCAAACCCTATGCCAAAGGATACATGAACACAAATCTGACATCAAGAAACACAAAATTGAGAAACCTGTAGGGGAACGTTTCAACCTCCCAGGACACTCACTGGGTGGCTTCAAAGTAGCTGTTCTATCGCAAAGGAATTTCAGAAACAGACTAGAATGGTTTCTAGTTGTTACAACACTCAGGACAATGGAACCCCCAGGGCTTAACAGAGATATTGGGTTCTTATCTCACTACACATGCTAAGTCACTCAGTTCTTGCATCTGTTTGTTAACTCTTTTATTATTTGTATGTTAATTTACTGCTATTCACAGTTACCAACTGCTTTACTCCAATCTTAGCGATACGTATCACTTAGTTACTTATGCATCTTGACTCCAATTAGCCCTTCCTGGTAACTAACCCTCCCCCCCCCCGCACCACCTATATGTAATGGTTGGCGAATCTGAAGAAGTGTGCGTGCACACAAAAGCTTATACCCAGAATTAAACTTTGTTGGTCTTAAAGGTGCCATGAAACTTTAAAAAAAGTTGTATTTACTGTAGTCAGAACTTGCACCTCTCGAAAGATTTTGGTAAATATGCAATCTGATTAATGCCCTATTGCAGGGGTGGGCAAATTGCGGCCCATGGGCCACATGCAGCCCGCCACAGAGTTTTTTGCGGCCCGCCGAGACAGTCGGCCACGTGGTTTCAGTCAGACCTCCGTTGGGCCCGGAGCGCAGAGAAACGGCGCTCCAGGAGTGAAGTGTCCAGAAAAGTGGGATAGGGTACATTTGTCTCATTAAGCTATTCTAAAATTAAATGTGCTTGCAGCTATAGATGATATGAAATTAGCACAATAAATAAATTGAATAAAACTACCACTATTTTAATTTATATTTATTGATTTTTATGATACAATTTATACCTTTTCTGAAATGCAAAGTTAACTAATGAATGCAATCATTTTAAAAGGTGTGGCCCTCCGCTAACCTCCGCTCCCACAAAGTGGCCCCCGAGCCAAAACAGTTGCCCACCCCTGCCCTATTGAAATAATTCACTGCATCCTGATGAAAACAGTGCCTAAATGGCCTCATTCAAGTCCAGTAGCACCTTAGAAACCGACATAAGCCTTTAAAAGCCAAAGCTCCTGATGGGAGTTTCAAAAAAAAAAATCAACAAAGCACAGGTTACAAGGCATTAGTCTGGAGCAGAGTTTATAAAGATGTTTAGTTAGTGTCCATTAGGAGTTGGAAAGCTCCAGTTCATGCTCTGGGGGACAGATGAACTACATTAGGAACAGACTAGCTGCACAATTGGCATTCCCTGACCCTCTTCCTGGATGCCCCAAGCACACGACAGAAAAGGCCACAAAAGACTCACCTGCCATGTGTGTACTTAGCCTTATTTCACCAAGCAAAAGGTGAGTAAACCTGTCCCTCCCCCCTTACATGCTGATCTTCAAGACTATAAAGTGCCAACTTTACCCTGGTATAAACCCAAGGGAATTGTCCATCAGATTAATTTATTGCAGTCCATTTCATGCGTGCCAGTAAGGAACTTTAAATGTACATGCATAGTTTTTGCAATTACTTCAGGATGTGTTTGATCACCAGTCTCTGCTACTCTGATCTGGTAGTTAACACAGCACTGGCAAGTGCCCTTGGAAAAGACAGGTACTTTTTCTCCCTGAACAGCCCAACTACATCGTGAAGCTGATTCTGCATACTCCAATTATGATTCTTGCTGGCATCCCCATCAGCCACTGCATTTATTTAGCAAAAGAAATTATCACCTTTAGTCTCCAGGGATTCGATATGTTGAGTAATAGGGATGGGCATGAACTGGAAAAATGTGGTTTGTGTCAATTTGTGGTTCATGGCCAAACCAAGAAATGAATTGAAGCAGGAGGTTCATTCATGAGCCAGTTTGTGGCACTGCAAACCCCACTGAAAGGGACCACAGTCCTTTTAAACAGGGTTTGCAGAAAGCGTGAAAAATAGCTGAGTGGCAGGGAGCAGCCTGTTCCCTACTGCTCAGCTATTTTTTGCACTTTCTTGTGCAGTTCCTTTGAACTTAAAAGGACTGCACAAGAACGCGTGAAACAGCTGAACGGCTTTCCTGGGGAACAGAAAGAAGGGGTTTAAAGGGACTCAGTACTTTTAAACCTGATTTCTGGTCCATCCACAAAAGTTTGTGGACTTTCATGACGGTAGATCCATTACAAAATTCAACTTGTGAACCACAAACAGGGCAAAATTTATGACATTTTGCTTCGTGGTTTGGTTCATGCCCATCCCTACTGAGTAAGTCTAGACATTCACCTAAATCAGTTATCGCAATTTGTTTAGTTTAAGGACTAGACTGCATAGGATTAGGTATGGATTTCATGTATTCCAGTAAAAACTACTGAAGCTACAGCAGACAAGGCCTAAAAAACTCCCAATAATCCTTTAAAAGAAATCAGAAAAACACTTACAAAGCAGTTAGAATTTTACAAACAAAATTAAAATAGACAAAATAAAATGGAGGCTGGTTTGGAGAGCTGCTCCTCAAGAGACAATACCAATGGGATATAGCTTGAATGGTGGTTTGGATGCAGATTCAAACTCCTGCTCAGTTATAAATACGAAGTCAAACCCTTGAGTAACCCCAAGCAAGTCACCATCTTTGAGCTTATCCCATCTGAGGCTACATCCATACATTGCAAAGTCGTCCAGTCTGCTGGGGAACTACGTGAGAACCTTGTACTGACTGTAGGGCACTTAAAAGGGCAATCCGCTACACACAACGACAATTCAAACTATGCAATGACGGAGGCGCATTTAAATAGATTTTTTTGTCGAAACATAAATTCCGAATGCTCATCAAAAGCACAAAAAAAAAAGAGCTGTTTTAATTTCCTCCTGGAAACATCTAATCTGGGTCCCCAAGCAGAAAGATATTAAAACCTTTTGGGATACGATTGCAAATGAACTAAATACCAGATCTCCGTTGTTACATTTCTGTCAATTGTTGGGAGGCACATGTAAAGGCCTTATTTGTGACTTCATGTGCTGATAATATCCTTGCCCAAACGGCTCCTACTGCAATAGTTGAGAAATGGCCCCTGATCACAGCATAAGAAATTAAATCTTTAATAATGCAAATGAAATCTGGCAAGGATCCTGGACCTGACCTGATACCTGAGGAGCTGTTCAAAGCAAATGCTGAGTGGTGGGCAGAGATATTGGCACCAATATTCACACAAATCAACGAGACAGGGATTATGCCTACCTCTTGGTGCCATGCAATAATAGTTCCCATCTACAAAAAAGGTGCTCCAACTGACCCAAACAATTACCAGCCCATAAGTTTACTGTCAGTGGTGGGCAAACTCTGTGCTTCTTTGCTTCACAAGAAGCTGCTACTTTGGATGGAAGATGAAGCCATATTGGGTTGAGAGCAAGCTGGATTTCATAGAGTCACCAGTGCAGTTGACCAATGCCACACTCTCCAATTTACTGTAGATAAGTACACCAGCTCAAGAGATGGCATGTTAGCTGTCGCCTTCATGGATATCAGAGCAGCCTTTGACTCAGTGCCTAGACAAAGACTATGGGATAAACTGAACAAATCATCTATGGCCTCCTCTTCCTGATTCAATAATTATATACTCAGGTGAGATGTGGTCCTGGTGGCAAACTGACCAGGGATATTCCACGGAACAGAGGAGTTAAGCAAGGATACATCCTTGCTCCGCTGTTATTCGATTTATACCTTAATGACTTAACTTCTTACATATCTGGAAAAGAATTTCATCCACCTTGCCTGGCCCATGTTAAATTACCCTGTCTCTTATATGTGGATGATACTGTTCTTTTGTCAAGATCTATGTTCGGCCTACACAAGCTCATAGGTTACTTCTCGGAATATTGTTCCGGAGAGGGCTTCGTTATTAATGTTTCTAAGTCTAAGGTTCTTCTTTTTAGTAAAAAATGGAAGATAAAGTATAAGTTGTTGGTAGCAGGTCAGCCTATGGAGCAAGTAGAGCATTTTAAATATTCAGGAATCATCTTTCAAGCAAATCTTTCCTGGAAGGTGCACTTGAACTCTGCTGTTAGAGTCGCTATGAGTGCTGGGAAGGCCATCTCAAGATTTTATTATTCCACGGGTGGCCAGTATGTTCCTGCAGCAGTCAAAGTATTCAACGCTAAAGTTGCTGGGCAGATTCTATATACTGACGTGGTCTGGATTAGTGCAGTAACAGAAAATATCAACAGACCCCTATTAAGATTCCTACACAATATTCAATGTGTGTCTGGAATAGCCCTGAGAGTCAAAGTTGGGGAGATGTCTTAGGAAGCAAAGGCCTGGGGATGAGCATTCAAATAGAAAATTAGGACTCTAAAATCAAACCCAAATCTAAACCTCCTCAGACTAGTCAAGCTGGACCACCACACAAGTGACTGAGACAGATTATTGGACTGTAAACTATTATGTCTGGGTATCACCCATGATGTGATAGAAGTCACAAGTAGAAGAGAACTGTCACAGCTCATTAGAAGACATTTGACTTTGACTACGAGAGCACATTAATTAGAGCCCACAGTGTGTCCAACCTTTTCAGTAGGCATTCAGCCTCCAACAATGCCAAACTACTTATCTGAGTTAATCCTTCCAAAGTATAGAAGGCCATTCATGCTAGCGCGCCTGAATGCCCTACCTTCAGCTATGATGTCAGGAAGATTTAATGGGATTTCATACTCAGATTGACTCTGTAATTGTGGCAGCAGTAAAATTGACTCTGTGGATCACATTTTGCTTGATTGTCCAAAATTTTCAGCCCTAAGAGATGGACTGATCTCCCCTTTATTTAATTAGGACTTCCTGTCTCCACAAGCAAAATCATCCTGGTTACTTAGAGATGAAGACAAACTACTTTGCATGTGGCAAAATTTTAGCGGCTGTTGTCAAATCACGACAACTTTTGCAGTAGCAACCTTTAAATTCTTTAATGTTTTCCTGTAAAACGAGGTTTATTGTGGGATGAGGGTTTGCTGTTTATGACTCCAGCTGCAAAAACAGTGGAAGACAGTAAAGTATCACATGTGCGATGGGAGTTTTATTTGCCTCCCAGACAATAGACAAAAGGAGTCCATTCATCCTGCCAAATTTTCTATTTATTTCCTACATTTGCATTCTGTAATTTCTCTCAAGTGTTCAGACTTGCCTCCATGGGGTGGTTTGTGGACACAAAAAACAACAACATGGGGTCAGGAGGCTGAAGCCATGTCTCCCTGCATGCCATGCGGCCTATTTTCATTGTCTTTGTAAAATCCGAACTGCTTACACTTCTGTTGCATCATGAACCTGATGACACACAATGTAAAAGGATGCAAAATCCTAGGTGCTCGGGGGTGATTATGGAGAGTTTAGATTGCCCTAAGAACCGTATGTTTCCCTACTATGAATGCAAACTAACAGCACCACACTGATGTAAAGGTATTTCTAGTTGCTTCCTAACAATACAGTCCTGAACAATAACACAATTCCAAGTATATTTACATCAATGGACTTAGAAGGGTGTAACTGTTCTAAGGGCTGCACAAGAAAAGAATATTCCTTTGTCTGCACTTATAATTGCTGATTATCTTCGGCTACCACTAGCTATTGCTTCTTATTTTTATACAATTTGTCAACTCTGATAAACAAAATACGGACAAAACTGACAATCCTTCTATCCAACTCTGGGTACGTGCGTTGCGTTTCAAAACTATAACTGTCTTACATATATGAAAGCGGAAGCAGAGAAATGGAGGCATGCCCAGTTCTTTTGGGCATTGGGTTTAACGCACCAACCCATTCGCAAGCCTTGGAATGCAGAGTGGTGGGGTGGTGGGGTGGTAGGGATGAGGGCTGTTCAGTCTCCACGAAACAGGCAGAGATACTTGAGAAAATGTTCCTTTTGTTGGAACAGGTACAGATGCCTCAGAAAGCAGGGCAGACGACACCGGCATTTGCCAAAGATAGCATAACTGACTGCTTGTCCTACCTTTGGAAAAGCAAAAAGTAGCAGTAGCTTGCCTGAAAGTAGGACAGCCCCTATCAAAAGCAAGATTCTCTCCCCCCAGTAGCTTGAAGGAAAGGAGATAGGTCAACTGGAGAAAAAAGAGAGCGGGAAAGACAGACTAATTGCAGACATTTCACTTTATTTAAATGATGACTGCTTTGCTCCATGCGAAAGGAAAAGAGCCCAGAATATACTTTTGACAATGAACCACTGAATCCAGCTAAGAGCTCCATCATGCTCCAGGCTCCCTTTAAGTAACACTCTGGCTGAATTTGTTAGCGGTCTTTCTATAAATATTTGATCCTGCCATTACTTTCAAAAGAATTCTTAAAAGACGGCAAAAGAAGCCAACTGAATATTTGTTTCCTCATTTGCAGCTTCAACGGCAGGGCAAGATCAAAGAAGTGGAGGGGTCCCAATTATGCCATGGCCCCTGGGCACTGATGTTAGTTATTTATTTATTTATTTATTTATTTATTTATTTATTTATTCATTCCGCATTTATATCCCGCCCTCCCCGCAAGCGGGCTCAGGGCGGCTTACATGGGCCTCAGGCCTGGTCGACACATTGACCTATAAAATCATTTAAAAACATTACCATAAATAACATTAACCACATAAATAATCATAAAAGCTTCCTTAAAACAGCGTTCGATGGCAACCAAGTGGCAGGTCTGCCCCCCCCCCCTCGGCCATCGCCGAGACCGTGTTGGACCAGGGCACATCAGATGGTTACGATGTCAGATGGTATCCTAGTATCATCGGTGGCGGCTCCTATTCAAAAGCCTGGCGGAAGAGCTCCGTCTTGCAGGCCCTGCGGAACTGCATCAGGTCCCGCAGGGCCCTGATCTCCTCCGGGAGCTCGTTCCACCAGACAGGAGCCGCCACCGAGAAGGCCCTGGTCCTTGTTCTGGCCAGCCTAGCGTCTCTGGGGCCAGGAACACGTAGCCTGTGTTCAGACCTCGACCGTAGTGCTCTCTGGGGTTGATATGGAGAAAGGCGGTCCCTAAGGTATGTTGGACCCTGGCCATATAGGGCTTTATAGGTAAGAACCAGCACTTTGAAGCGAACTCGGTATGCTATAGGCAGCCAGTGCAGCGCCGCTAGCACAGGCCCGATGTGATCCCGCCTTGCGAGCCCCATCAATAGCCTGGCCGCGGCATTCTGCACCAGCTGTTCTCACCAGAGGGCTGCCTGGCGTTACATTTTTCTAACCTGGTGGTTGAATCAGGTGTCCTGCTGCAGTGGGCACCACTGTCTCACATATGACAGCTTGTGGCCCCCTGTCCCGCCAGGATTCAGCCTCTGTAGCTTTAGGTCCATGTTGTCCATGTAGCACTTACCCACCTCCTCCCCGAGTTCTTTTTGTTACCATGATAGATGGCATGTTTGAGCATACGTGGTTCCTCTGGAGTACACACTGAGAAACCTGTGGTATCTATAAAGGTTAAAACCTGATGCATCTGCAAGATGACATCTGGCGCGTATTTTATCCTACGTTCACTAATGATAGTATGGAAGCCAACCCCCCCCCCCCCCGGTGACTTGGGAGATTTTTGCAAATAACTTGTCTGCCAAATGGCTTCCTCCATCTCAGAGCTAAGCAACAGACAGCTTTAGCTGTAAACAAGAGCTGGGTTTATCTTTGGTACACAACCCCTTTGTCATAGACCCTCGGCCTTTCTGGGTGATGGCTGACCTACCTTGGATGGCAGCCAAATATCAGAGATTTGGTTTTTTTATCTGTACAAGCGCAAGGGTGAAGAAAAGGGCATCTAGAATGATAAAAGGGTCAGAACACTTTCCCTATGAAGAAAAGTTGAAGCACTTGGGGCTCCTTAGCTTGGAGAAACGACAGCTGAGGGGTGACATGATCGAGGTTTACAAGATTATGCATGGGATAGAGGAGGTAGAGAAAGAGGTCCTTTTCTCCCTTTCTCACAATACCAGAACTTGTGGGCACTCAATGAAATTGCTGAGCAGTCGGGTTAGAACAGATAAAAGGAAGCACTTCTTCACCCAAAGAGTGATTCACACGTGGAATTCACTGCCACAGGAGGTGGAGGTGGCTACAAACATGGGCAGCTTCAAGAGGGAATTGGATAAGCATATGGAGCAGAAGTCCATCAGTGGCTATTAGCCACAAGGCATAGATAGGCATTCTCAGTCTGGGGCAAGTGATGCTCTGTATTCTTGGTGCTTTACGGGGGGGGGGGGGGGGGGCAACAGTGGGAGGGCATCTAGAGTTCTCTGGCCCCACTGCTGGACCTTCTGAGGGCACCTGGTGTTTTTGGCCACTGTATGACAGAGTGTTGGACTGGATGGGCCACTGGCCAGATCCAACATTGGCTCCTCTAATGTTCTTGGGGGGGGGGGGGGGGGATGAAAAACTAGGGACAAGGTAGAAATCCTCCCCCCCCCCCCCAAATCTCCCTAGCCAGGGCTCTCTCCCTTTGCAAGGATTCGAGCAAGCTGACCACCGCCTTCCTTCCAGCTGTCCCTCCACCATGCAGGCCTCCTGGGCCGGAGACACGTTTAGTCCAACGGGCCTCCGCCTCTTCTAGTTCGCAGACAACGTGTCCCATTTTCCTTTTTTCCAGCGAGAGGGGCTGGGGGGGGGGTCTCTCCGACCACCCCACCGCAGCATCCTCCCCACCGCGACCTAAGAGGCCGCTCCCGCGGGGCTGGCTGTAGAACCGGGTGTCTCTCCGACCGCCACACCGCAGGGGCCGGCCCGCTGGAGGAGAGGCCTGTTTCGCGGTCTACTTCGCGCTTTTCCAGGCCTTGCGCCCGCCCGCGCCAGGGACGGAAGAAAGCGAGCCCGCCCTCCTCTCCGCTCCGCCCGCCGCCGCCCCCGGGCCCTCCTCCCGCGGAGCGCCGGCCTCTCCCGGCCAGGCAAACCCCGCCCCCCGCCAAGCCACGCCCACCCCGCCCCTGGAGCGCCGGCGCGGTTTCCACGGCGACCGGCAGCACGCGTCGCCCGGGAAACCAGGATGGCGGCGGGCGAGCCGGCGTCGTCCCCGGACCACCTGAGCGGGCTGCAGCTGGAGGCGGTCATCGGCTTCAACGGTAGCGGCTCGCGGGCCGGAGGCAGGGCAGGGCAGGGCAGGCAGGGGCTGGGTTCCAATCCCGCCATACAGCCATGGGGCTGGTGCATGCTGCGGGCGAGTGTCCCGCTGACCCACCCACCTCGCAGGGCACAGAGGCAGGCGACCGACCGCCCCCCGTCTCCTCGGAGAGAGGGAGAGAGGCCGCTGACCAGTGGCTGGACCCCAGGAACACCCTCCCACCCCCAGGGAATAGGGTTGCCAGCCTCCAGGTGGGGCCTGGGGATCTCCCGCTTTTACAACGGATCTCCAGCTGGCAGAGATCAGCTCCCCTGGAGAAAGTGGCTGCTTTGAAGGGGGGACTCTCTACGGCATTGTACCATGCTGAGGCCCCTCCCCTCCCCAGACCCCGCCCTCTCCTGGCTCCACCCCCAAAGTCCCCAGGAATTTTCCAACCCGGACTTGGCAACCCTGCCAGGGAATGAAAACAGAACTTTAAGGCATTCTGGGAATACTTCTATTAGCTGCCCCCCCCCTCCCAAATAACACCAAGATTAGATATGTGACCAGTTTCTGTTATTTGGAGTGTGGGCCCTTAGGCATTCTGTCTTCCGTCCAGGGGTCCTTTCGAGCAGGAGCTCAGGGGGAGCACAGCTCAAGGAGTTGGTGCAAGCCGCCCCCCATGGGGGAATTCCTGCTTGTGTCATGTGGCTGCAGCAAAATGACCCCGTCCCCTGGAAAGGTCCTTTTTCCTCTGACCAGCCTTCTGAAGGCTTCAGCCACCACCGAAGCTATCCTCCCAGAACAGGGGTATTTCGGAGGCTTGGATTGGTAGCTGTCCCCTCTCTGCCAGCTCTCTCCTTCCTTCCTTCCTTCCTTCCTTCCTTCCTTCCTTCCTTCCTTCCTTCCTCCCTCCCTCCCTCCCTCTCTCTCTCTCCTTTCTTTCTTGCCTTCTGACATACTTCTGGTAATGTCAGGGTGTGTGGCATATGCAAATACATTATGCAAATGAGTTATGCTAATGAGCTCCTGCACCTCTTTTTCTCCAAAATGACCCCTGGTCTTCCACATCTTCTACGGAAAGTGGCATCAAGTAAGGTGTGGAAATACAGTCAATACATTTGGTTTCATTTCGATACGGTGAACTAGGTATTTTCAAACACTTCTTGAGCGCGACTGGGCTACACACTTCAAAAGTCTGTTTAAAGGTTTTAAACGGGTTTAGAGGGTTGGAAGTGTGTTGGTAAAGAGTGCCTGGCTAGGTTGGGGGTTCGAATGATCACTCAACCATGAAGTTCCCTGTGTGATTTTGGGCCCTTCACCCTCTTGATTTCACTTCCCACACAGGATTGTTGTGAAGCTTAAATGGAGGAACAGAGAACCATGGCTTCTTCCATGAATTAAATTGGGGGAGAGTAGGATAAAGTTTGTAATAGATTAAAGGTAGAGGTTTCCCTTGCTCGAAAGCTAGTTGAATACGACTCTAGGGATGCGGTGGTCATCTTTGTTTCCATGCCGAAGAGCCAGCACTGTCCAAAGATGTTTCCATGGTCATGTGGCCGGCATGACTAGATGCTGAGGAATGACTAGATGCCAGCCCAGGGAGCCTTACAGGCTGGCAGACAGTGGTTCCTGGTTGCTCTGGGTGCAACAGCCACACTCTGCACATGCCCAGGAATACACTCTGATTCATAGACTTTCAGTAGATGAGGTGCTGGCACCTAGTTTCAGTGAGTCTTGCTTGAGGTCCAGGGGGATTTGGAATTTGGGGGTTGGTAGGAGCTTGGAGGAGAAGAGGAGGAAGAGGAGATTGGATTCATACCCCTCCCTTCACTACCCCAGGGAGTCTCAGAGCAGCTTACAAACTCCTTTCCCTTCCCCTCCCCACAACAGACACCCTGGGAGGTAGGTGGGACTGAGAGAGCTCTTTCAGGAACTACTCATGAGAGAACAGCTCTGACAGAACTATGGCTTGCCCAAGGGCATCCAGCAGGTGCAAGTGGAGGAGTGGGGAATCGAACCCGGTTCTCCCAGATTAGAGTCTGCGCATTTAACCACTCACTACACCAAACTGGATGTGAGGGTTTGAGGGTGGAAGGCGGAGAAGTCATGGAGTTCTTTTGCGGAGGCATCTTGAGGTGTCCATGAACCCGCTCTCCTTAAGTCTTTGATTTCTGTTCAGGCGGGAATCAGGCCCTGTTCAGGCTTCCTGCTTCCTCTGTGGGGACTCGCAGAGCTTTGCGGAAGGTAATGGAGCCATCGTTGTGGAAGGCAGACCATGGGAGATAAGCATGAAGGGTCAGATGTTTCTACGGTGGGGTAGCTAGTAACATTCTGAATAGGAAAATAGGCCAACAGAAACAGATTAGTTTACAAAACTCAAATGGACTTATGGGTTTTGATTTGGAGAGCATGTGAGGATAGAAAAAAGAACATTAAGTGTCTACACTGGATGACTCAGCAGTCCCACTATGACTCAGGGTCTTTCAACATCCTCCCAAAAGCCACAGCTGTCGTCTAACCAGGAGAGTTCAGGCTAAACAGTTAAAATGGTTCCGAACAAATTCCTTCAGTCTCTCAGAGCTCTTTGAACACACAGTGGTCAGTGAATCTGCTCTGAGCACTGAGTTCTGCTCTAAAACTACAGACTAGACCAAATTCAACATTCATTTGGCTTATTTATTAAAGTATTTATGCCCTGTAGCCAGGGGTCATTTCGTAGAAAAAGAGGTGCAGGAGCTCATTACCATAACTCATTTGCATATGCCACACACCCCTAACATACCGGAAGTGTGTCAGAAGGCAACACCCACCCCTCAGGCTCCACTCCACAGGTGAGTGAAACTGACCTGCTCTTCCTCCATTCCCTTCCCCAGCCAATACTTGGTGCAATAAAGATAAGCGTCAAGAACACACCCTCATTCTCTTCCTGCTCCCTTGAAACCACCAGGTTTCAAGTAGACTTGAGATACCCAGGACAGGTGCACCACCCATCCCTTCCCCTTCCCCTCCCCACAACAAGACACCCTGTGAGGTAGGTGGGGCTGAGAGAGGTCTTTTGAGAACTGCTCAAGAGAGAACAGCTCTGAGAGGACTTGTGACTGGCCCAAGGTCACACCAGCAGCTGCATGTGGAGGAGTGGGGAATCAAACCCGGTTCTCCCAGATTAGAGTCCAACTCCTGACCACTACACCAAACTGATGGGGTGGAAGCTGCTGAAGGGTTGCTGAAATTTCTCCAGTACTTATGTGCCATGTGCCCAGATAAAAAATGGCATACTTAGAAAATTTATATGCCACCTTGAGCAAGTCTCTGGAAGAGCAGCACACAGTCATAAAAGGAACAATGATAAAATTATCAGTATTAAAACAAAACATTAAAAACAATAAAGACCCTAGCAGGGCTTTCCCCGGGGTGCTGCGCCTCTGCACTGCTGGGGGAAGCCGAGGAGGGGGCGGGGCTTGGTCATGTGCCCGCCCCCTGGGCTCCTCACTCCCGGAGCTGCGCTCCTGCTCCAACAGACCCCTGGGTTCTGATAGATGCCAAGAAAGCAGCCGTAAGTGGGGGAACAACCAGTAGGTGACAGCTGGAAAACAGTAGTTAGCTCATGGGGACAGAAGGACAGGGATGGTTTTTGTCAGCTATGCTGCCATGTCGAGTGGGGGTTGAGTGGTGGAGGCTGGGTGAAGCCTGTATTGAAGACAGATGTCTGCTGGTATTTTAACTTTCGATTCTTGCTCTCCGTCTTATCTCTGTGCCTGCCTGTGTCTGACCTTGGTGCCTGGATGCTCCTGTTCCCCTGGGAACCTATAGTCCTTATTTTAGGCGGGCTTGCTTGCTTATTTGGGATTGGCTTCCTTCCATCCCAGGGTGTCTTTTGAATTCTGTATAACTTCCCAACTCCCACCTGGAGAATTATTCCTGACACAAAGTGTGTACAGATGACCTGCCTTTCTCGACCTCAATAAACTGAATCCTGATTAAGGACCCTTGTTGGGACTGATTGCTGTGGGACTCTGACCGTTTTTCAAATATGTGAGTCCTGGGCCATGACAGTCTTTGAAGGTCTTAATTAGCACGCTGAATTGAACTCAGAAACTACCTGGTAGCCAATGAAGCTGTTTTAAAATAGGCAAGATATGTTCCTATTGGCTGTCTGCTGGTAACAGTTGGTCTGCCTCATTTTGAACCAGTTGCAATTTCTGGGTTGTCTTCAAGGTCAGTCCAACCACAAGGCTATAAAAGCATCAGTTAGCATGTCCAGGTTGGCTGAGTCTGAAAACAGAGAGAGTTAATGAATCAGATGCTGCTGGTAGAAAGCACGCTTGGGCAGCCTGCTTTTCAAACAGCCAGGCTGTGTCCGTGAGCAATCCCAAGCCCTTAACCTGCTATGCAGCCAACTCTACTCTATCCAAAGCAGGTGGGTCTAGCGTCTTTTCAAAGCATCAGCTTTCCCTGCCAGCATCACCCCTGCAATTCAGCTTCAACTAGTTCTGCCTGAAGTCTGATAAAAAGAGGGTTTGGGAGAGACTCTCAGTGGGGCAGAATCATTGTGGAATGCAGATCAAATTAAAAAGTACCAAAGAACTGGTATGTGTTATGGATGTGTGTTAATGTGGGACAGCATGGGAGAAGTTCTTGTGGTTAGGGGGCTTGCTTAGAAGCTGACATTATTCACTGCAAGTTGGAAACCAATAAAAAATGTACTGAAAGAACCTCTGCATCCTGCAACAAAAGTGTGTGTAACTAAAATCCAGAACACCTTGTTAGCCAGCAAGGCACTTCTAGTGCTCTTATGGATTGTAATATTCATAAGTTTGAACTTGGGTTGCTAGTATTGGAAGGACCATGTGCATTCTCCATTGCAGGGGAAAGCTCCAGTCCATGCCAGGAGGCTGGCACCCTAGATAGTTCACTAAGACAGAGACAAAGACTCCTTCTGCCATGAGGTTTCTTTCTATCGCACCACGCTGGTCATCCCCTGCCCCCTCCAACTTACCTGAACTAATTATGCTAACGTGGTTACCTAGCAACTGAGGGTCGGGCCATCACCCAGTCGGCCAGGGCCATTAATAAACAATAGAAGTGGCCCCGGTGAGTCATCGGACCTCGCCCAGGTATAGAGTTCCTGTTTAGTTTCAGTTTTGCAATATTGTCCACTCCCCAGTCCTCCTCCTTTTGTGTACCTTTAACCTATGGTAGGGTCAGAAAGGGACGGACCGCCTAGTAGGTGTGTTAGTGGGATGTGGTCTGCGCAGCCCGCCCCAAAGACCACCTAATAAAGACCTTGCACAGAGGCAATCGGTCTCTTGAGCCATCGCCCTCTATCTGCTTTACCCCCCCTTATGTCCAGCTTGCTATCCCACTACCTTGCCTTCACCTTTAATCCCTGGTTTGCGCAGCCAGGAAGAAGCGTGTATCTGCAGGTTTAGATCACGCTCCCCTATTTTTCCTTTCCAGTCCCTCTAATCTTCTGTTGGAACAAGGATCCATCTCCAGGACAGGTAAAGTATCACCCATCAATGAAACTCCTGCTAATGCAACAGTGCTATTTTCTATCTAAATTTCCTTAGACCTGTGTGTTTGTGTGTGTGATTCTGTTTTGTGTATGCTTGAACAACATCATTCAGTAAACAGCATTTAATTTGCCATCTGCCTCACGTGCCTCTTTCCTGGAGAACTCCCGGGAGGGGTGGGACCCTAGTATAGTTGGCAAGAACCCGTGTATTTCGCCAATTGCTAAGTGTAAATTAAAGCAATTCGGCTAACGACCTCACGTTCTTTCCTCAGCGACATGATGTTCTTTCCTGCCCACTTGCTTTTCAGGGCACGTTCCATCTGGTCTCATCTGCCACCCAGATCGAGAGCACCTGATCTATCCACTGGGTTGTACCGTTATCGTACAAGGCATCAACGTTCGCACGCAGGATTTCTTACATGGTCACACCAACAATGTCTCCTGTGTCACGGTTTCTTCAAGTGGATCTTATGTGGCTTCTGGTCAGATCACATTCATGGGCTTCAAGGTACATGAGGGGCCCTTTAAAAAACGGTACATATTTCTTGAGAGTAGCTATGATGACTTGAGGAAAATATGATCCTTCCTCATCCCTGGTCTTATTGGTGTAGGCTTTAAATAGTGTCTGTGGAACCCATTTAGATCTTGTACTTTTATACCTGCAAGCTTCGATCATAGTTGTAACCTTTTTATTTATCTACAAGGGGGGGGGGGGCGCGATATTCGTGGGGGGGGGAGAAGCTGACAGCTCCTTCCCCCGTCCCCCTCCAGGCACTTCCCCCCCTGCCTTCAAAACGGCGGCGGCGGCAGGGAGACAGCTGCCCGCCGAGGCTCCCCCCCTGTAAGGCAGTGGCGGCAGGGAGACCGCTGCCTGCCGAGGCTTCCCCCCGCCTTCAAAACGGCGGCAGGGACACCTGCCGTCCACTGAGGCTTCCCCCCTCCCTCCCTGCTTTCAAAACGGCGGCGGGGGCATAGAGACCTGCCGCCCGCCGAGGCTCTTCCCTCCCTCCCCCCCCGCAAACGGCGGCGGCGAGTCCTCATCACGCCGCTTCCCACCCCCTCCCCTACAGCGGCCACAGCGTTCTCTGCGCACACGCGGAGAACGCTTTAACTTTTCGGGGGATTTAAAGATCCCCCGAAAAGTTTTTTAAACATTTAGGATTTTTCTGCACATGGGGGGAGTGCCCCCCCTGTGTAGAAACCCCACCCCCCAAGTGCCCCCCCCCACGGATTTAGGTATCCGCACGCGGGGGGGGCACTTGGGAATTAGATATATAGATAGTTGGGCTAATTGATAGGACTAGGTCTGGGTGGTTTCGCTGGTGGAAAATTTGTCTAAGCAAAAATACAAACGTTCTCATTTCAGCATGAGATAGAAAAGTAGCATAAACTCTGAACTATAATGGGTTTTTTAAAAGTCATACAGGGGAGGCATCAATACTGTGTTTTTCAAGTGCCTCATAGCGTAATATATATGTGATTCCGGGCAAATCACTTGGAGCCTCTTGACTTGTTTTTAATAGAAGCCAATGACAGATACTTAACTTCTTAATCTGTGCGCTAGGTGACAGAAGACTGGCAGCTCTTCTCCACTTTAAAATGTGGATAATGCCTAATCGTTCACTCGTTTTTAGTTCTTCAGCCCTATCTCGGTCCATTTTTGATGCCGCCGTTTGTCTGTGGAATGGAATGCACCTGTCAGATTTGTGAGATCGTCCATTCGGGGAAGTGACACGATCAGGCTTTTCTGTCTCATTGAGGATTTATATGATATGGCCCATGCTGACAGATTGTTTTTAAAAGGCATGTTTATGGTGCTTTAAATTGATTTTTTTTTTGGCTCTAAATATCTTAACCTCCCAAATTTTGGCGCTGTCCTAAGTACCCTTGTCCTGCTGACCCTTTTTTCCCTGCCCCAGGCAGACATCATTTTATGGGACTTCCAAAAAAGAGAAATGTTGGCTCGGTTGTCTCTTCACAAAGGCAAAATTGAAAATCTCGCATTCTCTCCAAACGACCTGTACCTTGTGTCACTGGGAGGCCAAGATGATGGAAGGTAACAGTCATTAAATTAGTGACTTCCCCTCTCCTTTTATCCCAAGGGTGGACACACTGCCATTGCACAGTTGGGTATTATGGGAATCGACGGCTAAGAGTCTTCTACTGATGTTGAGTCCTTCTAATACTACCTTTCCTTACTATGGGGCTTTGTGATGCTGGAAGGATTGTACGCAAGTCTGACACACTCAGCTGACAAAGCATTCAAAGCTAGTGGGATGAGATAATTTAGGACAGAAAATACAAGAACCACATTCAAACAACACTGTGCCAGGAGTTCTGCACAATTTGTGATCCACCAAGCTGAATGCATCTCGCCAGCCATGTACTGTGGCCTGCCAGATGACTGATGGTCTCCATGTTTTGCTGCACGTTTGGGACGGAAAAGATAGAGATTGCAAAGCGATCTCTATAGGCCGCAGTATGGGTTGTATGCTGCATTCATTTATTTAGGTATTTATACCCCACTTTTCTCCCTGGAGGGACCCAAAGTGTCTTACAATAGACTAGGTGTTCCTTCTCCTCCTCCCCTCCCTGCAGGGACTTGGAGGGTCACAAGTTTTGCAGGCCTGTTAGAAGCAGTTATCTTGACTGAAGTGCTCCCTTTGAAAAGCAGTCATACATCACAATGATACACAAAGCATATTCCTGCCAAGAAGCTGCGCCCTGGCCTGACTCAGCAAAACACTACTGAGAAACTGAATATGATAGGACCATAAGAACATAAGAGAAGCCAGTTTTGAAGCTTGCTCGAATCCCTGCAAGCAAAGAGAGTCCCAGCTAGGAAGATTTGGGGGGGGGACATGATTTCTACTTTGTCCCCAGTTTTTCATCCCCCCCCTTAAGAACATAAGAGAAGCCAACGTTGGATCAGGCCAGTGGCCCATCCAGTCCAACACTGTCTCACAGTGGCCAAAAACACCAGGTGCCCTCAGGAGGTCCAGCAGTGGGGGCAGGACACCAGAAGCCCTCCCACTGTTGCCCCCCCCCCCCAAGCACCAACAATACAGAGCATCACCTGACCCAGACTGAGAGTTCCTATCTATGCCTTGCGGCTAATAGCCACTGATGGACCTCTGCTCCATATGTTTATCTAATTCCCTCTTGAAGCTGTCCATGCCTGTAGCCGCCGCCACCTCCTGTGGCAGTGAATTCCACGTGTGAATCACTCTTTGGGTGAAGAAGTACTTCCTTTTATCTATTCCAACCCCACTGCTCAGCAATTCCATGGACTGCCCACGAGTTCTTGTATTGTGAAAAAGGGAGAAAAGGACTTCTTTCTCTACCTGCTCGATCCCATGCATAATCTTGTAAACCTCGATCATGTCACCCCTCAGCCGTCGTTTCTCCAAGCTAAAGAGCCCCAAGCGCTTTAACCTTTCTTCACAGGGAAAATGTTCCAACCCTTTTATCATTCTAGTTGCCCTTTGCTGCACTTTTCCCAGTGCTATAATACCTTTTTGGAGGCGTGCCCAGTCTTATGTTTACAGGTGAGGGAAAGGGGATTAGACAAACCTGTGTCTGGTGGCCTGAATTTTGTTGGTGGCATCGTGTGTACCTCAGTACTGGGACCAGTGTATCTTCTTGCCACACCTTGTGTTATTCATTTTTCTGACATGGCAGTGCTGCTGTCGATGCATTCTATTCTTAGCTGACATAGCTAGTCTTAGAGCTGTGCTGTGCTTTTATTATAACAATTGTATTGCCATGTGGCATGCAAACAGATTAACTATTTGAAATTTATTCACACCCTCCTGTTTTATGATTTCAGGCTTTGCCTTTGGGAGAACAAAGTTTGAGTCCAGGGGCACCCTGAAGACCAACAAAGTTTGAAAGCTCATACCCAGATTTAAGCTTTGTTGGTCTTCAAGGTGCCACTGGAGTCCAACTTTGCTATATTGCTTCAGACCAACACAGCTACCCACCTGAATCTACTTCCTCGGGAAGAACGTTGTGCTCTGTTTCATGATGCATACCCTGTACTTCATAAGGTCACAAACATATGTGGACTTGAATTCAGTGGGATTTGCTTCTGCAGAAACATGCATGGAAGTTAATTAATCCAACTTCTCTCCCGTTCCCGGCAGCATGGTGGTGTGGAGCGTCCAAAAGAAAGAAGCTATTTGCGGCAGTCCCGCTTCTGCTCGTAGCGCCGGGAATCCGACCACACTGGTGTATTCCAACTGCAGGGATGAGATGTTTGTTAGCGCTGGAAAGTATGGCTTTGTTCTTCTGGGGAAAGTCCCCATTCCATTTGGAAAATAAACTCTAATCCTCTGTTTAATTGTGCACATGCTGCTTACTTGAATGACAAAGACGCTGATAAAATGAGAGCGTTGTTTGTCTGTCCGTGTTTCTGGGATTGCAGTGGAATAGTTTCCGATTACTGATCAACATTCTTTATTAGCATTTCTGCACCTTTTACACCTAATGATGTCTTTAGAAAGCAGTGCACCAAAGCCGAATCCTTAAATTCTGAGAGCCAGGTTGGTGTAGTGGTTAAGTGCGTGGACTCTAACCTGGGAGAACTGGGTTTGATTCCCCACTCCTCCACTTGCACCTGGCTGGATGACCTTGGGCAAGCCATAGCTCTGGACCAGCTGTTCCCTCAAGGACAGCTTGGGAAAGAGCTCTCTCAGCCCCACCTACCTCACAGGGTGTCTGTTGTGGGGAGGGGAAGGGAAAAGGAGTTTGTAAGCCGCTCTGAGACTCCCTTGGGGAGTGGAGGGCGGGGTATAAATCCAATCTCTTCTCTTCTCTTCTCTTCTTAAATTTGATGTTAACAAATGAAATTACACACCAGGTTCCGCCTATAAAATTTACGGTGTTTCCATCCAAAGGTCTTCAAAAGGCAGGGCACTGTAAGATCGCTCCGCACGGTGTCTTTTAATAACGGAAGAAAGGTATTTTTTTGAAATTGTTAGTTTGTTCTTTCATTCAGTATAATCATTGATTTTAATTGAGAGTGAGGTAGAGGAAACAGGCACCTGCACTTTCCTTAGAACTTGCTCTATCTTGAATGATTACTACTTACATTTAGCAAATTGCAGGTGGCTTCAATGGAAAACAATGTGGTTTGAGCATGTTTGGTGCTGAGGCAGGACATATCTGGCCTGAAATGACCTAAAACTCCAACCAACCTACCCCCAATAATAATAATCTTAATAATGGGAGATGGTTAGGTTCCTAATACACCTCGGTGAATATATAGGAAATTGCTATACACTTCTTTTGACAGTGGTAGGCTAGTAAATGCCTCTTTGAATACTGTGCTATTGAAAAGATTTATTTGACATTGATCTTGTTGGAACTGATTTTGAAATATGTCGTTTCACTGCAGTGGAACGATTCGCTTATGGGAACTGGATTTACAGAACAGAAAAATCCGACCTACTGAGTGTCAAACGGGACAGCTGAAAAGAATAGGTACTTGTGCTATGGTAAGTTGTCGACTGAACTGTAATTTACAAAATAAAGGCAAGTTAAGCTTCAGGCCGAAAAGAGCAATTTGTAGCACTACCAGTCGTTATGGAAAGCGTAAGATTTTCATACTTGCGGTTCTGTTATATGAGCTGGCACTCCGTCTTTACCCATATCGCTAAAAAGAAAAACTGCAATGAATTTCTGATGTGCTAGTTCAGAGCTATTCCCTCGTCACAGTGAAGGGTGTGATATATGCTCTTAACCTTTTCCTTCTTCATTCTTACCCAGATGACAGAGGATGACAGCTACTTCTATATAGGCACGTCCACTGGTGATGTCCTGAAACTCAATACAAAAAGCACACTGATGAGTGATTATGGCCCAATAAAAGAGAAGTTCAGCTTGGTAAGTGGCTGCTATGCTCTGCCTCTCGCTGGCAGAACAAGCGTCATCAAGTAAATTGTGGGCTGATCTGTAAGACAGTGGAGGCTCTGGCAATCCGGGATCCGGGCACCTGGCTATTTGTGCTTGGCCTACCAGGGAGAGCGGCCTGCTTGCTTTCTGCTGCATTGCCGTGGCGCCATCATGGATGTGCAATATATTAGTGGAATACATTAGTGATATTGCACTAATAGCTTGGCAAGGGTCAGATGACTCATGGGGTTAATAGGGTTCCATCTGGTCTATAAAGCTTCTGACTCTGGTCTGACTAGTGTGTTCCATGAGCACAGACTGAACTGTTGTCTGACGGATAACTGCTTACCCATGTGATTGGTTACGCATTTAGTACATTTTCGTCTTGACCTTTCTCCATGGAATTCAGTATGAGCTACAAGATTTTCCTCGGCCCCCAAACAGGTTGCCTCCATTTCCTCCATTGTTCTTTATGGTGGGAAAAAAGTAACGTTTTTTCCCACCATACAGAACAATGGAGGGGATGGGACAACCTGTTTGGGGGCCTGTAGAATTGGACCCCATAGTCCAGTCTTCTTGAAACTTGGTGGGTATTTCGGGAATAGGCCCCAGTAGCTACCCTGCAAGTTTGGAGCCTCTCCCTCAAACCCCCTCTCCTCCAGCCCCTCATATACCCTATGAGTTTTTGCCATTGACTTCAATGGCCCATAGGATATAATGGGGCTGAAACGGACATTCGGCCGGTGATGTCAGGGGCCGTGGCATATGCTAATGAGTTATGCTAATGAGCTCCTGCACCTCTTTCTCTATGAAATGATCCCTGGGGAGTGGTATTACCAATATATTCTGGAAAATTATGGCTCTATCATAAGAACTGCATTAATGTTCCAGATATGCCATCAAGGTAATCAAAAGCGGCCACCTTATAACGTCTTAGAAGTAGGAGCATTTATTTGTAATCCTACCACCTGTCGTATGTCTAAACCCAAGGGGTGTTTAGAATCAAGTAGTGATTTGGGAAGTACTATTCAGCTGTAAAGTAAAAGGGCAGAGCTGATAGGTATTTGATAGCTAGGGACTTGTAAATTGCTGCTGATACACCCTAGAAAGCTTTGTGTTTAGAAATAATTCTGGATAACAGTTTCTGGAGAGGAGGAGTACCTGTCATTTTGCTAATTATATCTGCATGAAAAGAGGCTGCCGCGAAAATATTTATTCCACCCGAATCAGCCATAAAATTCTGTTTATCTCACAAGGGCATCTCCACTTTTGGTTGCATTATTAATGGTGCTGTTAACTACAGCCCATCCATCCTTGCCGACAACTTGGGGGGGGGGGCATTTACAACACAACTGTATGTATGGAGTTCAACACAGTAAGTTTGTGCGAGCAGCTCCCCACGTATTGGGCTGGAGCCTATGGAAGCACAAACAGAAGGAAACTGCAGAGAAGTGACTCTTCCCCACTTTTCCTCAGCCCCTCTGTGTGAGCACTAAATATGTACTGCTAAGGTCAGGAGACCCTCATAATCAAGACGTACCCTGGTATGAGAGGTTGCAGTGAGGAGGTGGAACCCGGTGAAATTACTCCCCCTCCCTGCCAGCAGAGAAACAAGCTCTTTGCCAGCGAAGGAAGTCTGAGGAGGCCATTTTGCTGATTCCTACTCACTTGCAGCACCCTATGCCATAGGGTTGCCAGGCTCCAGGTGGGGCCTGGGGGTCTCCCACTTTTACAACTGATCTCCAGCTGACAGAGATCAGCTCCCCTGGAGAAAATGGCTGCTTTGGAGGGTGGACTCTGTGGTATTGTACCCTGCTGAGGCCCCTCCCTTCCCCAAACCCCGCCCTCTCCTGGATCCACCCCCAAAGTCTCCAGGTATTTCCCAACCCAGACCTGGCAGCCCCACTTTGCCATGGTGCATTTTGTTTATGAAAGTTCCCTGACCCTCAGTAGAAGATTTTCATGGTGCTGCTAGGAAAAGAGGAAAGCAGGGAAGATTTGATCTTCGTGTGGTCATCTGTGCATTCGCACTGATGGGTTTCTGCGCCTGCACAGGAATCCTTCGGTATTGTAGAAAGCTCTTAATGGATTTTCATATCCAGCACCTCTGGGCATGTGCGGAGCCCCACCGTGCATGCCCAGAGGAGTGGGCGCGGACATCCCGCCAGTTCCTTCTGACCGCTGCAACCAAGCGTGTTAATGAGGAGAAAGCCGGGCAGCAGAGGGGAAGGATGGGCATGTGAATGCACAGATGACCACTCAAAGATCATCAGTTACAGGTAGGCAACCTGTTTATCTTCAACATGGTCTCTGTGCTTCACACTGATGGGAGAGTAGCGAGTAGTGTCCTACCTGGAGGAGGGAGCAGGCAGGCTGTCACTGAGAAGCAGTGGATAAGGTAAGGCAACCCATTGCAGAGCAGGCAGCTACTCGAGTGTCCAGTGCATAGTGCCTGATAAAGGTGTTCGGAGTAGCCCAAGTTGCAGCCATGCAAATGTCCATCAGGGAGGCACCTTTGAGAAATGCCGTAGAGGCTGCTATAGACCTGGTGGAGTGTGCCTGGATGGGCCCCGGAAGTTTTGGCGAGTTCATAGGCAAGTTTAATAAGCTCCACAATCCATTTGGAGAGTCTTTGGGGGGTGATAGGTTTGCCCATTCTGTGTGACACATAGGAAACAAAGAGCCTGGGTGTTTGCTTAATCGGCTTAGTACGAGCAAGGTAAAAAAGAAGTGCTTGTTTTACGTCAAGGGTATGTAAGAGACATTCTTGCTCAGAAACGTAAGAAGGGTAGAAGTCAGGCAAGATAATCTCAGATTGCAGGTGGAAGTCGGAGACGACTTTAGGCAGGAACAAAATGTCCGGAACCATGCGAACTGCATTCAGTAGGAAGCAGAGGAACGGAGGATTGTGTCTGAGGGCTAGGAGTTCGCCAACTCAATGAGCAGAAGTGATGGCAAATAAGGCCGTTTTCCAAGCCAGCAGGTGGAGATCACAGGATGCCAACGGTTCAAATGGCTTCCGAGTGAGTGTGCAGAGGACCAATGGCAGATCCCAAGGTTATGGTGGGACTCTGGTGGGTGAATAGAGATAGAGAAGGCCCTTCAGAAAGCATTTTGAAAGGGGGTGGGCGAACACAGAAAAGCTGTCAATTCTGTTGTGGAACGCCGAGATTGCAGACAGGTATACTCTCAGAGAAGAGTGTGAGAGTCCAGCATCTGCTAGGGAAAGGAGGAAATCAAAAATACAGGACAGGCCCGCAGAGCAGGGTTCTATGTCGGACGAGGCTAGGTACGTACAGAAACGAGTCCATTTGTGAGCATATGACCGACGAGTGGATGCCTTGCGGGAGTTAAGCAGGACATTATTCACTCTATCTGAGAATACGGAGGGGAGAGTCTCCATGCTGTGAGCTTGAGATGGGGAATGTTGTGATGGAGAATGGGAGAGTCGGAGAGTATCAGGAGATCTGATAGTGGAGGGGATTGATGGAATTTCCCGTGGGCCAATGAGAGGAGGACTGGAAACCAGGCTTGTTTCGGCCACCAAGGAGTGATCAGTATGCACTCCGCTGTCTCGTGCACTATCTTGTGTACCACTCGTGTGAGTAGTGGTAGAGGTGGAAAGGCATAGATGAAATCGTGATTCCACAGGTAGAGTAGGCCGTCTCCCCGGGAGAGGGGGTCGATTCCACCCTGCGTGCAGAATGCCATGCACTTTGTGTTCTGGCGAGTGGCGAAGACGTCCACGTCTGGGGTTCCCCAAAAAAGGAATACCTGGTGGAGGTAATTTGGATTCAGTTCCCATTCATGATGTCCGGTGTGTCCCCTGATCAGGAGATCGGCGTTGCTGTTGAGGGAGCCAGGAATGTGTGTGGCCCTCAGGAAAATGTCTTTGGATGTGCTCCAGTTCCAAAGTCGGATTGCAAGCTGGCAAAGGCTGCGGGAAATTGTGCCACCCTGGCGGTTGACATAACAGACTGCAGTGGTATTGTCTGTAAGGATAGCCATGCAGTGGCCTTTCACTATGGGTAGAAAGGTCCGAAGCATGAAGAAGATTGCCAGGAGTTTGAGATAATTGATGTGGTGGGACCTTAGGTCCTGTTCCCAGCGAGCGCCCATGCTGTGGCCGTTCAGATGTGCCCCCCATCCCCATGTAGACACGTCGGTGGTTAGGGTGAGTTGCAGCAACAGGAGATGACAGGAACTGTGATAATAATTCATCAGCACTCTATGTTGTGACATATTTGGGACAAATTAAAGCTTCCTGGAAGGAAAAAAAATACTAGATTGGATGGGCTATTAATCTCATTTAAGATGGTGGTTCTTGTGTGAAGGATTCATAAACAGCACACTGTTTTCATGTACACAGTATTAATGTTGGCTCCTGACAGGTTCTTCTCCGTAACTGCCTCTGAGTACCAAACAAGACATGGTCGTGGATTTCTGTATCTGGAGTTCCCAGTTGTTGTTATTGTCGTTTTTTTAAAAAAACCCTCACTTTTCAGGCGTATGGGGCCAAAACTTGTATTGGGATCATGGTGGGCATGTGGATGAAGGCTTCCCAGTCCTCTGAGTTTACACGGATACGGGAAACAGCAACTCCCCAGGCCAGTTTCAGATCAGGAAAACGGCGCGTGGGGAAAGCTTAAACCACAGTCCCATTTCACATTGGGCCTTGGTTTATGGGTTTATGTTTTGGTCAATGACTGTGAATAAAACTTATCTATCATTGGGCCTTGTGTGATTGAAAACAGAGATTAAAAATTGCTGGGAGATCTGGACATGAAATTCCCAGTTCCTGTCTGGTTTGGCCCACAGTCATTCTTTTGCATTACCATCTAGTCTTCTTCATACCCTGCCCATTTACTTCCAAAAGCTGGTAAGTTTGTTCCGTTGATAGCCACCTCCCAATTTTATTGGCTTTGAAAGATATTCTCCAGCTATCCAAAGCAGAAAATGGGGCATCTAGCTTGTAGAAAAACTGGGAGAGGGGATGCAGTATTCCCTCTAAACTGAGTGTGAGCTAACTCACCGTTTTTTAGCCTCTGGCTCACACATTTTTGTCTCAGCTCAGGAAGGATGGCTCAAGACCAAATGAATTTATGAAGTAGCCAAATCGCTCACTCACAACTCTAATGCCAGCAGCTCACAAAGTAGTTTTTTGCTCACAAGACTCCACAGCTTAGAGGGAGCATTGGAGAGGAGGAAGTGTGAGAGTCCTGCAGAGTCAGTCACCAACAAGTGTCCTTAAGGAAAGCAAGTCTTTATTGAGAAAGGTCTGTTGTGGTCATCTACACGTTCTATGTTAGTAATGGCTGGCATGATCCTCCAGTAGTGCAATTATACAGAATTCAAAAGGGTCTGGCAAAGGAATGTAACCAATCAGACAAATCATGTAAAAGGCGCCCAAATACCGGCCTGAGGTTCTCATTGAAAAAGCGGGAAGAAACAAAGCCAGACACAAGAAAAGATACATAGGCAGGCACCAGCAGTCTCCCAAGGTCAAAGCAGAGCAGGGAGCGATAATCACGGGGCGACGCACAGGGCAGGAGATGGCAGCATTAGCTGATAGGAAGGAGCATTGTTTCATCAAATTGACGAGAAAGAAGATTTCCCTTTGACAAACAGTTTGTGCATTTAACTGAGCTCCTTAAAAAGTGAAAATATCATTTGTAAATAAGTTATACAGAAAAAGAGCTTTTTACAGGGATGGGGTTTGTTAAGCACCCCATAGGTGTCAACTGTGGGGGGGCTCGAGGGCTCGAGCCACCCCCGAAATTTCCCGGGGGGGACTGAGTTCCCCCCCCCCGGGAAAACGGTGCGCCCTCCGCCGCGCCTCCCTCGGCCCTTCCTAGGGCCGCCGCCGCCGTCTCTCTCTCCCCCCACCCAGCCTGGCCACTCCAACCCTCCCTCTGTCCATCCAGGGGCCAGCTAAGCAAATGGCCAGCTGGCCCCTGGACGGACGGAGGGAGGGATGGAAGCAGGAGCGGTCAGGTGGGGGGGAGGCGGCAGGGACATGGTCCCGGGGGGCGCGCACGCACAGAAGAGCCCCCACCCCGGAGTTTTTAAACTCTACGCCCCTGACTCTTTCCACAATATTAATTTTTAAATAACATAAGCTCTGTATGATCCAGATTACTTCTGGAGAATTTCCCCCGTAATAGTTCTCTGATTATCGTACCAGAAACTGTTTTAAGATTCACAAAAGCAACATAGATCAGGTCTCCATCTTTGTTCATGTTGACATACTTTTGTGTAACATGAGCTAACTCAAAACAATTATCCATGGCAGTTCAGCCAGCCAGTTTTAAATCTGACCTGTTCATCAGTAAGTATCTTATTTGTGAAGGCTCAATCTCCCAGTGTACATAAAAGATACTTGGCATGTAGTTCTAACATGACAGCAAGCACAGGGAAGCGGCGGCTGCTGCCTGCAGTTCTCTCTGGCACCCAGCACATTTGGAGGTTATGTCGTTTCATCCATACTTGTTGTTTACAACAAATACAAATACTGATGTGCTGCTATGTAAAGTGTGAAGTGGTTCTCGTGGTGTGTATTGTATATATAAGGACTTTTCCCCTAGTGCTTCCCACCATATAGACAGGTGCACATAAAGGGAAAATATCAGCCGGATGCGTCTTCATAACATACCCACCCCCAGTGGTCCCTTAGCTGCATTTCATTGGCACTGACTTAAAAATAGCGTAATCCTCTGTGTGTGAAGCAGAGAAAAAAGTACATATGAGAAAACAGCCTAGGGCATTTAAATGTTATCTACATCGAATTAGTCAGTAACATGAAATAGCGAAAGTCAAATTCCGTGTGAACGTGGGAGGTTTGTGTCTAAAGATGATAAAAGAGCTGGAATTTCGTGGCCTGTGGATACACTGGCATTAGTTAATGCTTCTTATTTCTGCTGTGTGGTAGCACTGATCAGTTTCTGTCACTTTTTTTGCAACAAAAGATGACTCCCCATATTGATAGAGTACAGGATGATCTTGACAGGCTGGAAAACTGGGCTAAAACAATTACAATGAATTTCAGTGGGGATAAATGTAAAGTTCTGCATTTAGGTAGGAAAAATCAAAGGCATAATTATGGGTTAGGGGAGACTTGTCTTGACAGTAGTATGTGTGAAAAGGATCTAGGGGTCTTAGTAGACCATACACTGAACATGAGTCAGCACTGTGATGCGGCAGCTAAAAAGGCAAATGCCATTTTGGGCTGTATCAACAGAAGTATAGTGTCCAGATCACGTGAAGTGATGGTACCACTTTACTCTGCTCTGGTTAGACCTCCCCTAGAGTATTGTGTTCAGTTTTGGGCACCACAATTTAAGAAAGATATAGACAAGCTGGAAGGTATCCAGACAAGGGTAGCAAAGATGGTCTCTAGACCCCTGTGAGGAAAGGCTGAAGGAGCTGGGTATGTTTAGCCTGGAGAGGAGACAACTGAGAGGTGATATGATCACCATCTTCATGTACTTGAAGGGCTGTCCTATAGAGGATGGTGCAGAGTTGTTTCGTGTTGGAGAAGGTCGGACCAGAACCAACAGGTTGAAATTAAATCAAAAGGAGGAGTTCCGGTTCCGGTGGCGTCGACTGCAGGGGTGCGAGACTGAGCTCCGCACCTCAGGGTGCAGAATTCTCCTTTTCTCGGGGGGTAACCAAGTTGGTGAACCCCACACAAAGACTTTTGGAGGAAGTCAGTGTGCAGGGCTATCGCAGAGTTTGGAGCGAAGAGGGCGGCGGCTCTCCCGCTCCGCTCAGCTGGCCGAAGCGAGAAGAGGGACAAGAACTCTTAAGACCGGAGGCAGAGACGCCTTAGAAGCCGAAGAGTGGAACCGAGTAAGAGACAATTCCAAATATAAGAACTTTAAAATATATTAGTTTAGGTTTCCTTTCTCCTCTTACCTTATCGGCACGTTTAATTTGTTAATGCCTGGACTTCGACCGGAGAAAGACCCACTGAGTCGATGCCAGAGAGTAAGAGCGGCGGCGAGAAGAGTTTGACTCGTGGGAGGCGAGAAACCTGAAATTTGAGGTCGTTTTTCATGGTTGAAGAGGGTCGGCGGACTGTGAGAGTGTGAGAGTGAGAGTGAGAGTGAGAGAGCTTCGTGAGAAGTATTTGGAGCGTTTGAAGAACGGGAGAGGAGAGGACGGGAAAGGGAAAGAAACGTGTTGCGTGAAGAGAAGAGAGAAGGAGAGATCGGTTGGATCGGTGTGCTACTACTACGGTCTGGGCTGGGCTGCCTCAAGCGTCGCTAGGAGCCTCGGTGAAATCAATTGACGGGGAAGCAGCAGTAAGAGGCTTGTGTAAAAGAAAAGAAAAAAAAAACAGCGTTTTCTTCCCTTCAGTGAGAGGACGGCTTGTGAGTCTAGCTACAAGGGCGGTTGTAAGTCCCTGGGAACGTTTCATTTAATGAACTACATGACAGTTTGAAGCAGAGAGGAGGAAGATAGAGAAAGGATAAGCGGAAAGAAGACAAGCAGACGGAAGAAACCCACAGAGATTTATTTAAAGACCTGACAATTAAGAACGCTGCATGTACTGTATGTTATGTTATGTTTAAATTAACAAAAAAAAAATTTTTTTCCCTTCCTCTTTGTTTTCTAGAGTAAACCAGGGAAAGCCTTAGATAGCGAAGGCAATATAGTAGCATAATAAGATTTAGTTGAGTAGTGATAGAAATAGAATAGAGATAGTATAGAAATAGGGTGAAGAAAAAGGGGGAAAAAAAAAATAGTAGATAGTAGTATAGTATATATAGTACATATAGATAAGCGGTATTAGATATAGTTGTATAGATAAGAATAGTAACATAGTTTAGGATTTCAAGGGCGTGAAATTGGTATACTTAGATTATATTAAAAAAAAAAAAAAAAAAAAAAGAACAGGACAGAATTATAAAGAATGGCAAGTGGAGGGAGAAAAGGTTCAATATCAGGGGTACCAGGCTTGGGCTTGGGCCAAGCGAGTATTAAAGACATAAATGCTCAGGTTATAGATGGTGTGTCAGAGGCTATGAACCAAATAGTACAAAACACACTTCCAAATATGATTGCAAATGCAATAGAACCACTACAGAAAAAATTTGATCTGCTTAATCAACAAATAACAACACAGATGACGGAGTTTAAAACACAGATAACAGAAAACAGAAAGGACATAATAAACCTTAATAATATACAGAAAGAAGTGGGTGAAAAGGTGGAGGTGGTGGAACAGCAATTTACAGAGTTAAGTGAAAAATATGATGCACTGGAAATGTCTCTTATGCAATTAGAGCTGGAGAAATCAATGCTAACACTACGGCTACAAAATGTTCCAGAGTCAAAAGAGGAGAATTTGAAAGAAACATTAATTGAAGGAATAAGTGAATGGTTAGACTTAGAAACAACTACTGATTTGAGTAACGATATTGAGGCCATGTATAGAAGGAGTACTGCTTTTGCTAAGAGAAATAAATTTCCGAAAGAGGTTCATATAAAATTTTATAGAAGATCCTTTCGAGACAAAATTCTTGAAAAGGCCAGATCAAGCCCTCTGAAAATTTCAGGGAAGGAAGTTACAATTTTAAGAGATCTCCCATGGAGAGTGAGGCAAAAAAGAAAGGCATATTTAAACTTAGCCTCAGTCTTAAGACTAAATGAAATAAACTATAAGTGGTTGTCCCCAGAGGGAATCTCTCTCTATTATAAAGGTTCCAAATACAATCTTTCATCAATTTTTAAGATGGAGGACTTTATAAAGAAATATGGAAAAGAACTGGGAGTTCAGGAGGAGGAATTCAGTGAATCAGAGGAAGAGATGCAATACACTTCAGAAAAAGGGAAAGAGCTTAAACAGGGTAGAGAAAAGAGATTGAGAAGATTAACGGTCTCAAATATAACCACAAGATTACAAGCAAAAAAAGTAGATGGAAAAGATAAAAATGGCTCACAACAGGACAAACAGGATTCTATCAATTAATGTTAACGGCTTGAATATACCTCATAAGAGGAAAAATTTTTTCCATCAAATACAAAAACTGAGGGCAGACATTGTATGCCTTCAGGAAACACATATTATACAAAAAGACAAACACTTACTAGAAGCAAAAAAATTAGGAATTAAGTTTGTAGCTGCAAATAAGCATAAGAAAAAAAATGGGTTGGTGACATACGTTAAACAATCTCTCCGTCCTGAATTGGTATACGAAAGTGACGATGGAACGATTCTGTTAGTTAGAGTGTTTATGTACTCAAGATCTGTATTGGTGGTCAATGTATATGCTCCCAACCACCAACAAAATAAATTTTTTTCTAAACTATATGATTTATTAAGTAAATTTGAATTTGATGACTTATGTATATTAGGAGATCTCAATGCAGTCACTGATAGATTAATAGATAGGAAAACAGACTCGAATAAACTAACAAAAGGAAATGAATTACCAAAGATTTTTTTTGAGTTAGCAAAGGAATTTCTGATAATAGATACTTGGAGAGTCAAGAATGGCAACCAAAAGGATTATACCTTTTACTCACATCGCCACAAGTCTTGGTCACGTATTGATATGGTTTGGACATCGGTAACTATGTTATCAGATATAATGGAGGTGCAGATATTACCAGCGACCTTTGCCGACCATAATCCAATACTATTGACGATCAATGACGCACCCAAAAGTAATAGGTGGCGAATGAAAGGACAAATGTTACAAGATCAAAAATTTGTTAGTAAATGTAAAAAAGAATTTGACGACTTTTTTACAAGAAATATAACACCAGATGTGAAGTTAACCACAGTTTGGGACGCCTTCAAGGCTTTTGTGAGGGGTCAAATGATATCACAGGAAATCTGGCTGGGAAGACAGAGAAGAACAAAATATCAGGAATTAGCAATACAAATAGCACAGGAAGAGACTAAGTTGAAAAGGGGTATAAACTCAAAAAACTCCAGGGATAGATTACGAAAACTTCAACATCTCTTAAATTGCGATCTAGTAGAAGAACTAGAAAAAAAACTCAGATTTGTGAAACAATATACTTTTGAAAGCGCAAATAAGCCAAATAGATGGCTAGCACATAAGATTAAAAAAGATAGAGCAGAAAGATACATAAAAAAGCTGAAGAACGAAAATGGTAAGGAAAGCTCATCAATGGGGGAATTAAAAAAAATTATTGAGATTTTTTATAAACAATTATATAAACAAGAGGATATAAATATAAAAGAAATAGAAGAATATTTGGATAAACATGTCAAGAAAAAATTTTCGGAGGTACAGAAAAAATTTTTAAATAACCCCATCACTATAATGGAAGTAACAGAGGCTATAAAAAAACAAAAACCTAATAAATCACCTGGTGTAGATGGGATAGGAGCAGAGTTTTATAAAATCTTTGAGGAAAACATTAGCATGTGCTTAAAAAAAGTAATACAAAATATCTATGAAAATGGTGAGATACCTACTTCCTGGAAAGAAACGCTAATTAGTTTGATCCCAAAACAAGAGTCGAATTTGGAGGAAATAAAAAATTATCGACCTATAGCATTGTTGAATGTTGATTATAAAATATATACTGCTATCTTAGCAAATAGATTTAAAAAATTTTTATCCCAGATAATCGATCATGATCAAGCTGGCTTTCTTCCACGTAGACAAATACGCCATAATATTCGTATAATTTTGAACGTTTTAGAATATTATGAAATTCACTCCGATAAGCAACTTGCGTTATGTTTTGTAGATGCGGAAAAAGCATTTGATAAGCTTTCATGGGAATTTATGTTATTACAACTCAAAAAATGGGAATGTGGTGAAATTTTTTTTAAAATGGTTAAAGCAATATATCAAATACAGGAAGCAAAGGTAATATTCAATGGAGATAGCACAGCAAGTTTTTTGATTCAAAAAGGTGTGAGGCAAGGGTGCCCTCTTTCTCCGCTTTTATTCATCTTTGTTTTGGAAACGTTATGTAATGTTGTAAGGGAGGAGACAGAAATAGAAGGACTAAAGATAAGAGAAGAAACGTACAAGCTATTGGCCTATGCAGATGATATGGTTTTTATTCTACAAGATCCTCAAAGCTCCTTTAAGACTTTGTTAAATATCCTTGAAGAATATGGCCAAGTGGCAGGCTTTAAGATAAATCAAGAGAAAACAAAAATCATAACAAAAAATTGCTCAGAAAAAGTTGAAAATTTACTACACAGAATGACGGGTTTTAAAATTACAAAAAAAGTTAAATATTTAGGGGTATTAATGTCAAATAGATGTTCATCTCTCTATAAAGACAATTATTTGAAAGTTTTACTGGAGATTAAAAAAGATCTAGAAAGCTGGAGTAAACTACAAATTTCCTTTATGGGGCGCATTGCGCTTTTGAAAATGAACATCCTACCGCGACTCATGTTTCTTTTTCAAACCCTGCCGATACTGAAAAATCAAATGTTCTTTAAAGAATTAGACAAAATAATTAAAAAATACGTATGGTTAACCAAAAAACCAAGGATAAAATTAAAGTATCTACAGGAAAGAACAGAAAGAGGAGGACTAGGTTTGCCAGACTGGTATCTTTATTATATAGCAGCAGCTATGATGTGGATAAAAGATTGGGCCAATCTCAAAGATAGAAGAACACTGAAATTGGAGGGCCATGATCTTCTGATTGGCTGGCATGCAGTGGTCTGGTATAACCAGAAGAATACTGTATTTAAAGATCATGCAATTAGGGGCCCACTCTATAAGGTCTGGCTTAAAGTCAAAAATGAATTTTACCATAAGATCCCGAATTGGGTCTCACCCCTAGAGGCTTTTATTAGACCAACATTATTATCAAAACAAAAGATATGTAATTATGAAAACTTGCTAGAAAAAGATCAAGAATTGAAAAGTTTGGAATTATTAAAGGAACAAGGTATAGATTTAACTTGGTGGGAGCAGATACAACTGAAAACAAGGTATAATACGGATAAGAAGAATGGTTTCTATACGGAAAATACGGAATTTGACAAATGTTGGATAATTTCAGAGGAAAAAAATATACAAAAAATTTATAGAATGCTTTTAGAATTTAAGATGCAAGATGAATGGATCAAGCCAAATATGATATCGTGGGCACGTTGTATTGGTCACAATATAAATTTGGAAGACTGGGAAAAAGTTTGGAAAAAGAATATAAAACTGACAAAAGCAACTTCTTTTAAAGAAAACTTTTATAAAATGTTTTATTTTTGGCACTATTCACCAGACAAGCTAGCCAAATTTTCAAAGGTATCTAATAAAATATGTTGGAAATGTAAGAGTGGTATAGGTAGCTATTATCATATGTGGTGGACGTGCCAAAAAGCAAAAAAATTTTGGAGATACATAAAGAAAATACTGCAGGAGATATTACAATTCGAGTTACCCTGGTCACCAGAACTGTGTTTGCTTAATCTTCTTCCAACGGGATTAGGTTATTATGATAAAAGATTAATAATACATGTTGTAACAGCTGCAAGACTATTGTATGCGAAACACTGGAAAACTGAAAAGATACCAGAGGAGGAGGAAATGACAAAAAAACTGTTAGATACAGTTGAAACGGATAATTTGAATTTAAGATTAAAAAATAAGCAGGAGACTTTTGGTAAAGTATGGAAAAAGTTTTATTGTTGGTACGATAATAAGTATATAGATAATGATGGATAATCTAGAATGGATGATGAATGTAATCTCGGTAACACCCTTTTTTCTTTGATTGTTTGGTTAAAGTAGGATGAAATGATCAGTATTTGTAAAAACGAATAAAAATATTAAAAAAAAAAAAAAAGAAATTAAATCAAAAGAGTTTTCGGCTAAACGTTAGGAAGAACTTCCCGGCAGTTAGAGCGGCTCCTCAGTGAAACAGGCTTCCTTGGGAGGTGGTGGGCTCTCCTTCTTTGGAGGTTTTTCAACAGGCTAGATGGCCACCTAACAGCCAGGGGTCCTTTTGTAGAAAAAGAGGTGTAGGAGCTCATTAGTATAACTCATTAGCATAACTTATTAGCATATGCCACACCCCCTGACATCACCGGAAGTATGTCAGAGGCTAGATAGCCATTTGACAGCAATGCGGATCCTGTGAACATAGGCAGATTATGAAAAGGGATGGCAGGAAGGGTGGCCTCAGTGCTTAGTTCTTGTGGCCCTTTCTTACACGCCCAGGGAAATGCTGCTTGCCACTTTGGGGTCAGGAAGCAATTTTTCTCCAGGCCGATTTGGCCAGGGATCCTGGAAGTTTTTTGTCATCTGCTGGGCGTGGAACAGCAGTCACTGCGGGTGTGGAGGGGAGGTATTTGTGAATTTCCTGCATTGTGCAGGGGGTTGGACTAGATGATCCTGGAGGTCCCTTCCGGCTCTATGATTCTATGATTCTATGAACTGTTTTCAAGGGAGATCGGGCTTGGGATAGAGAAATCTCATCAGGACATGCAACCAGTGACATGGATTTCTGAAACTGCTTTTTAAGTTTTCTTTCATTACAAAAAGTAATTCCTTCCCCAATTTGATAAAAAGATCAAAAATTGGCCCTCACGACCGTAGACAGTTATGTATCCACATTTTACGATTTCTGGATTGTTAACTTGTTCTGCTACTGAGCCTAAGTTTATGAGCATGCACACCCTCCATCACTGGGCCTGTTTTATCCATCAAATGAAGCACAGTGTTGCTTTTGGAAGCTTATACGGCATTAGAGTCAGTTAGCTTTCAGGTTGCCACAGACTAATACGGCTGCCACAGTCTAGTACCACTACTGTACTGGCGCTCAGGGCTAGTCCTTTTTACAAAGAGGATGCATTTGGGTGCCAGTTGGGCATGGCTGGGAAGCAGTGTAACTTCGTTAGCGATGGCGGTGGTTTGGGGGTAAGAATTCCGTTCACTGTAGCTCTCTGAGGTCGGTTTCTTTTCTAGATACTTCCGTACTGCAGGCTGACCATGTTGCCTCCTTCTGCATGGTTTGAAAGCACAGCACTAATAAAGCAGTAATCTTAGTTGCATGCATACCAACCCAGAAAGCAAGACAAATGCTTTGTTGAGCTGTTCAGTCACCCTGCACAAATTCCATGATTTGGCTAGAACATAAATGTCTTAATGCTGTTTCCCACCCCCCCCCCCCCACCAGGGAGTCACAGCTTTGCTTCTTTTGAAGACGGGCGACTTAGTCATTGGCACTGGAGCTGGAATTGTAGCTCACTGTTCAGGATCCAACTATAAAGCTATCAAGTGAGTTTCTGATCATTGATAGGAAGGATATTGTTGCTCAGTGAACATGTAGATAATGAAATTATGAAAACTAGTACATAGCAAAATGGCACTATGACTGCATTTTTTCTGTATGTTTATCATTCGACTGTGTTACTCTTTAGATAACTGACCAGCTATTTCTAGTGCAAGTGTTTTGTAAGTAAATCTCAAAGCCAATGCTGCATATATAAATCTGGACAAACCAAAAAGGGGTCACAGGGAATGCTCCCTCCAAGCCATGGAATCTTGTGAGCAAAAATTATACTTTGGGAGCTACTGGCATTAAGTGAGTGAGCAATTTGGCTACTGCATAAATTAGTTTAATTAGCTTACTCTGGAGCCCTCCTTCCTGAGCTAAGACAAAAATGTTTGAGCGGGAAGCTAAAAAACTGTGAGCTAGCTCACACTAACTCAGCTTAGAGGGAACACTGGTCACAGGTATCAAACACGAAAACCATACAAACAAACCCTGTGATATAAATGACATTTAGTAAGAATTATATTACTTTCAAAACTTTGCAAGGTTGCAGTTTGTCCAACATTCTCAACTTTACAATATGACAAAGAAAGTCCAACATTCTCAATGAGCACCTGGTTATGAACTCATTTCGACAGCGGTCTTCCTCAAGAGTAATTCTACATCAGCGCACGTCAGCGCGTTGGTAACGTTGGGGGACAACGCTCTGTCTTTGGACAAAACTCTATGATCTGAGGCCATTTTTACCATAGAGTTTTTCCTGGTAGTTCAGCAGTTCAAGACCCGAATGCTGCATGACGGAGTGAGCTCCCGTCTCTGGCCCCAGCTCCTGCCAACCTAGCAGTTCGAAAGCAAGAAACTGCAAGTAGATAAATAGGTACCACTTCGGTGGGAAGGAAACAGCGTTCCGTGCGCCTCGGCATCTAGTCATGCTGGCCAAATGACTACGGAAACGTCTTTGGTCAGCGCTGGCTCTTCGGCTTGGAAACAGAGATGAGCTCCACGTCCCTAGAGTCGTATTCGACTGCCTTCCGAGCAAGGAAAACCTTTACCTTTACCTTTGCCCAAAAAGCAGAGTGTTGCCCCCAACATCACTGACATGCTGATGTCACTCCCCAGCGAGTTGCGCAACATCCCCGCCCATCCCCGGAAGCACCCCCCAAATTCCCCCGCCAGCACGACAAAGGGAACTGGCAGTCCTAAATGGGACGAATCCCCTTTGCACTGTATATGTTCATATTCAGGGATCAATGCTAAATTAAGTCCCCTGCCTCTTACACTGGACAACGCAAACCTTGTACAAGAGAGAGGCACTGTCCTTTTGGTGCAGCTTTGCAAGCAGAGCAGCCAAACTGTCGTGTTTTGACTAGTCAAGGGAACTTTTAACTGGCAAATGTAACTAGAAGATGCATTTTTGTCAATAAAATATCTGTCCCATGTTGCCCACAGGTTCTGAGTGCTACCACAGGCCCCCAGACAGATTCCCTCTGCCCCTTTCAACCATTTGGGTGACCCCACTTAAATATTAAACGCAAGCCAATCATAGAACCTTTCCAGCTCCATGAGCCCCAGGGTGACCAGGCCTTCTGAACATTTTGACCCCTCTAGTCCCCTTCTGACATGACTCAACGTGAATGCTAATTTGATGCATTTTCATTCCCAAGATTAAACTTTAAAACGTAGATTTATTAAAATCTATTGAGGCCAACGTGTGAAAAGGATGAGAACATTTTCATTTAACAGATTAAGGGCAAATGCCATAGGTTTCATTTGGGTGAATTTTGTTAAACGTTTCTTTCAATTCATTAAGCTGCGTTTAAAAAAAAATAATTCTCTAGGCCTTAATTCTTTCCACTGGTTACTAAAGCCAGATTCTGCTATGAGCCATTGCTAGGGCTGCCAAGTCGTACTCACCTATTGGCGGGGGGGAGTCCTTCGTCCGGGAGCCGCCCGGGAGCCTCCCAGGGACGCGCGCAAAGCGCGCGCACCTGGTGACGTCACCCGGAAGTGACGTCACCACGTTGGGGGCATTGCCAGAGCGTCGCCCTGGCAACGTCTCCAACGTGGTGACGTCACTTCCAGGTGACGTCATTACGCTGGGGAAGTCGTCCAGGTTGGACGACTTCGGGGGCGGGGTTTCCCCCGCCGGCTGAATGCCGGCCAGCGGATCGGGAACCCCTATAGCGGGGGATCCCCCGCCCCCCGGGCTGACTTGGCAGCCCTAGCCATTGCTGGGAGGAAAGATAAAGTAGCAACCAACCGAATAGCAAGAACTGGGAGGGAAAGGTGGTCAGGCAAAACCTAATCTTTAACACAAGACTTTTCTTTGATTTTACAGGAAAGTTCAGCTGCAAGGTGCCGTCACATCCATCACGCCACGAGGGCAGGGCCACCAGTTTTACGTGGGTACCACTGAGGCGCAAATTTATCGCTTCTCATATTCGGACTTTAAGGATGAGCTCATCACCACCTGCCACAGCGAGGCCATCCACGATGTCGTTTTCCCATAGTAAGTGTGATTCAAAGGGTCTTCTTCTCTTAAAACATGGAGAATTGCAAGCTTGGTAGATACCACCAAGCTAATACCCTTTTTTTACAAAACTTTACTGACTATTATCCATTGATTTACAAAGCAAGCGTTTACTGGTAGTATCATCAGCTAGTAAATCGCAGCTGTTTCTGTGCTTTCGTTTGTCAGAAATTAAGGTTGAAGTCCTAGCATTATTTGAGTTCAGTGGGACTTATTTGTGAGTAAACTGTTTAGGATTACTCTGTAAAAGAGTCGGACCAGGCAAGCCGTGGAATTTTCTCTTACTGCCTGGTTCTTTTTGTCGGTCTGTTTTGCCCTACCATAAGATTATCGTGTTTTTCTTCCATGCATACACATGTTGTGCTTTGGAATATTTGGTAGGATGTTCAGTGCAGAATTGATATTGAAATTTCCCTTAGCGCTTCATCTAATAATAATGTTAAAGGTATCTGTAGACAAGGAACTAATATCTTAAGATGTACAGAGAGAGAGAGAGAGAGAGAGGGGAAGGGCAATGTACTTATCTATTTCCTGAGAAGATGTGAGACACTAGAAAGGCAATTCTGGAAGCCCACTTGATTCAGGGGAAATGGGTTAGGGCACTTCTGGTTTAGGGCCCTTTACACATTGAGCCAGGCAGAGTGGGAACAATTTTCCTTTGAAAGGAGCTGCTCCTCAGTGATTCAGTGAGGTGGAAGGGGCTATAATGATCTACATGGTCAGCACCAAGCACATGGCTGAGTCAGATGTACCCCACAGCTAGGGTCGCCAAGTCCGGTGAACTTACCAGCGGGGGGGAGTCCTCTGTCGGCCGGGAGCTTCGCTGGTGCGCGCGCGCCGGCTGACGTCAATGGAAGTGACGTCAGCACGTTGGGGGCGTTGCCAGGGCGACGCTCTGGCAATCGCCCCAAAACTCTATGGTATCATAGAGTTTTGGGGCGATTGCCAGAGAGTCGCCCTGGCAACGCCCCCAACGTGCTGACGTCACTTCCGAGTGACGTCATTACGTGTGGGAAGTCGTCCAGGCTGGATGACTTCGGGGGCGGGGTTTCCCCGGCCGGCGGATCGGGAACCCCTGTAGCGGGGGATCCCCCGCCCCCCGGGCTGACTTGGCAGCCCTACCCACAGCTGTGTAGGACCTGTTCACAGAAACATTACTTTCCCACAGCTGAAACGGTATTGAAAGAAAACCAGTTGTACTTGTAGATATGGCCCCTTCCCCCTTTAAAGCCATGAACATCATTTAATCCATGCCTGATATTGCCTTCAGAAGTGAACTGCCGTGTAACTGGTGGTGGGGCTGTGTATGACAAGGATATTTGTTCTCCTATATCCTGAGTAGGCCCTGTAGAAAGCTGCCTGCGCAAGCCTATCGTCTGTTTACATTCTGCTAATGAACAAGCAGGTGAATTCCTGCTTGCTGGCAGTACTGAGATCATGACATTTCTTAAAGATGGTGGTTTGGTTGCTGTCTTCTGAAAATTAAGCCCGGCGGCTTGGAAGGGAAAGACACAATGAGCTTTGTAGGCCACAGCGGTATCCCCGACCCTCCCTCTCATGCTTTGCCGAACATTTTACTGAGTTGCGTTAAAATGAATGTCGGAAACCGTTGCAGGTCACCATTGTCGTCGAGCACCAGCAGACGTGTTTCCTGTTTAACGTGACACTCTTATGAGATTTGTAGCAATTCAGTGCCTCTGTGATTCATACCTCCGGTGTGAGAAGTGTTCAGATGAGCTTGGTGGAACCGCTGTTCATTTAGGCCTCCTTTGGATTCCTTGTCTGTTATCTACCTTTCTGCAGAACACAGGGCAACCTTTGAACCCTTCTCTGTGCAGCCTTTGAACCCATTTATGTTTTTCTTTGTCTTGACAGTCTGAAATACTTCAAAGTGCTGATGTTATTCTGCTGCGTACAATCGTAGGACGTGGGACTCAGAAGGAAGAACACGTTGATGACTCTTTCTTTGTTTTCTTTCTTCTGGTAGTTCTTTCTGGGCTGTGTTCAATTTAAAAAATCATATGATTCTCTCCTTTACTGCCCAGTTATTGGATAATTTTCAGATGTCGTTCCCATAGCACCTTATTGGCTACCAAATTAGTGTTTCACCACTTCGGGAAGGCTCTGGTTTCCTGTGCTTCTTTTCAAAGCCTCCTTCCTATGCATTGGAGCTCACCTATGTGAGGCTTCTGTACTATCAGCAAGAGATCAGACCTTTGTAGTTAAACAGAGTTCTTTATTTCAAATACTGGAACAGGGTCTCGATGTTTGTTAGAGATGCAGAACAAAGATGCCTTGGGTTAATATACCTACAGGCATAGATGCATGAACAAATCCCTCCAATCAGCATACACACAAAATGCGGGAAAAGAAATGGCGACCGTTTGTTCCCACCAATGGTGAGAAAGTTATAAAAATTCCCTTCTTGCCCTGAGAGACCCAGATGTGCTAACTCGTAGACAAAACATTTGGGCAGTGACAATAAAATAACTTTCAAGGCTATACCCACTCTGCTAGCACCCTGAGAGTCTCCGGCAGGAGGGGGAGGAAGCCATGGGAAGATAGCCGTTGTTTATGTGACGCATTGGAATGCAAGAGGCCATCCTCCCGGAGAAAAAGTAACACTAAGCAGGACAGCAATTTCTACTTCAAGGCAAGCAATAAAACATTTAGGTGATAGCAAGGTACAAAGAAACAGAAAGTGACTTTTCAGCATAGCATGGAACAAGCAAGCTTTTGTCAGATCCTGACAACCTATATAGAAAACCCCAAACTTCAGAGCTGTCAAAGAGCTGATCGTCTGTGGGTCCAGAGGCAACCCTGTTTTCTATAATGACATTCATGCTTTTGGATGTGGTAGACTCTGAAAGGAAACCACGTGATACTCAGTAGAACAACTGAGTAACCGTTCTTTTCCTTCGCCTATCCCAACGCTTTCACATGGTAAATGTTATTAAAGTGCCTTTTTAGAAAAAGTTAACCAGGCAGCTTGTGTTCAGTGCATAGGCGTCAACTACGGGAGGGCTTGAGCCATGCCCAAAATTTCCCGGGGGGGACTGAGCCCCCCCCCGGCAAAACAGAGTGCCTGCTGCCACCGCCACCGCCTCTCCCCCCCCCCCCCCGGCCTGGCCCCCCAGCCTGGCTACTCTGTCCCTCCATCCAGGGGCCAGCTGGGCAAATGCCCAGCGTGCTGGCATCACCCGGAAGTGACGCCATCACGCTGGGCACATTGCCGGGGTGACGCTCTAGCAATCTCGATCACATCCACTGCCTTCTGCAGCACACTCTAGAGCAGGGGTGGCCAAACTTGCTTAACATAAGAGCCGCATAGAATAAACATCAGGTGTTTGAGAGGCGCAAGACATGAACAAATATTACCTGCTTTTATTGGAAAATAAGCAGATTTGCTTTTTATTAACATTAAATGAGACTGCCAAAAATAATAACAAAAGGGGTAAAAGCAGATATTGATAATGATATTAATTCGTCCAATGATATTTGTTTGCTAATAATATTTAGCTTCCCCAGCCGCCCTGCCGAGAGCCACATAATATATGTGAAAGAGCCGCATGCGGCTCCCGAGCCACAGTTTGCCCACCCCTGGCTTAGAGGATGACCTGTTTGTATTATGTTGACAGCCAAAGGACTTTGTTGATAGATTATTGCATATATCACATTGGAGGATGAGCAAGTGAATGAGCCCCTGATGGTATGGCTGATATTATTAGGTCCTGTAATAGTGTTTCCTGAGTGGATATGCATTGTTTTCTCGTGCACTGCGTGATACACATTTGCTTTCTTTTCTCCCTGGGCAGATCTCCAGATCTGTGACACTGGAACTCTCATCTATTTTCTGAGTTATCTGGAAAGCAGGTTTTGGCCCAGAGATACACTTAAAGTGGCTAAGTTTCATTTCTTGGTATTGGTTATCACTGTGGGGACTTGCTTTGGACCTGTTTATAACATTCACTTTTGAGCGGAAGCCAACCTTGCCAAAAGGAGGACTTAATGGGAAACTCTGAATGGAAAATAGACTTCAGGGGGAATATGGCTTAGCCTAGCATCTGCTACACAATGTCAGGTGGTTCTCTCGCCAAAACCTAGCAGGAAGCCTGTTTATTGTTCAGTACTTCCCTAGCCTGATTCTCTGCCTTCCATAGTGGTACATCTGACTTATTTGCCACCTGCTCCAAGAGTGACATCCGAGTGTGGTATACACCTGAAAACAGGGAGCTGCTACGAATAACAGTTCCCAACATGACCTGCCATGCAATAGACTTCATGAGAGATGGCAAGAGCATCATTTCAGGTAAATAGCTTTGAGCTTTCTTCTGCTGACTACAGCCTCAGTTGCTCTCCACTTTAAATGGACCCCCTACATTCTGCTCAGTGCTTGTAAAGGCTTTGACCACTGAAGAAATGAGACTGGTACATTATGGGAAAGCAAAGATACAGGATTTGGGTGGACACTCAGAGGAAGTAGTGGTTTTACATTACGTAATTTAGAATGACCGAATCATAGAGTTGGAAGGTACCTCCATGTAAGAAAGGGCCACAAGAACTAAGCACTGAGGCAACCATTCCGGCCTTCCCTCGCGTGTGTGTTCTGCCTAAGTTCACCGAATCAGCATTGCTGTCAGATGGCCATCTAGCCTCTGTTTAAAAACCTCCAGAGAAGGAGAGCCCACCACCTCCCAAGGAAGCCTGTTCCACTGAGGAACCACTCTTAACTGTCAGGAAGTTCTTCCTAATGTTTAGCGGAAAACCTTTTAATTTCAACCCGTTGGTTCTGGGCCGACCTTTTGAAGTCCTGGCAGAGATACAGGCAATGCTGAGACATCTACACTGAGTTAAACCCTGCAGCTGTTAGAACCATTGGTGTTTATATGCTAAAGAGAAATATAATCTATATATCTAATTCCCAAGTACCCTCCCCCGTGCGGATACCTAAATCCATGCGGGGGGGCACTTGGGGGGTGGGGTTTCTACACACAGGGGGCACTCCCCCCATGTGCAGAAAAATCCTAAATGTTTAAAAAACTTTTGGGGGGATCTTTAAATCCCCAAAAAAGTTAAAGCGTTCTCCACGCGTGCGCAGAGAATGCTGTGGCTGCTGTAGGGGAGGGGGTGGGAAGCAGCATGACGAGGACTCGCCGCCGCCGTTTGCGGGGGGGAGGGAGGGAAGAACATCGGCGGGCGGCAGGTCTCTATGCCCCCGCCGCCATTTTGAAAGCAGGGAGGGAGGGGGGGAAGCCTCAGTGGATGGCGGGTGTCCCTGCCGCCGCCGCTGTTTTGAAGGCGGGGGAAGCCTTGGCAGGCAGCGGTCTCCCTGCCGCCACCGCCTTACAGGGGGGGAGCCTCGGCAGGAGGCTGTCTCCCTGCCGCCGCCGTCGTTTTGAAGGCAGGGGGAAGCTGCCTGGAGGGGGGGCGGGGTAGAGGCTCGGCACGCGGGGCCAGAGGAGGGGGAAGAGGCTCACCTCCCCCCCCCGCGAGTATTGCGGGTCCTCCGGCTTGTATGGTCTATCTACCATCTTCTCGAGATTTTTAAAACTGGAATTACATGTTCAAAGCTAGATATTTTAGGGATCGGCAAGTTTTGCAATATGGCAGCGGCAACCAGCCATGCCGGCCATAAAGTAACAAAAATATTAGTGGGTTGAGAAGATACTTTGACTTCAACAAACTGGTTTCCGTGTGACATCAGCTTGGAACGATGGGAAAATCCGTGCCTTCACTCCAGAGACTGGACGGCTGATGTACGTGATTGAACACGCTCACAGCATGGGTGTGACGGCTGTGGCTGCCACAAGCGACTGCAAAAGGATCATCAGTGGAGGAGGTGAAGGCCAGGTAACGTAAAGCTGAAATCACTATGTTGCATTTGGCTCACACTGGAAGTGACAGAAAACCGTGTTTGGGTTTGTTCTTTCTGCAGAGACGAATTCAGATGGCATTTTGCCAGAGCTGTGACATTTTGCCAGTGGTGGGAAGTAGAGGAAGGATCTCCCATTTCTGATTGTCCGGCCAGGCTGTTAAAGTTTAAAAGAGAAGCCAAGCAAACTTCAGCAAATATTTGTCTCCTTCTTGTTAGGACTTTTGTCCAATATTCAAGAAAATTCAGAGTAATGGATCTTGCTTTTCTGGAAAGAAGAGATTGCTTCTTTTAGTTTAAAAGAAACTTTATTACTAAAGGAAAAAGGGAAACGGGATTAGCTACAAATAAACAAAACATGCTTACTAAGCAGCATTGTGCTGCGTCTGCACACTAAGACATCCTACTACAGAGAGAGGAGATTACAATGGAGGATCTCTCCTTCTTCTTGACCCCTGAAAGGAAACACCTGATATCATTGACCAATTAGCAAAACAGTACACCTTTAGGTTTCCCGGGCTTAGAGTTAATTGGCCAGCTGCCAGGCACTTCCAGGTTAAACTAAGAAACACAACAAGTTGCATAGGTTAACCCTATAATGACTGAAATCCCAGGTCTTGTCTTTCATACTCATTTCTCCAACACTTCTCTCGCCTATACTTGGCTCATCCGGTTTACGGGGTTTTTTGGTTTTGTCTTTTTTTGTGCCTGTCCCCAGCAAAACTTGTTCTTATAATGCAATTCTTTCTGGTGTTTTCTGTCCCCGTCTGCCTTCCACTACCCAGGCTGGAGTTCGGTGTTCCTTTGCGCTCCAAGGTGCTCGTGTTCCTAGCAAAGATGCTGTGAACTGTTTCTGTTTATAGCCAGATGATTTGGATTAGGAGTAAGGATTATGTCGGATTCAGCGACTTGAACATTCTCCTTGGGCACTACCTCTTCCGTGTTTCTTGCCTGCATTGTCGCGTGGGAAAAAATAAAATTGGAACTGGAAATTCTAAGGCGGGGAAGCAGGAGGGATCATGACTACCATACGCTCCTAAGTGCTGCTTACCAAATAAGGTCAAAGAAGGGCATATGTGGAAAGCGTTCTGTACATGATACTATTTTTTAATCAAAGAATCAGCACGTCTGAATGGGGAATTTAATAGTAACACAATAGAACTTCTTCACACAAGACAAGTCCCATCTCTGTCTGCTAAGAGGTTTGAATATAGAACATCAGCTATTTTCCTGTCCTCTGAAATACTTTAATTCATTGGGCGTGATCATACGCCCCCATTTGCGATGCGAGATGGACGATTCCCCGCCGGCTCAAAGTGGCGCGATCACACAAGCACATCTGGGAAGCGTCCCACAGCCGTTGTCAAACAGTCACAAGCCGCTTTGAGCCGGTGGGGAATCAGCGTAAAAAGCCACTAGTGACAAGGCAGTCTCAAATGGTTTGCGACGGCCCAGAACTGGCCTTTCCCTTTGTGATCATGCCAGCGCAAACATGTGGCCTCGGGGGACGGGCTTTTGGGGTTTCCCCCCCCCCATCCCGGTATGCGCATCATCCGATGACCCCCTGGGTGGAGAGGCAATTCATCGATCCCTTGTTTCAGCGAATAAGCGCATTGAAAACAGCTGGGGAACCCCCCCCCCCAACTTGCCTGCAGTTGCGTGTGATCACGCTGCAGTGGTTTGCCCTCGCAGGTCCATGGACCTGTGCGATCCCGCAACTGCGGCGCCAATCGCGCCGGCGCAAATTTGCGTCGCTTCCCGTCGGGCTTGTCTCGCTCATGTGACCGTGACCATTGTATTGCTTTGAGAACTCTGTTCAGGACCCCCACAACACTGAGACCCAATGCTGGCCTCTGATGCTAAATCCTCAGAAAAGGTTACACAGCTACCAAATCAGACAGCCACTGGGTTCCCATATCCCTTTATGTCCTTTTTTAAAAGTACTGATTTCTCATAAATCAGGCAGCAACCAAATTAGGGAGGTACACAAAATTGTTATTTGTTTTCCGTTCATTAATAGTTTTAATTTTAGTATCTTTTTTTTTCTTTTTATTATTTGTTCTTAAAGAGAATAATACATGAAGTTGTACAGAATCACAAAAGTCAGTGTTTCAATGCATCATTTTTTAAATTACTTATTATAGGAGGGAAAGGGGAAAGACCTTGTCTGGTAAATTTGTTAGATTCCATTATCTTCACTTTAGCTGTCGTGGATCTTCATCTTCTTCTGTTCCTTACGGCTTTCTATTTATTTCATTTCCAGCTGTAAACCAGCCTCCCCCCAATCCATGTAATATGAAATCCTCAGGAACTGCACCCCTCCCTCAAAGGATCCTAGCTGCTAAATTTCAGGGTCCCTGTTTTATAGGCAATGAAAATTCGCACTTTCACAGCACATCGAGGCAGACCTTTGGTAACTCAAGAGAGCGGGTGGGAGGCATTCATAGCACTGAACAGAGAGATCCTCAGGGGTCCATTGGAGCAGGAGCGCTCAGGAGTGCAGCTCCGGGAGTGAGGAGCCCAGGGGGCGGGCACATGACCAAGCCCCGCCCCCTCCTCAGCTTCCCCGAGCAATGCACAGGCGCAGCGCCCCGGGGAAAGCCCTGCTAGGGTCTTTATTGTTTTTAATGTTTTGTTTTAATATTGATAATTTTATCATTGTTCCTTTTATGACTGTGCGCTGCTTTTCCAGAGACTTGCTCAAGGTGGCCTATAAATTTTCTAAGTATACCATTTTTTATCTGGGCACATGGCACATAAGTACTGGAGAAATTTCACCAACACTTCAGCAGCTTCCACCTTATCAGTTTGGTGTAGTGGTCAGGAGTTGGACTCTAATCTGGGAGAACCGGGTTTGATTCCCCACACCTCCACATGCAGCTGCTGGTGTGACCTTGGGCCAATCACAAGTTCTCTCAGAGCTGTTCTCTCATGAGCAGTTCTCAAAAGACCTCTCTCAGCTCCACCTACCTCACAGGGTGTCTTGTTGTGGGGAGGGGAAGGGGAAGGGATGGGTGGTGCACATGTCCTGGGTATCTCAAGTCTACTTGAAACCTGGTGGTTTCAAAGGAGCAGGAAGAGAATGAGGGTGTGTTCTTTACGCTTATTTTTATTGCACAAAGTATTGGATGGGAAAGGGAATGGAGGAAGAGCAGGTCAGTTTCACTCACCTGTGGAGTGGAGCCTGAGGGGTGGGTGTTGCCTTCTGATACACTTCCGGTATGTTAGGGGGTGTGGCATATGCAAATGAGTTATGCTAATGAGTTATGCTAATGAGCTCCTGCACCTCTTTTTCTACGAAATGACCCCTAGAGATCCTTGTGTATGTTTAAGGCAGGGGAAGAGATGGGTACCTATGTTTAACCAGAGGGCATGAGTAAGGCGAGCTGTATCTTTCTCCCTCTCCTGCCTGACCTCGGTGCTCGTCAGTGCTTGAAATATTTTTTTCTTAGTCTGGCTTAAACACCAGAAGTGAAAATTGGTGGAAGGAACATTCCAGTCTGGCTTTCGCCCTGCCCACCGGACGGAGATGGTGCTGGTCACCCAGGTGGATGATCTCTGGAGACATCTGGATCGAGGCAGATCCGCACTGCTGATCCTTCTTGATCTTTCGGTAGTGTTCGATACGGTTGACCATGAGGTGTTAACCCACCGCCTCGCCGACACCGGGATACGGGGGTTTCCCCTGTAGTGGCTGACCTCCTTTCTTCAGGGTCGGGGGCAGAGGGTGGCACTTGCGGGGGAGTTATCTCAGTGGCACCCACTAGAATGTGGTGTGCCGCAGGGAGCAATTCTCTCCCCCATGTTGTTCAACATCTATATGTGCCCCCTCGCCCAGATTATCCGGAGGTATGGGCTGGGATGTCACCAGTATTTGGATGACGCCCAGCTGTATCTACTGATGGACGGCTGCCTGGACATGGCCCTAAGAGATCTGGACGAGGCATTACAAGCTGTGGCTGGATTTTGCGACAGAGCCGGCTGAAGTTAAATCCATCCAAGATGGAGGTCCTGCACCTGAGTTGTGGGGGATTGAGTCAGGGAATTAGGCCCCCAACCTCCGATGGGGCTCCATTGGTGCCAGCGCTGAGGGTGAAGAGCCTGGAGTGTTCCTGGATGCCTCTCTTTCTATGGAGGCCCAGGTCAGCACCACTGCCAGGTCTGCCTTTTTCCGTCTGAGGCAGATCAGACAGTTGGCCCCATATCTCGACCCCCGGGACCTAGCTACAGTGACTCATGAAATGGTCACTTCCAGACTGGATTATTGTAACTCTCTCTACGTGGGGCTGCCCTTGACTCTGCTCCGGAAACTGCAGCTAGGGCACAGTGTGGCAGCACGGGTGTTGACGGCGACGCCTGTGCGGGCTGACATCCACCCAGTGTCGGATCCGTTTCAAAGTGCTGGTGCTTACCTTTAAAGCCCTGTACGGCCAGGGGCCAGCATACCTTTGAGACCATCTCTCCCCATATGAGCCCCGTGGGACACTGAGGTCCATGAATCAACATCTCCTGGCAGTACCCGGCCCCAGGGACGTCCGTCTAGCCTCGACCAGGGCCATAGCTTTTTTGGCCCCGGCCCCTGCCTGGTGGAATGAGCTCCCGTATGAGATCAGGGCCCTGCGGGATCTATTAACAGTTCCGCAGGGCCTGCAAGACGGAGCTCTTCCGCCAGGCCTTTGGTTGAGGCGGTGGGCATCCCTCCCTTTCTTCCTGGCCAACCCCCCCCCCCACACACACACACCAGTGGCCTTGTTCAAAGTTGACATTGGGGCACCCCTGCTATACTGAGGTATGACTAACACCTGAACAGGTTGTTTTACATGGTAGCTGTAATTTTGTGGTCTGTGATTTTATGTTGTTTTAATCTGTTATTAAACGATTGTTATGATATTGATGTAAACCACCCGGAGCCTGCTTGCGGGGAGAGCGGTATATAAGTAAAACAAAATTAACTAATTAACAATTTGAGCTATGCAGATGACACCACATTACTGGCAGAAAACAGTGAAGGCTTGAAATGACTACTGATGAAAGTTGTGAAGAAATGTATTTCCTCCTGGAGTGAGGTTGGCAGGCCTGTTTCCCCCCTTTCTCTGTATTTGAAAGGTGTGAGTCTTTTCCTTTCCAAGTAGCAGGAAGCCACACTCAATGGCTTGCTAGTTCATAGCCATCGTTATGCTAATGACCCTCCTGGCAAAGTCACCTGAGGGATTTGGTGTTAGGAATCTCTAGGGCTGTGGTCACACACACTAAATAATCCACTTTCAATCCACTTTCAGTGCATTTTCCAACTGGATTTTACTGTCTGAACAGGCAAAATCCAGTTGGAAAGTGCACTGAAAGTGGATTGAAAGTGTATTGTTTAGTGTGTGTGACTGCAGCCTAGGTGACTCCTAAGAGGTTTCCCAGAATGCCTTCCAGGACAGCTCCTAGGATGTTTATGTTTATTTGGATTTATATCCAGGGATCATTTCATAGAAAAAGAGGTGCAGGAGCTCATTAGCATGACTCATTAGCATAACTCATTTGCATACACCACACCCCCTAACATACCGGAAGTGTGTCAGAAGGCAACACCCACCCCTCAGGCTTCACTCCACAGGTGAGTGAAACTGACCTGCTCTTCCTCCATTCCCTTCCCCATCCAATACTTTGTGCAAAAAAAAAAAAGCGTAAAGAACACACCCTCATTCTCTCCCTGCTCCCTTGAAACCACCAGGTTTCAAGTAGACTGGAGATACCCAGGACATGTGCACCACCTATCCCTTCCCCTTCCCCTCCCCACAACAAGACACTCTGTGAGGTAGGTGGGGCTGAGAGAGGTCTTTTGAGAACTGCTCATGAGAGAACAGCTCTGAGAGAACTTGTGACTGGCCCAAGGTCACAGCAGCAGCTGCATGTGGAGGAGTGGGGAATCAAACCCGGTTCTCCCAGATTAGAGTCCAACTCCTGACCACTACACCAAACTGATGGGGTGGAAGCTGCTGAAGGGTTGGTGAAATTTCTCCAGTACTTATGTGCCATGTGCCCAGATAAAAAATGGTATACTTAGAAAATTTAGATGCCACCTTGAGCAAGTCTCTGGAAAAGCAGCACACAGTCATAAAAGGAACAATGATAAAATTATCAATATTAAAACAAAACGTTAAAAACAATAAAGACCATAGCAGGGCTTTCCCCGGGGCGCTGCACCTCTGCACTGCTTGGGGAAGCTGAGGAGGGGGCGGGGCTTGGTCATGTGCCCGCCCCCTGGGCTCCTCACTCCCGGAGCTGCACTCCTGTGCGCTCCCGCTCCAACGGACCCCTGTTTATATCCCTGTTTTACAACTCTTACTGTAAAAAAGTTTTCCCTAATATCCATCCGGCACCTTCCCGCCCTTGATTTAGGCCCATTATCGTGAGCCCTATCCTCTGCTGCCAAGAGGAACCGCTCCCTGCCCTCCTCCAAGTGACAGCCCTTCAAATACTTCAAGAGAGCAATCATGTCCCCCCTCAGCCTCCTCTTCTCCAGACTAAACATTCCCAAGAAGTCCCTCAGCCACTCCTCAGAGAGCTTGGTCTCCAGGCCCTGATCATCCTCATTACTCCCCTCTGCACCTGCTCCATTCTGTCCACATCTTTTCTGAAGTGAGGTCTCCAGAACTGCACAGAATACTCCAGGTGTGGCCTGACCAAGGCAGTGTACAGTGAGACAATGACATCTTGTGATCTGGTTGTTATTTGGGTGGGCATTCAGATCAAATCAAGCCTGAACTCTCCCTAGAAGCTAAAACGGCTAAACTGAGGCTTTTGAACTTTGACCACATCACGAGAAGACAAGTAACTGGAAAAGACCATCATGTTGGAAAAGGTGAAGGCAGGAGGAAAAGAGAAGGACTCCACATGAGATGGATTGAGTCAAGCAAGGAAGTCACAGCCCTCCGTTTGCAAGACTTCAGCAAGACTGCTAATGATAGGGTGTTTTGGAGATCATTAATTCATAGGGCTGCCATAAGTCAGAAGTGACTTGACAGCATTTCACACACACACACACACAAACACACACACACAATCAGAAGAGACTTGGGTTGCTTCCATGCAGGAGACACTCTCCGTTTCACTGCCAATGCAAAGGCATTTACAGCAGCAGTGTAGCTTCCTCACAAGGTTTTTCTCTATATTCTCCCCTTTCAACCCACTATTCTACCCCGCCCCCGCCCCCCACTGGTGGGATTTTTTTTCTAGTTTTTAAAAAAATTATCAATAGTCAAGATATCACGGTAGAGACTAGTGTAGCAGTACCCTGAATACAGATTAAAAAAACAATACAAAAGCAAAACAGCAAAACTCCTGCCAGCAGTGGGTGCACCAGATGTGGTTGGGAAGATGCAGGAATCCACCCCTTGCCTTCCATGGTTTCTGCAACCTACTCTGGATACGTTGTTTTGGGAACAATCGCACCAAAGCAGGCTGAGGGAAAGCCACAGCAGGGCTAGAGAAAACCTGGAAGGGGGGGCGTCCAGGTGCCGATGGCACGCAGGAGCCCCCAAAAGAACCAGTGCCGTTTGGCAAGCCGTGTGGCACAAGAGCTCTTTCCAGAAGCAACCTTAAACTGGAAGAAAAATGGTGGTGGTGGTGGGGGGAATGGAGCTCAGTGAAACAGCATGGGGGCTTGCTTTCTTTCTCTCTTCCTTCCTTCCTCCCCCCTCCCCCCCATCTATTTGCTTTCTTTCCACCTTTCTTTCTCTTTTTCTCTCTTCCCTTCCTTTCTGTCTTCCTTCCTCCCATCTGTTTGCTCTCTCTCTCTCTCTTTCTTTCCACCTCTTTCATTCTTTCTTTCCACCTCTCTCTCTCTCTCTGACAAATAAATATCATTAGCAAACAAATAAATATCATTGGACAAATAAATATCATTATAAAAATCTGTTTTCACCCCTTTTGTTTTAAGTTTGGGCAGTCTCATTAAATGTGAATAAAAAGCAAATTTGCATATTGTTTTCAATAAAAGCATGCGTTTAATATTTGTTGATGTCTTGCGGCTCTCAAACATCTGATGTTTATTCTATGCGGCTATTGCGTTAAGCAAGTTTGGCCCCCCCCTGCCCTCTGCCGATCCTAGGCTGCAACTCTCTCCCCTCATCATGTGTTTTTGCCATGTTGAGCACCGTTTTCCTCGCCTGAGAAGAGGTAGGAATTGAGTTCTGCCCTCTCTTCATCGCCTGTTACAATTCCACTTTCCTGGCGCTGCAGTGGGCCTACCAACTCCTTGGCCTTTTTCTTACTTTGAACATAAGAAAAGAACACTTTTTTGTTGTTTTTAGCATCTCTCCCTAGCCTAAGCTCAGACTGAGCTTTAGCTTTCCTAACTCTCTCTCTCTCTTCAAGCACTGGTTGTTTGTTTATATTCATCCTCGGTTATAGGGCCCTCCTTCCATTTCCCAAATGAGTCTTTTTTATTTCTCAAGTCCTTAGAAAGCTGCATATGGAGCCACCTTGGCTTCTTTAGGCTCCTCCCATTTTTCCTTCTCATAGGAATTGTTTGTGCCTTCAGTATTTCGCTTTTAAGAGACTCCCATGCCTCTTGAACTCCTTTCTCCTTAAGTATTTATGATCGTGGGATTCTACCCAGCATAACTTTAATTTTGTCAACATTTGCTTTCCTGAAGTCCAACCTTTTCCCTGAACTCCAGCCTTGTCTGGTTATGTCATCATTTGTCTGTCTCTCTCTGTTTTACTGATTGCTATATACACTCTAATATTCACTCCCCCCCCCCCCCGATACTGTTTGCCCTTCCTATGCCAGCAAAATGCTCTCTCCTGTGTATGGCAGATATAGCTCAAATAGAGGCTGGAACAGCAAGCAAGCAGGAACACTTGTGCATAAAATGTGCAACGTTACAGCATAAATGTGCAAGCATAAAATGTGCAAGCATAAAATGTATAACATTGCCGAAGAAAGAAGAAGATGCCCCAGATATAGCATGCATTGGATACCAGGTTTAATGTCAAGTTTGTTTCCCTTAATATTTTGCATAGGGACTGAGCTATAAGGAGAGGTGGGCTAACATGGTTATCCCTCTGGAACAATTAGAATAGAGATTACTGAGAATATATATGTGAAGTACTTTAAACACTTAGAAATCCTAGGTGGAATTATACATTTTTTGCAAGTGAAATGTTGCCGTGTGCGTTTCTGCTGCTTCTGCTCTTGGGTTGCAGGTGAGAGTGTGGGAGATCGGCAAGAGCACACGTAAACTGGAAGAGGTCATGAAAGAGCACATCTCTTCTATTTCATGCATCAAGATCAAGAAGAATAATCGGGAATGTGTCACCGCCAGCATCGATGGAACGTGCATTATCTGGGATCTCGTGTACGGTCACTTTCAGACAAGCCACAGCAGGGCAGTATTCCTTCCTCTATAGAGGCTGTTCCACAGAGAGGATTTCTTTCTGCTTTGCCCTCTGAATGGGGGTGATTGGGTTTTTTGGAGCATCCGCACAAAATTATGCTCCAATCCTTTCCCCCCCTATCCTCAGTACACTCTTTCCCAAACCTGCTTTGGGGGAAAGTACGATCCAATCATGTTATCATGCCATCTGGATGAGAAGGCGTGCGTTTTCAAAGGTCCTACTCACGTTGGCACCATTTTACTTCCATCAAGGCTGCTAGTTTGGTTTAGTGGTTTGGTTTAGTGGAGAGCCAGTTTGGTGTGGTGGTAAAGTGCGCAGACTCTAATCTGGGAGCACCGGGTTTGATTCCCCACTCCTCCACTTGCACCTGGCTGGATGACCTTGGGCAAGCCATAGCTCTGTACCAGCTGTTCCCTCAAGGGCAGCTTGGGAAAGAGTTCTCTCAGCCCCACCGACCTCACAGGGTGTCTGTTGTGGGGAGGGGAAGGGGAAAGGAGTTTGTAAGCCGCTCTGAGACTCTTAAGTGAGTGAAGGGCAGGATATAAATCCAATCTCTTCTTCTCTTCTTCTCTTCTTAGTGGTTAAGAGTGCGGACTCGAATCTGGGAGAACTGGGTTTGATTCCCCACCCCTCCACACGCAGCTGCTGGTGTGACCTTGTGTCAGTCACAAGTTCTTTCAGAGCTGCTCTCTCACAAGAGCTCTCTCAGCCCCACCCACCTCACAGGGGAGGGGAAAAGGAAAGGAGTTTGTAAGCCACTCTGAGACTCCTTCAGGTAGTGAAGGGCGGGGTATAAATCCAACCTCTTCTTCTTCTTCTTCTAGTTTCCTTATGGCACCACAAGAGGGCTTTAAAAAAACAACCGGTAGTTGCTATAGAATTATAATGGTATCGTACTATAAAGCTGTAACTGCTATATCATTTACTGCTTTGAAAAAAACCCCTTCGGTGATACGGAAAGGAACAACGCAAGGAAAATGGTGAATGGTAGAGGAAAGTGTCCCCAAAAATCTCCTGTGTGGAGGCTTCATTGCCAGCACCTAGGCCTCTGTGCTCGCTGTGACGATGACTGCCAAGTGGAGAATCCTCATTGTGTGAAGGCATCCAGAGAAGCCCAGCTGAAGGTCTGAGGTTAAGGCTTGGCTATGTCGACCAATAAGCAGAGAGATCACTCAGACATTTCAATACTGGAATTCCTCTTTTCACCTAGTAGCAGGGAGGTGCCATCAGTTTCCAGATCAGTAGATAAGTGCCTGAAAAGCAAATGCTACTAGTGAAGGGGGTCTGGCTAGAGCTGATAATAAATACCTGGCTTCTGAAATGGGGTTTTGTGTTTTTCCTAGTCGTTTCATGAGACGGCAGATGATCCTGGCTAACACCTTATTCAAGTGTGTGTGTTATCATCCCGATGAGCACCAACTTATCACAAGTGGCACAGACAGGAAGGTGAGTGACGCTGTGGAAGCAAAGGGAAGCAGTTTCAGATAGGTCCCGCCAGGCTAGCCACCGGCTCAGGTCTGAGCAGTACAAAGTAAAAGCTTATGAAACAGGTTCATCACTGTTCTCGAGGGAAACCACAGGCAGCTTTTCTATACCTGATTTACTTTGGCTTCTAGATTGGTTACTGGGAAGTGTTTGATGGCTCCCCGATCAGAGACTTAGAAGGCTCCCTGTCTGGTTCCATCAACGGGATGGATATCACAGCTGATGGAACCTTCTTTGTTACCGGTGAGTTGAGTGAATGAACAAGTGGCCGTGGGGTCCCCTCGTGTCGGAGATAGTCTGCCTTCCTTCTGCATATGGGCTCCCTCCCTCTTTCACTCCTGCAAGCTGGCAAGATTTAGCATTAGGAGGCAGTCCTGGGAAACCTGAGATCTATGTCTCAACTTTTTCAAAAATTACATTTTTATTATTCCATTGTATCCACCTTTGCGAAATGCAGGCTGGGAATATGATCACAGCAGTGGCATGGGGGAGGGGTGCTTAGCCTTTTCACTGCGGGCCATTTTTGTAGTCAAAATCTTTCTTTCCCTTGCTGCTTTTCAGACAAGGGGGGGGGGGGAGTATAGATCCCTGTATATTTTTCTGAAGGTGGAAAAAGGCAGCTGGGAGAAGAGATTTTGAATGCAAAAGCAGTCCAATGGGAAACGGTTAAGCAACCTCTCCCCTACCAGCACCGATGCAATCAGATTTCCAGCCTCTTCTCTTCAGGCTTGAGCTTCATAAATAAATAAATAAAATTAAAACCGAGTCAGGAGATTGACAGCAGATCTTCTGGTATAGGTTTCCGCCGAAGAGTCAGGCACCCTCTGAAAAGAGAATGGAAAAGAAAAGGGGATTTTGTTTATAGGAACGTGAAAGAATAACAGTACGGGAAAGTGAAAGAACAAGTATAGTCTCTGAAAAGACAACGTTTGAGACATGACCATGTGTGGCTGCTTTTGAAGTTTCCAGCTGAAACCATTGGCAGTTTAGGTGACACTAGGGTTGCCAGCCTCCAGGTGGGGCCTGGGGCTCTCCCGCTTTTACACCTGATCCCCAGCTGACAGAGATCAGCTCCCCTGGAGAAAATGGCTGCTTTGGAGGGTGGACTCTATGGCATCGTACCATGCTGAGGCCCCTCCCCTCTCCAAACCCCGCCCTCTCCTGGCTCCGCCCCCAAAGTCTCCAGGTATTTTCCAACCTAGACTTGGCAACCCGAGGTGACGCTCCCCACCACCCAAGTGCCTGTCCTTAAGTCAGGCCTCCCAAGCCTGTTCCCGCCCCCATTCGTTTTGGACAACCACCATTTCCATTTGGTTTCCGCTTCAGTTCTCAGAACGCCTTCTCCGTTGGCTCCTCAAACAGAAAACTGGCTGCCTTTCACTGCCCCTAACAGTCTTCCCTCATCTCTGCCGCAGGAGGCGATGACCACCTGGTGAAAGTGTGGGATTATAACGAGGGCGAAGTGACTTACGTTGGGGTTGGCCACAGTGGCAGCATCACCCGCCTGAAGATCTGCCCTCACAACAGGTACATTGTGAGTGTCAGCGCCGACGGTGCCATCCTTCGCTGGAAGTACCCGCACACCAAGTGACGGCTCAGAACAGCAGTAGCTGCGGCTGAACTTTTTAAAAAACCCTGGCTTGAAATGTTTTTTTTCTAAGTTGACATTGACTTTAATGCTTAGCAACCCTTGCTACTCCCAGGGGAGATACTGGTTTGTTCGTTTTGTAAAGGGAGTGATTCTGAAATAGTCAGACCTTCCCTGGTCTTCTAGTGCACAGTTCCAAGTGCTTCCTGTTGGTACTGGTTTCAGTCGATGTTCAGCACCCTCAGCCCCGTGAAGCCTAGGCTTGCGGATACGCATTCATGTTTGTGGCTTATTCTGTTTGAAATTCCAGTAAAGAGTCTTTGTCGTGTTACACTCCTTCGTAAGGAATCCCGTGTTGTGTATATCTAGTATAGCTGTGCACTTTTAATTCCCCTACTGCAAAGGGCTTAGAATCTAAATAGTAATTCTGCATTTTGGACGGGCTCTTGCCAGCTATCCTAAGAGTGACGCAGTCGGCAGTGATGCAGGGATGCTAGCCCCCAGCTGTATCTGACGAGTTACATCTCCAGCTTCCTCACTTAAACCACTACAGAAGACCAGCCTTAATAATATGCTTTCTAAATCTTATTTCATTGGCCAATTTTTATGAAGTATAGAAATTGAATTTTTTTTCTCTTCTAATTATCCCCAAGGAAAAAAGAGTAGACCAAGATGCTCGTAAATAGGGCCAAATGCAGCATGTCCTTAATTTTAACAGGAAGGACATAAGCAGGAGTCCTTTGGGGCCAGAGCGAGGCGGAGTGCTGCTCCGCGCAGCTCAGGAGTGGGCACAAGGGCAGCCACGGACCGAATCAGATTCTCTGATCTGATTCAGCCTGCCGCCGAATTTCGGTGGCAGCTTTAAAAGCGGCTGGAGGGGAGGGGGTTTGAGGGAGAGGCTCCCAACTTGCAGGGTAGCTTACTGGGGCCTCTCCCCCAAATACCCACCAAGTTTCAAGAAGATTGGACCAGGGAGTCCAATTCTACAGGCCTCCAAACAGGTTGCCCCCCATTCCCTCCATTGTTCTCTATGGTGGGAAAAAAGTAACGTTTTTTCCCACCATAGAAAACAATGGTGGGGATGGGGCAACCTGTTTGAGGCCCCGTAGAATTGGACCCCATGGTTTAATTTCCTTGAAACTTGTTGGGTATTTTGGGGAGAGGTCCCAGAAGGTACCCTGCAAGTTGGGAGCCTCTCCCTCAAACCCCCTTTCCTCCAGCCCCTCATATACCCTATGAGTTTTGCCATTGACTTCAATGGCCCATAGGGTATAATAGGACTGAAACTGGCATTCGGCCGGTGATGCTAATGAGTTATGCTAATAGGTATGCTAATAAGCTCCTGCACCTCTTTTTCTACGAAATGACCCCTGGGCATAAGGAATTCTTTCTCATCGAGAGACAGGCATCTTCTGTAACATGCAAGAAGCAACACTGGATCCATTTGCATCCGTTTTGAAGAAGAAGAGAAGAAGAGATTGGATTTATACCCCGCCCTTCACTCACAAACTCCTTTCCCCTCCCCTCCCCTCCCCACAACAGACACCCTGTGAGGTAGGTGGGGCTGAGAGAGCTCTTTCCAGAACTGTCCTTGAGGGAACAGCTGGTACAGAGCTACGGCTTGCCCAAGGTCATCCAGCCAGGTGCAAGTGGAGGAGTGGGGAATCAAACCCAGATTAGAGTCCGCGCACTTAACCACTACACCAAACTGGCTCTCACCAAACTGGTTTTGCTGTATTTGTGGTATATATTTCTCCCTTTAGTATGGTTGGTGCTTGTGAGGAGCAACTGACCCATTTCACAGGCTGCACCATGGCTATTTCAAGGATTTAATCTACCTGTTAGCCTCCCTGTTGACAGGAGTGGCATCTGTGGAAGTATCCTTCCTTGCTGAGCATTTCCTACTTTTGAAGACACATCCATCTCGGGGCAGCATGCTTCAAGATAGTTCTTATGCGTGACCTGCCTTCTTGTACTGCAGCGTGTATGTGACTCGGGGCCGTGCCATCATTTGGTTTAGAACTGCAAGTGAACAGCATTGACCCACTTAGAGAGGTAGAATGGACCTCCCTCTTTTGGCCCCAACAGCAGTGACTAAAAAAGACATACCATAGGTCTTCTTCTGGATAACATGGGTGCTTTCTGCTTTTGGTGGGAACCCACCAGATATCAGCCATATCTTCTTTCTTTGTTTGTTTTTTGCTGGCTTGTGCCAGCTCCAGCTGCATCTTCACTTCACAGATCTCCTCTTGAGGGTATACGGCACTCAGCTGGGTTAGTGCGGTTGCAGGTTACTACTACGCTGTCTCTTTCCTCAAAGTAGGGGAGATGAGCACTGTAGGGGAGACCAGAGTGGGCTGTCAAACCAGTAAGCAAACCACATAAGAATACAAGCCAAGTACTTACAAACAGGCAATAGACAGAACAACAGGTATAAGATAGGTCAAAAGCTAAGGGAACTTATAGCCGAAATGTTGCTCAGTTCCAGCTTGCTCAGCTATTTGTCACTTTATATGCAGGGGTCCGTTGGAGCGGGAGCGCACAGGAGCGCAGCTCCGGGAGTGAGGAGCCCAGGGGGCGGGCACATGATCAAGCCCCGCCCCCTCCTCGGCTTCCCCCAGCAGGGCAGAGGCGCAGCGCCCCGGGGAAAGCCCTGCTAGGGTCTTTATTGATTTTAATGTTTTGTTTCAATATTGATAATTTTATCATTGTTCCTTTTATGACTGTGTGCTGCTTTTCCAGAGACTTGCTCAAGGTGGCATATAAATTTTCTAAGTATCCCATTTTTTATCTGGGCACATGGCACATAAGTACTGGAGAAATGTCACCAACCCTTCAGCAGCTTCCACCCCATCGGTTTGGTGTAGTGGTCAGGAGTTGGACTCTAATCTGGGAGAACCGGGTTTGATTCCCCACGCCTCCACATGCAGCTGCTGGTGTGACCTTGGGCCAGTCACAAGTTCTCTCAGAGCTGTTCTCTCATGAGCAGTTCTCAAAAGACCTCTCTCAGTATTGGATGGGGAAGGGAACGGAGGAAGAGCAGGTCAGTTTCATTCACCTGTGGAGTGGAGCCTGAGGGGTGGGTGTTGCCTTCTGACACACTTCCGGCATGTTAGGGGGTGTGGCATATGCAAATGAGTTATGCAAATGAGTTATGCTAATGAGTTATGCTAATGAGCTCCTGCACCTCTTTTTCTACGAAATGACCCGTTTGTATGAATACTCTGTGTATGATGCCGGTATGAAAAATTGATATTGATGGATGAGTCTGATCTTGAAGGGGATTGTTCTCGTGGATGTTGTTCTCCCAAGTCATACATGAAGTCACATGATGGTCCTCGCCTGATGAAGATGGCCAGAAACGAGTATACTTCCCGGATGCTTTGTTGATTTACTCTTGGATCTTTGTTTATTGTCGGTCGTATTATATTGATATTTTTGCACTGCTTTTTCATACGTTTTATTGGTTCAGTGTACATTTCAGCTATAAGTTCCCTTAGTAGTTGCAAACAGCCGCTGAAATGGTAAACCTGCATCTGGAGTGTCCCACTTACCCCCTGCAAGGGGGGGCGCTCGCATGATTGACTGCTTCTGCCCCAGCAAAGAAGTACAGAGAAGAGTTCTGGACTGGGCTAGTTTTTCAAGCATAGCAGTGCTTTTCCCATAGGAATGTTTGTGAGAACCAGGATGTAGCTGACCAGGCAATCCTCTCAGCTCCAAGTTAATTGCAGAACATGGGCTTTCCATGACCCAAATCAGTGTGCCTTGAGTGACAGGTTTCAGAATAGGTGCCATTTTCATGCCTCTAATCTTAATCTCTGTGCAACGTTCCATCTAAGATGTGGGGTCATATGAGTAAAAACCTTGTGAGCTTCTGGCATTAAGGTTGTGAGCAAGTCATTTGGCTACGGCATAAATTCGTTTGCTCTGGAGCCGTCCTCCCTGAGCTAAGACAAAAAAGCTAGCTCACAGTAACTCAGCTTAGAGGGAACACTGTCTCTGGGCAATATTTAAAAACCGAGTTCCCAGCATGCTAGTTTAATTTATGCTTCAGGTGCAAAAATATTTAAGCTGGATTTATCCACAAGTAGTAGCTGTATTAAAGGATTCGCATTACTCATTGAGGATAGGAGGATATTCACATGTTCATCATTTGATGACTGTACCATCAAATGATGGCATGCATGCATGAAAAACCATTGCACGTCAAGCATACAAATACAGGTTTTATGTCCTCTCATATCAGTTCAAAGACGAGATTTGAGTGAAGGGCGTTCACACATCCTGCAGCAAGTCCTCAACCGGTATTCCTGCACGTGTGATTCACGCCCTAATTTCCTTGTTTATGGCTTTTGTGTTTGTTACCTACCTGGGAATTACCAATGTTTGTCATCTTCATAGGAACCCTTTCCCGGTCCATCTTTCCCTACATGCCTAATGCCTGATATCACACACAGCATGTCCAGCAAATGGAAATGAGTTCCTTGATTTGTAGGCCGAACACATGAGGGCACAAAATGACCTTTTGTCAGGTTCTTCCTTCTAAATTCAAAGTTAATTTCCAGCTCTGATTTTAAGCACAATTGTGGCTCAATAGAAAAAGCTCCCTTTCCTTTCAAGAATATCCCTGGCTTTTGCCACTAGGTTTTCTGAAGAAAGGTGTGTTTGATTCAAGATGCATTGTATTCTATTCTGTACTAGAAAAATAAGGGTGCAAATCGTCTAAATAAGAAGGGGAATTGAGCAATTTGATCGCCTGTTCAAACAGTGGAGTGAAATTTTCTAGCTCTCATTACAGCTCAGCTTTTTTGACTGGACTTCATGAATGTCATTGAGACCCAGTTTTTAGGATTGAACCCTATATGAATTTCACTAGCTAATCTATCCACTAGAGGGCAGGCAAATGCTTCTCATTAACTCTGCAAAATTACTTTTTTTAATATGGGAGACCCATGGAACCCTTATTGTTTGTACTATAAGCTAGACATCCAACATATCTCTTTAGATGGATACTCCTCTCTGGATGGGGTTTGATTTTTTTATTATTATGAATCCCTAATATTTGTAATCTGAAAAGTGTTTTACAAACTACCCCACTCTAGTTTAGGGCATAACTACCATTCCCTTTTTCTAGATGAAAAACTGAGGCTTCACGCTAGCGGAGTGTTCAAGTATTGAGGTTTAGCGCTGAACTTTAAGTACTGCTTCCACTGTACAGTAATGCCTAAGTGAGTTCCAACTCATGAAAGTTTATTAATTACTTCACCAGCCTGCGTGGCGTGCTACATTCAGCGCAGGCCAATGAAGCAATGAATCAGTGAATCTTTGCAGGGCTTTTGTAGGGTGGGTCTCAATGTGGAAAATTTCAAGACATGTGCTTCTTGCTTCCCCCACTGATTTGTCTCAACCTTATGCATCTAATAAGAAGAAGAAGAAGAAGAGATTGGATTTATATCCCGCCCTTCACTCACTTAAGAGTCTCAGAGCGGCTTACAAACTCCTTTTCCCTTCCCCTCCCCACAACAGACACCCTGTGAGGTAGGTGGGGCTGAGAGAACTCTTTCCCAAGCTGTCCTTGAGGGAACAGCTGGTCCAGAGCTATGGCTTGCCCAAGGTCATCCAGCCAGGTGCAAGTGGAGGAGTGGGGAATCAAACCCGGTTCTCCCAGATTAGAGTCCGCGCACTTAACCACTACACCAGACTGGCTCTCTGTCATAAGAGTGAACCCCTCGCAAATTATGTTTGTCCAGATTATGGTAACCACCAAGGTCTAGGGGGACAGGGCATGTGCGCTGTTGGCGTTTGTGCAGAAGAACGAAGTCTGGCAGGAACATTTGCCAGGGCTAAGAAAATCTGCATCGGCTGAAATTCCCAGTGCTACTGCTAAAAGTGCAGGAGCCCTCTCCTGCTCTGCAGCTGACCGGCCAGTTTTGGTTTAGTGCAGAAAAAGAATTGCGTTAGCAGTGCTGGAAAAGGCATCAAGCGAAAGCAGCCACGGTTTTGTTGTTGGTATTATTCTTAATGCGAGTTCACTGCATGGGCTCACCTGCTTTAGAGACTGCATTGTCCAGGCTGATGCCCCCAGCAGTGTCAACCCATTATGAGGAAAGCGAAGAGCAGCATGGAATGAAGAAAGCTGAAAGTATGGCCCTGGGGAACTGGCTGTACAATGGAAGCAGACCACCCATTGCCCTTCAAAGCCATGATGGAGAGGCAGGCTTGGTCATATCTGGGGAAGCTAAGAATGCTGAGGGGAAGGCTGCTATCACCTTCTGCTTCAAATTTACATTCCTTTCATTTCCTCCCCACCCCCCATACATCATACTCCATCACTTCATACATGGATCCTGGTTTCTGAGTTCTGAAGGAATGAGCACAGCGCTAAACTGGGAAATGCATGCTCTGTGGAGCTGAACAGCTGGGGCCCATACATATTCATCACGGGCAGAATGAAATCACAGCAAACATAGTGCATAAGTTGCCGCAGCAGAGGGGTGACGGAGCTAGCAGCTGACCTTTCATGTTGGAAATCAGCGGAGCATGTCTAGGGCTCTTTTTCAGTCGATGAGAACTGCCCAAGAAGGCAGCCCTCACCTGCCTCTCTGCCACTCAGACTTGCCCCCCATCTATCTTTTAATACAATTACTAACCAACCTGCCTTTTATGTATAATTTAGCTGCAGTCAAATGCTTTAAGAGAAAAGAAAGAGCCTTAACAAGGCTGGAAAGCATTAAGAGAAAGGAAAGAGACCTTGTTTTTTTTTAGTTTCAGGTGGTTCCTCCCCACTCAGAGATGTGACTGGATTTATTAGCAAGTTGGAGCAAGCCGAACAACTGCCTTTGGGCCAGCAAGGCTCTCAAGAATGCACTGACTATAGAAAGTCTTAACATTCCATTTACACAAGCAAGCAACAAGGACTGTGACACTTGCAGAGCTATTTTTGGACATTAACTAATCAACTGTGTTCCTTTCAGGGCCAGGTTTTTTTGCACACTAGGCGAAAATTGCTATTTTTTTTTTAATTGTGAGGACAAGTAATACAATTTCTGATTTCCCTTCTCAAACCGAAAAACACAAATCACAATGCATTTTGAACAATCCTGTCTGTGTGTTTTTATAAATTTGAGTTTTGAGACGCTGCATTCACCGCTTGCCACCGACACTGGAAGTGTGAGAAGGATCCTTAGAGCAACAGAAACATTAGGCCCTCCACGGGGACAGGATCCTGCTGGAGGACCAATGCCAGGTGCTCAGAGAATCCACAGGATGGAACCCTTGGGAGCCTTGGAGAGGGCACAGGGGCTGGCAAGCACCTGAGAGCACTCCTGGACTTCATCCCCCTCCACCTCTGGAGGATGGGGGGGGGGTGAGGGCCGGTCCGACTTCCGAGTCCAATCCACCCCCACCCACAGGGTGGAAGGAAGGCAGTAACCTGAGGGTGGGGGCAGCTCTTCTCCCCATTCACAGGGCCCCTTTCAGCCGTGAGACCAGCAAGAAAGCCGGGAAGGAGGAAATGCTCCCTCTTCGAAGCTGTGGAGTCTTGTGAGCAAAAGTTCCACTTGGCGAGCTACGGGCATTCAAGTTGTGAGCGAGCGATCTGGCTACTGCATGAATTAGTTTGCTCTGGAGCCGTCCTTCCTGAGCAAAGACAAAAATGTGTGGGCCAGAGGCTGAAAAACTGTGAGCTAGCTCACACTCCCTGAGCTTAGAGGGAACACTGGCAGGTCTGATTCCCCCCCCCCCTCTCCTGGTTGCCTGAATCCCCCTGAGAGCTGCTTGACTTGGAGATGAGCCACGGGGGGCACCCCCTCCTTTTCCAGGGGACTGGCCCAGCCAGGGCTTGGGAGCAGAGGGAGGGAGCAGTTCGGACCCCCGTGCCAGGTGTTGGCTGTGGAGTGCACTCTGTACTTGCTCAGGAATGCCTCCTCCCAGGCCAGGGTATTCTGCAAAGGGACACCGGCGTCCAGCCCTGTTCCCTAAGGGAAGCGAAGCCTGGCATCCCAGCGTACAGGTGGGGGGATATCTGTCCGAATGATCCCATCTCCCCCTCCCCCCACCGGCAATCTCCTCCTGGGGCTGCGCAGGGGAGACTGTGGGCCTTGCCGTGGGCCACTGCCACTGAGGTTCCCTTCCCTTGGGGCAATGGGCTGGGAAGTGAGGAGGAGGACGGGGGCCTGGATCTGGGGTCTGGGGAGCCGCACGCCAGCTTTGCCTGGCCAGCCAAGGAGGAGCCGTGTCTCTGCCACTGTGGGAGGTGTCCTCGATAGCTTGCCGCATGACAGGGAGGCGCCCCTCCGCCACTGCATCCCACCGGGAGAGGCAGAGGCACCGCCACCCATCCTTGCTTGGGCAGCAGGCTGGGGGTCGCCGGTCCCCAAAGACTGCCTGCCCCAGTCGGAGCAGGCACTTGAAGGGTGGGCCAGACCTCTGGGCACTCCCTCGCCGCCTCTGTTGGCATTCCCCTGGCCAGGGTGGGCACAGGGGCCAGCCTGGCCCTGGAGCGGGGGCGCCCCATCCATGCCAGCCTGTCTGGTCCACAGCTCCAGCGGGAGTGCTGCTGCTGCCGCTGGGTGGGAGCTGAGCCGAAATGGAAGGGCTCCGGCTGCACCCCTGGATGGTGCCGGTCTGGCGGGCAAGCACTGCTGTTCGTTCACAGTCTGGGCGCACCTTGGGCCAACGAATGCTGACTGTCAGTTCTGCATGAGACCGCAGACCTCAGAGGGCTGCGCTCAAAGCGGACACCTAGTTGGTAGCACCAGCCCTGGTTCCTTTCCTTCTCCATTCCTAGCTAGAACAAAAAGTCAGAGGTTAATCCCGTTAGGGATGCGCACTTTCAGAGATGAAATTCTTTGCTGACCTGCATACTTAAGTGGGAAATTTTATTGAGCTGGGGGGCACTAAGAAGATTTGGGATTTGACAGTTAATTGTCAAAGGCTGGCACAGCCATTGTAAGAAGGCTATTAATGGGACACTTTCTGTGTTTGAGCTGAGGGTCAGTTTGCAGTTGTGGAAAAGAAAGACAAACTGTCCTTATCAGGGGTCATTTCATAGAAAAAGAGGTGCAGGCGCTCATTAGCATAACTCATTTGCATATGCCACACCCCCTTATTTGCATATGCAACACCGGACTTGTGTCAGAGGGCAACACCCACCTCTGTGCTCTGCCTTCCCTTCTCTAGCTGACATGGGGTAGCTGGAGAAGGGCAGGCAGGGAGCCCAGGCATGTTTAAAGTGAATTTCTTTCCCTCCCCTTTCCGAGTTTCACCGCAGCGGCAGAAAAGCTCAGATAGGGAATGGAGGAGGAGGAGGCATGCTTCCATGCCTGCCCTTCCCTTTCGCCGCCAGCCTGCCATGGTGGGCTAGCTGGAGAAGCAAAGGGCAGGCATGCAAGCATGTCTGGGTTCCCTGCCTGATCTTCTCCAGGTGTCCCGCGGGTGCCCCACTCCGGTGCGCCCCGGCATGAAATGACCCCTGGTCCTTATTAACATTCTCAGGTCCTGCCATAACACATCATGTTTACTGTGAAAAATAAATATTTAGAAAATTACACAAGGTAGTTTCTGCTATATGTTTTCTTTAAATTTTAATGCTCCAAGGCTGCGATCACACACACTAAATAATCCACTTTCAATCCACTTTCAGTGCACTTTTGAATTGGATTTTGCCAGTTCACAGTAAGATCCAGTAGGAAAGTGGATTGAACGTGGATTATTTAGTGTGTGTGATCGCTGCCCAAGATACATTTTTAAGATGGCCATGATAAAGGGTGATCTCTTGTTGAACAAATGACGCCGGCTTATGTTGAGTCAGACCATTGGATCAGTGCTTTCGACTCAGAAAGACAGCCACTCTCCAAAATCTCAGGCTGAGGAGGTATTTCCTAATCAGGCTCCCTAAGGCCCTTTAACTAGTGACGCTGGCAATTTAACCTGAGACATTTTCCGGGCAATCCATGTTCTACCACAGAGCCATGGCCCCTCCCCACATTGGCTCTGCCCCTTGGGTGGCCACTAAGCACAGCAGAGGAGGTGGGCAACTTGTGTCCGGGAGTCCAATATCAAGAGCAAAGCTGTTGTCACAGGTTTTGGACTGTATTAACAATGTGGAATGCAATTATTGAATTAATTGTAAAGTTACAAACAATACATTTGCAAGTAAGATTTCACCTTTGGATAGCAAGTTTAGTCCTGCTTGTTACATTTGAAACAATCCAGAGTTAATATTTATTCTACAAACAATCTATTATGTATTATATTTTTATCCAACTCTTCCTCCAAAGGACTGGTGTAACCATGCTGTTAGGCTGACAGAGAGGCTGGCCCAAGATCATCCCTTGAGCTTCAGAACTGACTGAAAGTTTTAACCCTAGTCCACCCAGTCAGCCCTTGTACCACGACACCACAACGGCACTCTAGCCTGTGTATCAGGAAGCCTTCACTTTTCTGAACCCATGGACACTTCTGAACTTTTGATGGAGGGTTGTGGTCACCACCAGCCAGTGGCCAATGGACTGCCATCACAGGGCCAGTCACAAAGTGGCCATAGAAGAAGAGAAGAAGAAGAGATTGGGTTTATACCCCGCCCTTCACTCACTTGGAGTCTCAGAGCGGCTTACAAACTCCTTTCCCTTCCCCTCCCTACAACAGACACCCTGTGAGGTAGGTGGGGCTGAGAGAGCGCTTTCCCAAGCTGTCCTTGAGGGAACAGCTGGCACAGAGCTATGGCTTGCTGAAGGTCATCCAGCCAGGTGCAAGTGGAGGAGTGGGGAATCAAACCCGGCTCTCCCAGATTAGAGTCCGCGCACTTAACCACTACACCAAACTGGCTCAATAGGAGCCGGTTACCAAGCCCAGAGAGATCCGTGTGTGGTCAAGCGGAGAGAATGAGGCTGTGACCTTTGTGCCCAGGGAAAGCTCAGCATGTTGCTAGCCAAGCGATAGTTAGGAAGCTGTCCAAATCTGTTCAATCAAGAAAGACCCTTTAGATTTCATCTCAAAGAGTTAAAAGCAAGCAGGTACCATGAAACACATTGGCAGGGATCACCGGGATCGCTGCGCTGAGCTTTAAAGAACATTTAAGAAAAAAAATCTTAGTAATTTTTTTGAGTTCAGTTATTTTGCATTGTGGGAAGAAATGGACTCGTGCGTTTTTGAAATTCTCTTGCACACCACATTTTTTTGGAATCTCAGTTTTAAAAATAGGAATTTCATTTTGGTTTCTTAATGTACAATAATAATAATAATAATAATAAAATATATCAATATGAAATGCTTATGAAGTTTGTTGATGAAAATGCTTGAGGTATTTTTGACACACCTTAATATCTATCTAGGATGGAAGATAAGACCTAGATATTAGTATGCATCTGATAGGCGTTTCCACAAAAGATAGATATAATTTAATACGACATATAAAATCTGTATGTCCCCCTTGCTGAGTAATGAAGTCCAAGCTCTAACTCTCCAACCAGCTCTTTGCCCACAGGCATAGAGAGACGCCGGCAAGGTAAGAAAATGGGTGAAGCTTAAAGTAGCTGTCTGGTTTATGCTACTACCATAAAATTTAAAAATACGCATCTCAGTTTTAATAACTCTGGATGGGGCTCATTAAATTCCATTTAATTCCTGCCTTTCACCTCACAGGGACACAGGTGTTTCCATAGATGGTTCTAGCGCCAAGTGATAGTCTCACCTTCCTCATAATTTTTTTTTAACTCTTACACAAAATTTCTCTATATGTGATCTAAAAGCTTCTTAATATGAGCTCTACTTTCTCCTGATTTTTCTTATTATTATGACTACATATTATTTATACACTGTCTTTAGTAACCACAGTGCTGTGTAGAACATGAGAAGGGCCCTATCGGATCAGTCAGAGGACTCAGATCCAGTGTTCTGGTTCTGAATGCCATATCTGCTAGCCAAATGCCTATAGAAAGCCTAAAATAAGCTACAAAAAAAAGCAGTACTCCCAATTATACATTCCCAGGATCTGGTATTAAGAACTTCCCAGGGCTGTAGCCAGGATTTTTTTTTTACTTTGGGGGGGGCGTTTAAATAAGTCAGCGGGCACCCCCACATACACCCCCAGGCTGTGTCAGGATTGGTGAGGGAGTAAAAGGTTTTCTAAAGCAACGAGCGTGAGAGAGAGGCAAGGTGTCAGGGGTCCCTGACAGAGCCCTCATTGTTTCATTGCTTTATTACTTTGATGAAGGGAATTGCTTGCTTTGATGAAACGAATGGCTGTATATCTCCCTCTCTGTCTACATCCCCGGTCCTCCCCGTCACCTTGAAATGTATTGCTTTTACATGTTCTGGACAATGTAACCATTGAAGTCGGGAGAGTGGCGACCCCATATCTTTGCACGTCACTGACAAACAAATGGCATTTCCTCCCTTGCATTCCCTCCTCCCTTTTCCTGGGACTGTGAATGTCTTATCTTGTTGTGAGAACCTTGAAGGTCTGTTATTGCCACCCAAAGCCATTTGATATGCAGGGAGTTTCACGCATCTGGGTCAGCTAGTTCAAGAAGGGAATTTTTATAACTTTAGCACCTCATCTTCCTGTGGGAATCCAAATGGCCCGATCTGTTCTCCCGCCGTTTTTGTCTTGAATGTGATTGGCCCCAGGTGGGTGGGGGGGGGGGGTTTCAAATGAATGCGAGAGTATATTAACCCTGACTGTATGTTACCTGGTATCTCTAACAAACATCCGAGAACCTGTCAGGCAGTATTAAGAAATAAAGAACTCTGTTTTCATCAACATAGGTCTGATCTTTGACTGTTAGTACAGAAGCCTCACACAAGAGCCCTGACAGGCAGGGCAGGGCAGTGCCTCAGTTTGGTGAGGCCATGGTGTGTGTGAAAAATAAAATAAAATAAGCTGGCTGGATGGGAAGTCGTGGGGCCTGGTCCTGAGATGCCCCACTGTAGCTATGGGCCTGGAACTTCCCCTTAGCGATCGTGGGCAATAGCCATTATAGACGTATCCTCTTGAATGCTTTAAAAAGCGTCTTGAATGCTTTAAGAAGTTTTAAGCTACTGGCTATCTTATGGTAGTGAGTTCTGCAGGTAAACTACATATTACGTGAAAGAGTACTTACTTTGTCTATTTTTAACCCACTCTTGATCAGTTTCATTAGGAGTCCCCAGTCATTCAAGCATTACGAGGGCAAAGCAGGTTTGAGAAAGACTGGGCAAAAGCCAGGGAAAACCCAAGAAATGCATGACTGTGGGGAAGCAGGAAAGAAACCCATTCCAACACCATCGAACCCACATTTATTTGTTTATTTATTGATTGCATTTTTATCCCGCCTATCCAGCAAGCTGGCTCAAGGCGGCTACCCACCATAAAATACCATAAAATGGTTTACAAACTTAAATAAACAACATCAACAATAAAACAATATAAGCAACGATCAATACTGGCAGCAACAGGGTTCTCCTGGTGAGAGGCGATGGCAGAAGGTTCAGCAGATTGGGCAATAATATCCTACATTGCCCCAGTGGCAGCTCCTAAGGAAAGGCCTGGCGGAAGAGCTCCGTCTTAAAGGCCCTGCGGAACTGCAATAAGTCCCGCAGGGCCCTGATGTCATCCGGGAGCTCATTCCACCAGTGTGGAGCCGCCACCGAGAAAGCCCTGGCCCTGGTACAGGCCAGCCAAATGTCTTTTGGACATGGAAAAGGGTTATGAAGTGTGAAGTATATAAGCAGATATGGCTGAAAGTATGTTAATGAGACTTTAGTTACAGTACCGGGGAGTGACGGCAGAGAACAGAAGACCTACAAACAGGATAAAATCTAGCTTCTGTGAAGGAAATTAATGGAGCGGCAGGACTCGAAATGAGAAATGTTGTGCATCTCTCCTAGTAGGGAATTCCAGATTAAAAGCCAGTGTAGGAATGGTGAGACAATTGTGTTTTTAACTGTCAGAAGAAACTGCTCCTGGAGAAGAACTGAAATTTCCATGCCTGGTATTCCACACATGAATTTGCTTCCTTCTAGAAGGAATTCTGTCATATTGCTGGAAATGAGGAAAGTAAAAAAAAAACCCCACATGGTGACTTTATTCTCATTAATAAACAGAGAAGGCGTACAAGGAGTTTACGCAGCAAGATAAGCACATCTGGAGGACTACCTCAAGTGATGTGGGGAATAAGTCTGTCCATCTTACCTCTGTCCTCTGAGGGCCAATCCACCCATTACATTATGTCATTTATTTTCTCTTTATTCTATGCAGGTCATGTTGTTCTATGAACTGCAAGTTCACATGAGCTGAAAAACAAAATAAGAGGTGTAATGGTAACGTGGGTTTAGCTGTAAGTAATAGCCTTATCATTCTAGGATGTTTGAAGGCGGAGTTAACAAACATTTGTGTGAATGAATCTGAATGAGGGTGGAGGAACTAGAGAACACAATGTAATAAATATTGAACCCAAAAAAGTCTTAATTGCTCAGATTACAATTCACCAGTGTCCCAGAGAAGAAATGGGAAATGTTTAACCCTAGAGTATGGATTAGAAGGGGAAACGCTGTGAGGCTTGTTCTAAACTAAAATCCACATTTACCTTTGCCCCTCCCAGCTCCCAAGCCTTTATGTGAAAGACTATAATGGTTTTCCTTTAACTTGGCATTCACAAAGAGCCTTTTTAGTCATCAAATTCCAGTCATGACTGGGCTTTCAGTGGCTTCGCCATTCAACTTCCTTCTCTGATTTCCAGGTCTTGATTGATACTGTGTTGGATCTCCAGTGTTTGAAGAGCCAAATGAGATGGGAAGTCTACCAAGCTTTTTCTGAAACGCACAAGTCTGGGAACTTTGTTTCTCTTCCTTCCACTGCTTCAGTTTAGTCTGCCTTGCTTGAGCAGTTGGGAAATCTCTCACAAGCTGTTTCCATAACCATTTAGTGGTCGCCTACTTTATTTACTGCTCTTCAGAAACATAAAGGTTTTGCTTTTGCTTTTTCAGTGAGATCCCAGAATTACACCTCTCCCATTCAGAAAACAAAACTGGAATTCTCTTAGGCGAAGCAGAATTTGAACACTTGTACTTTAAATGCAGATATTTGGTTAACATAGCAGAGTATTGCCCAGTCATAGAAGCGTGATACTGAGTGCAGTAAATAAATCTCCCAAGAAGTACATTGCAAAAAAAGGTAAACTTGTATTTATTTAAGTAGATCCAGTTCTAATTCAGGTTGCAGTCAACAGAAGAGAAAGCAGCCTAATCTAAAGCGTATTTTCCCTATCACATATGGCCAGCTTGTCCAGCATCATGGAAGAAGAAGAAGAAGAAGAAGAAGAAGAAAAAGAAGAAGAAGAAGAAGAAGAAGAAGAAGGAGAGATGGGATTTATACCCTGTCCTTCACTACCCAAGGGAGTCTCAGAGCGGCTTACAAACGCCTTTCCCTTCCCCTCCCCACAACAGACACCCTGTGAGGTAGGCAGGGCTGAGAGAGCTCTGAGACAATTGTCCTTGAGAGAACAGCTGGTACAGAGCTATGGCTTGCCCAAGGTCATCCAGCAGGTGCAAGTGGAGGAGTGGGGATTCAAACCTGGTTCTCCCAGATTAGAGTCTGTGCACTTAACCACTACACCAAACTGGCTATGTGCAGGAGTCTTGGGGCTCGTATCTACAGGAGGGGAGACCTGCAGAGACCTGTGCCTCTGTGGACAACCATGTAAAGCGGGATGAGAGGTCAAAAAGAGAGAAAGGGGAGGGAGTCAGAGGGCAGCCTCAGGTTGAGACAAAGCGAAGAAGCAAAGAAGAGACTGGATTTATATCCCGCCCTTCACTCTCTTGTAGTCTCAGAGCGGCTTACAAACTCCTTCCCCTTCCCCTCCCCACAACAGATACCCTGTGAGGTGGGTGGGGCTGAGAGAGCTCTGAGACAACTGTCCTTGAGAGAACAGCTGGTCCAGAGCTACGGCTTGCCCAAGGTGATGTTCAAATGTTATGTCATCCCATAAAAAACCTCTGGTTAACTCCACAAACCATTCTGAGTTCTTTGATGGAAGGTTTAGTGAAAAATAAGAGAGAGAGACTGGCTGAATTCCGACGTTACACTGAACCAATATTTAATTGACGTGGGCACGAACCTGGTGTGCATTTGCTTTGCCTTTTCTCCCTTCGCATGGACAATCCTGGTGAGAAACAAAGTCCAGGCCTCTGTGATCTATAAATGCCGGCATGTGTGTTAATGGTTCCCAAGACAAGACAGGAACACAGGCCATTGTCTGCCTCTGCATTGCAGCCCGGGATGTCCTGAGTGGCCTCCTAGCCAAGTACTAACCGGGGCTGACCCAGCTTGACTTCCCAGATCTGATGAGGCCAGGCTAGCCTAGGTCATCCAGGTCAACTTCAAGAGCCACTAGAACCTTGCAGTCTGGGAATGTTTTGGTGTCTCGACTGGCTTCAGTTTTCCAGAAGCAGTAACAAACAGATCAGGCAGTGAAAGGACAGTGTGGATCAGCATCAGCAGATATAGGCATGAAGAATTTCCACCGTACAGGATAGCTCTCATTGGCCAGATTATTAACAGTTAAATACATAACATTAATTACCAGGGGTCCGTTGGGGACGGAGCGAGACGGAGCGAGGCGGAGCGAAGCTCCACCAGCTCAGGAGTGGCCACTAGGGCAGCCAGGGGCCGAATCAGATTCTCTGATCTGATTCGGCCCGCTGCTGAATTGCCGCCGAAATTCGGCAGCAACTTTAAAAGCTACTGGAGGGGAGGGGGTTTGAGGGAGAGGTTCCAAACTTGCAGGGTAGCTGCTGGGGCCTCTCCCACAAATGCCCACCAAGTTTCAAGAAGATTGGACCACGGGGTCCAATTCTACGGGCCCCCAAACAGATTGCCCCCATTCCCTCCATTGTTCTCTATGGTAGGAAAAAAGTAACACTTTTTCCCAGCATAGAGAACAATGGAGGGAATGAGGGCAACCTGTTTGGGGGCCCATAGAATTGGACCCCGTGGTCCAATCTTCTTGAAACTTGGTGGGTAATTCGAGGAGAGGCCCCAGCAGCTACCCTGCAAGTTTGGAGCCTCTCCCTCAAACCCCCTTTCCTCCAGCCCCTCATATACCCTATGAGTTTTTGCCATTGATTTCAATGGCCCATAGGATATCATGGGGCTGAAACTGACATTCCCTTTCTGACACACTTTTGGAGATGTCAGGGGGCGTGGCATATGCTAATGAGTTATGCTAATGAGTTATGCTAATGAGCTCCTGCACCTCTTTTTCTACGAAAGGACCCCTGATAATTACAATAATAATAACAAAACCAACAATAGCAATACATAAAAATAGGGAAATAACAGAAATTAATAGAATTATTCATGGGGTGGAGTAGGATTGCCAGGTTCCCCCTGGCTGGGGAGGAGGAGGCAGAGTTGCCAGATCCAGGTTGGGAAACTCCTGAAGATTTGGGGGGTGGATTCTGAGGAGGACGGGGACCCCAGTGGGGTTCAATGCCATAGAGTCCACCCTCCAAAGTATCCATTTTCTCCAGGGGAACTGATCATTGTAGTACGGAGATGAGGTGTAATTCCAGGGGATCCCCAGGTCCCACCTGGAGGCTAGCATCCCTAGAGCAGAGAGGGTGGTTACACAGGACATTTTATCTCTTTTTCATAATACTAGAATTTATTGGGCACTCAGAGAAGTTGATGGACAATGGATTCCAGACAGACGAAAGGAAGTAATGAAACTGTGGAATTCACTGCCACAGGATTCAGTCACGACCACTAGCTTAGTTGGCTTTCAAGGCAGGCGTAAAGAAATTCTTGGAGCATGGCTCCTTTGGTGGCTCCTGGGCTCAGAAGCAGCAATCCACTAAATTCCAGTGCCAGGAGCAACAATGGGAGGAAGCTCTGTGTCCATACCTTGCTTGCAAGGCCTTCTGGGGACATTTGGTTGGCCCCTCTGTGAAACAGGATGGTCTGATCCAGCATGGCTGCTCTTTTGATCTTCGTGAACAATCACACTGGCAATGGAATATTATCCAAGGAAGTTACAGAACCTGTAAGGCAGATTCTGTTTCTAATTCTAAGAAATCTTAGATTGTCTTATCACCTAGCTGCTATATATTATGAAGCTGTTGCCTTGTATCAGGGGAGAACTATCTTAAAAGTTACTTCCTCTACTAGTCTCAAAGCAGCACATTATCTTATCCCTCTGCCTGAGGGCTATCTTGCCACTCCCCCGGCCTCTCTTTGACATGCAGGTGACTCTGGAGATGTAACATTGGAGAGAGGATCGCCCTTTGGGGAACCCCACACACACCAGGGGGTGTCAGGGTGATACTTTCTCTCCAAGCGCCACTCTCTGTCCCCAGCCATGGAGAAATGAGGTAAACCACTTCACGGCCACCCCCACACACTCCTACGTTGGCGAGGTGGTGGGTCAACAGATCATGATCGACTGTGTTGAACGCTGCTGTCGGATCTAATAACAGCAGTGCTGACCCACATCGATCCAGGTGCTTGCCAAGATTGTCTGTGAGGTTGAACAGCACCATCTCCGTCCCATGGCTAGAGTGGAAGCCAGACTGGAATAGGTCCAAGGCCTCGGTGTCCTCCAGGAAACTCTGATCCGTCACCGTTCTGTCCATTACCTTGCCCAGAAATGAAAGATTCAAGACTGGGCAGTAATTGGCAGGGTCTAGAGGATCCAAGGATGACTGCTTTAATTGGGTCCAAGAGGCAAGGGGCTGACTTAACAGCAACCAGGATCCTGTCAACATTGGCCTGGGAGAGTCAGCTGAAGTGGTCAAATACAGAATCCGAAGGCGGCCAAGGGGCCTCCCATTCACAGACTGTGTCAGACCGGTTGTGGTGGAGTGACAAGACTTCATCCATGAACCCTGACCTGGATAGTTCAGGCGAGCCCCGGTCTTGTCAGATCTCAGAAGCTAAGCAGGGCTGACTCTGGCAAGTACTTGGAGGGAGACCTCCTTGAAATACTAGCAGTTGGGAGGCAGGGGCAGGCTTTATTCAGCCACCTCTCTGCATTTCCTCCAAGCCCCCAAGTAGGGGTCAGTCACCAGAGGTCACTTCCTGGTGCACACAGTCAGTCTAAGTTCTCGCTTCATCCCACTAAACTCCATGGTATTCCATGGGGCTAATTTGGGGCAGGAGCAAAGAGGGTGTTGGGGAGCGATCTCATTGGTGGCTTCAGGGAGACGGGTATTCCAGTCCTCTATCAGCTCATCTAATGAGTTGCCGGGAGGTACTGGATCCTGCAAAGCACTCTGAAAACCAATTGTATCCATTAATCTCCACAAGCGAGCATAAATCCACTCGCCGCCTAGGTAGGGAGGGGGGGAATGCTCCGCCAGACCATCAGGGCATAGTAATCTGCAGGGGTCATTTCGTAGAAAAAGAGGTGCAAGAGCTCATTAGCATAACTCATTTGCATAAGTCATTTGCATATGCCACACCCCCTAACATACCGGAAGTGTGTCAGAAGGCAACACCCTCCCCTCAGGCTCCACTCCACGGGTGAGTGAAACTGACCTGCTCTTCCTCCATTCCCTTCCCCATCCAATACTTTGTGCAATAAAAATAAGCGTAAAGAACACACCCTCATTCTCTTCCTGCTCCCTTGAAACCACCAGGTTTCAAGTAAACTTGAGATACCCAGGACATGTGCACCACCCATCCCTTTCCCTTCCCCTCCCCACAACAAGACACCCTGTGAGGTAGGTGGGGCTCAGAGAGGTCTTTTGAGAACTGCTCATGAGAGAACAGCTCTGAGAGAACTTGTGACTGGCCCAAAATCACACCAGCAGCTGCATGTGGAGGAGTGGGGAATCAAACCTGGTTCTCCCAGATCAGAGTCCAACTCCTGACCACTACACCAGACTGATGGGGTGGAAGCTGCTGAAGGGTTGGTGAAATTTCTCCAGTACTTATGTGCCATGTGCCCAGATAAAAAATGGGATACTTAGAAAATTTATATGCCACCTTGAGCAAGTCTCTGGAAAAGCAGCACACAGTCATAAAAGGAACAATGAAAAAATTATCAATATTAAAACAAAACATTAAAAACAATAAAGACCCTAGCAGGGCTTTCCCCGGGGCGCGGCGCCTCTGTACTGCTCGGGGAAGCCGAGGAGGGGGTGGGGCTTGGTCATGTGCCCGCCCCCTGGGCTCCTCACTCCCGGAGTTGCGCTCGTGTGCGCTCTCGCTCCAACAGACCCCTGGTAATCTGGCCATGGCACCCTATCAACAGTGGTCAGATCCATATCAATCCCCATGCCAAAGATGAAACCCAGTGTGCGGCCTGGTTGTATGTGTTCCCAAATTAGCAAGTGCTCCCCAAAAGACTATCTGTATGTGTGCCCAAAGATGAAACCAGATACTGGGCAAGTGGGCCAAAACCCACGAACAGTAGCACAAAATAAAACAATGCAAAGCAAGGGAGGGGAGGCCGATGTAGTTAGATGTCTGCCACCTCAACCATAGGCCTGGCGGAGCATCTCCATTTTACAGGCCCTGTGGAATTGCAACAAATCCTGTAGGAGCCTGATCTCACTTGGGAGAGTGTTCCACTAGGCTGGAGCCAGCTGAAAAAGCTCTGGCCAAGGCTAAGCAGGCATCCTTTGGCAGGGGTCATTTCGTAGAAAAAGAGGTGCAGGAGCTCATTAGCATAACTTATTTGCATAACTCATTTGCATATGCCACATTCCCTAACATACCGGAAGTGTGTCAGAAGGCAACACCCACCCCTCAGGCTCCACTCCACAGGTGAGTGAAACTGACCTGCTCTTCCTCCATTCCCTTCCCCATCCAATACTTTGTGCAATAAAAATAAGTGTAAAGAACACACCCTCATTCTCTTCCTGCTCCCTTGAAACCACCAGGTTTCAAGTAGACTTGAGATACCCAGGACATGTGCACCACCCATCCCTTCCCCTTCCCCTCCCCACAACAAGACACCCTGTGAGGTAGGTGGGGCTGAGAGAGGTCTTTTGAGAACTGCTCATGAGAGAACAGCTCTGAGAGGACTTGTGACTGGCCCAAGGTCACCCCAGCAGCTGCATGTGGAGGCGTGGGGAATCAAACCTGGCTCTCCCAGATTAGAGTCCAACTCCTGACCACTACACCAAACTGATGGGGTGGAAGCTGCTGAAGGGTTGGTGAAATTTCTCCAGTACTTATGTGCCATGTGCCCAGATAAAAAATGGTATACTTAGAAAATTTATATGCCACCTTGAGCAAGTCTCTGGAAAAGCAGCACACAGTCATAAAAGGAACAATGATAAAATTATCAATATTAAAACAAAACATTAAAAACAATAAAGCCCCTAGCAGGGCTTTCCCCAGGGCATTGCGCCTCTGCACTGCTTGGGGAAGCCAAGGAGGGGGCAGGGCTTGGTCATGTGCCCACCCCCTGGGCTCCTCACTCCTGGAGCTGCACTCCTGTGCGCTCCCGCTCCAACGGACCCCTGTCCTTTGGGCCGAAGACCACCAGCAGATATCGATCTACAGAGCACAAAGCTCTTCAAGGGACCTACAGGGAGAGATGGTCCTGCAGATACGTTGGTCTCCGACTGTACAGGACTTCAAAGGTATTTAAAGCTGGAAGCCAATAGATTCAGGATTGAAATCCTCATCTATGCATTCATAAGGGGGACAATGATTTTTTTTTAGGGGAGGTACTATCTTACCTGTACTCATGCCCCTAGATACATAAGAGCATGATTTGAAAAGTGGTTGGATTCAGTGTGCCGTATCTGTAGGCAAAAACCATTCCACCCATAGGAACATCTTTCCTCTGTGTCTCTCTCGTGCTCACGCCATTGAGAATATGGAGCTGTTTGTCTCTTGTTTACTCAGCAAAGAGCTCAGTGTTGATGCTTGCAGAAATCAATAGTCATTATGAATGCCTGGAAGGAGTAGGGTTGCCAAGTCTAAAGAACTCACCGGCGAGGGGGAGTCCTCCTTCGTCTGGGAGTTTCTCCGGAAGTGACGTCAGCACGTTGGGGTCGTTGCCAGGGTGACGCTCTGGCAATCGCCCCAAAACTCTATGGTATCATAGTTTTGGGGCGATTGCCAGAGCGTCGCCCTGGCAACGCCCCCAACGTGCTAACATCACTTCCGGTGACGTCATTACGTCGTCCGAGGTGGACGACTTCGGGGGTGGGGTTTCCCCCGCTGGCCGAATGCTGGCCGGCGGATCGGGAACCCCTTTAGCGGGGGATCCCCCGCCCCCCGGGCTGACTTGGCAGCCCTAGGAAGGAGGGATGTTTGAACCTCAGCAGTTTGGCTCACATCCTCTTTGCCAGGTGTGCTCAGGCAGCCCCTTTTTTTTTTTTTGGATGGGCTATTTGTTGATCCAACAGGTTGCTTCAACATGTTCCTCCCTAACAGTACATGATAGCACAATCCCCTTTTCATGCATGCACATTCTCACACATCTCAATGGAATTTTATTCCTCCCCCCATCCTTGCTGCACCATTGCTCTACTTGGCAGGTGATTCTTTAAATTCTGAAAATAGACAGCCAAATCAATCACACATAACATAAATCAGTCACAAATGTTGTGTTGGCTTTAGGGCTAATATTGCCAAAGACTGCTAAATGTGGCCTTTGCAAGGGTGCTTAAAATTCCGTGCTAAAAAGTTCTGCTACTGAAACCGAGCAGATGAGTTTGCATATACATTCTTGATTTGCAAGCCCATTGCAGAGTTTCCGTTTTTAAACATCTGGATCCTTTGCTTTCTTTTCCATTCAGTGTTTGTCTGAGTAGCCTTGGAGATGTTAATGGCTGCGTGTCTGTTGACATTAGCAATGTTTTTGTGAATGCATAGTTTTGCATAAAGAACAGACCTAGCGGTCAATCTCATGTCTGATTGTCACATCAATTGTCAAAACACATTTGCTGCAAAATTTGCAGTTATCTCTACAATTCAGGCAATGTGGCCACTTCCCTGCTGAGACTCCAAGGGGGTTCAGCCACCAGATACTTTACAGCCCCAACAGTGGCCATTCCCAGGATGCCTGCCAGGGCTAGAGGCCAGTAGCAGGCATGATGGAAGAGCAAAGATCAGGCGGTCAGAGGGTCAGAGAAAGGCAGCACTCCATAGCCATGAATTTGGACCCATAAGGCAGCTTAGGGTAGAAGTAAGGCAAAGCACAAAGCAGAACCAAGATCAGCACAATAAAGAGTTTTCACAGCATAGATAAGTTGCTCAGACTGAAGGAATGGGGGGTGGTCTTAGCTGCTGGGCATCTGAGGCAGCTGCCCCAGGCTCTGAGCTGGGTGTGTACGGCCCTCCCATGCTGGGAGCCAACTACTACAGCCACTGCCCTAAATCCACCACCACCACAGCGTTGCCACTGATCCTCTGTTCCACCTGAGACTCAGAGAGGGGGAGGGGGATTGGCTGCAGGTGGTGGACCCCCTGACCTTCCTACAGCTGATTCTTCACACTACCTGATACTCGGGTGGGGAGAGGGCAATCAAGGTAGTTTGGGGAGCCACCGCCCTACAGGTGATCACCCTCCTCTTGTCCCCCAACTGCCCTACAGCTGTCCATTTGCACTTTCTGAGACTCAGGCAGGGAGAAAGCAATCAAGGTTGTTTGGGGGGGCACCATCCTACAGTGATCACCCTCCTCTTGTCCAAGTGATTCTGGAACCCCATTCTTGAGTTTGCCCAGGGCTCCAGAATCACTAAGGCCTCCCTTGGAGGGGCTTGGTCTAGGAATAGAATCATTATACCTCCAGTATGGGTGTCTTGAGTCAGCCAGGGCTCAGTGATCACAAGGACTCCTCAGGAGAAGAGGAGCCCTGTGTAGCCAGCTGAGTTAGCAGAAGCCGGCAAGCAGAAAGATGAGCTGCAGGATTGTCAGGATTCACAGCCAACAGCTGGTGCAGAGCCACTGACACCCTCCAGCCCTGATTCAGGAGGTGAAACTCAGTTGGTTGTTTCCAGCCCTCCAGTATCACCCACACCGTTAGAGCGCTGTAGACAGAAGCAAAGAACAGAGCTACAGAAGAGATGGCAAAATGCATGCCTCCTGGCCCGATGCCAGCGGCTTGCTGATTATAAAGATGAGCAGTTGCAGGATTATTCCCCAGCAGCTAGCTGCAAGCATGACCCTTAAGTGTGTGGCTATAAAAACCAGTCAAGGGAGGCTGTTATGTGTGTATGCAACGTGTGTAAGAGACACTCAACCACTGACTCTGCTGGGATCTTTGGACTGGACAACTTTGCCTTGTCTGACTTCTGGACCTTTGGATTCAACGACTCTGCAATGCCTGACTTCTGGAACCCGGACCTTTGGGCTGAGTGACTCAGCCTTGCCTGACTTCTAGTACCTGATACTCCAAGCCTGCTAGTCAGTACACTGGCTCTGACTGGATCCTGAAGCATTCTGTTTGCTGCAGCTCCCATTAGACTCCTCCATATAGGGTGCGCTTCCTCTGCTAGCCATATCGGGAAGGGTGATGTGTGACAGGTCGGTTTGCTGGTTCTTAGGATCTGGGTTCAAGCCCCCCACAGAAACTGACAGCACCTTCTTTGCAAATTAAAGAGTAGACTGGATATAGATTGGCTTTTCTTATGCCATCCTTTCGTTAGAAGGTAATCACTTGATCTAGTTGCAAGAAGACTGCAAGATTATGCAATGGCTTCCAACCATTACTGAAGAGATGGGCCGGAAGCCCAGTTATGCCCAGAAAGCCTTTTTAGAACAAGACTTCAGTAAGGATCACGTTTGCTTAGGAGGATGGGCTTTACTGCCTTTCTTGGCTTTATTACCTGACTCAAAACAGTCTGTTGTAAAGCTATGGGAATATCAGCCATCTGACAGAATCAGCATTTCACTGACAGCCATATCCAGACTGCTGTGCTCCTGCTCTGGTTGTCACCTGTCAATCATTTTGCACCTAACTTAACAGCAAAGAAATCTGACTCTGCCAGGCAGCCAGATAACACTGCCTCCTTTGGGGCACAACCTTATGGCTCAGAAAGTGAGACAGTTGCCTGAGTCTCAGACGGAACAGATACCACATCACGGAGTCTACACTAGATACCTGCTCTGAACATTTCATCCCTTTAGCTCATCCCCAGGAATCCCAGTCTTAAAGACAGAAATGTGAAGAAAGCTGGCATTAGTGCTAATGTGGAGAAAGACTGGTAAATGTGGCGTTGCAAGGGTGCTTAAAATTCTGTGCTAAAAAGTTATGCTACTGAAATCCAGAGGATGAATTTGCATATACATTCTTGATTTGCAAGCCCACTGCAGAGTTTCAGTTTTTGAACATTCGGATTACGTTTCCTTCCTGCCTGCCTGCCTGCCTTTCTTCCTTGGTTAAAAAGAATCTGGGAGGTGTTTCCAGCTCCATCAAAAGCTTCTCTTAAAAAAATATTTTAGAAAACAAAGTAAAGGTATAAAGGGGATACAGAAAGGAAAACGCAGTTATGTGTGTTTATATATAAAATTATATATCAAAGTGTATAAAGTAAAGAGCATTTCTCCCCAGCACCCCCTTCACTGTAATTTTTAAAACACTGTCTATAAAATACAATGGTACTTACTTCTGTTGAGGTACATTTATATTCAACATTTTAGATTTCAGATTGCTTTATTAATCTATTTTACATCTACGTTATTGGTTTCATCTTTACTACATATTCGGTACTGCATATTTTTGCCGCTTCTACCTACTCACTGTAACTTTTAACAAATAGGTAATGTATAGAAAGAAAATCTATTATATATCTCCTAATGAGAAAGTGGAAGCTGTTTCTGCTCAAGATCCACTTCCTTATACATTTATATTAAAGACTAGGAATAAGGCCCATTGAGGAAATAAATACAACGGACTCTAGAAAGAGGCTCTGGGAGAGTGCCAGGGCTTTGGGCACTCAGCATCAATTTGCTGTGGCGACCTCAGCGGGGTATAATGACACAGAGTCCACCATTTTCTTCAGGGGAACTGATCTCTGCTACCTGAAGAGCAGTTGTAATTCTGAATGATCTCCAGCCCTCACCTGGAGATTGGCAACACTGGTTCCCCAGGAGGAAATTGCTGTTTTGGAGGGTAGAGTCTATGGCATTGTACCTGTCTGAGGTCCCACCCCTCCTCAAACCTCACCCTTTCCAGGCTCTATCCCTCATACCTCCAGGAATTTCCCACCTGGAGTTGGCAACCCTATCTCCTTTTCAGCCAAGCACTGACCTACCTTTATTTCCCACTCACTGTTCAGCTTTCCACCCCCCCCCCCCACCTGCAGCCTCTACCGTGCTTTGAAGCCCTGACTGCCACGACACATTGGCTGTCATGGGGGGGGGGGCATCTCAGCAGGATATAAGGAAGAAGAAGAAGAAGAAGAGAAGAAGAAGAGATTGGATTTATACCCCGCCCTCCACTCCCCAAGGGAGTCTCAGAGCGGCTTACAAACTCCTTTTCCCTTCCCCTCCCCACAACAGACACCCTGTGAGGTAGGTGGGGCTAAGAGAGCTCTTTCCCAAGCTGTCCTTGAGGGAACAGCTGGTACAGAGCTATGGCTTGCCCAAGGTCATCCAGCCAGGTGCAAGTGGAGGAGTGGGGAATCAAACCCGGTTCTCCCAGATTAGAGTCCGCACACTTAACCACTACACCAAACTGGCTTAACCACTACACCAAACTGGACACAAGAGTCCACCATTTTCTCCAGGGGAACTGATCTCTGCCATCTGCAGTTGTTATTCTGAGTGAACTCCAACCTGGAGATTGGCAACAATGGTTCCCCAGGAGGAAAAGTAGTCTTTCTATGCAATGGGGGCCAAAGCAACTTACATTATTCTCCTCTTCCCCTTGTGACTTGCACAACAACCCTGTGAGGTAGGTTAGGCTGAAAGTCTGTGACTGGTCAAAAATCACCCATTCAGCTTCCACAGCAAGAACTTGGGTCTCGCAGACCCTGCTCTGAAGCACTGACTGCTACACCTAGGGTAGCCAACCTCCAGGTGGAGCCTGAAGATTGCCAGGTATCACAACTGAACTCCAGACAACAGATCTCTCCCCCCTGGAGAAAATGACTGCTTTGGAGGGTGGGCTCTATGGCATTCTGTTCAGCTGAGGCCTCTCCCCTCCCCAAACCCTGGCTTCCATAGACTCTATCAGAAAATCTCCAGGAATCTCCTACCTGGAGCTGGCAATTCTAGTTAGGACTAGCCCCAATCAGCTTTCTCCCAAATAGGTGTGGAAAGGGCCTTTTACTGACAGAACCAAGCTTGCTTGCCTACCAACAGCTACTGAGGGAAAAGTAGGGTTCCCAGCTCCGAGTAGGGAAATACCTGGAAATTTGGGGGGTGAATCCTTTGGAGGGCACCGTTGGGGGGGAAGGGGGCGGTGGTGGTGGAAGGACTCCGCAGGAATTTCCCAACCTGGAGCTGGCAACCCTAGTCAGGACTGGCCCCAATGAATTCCTCACAAAGGCATGGAAAGGGTTTCGTTCCTTTGTCTTTTTACTGACAGAACCAAGCTTGGTTGCCTACCGACAGCCACTGAGGGAAAAGTTAGTCCCACAGAGAAGCCAAGCAGGCGAAGTGTCTTCCTCAGGAGAGAGAGCGTATTCTGACAGGGAACAGTGGCTGGAGTGGGCAGGGAAGAGGAGCAGACCCAACGGCCAATGGCGCAATGTGTGTGAAAGAGCCACATGTGGCTTCTGAGCTGCAGTTTAGCCACCCCTGATCTATATCCTGGCATTTCCAGCATTATCCTTTGTAGTTTTTGTCTGCTTTCTCAATGTCCTTTGGGGTTATATATTGTCCAAAAAACATTGTGTACCAATTTTCTCTTAATGCTTGCCTGACTGTAAACTTGATTTCTTTCCCCCATAAATGTTCCCACTGATGCATAGATATCTGCTCTCTAAAATTCTGCATCCATTTAATTATACATTTGAAAGGGAGGGAAAAGACCAGTGCATAATAGGCCTAGGACTCATGAACTACTACAGAGCAAAAGGGTTATAAAAGGAGATGGTTGATAGGAGATGGGACCTAACTGACTGGGAGACTTGAATGCCCCCCTAGATGACACTTGTTTCTTCAGCTATTAGCAGAGTCACCAACAGTCCTGGAGGAAAAAGACCTACCCCTTTAAGAGAGGCTTCATGGAATGCTATTTGCCAGATCATATTTACCATGCCCTGAAACACTTCTGCTTTCCATTTCTGCATCTTAAGCCTCTGTTAAAGGGACACGGTAGTTTCCGCCAGGTCTGTTGTCAACAGCCAGGGGTTCCCTTCAGGCCTGAAAAGTAGTACTAAAAGATTCTGCCCTTGAGGTCAGAACTTGGCCCAGCAAATGCAAAGGGACAGAGGGTCGTGCTTGAAGTGGGGAGGCCATCTTATTTTATTCTAGGCACTGTCAGCAATGAAAAAGGATGTTGTGCAGGGACTTGTCCTACTCTTTGTGTTAAGCAGAGGACCATTAGATTCCATATGAACCCATATGACAGCTCTGCTCCACCCTTCCTTTGAGGGAAGTTGGATCAGCTGCAGACGATGCAAGGGCCTCTTCTCGGGCAGCTCCACTTAGGTGTACAACCTCACAGTCCACTCTTCCATTTTATCCCCACGACCTGGGTAACAGACTGGCCTGGGAGAGAAAGTGACTGGCCCATGGTCACCCAGCAGACTTCCCTAGCTGAGTGAGGATTCACACCCCAGTCTTCTAGATCCTAGTTGGACACTCTAACCCAGCAGTTCTCAACCTGTGGGTCGCGACCCCTTTGGGGGTCGAACAACCCTTTCACAGGGGTCGCCTAACCAGGGCTCTTTTTGGGCCGGGACACACCGCCCCTCCCCTCCCCACCAGCAGGAAAGGGCACCACGCTCAATCGAGCGTGTGAGGTCTGGCCTCCCGGCTCTTTGCCCTCAAAGGGAGCTTTCCCTTTAAGGGCAAAGAGCAGGGGTTGGTAAGGCTGGAGCCCCATCCCCTACTTCCAGCAGACCTTCCAGCTGGGGCCACGAGGAGGAAGAAGCCAGCAGGTAAGTCGATGGCCGCTTCCCCCTCCCCGCTGCCACCTTTAGGGTGCTCCACTGTCGCCTTTCCTGGGCCGAGGCGCAGAGCCCAGGAAAAGCAGCAAAAGCTGCCCCCCCCCCTTCCCTGGTTTTATGGTTCACGGTCACCACAACATGAGGAACTGTATTAAAGGGTCGCGGCATTAGGAAGGTTGAGAACCACTGCTCTAACCACTGCACCTTGCTAGCCTGGTAAAGCAGAGCTGTCCTGGAGAGATTCCTCTTGGTTTTATTAGTTTTAAGCTCTCTGGGACTGCTGCTCTGGATTTTAAATGAATTTATGTCACACTGTCTTGTATTATTGTTGGGAACTACTTTAAGCTGCGAAGGAAAGGTGCTATACAGATATCTCAAGTATATAAAACAAAGTAAAACACATGGGGGAAAACCCACATACTTTTGCCTTTGTAGACAGCATAGACATGCCTCTTCTTCTTAGGCCAGTTTTTTTTCTTTTTAAATTAAGCCGTGGAATTGCCCACTGCAGAGACAGCATACTAAGATTCAGCAGCATGTGAAAGAAACCCCAAATAACACCTGCCAAGACAGCCCCATTCAGTTCCCACTGAGGGGGAGATTTACGAAAGGCCATTTGGCCGCTCTCTTTAGGACAGCCCCTGACTTCACTGGCCTTATCCAGACGGAAAGATTAAACGATATGAACGCTTTCTACTTCACTTTCATACAGACAAGATTCCTTCATATCTGTTTCCAAATATGCTGGGCCAGGGATCACGTTACAAACCCATTTTAAAAATTCCTCCATTTGGAGGACTGCTCTGAATTTAAAAGCTGCTGACCACGAGCAGGCCATTAAAAACCATTCTTTGGAGACGGCGGTGAAACCTACCAACTTTGCTGCAATCTTAGACCAACCGACTCTTCCAAATTTACCCCCGCCTCTGATGGAACTGGATTCGAACCCCTCTGATTCCTTCTCCACTTCTGACAAATTGCTGCCACTGTTTGGCGACAGCAGGAATGGCCTGAAAAATCTGGACCCTGCCTGGCCAGAGGAAGAAATGGAAGAGCGCCTGACAAGTTCGGGCCTCGCTTGCCCAATACTTCCTTTGCTTACACTCAGGTTCTGTTGCATTTGGAGTTTATTGTTCCACATTTCCTTACTCTATTGGTTGTGTTATGGATTCACATGTATTCTCATACAATTCTTTTGTTGCATACTCTTTGTCAGTGCTGTTTATCAGCTTTTCTGGGAACTGGGGGGGGGGGGGGGGGAAGTTGCTTGGTTAGTGCCAGCTTGCCACAGTTCTCTCTTTTTTTTGAAAAGATTTTTTATTGAAGTCACAATTTTCATTAAACAATACATTCATCTTATTTTTTACTGACCTCTTTTTATTTTCCTCCTCCTCCCCCCTTTTAGGCTTCCAGCAGACCCCACACCTGTACTTAAACTTAGATTAACAGGTAAAGTACTAATTAAAAAAAGATTTAAGTATTTAGCTCTTTTTCTGTAACATATGTACCTCTAATATTTTTATGTATTATTCCATTCCTAAAAATGTTAGATAAATATACAGTTACTACAGATTTTTCAGTAGTTAGAAAATGTAAATATGTTTCCTTTTAATTCTGTATACTTTTCTGTATATTCTTGCAGGTCCTTCCATTCTTCTAAAAATGTCATAGAATCTTGATTGTTCAGTTTCTTAGTCCATTTGTCCATTTGAGCCAAAAATTCTAATTTTCTGAGCCATTCCCAAAGCTCTGGAATTCTTTCATTCTTCCAGTTTTGTGCATGAACCATTCTTGCGGTTGTCACCATATACCATATCATTGTTCGTTTACTGACATATATATCTTCTAACTTAAGACCCAACAAAAACAATTCTGGTATTTTTTAAAAAGTACATTTCAAAATTTTTTGCATTTCATCATGTATCATTGACCAATAGTTCTTCGCAGCTTGTAACAGTTCTCATGCAGGGGCCTCGTGAGTGTGTGGAAAGCACCTTGGAAAGAATGTGATCTCATCTGTCTCTGTGACCTTGTACTCTGGGGAGCTTTAAGATAATGTTAACAGCTTGCAGGTGCTAGGGGTGGTCGCAAGGGCAGGGGCAGATGTGTGGCAGGCTGAATGGGAGCAATGATTGGTCACTTGGCATATGTGGGATTTCCTACTTTCAGTATATTGCCGGAACTGGCATCTGGGACCCAGTTCCGACACAGAAGATGTCCATGCTTGGAATCTCTCTACTTCTCAACAAACAAATCTTGCTGCCGCAAGAGTGTTTGTGAGAGTAATTGCATCCAGGACACACCTCTTATCAACTTTTTAGATGCTGCCAACTTGTGATCAAGACACATTGATAGACGGTTTAGATCTCTCAACATCCCCCTTGAAGGGTCTGAAAAGGTCTGCTGACACCAGGGAGAAGGAAGTTTATTTGGATGACAGCTCTAATTCCACCAAATCGTTGAAGATTCCAGAAACATCTCAACTTTTCAATCCGGTCTCTTCCTCACCAACTCCAATGAATGCATTTAATGATGCCAAGGCTATAAACCTTTGCAAGACTGCAGACAGAGAATTATGGAAACAGGAAATGAAACAACAGTTCTGCAAGGCACTAGGACTCCACTGATAGAATAAACTCTCTTGAATTGATTGGGCCAAACTCAATTTAAACTAAAGAAAATGTTTGTCTTTTGACCTGTGGTGAGGCTGCAGCTTTTTACCCATGAGTTGTCATGGAGACTTGCAGCTTTAGTATGGCTGCAGTTCCCATAGTGAACTAGTGAAAAAAGCAACATCTAACCGGCCAAGTTAACCCCCCCCCCCCGCCGCCAGGTTTATTGTTAATCCCCCCATTTTTCTTCTTAAAATGTTGTCAAGTGGGTAAGTTGCCTCCCCTAGTTAGTGATTCCCTCCCTCCTCTGCGTTGGGGCTGGATGGATTTGCCGTCACGCTTTAGGATGGTTAGGTCCCTGAGTTCATCCAATACTCTGGGTTCCTTGAGCTTATTCCAGGGGTAGAGTAAGGCCGTGGTCACATGGCCCTTTAAATCTGGGAGCCCTCCCAGATTTAAAGGGGCCGTGTTTTTAAATTTCTGGTTGGGATGTATACACATCCCAACCCCTGCGGTGGCCAGCAGCGACTGGCGGAGGAGGCGGCGGCGGCAGTGGAGGAGGATGAGGCGGCAGAGGCAGGAGTGGCGGGTGGCGGCGGCAGAGGTGTGTGGCAGCGGCGGAGGAGGCTGTGGCGGCTGGCAGCACCTGGCGGCGGCCGGGGGAGGCATCCTTCCCCAAGCCCTGCCAGCCAACTGGTAAGTTTGGGGTTTTTTTTTCATCTTTTGCACTTGGGCGCTTGAGTGCCCAAGCGCCCAAGCTGGGACTACACAGCCATTTAATGTGACAGGAACTGCTGCTTCCTTCTGCATTTAAAGGGACTGTCTACAAGGGCTGGGACAAATCCCACACCGAAGCAGGCTCAATGCCGGGTTCCTCCCGCATTTTCTGACCCCGGGAAAATCAACACTTTTCCTAGTGGTTGCGCAAGGAACCCACCATTGAGCCTATCTGGACAGCCTGCTCTCACAATCATTGCGAGAGAGGGCTGTCCAGATGCCCCCCCCCCCGTTTTATTTCCCCTTTTTGCACTTGGGCGCTTGGGCACTCAAAAGGGGGGGGGAAACCCCAAACTTACCAGGTGGCCGGCGGGACTCGGGGAAGGGTGCCTCCCCCGGCCGCTGCCATCGCCTCCTCCACTGCTGCACGCCTCTGCTGCACACTGCTCCTGCCTCCTCCACCACTGCCTGCCGCTGCTGCCTCCTCCGCTGCCGCCCGCCTCTGCTGCCCGCCGCTCCTGCCTCCTGCCTCCTCCTCCACCTCCTCCTCTGCTGCCGCCATGGTCTCAATGGCGGGTTCCTTGCGCGACCACTGGGAAAAGTGTTGATTTTCCCGGGGTCAGAAAATGTGGGCGGAACCGACCATTGAGCCTGCTTCGGCACGGGATTTGTCCCGGACGGTCCCTTTAAATGTGGGAGGAAACAGCAGTTCCTCCCGCATTAAAGGGCCATGTGGCCGCAGCTCAAAAGGTAGGTTTCCCCCCCTTTCCATCTGTGCTGTTTTGCTGTGCTGTTCACTCATTTCTACTATATGTTTTTACTCTACTGATTTGTTTTGGGAGTTTGAAAAACGGTTTGTAAGGAATTTTTCCCTGCTGTGTTTTGGAGTGAGACTTTCTTTTTGTGTATCTATTTGTTTTAACTTACTGTTTTAATGGGAGCCGACTCAAGAGCATTGTGCTAGGAATGTAGGTATACAATGTTTTAAATAAATAGGGTTTTTAAAAAAAAAAATCACCAAGCCTATAGACTCATGGGATTTTGACGGCAACAAAGATTAACGCCTACATCCTAAAATGTGCTTGTCATCAGTTTAGATCGCTGCATTTGGATATTTACACATTATTTATCCAATTTAATCTATTGGAAATTTCCCCTTTTTATGGCAGATGAGATATTTTGCAAAGAATGGTATAAACTTTCCCCTTAACTCGTTTTCTAAGCTGGTATACCTGATGGTGTGTATGACTAGTTCAAAATGTATATGTGATTGGCTTTATTTCTGTAAGATGACTTTTACTCGAGCTCTCTATGTTGTCTCCTCTGCTAATTAAATTTTGACGACGACGACCACAGCAACAGTTTAAAAAGACATCCCCGTTTAGGAGGCAAGAGTTGTGTCTACAGGAGCAGAAAGCTTTTTAACTGCCTGATCTCCCCTAGCTACAATCTTCTACCATGTCAGACAAATACTTTCTCTAGGGCCTAGGCCAGTGGTGGCAAACCTATGGCACGCGTGCCAGAGGCGGCACTCAGAGCCCTCTCTGTGGGCACGCACGCAGTTTGGGCACTCAGTCTCTAAAAGGAAAAAGACGACACAGACTCGAGGCTGGGCTGCTCTCAAACTTACAAAGTATGAGCCAAGGTTAGACAAATTATCAGCAGGCATACAACAGCAAAAATCACATTAATTGTTCAAAAGCAGGCCAAATGCAAACTTTTACCTTTCAATAAAAAGTTGTTTGTATAATTGAAAGCTCTGTTGTTGTGTTTCTCTTTTAAGACAAAAGATGTGAATGTATGAGTTCTAAACTAAAACCTCAGAATTCTAAACTAAAACCTCAGTATTCAGGTCAAATTGTCGTGCTGGCACTTTGCGATAAATAAGTGGGTTTTGCGTTGCAGTTTTGGGCACTTGGTCTCTAAAAGGTTCGCCATCACAGCCTAGGCCAACACTGCCAACAGGTCTTCAGCCCAGTTCTTCAAGATCTTTCAGACAAAAGAAGAAAAAAAAGGTCCCTTGTGGAATTTCCACTCTTTTGGGCAGGCCTTGAACAAGAAGTATTCTGAGCATGTTGATCTACACTGTTTTTTAAAAAGCACACCAACAAAACAGGAAATACACACCCACATTCATACCCTAAGCACAAGCTCAGAGCAGTGACTCATGCAGAGATGCGCCCGGTGTCTTCCTCTGGGGGAAGGTAGTCTCCGCACCAGGTGTGCCAGAACTATATCCAGTACAGAGGCAATGCTGAATGACCTGACATCATAGGAGGCTGCCTGGAAGGAGGTATGGCCACAGCCTCTCAGGAGCCTCTAATTATCATGCGACTTTAGACAAACTAGTGTTTTCCTCAAGTAATGATGAGATGGACCAATACACAATTTAGGAGTGACGGCAATATAATGATTCTGTTCCCCCACTGTTTGCAGGAGTAACCTCCCATAATGGCTATCCCTCTTCCCCTCCACACAAGTTCAAATAACGTTAAGCTAAGTCCTACAGCTACTGCTGTGTCCGTAAAGGAATGAAAGAGGTTTTTTATTTTGTTGCTCAGGGGAAAGCTGAATAATCCGCTGAAAGAAAGACCCACAAGGCAAATTTTCCAGCTTCAAGGTGGCCTTTTAAAGTCAGCTCCTGATGGAGATTTCTGCACAATTTAACTGGAGATCCTCAAGGGCCTCAGATGGGTCAGTAATCAAGACTTCAGAGCACAGTTGGCTTAGGACCAGAGCAATATATGGGGCACCAGGGGTCATTTCGTAGAAAAAGAGGTGCAGGAGCTCATTAGCGTAACTCATTTGCATGTGCCACACCCCCTAACATACCGGAAGTGTGTCAGAAGGCAACACCCACCCCTCAGGCTCCGCTCCACAGGTGAGTGAAACTGACCTGCTCTTCCTCCATTCCCTTCCCCATCCAATACTTTGTGCAATAAAAATAAGCGGAAAGAACACACCCTCATTCTCTTCCTGCTCCCTTGAAACCATCAGGTTTCAAGTAGACTTGAGATACCCAGGACGTGTGCACCACCCATCCCTTCCCCTTCCCCTCCCCACAACAAGACACCCTGTGAGATAGGCGGGGCTGAGAGAGGTCTTTTGAGAACTGCTCATGAGAGAACAGCTCTGAGAGAACTTGTGACTGGCCCAAGGTCACACCAGCAGCTGCACGTGGAGGAGTGGGGGATCAAACCTGGTTCTCCCAGATTAGAGTCCAACTCCTGACCACTACACCAAACTGATGGGGTGGAAGCTGCTGAAGGGTTGGTGAAATTTCTCCAGTACTTATGTGCCATGTGCCCAGATAAAATATGGTATACTTCGAAAATTTATATGCCACCTTGAGCAGGTCTCTGGAAAAGCAGCACACAGTCATAAGAGGAACAATGATAAAATTATCAATATTAAAACAAAACATTAAAAACAATAAAGACCCTAGCAGGGCTTTCCCTGGGGTGCTGTGCCTCTGCACTGCTCGGGGAAGCGGAGGAGGGGGTGGGGCTTGGTCATGTGCCCACCCCCTGGGCTCCTCACTCCCGGAGCTGCGCTCCTGTGCGCTCCTGCTCCAACGGACCCCTGTGGGGCACAGATAGTGGGCACAGCCCCTTCAAGCCTGTGAGTTGTTAGATCGTTTACGGGACCAGAACATGGCACCTGGCAAAGTGGTCAGGTGACTACTACATCACACCTCCAGCTTGCAGTTCCCTCAGCCCATGTTTATTGTGTTGTTCTGTGGCTCAAACAGCAGCAGTAGCAGGGGCTGAAGTGTACGCTGAAGCCATCAGTCACGTGTGCTGCACTAATAATGATCTCTATCGACATAGGACTTCCCGAGCATTGAAGGCACTGCACATCCTCATTACGCAGCACTCATTACAGCAGTCTAGCGAGACAGGTCATCACTATATCCTATTGGCCAGGGGCCGTGGCCGACAGACAGCAGCCCGCCTAAAGCCGCTCAGCAAACGCGCAGGTGTGGTGAAACCTGAACCAAACCCTTCATGGATTCAGTGACACCGCATCCCCAGTGTGCCCTTTTGGTGCGCAAATGCTCTGATCCCCTTCTCATGACCACTGGGCGCCCAGATGCGCTTTGGGATCCATGTGTGCTCTCGGTCCCTTGTTCGCTGTCTCCCTCCATATAGGGAACTGGGCTTTTTGCAGGCTGTTGCAATCCACTTCTTACCACCTCTGGTCCCTCGTGTACCCTACTCTTCTTCTAACGTTGGAACCGGGAGGATCCAGGACTTTCTCACGGAAGGGGTGGCGCCGGCCTGGGAACTGGCTGTGGGGTGAGGCAGGGGCCCTCTCACCATACCAGCGAGGTCTACGCGCCTGTGGACCAGAAGGGGGTGGACGACCTCCGCTCCGTGGCAACTGCCCTGCTCCTGTCACTGTTAGACACTGCAAGTGATGCACTGTATTCTTGGCGCTTCAGGGGGCAACCGTGGGAGGGCTTCTAGTGTCCTGAGGGCACCTGGTCTTAATGGCCACTGTGTGACACGAGAGTGTAGGACTGGATGGGCCATTGGCCTGATCCAACATTGGCTTCTCTTCTGTTAGGCGCTGATTCCGCCTGCGGGCGGGTTCGAGGCGGCGGCGGCGCCCAGGGAGAGCCGACGGCTGAAGCGAGGGGGGCGGCACCGCTAACCTGGGACGAGGAGCCCCCTGGGCTTCTCCAACTCGGCAGGGAGGACGCCGGGTTCCGCGCTCCGCGAAGGCGGTTGGGTTGGCAGTGGAAGAGCGCGCGCCACGCTGCCCCCTGGGCCCGAGCCGAAGACAAGGCAGTTGCCCGGCGGCGCCGCCACCTTCTTCGGCAGCACCTGCCCCCGTCCCCGCCCAGCCTGGGCAAGCGGAGCCCGCCCGGCCGGCCAGCCAGCCCGCCCGGCTCCAGCAGGCGCCGCGGCTGCCTCCGCACGAGCAGCAGCAGCAGCAGCAACGCCCGGCCGGCCGCGCCTCCTCCGAGCCCGCCGCCTCGCCTCTGCTCCCCCAAACGGAACGGTGGGGCGGGGCTTGGCGGGCAGCGCGCCTCCCCCCCCCCACCTCCCCGAGCGCGCCCAGCTCCTCGCCCGGCCCCGCCTGCGTGCTTCCCCCGCGGAGAGGACGGACGCGCCCTGCCCGCCCCTCTCCTCTCCTCTCCTCTCCTTCGCTCCGCCCGGCCGGCAGGCGGAGAAGAGGCTGGGCGCGCGGGCTCCGGGCGCCGAGGAGCAGGCGGGACGCAGGCAGGCTCCCCGCCGGCCCCGATGGGCGAACTCCGGGCAGGGGAGACGCAGGGGCCCGCCGCGCAGCCCCCCTCCGGCCCGGCCCCCCACGCCCTCCGCCGGCTGGCCCGCCGGCTCCTGCAAACTTTGCGCGGGGCGAGGCGGCGGCGGCAGCAGCGGCGGGGAGGCGGCGGCGGCGAGCCCGAGGACGACGAGGGCGGTTTCAGGCGGCGGCGGCGGCGGCCGGGGCCCGAGAGCGGGCAAGCAAGCGGGGAGGGGGGCGGCGGCGGCGACCGGCTCTCGTGCCCGCTGGCGGCGGCCGGCGCCGGGCCCCCTGGGCCGCTCCCGCCGGGCGCGCAGGGGCTGAAGAACCACGGCAACACGTGCTTCCTGAACGCCGTCGTGCAGTGCCTGAGCCACACCGAGCTGCTGGCCGCCTTCCTCCTCCGCGCCGGGCCCGACCCGCAGGGACCCGGCGAGGTCACCCGGCACTTGGCGGCACTCGTGCGGGCGCTCTGGACCGCGGCGTACACGCCCCACCTCTCCGCCGACTTCAAGGTAGGGGCGGGCGGGGTCGAGGGAGGCCCGGGCTGGGCAGGCTCCCTCCCGGGGGCGCCGTCGGGGCGTGGGCTCCGGTCCAGAAGGCGCAGCTCCGAGACCTTCCGTGGCCCCGCCGGGCAGGAGGCTGCAGGTGTCGCCCGCGGCGGCCCGAAGCTCCGGCTCTGCCGGCGAGCAGGGAGTCGTCGTCGTCCCCTCAGCCAGACTCCGGGCGGCCAGGACCCCCGTCGCCGCGCTTCGTGCCGATCCTGGGCGCAGGCCCTCGGCGGGGGCCCTCTTGCCGTCGAGCGAGTCCCGGGCCGGGCGGGCGGCCCCAGCCAGCCCCTTCGCGCCAGCTGCCGGCCTCTCTCCGCGGCCGCGTCGCCTGCCTGTGCGGCAGCCCGCCCGGAGGAAGGAGTGGCGGCGCCAGGGGGCCGGCTGCTTGCCGCTGGGGAAGGCGGGGGGCGCCGCGAACAGCCGGGCGCAAGTGGGGAAGTTCCACCGCCAGGGCGTCAACAGCTTCCCAGAGTTTGGGGGGGAGCCCTGTTCGATAGGAGAGCTGAGCAGGCTCGGGGGTTCAGTGGGACAGCTGGCTGGTGTCACTGCAACTGGGGGGGGGGGGGGGGAACCGCACATGATGCCTCAAGGAAGCTGGGTTTTGTTTTTCGTGCTGGGGAAATGACCGAGAAGTATCTGTGCCAAGGCGGAGATTGAGGGCGCCCTGCCAGCCGCTTCAGCCAAGCCACCTCCTCTCTTGCACATGCCGTGCAGGGGGATAGCCACACTGGAGAGGTGAACTGGCTTGTCTAGCAGCGTGGCTCGTTGAAATTTCTGGAGCTTGCAGCCCTGAAGCAAAGGATGTGTGCGTCCTGGAAGACTTGAATATCAATGTCTGAAGGATCAGCTTCTCCTCTAAGAAGGGCGGGGGAGCAGCCCTGACTGTAGCACCGAATTTTCTCTCTTTTGGGATTGACTGAGGAATGCATTTACTACAAAAGTAGACCTGGGAAAACTAAGAGGCCTTATAGACCGAGGGCTTCCAATTTCTTCTTGCTGTTGAAGCTGGGGGCGATTATCTGGGCCCTTTTGTTGACAGATAGGCTTTCCCACCTCTGATCTTAACATGCTTTCTTTCGGAGTCTGTTTGAAGGAAGTGCCTGAGACAGGGCTTTGGCAAATCTCATGTTACTAATTCAGTTCTTTAACTGTTCTGCTGGTGTCGAGCTTGGAGGAGGGGGAAGAGGATGGGAAGGCTGTCTCTGTAGATGCCACATCTGCTGCCGACAGTTAAATTGTTTCAGATTTACCTGGATATATTTTTATTTTTACCCCGTGAGAAGCCTGTAGGGGTCAGCAGGGACCCCAGGTGGGAAGAGGATTATTAATTGGAGTCTGGAATCTTGCAACGTTCCGTTTTGTGGCTGTTTCTAGAATAATAGGATTTCAGGGTCTGCAAAGGAGAAATCCTCAGTGCAGAATATGAAACCAATTAGAATATTCAGTAAGTGTGGAGCTGTGACCAAGGAGGTAGATTGGTGTATCCCATTGATGTCATGTTTTATAAGTAGCCCTTCTGTTTCAAAGTACATGGTTCAGCCTTTCATAAGCTAATATAAAATTCCTGGTTAGTACAAAATCAGGCACCTCTTCAGCTGCTGGAAGTTTCTGACAAGGACTATGGATATGGTAGACAATCTGAAAGGCAGTGTTTGTATAGATAGATGCTGGTGAAAAGAAGTGGGAGTCCAGGCAGGTAGACACATTCTTATTTGATAGCGGCAACATCAAGTGATGACTTACAGGCATAAATGGCTATCACAGGTCTAACCAGCTGATATATTATCCAGGCACATGGATACCTGATCCTTTTAACTGGAATTGAACCTTTTCAAACAGTCCTGTATTCCTTTGCCAGTCATTGAATGTTGAGTGATTCAATAACGTTAGTGGACAGAGTCTGCCAGTTGATTTATTTTTTGCTCACATCATAAGAAGGAGAAACGTGTATAGTTTTGGATGGAGTTTTTCAGGATTCTTCATAAGCCACCAACACCTGCATATGACCATTATATTCTTTGCAGAATACCGTAAGAGTGAATTTGAACGCCTCTATAGTCTTTGATTAGATTGTTTTAAACTCCACTCTGACCTTTAAAGGCTGTAAAAGGAAGACTGGTTGTGTGTGTGTGTGTGTGAGAAAAGCTATGAGTTCCCTGTAGTGATGATCTGCTTCATGAGTAGGATGCTGTCGTTTTCTGGAGGGCCTGTCCTGCCTCCTTTTATTTGGCACTTTGCTAGTCCCTGGTGAGGCAGCTGTAACAAAGGCAACAAACTGCTTCTCGCCATCAGTACAGAACCATAAGGTAAAGTTGTCAGTTGAGCTGCATTATGGAGGTTCTTTTGGAAAGTGATGACCTTCCAGGACAGCTTGTGTTGACGAATCTGCAGCATTTGGCATCGTTCAGATCTCACCTTTGCCACAAGCTTTCCAGGAGGGCTTAGGCATCCTGTTGTTTTCCAGTGTCCATCTCCCACCTGCAGGACTGAGGTAACCACACTGACCTGCTTTGCACAGTTGTTATTAAAATCCCAAGGGCTGCTAAGAACTACAGGGAGCCAGTTTTTCTGGGAAGGATAAAAGGCAAAGCTCTTCTGTGGGTAAGAAGAGGTGACATCACTGATTGACATACGTCATTGTCCGGGGGGATGTTTTTGTGACATAGGCTGGAATCCTGTGTATAATTGCTTGTCATTCCCATGGGACTTAACTTTCAAATAAATGTGAAGAAAGCCATGCAGCAAGTGCTGCTGTGATGCTCATTAACAAATGTTACTTGCATGTATGAGCCAACCCATCATCCTGCTTGCTCTCAGCTTGGGTACTCACCAGTGTCTCATATTACCCACTGAAGTGTGGGTATGGCCTTTTGTATGGGATATGGGAAGGGAGGGGCTGTGGCTCAGTGGTGGAGCATTGGCTCGGCCGGCAGAAGGTCCCAGGTTCAATCCCCGGCATCTCCAGTTAAAAGGATCAGGTGATGTGAAAGACCTCTGCTGCATGAGACCCTGGAGAGCCACTGCCAGTCTGAGTAGACAGTACTGACTTAGGTGGACCATTGGTCTGACTCGGTATAAGGCAGCTTTGTGTGTTCATATGGAAACCGCTGAAGAAGGATTTTGAAAACTGCTTTATTTAAAACTAGGAATAAAGCCCATTCTGGAAATAAATACAACAGGCTCTAGAAAGAGGCTCTGGGAGAGTGCCAAGGCCTTGGGCACTCAGCGTCAATTTGCTGTGGCGACCTCAGCAGGGTGTAATGACACAGAGTCCACCATTTTCTCCAGGGGAACTGATCTCGGCTACCTGAAGAGCAGTTGTAATTCTGAGTGATCTCCAGCCCGCACCTGGAGATTTGCAACAATGGTTCCCTAAGAGGGAATAGCTGGTTTGGCGGGCAAAGTCCATGGCGTTCTACCTGTCTGAGCCCCACCTCTCCTCAAACCTCACCTTCTCCAGGTACCATCCCTCAAATCTCCAGGAATTCCCCACCTGAAGTTGGCAACCCTATCTCCTTTCCAGCCAAGCATCAGCCTACCTTTATTTCCCCCTGACTGTTTAGCTTTCCATTTCTCTCCCCCCCACCTGCAGCCTCTACCATGCTCTGAAGCCCTGACTGCCACGTCACATTGGCTGTAATGGGGGAGGGGGGTGACATCTCAGCAGGTTATAAGGACACAATGAGTTTTCTCCCGAAGGCCAAAATAGGCCCTCACTGAGAGAAACCAAGCTTTGTTGCCTACCAACAGCCACTGAGGGAAAGGTTAGAAAAGTTGTCTTCTGAGGTGAGTTTTGGCACCTGCTGGTTCTGTGGGCGGGACTCAGACAACATAGCCAGTGGACAGGGACCCCTTTCTGGGTGGCAGTTCTTGCAGCCAACTGATTTTGGCAAGCATAGAACTTTGCCACTCAAAATGAGGATTGTATATGAGTCACACAATTATGGAGCACGCACACACACACTAAATCAGTAAAGGCATAACTGAAGGAGTAAGCAGCACTATGAACCAACAGGGCATAAATCAATGGGTTAAACGCAATCCTCTTTCCCTACACACAGTACTCTGTCTTCCTCTGGAGGTTGTGGGCTCAGGATAGGATCTCTCCTTGGACTGGCCTCTGGCTCTGCTTCAGCCTCTCTCTCTTGCCCAAGAGAGCAGGGAAACTTCCATTCGTTCCCCAAACCAGCCAACTGTGGAGTGGCTGAATCTCTGCTGCCTCCCAGGGTCCCCCCCCCTTAATATCTCTGGCTTGTAGCCCAGGTCAGCACAGGCAACAAGAGCCTTTCCTAACCTCCTGTGGGACGAATGGATGGGCTGGACTCTATATCGATGGTGACCCACCCCTTGGGATGGTCCCTCTTTTCCTGCACTTTTTGGCCTTATGGCAGCTGGGAACTGTAGTCCAGCAGATGAGGAAGCCCCATTCAACCCAGTGAGTGATACCCCTGCAGGCCCCTCTCAGGAACTACAGCTCAGTGGAACCTTATGGGGGAACATTTTAAACAAACAAGCACAGAGAGCAGCCATCTTTCAAACACAGGTAACTGCCATTTCATTACACCAACCAGTAGCCACTGAGGGAACAGTTAGTCCCACACAGGAGGCAAGCAAGAGAAGTGTCTTTGTCAAGAGAGAAAGCCGTCTGCCAGAAATTCTGATAGGGCACAGTGGCTGAAGGAGTGGGCGCGGAAGAGGAGCAGACCCAGCACCCAGCTAATGGCACACCAGTACTCAGAGCCAGTGGATAGGGACAGCTTCTGAGTGACACATCAGGGAGCCAACTGATTTTGGAGCATGTGGAATGTTCTGGAGAGTCCATGGTGAAAATAAAATTATATATAACTGGAGGATTGCACCAAATATCACAGCATTTGGAATCTAAAAGCTGGCATTTTTAACTGAGCAATGGAATTGGCAAGAATTTATAAAATCCCATTTTCCAATTATAAAATATGTAATTGCTTTGAAGCCTCCCTTTGTTTTTGATCAACACTAATAGCAAATTATAGTGAGATGCAAGATATAGATGACTAGGAGTAAAGTCCATTGTGGGAAGAAATACAATGGGCTCTAGAAGGAAGCTCCAGGTGAGTGTCCCAGCTGTGGCTGGTGGAGCGGCAGAGGGAAGGGGAAAATAGAGGGAGGCAAGCCGTGTTTATTTCCTTCTGCTTAGCTATAAGGCAGGGCTGTCTCAAGTCCTTTTGCTGCTCCAAGTGGGTAGTGTGGGAGGACAGCCTCATGGTAACAGGTACGGTTCTCTCCACCCCTGACTTATGTTGATTTGGGGCTATGCAGTGGCAGCTAAGGTAGAAAAGCACCTCCTATGCCATGTCTTCTGGGTTCCAAGGGTCTGGAAAGCATTTCCATAGCCAAGTACAGGGTTGCCAACTCTGGGTTGGGAAATACCTGTAGATCTGGAGCCTGGGGAGGGCTGGGTTTGGGGTGCAGAGGGACTTCAGCAGAGTATAGTGCCATAGAGTCCACTGCCCAAAGCAGCCATTGTCTCCAGGAGAACTGATCTTGGTCATCTGGAGATCAGTTGTAATAGCTGGGAAATCTTCTGTAGGGGAAATGATGTCCTGTGGCTGGGGAACACGGTGATTTCTGGGAGATCTCCAGGCCCCATAGGGAGACTGGCAACTCCAGTCAGGGCCATAGCTAACATGGGGCCCACAGGGCCCAGACCCTTAGCATTTCTTCTGGGCCTCTCCCTCCCAGGATAGCACCAAAGTACTTCAACTTGCTGCCTGTGCCGTGCTGCCTCTGACCTGGCTGCTAGACAACTGAGCACCTTGGCTGCTTCCCCACCGGCCTCGCTCCACTCCCAGCCAGCGACATCCAGAACAGCCATGGCAGCGGAGGTGGCGGCAGTCCCAGCAGCAGGAGGTGCCTGGCTTGCTCGGTGGTGTGGTGGGTGGGTGGGCGGGCTTGCTGGGCTAGCCCGAGTGAGTGGGCTGGGGAGAGTGTCTTGCTGCCTCTTCCCACTCCCACCATCAGATCTCTTTCTCCCCTCTTCCCTTCCAATCCCCCTCCTGGATGCTGCTGCTGCCCACTGCCTGCTCCTCCCTGCCTAGCTTCACAACTTGAGCAGGTATGCAGTGCCCTGGGGGAGAGAGGAAGCTGCGGCTGCTGGGCATTACCCACCTCACTTGCCCTGGAGTCTGGTGGGGGTGCAGGGCTGCCTTAGAAGAAGGCTGGTTTCTAAGGAGTTTCACTAATTAACTTTGATTTAATTAGCTGGTGCCCCCCCCCCCCCAAATATCCCTAGCTACGGGGCTGACTCCAGGGATATGTAGTTTACCTCAGGACTCATTCAATGAACAGCAACAGCAAACTGTTTAGAATGTTAGAGGAAAAGGCCAATCAGGCTGTGTATGCAAATGACCTCTGTGTTCCGACTGGCTATGTGGGGGAGGCGAGACTCAGGTAACACAGCCAATGGATAGGGACAGCTTGAGTGACAGGTGAGGGAGCCAAAGGCTGTGGGAATGTGTGGAACCTTGAGGAAAGAGTTACCCCAACACTCAATTATATAATGAGGAGAGATAATTTCCCAAGAGGACCCAGAGCTCCACAATGCAAGGAAGTCTACATGAGCAGGCACTTCCTTATTCTGTTTAATTCTTTGAACTATTCAGTACCTGCAGTACTTAAAATGAACAATGATACAATACTCACTTCTTCCATATATAACAAAATGATGAGTCAGGTTCTAGCATTATAATTGCTACATGCAGTCGACATACAACATATTTTTCAGCTATAAAAAGGGTATAGTACCAAATGGTATCCATAACATATCATTTGCATTGCAACAGAATCCTTTTATAAAATATTTTTAAAGAATGTATTGCAATATTTATTTACTTCAAAACAAATCCTGTAAACAACTACTTAGCTCTGGTGACTTTAAAAATGGTGTTTTGTCATTTTAAACTAAAAAAAAAAATTCAGACATACAAGTCAGACTTCTTACATGACACAGGCCATACAATCCTGATTTAGCTCTTCTGAGTAAAGAAGAATACACAACAACCCCCTCAACTACTGTTTTGATATGTAAATTTTCCTCATTTTTTTTTTAAAAATAGTTATTTTTATTAAAAACAAAAACAGAAATCAACCTGAAACATATCAGTCAGAGAAATTACAAGGACCATGAAAAGTAGAAGTACAATTGAGACTATACACTGAAACAACCTTAACATTATCAACAGAAGGAACAGAAATGTTAAATATTGGATGCGGTAAGAATCACCTAAAGCGAGGTACCCAGATATAAACGCATCTCGTTCTCCAGGGGGTGATGGAACACATACCAGCTTCTCTGGAAAAAACTGTCAAAAGAAAGAACCAAAGCCTGTAATCTTTTTTTCCATGCTAGGATGCCTCTGACTTCTAAATAATCAAAGACAAGATTCCAGGAGTCTTCATAGCCACTTCGTTGTGCACTATGTTGCAAACTACAGAAAAAGGGATTATGTACAATTTTCTCCAAAACACAGATCTTCCAAAGTTTCTCATGCCATCTATCTAAGGACAATCCAACTGGGTTTGACCAGGAAGCAGCGATTGTCAAACGGACCGCTGCTAATAGTTTGGAAACAAGCTTCCTTGGAGCTTAATTCTAGTAATTTGGAAGATTGCCTTTGAGGCAGTCAACCAAAAAAGATGGAAATTGGGGCATTTCCACCACAAGTGAATTGGAGAACCTTTTTTCCACAGAGCTTCCAGCAATTAGGGCTGGAGTCCTGATTTATTTTATGTAATCGATTAGAACAGAGATACCAGTTTGCAATTAATGGAGCTTATCATTAAACATCAAAAGCACTTTACACCTCCAAGGAGCAACAAAGCTTCTAAAACCTGTGAGGAATAGTGTCCAGTTCTCAACTAATGCAAAAAAAAGAAGAAGAAAGACTACATGAACTATCCTTTCTGATGAGGTAATTAAACACCTGAGACTACCTGGGGTCTGCGTTAGTAGTAGTTCAATTTAAAGAGTTTGAGGATTGCCACACCAATGTGGACACATTGTGGAGTTCTAACCTATGGGGTTAACTTTGGAAGTTGGGGAGTTCTAAGCCTTGCCAAGCTCATTTCAGCACGTAGTGGATGTTCCACAGCTTTTGAAAATATCAGTCTGATTCAAGGTCTATATCTTTATCGATACCATTATTTTAAATGGACCTTTTTTCACTTTGGTGACTTTGTAAATATACACCCCAGTCTTGTAATCCATGAGCTTTCTAGCTTGTGATTGGCTTATGTTATTGTATTTTTTCCCATTGTGTATGTATGAAACGACAGAAAATTGGATATTAGAATACTTATGAATATTTCATAATATAAAAACAAAAAGAATCACTTAGACTTGAGATTAGAATATTTATTGTTTTAAAAAAGCATACAACATTTAGCTTAGCAATTAGACTGGAATTCCGGTTCAGGCTGGGCCAGTTCTCAGCCAAGCACAAGCTTTTGGGGTACATTTTTGCATGAGGCTTTCCCCCCCCCCCCCCACTGTCTTCTAAAGATGAAAGAAAATAATATTCCTGGTTCAGTTCTCTGATGTGTTTCATGGTTTCAGCTGCTGGGTGGGAGAGCCCTTTGGTGCTCACACACCCTCAGTTATTTTATTGTGATGTTGTATGGGGCTGTGTGTGCTGGGGCTGTGTTACTAGGAAACAGCACAGCAAAAGACACAGGGAGGGAGGCTGTGCAGGAGAGAGAGGGAGTCCTGTGGAGAAAAATGTCTGTGTCGGTGGCATCACAGGCAATTTCACATTCCTGTGGAACAAAAACTACCCCCTTTGAGTGCCATTTTAGTTTCTCTCACACTCCTGGATTACAAAGAGTTTGGGAATGGAGCAGCCACATTGAGTCGCACACACAAACCCCTTGTTGTGTAGTCACTTGGGAATGGATTGCCTCAGGGACTGTGTTTGATAAGTCTATCTTGAGAGCAGGCCTGGGAACACTAAGAAGATCTTGTTGTTAATTCAACTCCTTTTTGTTCTTGATGGGCAGGTGGGGAGGGCTTTTTGGCTGCGGGCAGGGCAGGGGAGCTGTGGCCCCTTAGCTAGTCTGTGCAGCGTGGGCTCAGCGGGATGGTTTCTGCAACAGCTTTTTAGTGCCCTAAAATATGGAGCTGGGTCTGAAGTGTGATTTTGGGAACCAGGATATTGGGACATTTGGTTAATATAGCAGAGTATTGCCCAGTCATAGAAGCGTAGTACTGAGTGCAATAAATAAATCTCCCAAGAAGTACATTGCAAAACAGGTAAACTTCACATTCAGGTTGCATTCAAAAAGAAGAAGAAGAAGAGATTGGATTTATATCCCGCCCTTCACTCACTTGGAGTCTCAGAGCGGCCTACAAACTCCTTTCCCTTCCCCTCCCCACAACAGGCACCCTGAGGTAGGTGGGGCTGAGAGAGCTCTTTCCCAAGCTGTCCTTGAGAGAACAGCTGGCACAGAGAGCTATGGCTTGCCCAAGGTCATCCAGCCAGGTGCAAGTGGAGGAGTGGGGAATCAAACCCGGTTCTCCCAGATTAGAGTCCACGCACTTAACCACTACACCAAACTGGCACCAAAGAAGAGGAAGAAGCCTATTTCCCTATTGCATATGGCCAGCTTGCCCGGCATGTCTTTGGGAGTATGAAGGCATTGTATCTACCGGGGGGGGGGGGGGGGAGAGTCAGAGGGCAGCTCCCAGGTTAAGCTTCCAGTCTCACCTGTACACACTCAGAGTGATATAGTGCCCTCCAATGTCCCGGCATTTCAAGTCGCTCACTCCAGTGCAGAACTCTGGCTGTGCAGCAGGATTTTAAAAACCAGGGCATTATAAGCATAAGGACACTCTCCGCACTCCTGAAGTGCTTGTTTCATTCAGTCCCTGTAACACTGGTATGCGTTTGGCCTTGCAACAAGAGGGAATAGCTGGAACTTCCGGCAAGACTTGCGAGCATGGCGGACGTGCTCCTCCGCATCTGCGGGGAGCGCGATCCGTACCTGGCGGGAAGAAGGGGCTCCGGACTGGTGCCGAGCCCCCAGAGACCCCAGTGAGGGGGCTCTGCCTGGGGTGGCCCGAAGGGGATCTCTCCCTACGGTGGCGACCGAGGGATAGAGATCCCTTTTCATCACCCCCATAGGTTCCCCCGCCGTGGGAGCCGTATGGCTGAAAGCGCAAATCCGAGAAGCAGCAGAGAGTGCGAAGCAATGAGGCTGGAACTGACAGTTACGCATGGAGAAAACGTGAGTCTGAAGTAAGAAAAGCAGAACACAGCGGGAAGACGGCGGGAGGAGTGAAACCCCCCCCCCATTCCGGGACTAGCGTACTTACGAGACTCTTTACGTGGCGTTACTGCAGGACTAAAAGCCCATCCGCCTTGCTAGATGGCAGCATTGCTCACTTGGAGATATAAACTTTAGAAGGACATAAGTGCTGTTTGAAAATTTGCTCCTTTCGTTCATCTTATCTATCTATAAACAAAGAGCGTAGCCTCAACAATGACGGGGAAACCGAAACCTTCCCCCAAACTAGGAAGTACAGCTCCGAGTTCAAAGGTTGATACCACGGAGATGAGTGCGGTGTTCTCGTTATTGCGACCTCTAGTGGACCAAATGACAGCTCTCAACGTTAAGATGGACAAAATGCAGCTAGAACTAAAAGAGTCGAATAAATCCATAGAGAAGCTGCAGCGAGAACTTCTGGAAGTAAAAACTTCAGTAAAAAACCAAGACGCAAGACTACAAAAGGCAGAGAAGGAAAAGGCCTTCCACCACAATCAGCTTTTGAAATTACAAATGGATAGATCGAATTTTTTCCTAAGACTTCAGAATGTGCCAGAAAACACAGGAGAAGACCTTAAAAATTTGCTAACTGAAGCACTTGAACCAGTGACAGGCATGAAAGCAGCGGATATAAAAAGCGATATGGATATGGTTTACAGAACCTATCCAGATTACACTAAAAAGAAAAGCCTGCCTGGTGAAATTATGATAAGGTTCTCCAAAAAATCTACAAGAGACGTGGTGCTTAGGACCACAAACAAAGCAGCTCTGAAGATCCTGGGAGAAGAAGTAAAAGTGATGAAGGATATCCCATTTGAAATAAGGAAAAGAAGGAAAGCCTATGGAAAATTGACATCTTGGCTCCAGTCTGAGTCTATCATCTATCGTTGGAATACTCCAGAAGGACTATGCTTCAGCATCAAAGATAAGAAGTATAAGATTGACTCTGTTCAACAAGCGAAAAAATTTCTGGAAAAAAGCAAAGAGCAGAAAACTGGGAGAGACTCAGATGGCTCACTGGCCTCGCAAGAAAGCATGTATGGATTTGATAGCTCAAAGAGTGAAGAAGAAGTGTCTGACTCGGAAAAAGGAGCTGCAGCTCCAAAAATAGTTGAGACTGTTAAGACAAGAAGAGGACGAAAGAAGAAATAGTGATTAAACTGTTTTATTAAGCATTGCACTTATGTATTATAAATTGTTTAATTAACCGTATTTCTCTAGGTGGGCGTGCCTGCCAAATAGTTTTGATATTTTTTATAGTAGCAGTAACAAGCAATTGAAATTTATCCAAGGTTCTAAATGCTTCATAATTATATTATGTAATAAGGTAGTATTAAGCAAATGATAAAGTACTCTCTGTATGAGGTATATGTAGCTGAGATTGTAGCGTTATAGTTGTAGTTATAGGGAAAAATCAATAAAAATTTATAAAAAAAAAAAAAAAGAGGGAATAGCTGGCATGTGCATGTGGCATGGTTTTCGGAATGTTGGACTAGGGAGGCCTGAATTCAAACCCCTAATCTGTCATGAAGCTTACTGGGTGACCTTGGGCCAGAGAGAGGCTGATGTGGTGGTTAAAGTGCTGGATGCGGCCTAAAGAGGTCTGGGTTCATGTGCTGATCCGCAGTTGTTTTTATTTGACTTTCTTGTTGTTCAACACAACATTGCCCTCTTATGTTCCATGCTGTCTTCATGATTCTCCCGAGTAAATTTCATCCAGTCCGAAAACCCACCTGTTGTAAGTCATGTTTGGCATTTAGAAAAGAGTTTGCAAGCAAAACAGTATATACAGCCTTTGCTCTTTGAATAAACTAACCAGGATCTCTTCACAGTCTGACCATTTTTCAATCTTTTTTCAAAGTATTTGTTTGAGAGACGTCTGTTTTGCTCCTTGTAAACTTTGCTGGATTCAGTATATACATCATCTTTTTTTAATTTTGAAAAAAACTGATGTCTTGCATTAAACAATTCTGGATAAAATCATTATCCACTGTTACGGGCCGGTTTGCGAGGTCAATGTATTCTTTGAAATCACTGAATTTGCTTCCTGTTTCCTGTTTCTGCTCTGTCTCTTCTTGTTCCATGGTACTTTCGAGTTGACCACTGTGACTGTCATCTGTATCAAAAGTGTCAACAGTGGGTTGATGATGGCTAGAAACAGAACTCCTACGGTTTGTGCACCATCACTGGCTTTACTGGGGATTGCTTGGCTTGTTTCAGCTGGTTTGTGATGGCAATGTTTGACTTGACATTGTAAAATAGTTTGATAATGTTTGACGTTTAGAAATTTCCTCAGATTGTTTCTCCTTGAGTTTGTGTTTTTGCTATCTGCTTAAATATTTTCTTGAACTTGTTGCTATTCTTCTTGGGGTCTTGATCTCTACAATGCCAGCCATAAAGTTGGTACTGTTATTAGTTCTACTGCAACTACATGTATTTATGAATAACACACTTAAACAGAAACATAAAAGAGGCAATGCCACAGATGCAATTGAACATCACGATAAACGATATAAACAAAAGCATGGGGGTTTTCATAGCAGTCCTTGCTCATCCCAGTCCAGTTGCTATGACTTCATTGCAAGGCTTTTTAGCATATTATTGGCTATAAATATCTTCAGCATCCACAAAGATGCACAGTACAAAAAATCTAAACACATACGTAATAAATATATTGTAAGTGCAGGTTAACCTCACAATACTGGAACATCAGATAAAATTTCCAGGCTGTATCTGGGAGGCTGCAGTTTTTCTCACTTGGGTCCTAATCCCACTTCACCTTTGTTTTAAAAGATCTCTAATACTAGCACAGGTTACCAACATTTACTTGCAGTAATCCAAAGCAAGGCCTTGAAGCAACAAGATCTGTGCAGGCCTTTCCCCACCCTTATGGTGCTGTTGCTTCTACCTGGACCAGGCTGAACTGCTTGGAACAACCAGCCCACTTTAGGGGAAGCTACAACACTGAGCGTGCTCCATTCTGAGGTCAGTATTAAGCCCTTCAACCCACTGGCTTACGATTCTGTCACTAAGGGTCATTTTACACCTCCCCTCTAAAGTAGTTTCACTGCTATCTTTTCCTGTGCTGATTTCACAGTGGTGTGAAATTTCACTCCAGGGGGTCTAAGTGCACTAATCAACAGCAGTTGTTTAAAGCAGAATAAAGCCGGTTGAATACTAGCTTGATCACAGGAGGGCAATTAGTAGATGTGGACATTTCAGTAGCAGCACGGTTTCACACCGCACAGAGGTGTGGGCAGGTTTTTTTGGAACTAGAATGATTCCAGCGGGAAAGTCAGATGTAAAAACAGCCTAAAATAGCCTTATTTTAATAACAAACATTTAAAAAACTCCCTTAATTTTTGTTGAAAAATTTACTCATTTTTTAAAAAAAAGTTGCCGCAGGGGCCTCCTGGGATAGGATCCTGGCCCTGAAGCTTAAGCTTCATTAGTTTCACGGTAGACCCGCCTCTGACGATATATTTTGGTTTGGTGCTACTCATGGGTAATAGAGGGAAGTTATGCAGATCACAGAAGTCATAACGCCAACTCTTGGAAACAATTACTATTTATATATTTATACCCTTGGGAACCCACAGTGGCTTATAACATTGTTCTCCCCTCCTCTATTCCCCCCCCCCAACAATCCTGTTATGTTGGTTAGGCTGAGAAAGAGTGACAGGTCCAGGGTCACTTGGTGAGTGTTCATGACAAAGTGGAGATTCATTTCAGGCCTGGGCCTTGCAGGGCCCAGGGGTCATTTTGTAGAAAAAGAGGTGCAGGAGCTCATTTGCATAACTCATTTGCATGTGCCACACCCCCTAACATACCGGAAGTGTGTCAGAAGGCAACACCCACCCCTCAGGCTCCACTCCACAGGTGAGTGAAACTGACCTGCTCTCCCTCCATTCCCTTCCCCATCCAATACTTGGTGCAATAAAAATAAGCGTAAAGAACACACCCTCATTCTCTTCCTGTTCCCTTGAAACCACCAGGTTTCAAGTAGACTTGAGATACCCAGGACATGTGCACCGCCCATCCCTTCCCCTCCCCACAACAAGACACCCTGTGAGGTAGGTGGGGCTGAGAGAGGTCTTTTGTGAACTGCTCATGAGAGAACAGCTCTGAGAGAACTTGTGACTGGCCCAAGGTCACACCGGCAGCTGCGTGTGGAGGAGTGGGGAATCAAACCCGGTTCTCCCAGATTAGAGTCCAACTCCTGACCACTACACCAAACTGATGGGGTGGAAGCTGCTGAAGGGTTGGTGAAATTTCTCCAGTACTTATGGGCCATGTGCCCAGATAAAAAATGGTATACTTAGAAAATTTATATGCCACCTTGAGCAAGTCTCTGGAAAAGCAGCACACAGTCATAAAAGGAACAATGATAAAATTATCAATATTGAAACAAAACATTAAAAACAATAAAGACCCTAGCAGGGCTTTCCCCGGGGCGCTGCACCTCTGCACTGCTCGGGGAAGCCGAGGAGGGGGTGGGGCTTGGTCATGTGCCCGCCCCCTGGGCTCCTCACTCCCGGAGCTGCGCTCCTGTGCGCTCCCGCTCCAACGGACCCCTGCCAGGGCCTAACTAGACGTGAAAGCATCTGTGGCCTCGACGCATGGCTTTAAAGGGATTTTAAAAGGCTGCCAGGGCTCACTCTTGATCAGGCCTGCAACACAGCCAGCTGAGATGTTCTTGTGTCCCCCCCCATGCCCCCATGCCCCCTCCCCCGTGCTCTTGTTCCTCCCCTGGGGTTGTATGCAGCCATTTTGGTGCTTGAACGTTGCGCCGGGGGGGGGGCAGGGGACAAGAGTGCCTCAGCCCATTGTGCTGTAGCCCAGGCAGCATCTTTAAGTCCCTTTAAAATGACAGCGGTGTCTGCTTTTTTGGACCTATGCACAGTGTCACTTCTAGTTTGGCCCCTGATCCTATTCAGACACTCTGTCCAGTACACTGTGCTTGGCTCGTGTGCATCTGCTTCACTACCTTCAAAGATTTTAGCAAGCATTGCACATGCATGCTTCCAAACATTTCTTCTCAGCCATAAGGGTTAGAAGCTTGTTTTTTAAAAAAAAAACAAAAAAACCTAGTGATTCTCAGAAGGTTGAATTCTGTTCCTAGAACTTTGTGCATATTCTGTGCTCCTGCATAATTCTGGCATTCATAAAGCTCTCCTGTCAACTGTTTGTGGCATAGAGTCTATATGTCTTTCCTTGAGCTTGTACTTCTGTTGGGGGCAGCTTGCTTCCCCATTCCCCCACCAAGTCCTGGTAGCACTATGACCATTTCCGCACTAGCAAAATTCCCCGCAATGAGGTTTTAAAAACTGTGTTATGTGAAATTTTCCGCAGTAGATTTTTCCTCACCAGGCGCAAACCTGAAGTTTTCTCCTCCTTACCCCATATTTTCAGAAACCCCAGTTTTAGCGAGTTCCAAAAATGTGGGGTAAGAAGGAGAAAACGTCAGGTTTGCTCCTGGTGAGGAAAAATCTACTGTGGAAAATTTCACATAACACACAGTTTTAAAAACGTCAATATTGAGAATCTCACTACTGCAGAAATGGTCTCTTTTGCTTTTGTCTTTGTGAAAATGCACTTCTTTCCCCAAATGGTTATTGTGACTGTTGTGTGGATAGAAGTTGTTCCAGTGTCATGAGCATCTATTCATTGTTATCTGTGGTGTCCTTAGCGAAGAGCAACAGAACTTTCAGTACATATCCATACAGTTGGGTGGACATATTTATTAGAAAATAATTGTGATATCTTTAGTGGCTGTGTTCCTGTCCATTGTGCATCCTCAATACTAGAGCATCCTCCTCTGCAATATTTTTCAGTTTTCAGTTTTAAAAATAACAAGGTTACCCCATTCTGTGCATACTGTTTAGTTGTACAAATATACATTAAAAGATCACCTTGCTGTGAAAAGTTAGCTGTGCAAAATTACCACTGTCCCAAATGCACAAAACCCTATGGGACACCCTGTGGCATTTTGGGGGAGGGAGGGAATTTGGCCAAGAAAAACTGGGGTGAGGCAGTGAGGACCTCCCTCCTCATGTTGTTCCTATGTGCTAAAACATCTGCTCGTTTACTGAACTGGTCGTCGGGACTTTGTTGTAGACATTTGCTCTTGAGGCCCGAAATATATGGGACGATCTTGGCCAGATCTGGAAAACAGAGTTTCGTGCTGTAGGAGTCTTTCCCTCCATATCTCAAGCATTGTTTTCCCATTTGCTGGTGGGTCTTGGGAGGCTCTGTTCTCTTTCTGGGACATTGTGGTGATGGGGAAGCAGAGAGAATACGAACAGTGACGGATAGGGGAGATGCTGTTTTCCCATGACTATCTGGAGCCATTCTTTTTCTTTCAGCCATCCCTGTGAGTGTCTTGCAGATCTTCTCTACCCCATTTTTACTGCACCTTGTGGAGTCCTCGCATTGCTGTTGCGCCGATCAGGGTTAGGTGCATGGATGGCTCTTCTTCACTCAGTCCAAGGGGCCTGTCGATTTGATCTGATCTGAGATTGTTCAGCTCATGTTTATGTATTGCCCCAATTTCTGTCACTGCCTATGCCAGTAATATTCCATTTCTACCTTGCTGCTTCTGCCACTGACCTTTCTTTTCATTCTCCTGACATATCCTTGATCAACAATAAATGAAGGGAGGGGAATGAGAAATGATGCCCACAGAGAGGCTTTCAGATTCCAGATGAAGGAAACAGACCTTTTCAACTCAATCCCAGAACTGATTAATGTAAAGTACCTGAATCTGAGATAACTTATTTTCATGGATCAACATGACTAAATTGCCTTAAACCTTCATTCTTTGGTTTGGTCACCAGACAGAAGAAAAGCTTAAGGCAACAGTCCCTATATATTGTCATTCAGGTTTTCCTCTGCAGTGTTCCTGCAGTGGAGATATGTAGTTCTTTAATGCATTTCTGCCTCTCTCTTCCATCCTACACAGGATCTCCAGGGTGGTTTACAACTAATTTTAAACAGCAGGAAACTAGGATTGCCAGGTCAAACCATTCCTATGGTGGGTGCTCCTAGCTCCTTTTCGGGACTTTTGTGCCACGCGTGGAGCACAAAGCAATGCTGGCAATATATGGCAATGCTGTTGTGTTCTGGGCAAAAACTTTATGGTAACCATTGAGTTTCCCTCTGAATGCTAGAGCATTGCTGCATGATGCCCCCAGTGTCATGACATGACTACCAGTCATGTCAGGGGAGTCCCCATGGGAAGCTGCTGTTTGGGGATGGGGCTTCCCCTCTCGGTCAGCTGGCTGGCAGCAGATTGGGGCCCTCAAAAGTGGGCGATGGCAACTCTATATGAAACCGTCAAAAGCTAAACAGACAAAACCAGCAGAAAAACACATTCTAGTCAGTAGAAGAAAAGGACAGAGAAAAACATTTATTAAGTGCATTTTTATCCTGCCCTTCCTCCAAGAAGTTCATGACGGCGTATGTTTTACCTCCTCCATTTCATCCTCCCAGTAATGCTTTGAAGTAGGTTAGGTTGAGAGAGAGTGGCTGGCTCAAGTTCACGCAACCACCATCCGTGGCAAAGCAGGAATTTGCAATTGCCTCCCCCCCCCCAAATCCTGGCTTGACATTCCAACATGGGAAGGGCTGTAGCTCAGTGGGAAAGCAACTAATTTTATGTACAAGGCCCCAAATTCAATTTCCAGCACTTTCATTTTAAAAAATGATCACATAGTAGGTGATGTGAAAGATTCTGAGACCTGGACAGCTGCTGCCAGTTAGAACAGACAATAGTAACCTTGATGGACTCAGTATGGAGGGGGGGTGGGTATGCATATTCACTCTAACCACTGCATCATGCTGACCGTCAGGAGTGCCTCTGAAGACCTGCCTCCTGCGGACCTAAGTGCAGTGGAGGATCAGTCCCCAGCTCCAGAGGAGCCTCCACCTGAACCAGAGGAGGCTCAAGCAAGCCTCAGCACCAGTAGGTTATCCTCTCTGGCTGCCTTGAGATCTTGCGGTTGTCCTTGAAGAATCACTGGGACCAGCACCAAAAGCCTGTGGTGGGTGTGGCAGAAGAAAATGAAACCTGGGTCCATCTTTGTACCAGTATAGTATCTGGGACCACATTGGCTCCTGTCTTTGAAATGGTGCTCCCTGAACCAGGCAGGCCTGGCGCACCCATAGAGAACAATGGGGACCCTGAACACTGGGCAACAAGCACTGCTACAGCTGTGTGGCCAGACAGTCTCCGATCCTGCATCGCATCCCATGCTCTGGCAGTCCCTTTGGAAGTGGCCCGTCTTCCTGCTGGTGTAAGAAAGGCCCCTCTGGTCCCATTTCCAGCTCCCCAAGGTGTTCTCTGCCTTCAGTTTGGCTGACCACTAGAGGTCCAGTAATGTGGGGTGGCATTGGTTGAGCTGGGAAGGCCCCCTCTGGGGCTGGTCCAAGGGACAGCGATGAGATTGCGCACAGGCACAGCTGTCTCTGGCAGTGGAACCGAGGTGTTGCCCCTGCACAGCCCCCACTCCCATAGAATCATAGAGTTGGAAGGGACCTCCAGAGTAATCTAGTCCAACCCCCTGCACAATGCAGGAAATTCACAAATACCTCCCACGCACAGTGACTGCTGTTCCACGCTCAGAAGATGACAAAAAACCTCCAGGATCCCCAGCCAAACTGGCCTGGAGAAAAAAAATGCTTCCTGACTCCAACGTGGCAATCAGCATTTCCCTGGGTGTGTAAGAAAGGGCCACAAGAACTAAGCACTGAGGCAACCCTTCCTGCCCTTCTTCTCATGATCTGCTTAAGTTCACAGAATCTGCATTGCTGGCCATCTAGCCTCTGTTTGTAAACCTCCAAAGATAGAGAGCCCACCACCTCCTGAGGAAGCTTGTTTCGCTAAGGAACCGCTCTGTCAGGAAGTTCTTCCTAATGTTTAGCCAAAAAATTTTTAGATTTAATTTCAGCCCATTGGTTCTGGTCTGACCTTCTGGGGCAACATAAAACTACTCCGTACCATCCTCTATAGGACAGCCCTTCAAGTACTTGAAGATGGTTATCATATCACCTCAGTTGCCTCCTCTCCAGGCTAAACATACCCAGCTCCTTCAACCTTTCCTCATAGGACTTGGTTTCCAGACCCCTCACCATTGCCCTCCTTTGGACACGTTCCAGCTTGTCTATATCCTTCTTAAATTGTGGTGCCCAAAACTGAACACAATACTCTTAGGTGAGATCTAACCAGAGCAGAGTAAAGCGATACCATCATTCCGTGTGATCTGAACATTATAGTTCTGTCCTATTTGCCTTTTTAGCTACCATATTGACCTGCTGACTCATGTTCAGTGTGTGGTCTACTAAGGTCGCGTTCATATGACTCTTTTGAGCTGTGGCAGGCACAAGTGCCTGGTGGATTTAAAGGGCACATCCATACTGCAACATCTGGGAATCATGCCACTTCCATGATCAGCCTGTCGATCCCCATCGAGAAACTGTACTTAAAAGATAGTGGTGAAAGTCTGGTCCTAAGCTGGCTGATGGTCCAATGGCAGATTTCCCCATCTGGTCATTCCACCAGTGCGCAGTCAGTCCGTAGGGATAGTCTCCACACCATCCTGAATGGGCCATTTTTAAAAAGTCTTAGTGATGCGTGCATAACTGCTTAAACATGCGACGTCCGCAGACTTCCGCTCAAACAATCCAACAGAAAACAACTCCACACCATCCTCTATATGACAGCCCTTCAAATATCTGAAGATGGTTATCATATCACCTCTCAGTCCTCTCCAGGCCAAACATACTCAGCTCCTTCAGCCTTTCTTCTTCTTCTTTTTGGAAAAAAAGCGAGTTTTGTGTAGTGGTTAAGTGTGCGGACTCTGGGAGAACTGGGTTTGATTCCCCACTCCTCCACTTGCAGCTGCTGGATGACCTTGGGCAAGCCATAGTTCTGGCACAGCTGTTCTTGAAAAAGAGCAGTTTCTGTCAGAGCTCTCTCAGCCCCACCTACCTCACAGGGTGTCTGTTGTCGGGAGGGGAAGGGAAAGGCATTTATAAGCCACTCTGAGACTCCTTTGGATAGTGAAGGGCGGGGTATAAATCCAATCTCCTCTTCTTCTTATTATTATTTTATATCGAACAAAGACAAACAAACATAAATACCTTTTTTCATAGCACTTGGTCTCCAAACCCTTCATCATCTTTGCTGTCCTCCTCTGGACACATTCCAGCTTGTCTATATCTTTCTTAAATTGTGGTGCCCAAAACTGAACACAATACTCTAGGTGAGATCTAACCAGAGCAGAGTAAAGCAATACCATCACTTCGCATGATCTGGACACAATGCTTCTGTTGATACAGCCCCAAATGGCATTTGCCTTTTTAGCTACTGCATCACGCTGCTGACTCATGTTGGCCTACTAAGACCCCTAGATCGTTTTTGCACATACTACTGTCAAGACAAGTCTCCCCCAGCCTTTATTATGCATTTTATTTTTTCTACCTAAATGCAAAACTTTACATTTATCCCCATTGAAATTAAATTTATTTGTTTTAGCCCAGTTTCCCAACCTGTCAAGATCATCCTGTATCCTGACTCTGTCTTCTACTGTATTCGCTACCCCTCCCAATTTAGTATTATCTGCAAATTTAATAAGCATTCCCTTGATTCCTTCATCCAAATAATAAAGATGTTGAACAAAACAGGTCCCAGGCCTGATCCTTGAGGCACTCCACTTGTCACTTCTCTCTAAGAGGATGAGGAACCATTCACAAGCACTCTTTGGGTGCGATCTGTCAACCAGTTACAGATCCACCTAACAGTCATAGGATCCAGACCACATTTTACCAATTTGTCAACAAGAATGTTATGTGGAACCTTATCAAGATAAACTGTTGACAGCATTCCCCTAAACCAGCAAAGTAGTTACTTGCTCAAAAAAAAAAACAAAGTTAGTCTGACAAGACTTGTTCATGAAAACCCATGCTGGCTCTTAGTAATCACAGTTGTCTATATACTAATTCCGAGGGGCTTTTTTCCTGTGTGGATACTAATATCTGCCAAAAGAGAGATCACTCTACCCCAACAGCTTTTCCTACATAGTCAGAGTCCTTCCTCGGGCTGCAGAAAAATCCAAAAAGTTTTTTTAAAAAAAACTTCAGGGACCATTGAATTCCCCCCAATACCTTTTGAAATGGCATCAGCTCCAGGCATCAACTGTGAGGAGATTAGAATGTTCGGGGGAGAGGGGGAGAGGGTTCTAACTGTTTCTGTTAGTAAAAGGCAGGGTTTTTACTGGCAGCACTCTAGGGTTGCCAAGTACCCCCCTGGCCACCAGCAGCGGATCCAGATCCAGGCTGGGAAACTCCTGGAAATTTGGGGGTGGAGCCTGGGGAGGACAGGGACCTCAGTGAGGTACAATGCCATAAACTCCACCCTCCAAAGTATCCATTTTCTCCATGGAAAGTTATCTCTGTAGTCTGGAGATGAGCAGTAACTCCAGGGGATCCCCAGGTTCCACCTGGAGGCTGGCTTCCCTAGGCAGCACCCTGTGTGTGACTTGATACCACCTGATTTGCATGACTTAATTAGGCCCAGCTGCTTTGCTACTGTTCATCAGCAGCCACCCTATGAAAGCCATTGTGATGTAACAGAGCTTCAGATTAGGATCTGCGAGACCCAGGTTCAGATCCCCATATTGTGGTGGAAGCTGACTGGGAGATTTTGGACCAGTCACATACTTGCAGCCTAACCAACCTCACAGGGTTGTTGTGCAGATAACAAGGAAGAAATAATAATGTAAGCTGCTTTAGTCCCCACTGTGGAGAAAGACTGTAATTTTCCTAGGTAGAGGCTGCGGGGGAGGGGGGTGGAGATGGAAAGCTGAAGATAGGTAAAGGTAGGTTGACTGTTGGGTGCGAAGGAAATAGGGTTGCCAACTCCAGTTTGGGAAATTCCTGGACATTTGAGAGGTGGAGCCTGGGGAGGGTGGGATTTGAGGAGGGACTACAGACCAGTATAATGCCATAGACTCCACCCTCCAAAACAGCCATTTCCTTCACTTAAACTACCATTGCCAGCCTCCAGAGAAGGGCTGGAGAGCGCCCAGGATTACAACTGTTGTCCAGGTGACAGAGATCAGTTCCTCTGGATAAAATGTCTGCTTTGGAGGGTTGCTGAGGCTGCTTGCCTCCCCAAGCCTCACTGTCCCAAGACTCCACCCCCAAATCCCGAGAAATTTCCCAACCTGGAGCTGGCAGCCCTAAGGTGAATTGATCTCTGCAGTTGGGAGATCCATTGTGATTCCCAGAGCACTGCCACTGATCGTGTGGGGGGAGAGGAAGCAGGCAGGAGGCTGGGAGAGTGATGGGGGCAGAAAGAGAGTGATGGAGTGGGGGGGCAGAAAGCGAGAGAAAGAGTGATGAGGTGGGGAGGCAGAAAAACAAAGATAATGATGCTGGGACAGAAAGAGAGAGGAAGTAACATACATGGAGGAGAGAGAGAGAGAGAGAGAGAGTAAGGAAGGGGGGCAGAAGGGAGAAAGAGTGTGAGAGAGGTAGGGGGAGAAGGGAGGAAGCAAAGGTGTGAGGAATGGGATAACCATCCCGCAAGTTTCTTGCGGGTCCCCACTTGTCCTTTCTAAATACTCAAGGACTATCTATTTGATGATCTGTTCTAAAACTTTTCCAGGCATAGACATCAAGCTGACGGGTTGGTACTTACCCGGATTCTCCTTTTCCCCCTTCTTGAAGATGGGGACAACGTTTGCCCGCCTCCAATCTTCTGGCACCTCACCTGTTCTCTTCTATCACCACCAAGTACCTTATGCACCCAGGGCTGTGTATTTATTTCTGCAGCTTGCTTCTTTAGACTTGTAAGCGGAATGTAGCCGTCTGCGGGAGGGATCATTTGCTGCTCTTTAAAGGGTTCTAGCATCTGTCATCCAAGGTGAAGGCTTCATTCGGCCAAGTTTGCAGGGCTGAGAAAAGCAACATTTGTGCAATGCCTTCCTTACCCAAATATAAAGGGGGCGGAAGCCCTGTCCACTATTGCACGTGGTCAGCCTACATGGAACCTAAAAATGCTCTAGGAAGGGTATCCGCTTACTACACCACCCCCCCACCAGCAGTTGCTGCATGTTAATACTGAATTTGGGGTTTGCCATTCACTGGCTGTTCTGGATCTTTGCATGCATTCATCCTGATGTTAATTGGACAGATCAGAAGAGGTCTCATTCTGCAGTGCTACGTCTGTTCCGATCCTAACGTTGATGTTTGATAAGAATTTTCCATCCTTTGCTGCCAGTCAGATCTTAGAGTAGAAAACCAGTTTGCTGGCTTGGTAGGTATCTAGGTCTGTTAAGGATTGCTGGGTAATTGCACTGTATGAATGGCAAAGTCATTGGCATTCAGAGATACAGATAGAATCAGGAAGACATTATATCTTTTTTTGAGTGTTGGAACAGAGCTGCAGCGGCTCTGGACTTTCCAGACAAAAGAATGGTACATCTCAAGATTGTTCTTTGTTCTCCTGCTACCTGCACTTCCTCTGGGTTTGTGGTTCCCGGATGCAGCACAATGGTTCATTGTCTTGGAGCTATGGGTCATTGGCTGGCTGCCCTCCCTCACTTTTTCCAGCTGTAGAAATGTGATTTGTTTAGCACCTGAGCCACCAGGATAGCATGGGGTGGCTTCTGGGAGAACTGGGTTTGATTCCCCACTCCTCCACTTGCACCTGGCTGGATGACCTTGGGCAAGCCATAGCTCTGTACCAGCTGTTCTCTCAAGGACAGCTTGGGAAAGAGCTCTCTCAGCCCCACCTACCTCCCAGGGTGTCTGTTGTGGGGAGGGGAAGGGAAAGGAGTTTGTAAGCCGCTCTGAGACTCCAAGTGAGTGAAGGGCGGGATATAAATCCAATCTCTTCTTCTTCTTCTTCAAAGGCTTGACCCTGAGCAGTAATGGGCAAGAGTCCATTGAAACATGTCATCTGTCCTCATTATGAAACAAACCTTTGTTTAATTGTCCCTGTGATCCCAGATCATGGGGCTGGGATTCAGAGCTACAGTCTCTCCTGGAAAGCCGTTGTCATCATTCTCTGTTGATGTTTGATTCAGGTGGATTGCCACATTGGTCTGAAGCAAGGGAATAACCACTGGACTCCAGCTTCGTTCCGCTGATGTTTGTGAGGGAATGAGGAGTGTACCAAGATGAAGGGGCCTTGATAGATCTGAGAAGGCTGCAGGTCAACCGTGAGAGAACATTGAAGAAAATGGGGAATGAAGAAACAGATCAGGAGGACATGAATGATGTGTGCCTCCCAACTTGTGTTTCTCCAGTCCTTCCTCCCCACAACAAAATATTTACGTTGGGTTGATTTGACATAGCTAAGAGGTAGACAAAGTCACAGCAAGGCACTGCTGCCTTCTTTTCTCAGTCAGTGGTTTTTCTGCTTCCTCATAGAGACATTTGAGAATTATCTAAAGCTAAAAACTCATCTGAAACAGTGGCCATGACTCCTAGGACAAAGTGTCCTTTATCTCACATTCCCCAACCTAACCTTATAGATCTTACTTGCAGTCATGATGAGAAGGAAATCAACAGAGTGCTGAACTTACAACTAGGAAGGGTTTGGTTCCATGAAACTCACTAGGTGTCCATGGGCCAGTCACTGCCTTTCAGCTTAACCAATCTAGCAAGGTTGTAGTTAGGCTACAAAGGGATGGAAGAGGAAACTATGTACAGAGCCTTGAGTTCCTCTGAGAGAGTTTGGGATGCACATCCAATTAAAACAGAAGTGTAGAAGTGAGAATCCTGACACGAGAGCCTGTATTTTGCATACCCTCGCCCCACACGCGCCCTGCTGTTCAAAAGCTGCCACCTCCTTGCTGCTCTTGGGTGGTTCAAAAAACCTGCGAGTATCAAGAGTGTTCTGTGTGTCTGATTACATTTTTGTGAAGCTGTTGTTGTGGTGTGGCAGTTCCGTAGCTAGTTCCTTGACCAGTATACCTGCATTCCAACACAGCTGGCTGTGTGCCCTGTCTGGCACATTGCCCCCCTGCTTGGCACAGATTCTGTTTTCCTTTTTATGCATGCCTTTGCTATCCAGGCACTTCGTGTTCCTGTCTTGACGTCCTGAACACCCTACTTAAACAAGTGTGGCAGCAGTAGTTAGGGACTGACTTGTTCTGGAGATAGAGGTTACAGGAGAGAATAGCGTGGAGGGATGAAGAATAGTGGGCATGTACCTTTTGGAGATGGATCCGTAAGAAATGGAGGTGCTTCAGATTAAACCACGAGAGCTAGAAGAATGCAATATACTTCTGATTACCAGCTGCTGGAAACAAGCAACAAGGGATGTTCATATCCTGCTTGTAGGTTTCTCCATGGTGTAGGGAGGGAGGGTTTAAATTAGTTAGGTACTGGGATGGTTTTTGGAACAAGCAGGACCTGTACAAAAGAGATGGCCTCCACTTGTCCTGAGAGGAAACCAGGCTGTTGACACTTAAAAACAAAATGTCGCAAAGCTGTTTTTAAACTAAATCTTGGGGGAAAGCTGACTGGAGATGAAATGGAAAGCAGCTAGACAAAAATAACTGTGTCATAATAGGTGATTTTAACCACCCACACATTGATTGCATGAATTTGTGTTCAAGTCTGGAGAAAGAGACTGGGTTTCTAGATACTCTCAGTGACTGTGCCATGGAGCGGATGGTCACAAAAACTACCAGGGGGGAGAGAATCCTGGACTTGGCCCTAAGTACTGCTCAGGATTTGGTGAGAGATGTAAACATTAAAGCACTAGTTGGGAACAGTGACCATATTGCTGTTAAGTTTAGCATTTATGTATATAGGGTAGGGATGGGCACAAACCGATTTATGAACCCCCAGTTCAGCATGAAACAGGCTGGTTCACAAAGCATGAACCCACTACAAACCTCTATGTTTTCATGGAGGTTTGTGGGTGGGTTCAGAAGCAAGCTCCAAAGACATTTAAATGACGTAGAAGCCCACCACTGGCCCTTGGCCTTACCCAAATGATCTCCAAAGGCATTTAAATGTCGGGCCGGCCTGAGTGAGCTCTGAAGGCTAAGCCTTATATGCTTTTACATAGGCAAGCCCCACCTGGAAGGCCCTCGGAGCTCAGTCAGCCTGGGCGAGCCCAGTGGTGGGCTCTGAAGGCATTTAAATGCCTTCAGGGCTTGCTTCTGGGTGGGAGGCCCCCACGAACTTCTGAAGCACGAACTGGCTTGTGTGGTGGAGAAGCTTGTGAAATTTTGTGGTTCGTAATTCGTGAAAACCTCCAAAGCATGAACTTCAATTTTTCCAGTTTGTGCTCATCCCTAATATAGGGAGTTGCCCCAAAAGATCAACATAACCACATCTAAATTTTGAAAGGGTAACTTCTCTCAAGTGAAGAAGAAGTTGAAAGGAAAGGTAAGGAGGGTCAAATCCCTTCGGGAAGCTTGGAGACTATTTAAAACTACCATCCTAGAAGCTCAGATAAAATGTATACCACAGGTTAGGAAAGGTACAAATAGGAATAAGAAAAGGTCTGCATGGTTAACAAACAAAGCAATGGAAACAGTAAGAGGCAAGGAGGATTCCTTTAAGTGGTGGAAGACTAGTCTAAGTGAGGTAAATAAAAGGGAGCCCAAGTTTTGGCAAATAAAATGCAAAAAGGGACTATGAGGAACATATTGCAAAAAATATAAAGACCAACAGTAAAAATTTCTTCAAATACAGCAATAGCAGAAAACCAGCAAGGAGGCAGCAGGGCCATTTGATGATTACTAAAGGATGGCAGGGAAGTGGTGGAAAAGCTGAATGCTTTCCCCCCCCCTCTGTCTTCACTGTGGAAGATAGGAGGTGCTTGCCCACTCCAGAACCGCCAATTTCAGGAGGGGTGTCGAAAGTCCTGAGTCGGATTGAGGTGATGGGAGAGGAGGTCCTATGACTGATGGACAAATTAAAAACTGATATCACCAGGCCCAGATAGCACACATCCTAGAGTTCTGAAATAACTCAAATGTTAAGTTTGTGGATCCCCTTACAAAAATATGCAGTCTACCACTACAATCTGCCTCCATTTCCGAGGACTAGAAAGTAGCTAATGTAACCCACATCTTTAAAAAAAGGTTCCAGAGGAGATCTGGGAAATTACAGGCCAGTCAGTCTAATGTTGATACTGGGTAAGTTGGTGGAATCCATTATTAAAGATAGAATTAGTAGTCACATTGACGTAGAAAAGCTATTGAGGAAGAATCAGCATAGATTCTGTAAGGGATGATCTTGTCTCACTAACCTTTTAGAGTTCTTTGAGGGGGTGAACAAACATGTGAACCAGGGTGACCCAGTAGATTTTGTTTACCTAGACTTCCAGAAAGCTTTTGATAAAGTTCCTTATTAAAGGCTCCTAAGTAAACTCAGCAGTTATGGAATAAGAGAACAAGTCCTCATGGATTAAAAACTGTTTAATTAACAGGAAACAGAACGAGTATAAATGGGCAGTTTTCACAATGGTAGGTGGTAAGCAGTGGAGCATTGCAGGGCTTGATACTAGGTCCAGTGCTTTTCAACTTTTTCATTAATGATTTGGAGTTGGGAGTAAGGAGTGAAGTGGTTAAGTTTGTGGATGACACTAAGTTGTTCAAGGCGGTGAAAACCAAGGAGGACTGCGAGGCACTCCAGAGTGATCTGTCGAGGCTAAGCGAGTGGGCATCAACATGGCAAATGAAGTTCAAATGCAAAATAATGCACATTGGAGCCAAAAAATCCTAACTATAAGTATACGTTGATGGGGTCTGAGCTGACGGTAACTGACCATGAGAGAGATCTTGGTGTTGTGGTAGATAACCTCTTGGAAATGTCGGCTCATTGTGCAACTGCAATAAAAAAGGCAAATGCTATGCTGGGGATTATTAGGAAGTGGACTGAAAACAAAACAAGTGCAAAGTGATGCACATTGGAGCCAAAAATCCTAACTATAAATACACGTTGATGGGGTCCGAACTGGCGGAGACTGACCAAGAGAGAGATCTTGGAGTCATAGTAGATAACTCAATGAAAATGTCGAGACAGTGTGTGACTGCAGTGAAAAAGGCCAATGCTATGCTGGGGGTTATTAGGAAGGGAATAGAAAACAAATCAGCCAGTATCATAATGCCCCTCTATAAATCTATGGTGCAGCCTCATTTGGAGTACTGTGTACAGTTCTGGTTGCCACACCTCAAGAAAAATACTACAGCATTGCAAAAAGTGCAGAAAAGGGCAACCAAAATGATTGAAGGGATGGAACACCTTCCCTATGAAGACACGTTTAAAAAGTTAGGGCTCTCTAGCTTGGAGAAATGGCGACTGAGGGGTGGCATGATAGACATTTACAAAATTATGCATGGGATAGAGAAGGTAGAGAAAAAAGCACTTTTCTCCCTTTCTCACAATACAAGAACACGTGGGCACTCAGTAAAATCAATGAGCAGTAAGCTTAGACGAGATAAAAGGAAGTACTTCTTCACCCAAAGAGTAATTAACATGTGGAATTCACTGCCGCCAAGAAGTGGTGGCAGCTACAAGCATAGACAGCATCAAGAGGGGATTGGATCAACATATGGCACAGAGTCAATGACTGTTCGGCACAAGGTATAGACGGAGCACTGTGTCTGGGGCAGTGATGCTCTCTGTATAGTTGGTGCTGTGGGGGGGGGGGCAACAGCAGGAGGGCTTCTGGAGTTGTGGCCCTGCTGGTGGACCTCCTGAGGGCACCTGGGTTTTGCCACTGTGTGTCACAGGGTGTGGGACTAGATGGGCCATTGCCCTGATCTAGTTAGGCTTCTCTTATGTTTCCCTAAAGCAACTGGCTGATATCTAGGGGGCGCGGGCGAATGCTGGTGTAGATATCCCTTTTGTCTGATTCAGCAAGGGGACTGTTCTCTCTTTTTTAAAAAAGTGATTTTTGTCTGTGATTATGACGTCAGACTTGACTTGTAGATTTAGAAGAAGAAGAAGAGATTGGATTTATATCCCGCCCTTCACTCACTTAAGAGTCTCAGAGCGGCTTACAAACTCCTTTTCCCTTCCCCTCCCCACAACAGACACCCTGTGAGGTAGGTGGGGCTGAGAGAGCTCTTTCCCAAGCTGTCCTTGAGGGAACAGCTGGTCCAGAGCTATGGCTTGCCCAAGGTCATCCAGCCAGGTGCAAGTGGAGGAGTGGGGAATCAAACCCGGTTCTCCCAGATTAGAGTCCGCGCACTTAACCACTACACCAAACTGGCTCTCTTTATCCCATTACGAGTGTGTAATGCACCTTTGCGTTTAGCTGCATGTGGGCATGTCTCAGGTTCCCATCCTCAGAGGAAGAATGGCAGCACTTGAGTCCCTGAAACTTGCAGGCTGCATTTTGGGGAGGGGGGAGAGAGAGAAAAGCAGAGTGGGGGTGGGGAGGCTTGGAGGACCCCTTAGAGGAGCAGCCTCATTTCCAGTCAAGAAATACTCAGCTGGTTGCTACTCCACTCCCCCTCTCAGAGGGCCTCTGTGTCTCTAAGAGCTGCACAATAAGGCGAAATGTCTAAAGGGCAGCCTTTCCCTGCGTAGAGATGCAGCCCTGGGGAAAATTTCACCTGTTGGGCTTCTTCTTGCCATAGGGTTGTTAAAGACACAGGGGTCTTGGCAGGGGAAAAAAAAAATGGGAATGGCTTCATCCATAGCTGGGGGAAGCTCCCGGACAAGATAACTACAAGAGAAAAAAAATGCTTTCTCTGTTAGGCTGGGGACGATTAAATCAGACTCTTCATTATAGTGTAGTAGTGGGGTGCTGAAGCGCAGCCCGTGGGAGAAAAGAGCAAAGTGGCCTCGACCCACCAAGGCGAGAGAAAGAGACCGGAGCGCCCGCCTGCCCGCCTTCCTCCTGGGCTCTCAACAGGGTAGCTTTGGTTACCATGGCAACACTTTGGCAACTCCATGGCAAGCAGGGGCTCTTTTTGTCTCCAGGAGAGCAACAGCGAGGGATCCCTTCGCATTAGCTTCTGTGCCTGTGGCAAAGCAGAGACACAAACTATCCACCCTTCTTATCAAGGGGGAGGGAGGGGGCATCAAGTTGCAGAGGGACAAAGCTCTGTGAATCCTGTGCTTTAAGGGCCGGGTGGGATTGTCAGGTTTGTTTTTTTTTTAAAATGTGCAAAGTGAGTGATTCTAATTTTGGAAAGTGGAATGAAGGTCTTTGTGCAGAATATTCGGGGAACCTGATGAGGAAAGTGCTACACAATCGTAGCATATGCTTTTTGAGGGCAGAGTTCAATACTTCCTGAAGCCATGAAACTTCGCCCTTGCATTAGAAACAGCAGGATTCTAATTCGTACGGTTCTGGATAAAAGTCTAAATAGCGGTGTGGATCTGTGTGCTATATAAAATACGTAAATATGTTTCATATCTATGACATTACTCTTTGTTTTTTTTAATTTATTTACATTTTAGGCTGCTTTTCTCTGCGGAGGGACCCAAAGCCACTCACCAAATTAAAAAAAAAAATCCAAATTATAGCAAACCACAAACAAAACCCACCCACACATAAAAAAACAAAACAAATCCAGGCTGTGAGCTGTGGGCCAAGGGTTCCCCTCTTTTACCCCAGCGTCTGTGGACTGGTAACCTGTTGCAGCAAAACCAGCAGAATCTTCCCCTGCCAGTAACCTGATTTGCCCCTTGGAAGTGCCTGTGGCACCTTTGGGTTAATAACCGGTTTTCTTAACCCATTTATTTAGATTAAGAAGTGGAGGAAATCACAAACTAAACCATCCTGTGTTCTATTTTGCACTTCCTTGAGGGTGACCAATTTAATAGCTACTTAAGCCTTCTACACCTAGAAACACATGGGCCAACGCTGCTAATTTTTCCGTGCTTTCTCCTGGACTAGGCAGGAAGGAGTTACGGTTCTTTTGCCAGATCCCAGTATTCATGTTTTTGCTAAGCACCTTGTAGCCAGCTAGCATGAGTTGGGTTGCCAACCTCCAGGGGGGGCTTGGAATTACAACTGATCTCCAGTCTACAGAGATCAGTTCCCCGGGGGGGAAATGGCTGCTTTGGAGGGTGGACTTTGGCATTATGCCCCACTGAGGTCCCTCTCTCCCCCCAAATCCTGCCCTCCCCAGGCTCCACCCAAAATCTCCAGGAATCCCCCAACCTTAGGGGTAGTGGTTAGAGTGTTGGGTAAGGAGTTGGGAGACCAGGTCTGACTCTCCACTTGACCATGGAAGCTTGGTGGATGACCTTGGGCCAGTCATCCATCTCACCTGCCTGTTGCAAGGACAAAATGGAAGAGGGGAGAATGTTTTAAGCCACTCTGGCTACCAGTGGGGAGCAAAGCAGGGTGCACATATCTAGATGAATATATAGATGCAAATAGGTGAGAGGATGGAGAAGGCTGTAAAGCCACTGGGATGCTTCCATGCTATTCCTATACACGAGTCATTTCGTAGAAAAAGAGGTGCAGGGGCTCATTAGCATAACTCATTTGCATATGCCACACCCCCTAACATACCGGAAGTGTGTCAGAAGGCAACACCCACCCCTCACGCTCCGCTCCACAGGTGAGTGAAACTGACCTGCTCTTCCTCCATTCCCTTCCCCATCCAATACTTTGCGCAATAAAAATAAGCGTAAAGAACACACCCTCATTCTCTTCCTGCTCCCTTGAAACCACCAGGTTTCAAGTAGACTTGAGATACCCAGGACATGTGCACCACCCATCCCTTTCCCTTCCCTTCCCCTCCCCACAACAAGACACCCTGTGAGGTAGGTGGGGCTGAGAGAGGTCTTTGGAGAACTGCTCATGAGAGGACAGCTCTGAGGGAACTTGTGACTGGCCCAAGGTCACACCAGCAGCTGCATGTGGAAGAGTGGGGAATCAAACCCGGCTCTCCCAGATTAGAGTCCAACTCCTGACCACTACACCAAACTGATGGGGTGGAAGCTGCTGAAGGGTTGGTGAAATTTCTCCAGTACTTATGTGCCATGTGCCCAGATAAAAAATGGTATACTTAGAAAATTTCTATGCCACCTTGAGCAAGTCTCTGGAAAAGCAGCACACAGTCCTAAAAGGAACAATGATAAAATTATCAATATTAAAACAAAACATTAAAAACAATCAAGACCCTAGCAGGGCTTTCCCTGGGGCGCTGCGCCTCTGCACTGCTCGGGGAAGCCAAGGAGGGGGCGGGGCTTGGTCATGTGCCCGCCCCCTGGGCTCCTCACTCCCGGAGCTGCGCTCCTGTGCGCTCCCGCTCCAACGGACCCCTGCCTATACATTTCCCACTTTCTCTGTATGTTTTTCATCCTTACTCTCATTATATTCCAAATACCATGCTCGTCTCCCTGTTAGCTCAGCTTTTGCCAAAAATTCTTTGAAAACTGCTAGCTTGAAGCCAGTCTGAATCAAAGGATCAGCGAATCATAGAGTTGGAAGAGACCTCCAGGGGCATCTAGTCCAACCCCCTGTGCAATGCAGGACATTCACAAATACCTCCCCCAACACCCCCGGGGACCCCCTCTGCTCTGTGCCCAGAAGAGGGCAAAAAAACAACTCCAACCTCCTCCAGGATCCTTGGCTAAACTGGCGTGGAGAAAAATTGCTTCCTGATCCCAAAGTGGCGATCAGCATTTCTCTGGGTGTGTAAGAAAGGGTTATGTAGAGCAAGTCACGCAAATGTGTTTTACACCATTCAGGCTTACTTCTCACTGAACTGGGGATCCTGTGGCTGTGCTACTTCAGACTGCAGGAAGAGCTCTTATGATAGAACGTGCCTTCATACACAAAAGGTTCATTCATATAGATGGGAGGACAGAGTCTAGCTTAGGTTTTCCCTAATTTTTTTTTGCCAGTTTTCACTGTGGAGGGATTTGGGAGGAAGCAACATGCAGTTATGAGTAGGGTTGCCAGCCCCCAGGTCTGGGCGGGGTTTCCCCTGGTTCTGGGGGCTTCAGTCCACCCCTGGCCAGCTGGAAGCCCCTCCACCAAGCCCCACCCCAAGAGCGACCACCCATTTAGCCACCCCTCTCCTCCTCCCCGATTTAAAGGGCTTCAGCTGATCAGCTGGAGGGCCCTTTAGGTCTAGCAGGAGGGAGGGAGAGGGGGCGGTCATGGGCCACTCTCTCAGCTCACAAAAAGGCCCTTTAAAGCATCTTTTTGCGAGTGGGGTGGGGGCCATGACCGTCACTCTCCCTCCCTCCTGCTAGATTTAAAGGGCCCTCCAGCTGGTTGGCAGGCCGTGTGGTCCCCGCTGACCAGCTGAAGCCCTTTAAATGGGGCAGGAGGGGTGGGAGGGGGTGGCTGGATCGGTGGTTGCTCTTGGGTGTGGGGCTTGGGGCATCCCCACCCTGGAACGCCCCCAAATCTCCCTGCCAGAGTGATGAGGAGACCTGGCAACCCTAGTAATGAGACACCCCACCTCTGGTCTGAAATGCCCGGGTGATTTCTCAGCAAGGCCTTGTTCTGGTTGCAGCATTTCTGAGGACCATGGCATAGAGTTTGGATCCAGATTATTCCCAGCTCTGTCTTGTATCAGTGGAGGATAAGACCAGTTGGAGGAGGAAATGCGTGAGCTTTAGGGAGTACAAGTTTCATATTCCTCCTCTTGGCTGCAGTCTTTTTTCCCATTCCATATTTTAAAAGCGCTAACTCCTCTCACTTCTTTTAACTACAGAATGTCGTCTCTAAGTATGGTGCTCAGTTTCGGGGAAACTCACAACATGATGCTCTGGAGTTCCTCCTGTGGCTGCTGAACCGCATGCATGAGGACCTGTGTTCTGCGTCTCTTAATCAGAAAGTGAAGGCATCTGGCAAGGTCAGTGTCTAAGGTTTTACCCTGAAAGCTCTCTCACCTTTATGTGGATTGTAAATTACTGTCAGCTATTCTGCCATGTCGAGTGGGGGTTGAGTGGTGGAGGCTGGGTGAAGCCTGTATTGAAGACAGATGTCTCCTGGTATTTTAACTTTCGATTTTTGCTCTCCGTCTTATCTCTGTGCCTGCCTGTGTCTGATCTTCGTGCCTGGATGTTCCTATTCCCCTGGGAACCTATAGTCCTTATTTTAGGCGCGCTTGCTTGCTTATTCGTGATTGGCTTCCTTCCATCCCGGGGTGCCTTTTGAATTCTGTATAACTTCCCAACTCCCACCTGGAGACTCATTCCTGACACAAAGTGTGTACAGATGACCTGCCTTTCCTGGTCTCAGTAAACTGAATCCTGGTTAAGGACCGTTGTCGGGACTGATTGCTATGGGACTCTGAGAATTGCTAGCAAAGTGCATACCAAATAGTGGAAATGTGTATGAAGTTGCTGTGCTGGTTTTGCTGAACTCCATATGTTTCTTTCTGACTCTTTGCTTTCAGATGACCTGTTAATTGTGAAGTGTGCTTGTTGCCAGATACAATTTTGACGTGAGAGTGGGAATTGGCTGCTGGCACCATAGAGCGCAGATAAGCTCCTCTAAAGCAGGGGAAGATAATGTTATTCCTTGCGGGGGAAGGCATTGTGTATGAAAGGTTCCACGTAACCCGAATGCCATTGTGCTGTACACAGAACATAGTAGTATACAAGGCCCATGAAGTAGAAGGGGAGACCCTCCTACACATGTCCGCTGCATGGGGGTACAGTTTTTGTAATGGCTTAAGTATTGTGCCCACATTTAGGTGAATTAGGAGGGAGAAGAGTGAGGCCAGTGCACTCAGTTACAAGTGGGGAGGACAGCACTAGGGCTGCCAAGTCAAACTCACCGATTGCCCAGTGACGTCACCCGGAAGTGACGTCACTACGCTGGGGAAGTCGTCCACGCTGGACGACTTCGGGGGCGGGGTTCCCCCCGCCGGCTGAATGCCGGCCGGCGGATTGGGAACCCCTATAGCGGGGGATCCCCCGCCCCCCGGGCTGACTTGGCAGCCCTAGACAGCACTCTCTGTTTGGAGCGGCCACAAAGATGTAATACTTACAGGGCTAGAACTGCTTTCCTTTTCCCATTCAGATTTCAGAAGCTACCTTCTCTCCTCCACTTTCAGAATGGTTCAGGAAACAGAAATTTTGTCCATTCTTCTCCTCTGGGACAGTGGAAGGGAGGTGGTGCTAGAAATTCCATTCAGATAAGTTTGGTGTAGTGGTTGGGAGCGCGGATTCTAATCTGGGAGAACCGGGTTTGATTCCCCACTCCTCCAAATGCCGTTGCCGGTATGACATTGGGTCAGTTACAAGTTATTTCAGAGCTGTTCTCTCATGGACAGTTCTGGAAAGAGCTCTCTCAGCCCCACTTACCTCACAGGGTGTCTGTTGTGGGGAGGGGAAGGGAAATGAGATGGTAAGCCACTCTGAGATTCCTTTGGGCAGTGAAAGCTGGGGTATAAATCCAGTTTCTCCTCCTCTTGCTCCTCCTCCTTCGTGAGGTGTGGGTGTATTTAAGACTTGTAATTGAGTCAGAAAGACCTAGAGCTACTGCGAGAGGGGAAAGATGGAACAAGTTCTCTAGGGTTTCTTATGGATCTGTTACCAGGTCAGAGGTGTGGTGATGTCAGAATGCCCTAGAGTTGCCTCTGCTACCATACTTCATTGCTTACCCTTTGCCCTCAGGATCCAGAGGCTGGCTTTCCTGCCTCAGCCACAGTCTCTCATTAGTGGCATGTGCAAAACCTTAGAATATCAGCAGCTGTCATCTCTTTCCTAGAGTCATTTGTGCTCCTTCCCGGCTAGAGATGAGTGTATAGCAGAGAAGAGCATTTGCTCCCAAGTAGCCTAAAAAAATGACGGTGAAGGCATCATTCAGAACATGAGACAATGGGCTGAGTTTGTTTAGCATGTTACTTGATGGAGCTGCTGTGGGAAATGAAGGCTCTACGCTGCCTGAAGAATATTCCATAGCATGTCCCCTTAGAGATGGCTGTGACGAAGGCCGCAATCCCATGTGCGCTTAACTTCAGAGTAAGCCCCCTTCTCCTTCAGTGGGGGGAAGTCAACTAGGAACTGGTTAGGCCATGCCTCTGCTCGCTCAGGTAGGGCTATTCAGATTTTTGCCTGGCCCTTCTTGGAGAGATCTCAGGCTGACTCTACAGTTCTGGATAGCCCCTACCCGCTCATTCGGAGGCTTGTGCTCTGTCCAAGCTTCGTTAAAAAAAAAAAAGGAAAGAAATCCGAACCAAGGATGGAATGATTTCTTCAGTCTGGAGGAAAGCAGGATTTTCTCACCTATTCGATCTGACAAAGGAAGGACTTCCTCTCTCCAAAGCTGAGTTACAGGCAAGAATGAATAAAAAAATTCCCTGGTTCAGCTACCTTCAGATCCAGCATCTTTTTCATGACTTAAAGCAACAGGTATTTGAAAAAAATATTTATTTATTACATTTCTAGGCCGCTCTTCCTGCTACTGCAGGCTCAGAGTAGCTTACAGGACTTGAACTTATCAAGATTCAATATTATAAATGCAATAATTTTTTTTGACACATTAAAACACTAAACGTTATAAATATCACCAAAAATTCAGTAAAACTCAATCACATTGAATGGCGACCATCTATCCCAGCCTTCCAGCAATAACAATATCCGGGCCAAATGGTATTCACTGAGGCCCTATATAGCTGGCCAAACGGGGGAGGCGGGAGGAAGGGCGGCGGCCTCTATTGAAATCCTGGCGGAAGAGCTCCATCTTACAGGCCCTGTGGAACTGCAAAAGGTCCCACAGGGCCCTGATCTCTTCCGAGAGATCATTCCACCAGGTAGGGGCCGCCACCGAAAACGCTCTCCCCCTAGTGGCAGTGAGCCTGGCTTCTTTGGGGCCAGGTATTACAAGGCGGTGTTGGGCCCCAGACCGAAAACCTCTAAAAGCTTTTGAGCAGATACTACTTCATTCTTCAGAGATCAACAAAGGCCTTATCTCAAAAATGTATAAAGTCCTGATCTCTAGTCTAGTGCCTAGTCAAAATAAAAATCACAGTGATATGGCAGATGGAATGCAACAACCGCATCCGATCTCAAGACTGGAGGACTATTTGGAAATCGCCCAACCTCTCTTCAAAAGTATTCGCTTTAAGTTTTAATGCGTTTTACATCGCTGGTACATGACACCGGCCAGATTGCACAAAATAAACCCACAAAACAACAAATATTACTGGAAGAACTGTGGCTCTATAGGAGATTTCTTGCACTGCTGGTGACAGTGTCCAGAGATACACAAGTTTTGGTTACAAATCATTACCCAAATCAATCTCATTACTGGAGTTCTCTTACCCGACCCTCCAGACGTCCTCTTACTCGACTTCTGGTCTGATTCTTACAGCAGGGGGATGTGCTAACCTCTTCAGACCTCAGGGAGGTGTACTTGCACATTTATATACATCCAGATTCTGGATGTTTCCTCTGTTTCTATTTATTTAATTAATTTATACCCCACCCTCCCCGCAAGCAGGCTCAGGGCGGCTTACAGAGTTGGTCTACAGTGACCGTTAATATACATAAAATCAATTAAAATGATCAACTACAGTCAATACAGTAAAATTTCAAAATACAGTACATCAGTCAAAGCACCAGTTTCTACTACCGGGGCAACATTTCCAATACAAGGGCTTGCCGTTTGGCCTATCCTCGGCACCCAGGGTATTCCCCCAAGTTATGGTGACGCTAGTAGTGGCACTGTGCTAAGATGGGATCCGTATTTACTCGAAGCTTTACGACATCTTGATAGAAGCAGAGGACAGGGAGACAGCCGCAACCTTCACAGAGACAGCGGTTTGCTTCTTAGAGAGGCATGGGTTCCTCATCAGTGTGGAAAAGAGCCAGCTCATTCCCTAAAGAGACCTGGGAGCAAAAATCTGCACTGCGCAAGTCAAGGATTTTCTTCCAGAAGAGAAACAGCAGAAGTTGATGGAATTGGTGACCAACATCATCCGACAAAACACGGAAGACCTCATGCGCCTTGCCAGGGTTCAGGGGCTGATGACCTTCACGACAGACCTGGTCCTATGGGCCCACTTTTACGCCAGAGTGCTACAATGGACTGCAGTGAAAAAGGCCAATGCTATGCTGGGGGTTATTAGGAAGGGAATAGAAAACAAATCAACCAGTATCATAATGCCCCTCTATAAATCGATGGTGCGACCTCATTTGGAGTACTGGGTACAGTTCTGGTCGCCACACCTCAGAAAAGGTATTATAGCATTGGAAAAAGTGCAGAAAAGGGCAACTAAAATGATAAAAGGGTTGGAACACTTTCCCTACAAAGAAAGGTTGAAGCGCTTGGGGCTCTTTAGCTTGGAGAAACGATGGCTGAGGGGTGACATGATCGAGGTTTATAAGATTATGCATGGGATAGAGCAGGTAGAGAAAGAAGCCCTTTTCTCCCTTTCTCACAATACAAGAACTCGTGGGCACTCCATGAAATTGTTGAGCAGTTGGGTTAGAACAGATAAAAGGAAGTACTTCTTCACCCAAAGAGTGATTAACACGTGGAATTCACTGCCACAGGAGGTGGGGGGGTCAAGCATGGATGGCTTCAGGAGGGAATTAGATAAACATCTGGAGCAGAGGTCCATCAGTGGCTATTAGCCACAAGGAATAGATAGGAACTCTCAGTCTGGGGCAAGTGATGCTCTGTAATCTTGGTGTTTGGGGGGGGGGGGCAACAGTCGGAGGGCTTCCTGCCCCCACTGCTAGACCTTCTTAGGGCACCTGGTGTTTTTGGCCATTGTGTGACAGAGTGTTGGACTGGATGGGCCACTGGCCTGATCCAACATTGGTTTCTCTTATTATCTTATGTTCTAGTTTAATAATCACTGTCTACATTCGTTAATTGCCCTCTTGTGGTCAAGCTAGCATTACACTGCTTTAAACAGATCCTGTTGCTTACTGCTTTTCAGACCCAGGAAGTGAAATTTGAAACCAGTGTGAAATGAGTGTAGGAAAAGACAGCAGTCAAACTACTTCCGAGGGGAGGTGTAGATTTGGCCTTAATCAGTTTATCAACAGAGTACCTATTCTAGTTCTGACCGTGGTGTGACCGACCGGCCAGCGTGTAGGTTGGGTTAGAGGGATGATACTAAAGATCCTTTTCTGAAAAATTCTGTTTTCGTTTCTTGTACTTGTATGAGCCCCACACTCAGGGAGTTGTAAATTCTCTACAGTATTCCATGCAGGAACCCTCACTTGTATATTTTTCAACCAAACAAACCATTTCCCCAGACTTTTTTTCTCAAAACTTTTTTTTCACTCCCCCTTTCATAGGATCTCCCTCGGTCTCTTCACACATCTCCCCGCCCAAACTAGCAGTCAGCTCCCCCCTTTCCCCCTCTATTCAATTAACACTCTCTCTTTCCACAGCCAATGAACATGCACCCATCCAGCCCCACCTCTCTAACTCTGGTTTCCTTTTCCTTTTCTTACCTCTAGGACACCACCTTTGGGAATTATAACCAAATAACTTCCAAAAACACTGAATTATTAACAAATAAACATTTCAGAAACCCATAATCATTGCAGTCCGTGTTATTTATTCAGTGAGAATAAATTTTAACCGATAGGGCTCAAAGTTAAGGACATACTTGTTTAATTTTTTAGGCTGTTTTGATTCTGCCACGTTTATTAACGGAGAACGAAAAGTAAAACCTTAGTGGCTTTTTCTTCTAACCACGAGTAGTTTTTGTGCATTAAATTGTAAGCTGTCTCCTTTTGAATGAGTGTATATTTAACTGATTAACTGGTTAAAAGGCAGATGATTAATCAACTGAAAACTCTTCAGTTAATAGAAAACCCTAAATAAAATAGCAAAGAGTTTAGAGCCCTCAGACTTTAGCATTAATAGTTCACTGCGGTGGGCTTCCTGACCAATGTATCTTTTTATGCAGTCTAGGATAGCACAGGTCAGCTTGCATTCTGAAAAAAACTGCCTGCCGAGGGCAAAGCGGTGAGGATTTGCAGCACAGTGCTCAAGGGAAAGACCTAATGGCTCAACAGACTGCTCAACTGCTTCCTTGGCAACCCCAAGGTGGATTTGGCTCCAAGTGCATCAAATAGGTCATAGACCAATGGGGATGGGGGTAATCTCCCTTTTATCCCACCAGCACCAACCCCTGTTGGTGTACAACACCTAATCTGTCACTAATTGCACTGACACCTTTCCAGAATGGAGTGGCCGGTGCTTTGCTGCTGGCTAAAGCAATAATTAAGAAAAGCAGAAAAGGCCCTGATGCAGCAGAATGTGTGGCTCATGTGCTTTGAGCCAGAGTGCCAGCCATGAGCAGGTCTTAAGACCAGGGCTCCGTTGGGGCCGGGGCGCGCCAGAGCGCCGCTCCGGGAGAGAGGAGGGCGGGGGGGCGGGGCCAGCGAGGGCGTTTGGGGCAGTCCAGGAGGGGCTCTGCTGCTGCCGCTCGCTCCGCCCCCCCCCGTGCAGGGCCCGATCCGCCTGCCCGCGTGGCTTCTGTGAGGGGAGGCGGGCGGCAACGAGGGGACGGAGGCGCGTGGAGCTCCGCCTTGCTGGCTGGCTGGCTGCGCCTGAGCTGGGCTGGGCCGGCCTCTCCCTGGCAGGCGGGGGCTGGCGGGTGCGGCGCGTCCGGGGCTGCCTCGGGGGGGCGGGGGGGGGGGAAGGAGCGCCTGGGCCGCCGCATGTGCCGGACTGCGCCCGAGACCACGCCGCCGCCGCCGGAGGAGCTGTGCCCGCCACGCGCGCCACCGCCTTCTCGATGGGCAGCTCCCACCTGATCAACAAGGGCCTGCCGCTCGGTGAGTCTCGCCCGCTCCTCCCCTCCCTCCCTTCCCGACGGAGCAAGGCCGGCTCGGCCCGGCCCGGCCCCCACACAGAGCCCTCCTCCCGGGGAGGGAAGGGGAAGGGAAGGCCCTCCTGCGGCGGCGGTGGCCCATGGCTGGCTGGGGGGGAGGGGAGAACCCGGCCCTCCGCACCTCCCCTCCACACCCCCCCTCCCGCGCACCTCCCCTCCCCTCGGCGTCTCATGGAAGATTGGGGATGCTAGGTTTTTATGGGTGAAGTGACAGTCCCTAGAATACAGGTTTCGTATGTGCAATTTTTTACCCCACCATTCCTTCAAGGAGCTCAGAACAGAATATTCTTGTCTCCATTTTATCCTCACTACAACTTTGTGAAGGCTGGGAAAGAGAGACTGGCACAAGCTTATCTAGTGAGCTTCCCCAAATCTGCTTATGATTTCCCAAACTGCCTTACTACTTGGAGGTTTCTTGCGGGAGTAGTTATTTAGTTGACACTGCAGTAGAGAGGGAGGAAATAAGGTTTGTGTATCCTCTCTTAAGGGTCCTTCCTTTCCCCCTTCCTTCCCCTCTCCCTTCCTTCCTTTCTTCTCTCCCCCCCACCTACCTACCCTCCTGTTCCTTCCTTTCCCCCTTCCTTCTCCTCTCCCTTCCTTTCTTCCTTCTCTCTCTCCCCCCCACCTACCTACCTTCCTGTTCCTTCCTTCCTTCTCTCTCTCTCTCCCCCCACCTACCTACCTACCTTCCTGTTCCTTCCTTTCCCCGTCCTTCCCCTCTCCCTTCCTTCCTTCCTTCCTTCCTTCTCTCTCCCCCCAACCTACCTTACTGTTCCTTTCTTTCTTCCTTCCTTCCCCCCTTCATTCCTTCCTTTCTTCTCTCTCTCTCCCATGTACCTACCTACCTTCCTTCCTGTTCCTTTCCTTCCTTCCCCCTCCCTCCCTCCCTTGCCTTCTGACACACTGCCGATGACATCATCACTTCCGGTGACATCAGGGGGTGTGGCATATGCAAATAAGTTATGCTAATGAGGTCCTGCACCTCTTTTTTTACGAAAGGACCCCTGCTTAAGACAAGATTGCTAGCGAATGGCTCCTATGTGCCATGTCTTAATGTGGACTTCACTGTTCCAGGGCTTTTTGTGTGTGGTGGGGCTTGATATCTTTTTTGGGGGGAGGGGCTCTCCCAAGTCCTGAAGGGGAAGGTGGAAATCAGTGCAACCTTATATTTGGGTACTGGCATTTTTTGTAAACAACAACAAAAAGCACTGCTGTTTTCATTCAAGCTCCAGCCATACTACATCTATGTGGAAGTCTACTAGGGAAAGGGCAACTAGGGCTTAGAAGATTTCTCTGTGTGTGTGTGTCTTTGTGCAATCAGAAGTGTAAAGAACTTTGCACTAGCCCTTTACACTAAGTTAAACATAGCCATATCCCGAACTGCCTTTCCCCTTGCATGAGATGTTGTTCAAGCAATTTCTGCGCACAATAAGATAGAGCGGAAAGTGCTTGGTATTGCACATAATCTTGCACAAGCAGAAATGCACTTGAATCAGGACAAAGTTTGAGTGCAGTGGCACCATTAAGACCAACAAAGTTTTATTCAAGGTATAAGCTTTCATGTGCACGCACACGTCTCATGAGGAAATCCTGTTTCACTGTATCTGAAGAAGGGTGCTTGCAAGGAAATAAAGGTACTTATAAAAAAATATTAGATAAGAATAATGAATTGAAAGCAGAGGAACTCTTAGAAAAACAAGGAATAGTGTTATCATGGTGGGAAAGGATTCAACTTAAGACAAGTTTTGCAGAAGATAAAAAAAACTGAATTTGAAAAAAACTTGAGTCTGATAGATAAATTATGGTTACCCGAAAAAGATAAGTTAATTCAGAAACTTTATAACTAGTTGCTAGATGACTTTTTGCAAGATGAGATAATTAAAACAGCAATGATTTCATGGATGAAAGATACAGGACACCCAATAGACATAGACAATTGGGCTAAAATATGGAGATCAGCAAAATTTATGAGAGCCATTGCGTATAAAGAAAATATCTTGAAGATGTTCCATAGATGGCACTAGTCTCCAGATAAGATTGCTTAATGTTTTCCTTATGCGTCTAATAAGTGTTCAAAATGTAAGACCAATGTTGGAACCTTCTTTCATTTATGGTGGAGAGGTGTAAAGATGCAAAAATGTTGGAACATGGTACACAAAATGATTTTAGAAATATTTGAAGTGAATCTACCTTCGTCACTTAAGTATTTTTATTAAATATGTTACCAGATAACATTGGTCCAGACAGATATGTAATTACGTATATTATTACGTCAACGAGGTTGCTTATTGCAAAAGCTTGGAAAATGGAAAAACTTCCCTCCAGAGAGGAAATAAATTGCTTGAGTTGGCAGAAATGGACAAGTTGAACATGAGATTCTCAAACCAAAATGAAGAGTTATTTTACCAAAGATGGAATAGAGCATATAAATGGATGGAATTGAAAATGTAAAGTAAGACTCAAACCAGAAAAGGCTTTGTTATTAACAGTACGATTTGTTTTGTGGATAATTTATGTTATATTGTCGTTACTGAAGAAATGATGTAAATGTGAACTTGGAAAAATTCAATAAAATATATAGTAAAAAAAAAAAAGAAGAATTTCATCTCCAGGCTTTTCCTGTATTCTTTTTTTTTTTTTAAGTTTTTATTGATTTTCTCTATTACATCTACTCGCTAATTTCTAAGCTACATTTACCTTATACAGAGAGTGCTTTATCATTTGCTTAATGCTACCATATAATATATATTAATTATGAAGCATTTTAAACCTTGGTTAATTTTCAATTAGAATTGTTACTGCTGACATTAAGAAAAAACAAAAAAGCTATTTGACAGGCATACCACCCTAGAGCAATGCTTAATTATGCAACATATATGGAATACATAAGTGCAATTTTCAATAAAACAATTCAGTTCTTATTTCTTCTTTCGTCCTCTTCTTGTCTTTACAGTCTCTTCTTGTACTTTTGGAGCTGCTGCTCCTTTTTCAGAGTCAGAAACTTCTTCTTCTCTCTTGGAGCTGTCAAAACCGTAAATACTTTCTTGTGAAGCCAGTGAACCATCTGAGTCTCTCTCGTTTTTCTTTTCTTTGTTTTTTTCCAAAAAAATTTTCGCCTGTTGGACAGAGTCAATCTTATACTTTTTGTCTTTGATGCTGAAGCTTAGTCCTTCCGGAACATTCCACCGATAGATAATGGATTCAGACTGTAACCAAGATGTCAATTTCCCATAGGCTTTCCTTCTTTTCCTTATTTCGAATGGAATATCTTTCATCACTTTAACTTCTTCTCCTTTGATCTTCAGAACCGCTTTATTTGTGGTTCTAAGCACCACATCCCTTGTTGATTTTTTGGAGAACCTTATCATAATCTCACCAGGCAGGCTTTTCTTTTTAGTATAATCTGGATAGGTTCTGTAAACCATATCCATGTCGCTTTTTAATTCCACTGCTTTTAAGCCTGTTACTGGTTCAAGCGCTTTACTTAGCAGATTTTTAAGGTCTTCTCCTTTATTCTCTGGCACATTCTGAAGTCTTAGGAAAAAATTCGATCTTTCCATCTGTAGTTTCAAGAGCTGATCAGAGTGGAGGGCCTTTTCTTTCTCCGCTTTTTGTAGCCTTGAATCCTGATTTTTTACTGAAGTCTTTACTTCCAGAAGTTCTCGCTGCAGCTTCTCTGTAGTTTTATTCGACTCCTTTAGTTTCAGCTGCATTTTATCCATCTTGACGTTGAGAGCTGTCATTTGGTCCACTAGAGGTCGCAATAGCGAGGAGAACACAGTGCTCATCTCTGTGAACTCAGAGCTGTACTTCCTAGTTTGGGGGAAGGTTTCGTTTTCCCCGCCATTGTTGAGGCTGTGCTCTTTGTTGATAGTTAGATAAGATGAACGAAAGAAGCAAATTCTCAGACTGCGCTTATGACTTTTTAAAGTCTATATCCTCTAAAGCGCGATGCTGCCATCCAGCAAGCCAAACGAACTATTTTTCATGCAGTAACGCCACGTAAAGAGTCTCGTAAGTACGCCGGTCTCGAGAGGGGGGGGTTCACTCCACCCGCCCGCTTGCTCTGTTTATTTTACTTCGGACTCACATTTAATCCATGCGTAACTGTAGTTCAAGCCTCATAGCTTCGCACTTTCTGCTGCTTCACGGATTTGCGCTTTCAGCCATACGGCTCCTGCGGCGGGGGAACCTATGGGGGTGATGAAAAGGGACCTCGATCCCACGGTCGCCACCGTAGGGAGAGATCCCCTTCGTGCCACCCCAGGCAGAGCCCCCTCACTGGGGTCTCTGGGGGCTCGGCACCTGTCCAGAGCCCCTTCTTCCCGCCGGGTACGGATCGTGCTCCCCACAGTTGCGGAGGAGCGCGTCCGCCATTATCGCAAGTCTTGCCGGAAGTCCAGGCTCTTCCTGTATTCTCATCTCCCCGGGACGAAGCGGAACACCTCCTTCACACGGTTGACATGAAGAGAGTGTTACTTTTGAGAGCCAGTTTGGTGTAGTGGTTAAGTGGCGGACTCTAATCTGGGAGAACCGGGTTTGATTCCCCACTCCTCCACTTGCACCTGGCTGGATGACCTTGGGCAAGCCATAGCTCTGTACCAGCTGTTCTCTCAAGGACAGCTTGGGAAAGAGCTCTCTCAGCCCCACCTACCTCACAGGGTGCCTGTTGTGGGGAGGGGAAGGGAAAGGAGTTTGTAAGCCGCTCTGAGACTCCAAGTTAGTGAAGGGCGGGATATAAATCCAATCTCTTCTTCTTCTTCTCTTCTACCTGTGTAGAACTTGGGACTTTCCCATGACCCTGACTCTTTTTGTATCGTATGCCATGCCCATTTTTTTTAAAGAACTTCAAATGGAATTGATTGCTTTCCTTAAGGGTATGCCCCTACAGGACATATGCAGTGCAGCTACCTGGGCTACACCTCACACCTTCGTGAAGCAGTGTACCCTAGATGTGCGTCTCCATCACTGAACTTCAGTGGGGGGTTCTGTATTGCAGTCTGTGTGCATTTGAGGCCCTTCCAGCACCCTCCTCCAGGTAGGCCTGAGCTTGCTACTCTCCCAAAGGTGTGATGCACAAAGACCACGAAGAAGATAGGTTGCTTACCTGTAACTGATGATCTTCAAGTGGTCATCTGTGCATTCACACCACTCGCCCTCCTTCCCCTCTGCTGTTGGTCCTCTCATCTGTTGGGCTGATGGCAGCAGTCAGAAGGAACCTGCAGGATCTTCGTGCCCTTCCCTGTAGCCATGCACAGTGGAGCCCCCTGCACGTTACATGGGGAATGGGCACAAAAATCCTTTTCAACTTTTAAATGTATTGATCGGGATCAGCGTAGGCGCACTATATCCCAAAGGTGTGAATACGCAGATGACCACTCGAAGATCATCAGTTACAGGTAAACAACCTGTTTTTTTCATGTTGTGAGTACTAGGAACTTCTGATAGTGATAGGATTGGATTGGTGCTCTTGGGCTTGCAGATTCTAATTAGACATCACTCAGCGTGGTTTCCAGTTCTTTAGAATGAGGATAAATGATAACATTAATAATAGTACTCACAGGATTATTGTAAAGATCTAGATTACTAACACAATATTTGTGAAATGTCTGGAACACTCAGAATGTACCAAATATTACTGTGTTAGGTGGTTGTATTAATATTAGAACCTCAGCATACAGTTATTTCAAAATGCAGTCCAGTGCAGGCTGTCCCGTGGCAAGCCCATTCACATGCAAGAGACCTCCTCCGTTCTGATAAATTTGTGGTACAGTTGTGCCTTAGTTTGCATTTGCAATTTGCCAGGTTTTTTTGGGGGGGGGGGGCTCTCTTGCCTGAGGATATTTTATGCATCTGCAAGCCTACAAGGAAAGAGTCTATGCCAGCGGGGGAGGAATCCGGACTGCCTCACTTCAGGGTGTAAAGGAGGAGGAAAGAAATATATGAAGTCCAAGGCTGTCTCCCATGGTCGGAATGTACTGCAGTGTTTCAAAAAGCCTGGTAACAAAGTACTGATGTTTTTATAAATGACCTTAAAATCAGTATTTGCATCTTTTCATGACATTGAATGAAACAATGTTATTTTTAAATTGTACATGCGTAATTAAAAATGTCCCCCTTTCACTTTTTTGCAATAACATTATGACTTCTCCATGAGGTCTGGGACGAGGGCCCTCAGGTTCCTGCAGGAGGTGAGGATCCTCCCACCCTGGCTCCTGTTTCCCACCGTGGGAACTATGGCTGGCGCGAGAAAAATTATGCTGAAAAAAAGCTGTTGGCTATGGCATGATGCCACTGCTCTGAAAACCATGCCATGCCTGACAGCACCCTCCTGTGTCCCAGCTTCCCCAGGCTCTCTCTAGTTGCTAGGCATGCTGGGCAACCCTATCCAATATCTGAATTTTGCTATGGAGCCATGGTTACCTGGGGTTGGCCAGGATGTACCTGGCACCAGATATGAGCCACGTAATCTTGGGGCTGCGGGTTCTGGTGAGAGCCAGTGAGAGCCAGTTTGGTGAGAGCCAGTTTGGTGCAGTGGCTAAGTGCGCGGACTCTAATCTGGGAGAACCGGGTTTGATTCCCCACTCCTCCACTTGCACCTGGCTGGATGACCTTGGGCAAGCCATAGCTCTGTACCAGCTGTTCCCTCAAGGACAGCTTGGGAAAGAGCTCTCTCAGCCCCACCTACCTCACAGGGTGTCTGTTGTAGGGAGGGGAAGGGAAAGGAGTTTGTAAGCCGCTCTGAGACTCCCTTGGGGAGTGGAGGGCGGGCTATAAATCCAATCTCTTCTCTTCTTCTTCTTCTTCTTCTTCTTCTGTGGTTATGGTCAGCCAAGGACAACCAAGCTGGTGGTTATGGCCCCCTTTGGGAATGATGGTTCCATCTCAAAGGGAGATCAGGAATTCTCATGGAAGGGCAGAACCTCAGGGGCTGGGTGTCTGATGGTGCACATTAGGAATGGAGACAGAGCGTGACACATAGATGCCGTGTTTGAGGGAGAGGGATGTTTAGAGAACAAGCCAGGCAGGCGACTGCTGTGTCCCTGAAGGAACGGTGCCAGACAGGCTCTAGCAGACAGTGATATGAATTATTCCCAAACCAGTAAAAGCATTTGCAACTTAATGGATTCTTTCTTCTCATCTCTCTCTTAACACATGGAGGCCCTCCATGTACCCCAGCCACCTGGGTGTGTTACAAACATTCAGACGTGGCACATTCCGTATTAAAAAGTGTTCTTAGCATCAGTTATGAGAGCACCCCGGAATATCTTCTCCTGAGGTTTTTTTGAGCAGTACAGAAAGAATGTTTGTGAAGTGCTTTCAGTACTTGAAATGCCCTGTTGAAATGTCATTAAAATTAGCAGTGTGATAGCCTGCTCTGCAGGATCTGGTAAATGATCTTACCCTCTCATCTGATCTCATCAGCATCTTAATCATCTTTTCAATCATTCCGTCCCTCATCTGGCACAGAGTCTGGGACCAGGCTGCAGGACTGTGTGCTCAGTTCTCCCCCGGCCCCTTCCCATTCTGGATCGTTTCCCCCCCGTATCCTGCCTTTCCAAAAGCAGTTCAAGGCAGCTTACAATCTAATGCTTCAGTTAAAAATCAATTGTATTAGAAGACAGCAAGAATATCAGTTAAGGCGAGTACCATTCTCAAAATTCACATAGGAGAAAAAAACACAGCACAGTGGGGGCAGCTTAGCAGGAAACAATTCTACAGACTCAACAGCCCACTCCAGTAATCAGCAAAAGGGCTTTTGAAACAGGACGGCCTTAGGCCCTTGCCTAAATGCTGGCAGTACATAAGAGACACTACTGTTGGATCTGGCCAATGGCCCATTCAGTCCAACACTGTCACACAGGGTCCAAAAATACCAGGTACCATCAGGAGGTCCACCAGTGGGGCCAGGACACTAGAAGCCCAGCTGATCAAGTCGTTCATGCCTCTCCTGGCAGGTCATTCCATAAGGTTAGAGACACTACCAGAATCACTTATGATGGTACGGTCGAGGTGCGCACCCTCTGAATGGAGGGAGTAACTTAGCCCTGTAAGGGTAAACAGTGGAGGACCGCCTGAAATCTCATAATCCCTGGAAAGCTCCATGCTTTGTAAGGCATTGTGGGGGACAGCATGCATAGTGGTATCTGATGCTGACCTTTTGTATCTTTGTGTGTACCAAGCTGTAAGTTTCATACTTGTTTTCTCACCATATTATCAGTTGCTGGAGGTACAGTAATGTCATTGTTTATTAACACGTGTTCTTGGGGGAAAATGGTTCTGTGTAACCAGGGGTCATTTCGCAGAAAAAGAGGTGCAGGAGCTCATTAGCATAACTCATTAGCATAACTTATTTGCATATGTCACACCCCCTGACATCACCAGAAGTATGTCCGAAGGCAAGAAAGAAAGAAGAGAGACAGAGAGAGAAAGAGAGAGAGGGGGAGAGAGAGAGAGAGAGAGAGAGAGAAAGAAAGAAGCTGGCAGAGAGGGGACAGCTACTAATCCAAGCCTCAGAAATACCCCTATTCTGGGAGGATAGCTTCAGTGGTGGCTGAAGCCTTCAGAAGGCTGGTCGGAGGAACAAGGACCTTTCCAGGGGACGGGGTCATTTTGCTGCAGCCATGACACAAGCAGGCATTCCCCCGTGGGTGGGGGCTGGCACCAACTCCCGGAGCTGTGCTCCCCCGAGCTCCTGCTCGAAAGGACCCCTGTGTGTAATTCAAAAGCTTACATGTAGCACTTTGAACATTAGCAGGTCCAACGAAGGTATTTATTGCTGCTTTGTTCAACGCACGGTCTTGCCAATTAAGATTCTGAAATGGTATTTAATGAAACCTTAGATCCTGACTTTCTATTCAAAGATTAGTGATCTAGAATGGAAATACGGGGGCTGAGAAAAGGCAAAAGGATCCTGTTCTGACTCAAATGAAGATGTTTCTGTGATATGGTGGAAATATGGAAACCTGTAGAGCTTCCTGCCCATCAGCCTTGGTGAGAAATTCCATTCTGTCTAGATGATGCTCACCGTGGAAGCAAATCAAAGTAGGCAGGTATCCAAATTTCCTATATTATTCCAATACTGTCCCTCTCAACCTATAGTTACGGCTGTCTATTATGTTACAGAAGAAGGGGAAGGAAGCTTCGGATCATACAGTGCCAATAATAAACATACAGATGCATTTTTGTTTTAATGCTAATCAGGTGTTTTTGTCTAGAGGGTTGTCTGTGTTCATGGAAGCTGTCAAAATATGATTGGCAGCTGGCCCTAGGCAAGAGTGACAAGCCACCAAAGGCGCCTTAGTTCCTGTTCCCCATCTAGGTGAGGATCCCTCTGTTGTCCTCTGAGAATGCCAACAGAGACACTTCAGAATGGCTATTATTGTGGTTTTTGAAAGCACAAATTTCTGGAAATGTCGGCAGGTAAATTAATGACCCTATTGTGGAAACCTCTAATTGTAGGAAATCCATCTGCTGAAGATTCAGCTATAAACTGAGCATTAACAATGGATGCTTCTCAGTTGTGTTTTGCTGAATGCCATGGAGAAAGATGCCCTTGGCATTCAGAATATAGTGAGCAAAGCCTCCACTGGACGTTTTTGAAAGTTTTTTCTCTCTGGGAGAGAGCAGGCAAGAGGAGGAGGAAAGTCTACAGAAATACCTTAGCTCACCTCCATACAAATGCTAATAGATCTAGCAGGAAAGATAATGGGTGGGTCAAAATCTCCCCCTTCCTCCTAGCAGGGAACAGAGGTTTGGAGGACTTTAGACTAGCAAGGCTCCAGGACTAATCTCCAGGAAGAAGCTGCAGGAAATGTTTCCTTGACCTGGCCTGGCTGCATCAGTGGAAAAGAAACAGATATGATAAAAACCTCCTTGCAACAGGAAGGAGGTCTCTTTTTCTGGGATGCTGAGTCCATGAGAGGATGCAGGTCTCTCCTCTGGGAAGACAGCCATTTTTGGGGCTATGTGCTGGCCTAAAGAGCTGGAGGGAGATTCAAGGTTAAGGAAACTTTGTAGGAATTTGTAGCTACCTAAGCTAAAGGAGCCTGTCCTACATTTTAAAATCTGATAGGGCATGTATAGAGAGAGGGACAGAGGATTTGCATTTTTACCCATTTCTTTTGGATTCCCAGCTCAGTCTGGTGCTGTGTGAAAAGCATGCTTGTAAACATTTTCTTTTTACTAAATACTTTATAACTTTTGATGCTGGCCATGATTCTCTGTACCACATAGACCTCCACTGTCTCAGACATGCTACTTTAAAAGGAGTGGGAGGCAGGCAGTTGGCAAGTGGCCATTTCTGCCGGGGCATGCAAGGCAGTAAACTGTCTCTGTGGTGACCAGGTGTGGGGCAGTGGGAGACACAGAGGCAATGCCTCAAAAATTGGAAAGGAAACTGGAAGTCCTGACCCTCCCAGTGGGCAATTCCATACTGTGGTTAGGTGGTGGTGGCACGTTACCAGAGAGAGAGAGAGAGAGAGAGAGAGAGAGAGAGAGAGTGAAGGCCTCTCCAGGTGTTGAGAAAAACCTAGGAGGGCGGGGTGGAAATGGGGCCTGCAGGCTAGAGCAGGCACATTCCACCACACCATCTTAAAATATTAAAAGTCTTCTCTGACTCTGTTTTGCTTGCTAAAGCTGATCATGCCATCAGCTGGCAGACATCGCTTAAATTTCCATCCTATACTTGTTGTATAGGCATTGCCTACATGTTTTAAAAGAACGTATTTGGCAAATTATGAGGATAAGATCTTTACTTTGTCATGCTAAAAGCATGCTTTCCTGGGAGTAAACCCCATTGAATAGACTTGAGTAGGATTTCAAGAATACTTGCCTAGGTTACTCCCTTACAATGCAATCCTAAATGGAATGACATTCTTCTAAGTCCATTGACCTTAATGGACTTAGAAGGGTGGAACTCTGTTTAGGCTTGCACTGCTATTTTAAGAAAAGGAACTGAGATTTCCAGGAATTCATATTATACCAGTTTCAGAGAGAGAAAATGTGTGGGCTGGCAAATTACCTCTCTGCACATTGCGGCAACAGTTCAGGGAAGGAAATGGGATCTAAAAGTACTCACCAGATCTCATATAGGAGGCCTCTGAACTTGCCCTCAAGAACAAAGGCCTCTTCTGCAGTTTGGTATGGCTCCCTAGCTATCATAGAATCATAGAATGTTAGCGTTGGAAGGAACCTTGCAGGTCATCTAGTCCAACCCCCTGCACTCTGCAGGAGCATAGCCGAAAGATAGCCCTACAACATACTCGAAAGATGGTTGTCCAGCCTTCACTTGAAAACGTCCAACAAAGGAGCATCCACCACCTCCCGAGACAGTCTGTCCTACTGCTCAACCACTCTTACAGTTAGGAAATTCTTCCTGATATTTAGCTGGTATCAACTTCCTTGTAATTTCCACCCATTAGATCTAGTCTTGCAATCCAGAGCAAGAGAGAATAGATCTGCTCCATCTTATATATATGACAGCCCTTCAGATATTTGAAGACTGCAATCATGTCCCCTCTAAGCCTTCTCTTTTCCAGGCTAAACATACCCAACTCTTTCAGCCTTTCCTCATAAGACTTGGATTCCAACCCTCTCACTATCCTGGTTGCCCTCTTCAGGACACGCTCGAGCTTGTCAATATCTTTCCTAAAATGTGGTGCCCAAAACTGGACATAGTACTCCAGGTGAGGCCTGACCATAGCAGAATAGAGCAGAACTACCACCTCCCATGATCTGAACACAATGCTTCTGTTAATGCATCCTAAGATTGCATTAGCTTTCTTTGCAGTCACATCACACTGCAGGCTCATGTTTAGCTTGTGGTCAACCAGAACACCTAGGTCCCTTTCACATGTGCTGCTATCAAGCCAAGTCCCTCCCATTCTATATCTCTGCCTTTGATTTTTTTTGTACCCAAGTGTAGGACTTTGCACTTATCTCTATTGAAATGCATTTGTCTCAGCCCACTGTTCCAGCCTATCTAGATCAGTTTGAATTCTGACTCTGTCTTCTTCAGAAATAGCAATCCCACCCAGCTTCGTGTCATCTGCAAATCTGATAAGCATCCCCTCTATATCTTCCTCCAGGTCATTTATAAAAACCATTGAACAACACCGGACCCAGGACTGAGCCCTGTGGCACTCCACTTGAGACTTCCCTCCATTTAGACACAGAGCCATTAACGAGCACTCGTTGGGTATGATTTTTCAAACAACCATGAATCCATCCAACAGTTGCACCATCCAGCCCACTCTTAACCAGCTTATCCTCAAGGATATCTTGAGGAACTTTGTCAAATGCTTTACTAAAATCTAGATACACTATGTCCACAGCATTGCCAGAGTCAACCATTTTAGTAATGCTGTCAAAAAAGGAGATAAGGTTGGTCTGGCATGACTTATTCTTGATAAACCCATGCTGGCTACTATCAGTCAGGGCTCATTTCCTGCCGGAGAATGTCGGAGTGGTACTCCGGCAGTTAGGAGCCCAGGGGTTGGGCACATGCAACAAGCCCTGCCCCCAGTTCCCAGGAGCCCTCAGTCAGGCCCCACCACCACCTTCCTTGCCACCTCTGCCTCTCTGGGCCCCACTGCCACCTTTCCCGCCGCCTCCTCTCTGGGCCTGCTGCAAGGCAGACAGGCTCAGAGAAGGCCGGCAGGGCCCCGCCGCCACCTTTGCAGCTGCCGCCACCTCTCCAGGCCCCACTGCCGCCTTTCCCGCCGCTGCAGCTCCATCTGCGCTTTAGCCTTTCTGACACCATCCCAACAGACTCGAGCTGCTGCTTGTACTCACCCTCAGTAATCTGTCCCTCCTTCCATTTCCTGTACATTCCCCTTTTTAGTCTCAGTTCTTCAGAGAGATCCTTGTTCAGCCACCTCAGCTTCATTACCCATCTCCCACCTTTCTTTCTTACTGGGACAGTTTGCGATTGTGCCTTAAGCACTTCATTTTTCAGTATTTCCCATCTTTCCTCTGCAGATTTTTCCCTCAGCAATTCCAGCCATGGGATCCTACCTAATATTTCTCTTAGTTTTTTAAAAGCCAGCATACGAGTCCTACTATGTCCTGGTTTCACATCCTCCTCTATGTCAAATTCCAAGCTGACATGGTCACTATCCCCCAAGGATCCCACAACGTACACTTCATCAACCAGTTCTTCCCTGTTAGTCAGGATTAAATCCAGGACAGCAGATCCTCTGGTTCCCACCTCCACCTTCTGAGAGATGAAGTTGTCTGCAAGACTATTCAAGAATCTGTGGGATGTCCCAAGTCTAGCAGAGTGAGATTTCCAGCAAATATCTGGATAGTTGAAATTTGCCATAACCACTACATCCTGTCTCTGTGAAAGTTAAGCAAGCTGTTGTACAAATGCATCATCCAGTTCCTCCGGTTGGTTTGGAGGCCTTCTTTTTCCCCTTGCTGTATCCTTACCCCACACACTTTCAACAGGGCAACTCTCGCAATCCTGAATTTGAGTGCAAGTGTATTCATTCTTGACATATAGCACCACCCTGTCTCCTTTTTTGTTTATTCTGTTCCGTTTGAATAAGGTATATCCTTCAATCACTGCGCATCATACATGAGACTCATCCCACCAAGTCTATCAGATCATACTTACTTTCCCATATTTGAAGTTCAAGTTCATCCTGTTTATTTCCCATACTCTGTGCATTGGTATATAGACATCTCAGATTACAGACATCCTTTCCTACCATAGGTCCCTTCGAATTTACCTGAAAATTACTGAACTCACCTCCCTCCCGTTCATTGATTCTCTGTTCCCTCCCTTTCTTGAACTTACTGTTGGGGATGCCGCAGAACATGAAGCTTTTTCTTCCCACCCCTAATGGCTTCCATTTAAAGCCCTCCTAATCAGGTTTGCAAGTCGTCCAGCAAAGACATTCCTCCCATTCTTTGCAAGGTGCACCCCATCCATCGCCAACAGTCCCTCATGTCAGAGGTACATATCATGGTGCAGGAAGCCAAATCCCCCTCGACGACACCATCTATGTAACCAGCCATTCACCTCCAGTATCCTGTTCTCCCTTCCAGCTCCAAGGCCCTCAACAGGTAAAATGGAGGAGAACGCCACCTGTGCCCCCAGATCTTTCACCTTCTTGCCCAGAGCCTCGTAGTCTTTGGAGATCCATTCAAGGTTTCTTTGGGCCGTATCGTTTGTTCCTGGTCAGAGGTTTTGACCAGTAACAGATACTACATACACATGGTGAGATGGCTTCCCTGCACTTTCCTGCACAGAACATGTGCAGGAACACAACAGAAGCCGGGAGGTGCCAGTCCGGCTTAGGGAAGTGAGCCAGAAGTGAGAGAAAAGATAGCCTTTTCTAAGTAGTTCTGATCATGTAACATGATCGGATCTTGGCAGTTCATTTACATCATGTTCCAGATCCTCTATCTTTGTGCTTTGCTTTTCTCTGGCGATGTCAGACTGGGCATATCGCTCCTGCGGAGGCTGAATGCGCTGTAATCCGACATGCTGAGATAAGTGTTTGATTGTGCAGCCTTATCTCTGCCTCTGGCTCCGGTTCCCTGGAGAAAATGGATTGTTTGATTCCTGGGGAGTGTCGGGCCCGGAAATACGTTAGTCTCTCTGCCTCCCCTCGCAACAGCAGTGTTGCCTTTCCCCCTTTGGTGGGGTGGTTTTCCAGTGGCAGCCGCCAGTGCTGAGGCATGGAAGAAGTCTGCCCGCTGTGGTGCGAGGTGCTTGGTCTTGATTCTAAGCACTGGGAAGGGCTGCACTGTTATGTCTCTTGCACATGCTCTACTCCAATTATTTATTTATTTGTTTGTTTATTTTTTCACATTTCTACCCCGCCTTTCCAGACAGCTGGCTCAAGGCGGCTTACCACAAGGTCTTGTTGGGCAGCTGTGATACCATAGCAGCCCCTTTGAGTTTCCTTTTCCCTGGGCTTATTTTGAATGTCAGGATGAAAGCTGAGCACCACACTCTGTAGATGCCTATCATCCACCCAGGGGTCCGTTGGAGCGGGAGCACACAGGAGCGCAGCTCCGGGAGTGAGGAGCCCAGGGGGCGGGCACATGACCAAGCCCCGCCCCCTTCTCGGCTTCCCCGAGCAGTGCAGAGGCGCAGCGCCCCGGGGAAAGCCCTGCTAGGGTCTTTATTGTTTTTAATGTTTTGTTTTAATATTGATAATTTTGTCATTGTTCCTTTTATGACTGTGTGCTGCTTTTCCAGAGACTTGCTCAAGGTGGCATATAAATTTTCTAAGTATACCATTTTTTATCTGGGCACATGGCACATAAGTACTGGAGAAATTTCACCAACCCTTCAGCAGCTTCCACCCCATCAGTTTGGTGTAGTGGTCAGGAGTTGGACTCTAATCTGGGAGAACCGGGTTTGATTCCCCACTCCTCCACATGCAGCTGCTGGTGTGACCTTGGGCCAGTCACAAGTTCTCTCAGAGCTGTTCTCTCATGAGCAGTTCTCAAAATACCTCTCTCAGCCCCACCTACCTCACAGGGTGTCTTGTTGTAGGGAGGGGAAGGGGAAGGGATGGGTGGTGCACATGTCCTGGGTATCTCAAGTCTACTTGAAACCTGGTGGTTTCAAGGGAGCAGGAAGAGAATGAGGGTGTGTTCTTGACGCTTATTTTTATTGCACAAAGTATTGGATGGGGAAGGGAATGGAGGAAGAGCAGGTCAGTTTCACTCACCTGTGGAGCGGAGCCTGAGGGGTGGGTGTTGCCTTCTGACACACTTCCGGTATGTTAGGGGGTGTGGCATATGCAAATGAGATATGCAAATGAGTTATGCTAATGAGCTCCTGCACATCTTTTTCTACAAAATGTCCCCTGATTATGGTTTTGGTTTTTCATTCGATGGATTGAAAAACAACACATTTTTTGAGACTAGAAAAGAAAATGCCCTGGTTTTGTCTGTTGCCCAGGTTTTGTTCTTAACCCATTAATTAACTCCCTAGTTAGGTACTAGTTTTTGTGTGTGTTTTTTAAACCCTTTTTATCAACTTATGCTGAAGATGCAAGATGCCTGTGCTAGGCAGATCAGTAGATCAAGCTCAGAAGTCCAAAGAGCAAAATTCTCTGCCAAGAATACAGATGCATCACTTGTCATGCACATTCCAGTGCTTGGCCTCTACTCTCTCCCACACGCTGTGCCTGTTTTTCACACACATGTACGTGCATCTCTTTCCGCGAGTCCTCACCACACATCCAAACTTGCTGTCTCTTCCTTTTGCACGCTTGCGTGTGCATACACACAGCACCCCCAAAAGTCCTACAAAAAGGAAATCACCTGCTTTTGTAGAAGATACATGAAGCAGCTGAGCAGCTGAAGTGAGAATTAATTGGCACTTATCTCAGTTTGAAAATGTGCCGTTTGTGAGGGCATGTGGTGAGCACTGAACTCCTCCTGCACAAAGAGCTGCATTTCTCTTGTTGCTGGTGGAAACAGCAGCCTCAGAAGAAGAAGCGCTTGGAACCTGATTCTAGCACAAGTGGGGAACTTTTTGGGAGGTGGGGAAGCTGGAGGGCAGGAAAATGTGAGATCAGTTGAAAGTACCTTTGAAGGAGCTGGCAAAATGCAAGTTATAACAGTAGCACCGCAGACCCAGCATGCGCTCCAAGGCGTTTTTCAGAGTGTGCACTAGCTCCGTCAGAACAAGGTTGCCAGCTCTGAGGCATGCATCTCTGTGTCAGAATCACCATTTAAGCTTCCCCCGAGTAACAAGTGAGATGGCTTGCCAGGAATCCCTCACATGAGTCTGGTTGGCATGCAGAAAGGAACCATAAGAAATGGAACCATAAGGAAGACAAGGTCAGTGTCAGGACTTGCCAGTTCCTTCATCCTGAGGAAGACTCCTTGGAAGAAGGGGGAGGAGCTCATTACTGGACCCAGAAAAGCTCTGTATCCCTTCCTGGTAATTCTGGAAGGACTGCTAGGGATGATCCTCTGTCCTTGGACCCTCTTGATTCCAGGGCACTGCTTGCATTATGACTGGGCTCTTTCCACGTGACAGGACTGAATCCAGGGATCTCACAGGCCTTAGCACTGGGAGGAGAAGGGGGGATTGCTTTACCTGATTCCTTCTCCTCCTAGAGAGATGTGACCTTCTTCCTCAATGGCCTGAGTGTCAGCCCCATTTGTCCCTCTCCTCTCTGTCCAGTCCAGGCCTCCTCTGTGGACAGTCCCATAGTCCCCCTGGCCAGTGGGATCCTCTTAGGGTATGGGCCAGCCCCACCCATTCCTGGGACTCAGCCACTTCCTCTCCCACCCCTCAGAGCCTTGCAGAAGGCTCTCCGGACACTCTGTCCTGCCCTCATGCTTTTAGCGTGTCAGTGGGGTATGCCCCTGCTCCCCATCCTGGTGGTAGTCAGCTGCTGGCTGCCCAGAGGTCCAATTGCGCTTCTGCTAGCCATCCAGGAGCCTCTGCTACACCCTCCCCATCACCTGGATTGGCTTGAAGGGTCTACCCTTTCCATCAACCACTGGGGAAGACAGGAGTGGCCCAGACATCAGTGAGGTGGGGAGTGCCCCACATATAGCCAGTGCCTCCAAGACCAGCTTGGAAGCTGGTGTAGATGGCAGTGGCAAGAGAACTGAGTCCCGTATATCTGGAGACAGACAAAGACACACTGTAATGACCCCATGGCCTTAAGATTGACTGACTAAGAATCTATATGGGGACCACTGTTAGATGGTAGAGTACTTGTCAAAGTTCTGCTCTAGAAGGTGGGTGTCTGATTTAAGTGCTTCCAAGATCAGGGCATTTGCTGATATACTGAGCCTGGAGATGTGAAGCCTGCCATAAAATCACTCTTTTGCTGTCTGAAAAACATTAGTTCAACATCTGTGTTGTCCAGCTCCTTTGGCTCATAGTTAGTTCATGGACAGCTCCTCTTCTGCGTCAACAGCCAAGTCTTTGGACTTAGCCCTAGCCCTTGGTTACTTTCATCTGCTGGACAATTCCCCTGTTTGTTAACCCAACTCAAGGTTCCTGTGTTGGACAGATGGAAATAGCAGGGTTTCCCTCTCTCTAGAGTTAATCATGAGCATAGGAAATGAGGCATACATTGAATGCATATGAGACAGACAGGATGTGCTTGTGGCACTCTGCCCCTGGGGCACTCTGGGGCAGCAGGTCTGGGAGAGACTTCCTGCCCTTCCTTGGCATCAGGTCACAGTTCCCTGAGGAGGCCCACCCTCACCCTTTCAGAACCCTGAAACATGACACATACTTGGCTTGAAAGGCGATGTCTTCATGCATGCGTGTGTATTTGTGTGTCTTTCATGCTGGATATCTGCTTTTGCCCAGCCTGGACTTTTAAAAGTTCAACAACCACAGGTGTCTCAGCTGCATCCCCAGAAGATCCCGTCATCCCTACGCGTCCTTGGAACATCTGTCTCTGGGCTGGGCAGACGGTAGAGTCAGCCCCACGCTGGAGACGTGGCTCCAACCGGGCTGCTTGCTCAAGTGGTTTATTCAGTCCCAAAAGCATGGGGAGCGGAGGGGCAGCTACGTGGACTCTTACATTGTGAAGGGCGAGGTTTGTCCCTATCTGGCTGCTTGGCAAGGCGTTTGCCAGGGGAACCCTGAGGAGCCTTGGGGAGGGGTTCCCTGGGAAGGCTGAAGCATGGACATTCCCAGCCTTTGACAATGAAGGAGAGGTTTGTGTTTGTGTGTGTGCATGTGTGTGTGCGCGCACTGATTTTGAGACAAAAGAGTTTAGATGGCCGCTGGTGTGCATGCGTGTGATTATTCTTCATTCACACAAATGACCATCACACAAAAAAAGCCCTTCAACTCTAGGAAGTTTTATTGCCTCACTTGCCACCTTAAGTTGCTTATAGAGATCCCTCAGATCATTAGAAGATCTCTGGTGCATCAAGCCAAGCATTTATCTAGTCCAGCATCGTGTTTTCCACAGTGGCCAAAGCTGTCCCCTGTTGTTTCCCTCAGCAACTGGTATTGGGAATGCTACCTCTGAAAATGAAGGTTTCAGTTAGCCATATCCACCAAGAATTTGTTTTAAAGCTATCAGTATTTGAGGCCATTACTACACTGTTACAGAGAATTCTTCAGGTCAGCTATGCACTGTGTGAAGAGATATTTTGCCTCTCCTGAATCTACTACCCATCACATTGTTTTTCACATTATGTTAAACACACAGGGGCTCTTTTAAATAGCTTTGGTTTGGTAACTTACCCTGACGCTTCTTTGAGGGACTTGATTCTTCCTTCTGGCAAGGAGAGTTTCCACACCAGCCTCAACTTTGTAGTCCATTTCAATTATGTAGTCCATCTGTTGGTTCTGTTGACCGAAGCCTTTGGTGCTGAAGTTTCCATGGATGTTTATTCTGTGGGGTTCTTTGCTGATGCTTCAGGCACTCTGGCATTTCAATTTTTATTGCTTCTGGCCTAGTAACAGTAATTGTTCTTGTTTTATATTGTTTGCAGTTGTTAAGATGCCTTGAAATGCCCTGTGGGGCAGAACGAGGGTTGTAATTTTTAGAAACAAATATACAATGCGGAAATCATTCTGTATCAGATCATGGAGCGGATGCTACACAAAATGGAGGCAGCAGGACAGGGCGTAATGCATGGGCAGTTCATGATTAAAAATAATGTATAGACTAGACTTCAGTGGAAGTGTGTGGAAGTTGAGAGCGCCGTGTCCTTGCAAACTTAGGCCTGAAAGCCAAACTTCATGAGGGGTTTAATAGACTACCATAGTATCTGGGCTCATAGGTGGTAGATTCCCTGAGCAAACTGTAACTGGCATTGATTGTTCATCTGTTTAGGTTCTAGGATCGGATTGGGTATCCTACTTACTTACTGACTGCCTAGTTCCCCACCAGGCGACCTTTCTGACCTGGCAGAGGCAATTTCGGGCTTCCTGCTAGAGATCCCCAGATTGACAGTTCTCAGTGATTTCAGCCTCCATGTTGATGGCACCTTGTCTGGTGTGGCTCAGGGCTTTATAGTCTCTTTGACTACTATAGGCCTCTCTCGGGTCATGAAGGGGTCCCCACACACACCAAAGAACATACCTTAGATTTCATTTTTGTTTTTCAATGCAAGGTTCTGGTTATTTCCTACAAAGCTCTGAACGGCCTGGTATCCACATACCTGTAGGAGTGCCTGTCCTGCTGTGCTGCGCTGGGACAGCTTTGCTGATCTGAGAGAAGCCTTCTAACTGTGCCCTCCTGCAAGTGGGTAAGACTGGCACTTGTCCATTCATGCACTTTCTTGGTGGTGGCTCCCTGCTTGAGGAACAGCCTGCCTGAGAAAGTCAGAAAGACTCCCATTGGTCTGTCATGCTGCAGACTGTGCAGCATAGAAAATTTCAGGAGGGCATTTTTATAAAGGGATAAGAACTATAGTAGTATGAACAGTGCATGAGGGCGCCTTTATATTGGAATGGGATTTCTGTCTTCTGCAGTGGTGGTGGTAGGTATCACCTGCTTTTACTGCATCCTTCACCTTGTAATCCACTTTATTTATTGTTTATAGTATGTGTTATTTTAGGTAATTTGTTGATCTTCGACGTGGTCTCTGTGCTTCACACCCATGGGTTTCTGCGCCTGCGCTGAAATTCATCGGTATCTGGAAAGCTCAACGGATTTTCGCGCCCAGAGCCTCCAGGCATACACGCAGCCCCTTCACGCATGCCCAGAGGAGCCGGGCGCGGACATCCCACCAGTTCTTTTCTGACCACCACACAGCTAACAGTTATCTTCGTCGGTTCAGAACAGTTCTTTGGAAAGCCTTTCTCTCGACTTATTTGGACTGGACTTGACTTCTCTTTGGATAACGGACTGGACTTGGTTTTGGATTTCATAGAGGCTGGTTCCTCTGAGGGAAGTACCAGTGGTTTTCTCCTGCCTTCTGACCTCGCCCTTTTCCCCTTAAGAACCTTCCCCTCTATCCAAGCCCCTCTCTGCATGGCTCTGCGTTGGGGGTGTTTCAAACGCTGTAGCTCCTGTGGTAGCAAACTTGCAGCTCCTGACGGACACTCCCTTTGTATTCTTTGTTTGGGGGAATTGCACCGTCCTGTGTTCATTTCTCTAAGTTTTCGAACCAGACTCGTAAAAATAGAGCAGCCCACTTGAAAGTAGCGCTGCTCGAGTCCGCTCTCTGTCCTTGCACTGAAAATTCCGGCTCGAGACAGATGGAGTCGCCAGGCTTATCCCCCATTTCGGCATTGATGTTGGCATTGACTACGACATCGAAACCCCCTATGCCGAAAGCAGCGTCTGACTTGGGCAGCGCGTCTATGAAGCGACTGGCCCCACCCCAGTCTTCCTCCTCGATGCCAACGAAGAAGAAGAAAAAGGAAAAGCTGGAGAAACGTCCTAAGAAGTCCATTGTCGTGCAACAAGGGCATGGAGTACGGATGTATAGCCACAGAAGTCTTGGCTTCGATCCTGACTGTCACCTCGGAATGTCCGCCCTCGGACGCTGTTCAGTCAGTGGCTCATTCTGGGATCATACACTTGCTGGGATTCACCCATACCCATACACTTGCTTGGGATTCACACATTCGTGAACTTGACGCCGATCTTCCTGAGGACGTCTTGGAGACCCAAGAATTCTCTGGCACAGTTTACACCTCTGGCTCCCCGCATCGGAATCGATCGCGAACGGGATCCTCTCTCTCGCCTTCCCACCACTCAGCCTCCTTGATAGATAAGGAACCCCCGCAGTGACCGGATATCGACACCAGGCACCGTGCCCTTGACACTAGGTCTCCACGTCGACCACTGGCCGATCCCGGTAGACGACAAGGGCGCTACGCAAGATCTCCACGTTCTCACTTCAGCTACCATTCACCTCCACATTGGGACCAAAGACATTGTTACCACTATGGAGCATACCCACTTTCTTCAACAGTGCCATGGCTCTCTCCTTCCAGGCACGCCTGGGACCAACCGCCTTTGCATCAATCCCGATCCCCAGGATACTCACGCCCGTCAGCCATGATCTCGAAACCTCCCGAGGAGACTGACACTCGGTATCGAGACTATCATCACCCCCAGTCTCCGTCTCCACCTTGGAAGCCCCATATGGTGCGCTACCATCAGCTGCATGAAGCTCTGCCACTGCCACCCACATGGTTGATATCGACACCACCACCCGCACAGCACCCAGACACAGGCATCCCCGCAATGCCGCCTCCGGCCTCGAACTCTTTGGATGGGGACTCCGATGGCGAAGCTTCCACCACGCACGGCTCTCCTGAGCTACCATCACCAGAGCCAGACGTCTCGACAACCTTCCTATTTCTCCATTGGAAGACATCTCCTCCTATGGGGAGCTGGTCAAGCACATGGTGCATTCCCTTGGGATCCCAATTGTTCAGCTGGCACCAATAGTCACTGACCCCGTCTTCAACATTGTACAGATGGACACATCTACATCGATTGCCTTGCCTATGTTTTCTGTTCTGCTACAGGCTACTCAGTCGCAATGGGATAAACCATCCTCGGCACCTGTGTCTTCACGCAGGCTCGATCATATGTATAGGCTACAGGAGTCTGTAGTGGAATTTCTCCTTAACCACCCTAAAGCGAACTCCCTAAAGCGAACTCCTTAACCACCCTAAAGCGAACTCCTCATCTACAAGGACTAAAAAGACTCACTCCACCACCACCCCCGATAGAGAAAGCTGTAAGCTAGATGCATTTGGTAGGCGCTTTTACTCTGCAGGGGTACTTGGCCTGAAAACCACCAATTACTTGGCGTGCATGGGTCGGTATCAATACGCCCTCTGGGAGCAAATCTCCAAATGTGTTAACTACCTCCCGGAGGACATGTCTAGCCGTTTGAAAGATACAAAAGGAGGGCTTACTCCTGGCTAAACAGCAGGTTAATTCCTCAAAGCATGCCCTCGATGCCTCTTCAAAGACTATGTCCTCAGCTGTAACCTTGAGGAGGCATTCCTGGCTGCGTAAAATTACTCTGCAGCAGGACAGGAGATCCCTGATCGAGGACTTACCCTTTGATGGCCAGGGCCTGTTTCATTCCACCACGGACTCCGTATTCCAAGACCTCAATAAGAGCATCAAGGCCTCACATACTCTTGGAGTCTCTGTCCTCACCTCTTGGCCTTACAAGCAGCATTCCTAGATGAGAGCTTAGTCTAGGAGACCCTCCTCTAGAACCTTGCCTGAACGTGCTTGGCGCCCACAGCCATCTCCAAATACACAGGGACCTGTGTATGCCCCTAAGCAAAAATTCACCTCAGGCCAACAATCTGCTCACCAGAAGTTTACTTGCCCCTCCAAGCAGGGCCTTTGACTCCCCACCCTCACCTCCTCTGCCCACCCGCCTAGCTCCCTTCCTCCAATCCTGGCAGGTGATAACTTCAGATGCCTGGGTCCTATCGATCATTTCCGAAGGGTACTTTATAGAGCTGATTCACCGGCCCCCTTCAGTGGTATTCGTGGTCACACCACCTTCGTCGGCCCTCCTGCAAGAAGTAGCCACTCTACTGGCAAAGGACACCATAGAGCCTGTCCCTACCCGCCATCTTGGAAAGGAATTTTTTCCCGTTATTTCACCATTCCCAAGCGGGATGGAGGCACCAGGCCAATATTGGACCTATGGGGTCTCAACCAGTATATAAGATACAGATGTTTCTGCATGGCCACCCTTTGATCCATCCTTCCCCTCCTTCGAAGGAATACGTGGATGGCCACCCTGGACCTTCAAGACGCCTACTACCACTTGACCATTGCGCAGGCACACCGGAAATTCCTCAGGTTTGCTATAGGGCCCAGTCAGTACTAATTCAAGGTCCTCCCATTCGGTTTATCTACCACACCATGGGTGTTTACCAAAACTATGATAGTAGTCGTCGCCTTTTTCCGCCTACAGGGCATAAAGATTTTCCCATATATAGATGGTTGGCTCTTGGTAGCAGACTCCCAAGATCTTTTGATGGACCACATCCGTCGCACACTCGCCCTCCTCTCGGAGTTAGGCCTCAGGATCAACGAGGAAAAAATCCCACCTCAGTCCCTCCCAACACATACAGTTCATTGGAGCGATTCTCGACTCTACAACCTTGATGGCGTATCTCCCGGAGGACAGAACGTCTCTCATTGTTACTCTTGCAGAACAGGTCAGGGCACAGCCTCTGTCGAACGCTCTTGCAATACAGCATCTCTTGGGACTGATGGCTGCCACAACCTCCGTCCTCCTGTTCTGGAAACTAAGAAGGAGGCCCCTACAGACTTGGTTCCTCAGTGTGTTTCGACCACACGTCGACGCACAATCAACACACTTCTCCCCCCTGAAACGGGTCTGGGACTCACTCCTGTGGTGGACTAGCTACCTGAATCTCTATCAAGGGGCACCGTTTCATCTCCCCGCGCCCAGCCAAACGTTGACTACAGATGCTTCTCATTGGGGCTGGGGCACGCACCTCTGCAGCCACACCACAGGGGGACCCTGGGAAGCCTCACTTTGCTCCAAGCATATCAATTTTCTGGAGATGCTGGTGGTGACCTTCGCTCTCTGCACTTTCCTGCCCTTAGTAGCGGACCACTGCATAGCTGTACTAACGGACAACATGACAGTGGTTGCTTACATCAACTGGCAAGGAGGGACTGTCTCCCGTTCAGTATGCAACCTGGCCCTTCGACTGTGGGACTGGTGCCTACGCAAGAGCATCTTTCTTCGCACAACTGACATTCCCGGTTTCCTCAACACCACTGCGGACCTTCTCACCAGGGGGCATGCTGGCCCACGCGACTGGAAGCTCTCCCAGTGGTACCTCCTTCCCATCTTCCGCCGCTGGGGGACCCCAGAGATCGATGTGTTTGCGGACCGGAACAACACAAAATGCAGTTTGTTCTGCACCCAAGGAGGGACTGACCCCAACTCCTTAGGGGACGGCCTTCTCTACCCTTGGACACACAGATTCCTGTATCTCTTTCCCCCACTGCCGTTGCTCACCAGGGTGGTAAGGAAGATACTTCACGACGAGGCAAATTGTATTCTCATAGCCCCATGGTGGCCCAGACAACCATGGTTCCCCATTCTCCTATCCCTTGCACAGGGTTGTTACCATCACTTCCCTCCCAACCCGGACCTGCTAGGCATCGCCAACTCCCTGTTGCTCCACCACGATGTCCCATACCTCAAACTGACGGTGTGGAGACTTTCCCTGCTTCCTTTTCCAGCAGAGTAGCCAATATTTTACTGAACTTGCGTAAGGCTTCCACGCGACGATCGTATGCATATAAATGGTCCCGCTTCTCTGCATTCCTTGAAAGGGATGACATATCGCCGACCTCAGCAGGCCTAGCACACATCTTTGATTTCCTCCTTTCTCTGGCAGATGCAAGCCTGTCACACTCCTCCACTCGAGTATACTTGGCAGCGATTTCGGCATTCCACAATAGGGTGGACAACTTCTCCGTCTTTGCTCACCCTCTTTCCAAACGTTTTCTCCAGGGGCTCTACCCCCCCCCCCCCCAGATCAAGCCACTGGTTGCATTATGGGATCTCCCCTTGGTCTTACGCCAACTGACCAGGAAACTGTTTGAGTCACTGTCTACCTGTGATCTCAACCTCCTCACCTGGAAAACAGCCTTCTTAGTGGCAATCACTTCTGCAAGGAGGGTGGGAGAGATCCTTGCATTCAGACACGACACTCCGTACCTCTCCTTCCTACCTAACAGGGTACGCTTGGTTCCAGATATATCCTTCCTTCCTAAAGTACTTTCGGAATTTCACTTGCACTCCGAGGTGTTCCTCCCAGATTTCTTCCCTAACTACTCTTCGGAACAAGAACGCTTGTTACATTCCCTCGGCGTTAAGCAGGCCCTTCTTTTTTATCTCCAACACACCAAAGTGAGTCGACAAACACCTCGTCTGTTCGTCTCTTATGTGCCCAGACGGCCAGGGGTGCAAATCACTTCCCAGAGGCTTTTGCGCTGGATAGTGGAGCTGATAACTCTACGTTACAGACTGGCGCACACCCCGTTACCGGGTCCTTTACGAGCCCACTCCACCAGGGCCATCTCAACCTCCACGGCATTTCTCAAGGGCACTGCACTAACTGACATTTGCAGGGCAGCCACTTGGGCCACTCCGAATACCTTTATAAGACACTATGCCCTTGACACCAGGGCATCGGGCCACACCGCGATGGGAAGACTCATCCTGTCGACCACCTCTCAGTAACAGCCTGCCTGCACCCTCCTCCAGGTAGGTCACTGCTCGTTAATCTCCCATGGGTGTGAAGCACAGAGACCACGTCGAAGATAAACGGGTTTCTTACCTGTAACTGATGATCTTCAAGTGGTCCTCTGTGCATTCACACCGCCCGCCCATCCTTCCCCTCCGCTGCCAGGCTGCTCTCTTCCTGTTCTGGTGGCAGCGGTCAGAAGGAACTGGCGGGATGTCCGCGCCTGGCTCCTCTGGGCATGCGCGAAGGGGCTACACGCATGCCTGGAGGCTCTGGGCGTGAAAATCCGTTAAGCTTTCCAGATACCGATGAATTTCAGCACAGGCGCAGAAACCCATGGGTGTGAATGCACAGATGACCACTTGAAGATCATCAGTTACAGGTAAGAACCCTGTTTTTCTCATTCTCTAGTTCTATAATCCTAGTCCTATTGCATTGTTCATTCGTTGCCTTATGCTGTCTGATTGCACTGTTTATATCCTGTAATCTGCCTTGAGTCTCAGTGAGAAAGGCAGACTATAAACAAAGTAAAGAAAAATAAGTGTGTAGGTTATGACTAGTAGCATTTTTGCCATAATAAATCGCATCATTGATAATAAGTAGGGCTAAAGGTGTGACATAGTTTACGTTCTGGGGATTGGAGATGACATGGCAAAACTGGCAATTTACTGGAAAAGTTACTCTTGAGCTGCTTCCAGCAATCAAATTGTCTCTTAATATGTTCAGTGCTTGTTACAACATAGCACCTTTACCTTATCTTTGATATGAACATACTATTCTCTCTCGAACTGATATACCATTTCTTACACAAGGGGGAAGTAAGTTACTGCATTTACCTGGCAGAGGAAGATGTATGCAAGTAAGTCACTGGAGCAAGTCATGTGAATTTATCTCCTAGCAGTGCAAGCCTATGCAGAGCTTCTCCAATCAAAGTCCATTGATTGCAGTGGGCCTAAACTCCAATAACTCTGCATAGAATTGCACAGTCAGTCTCCTTTTAGGGTATGAAACCTTGCACTGAGAAAATATTCTTTGCACTTTCCTCTGCAAGAGTATGTTACTCTGTCAATAAATTCCAACTCTCTTCAACCATGAAGTTCACCTTTGAAGGTTCTTTGTCTATTGGCTTTGTCTCTGTAAGGCTTGAAATGCTGTGAAGCTGTCTAGTAACTCAAATCCTCTTAGAGTTTGTACCTGCAGACTCAAATAGCTGAGAAGGAGCCAGGAGATATTCTGTGAGGTTATGTGCCTGAAGTCAGTAATGTCAGGGTGTATGCTGCCTCTTAGTGTGAGAGAGTCTTGTTTCCCCAGATGCTGTCAATTTTGTATGGAGACCGTCCTGATCCCAGTGGACCTGACAAGGGCTGTATGTCAAGGGAGCTTCTTTGAATGGCTTCACTTGCTCCCCTGACCTGTCATTGACAGTGCTCAGCTGTCAGTTGGATCCATATCCAGTAATACTGGCAGCCTCACCCATTCTCTTTTGTTCGCATCGGGCTTGGTATGTATGTGAAGATGTCCTGGAAGCTTCATCTGGTTTAAAATGCAGCAGACCGGCTTTTATCAGGAACTAGCTGGCCGGATCATATAAATTATGTACTTCAGCATCTGCACTGGTTTACCCGTTTTCTACCAGGCCAATTTAAGGTGCTGGTTCTTACCTATAAATCTCTTCACAGCCTAGGACTCTGATACATAAGGGACTGTATCCTCTGATATACGCCCTTGTGCTGATTCATTCCTCCCGTGACAACCTCCTTGCCATCCCCTCTCTTAGCTTTGTCTGCTCCTTCTCAGTTCAGGCAAGAGCTTTTTCAATTGTAAGTCTGTGGTTATGGAATGGCCTGGAAAATCTATGGGATACAGTCACTCCTGGGCAGGGGTCATTTCGTAGAAAAAGAGTTGCAGGAGCTCATTAGCATAACTCATTTGCATATCTCATTTGCGTATGCCACCCCCCCTAGCATACCGGAAGTGTGTCAGAAGGCAACACCCACCCCTCAGGCTCCACTCCACAGGTGAGTGAAACTGACCTGCTCTTCCTCCATTCCCTTCCCCATCCAATACTTTGCGCAATAAAAATAAGGGTAAAGAACATACCCTCATTCTCTTCCTGCTCCCTTGAAACCATCAGGTTTCAAGTAGACTTGAGATACCCAGGACATTGCACCACCCATCCCTTCCCCTTCCCCTCCCCACAACAAGACACCCTGTGAGGTAGGTGGGGCTGAGAGAGGTCTTTTGAGAACTGCTCATGAGAGGACAGCTCTGAGGGAACTTGTGACTGGCCCAAGGTCACACCAGCAGCTGCATGTGGAAGAGTGGGGAATCAAACCCGGTTCTCCCAGATTAGAGTCCAACTCCTGACCACTACACCAAACTGATGGGGTGGAAGCTGCTGAAGGGTTGGTGAAATTTCTCCAGTACTTATGTGCCATGTGCCCAGATAAAAAATGGTATATATGCCACCTTGAGCAAGTCTCTGGAAAAGCAGCACACAGTCATAAAAGGAACAATGATAAAATTATCAATATTAAAACAAAACATTAAAAACAATAAAGACCCTAGCAGGGCTTTCCCTGGGGCGCTGCGCCTCTGCACTGCTGGGGGAAGCCGAGGAGGGGGCGGGGCTTGGTCATGTGCCCGCCCCCTGGGCTCCTCACTCCCGGAGCTGCGCTCCTGTGCACTCCCACTCCAACGGACCCCTGCTCCTGGGTATAAGCTCTGTGGGCAGGACAGGGAGGGACAGGTTGTTGTTGTTGTGTTGTACATCAAAGAGGGCAGAGAATCAAATAAGTTAGAAAATATCAGGAGAATTGACTCTCCAACAGAAGCTATATGAGTAGAAATACCGGGCCCTAGGGAGTTACTTAAAATTGGGGGTGTACTATCGCCTATCTGATCAAACCCTTGAGGCTGATCATGAGATGGAGAAGGACATAAGGGAGGTGACTAAAACAGAAAGTGTTATTATATTGGGAGACTTCAGCTACCCCCACATTGACGGGGTAAACGTGTTCGAGTCATGCTGTAGAAATGAGTGTCCTAGATATCATAAAGGACTGTGCACTGGAACAACTGGTCACTGAGCCAACCAGAGAGAGACAGTTGGTCAGAGACGAACAGCCAACCAGGGAGGAACAACTGTCCACAGAGCCAACCAGTTGGTCACAGAGCCAGTCAGATCTTGGACTTGGTTCTGAGCGAGTTTCAAGACCTGGTGAGAGATGTCGAGGTTGTTACACCAGTTGAGAATGGTGACCACAACGCTGTTAAGTTCAGCATCCAGGTCAATGGAAAGTTACCTCTAAAGTACGAAACCGTCGCACTTGAATTGAAAAGAGAGAACTTTACAAAAATGAGGGGAATAGTAAAAAGGAAGCTGAAGGGGAAACACAAGAGAGTGAAATCTGCAGGGGATGCTTGGAAGCTGTTGAAAGCCACACTAATTGAAGCCCAAATAGAATGTATTCCATGGGTTAGAAAAGGCACGGCCTTGTCTAAAAGAAGGACTGTGTGGTTAACAACGCAAGTCGAAGGAATGAAAAGTAAAGAGGCTTCTTTTAAAAAGTGGAAAGTCTGCCCCAATGAATTGGAGGGACTATAGGTAAAGGTAAAGGTTTCCCTTGCTTGAAAGCCAGTCGAATCCGACTCTAGGGATGCGGTGCCCATCTCCGTTTCCAAGCTGACGAGCCAGTGCTGTCCAAAGATGGCTCGGTGGTCATGTGGCCAGCATGACTATAGACGCCAAGGCGCATGGAATGCTGTTACCTTCCCACCAAAGTGGTACCTATTTATCTACTTGCAATTTCTTGCTTTCAAACTGCTAGGTTGGCAGGAGCTGGGGCCAGAGGAGCTCACTCCATCATGCAGCACTTGGGTCTCAAACTGCTGAACTTCTGGTCTGCAGTTCAGCATCTTAACCACTTGAGCCACTATAGCTACCACTACATGCTACTATCCAGAGGATGAAATCCTGCTTTTCCTAGGTGTTAATACACAAAATTACTGATATGCTTCCATGTTAGCAAACAAGTCCCTATCAAGTAGCCAGGTGGCTACTCCTCAACACATTAATTTTATTAATATAAAAGTTTATAAGCCACCTTTTGTTCAAAGATGAAAAGACAGCATTAAAAGGCAACTCTGGGTTGCAATAATGATTAGGAAAAGGTAGAATTCCATCAATACAAACAACAAAAATACGAAGAAACCCATTACAGCCACCCATCACAAAATCTAACATTCCACTGGCCTTTCAAAGAATATCTCGTATGCCCTAAAGAAAACAGGAAGTGATAATGTTTGCCAGTCCTCCACAGGCATAAGAATGTAAGAAGAGCTAGTCCATCCAGTCCAGCATCCTGCCTCACACAGCGGACAACCAGTTCCTCTGGATGGCCAGCAACAGAGCATAGAGGCCGAGGCCCTCCCCTGATGTTGCCTCCTGGCTCTGGGATTCAGAAGATTAGTGTCTTTGAATGCAGCTGTTCCCCTCAGTCACCATGGCTAGTAGCCATTTTTTTTAAGTAAAGTTTTTTTATTTCTAACAAACACGCATACAAAACATACACACACAAAAAAAGATATATAAAACATGTGGAGGACAAGATATCTAAAGAGATTTACCAAATTGTCTCTCACATTGTCTAATTATTAATTTTGTGAATAGGTAAAAATATGGGAAATAGATGACCTGAAAAAGAATAAAATAATACAAATGATCTACAGTTGTTATTTAAGTAGTTGAGTGACTCTGGTTTTACACTCTGTGAATAGAGTGTAAAAATTTAGGTCAGCTCAGCTCAGCTCATGTAGTTTTCTAGCCATATATAGAATCTGGACCATGTATTGTTAAATTTCTCTTCCTGTAATCCTTTCAAAAATAAAGTTAATTTATCCATTTCAGCAGTTTCCAGTATTTTACTTATAAGTTCTTTGGTAGGTACTTCATCCTTTCTCCAATATTTCACATACAATATTCTAGCAGTTGTTAATACATGAATAATCAAAGTCCTCATTCTTACAGTTCTCAGGTCTCATATTCAATAAAAATAATTCAAGAATAAAAGGTATGGTAAATTTCAACATTTTTTTTGTAAAATTCCATGAATCCATGCCTAGTATTGCTTAACTCTATCACACGTCCTCCACATATGATAAAATGACCCAACAGATGTTTTACATTTCCAACAATTACTTCACAAGTTAAGGTGAAATTTTGCCAACATGTCTGGAATTATATGCCATCTATAAAACATTTTATAGATGTTTTCTTTATGCGCAACTGCTTTTGTAATTTTTTATATTTGTTTTCTATATCTGGGCCCATTGGTCAAAAGGAATATTATGACCCACATTCTGTGCCCATTTAACCATAGAATTCTTCACTACTTCATCCTGTGTCTTATATTCTAACAAAAGTACATACAATTTTTTAATCAACTTTTCTTCAGAATAAAGCAATATCTTCAAACATTTTAGAACAGAATCCTAAAACTTTATCTTTAGCATATCTAGATTGTATTTGGAGCCGTTCCCACCAGTTTATCTCAGAGTTTATGTTTTTTATAGCTTCAGTTGTTTTTAGCTCATTTTTGTTATTTAAAAGGTCCTCAAATTTCAATAAATAGATTTTGGAAGTCAAGTTTGAATTAGTAAAAGCGTCCGAAGGTGCAACCCATTTCAGAATTTTAGGGTAAAAGGATCTTTTAGCATCTTCCCATACCCTTAACGGTGATCTTCTAACTAAATGTTGTTTGAAATATTTATGATTTTCAGCTTTCCCATACCAAATAAAAGCATGCCAGCCCAACAATAAATTATGGTCCTCCAGTGCCAGTGTTCTAGTATTCTCTAGAGTAATCCAGTTTTTTAACCATGTCATAGCTGCCGCTTTAAACTAAAGATTCCAGTCTGGAAGAGCAAATCCCGCTCTTTCTCTTGCATCTTGTAAAGCTTTCAGTCTTATTCTTGGTTTTTTCCCTTGCCATATAAACCTTGTGATCAAAATATCTAATTCAGTAAAGAGTTTCTGATTTTGAAGAACTGGAATTGTTTGAAACAAAATAATCAGTCTAGGAAGCACAATCATTTTGATTGTTGCAATTCTACCCATATAGGATATATGTAGATTTTGTCATTTTTCAAGAGCTTTCTTAATTTCTGAGATAAGTTGGTCATAATGATTTTCAGTCAAAGAACTACATCTATTTGTTATGTTTATTCCAAGATATTTTGTTTTTTTCTTAATTTCCAAACCTGATAGTTGCTGCAAAAGTAGGTTCTGTTCTGGTGTCATGTTTTTTGTTAATATTTTGGTTTTATTAACATTTATGTTCAAGCCTGCCACTTGACCATATTCCTGAGGAGAATTTAAGAGATAAGCAATAGATTCCATCAGGTTTTTCAGTATAAAGGCCTGCGAAGGCCTGTAATTTATACTCTTCTCCTTTAATTCTAAGGCCTTAAATGCTGATATCATTTCTAATTGAATCATTTAATGTTTCTAGTGTGAAAATAAATAATAAAGGTGAAAGTGGGCATCCTTGTCTAGTTCCCTTTTGTGTGACAATATTTCTTGTTAGCTTACCATTAAGCAAAATTCTTGCTTGTTGTGAAGAACAGAATGCCTTAACCATTGTAAAGAAATTAAAGCCACATTGTGAAACCAATAGTTTTTCAAGCATAAAATTCCAATTAAGATTGTCAAAGGCCTTCTCAGCGTCCAGAAAGACTAAAGCCATCTGCTTCTTTGGATGAGCTTCAAAGTATTCAAGTACATTTAGTATGAGTCTAACATTGTTTTTAAGTTGTCTTTTAGGTAAAAAGCCTGCTTGGTCTTGATGTATAGCTTTTATCAATACTTTTTAAAGTCTTGTAGCCAAAATGGAGGCATATATTTTATAGTCCATGTTGAGTAATGAAATTGGTCTATAGTTCTTAATTTCTTTCTGATCTGTATTCTGTTTGTGTATCAAAGTTATCAATGCCTCATTCCAAGTTTCTGGAGATTTGCCTTCTGTCAATATAGCATGAATTACCATTTTAAAGGGTAGCATCAATTAGTCTTCAAAGGTTTGGTAAAATTCTGCCGGGAATCCATCCGGCCCCGGCATTTTCCCTTTCTTCTGTTTTCTCAAGGCTTCTGTAATTTCTGCAATTGTTATTAGGTCATTCAGTATTCTTATTTGGTCTTCTGCAAAAGTGGTCATGTTATGTTTTAACAAATAGTTTTGGACCTCAGTAATGTTAGCTTCTCCTTTTCAGTATAGTTTTTGATAAAAGGATTCCACAATATTTTTCAAGTCTTGCGGTAAGCTTTTCTCATTTCCATAGGAGTCTTTCAGGGAGAAGATGGTCTTTTTTTTCTCCTTTCCTTAGTTTATAAGCCAACCATCTTGTTGGTTTATTAGCATTCTCAAAATAATTTTGCTTTGCATAGGTAATTTTTGAGCTATTTCTTGAGTTAATAAACAGGTCATTTGATGTTGCAAAATTGTCAGTCTTATTTTCAGTTTTTGAGTAGCTGATTGTGTTTTCCTTTTTTTAAGTATTGAGCGGGAGGCGATGAATTCAAACAACAGGCTTTTATTCAGTGATATTGCTCAGCTCCAAAGACAGCTCTATGAGAGCGGCACCTTAATTTATACTGTTCCAACACATAACTTTCAACAATGTAACTATATACAAGCAATACTATTGGCCCGAAGCAGGGCTCAGTGATAGGGTATCCAGATTGGCTTCAGGACCAATGGGAGTCTTTATTCATCAGCCAATAAGAAATGGAGCTTTAGGATACCAGAGCCCTCTCAAGCTATTGCTGCTTCAATAATCCAAAACACAAACACAACACATTTGGTGTTTACATTTCTGAATTCTATTTAAAATTAGCTCAGATTCCTGATTTCTTGGCCTCTTAAGATGAGCAGTAGCACTTATGGCCCATCCTCTGGCAAATGCCTTGAATGCATCCCATACAGTCCTAATAGGCATATCTGGTTGTACGTTTTGTTCAAAAAAATCTGAAAGTCTTTTTTCATTTGAGTCACAAAGTCTTTATTTTTCAACAAAGAAGTGTTTAAAGTCCATCTGGTCCTACCTTTTGAAACATCTTGAAAAGTTCGCAATAAAGGATTATGATCAGCAAAAGTAGCTGGAAGTATTTCTGTCTCTACCAAGTCTTTTTACAAGTGAAGTTGAAATCCAGATCTTATCAATTCTTGACCAATCAATTCTATGATCAATTCCAGATCATATCAAGTCCTGTCTTGAAGAATAAAAAGTAAAGTCTCTTTTAGTAGTATTTCTGAGATGCCAGGAGTCAACCAAATTATATTCTTTTGCTAAGTGAAGAAAGGAAGTTGGTAGATCATTGCCTTTTTTTTTTTGCTTCTGGGTTGTAGATTTACTGTCTAAAGAGCCATCAAAAACCGCATTGTAGTCTCCCAAAGTATAAAGTTGATCAAAAGTGTAGTTTAAAAGAAGGAATATGTAGTCTTCTATAGAAATCTTGTTGTTGTTGATTTGGTGCATATATATTGGCAATTAATGTCTTGTTTTGTAATTGAATTTGTGTTAAAATTCTGCCATCTTCAGAACTGAATAATAGTTCAGGGGGTTACTTTTTGTTTATAAAAGTGACAAGTCCTTCTTCTTTTCTTTATCTGAAGATATAAAACATTTGCCTAGCTTTTTAATTTCCAAATATTTTTGATCTGAGTGTTTTATATATGTGTTTCTTGTAAACAAATCACATCTAGTTGCAATTTCTTCAAATGCTGGAATATTCTTAGTCTTTTCTGTGGCCCATTTAATCCATTAACATTAATGGAGATAAAACTGATTTTCTTTTTAGTCATTTTGAGGATTTGTTTGAATAGGAATATCCTCTTTGCTTCTTTCTTGAAGTCTTGTCATTATCTGAGATGCTGGAATTTTATCTTTGGGTTTCTTAGGTTTCTTAGGATTTACCAGTAAGGTTGAAGCTCCTTTATCTTGAGTCTCCTCTTCTTCTTCTTCCTCTTCCCTTTCTGTTTCTTGGTCCTCACCTAGTTGTCTGTTTTCTAAACTGAAAAGTCTTCAGCCTTCCTTCATAGGAAAGGTGCTCCAACTCCTAATAATCTTGTTTGCCCTCCTCTGTACTTTTTCGAGCTCTGCAATGTCCTTTTTGAGATATCGTGACCAGAACTGTGCACAGCATTTCAATTGAAGCCACACCCTAGATCTATACATGAGCATTATGATATTGGCCATTTTATTTTCAATCCCTTTCCTAACAATTCCTAACACAAAGTTTTCCTTTTTCACCACTGCAGCACAGTGGGTTGACACTTTCCTTGAGCTATCCACTATGAACCCAAGATCTTTTTCCCTCTCAGCCTCAGCAAGTTCAGTCCCCATAAGCCTATACCTGAAGTTGGGATTTATTTTGTACCAATGTGCAACACCTTACACTTAACCAACCCTGGACTTCATTTGCCTCATTGTCGCCTACTCACTCAGTTTGTGAAGCTCCTCTTGCAGCTCTTCACAGTCAGCCTTGATTTTCACCATCCTGAATAATTTTGTGTCGTCTGCAAACTTGGCCACTACACTACCCAACCCTAGTTCCAGATCATTTATGACTAAATTAGTGTTGGTCCCAATTCTGATCTCTGTGGGACCCAACTGCTGACTTCCCTCCATTGTGAGAACTGTCCATTGATTCCTACTCTTTGCTATATTGTATAGTAGTATGCATACATAACAACACAGTCACACATATACTGACCACTTGGTAACATCTTGCAGTATAACTCAGACACCCTTGCAGATGTTAGCGATCAGTCCCCATACCTTACTCCCACTTACTTTGGTGTGCATATATGCACAAGTGTGTGCACATATACAAAGTGCTAATAGGCAGGGAAGTGTTTGTGTTTGGCTGCCGTGTGCGCAAATTACCACCTGCTGCATAATAATTAGCTGCTATAACTGGTATTATCAACCTGGTTGTTAGAACACGGAAGGCTTGTAATTTGGGAAGCTGACTAAGGCATCTTGCTGGCTGTTGCTGCTGATGTGTTCCTTTTCTTACTCTTTCAAGCTCTGCTTAGCTCTAACCTCACTGCAGGGATTCCTTTTTGTTTGGGGCTGGGGAAATTCCGAACTGAGTTCGGGAATGAGGTCAAGATTTATAGCTACAAGAAGTTGAACTATTCAGAATGATGAGGGGTAAACAACAGAGAAGTGGAAATATAAGAAAACTAAGGGATGGTTTAGTTTTCTTCCACTCTGGCCCCGTCCACATGAGCGAGATAAGCTGGACGGGAATTGACACAAATTTGCGCCAGCGCAATTTGCCCCGCTTTTGCAGGATCACACAGGTACATGGACCTGTGAGAGCGAGCCGCTGCTGCGTGATCACACGCAGCCACGGGCAAATTGTTTCCCCCCCCCGGCCGTTTTCAGTGCGCTTATTCACTTCTGCAAGGGATCGATGACTTGCCTCTCCACCCTCAGGGTCGTCCGATGATGCACATATCGGGACGAGGGGCGGAACCAAGCTCGCTCCCCAACGCCTCTTGTTTGCGCTGGCGTGATCACACAGGGAAAGGCCGGTTCTGGGCCGTCACAAACCATTTGAGACTGCCTTTTCACTGGTAGCCAAATAAGCCGATTCCCTGCTGGCTCAAAGCGGTTTGCAACAGTTTGACACCAGCTGCAGGACGCTTCCCAGATGTGCTTGTGTGATCGTGCCACTTTGAACTGACGGGGAATCGTCCTTCTTGTGTCGCAAATGGGTGCGTATGATCGCGCCCTTAGTTTCCTTTCGTTTTCTTCCACTTCTACAAAACTAGAATTGTATCTAGAAGGCAAGGGAATAAACAGAGCATGGGATATTATGCTCCCTAGGAAAAGGAGCGACTTTCTGTGCTGCCAGAGAAAAAAAGGGGTCTCATCTTAGTTCCCATGACTGACATGGACTGTGATGAGAACTAGCACAGAGACCTGTAATAAAGCGCAAACTTGCAGGAATACGCTTCATACTTTTCGCGCCATTTGAGGAAACTGTGCAGGGCGCTCTAATTGTTGTATGTTTCTCCACTAAGCCTGTACCATCTGCTTCATCAGTATAACAGATACATCATAGAGCCTGTTGTCACAGATGGGAACCTGAACCAAGCAGACTAACTGCAGTGCTGCTATGGGAGGTTATGGGAAAATAAATGCCTGAGAGAGCCTCATGTAAGTTGGTCCAGTGTTTGTTGCACAGCTGTCAAGTTAACAAACACAATGAGAAACACATCAGGGATGTGTGTTCATAGTCTGAAAAGACGAAGCAGATCCCTTGTCTATCTTGGAACAAAGCTCTTCTGCCTTTTCCTATCCATTCCTGTTATATTTTTTTTAAATCAAAGCAGTGTAATAAATTAATGGTTAAACTTCAGAGAATGGGGCTAGAACCCTAAAATTCCCGGGAAAAATCAAGGGTAAATTACCCAAGGCTATTTGTTTGGAACTAGAATTATGAATTCGAAAAATGGAAATAAGTAATCATAAAATACAAAAGGTAAGTGACATTGCCTTGAGCTAATGTTGTTGGGAAGTTTGAAGAAGGTAAGGCTCAGTGCAAACTTAAGCAGAGTTGAAGTTGACTTCAGTGGACTTAGAAGGGTGTAATTCTGCTTAGGATGGTAGCACTGTGAGCCTTTTTTCCAGGGGAAGGTATTATGGCCCTCTCAGGGCCCCTGAGCAGTGTGGTTCCTTTGCCATGAGTCAGGCAAGAGGATCATACATGCTGCTGCCTCTTCCAAGCACCCCTCCTGTTTGGAAATAGGAAGTTCCGGTCCTCTTTGGACAAGATCTAACTCTTTTGTACTTCTTAATGGCGCACTGACTTCAGCAGACTAGAAAAACTGGGAAGCAGTCATCCTCTGTTGCCTTTTCCAGGAAATGAGTGGATGTCTGAATGGCCCTTGTGACTGCAAGGCCTCTGGGACAGTCTGTCTTTTACTGCGGGGAGAAGTACTGGAGGTGGGGTTTTTCTTTTGCTGCTGAGGACCCACAGTCTGGTCCTCAATGGATTTAACATTTCTGTGCACTTGTAATATCTGTCCTGTACTGCTCTTCAGTCTGTATCATCTAAGCTGTGATTGTGTATTAGCGTTTCTCTTTATTTTCCCTTTTTTTGTGTGACTTTGGAAGAGGAGGTGGGTTTGGAGGAGTAGCCTGAAAGAGACATCACAGAAACGCTAACAAATTTCCTCTGGAACTCTACAAAATCTAGGGTGGATCACCGTCATCTGATCAAACCTATCTCTGGGGGGGACTGGGAGTTCCCTCACTCAAAAGGTACTACCAAGCGGCGGCAATTGCCAATATCGCAAGTATGTTGCAACCAAATCACAACGCCAATTGGATGCTAATTGAACAGAGCTACGCCTCGCCTTTCTCTCTCCCAGAAGTAATATGGATGCCCAAAGCCGAAAGACCTAAGCGGATAGAGGAAAATATCTTTTTGGAATCGACTCTGAAAATCTGGGATGCAAACAGTTCTACACTTGCTCCTAAACTTTCTCCAGTTTCAACATATACTCCACAGTCATGGTTCCCACCAGGACAGGAAAGAAGAGCATTTGAGAGGCTGACTGGCGCAGGTTTTTACAGACTGCAAGATCTAGTTAAAGGGGAAACTTTACACAGCAAGGAGTTATTTGAGGATCGCATGCACTTTTCATTGCCATGGCTAAGATACTATCAACTTAAAACTTTAACTGAGTGGGCTGCGAAGCAAGGCCCTTTCTCCAAACCAAGACTCAGTTCAAAATCATCATAATTAAAATCTCTGATCAAAGGAAGGGCCTGATGTCTATTATCTACAAAATCTTGGCCTCCTCTGAAAAAGAACAAAACACAAAAAACAAAGCAGCTTGGGACAAAGATCTTCAACAGGAACTAACTGCAGAACAATGGGCGAATATATGGAACTCTCAGGCTTGCAAAACATGAATCTTCCCCATCCGTTTGCAATTGTCCAAACTACAAACTAGGTGGTATCTCTCTCCAAAGTGTCTTCAGCATATTTACAAGAATCACAGTTTTCAGTGTTGGAATAGATGTGGCGAACCCAGTGATTTCTTTCACTGTTGGTGGAAGTGCACAGAAATTCAAAACTTCTGGAGACAAGTGTTAATAGAAATTGAAAACATTACATCTCAACGACTACCGTTAGACCCAGCAGTACTGCTCCTCAATTTGGAAGAAGGAATCGGTCCTGAGATTGAAATAAACACGCTTACCGCCACTCTTCTAGCAACTGCTCGATTGACTATTGCGGCTTCATGGAAAGCACCTACCCCACCAAGTACAACAGAATGGAAAAACAAATGCTGGGATCATTTCATTATGGACAAAATAGCGGATATAGTTGAAGGGCAATCGTCTACATCTACGAAAAGATCTTTTGTTAGCAAATGGTTCTCCTTTGTTACATATATGGCAGAACACAATGATATACCTTCTAATCCTAATTACATCAAGTGGCTTCGTTTCTAAATACCTCTAATTACATTTAAACACTGAAAAATATTCTTAAATACTCTTGAACTCTTTAAATACTTACCTTAATTATTTTTCTTGGTTTAATGGCAAAAATATACTTACAGATCACCACTAGGCAAAAAAAGCAAAGGTTAAACAAACATAATTTACATGAACAATGTTTACAGGCTTAACAACTGTTATATATGTTTAATATTTCTTATTGTTGATACTGCATTCTGTATTGAAAAGGAAAATTATTATGTATTCTGTTGAAAATATTTTTATCTTTCAATAAAAAGATTTACTCAAAAAAACCCCAGAAAGGGGTGGGATTTTGGTGCAGGATGTGACATCACCGGAAGGGGTGGGGCTTAGGAAGTGAAATCACCTGACCTTTGAATTCCCCCCCCCCTTCATACCTGGAATAAAAAGATTTTGCAGTCTTAAACACAGGAGACTCCTCCCCCCCATACCTGGAATAAAAGGTTTTTGGTGTTAAACACAGGAGAATCTCCCCCCCTCCCTTATACTTGGAATAAAAGGTTGTTGGTCTTAAACACAAGAGACTGGGTTTGGTGGTGGGGGGAGTGAAGGCTTTTAAAATGGTCATATTCAAATGAGACACCTGGATGGGGGAGAGCATCTGCTTGGTATGCAGGGAGTCCCAGGTTCAGTTCCCGATCTTCACCACTGGAGTGCACGAGAGGCGTCACCCCAGTCTCCGTGGCCCTTGGAAGGCCGGCTCAGCACACACATGGCCACCCACCACCACCTGCTCTGCAGAGGAGTCCTCCCTCCAATCGAGGCTGGGCCAGGTGGCCCTGCCCCGGCCCAGCGGGGGGCCCAATGCATAAAGGCAGCTGCAGTCGGAGCAGCAGACCCCTGCCAGCCATGTGCAGGAGGGCAGCTGCGGCCGAGAGGGCAGCTGCCGCCGCCATCGTGGGATGAACTGATGGCACCCTCCAGAAGAGTCATGCTCAGCTGCCTGCCGCTGCTCCCCATGCGCTGGTTTTAAACACAGGAGACTCTCCCCCCCCCGATCAGTCTAAAGTGGCCATGGGCGGCCTGGGCATGCTCTGAGCCTCTCCACTTCCCAAAAGAAGCCCCGCCACCCACCCTAGAGTCTCCTGTGTTTAAAACCAGCACGCTGAAGAGCAGCAGCAGCAGTGGACAGCCGAGCGTGACTCCTCTGGCAGCAATTGTGCCCAGAGGGTGCCGTCAGATCATCCCGCAGTGGCAGTAGCAGCATTTGCCCTCTCAGCCATGGCTGCCCATCTGCACATGCCCAGCAGGGGTCTGCTGCTCCCCAGCTGCAGCCACCTTTATGTGTTGGGCCCCCAGCGAGCCAGGGCAAGGTCACTTGGCTCGGTCAGAGCCAAGCTGGCCTTCTGAGAGCCACAGGTGACCTGAGTGTGGGTGGGGTGAGCAGGGAAAGCCTCATGAGCCGCAGAAGCCTCCGAGAGCTGCATATGGCGCGCGAGCCACAGTTTGGCCACCCCTGCTCTGTACTTTGTGCGGGGTACTTGCTAAGCTTTTAAAGCCTCATGAACTAAGACTATGGCCTACACCCTCTCCACCAACACCCTACTGCAGTTTTGTATTGCACGGGAAAAGTAATAGTCAGGGACAAACTAATGACTCCCCCTGCCCCCTATAATGATACCGTGTGGTTTTCTCATTGCCGTTGCAGCTGCCAGTTCAGCGCAGTGGCAGTTGGAATTTCTTACGACAGGTTCTGTATTTTCCATGCCAGAGTTCCCCACAGCAGCCATAATGCAGCAGTGCTGTGTGCGCGCTCGTGGTTAAGCGCCATGAAGTCATCACCCTGTGAATTAATATCCTCTAAAATGTCCTATTGTTAACAGCCTTGTTCAGGTCTTGTAAACTGAGGGCCATGCCTTCCTTTAACGATTCAGTCCCTCTCATATTGGGTCTTCATCTTCCTTCTTTTCCTGCTGCCTTCAACTTTTCCCAGCATTACTGTCTTTTCCAGTGACTCTTGACTTTTCAAAATGTGACCAAAATTCAATAGCCTCAGCTTAGTCATTTTAGCATCTAGGGAGATTTCAGGCTACTGTGCTCCTGGAGACTCTTTTGTTTATTTGAAAAACCAGTAATCAATGTGTTCATTACAGCATTATAATAATCTTTCTCTTAGAGACTCTGAAACCTCATCTTTAATTTTTAAAAAGTAAGTCCCTGGCCCTTTTTAGTTGGAGATACAGACATAGCATCGTCAAGACTTTACTTTCTTTTGAAAACGAAAGCTGTGAATTCAGAGGGCCACTAGATAGATACTGAACTTCGATAGTAATCTGTAAATTATGAATTTTAAAAACTGTTGCGTAGGGGGGCATGGCCGGTTGGCAGGGAAAAGGGCACTGATGTGTGTAGGACCAGGAAACATCTCAACTAGCCTGCTTACATGACAAGAGGCTTCACTTTTCTGAGATCTTTCCTCAAAGATCACAGTAGAGAAGGTTTACGAAAGATGACAGGAAAGCTGGGGGAAAGTTGAAAGGTTGGGAAGCAAAGTTGGAAAGCAAAAAAGAATTTAAAAGACCAAATACCCAATGAGGAAGCAACTCACTTCCTCTAACTTCTTAGAGACAGAAGTCCACCGCTACTGACCTTTTCTCTGAAGAACTCCTGATAGGCTTCCAACTCCGTTATCAGCTAGTTTTGCCATTGTTGTGTGCTGTGTGCACAGCTTCCTTTTGCATTTCCCCGCAAAACAGAATACTTTGCTCTGTACGCTAGTGCCAGACTGCCATCCTGGGCATAATCAGGGCAGCAGTGTTTCCACACCTTCACAAGGCCAAACAGACTGAGTTTCCTACAAAAAAAGCAAAATTAAGAGCAGCCTTGGGGGGGCCGCCGAGGGTCACCGAGGAAGAGCGGCTTGTGGTACTTAAACCTTTCCCTGCTTTCCAAATCACCCTCTAGATGCTTTCCCCCTCTGTGGGAATAAAGATCTGAGCAAGGATGCTTTCCCCTCCCAGGGTGTTATGTATTGACCATGCGGTCGCCATGTGCTCTCTTCATTGCGACCGCATGGCCAGAGCACATGGCCAGAGCATGGCCAGAGCACATGGCCAGGAAACTACCTGAGCTTCAGCCAGGTAGAACAAAGGCCAGGTGGATTCAAACCGGCCACCAATCCTGTACCTAGGTTTCTCCCAGGGAACCTATGAAATGTAAATAGACTTCTAATAGCCTATCAGGCCAGTTGGGTGAGGTCAGGGGATTGTCCCTGACCAGCATAAAAGGAGGGCTTGGAGCCCTGGGTTGTATGCTTCATCCGGACCAGCAATAAAGATCTAGCTGTTTCACTATTCCATGGACTCCCGACTCCAATACTTATCAGTGGCGACGAAGGTGGGATCCCGATGAGCGACTCTCCAGCAGACCACAGCAGCACAGCGAGCTCCGTCCTGCCGGCCGCAGGCATCTCCGAGCTCCAGCGCTCCAACGCCTCGCCGCAAGCCGCTCTGAGCCCAATCCTCCGGCACTAGCCAGCGCCAAGCCTCAGCGCTCCCCGGCACCGCCGCAAGACACGAGGACATCGCTCAAACAGCCGCCGCCGCTCCTGCTCTGGTAAATATGGCAAACGCTCCGGGACCAATTACCCCTTTCAATACGTCTCGCCCCGAGACGTGGGAGTCCTGGCTCAAGACGCTGGGTTGTGCCTTTAAGGTCCGCGGAATCACAGATGCGGACCTGAAGAGTGCCTGGCTCTTGAGTTCCGGAGGGGTGGAGGTCATGCGGGTGGCCCAGAACCTACTAGCCCCGCAAGACCCCACCGAGGTGTCTTACGACGTGCTCACCAAGACCCTCGGCGATTACTTCGCCCCGAAGCCATCAAAACTGGCCAGGCGCTGGGAGTTCATACAGCGCCAGCAGCAGCCGGGGGAGTCAGCCGCCACTTTCCTGGCTGAACTCCGTCGACTAGCCGTGGGCTGCGAATTCCGCCACATGGATGACCATGTGGAGACCGCCTTCATGGGAGGGGTCCGGGAAGCCAAGCTCCGCCGGCGCCTCATTGCAATGCCGGAGCCAACCTTGGAGAAGATGCTCGAAACTGCGGCAGCCTTCGAGACAATGCAAAAGGACAAGGCAGCCACCAAAGTCCACCAGGCGGCTCCTCCCGAACCTGACTCAAGCGAAGAAGAGGACGTCCACCGGATGCAACCACGCTCGAAGAAGGGTGAGCCGGGCGTCCCCAGGCCCAAGGGCCGGCGCCCAGCATCTGTCTCTGTTCCCTCTCCTGCTTCCCTCAACAGGCAGGCCCCAACGTGCGCCAGCTGTGGGGACCCCCACGACAGACGGACATGCCGCTTCCGTGATGCCATCTGCCGCGCCTGCGGGAAAGCAGGACATCTCGCCCGGGCCTGCCGCCTGAGGAACAGCCATCGTGCCCCAGCAGCGAACTTCGAAGAAGTGGGTAGTGTCGTTCCCACGGCCACGGTAATGAACTTGCCTCAGCCCATCCCGGGCGCAATTTCCGTGTCTCTCCGAATAGAGGGAGTTCCTTGCTCCATGGAACTGGACTCAGGGTCAGCATATTCAATTGTGTCCGCAGCTACGTTCCGCCGCCTCTGCTCGAAGGGGGCACGCTGGCTGCGGCTGCCGGCTGGGTTGGTCCTCCGGGACTTCCAGAAAAACCCAGTGGCTATTAAGGGGCTAGCCAGGGTCCGGGTCCAGTACCATGCCTTTAATGGCCTGCTGGACCTTCTCGTGGTGGAGCGCAATCTAACCAGTCTCCTAGGTCGCGCCTGGTTCAAGCCGCTCGGAGTGCAGTGGACCGGTATACACCGCATGGGCTCTACTGACTTCTCATCCATCTGCGAGGAATTTCCCGCCGTTTTCGATGGCTCATTGGGCTGCTACAAAGGACCCCCGGTTTCCTTCGACCTGGACCCGGCAGTCCGGCCCATCCGCGTGGCCGTCCGCCGGCCACCACTCGCCTTCCAGCCCAAAGTGGAGGCAGAGTTGGAAAAGCTCGTGGCACAAGGGGTGCTCGAGCCGGTCTCCCACGCCAAGTGGGAGACTCCCATTGTGACCCCCCTCAAAGCTAACGGGGAAGTCCGCATCTGCGCGGATTACAAATGTACAATTAATAAGGCATTACAGGACCACGCGTACCCGGTACCGGTGGTCAGCCATGTTCTGGCCTCCCTCGCGGGTGCCAAAATATTTGGAAAATTAGACTTGGCCCAAGCCTATCAGCAGCTTCCCGTAGACGAAGCAACGGCCGAGGCACAAACGATTGTGACTCACAAGGGAGCGTTCAAGGTAAAACGCCTCCAATTTGGGGTCAGCGTAGCACCCGGAATCTTTCAAAATCTAATGGATTCTCTCCTAAAAGATGTTCCAGGAGTGAAGCCGTTCTTCGACGACGTCCTCATCGCCGCCCCGGACGCCGACACGTTCGCAGCTCGCCTCCGGATGGTGCTGCAAAGGTTCCAGGACGCGGGTCTCAAGGTTCGAAAAGACAAGTGCACCCTGGGAGTCTCCTCGGTGACCTTCTTGGGGTTCCAAGTCACCGCAGACGGCATTCACCCTACAAAGGAGAAGGTAGTGGCAATTACAGGTGCACCCCGCCCGTCCTCAAAGGCGGAACTCCAGGCATTCTTGGGACTTGTGAACTTCTACCACGCCTTCCTTCCGCACAAGGCGGCGGTCGCTGAACCCCTGCATCGTCTCCTGGACAAGGGAGCGGCTTGGGCCTGGGGTCCCAAGCATGATGCAGCCTTCCGGGCCGTCAAAGACTTATTAATTTCAAATGCGGTCTTAGCGCATTTCGATGAGAGGCTCCCTGTCATCCTGGCCTGCGACGCATCCCCCTACGGCGTTGGGGCGGTCTTGGGACACCGGCTACCCAACGGAAAGGAGGTACCGGTTGCCTACTACTCCAGGACCCTGTCGTCGGCAGAACGGAACTACGCCCAGATCGACAAGGAGGCCCTAGCAATCGTAGCTGGCGTCAGGAAATTTCACGACTATCTCTACGGACGGTCGTTCACCGTGGCCACAGATCACAAGCCGCTGCTGGGTCTCCTTGCCCCCCACAGGCAGACCCCTCACATGCTGTCCCCGCGGGTCCTGCGGTGGTCAATTTTTTTGTCAGGCTACTCCTACGAATTGGTACATCGCCCGGGGAAGGCGATGGGTCATGCAGACGCCCTCAGCCGTCTTCCCCTCCCGTCCTGCGACCCTGATCCGGCTCCCGCTTTCCACGTCGCGCTCCTAGAGGATCTACCGGAGCGCCCCGTACAGGTATCAGATGTGGCCCGTCGCACGCGGCGGGACCGCATCCTTTCCCGTGTCTCGGACTGGGTGGGAAGGGGGTGGCCGGAAAAACCGGGACCAGATTTTGCCGCTTTCACGGCACGCAGGCACGAACTATCGGCCCACAAGGGATGCCTGCTATGGGGATCTCGAGTGGTGATCCCCGGGCCCCTGCGGCCCCGAGTGCTAGAGGCCCTCCACGAGGCTCACCCGGGAATTGTGTGCATGAAAGCTCTGGCCCGGAGTTACGTATGGTGGCCAGGCCTGCACAAAGACATTGAGGGGCGGGTCCAGAAGTGTACCAAATGCCAGGAGTCACGGCCAGATCCGCCACACGCTCCTGTCCGATCCTGGGAATCTACTAACAAGCCCTGGTCCCGCCTGCACCTAGACTTCGCGGGACCGGTCCAGGGCCGGTTGTTTCTTATCGTTGTTGACAGCTACAGCAAGTGGCTTGAGGTAGTGCCGGTAGCTTCGACCTCCACCAACGCTGCCTTAAGAAGTCTCTGGCCGATCTTCGCGACACACGGAATGCCAGAAACTCTCGTGACCGACAACGGGACCGCCTTCACCTCCGGCGAGTTTCAACGGTTTGTGGAAGCCTGCGGTCTGCGCCACATCCGCTCCGCTCCGTTCCACCCCGCAACCAATGGCCAGGCCGAGCGCATGGTGAGGACAACGAAGGACGCGTTAAAGAAGATGGAGCATGGCGACTGGGAAGAGCAGCTGTACAAGTTCCTGTTCTGCCAACGGAACACACCCCACTCAGGGACCGGGCGCCGGCCAGCCGAACTTCTGATGGGAAGACGACTGGGAACCGTCTTGGACCGCCTACATCCCGACCGAGCAATCGAGGGGAACCCGACAACGGAGGACCGGCCAGCTGCTCGAGGATTTGCTCCCGAAGACCCCGTATAGGCAAAGAACTTCGCGCGGGGTCCAACATGGCTCCCCGCGAGGATCGTCCGAGTCACAGGGCCTTATTCCTATGAGGTCCTTACGGAAGATGGCGTAGTCTGGAAACGGCACATTGACCAGATTCGACGCCGTACCCAGAACCACGATGATACCCAGGCCCCCGAACTCCCTGCACCAACAGACCGTGACATCGACACGACTCCAGAAGCAGCGCCAGACCCTGATCCGGAGACTGCGGAGATGCCGCTCCTGCCCGCGGACGAAGCAGTCGCACCATCCACACCTGAACAACCCCCGAGCAGACAGGCCCCGCCAGCAGAACAACTACCCACACCGCAACCTGCCGACACTAGCAACACGCCCCGCCTTACAACCCCCCGGCGCTCTGGACGTGAGCGCAGACGCCCGGACTATCTCAAAGACTATGTGTGCAGAGGGGTTCTGGACTATGGGGGGAGGGGTGTTATGTATTGACCATGCGGTCGCCATGTGCTCTCTTCATTGCGACCGCATGGCCAGAGCACATGGCCAGAGCACATGGCCAGAGCATGGCCAGAGCACATGGCCAGGAAACTACCTGAGCTTCAGCCAGGTAGAACAAAGGCCAGGTGGATTCAAACCGGCCACCAATCCTGTACCTAGGTTTCTCCCAGGGAACCTATGAAATGTAAATAGACTTCTAATAGCCTATCAGGCCAGTTGGGTGAGGTCAGGGGATTGTCCCTGACCAGCATAAAAGGAGGGCTTGGAGCCCTGGGTTGTATGCTTCATCCGGACCAGCAATAAAGATCTAGCTGTTTCACTATTCCATGGACTCCCGACTCCAATACTTATCACAGGGGAAAAGCAATTTGGAGAGGATGCTCTTGAGCGGGGAAAATAGTCCATAGGGAAAGAAAGAAGTGAGTTCTCTCTCTCTCTCTCTCTCTCTCTCTCTCACACACACACACACACATGCACACACACATGCACATGCGCACACAGAGAGGGACATACACAGCTTCTCCTCCAATTAAATTCACAGTCTCCTGAGACTGCTTTCCTTTAAAAAAAATAAAGAGGAAGTTGCATACATAGTTATAGAATGTTTAGCGCGGTCCACAATCACTCCTGCAAACAAGGAAAAGCAGTCAAATCGCCTGAAGGATGGAGAGAGATTCTCTTCCTGAGAATTCCAATAAAGATACGGGGAACAGGTTCTCTTTACTCTCAGGATAGCTACAGAACTGCTGGAAGCCCCCAGCCCCGAGCGATGCCAAAAAAACTGGCAGCTGATATCTTTAGCAAAGAATGGAGCACTTTTTGCCGCTTAGGTACTTTCTGTTGATGTTAACATGGTTGCTGTTAATATCGTTGCTTTTGATAACCAGGGGCGCCTTTATTTTCATGCCATTTGAGGCCCCCTTGAATGGAAAGGGCCCTTCTTACTTTGCTGCAGGCAACGTCCTTGCATTGGTCTCAAAGGGAACTTGGCCCAGGAGAGAGTGGAATTTTAGGGTGTTCTGGGTTTGTGGGTTTGTATATCAGCAAGTCAGGTTGAAATTACGTGTGACACGTAGTTCTGTGTGTATATTTCCGGCAGTTTGTTTAAAAAGCAGAGCGGCTGATCTCTTGAGGGGAGGACCAGCAAAGGGGGGGCCCTTATCTTTCCCTTGCAGGTGGAAAAGCAGCTTGAATGGGGGGAGGGGACCCAGCAAGCAGCATGAGTCGGAGTGGGATTAAGGATTCAGAAGCACCTACTCCATCTTCTGCAACCAAGGGTGGAGGAAAAGATGATGACGATGAAGATGATGGTGAGCCTCAGTGCATTACTTTGCACGAAGAGGCCAAGAGCCCTTTGAAGTAGCAAGGTTTATATTTATAGGAGCCGTATAGAGTCAGTGTTTGCTTGTGAAGAGCACGAAACCACCGGCATAAAGCAAACATTTCCATGGCCACATTTATTTACCTGCTTCCATTCTCCACCTGTGCTTGGCTGCCACACCCATTGCGAACAAACTTACTATAAGGACAATGTGGCAGGAGGAGGGAATGGCTTTTGCCTTGCTTCTCCTCTGCACTGCTTCCATGGTCTTTTCATAACTCTGGTTTGTGGAACAGCCTGTTCCACCGCACAGCCCTGTGTTGGCTATCTGAAGCACTTCCACAGTACTCACAGAGCTTCCATTGTCTGAAACCAACTAATTAATTACCTTGTTCCTTCTCCAGTTCTGTCACACTCTTCCAATAAATATGCCCATGAATGCTGGGCATTTCCTTCTTTCTTTGTATAAACACACAAGCCGCATTGTGACACGCAAGGAGACACCCTCCTTGTACAGACTCTTATCTGCTCGGCTCGTAAAATAACTTCTCCCAGACAAACACAGAGGGCTGTGTGGTTACTTCCCTGTAAGCCGCTCCGAGGGAAGATGCCACTTGCATACATTATTACTACAGTGTGGACTTTTGCTGCCAGGGGAGGAAGGTTGGGAACGTTTTTGTACCAGCAGAATGGGATCTGGGCTGGGCTTCTGTCCCTCTTCTGTTGCAGGTATTTAGCCTGGGCATAGCCAGAGCCTTTCTCATGAGCCCAAGAACAAGGGATATTTGGTCATTGGGTCTGAGCCAACATTTGTCGCCTGTGGCCCTGAGTGGGCTGGCTCATTGGATCCAGGGCCAGATTAGGCGTGAGGCTGTAGTTGTTGTTTTCATTTGCCTAAATTAAGTTTTCTGTACCTTTGTTAAGCCACTTTTGAGTCTCTAGTGGGGAAAACAGTGGGACAGAAATACCAAAATAACAGTGGGACAGAAATACCAAAATAAATACATACTGAAGCAGTTTGGGGGCAGTGGGAATGGCACAGTGGTGGTAACATGGATGAGTCCTGGACGCAAGTGGCCAGGATGGATTCCACCCTCAGCTATGGGATGGATCCTCCATCTGAGAAGAGAGCTAGGGGAGCCCTCTTTTCCTGCTCTCTAGAAGAAGAAGAGATTGGATTTATACCCTGCCCTTCACTTGGAGTCTCAGAGCGGCTTACAAACTCCTTCCCCTTCCCCTCCCCACAACAGACACCCTGTGAGGTGGGTGGGGCTGAGAGAGCTCTTTCCCAAGCTGTCCTTGAGAGAACAGCTGGTACAGAGCTATGGCTTGCCCAAGGTCATCCAGCCAGGTGCAAGCGGAGGAGTGGGGAATCAAACCCGGTTCTCCCAGATTAGAGTCCGCGCACTTAACCACGGCACCAAACTGGCTCTCTCTAGGGAGAGCAAGAGGTCTGCTTAATTTGATACTTTCCGTTCCTTTGATGCTTTACCATGTAGAGTAAATCTCTTCTGGTTTCTGACCAGGATGTTTGGTCCCTGCCCCAGCCTCCTGATTTACCAAAAAAAGAGACTCTGAAACTGGCAGGTCGGCTTTTGGACAGTCTCCTCTTATCCTAGTAACTGTATAGAACAGGACACATTTGTGAAAACCGAAATACAAAAACACGCCTCCAGAATTCTCAATTTCCAAACTGTCAGGTTATAACATGGTCACCTAGCCAACACTGCGCTCCCCCCTTTGAGAAACTGTCCTGCTCCCGAAAGTCAGTGGGAAGTGTGAAAAGGGAGGCAAATGGTGGTGGGCAGGGAAGGGAAGGGTACGGAGCCCGTTGTGATGAGTACTTGTGGCTCGGTGCCCGCGTCTCGGTTTGCACGGAGGTGTCTCAGCAGCTCCAGCTCAGCCTCTGCCTCTGTTTTCCCCTCAGCCCCCACCTGGAGAGGAGGAGAGAAGTAGCAGCGGGAGCGCCCAGCCAGCTATCCAGCCTCTCAAGGGTCAGAGTTTTGTCCAGAACCACTTCCAGGCCCAGTACAGGTAAGCAGCGTGGGCTGAGAGGTCCAGGTACGATTCGCAGACATTCCTGTAGCAACAGCAGCCTCTATGCCCTGTTCGTTTTGAATCCCCATGGCAACTGGCTGGCCACCGTGTGAAACAGTAGACAGTATCACACCACTGCTGTGGTCTTGCAGGCTGTTCTTATGTTCTTGTGTATCTTTACTGTCACTACTGCAGCACTGCCAAAATATTGCATTTCATCCCAGGCACAAAAGTCACCCATCTCTGGGGTGGAGAATGGGTGGGTGGGGGGGTTGCAGGCAGACCTGGAGGACGTGGGCTTCGATGAGTGAGTGAGCGCTCTGCTGGCACCAGGGGTCATTTGGGGCCAGAGCTAGGCAGAGCAGAGCTCCACCAGCCCAGGAGTAGGCACTAGGGCAGGGGTGGGCAAACTTGCTCAGCGTAAGAGCCACATAGAATAAACATCAGATGTTTAAGACATGAACAAATATTACCTGCTTTTATTGGAAAATAAGGAAATTCGCTTTTTATTAACATTAAATGAGACTGCCAAAAATAATAACAAAAGGGGTAAAAGCAGATATTGATAGTGATATTAATTTGTCCAATGATATTTGTTTGCTAATGATATTTAGCTTCCCCAGCCGCCCCGCCGGGAGCCACATAATATATGTGAAAGAGCCGCATGCGGCTCCCGAGCCACAGTTTGCCCACCCCTGCACTAGGGCAACCACAGGATTCTCTGATCTGATTTGGCCCGCCGCCGAATTGCCGCCAAAATTCGGTGCCAGCTTTAAAAGTGGCTGGAGGGGAGGGGGTTTGAGGGCGAGGCTCCAAACTTGCAGGGTAGCTGCTGGAGCCTCTCACCGAAATACCCACCAAGTTTCAAGAAGACTGGACCAGGGGGTCCAATTCTATGGGCCCCCAAACAGGTTCCTCCCATTCCCTCCATTGTTCTCTACGGTGGGGAAAAAGTAATGTTTCTGAATAGGGATTGAGACATTTAGAAGTGCTGATGTGACAGACAGTGTGGTGTGCCTAGAATGGGATTGCTGCAAAATGTTGCACTTCACCTTTGCATCTAACGAATGGCACTCGCTGTGTCTGAGAAGGAGTATTGCACACAAGACTATTCGTAGAGCCAAGGTGGGGCCTTGCTCGCTGCTTGGCCCATATGCTGGTAAGAGGCCTTTGGGTGATCCTGCTGTTTCTGTTTCTGTTTGAACCCCCCCTCCTCTCCCTCCTAATTTGTCTGTCTTGTTCATGAAGCCTTTTTGCTGAGTTGGGCATTGATTTGTGTCTGTACTGCTTAGGAGGCCCTGGGCTTACTTGGAAAATTACATATGCTTGGATGCTTTGTCCACAGCTAAGCCCCATTCCCTATAGGAGAGTTCCGAAACCTCCTAAGTGTACTTGGTGCTTGCACCCACCAGAGTCTATACCAAACGGGAGAGGAGGAAAAGCAAACCACAATGCCACTATCCAGGGGTCCTTTCGTAGAAAAAGAGGTGCAGGAGCTCATTAGCATAACTCATTAACATACCTCATTAGCATATGCCACGCCCCCTGACATCACCAGAAGTGTGTCAGAAAGGGAATGTCAGTTTCAGCCCCATTATATCCTATGGGCCATTGAAATCAATGGCAAAAACTCATAGGGTATATGAGGGGCTGGAGGAAAGGGGGTTTGAGGGAGAGGCTCCAAACTTGCAGGGTAGCTGCTGGGGCCTCTCCTCGAAGTACCCACTAAGTTTCAAGAAGATTGGACCACGGGGTCCAATTCTATGGGCCCCCAAACAGGTTGTCCCATCCCCTCCATTGTTCTCTATGGAGGGAAAAAATGTTAACTTTTTTCCTACCATAGAGAACAATGGAGGGAATAGGGGCAACCTGTTTGGGGGCCCGTAGAATTGGACCACCTGATCCAATCTTCTTGAAACTTGGTGGGCATTTCGAGGAGAGGCCCCAGCAGCTACCCTGCAAGTTTGGAGCCTCTCCCTCAAACCCCCTCCCCTCCAGTGGTTTTTAAAGTTGCCGCCGAATTCGGCGGCAAACTGAATCAGATTAGAGAATCTGATTTAGCCCATGGCTGCCCTACTGGCCAGTCCTGAGCTGGCGGAGCTTCGCTCCGCCTCGCTCCAGCCCCAACAGACCCCTGCCACCATCTAAGCTGCTGATGGGACTAGCCAAATCTGTCATGGCATAGCCAAGACTGGGGCAGGTACTATAATCGCAGGCCATGAGGCTGTGCTAGCTTGTTCCTTTGGACATGTGAGAACAAAGGAAGGCTGTGTAGGTTGGGCTCTGGTGTATAAAGATTTGAAGAACAATAGCAAGGATTTTGCATTCAGGGGAAAAGGCACTTGCCCAGTTGCGCCTTCTGTTAGACTGTTTAAACTTTAAAATGATGCTTGTCATGAAATACCCATCCATACTCAGTTTCTTCCTCAGAGACATATGGCAGATGATAAAGAGCCATCTTGGTGTGCTATAAGAGATGGTAGGGGATTGGATGGTACATGCGGCATGTTTTTCTCCAGAGGCGTACTAGGAAGAAGGAGAAGTTGCAAAATACCCAAGACGCTCCCTCCATATTCTTATTGCAAAACAGAGTGGTTCATATGGACCCAAGAGAAACATTCCAGGGTATGGGCGTGTGTGTGTAAATGAACTAGAATGCAGTAAGTGGATCTTGGAAGAGTAAAAAGGCTCTTCACCTGAGGATTGTTCCCTCTGCCAGCTGGCTGAGCCAATAACACTTGCGGAGCCAGAATGAAAGTGACAGAAGTTACCCAAAAAGGTTCCTGCATTACAGGATGAAATGAGTCAGACAGGCTTTGGTAAAGTAAGTGGCTTAAAGTCTGTGCTGTTAAATTTATTCCTTTGCATGCAAACCACTGTGATTTGTGCTTAGATCACTGAATCCTCCACACAGGGAGAGAACCGATCTGGGCAGGCTTGCCAGACGATGTCCCTGGTCAGTGCGGAAACTCTGGCCTCAGGTGGCTTCTGCTGCTGATACCAGAAGCTCTTTTTAGTTGGCATTCAGGCCATTTCTGCAGTACGCTCTTTCCCCCTTTAACCTGCAAGGTGAACCCCAATCAGATGTTTCCATTATTTCCGCAATAGGGCTTTAGATCCCGGATTGGACTCGCCCTAAGCGTTCCACATTAACTTCGAAACGGGGCTCCCATCATGCACTGTATCTTTTACATCATCTATGGAGCCTTCCTTTTTGTTTCACTTCACCCCACCTACTTTCCCCTGGCCGCTAGGAAGCCTTATTTATAGTGGAAAGTTTAGAAGCTTTCTGCATGGAAGGATCTGTGGTTCAGTAGTCATCATGCCCGTCTCATGACCTTGAGGTCCTGGGTTTGAACCTCAGATGAGGCAATAATTTTTTTTAATGGGCATTTTTTTTTAAAAAAAGCAGTGCCCTTCCCTCCTCTGGTTCGTGAAGAGACACTTAGAACAATAACAATTTTCCAAGCCAGAGCTGGCAAGCCTATCAGGAATGAAGGATCTAACTTAGATCTTCCCTTGCTGCACTAGTTGCTGTAGTAGGCAACTGTTTTTTTAATATAATATTTTATTTACTTTTACATAAGATACCAACATTACAACAAAGTTTACTGAAGAAAGAGAGCGAACTGAATTGCATTCACAAATCATACCAATTGGTCCACAACATTTATATATTTTCTATCATACCAATAATAAAATTTTTCCCAAATTGTCTTAAATGTTTCTTGCTTATTTTTTAACCATAAATTCAAGTTGTCCGTTCCAACCATATCAAATAATTTCATTACAGTTTCTTCCTCCCCAGGTATCCTATCTGTTTTCCAATATTTCACATATAACAATCTCGCTACAGTAATAACATGCATTATCAATCTCTTATCTTTATATTCATATTCCTCTGGGAGGATATTAAGTAAAAACAATTCTGGTAACCAAGGTACTTCACAATGTAATATTTCCTGCAGAATTTTCTTTATAAATTGCCAAAATTTTCTTGCTCTTTGACACGTCCACCACATGTGAAAGAAGTTGCCTGTGCTGCTTTTGTACTTCCAACAAGTTTTAGAAATTGTTTTGGAAAATCTAGAAAGTTTATCGGGCGAAAGATGCCAAAAATAAAACATTTTATAAAAATTTTCTTTAAAGGAGCTTGCTTTAGTAAATTTAACATTCCTTTTCCAAACTTTCTCCCAAACGTCCAAATTTATGTTATGACCTATACAACGTGCCCAAGATATCATGTTTGGCTTCCAAAAGTAGGCAACTGTTAATACAGAGAGAGTTTTCTCTGTTCAAAGACGTTGCAAACGAGTGATTCTCTGTGGATTATGAATATCGCCAACAGCAACATCAATCCACTTAAAAAAAATCTTTTTGCCCCCATCTGAGGTTTGAACTCAGGACCTCTGGGTTGTGAGACAGGCTTGCTGACCACTACCCCACTGATCCTTCCAACCAGGAAGCTTCAAAACTTTCTACTATAAGCAAGGCAACTAGAGCCCCCCCCCTTTAAATACCTACTTCTGAAAAAAGATATTGAGCAACTCTGTTTAGGAGACTTGATTTAAAGCCACATGGCTACTGCAGCCTGTACAGGTTTATAATTTCTCTTTGCAATGAATTGGTAGATAAATCTGTATTGTCCCCCCCCCCCTCCCCGGGAGCCTCCCACAGTGGTTTCAATTGCCCCCTTTGGTAATGTTGAGCTGCCCGTTTCTCACAGCGTTAAAACATGCTTAATGTTATGCAGGGGTCATTTCATAGAAAAAGAGGTGCAGGAGCTCTTTAGCATAACTCATTTGCTTATGCTACACCACCTGACATCACTGGAAGTATGTCAGAAGGCAAGAAAGAAAGAAAGGGAGGGAGGGAGGGAGGGAGGGAGGAAGGAAGGAAGGAAGGAAAGAAAGAAGGAAAGAAGGAAGGAAGGAAGGAAAGAAAGAAAGAAAGAAAGAAAGAAAGAAAGAAAGAAAGAAAGAAAGAAAGAAAGAAGCTGGCAGAGAGGGGACTGCTACTAATCCAAGCCTCAGAAATACCACTATTCTGGGAGGATAGCTTCAGTGGTGGCTGAAGCCTTCAAGAGGCTGGTCGGAGGAACAAGGACCTTTCCAGGGGACGGGGTCATTTTGCTGCAGCCATGACACAAGCAGGCATTCCCCTGCGGGGGGGGGGGGGGGGCTGGGACCAGCTCCCAGAGCTGCGCTCCCCTGAGCTCCTGCTCGAAATGACCCCTGATGTTATGTTACGAGAAAATTAGGCTGAAAAAATTGAGAATTGTCCAGAACGGGGGTGGGGGCTCAGGTTGGTAGGTGGGGTTAACAAGCAACAGTGACAACTCAAAATGGCACTGCACCAGGAAAAGACATTCAAATTGGGGAGTTCCTCACTAGAAAACAGTGAGTTCAGACCCAGAGGGAAAAAAGGATTGTGAAAATGGGGGATTTTGAAACTGTGCGGTAAGGGAGAGTTCATTTTGTGCCTACTCCTTAAGAGGTGAAAATTGGTGCAGAACTTTTAGAAAACACCAAGGCATTAAGACCACCAATGCGGGGGTTTAGACTACTGTGGAAATAGTCTCAGTGTCATCTTCAGGGGTCCCTTGTAGCTCAGGGGAGTCGAGTGAAATCCATTCCATCTGTCTGAGTGCCCTATTTACCACTTTTGCTTGTTCTGCCAGTGGTTTTGAATTGGCTCATTAAGAAGAAGAAGAAGAAGAAGAAGAAGAAGAAGAAGAGATTGGATTTATATCCCGCCCTTCACTCACTTAAGAGTCTCAGAGCGGCTTACAAACTCCTTTCCCCTCCCCTCCCCACAACAGGCACCTTGTGAGGTTGAGAGAACAGCTGGTCCAGAGCTATGGCTTGCCCAAGGTCATTCAGCAAGCTACAAGTGGAGGAGTGGGGAATCAAACCCGGTTCTCCCAGATAGAGTCCGTGCTCTTAACCACTACACCAGACTGGCTCTAAGCCTGTAATTGACTCTACACAGTACCTGTACTAGTTGGGGCACAGATTCAGCAATCCAAGTTGGTCTCCCCCATTTTAGAGGAGGCACAGTGGTGGGCCGAACTTTTGGCAACGGACGACCAGTAATCTTCCACATATGATAGGGTTGCCGGGTCTTACCTGGCTGCTGCTGGGGGTGCTCCTGCCCAGTCTTGGGATCTTCTAGTGGGAGTGCTTCTTGCACACACCTTAATGACATCACCCGGAAGTGATATCATCATGCCGTGCATGTCAGGCACGTCATGCAGAGGGACGCTCTAGCAATTGGGAAAAAGCTCTATGGTCACCATAGAGTTGACATCACCTTCAGGTGACACCATCGTGATGGACACACTGGGCGCAATGTGGCTCTTTGGGTGTGGCTCCTCCTGCTGGCCAGCTGGCTGTCGGTGGATTGGGGGGCCCAAAAGTGGGGGAATCCTCGCCTGCATCAGGGGGATGCCACCGGGGGGGATGGCAACCCTAACACACAATGACCTTAGGGGGGATGAAATGAGTGCCGCAGCAGCCTTGTGGTGTCTCCATTACACATTCAGATTGCTGTTCAGCATGCAGCGTGGTCAGTGGAACAATGTCATGCATTGAACAAGGGAACTAGGTGGGTGCCAGAGACTTACAGTGCAATCCTAAGTGCAGTTACACCTTTCTTAGTCCAGTGAAGTCAGTGGGGCTTAGTCAAGTGTAACTTGGCCTAGGTAATTACACTGGTAATTGATTATTTTGCTCTGAGGCCAGCCGTAATAAACAATAAATAAATAAATAAATAAAAACAATGTGAGCTCTGTGCTGAATTTCCACGGCCGGATTGGGCCTTGAGTGATTTGCAGGGCCACCCACTGTTTTGTGGCCTAGTTCTCACCGAGGTGGAAAGCTCTGCATTTGGCTGTTCCACTTCAGAGCACAGGTGGGACTATTTTAGAATAAATCTTCTCCCATACAAAAAAATGTTCCCTCTGCATGGAAAACGAAATGTCAGAAAGATGTTCCTAGCCAGTCCCCTCCCCAACATACCAATATGCGAAATTTATTTTTCTCCCCTTGCCATGTCGTGTGGGCCAGCTGGTGCTACAACTCAAAGACAAGCTTCCTTCTCTGGTGACGACTGGGTCTGAGGGTCAAATAAGAGCTCCCCGAGTAGACTGTCCTGCTTTTTTCTACTAATTAGATGCTGTGCCTGTCTTTTTTCTCTGCGGAACTAATTGCAGGTTTGAAGGGTGTGAGACACCTCAGGATACGCGAGGGAGGGAAGGTTTGAACACCTTCCTCCTTGGCCTCCCCTCTCTGAATTTCAAAGCAACCATGTTGGGCTTCTCAAAACAAAACACCCCCCCCCCCCCAAATTGAACGGCAGGAGCTCTCGGGCATGAATCATCCTAATCACACCTACTTTGACCCTAAAGCTACATTTGGAGGGCAAACTCGCCTTGTTTCTGGGCTCATGTACAAGCCTCACTCCCCCCACCCTTGTAATCAGTGCGATGAAGGAATTGAGGTTAGAAACTGACTCCAGCTAAACATACCCTATGAATATAGACATGGAGATTAGCCAGAATTACCGCCCCGCACTAGCAAGGATTCTAAGCCTAGATTAAACTCTGGTTTAGAGGCTTTCTTAAGGAGAAAAAAAATAAACTTTGATTAACTCATGTAACCCGCATTTCTACATTGTACTGTATTTTTCGCTCCATTAGACGCACCTGATCATAAGACGCACCTTGTTTTTAGAGGAGGAAAACAGGAAAAAATGAAACCGAAAGAAAGAGAGAGAGAGAGAGAGATGAAGGAAGGAAGGAGGAGGAGAGAGAGAGAGAAAGAGAAAGGAAGAAAGAAAGGTGGGGACAGAGAGAGAGACAGAAAGACAGACAGACAGACAGAAAAAAGGAAAGGAAGGAAGGAAGGAAGATAGAGAAAGGAAAGAAGAGAGACGTCAGCATGCCATGCAAAGCCAGGCCTTTCTGTGCAAAGTAGCCACGGAGCTTAATCGGTGGGCGGGGCTTTCTGCTGCTGGCTGTCTTAAAGGGAAAGAGTACTTAGCCTGGTGGGGTTTTTCCTGCCGTTTCCCTTTTAAGTCTTAACAGCTCAGGCCCAGCAGGGAGGGGTGGGGAAGGCTGGGATGCCAGCCTGAATGGCGTTCCCCTGCGTTCCTGCTGAAGAAAGAGCCCTGTTACAGGTAAGAAAAGCTCCATATTCGCTCCATAAGACGCACACACCTTCCCCCCCCACACACTTTTTGGGGGAGGAAAAGTGCGTCTTATGGAGCGAAAAATACGGTAACTCTTCTACTCATATAACCCTCATTTCTACATTCTAACTAGAGGACTTTCCACTGGGATTCGTTGTGTTCTGTGCAAGACGGGAAGAGGGAGGAGGCAGACTCACGAGCCCAGCAACAAGCTGCACTTATGCATGTTTTTGACTTAAGTTGGCCAAGATCAAAATTCCATCCAAGCCTTGGATCCCTGCTCATAACAGGGGGACAACAGTATTTTGCATTGTGTACATGCAAAGAAAGGAAGGAACAGCTTGTGAAGGACTTTTCCTGTTGTGCAGAGGGGCTGTGGTTCAGTCCCTGACATTTCCAGTTAAAAGGATTTCAGGTAGCAGGTGTTAGAAAAGGTCTTTCTCTGCCTCAGATCCTGGAGGGCCACTGTCAGTCACAGTCTAGACGATGCTGAGCTAGATGAGTTAACGGCCTGACTCTGTGTGTGGCAAAGTCGTTTTTTCAAGTAACTGACCACCCTAAAAGCCATTCTCAGTATCCCATCACATTCTAGAACAGAGCCAGAACAGAACTGGGCTGGGCTGTCAAAAAGTGTCTGAAGGTAGCAGGATACATGGATCAGGTTGAGCCTGGGTCCCTGTGCAGCATTTTACAGTAGACCCCTGCCATTCATGGATTCATGACTCATGATTTCACTTATTTGCAGTCTGTGGCCTGACCACATGATACACCTAGCGTTTTGTAGATGATCCCTCTGCATGTTGGGAAGTGAAGAGCAGGCATGAACGTGCTGCCCCCAGGTGTAGTTTGGCCATTAAGGCGACCAGGAAAACTCCAAGTGGGATGATACCCTGGGGGGGGGGCCATTCCAGCCCCAAGTGAGGGGCACTCCCCCCCAAGGGGCGAGCACAATCAGTTGCAATTGCCAGCTGGTAGCCCTTACCTCTCATGGGATGGGGAAGGATACACTTGGGCCTCATCTCACCTTGCATAGCCCTTTTCCAGGGGCATTTCCCCCTACCAGTCTATCCCTGTTGGCTTCACACCCTACCTCTGCATGATGGTGGGCTTGCTCAAAGTGTGTCTATGTGTGGAGGAGATGTGTGCAGTGTTCCCTCTAAGCTGAGTTAGTGTGAGCTAGCTCACCAGTTCTTTAGCCTCCAGCTCACACCTTTTTTTCTTAGCTCAGGAAGGATGGCTCCAGAGCAAACTAACATATGCAGGAGCCAGATCGCTTGCTCACACCTTTAATGCCGGTAGCTCACAAAGTGGAATTTTTGCTCACAGCTTAGAGGGAGCATTGGATGTGGGTGCTGGATAAGTTGTGTGGCACTCACTTTGCCTGCGGGACTCTCACACAGCTGTGCCCAGTTGCAGAATTGCCTCGGCGAGGCAGCTGACTTGCCCACAGATGCACAGCTCTCTTGGCAGGGCTGGAGCCAAGCTGGGCACCAGGCACAGCTCACCAGGGCAGGTTGTAAGCGGGTGGGGCCCTTTCCGGGGCCATTTTGGTCTCTTGAGTATTTACAGATTTTGCTACTATGGTGGTCACAGATGTGAATGGCGAGGGATCTATTGTACTTTCTTTCATATTATTGAACGGCTTCATATTATCGCATTTCTAGTGGGGAAAGTAAAGCACTTTAGTGACGGCACAACTTTCACTCCAACCTCAATAGCTTTCATTGACAGAAGTCCTGCAGGAGGTTGGGATTACTTACCCAGAGGTTCGAATAGTATGTAAACCGTTTTTTTCTTCTGTCACACACCACCCATCAAAATAATGGAGATTTTGCTGATGACTAACAAGGGTTTGCTCATCATGAAACTGGTCCAAGCGATGTGTTCTCAGAGGAACTCATGCTGAATTGGGAGCCAGTTTGATTCCCCACTCCTCCACTTGCACCTGGCTGGATGACCCTGGGCAAGCCATAGCTCTGTACCAGCTGTTCTCTCTCAAGGACAGTTGTCTCAGAGCTCTCTCAGCCCCACCCACCTCACAGGGTGTCTGTTGTGGGGAGGGGAGGGGAAGGGAAAGGAGTTTGTAAGTCGCTCTGGGACTCCAAGTGAGTGAAGGGCGGGATATAAATCCAATCTCTTCTTCTTCTTCTTCTTCTACTGTAGTGCGGCAAGTGCTTCCCATGGTGTAGAGAAATCACATTAACCCCACGCCCCCTTTGTGGGGAGCGGACATAGGAGATGAGAGCCCCCAAGCCACACCCACGCACTCACACTGCCTCCCTCTGCAGTGACATTGGAGCCGTCTCCATAGCAACCCGTTGTGCTGTTTCGGAGGGTGGGTGGCTTGGTGGTCACTAGGTGAACACTGTAGGAGCCCATCCATGAGCGTTTACTTCAGGAGACTCTGGGAATTCTCTGCTCCCCCTGTTACATGCAGCCGCTCCTGGAGAGCAAGCGACTCATTCAAGAGGCTTCCCTCATCACTGCTTTGTGCCACAAGATGTCTCCCACCTCCCTTTCTGCCAGTGGAAGGATCCAGGCAGGAAACTGAAATGGCTTCTAGGTGACAGCACATGTGTGAGGAAAGCGGTTTGCCTTGTTTCCTGGGTTATTGAATCAGACTGAGCCAAGTGTCCCATATCTGTGTCCAGGGGTCATTTTGTAGAAAAAGAGGTGCAAGAGCTCATTAGCATACCTATTAGCATCTCATTAGCATATGCCACGCCCCCTGACATCACCGGTCGAATGTCAGTTTCAGCCCCATTATACCCTATGGGCCATTGAAGTCAATGGCAAAAACTCATAGGGTATATGAGGGGCTGGAAAAGAGGGGTTTGAGGGAGAGGCTCCAAACTTGCAGGGTAGCTGCTGGGGCCTCTCCCTGAAATACCCACCAAGTTTCAGGAAGATTGGACCACGTGGTCCAATTCTACGGGCCCCCAAACAGGTTGCCCCATCCCCTCCATTGTTCTCTCTGGTGGGGAAATACGTTACTTTTTCGCACCATTGAGAACAATGGAGGGAATGGGGGCAACCTGTTTGGGGGCCCGTAGAATTGGACCCCCTGGTCCAATCTTCTTGAAACTTGGTGGGTATTTTGGGGAGAGGCCCCAGCAGCTACCCTGTAAGTTTGGAGCCTCTCCCAAAAACCACCTCTCCCTCCAGCTCCTTTTTAAGCCGCTGCCGAATTTCAGCGGCAATCCAGCTGCAGGCCGAATCAGACCAGAGAATCTGATTGGGCCCGTGGCTGCCCTAGTGTCTACTCCTGGGCTGGCGGAGCTTTGCTCTGCCTCGCTCCGGCCCCAAATGACCCCTGTCTGTGTCTCTGTTTCCTATCATGACAGCTATAGTCACACGAGAAGAGACCGATCTGCATTTGCTGTGGGCTTGCGTCAGTGTCACGGGCATTCTCTGATTTTTATTTATTTTGAAATAAGCCTGTTTCAAGGACTTAGGATCGGAAAGGTGAGTTTTAAAATGTGTGGCCAATGGCTGGTGAAAATCCAGAAGTCTGGGAGGGAGGGACGGTTGGCGTTGTGGGGTGGATGAGCTGTGGGCAGAGTTCGTCATGAGGCAGGGCTTCCATGCCCTGCATCTCTCCTTGCCTTTTCCCATCACTAGCAGAGCTGAGATATATTGCAGATGACGACTAAGCATGCATATGCAAAATACGTTTCATAAATTATAGAAGTTTTCACTTTTTTGGGGACATAATTTTGATTTTCTTTTTTAATGCAGAAGAGTTGTATGGGGACTTCCTCAGCAAAAGGTAGAATGCTGTACTGGATTAGCCGAGGCTCAGGGGTGGAGGAGGTTGTTTTTCTGAACTACATGATACCAATTGGGTGTCTGTTCTTTTGAAGCTGTGTAGCCTTATCCCACTTGCATGAATTGGTGGCAGGTGATTTGCGTGAGGTCTGAGACAGTGTTAAGATTCTTTCTACCTTCTGCAGCCAAAGCTAAGAATGAATTTGGGGTCTCGCCCTGCCAAGCCAGCCTCCCCCATACCCGCCTAGCTTATGTGCCCCCTTAAGCCCCCCCCCTTTTTCCTTCGTGCCAGTCGAGACCGACATGCCAAGCGTGCAGAATTGCTCTACTCCCCAATTAATTCTTTCCCTATTAATGCTTATTAAAGATGGCCACTCTCATTTTCAGACTGCCAACTTCAGATCTGTGCGCCAACGCCCATCTGTATGCAAACGATCTACTAACGCACAACACTGCTTCACTCTGAGCTTGCTGGCTCCGATGCACTGCAAAGAAAAAAGTGGGGCTTTAAAGTTTGGTTTGATTCTAATTTTGGATCTGAGCAAAAGCAACTGGTTGTTTCCATTAAATACTTAACAGTATTCATGTATAGCTTTGACAGAAGGCTTCTTCAAAACGTAGCTTTTGGGAAGAAAAGGTGGGTGGTGAGAGATGGCAGATGTCCTCCTTTTTCTGGGTTTGCACTTGGGGGAGAATCACCACGAAACCCCTGCTAATCTTTGTCCTATATTCTGGCTCTATGATTTGTGAAATATGGCCACTTTGCTGCAGTTAAGGCATCTTCAGGCATGTGTTTGTTGAATGGTGCCGTCCTTGCGTGGGGTCATGCGGGGACCTAACTGTTTTGTTATCCAGTACTTGATTATCCAGAGCAGGGGTGGGCAAACTGTGGCTTGGGAGCCGCATGCGGCTCTTTCACATATATTATGTGGCTCCCAGCAGGGCCGCTGGGTGGCTGGGGAAGCTAAATATCATTAGCAAACAAATATCATTGGACAAATTAATATCATTATCAATATCTGCTTTTACCCCTTTTGTTATTATTTTTGGCAGTCTCATTTAACGTTAATAAAAAGCAAATTTGCTTATTTTCCAATAAAAGCAGGTAATATTGGTTCATGTCTTGTGGCTCTCAAACATCTGAAGTTTATTCTATGCGGCTCTTACGTTAAGCAAGTTTGGCCATCCCTGTTCTAGGTGGCTCTTACGCTGAGCAAGTTTGCCCACCCCTGATCCAGAGTCTTCAGCTGGCATTGCCCAGAGGGCAAGCTGCTCCCCCTCAATGTTCCCTCTAAGCTGTGGGGATTTGTGAGCAAAAATTCTGCTTTGTGAGCCACTGGCATTAAAGTTTGAGCAAGGGATTTAGCTACTGCATACATTAGTTTGCTGTGATGCCATTCTTCCTGAGCTAAGACAAAAATGTGTGAGCCAGAGGCAAAAAACTGTGAGCCAGCTCACACTAACTCAGCTTAGAGGGAACACTGCTCCCCCTCAGCCACCATACCCCTGCATCTTCAAACTGCATGTGCCCATTTCCACCTCTCCAGCCAGCCAGCTGATGATGCTGCTGGGCTTCTGACAGCTGGCTTTGCCGGCTGATGTCATCCTTGGGTGCCTCCTTCCCCTTCAGCCTGCCTTGAGCTTTCAGAGACAGCTTGTCAACTTGCTGTGGATGACAGCTTCATGGCTCATAGGAAAAGTCTTGCCAGCTGTGGGGGCTATCACCATGGTATTCCCACTGGGATGGGGTTTGGTCACTGTGGATTCCTATAAGCTTGGTTCATCTGATTCAGTGGCAAAAGCACACCCGTTCCCCACAAGTGCCAGAGAACAATGCTTACACTGTGCATCCATGTAAAATTTTCACTTCACACTTTTACATCTCACAGACTTCTCAGAGAAAAACACCGCAAGGACCAGAAATATGCTTTGCTTTAAGGGGAGAGCAAAGGAAAGTTGAGGAATACAGACGTCCATACTCTGTGCTGTGTGTCAAATTCTGAATGACAGAAAACACTGTTTGATATCAAGGGTTGGGATATGGATGGGGAGGGAATGGCAGACGGCCCCTTTGGATGATTTCATTCCTGACAATGTGGGACTGCTTGTATAAATATCACATTTGTGTGAGCGGGAGCAAAAGAAGAAGATAAAAATAGACCCAGTAATTTTTTTGAATATTTAAAGAGTTGATTCAGAGATGAAAATATATGGTTTGCCAGGAAACCTACAGGTTTTTTTGTGTTAAGTGTACTTGATATATAATGATTGATTTTTAAAATGCAAAGTGCTGCAGTCCACACCTATTTCAGGCTGTGCCCTCTGGCCCAGAAGTCCCGGCCCTCCGGTGCATGTCTGCAGGTGCTGGGTGGCATTTCCGGTTGGTGGAAACCCTCTCCTCTTTCATTACGTCACGCGTCAGGGCTGAGGCCAGACAAACACATCCACAAGCGGAATCCAGGTTCCCATTACACCGTGCTGGTTAGGGGCATTTTGGACCAACAGATCTTGATCCAGTGCAACAGATTGGTGTAAATGCAGATGATGCCATTCCTGTGGATGGATTTGGACATTTGGGTACCATGCCATAGTCCAGGGGTGGGCAAATTGCGGCCCGGGGGCCACATGCGGCCCACCACAGAGTTTTTTGCGGCCCGCCAAGACAGTCGGCCACGGGAAAATGTTCTCTATATTTGTGTCTACGTATATTTGTGAGCAAAGTTTTCCTTGCATGAAGATCAACAAGAGTAAATATAGATCAGGGGTGGCCAACCTGTGGCTCGGGAGCCACATGCGGCTCTTTCACACACATTGTGCGGCTCCTGGCAGGGCGGCTGGGGAAGCAAAGGGGAGGCATGCTTTTTCTCTCTTTCTCCCTTCCTTCCCTCCTCCCTCCCATCTATTTGCTTTCCTAGTTTCTCTCTCTCTCTTTCTTTCCACTTCTTTAATTCTTTCTTTCCATCTCTCTTTTTTTCTCTCTCTCTCAATATCATTAGCAAACAAGTAATATCATTATCAATAACCGGTTTTCCTCGTTTGTTTTTATTTTTGGCAGTCCCATTTAACGTTAATAAAAAGCACATTTGCATATTTTAAAAAATAAAAACGTGTGTGTGATATTTGTTCCTGTCTTGTGGCTCTCAGACATCTGACGTTTATTCTATGTGGCTCTTACGTTAAGCAAGGTTAGCCACCCCTGATATAGATGCTCTTTGACAGACATGAACTTGCAGGCTGTGATGAGAATCTCAACAAGCAATCTCACTCCTGATTTCAAAAAAATTGTAGAAAAGTGTGATAGGGTACAGTTGTCTCATTAAACGGATTCTAAAATTAAACGTGCTTGCAGCTATAGATGATATGAAATTAGCACAATAAATAAATTGAATAAAACTACCACTATTTTATTTTATTTATTGATTTTTATGATACAATTTATACCTTTTCTGAAATGCAAAGTTAACTAATGAATGCAATCATTTTAAAAGGTGCGGCCCTCCGCTAACCTCCCCTCCCACAAAGTGGCCCCCGAGCCAAAACAGTTGCCCACCCCTGCCATAGTCTGTTATTTTTAGTATATACAGTGACCACTGCAGGCAGATGTATGTCCAAAGGAGGCACTTCAAGGTCACATGCTTAGCTCGGCCTGGGGGGGGGCAGAGCGGAGAGAGCCGGGCCCTGGGAGGGGGGCCAGCCAGTTCCGGTCCCCTAGCCGGGACTTGACATCTACGCCTCCCTGGCCAGCATGGGCAGCGCACGGCGCCTGCTGCGCAAAGGTGGCAACAGCCAGCCAGCTGCCAGGGAGGCGGAAGGGCTGCCAGGGAGCCGCCGCCTCCACCTTGTTTGCTGCCCCTGCCTCTCCGGCAGCACAGGCACGGGAAGAGGGGTTGCCGGGATGGAGCGTTGGCCTGGCGCGGGAGAAGCAGGTGGAAAACAATGGGTGGCCTACTAGCAGGGCTGTCGCAAGGATACGTGGGCGGCGGGAAGGGCCAGGTGCCCCAGGCCGGGGGACTGGTCTTCTGGAGGGCGGGCGTGCTGGAAGCGGGAGGCAGGAACATCTCCCCCATCAGGCAAGGCAAAGGGAGGCGGTCTTGGTCAATGGATTGCATCGCGCAGGGGGCGGCGGCGGCAGCAGCAGCAGCAGCAGCAGCAACGACCTGTGCTTGATCCCTTGAGGGATACCTTGTGGCTATCAGGTAAGGGGGGGGGGTCTGTGGAGAAAAGTTTTTCTCTGGGAAAAAAGAAAAGTTTTTCTCTTAAGGAAAGGTGTGTGTGCAGGGGGAGGAGCACCTGCTGCACATAGAGCCGGGGGTGGGGGGGTGCCTTTGGGTAAATATGTGGTTCAGAGCTTCTGAACCTGAGCATGGGTGGCGTGTCTCACCTGAAAACAAGAGTTGTATTTGAAAACAAGAGGCAATATGCTTTTTAGCATTTATGGCATCACAAAATGGGTTTTGTTTGTTTCAGAGCTCATGAGTAAAAGGTCTTTGAACATATGTGGAATAACCTTGACTGAACTGGAGAAAAACATGTTATTTTTTAAACATTTTTAAAAGTATGTTATTTTTTAAACATATACTTTGTGGCTCTGGGGCACGTGATGCTCTGTATTCTTGGTGTTTGGAGGGGTCAACAGTGGGAGGGCTTCTAGTGTCCTGGCCCCACTGCTGGACCTCCTGAGGGCACCTGGTGTTTTTGGCCACTGTGTGACAGAGTGTTGGACTGCATGGGCCACTGGCCTGCTCCAACACTGGCTTCCCTTATGTTCTTATTAAAAAACCACACACTGTGGTTAAAGAGTCCCTAAGCATTTGGCAGTATGTGCTCCCTGAGCTGGACAAAGGTATATGTGTTTTAAAAGGCCATAGCCAGGCCTCTGAGCACATACAGAGTGTAGTTCCCTGAGCTGGACAAAGTGTCTGTTTAGAAAGCCTTTCGGCCAGTTTCCTCTGAGCCATTCCCTGGAGCTGCCAGGCAGTGTTCTCTCTAAGCTGAGTTAGTGTGAGCTAGCTCACAGTTTTTTAGCATCTGGCTCACACATTTTTTGTCTTAGTTCAAGAAGGATGGCTCCAGAGCAAACCAATTTATGCAGTAGCCAAATTGCTCACTCATACCTTTAATGCCAGGAGCTTACAAAGTAGAATTTTTGCTCACAAGATTCCACAGCTTAGAGGGAGCATTGGTGCCAGCCAGGTAACATCTTGTAGAAATTATTATTATGTAGCGCAGTCACTGGGCATGGCACAGAGTAGCTATCAAAAATGCAGGTCCCTGCCCTGAGCTGCTTACCAACCAGAATTCAACCCAGGGGAAGACTACAGAGGGCTAGGAGAAAGTTGCAGACATTTCCGTTCACACTTGTGTGTGTTATGTGTAGGACCTTTAAGCATGTGCAAAGGGCCTTCTCTGAATGGTACTTTCTTTTCTCTGAGATTTTTGGGGTGGAGCCTGAGTGGTGGGCATTGCTTTCTGACACACTTCCGGTGATGTCAGGGGGTGTTGCATATGCAAATAGGTTATGCTAATGAGGTATGCTAATGAGCTCCTGCGCCTCTTTTTCTACAAAATGGTAATACAGTATGATGTATGAATGAACCGATCCGGTATGTTTGTGTGGGGATGCACCATAAATGGAAATAAATGGTCTTTTCCTCTGCATCTAAATCCACCTTAGATTCTCTGGACATCTTCAGTTTAAAAATGTAGCTCTATTTAGGGTTAGGTTTTGTGGGTTTGAGAAGAGGCTGTGTGGTAGGGACATGCTTTGCGGGCAGAAAGTCTCAGTTGAAGGATGAGATGATAAGTTGTGTGGAAGACCTCTGCTTGAGACACAGGAGAGCCAGTCAAAACAGGCAGCATTGAGCTAGTGGGATCAGTAGTTTGACCCAGTAGCCCTCTGCGCATGACCCATCTGTGCGCTGTGTCAGTGCAGGAAGGGGGGAGCGGGCATGAATGCATCGGCCCTCCCCCTGCATATGCTCACTATCCAGCATGTGACCACTGAACTCTGTGGCTTGTGAGCATAGAACTGGTCAGCCATCGGTGGCCTTTCCTGGGCAGACAACGTGTGGCCCCTGTGGTGTATGCCCTGGTTACATCTAGACTAGATTAATGCAGTGTGCTCTACATGGGGCTGCCCTTGAGAAGCATTTGGAAACTTCCGTTAGTACAGAATCCTGCAGCCAGGATGTTGACTGAAGTGGGTCGTAGGGACCATATCACCGTAGTCTAACTGCACTGGCTCCCACTTGGTTCCCAAGCACAATTCAAGTGCTGGTTTTGCCCTTCAAACCCCTGTGCAGTTTAGCACCAACATACCAGAAGAACCACCTACTCCCTTATTAACCTGCCCAACCACTACATTCCTCGGTTGAAGCCCTACTTCAGGTGCCCCCACTTTCTGAAGTTAGTTGGGAGGCTACCTGGGGAGGGCCTTCTCAATCATGGCCCCAAAACTGGAACTCCTTCCTCAGGAACCCTCTCCTCAGCTCTCTGTTGCCATCTTCCACCAGTCAGTGAAGACGCTTTTGTTTAGTTTGACCAGTGTTTTAATTGCTGTTTTTATGTCTTTGTACATATTTTAGGTTTGTTTTAAACTGTTTTAATTATGCGTGTGTGCTTGCAGTGTGTGTGTGTGTGGGTTGATTTTAATGGTTATAGAATGTGATTTTGTCGTGTATATTTTAATTTGTTAGCTGCATTGGTGGTCATTGTGAGGGAAGGAAGGTGGGATATAAATTTTGTAAAACAAATAAGTAAAATTTAACCCACATGTGGAGGAGGTATGTATGTTATTCCCCCTCTCCACGATCAGGAATGCTGCTTTTTAAATTTTTCCCAGTCCTGGGGAGAAAGCTGCTGTGCACATACATCCTCTGTGCAAAAAGACTCAGTGCTCACAAACTGGAGGTCGCTTGTAGGTGTGGGGGTGGTGGTGGAATCAGTGTGCCTGTGTACACTCCTCAAGTATGCATACTGACTCCATGTGCAGATAGGTTGCTCACAAAAGGCTAGAATAAGTATCAAGCATGTATTTTTAATTAGGATGCAAATTCTGGTCCCCTTCTAGAACGAGTTCTGTCCATGGTGATTTCTTTCCCATCCTGCTGGTCTTTTTTGGAATTTTCTCTGTGTGTGTCAGGGAGAGGAGTTTGATCTCCCAGGTAATTGTATTAGATACAATCCCATTAGCAGGCTAGCACTTCTAGTGGGCCAATCTTATTAAGAGCTGCTCTTATATCTTTCGGTCAGCTCTATCCTCTGCTGGGACAAAAAAGCTTTCCCTTCCGGATCTAACCTATTTTTCCATGTGCTAGAGGTGTTTCTACGGGATCATGCTAAAGTGGTGTTCATTTCTCTAAGGTGTAAACTCTTCTTGTCTAAGGATAATTTCCTCCTCACTCTTATTTTCCTTTCCTGCCCTTTCCTTTCCTCTCCGCTGCCTCTGTCTCTCCCCTCGGTCAAACTTCAGTTTAAATTGAAAGCTGTTATTTACGTTATAAAGTGCAATAGCTATTGAGCATACTGCAATAATGATGATAACAACAACAACAACATGCTTTAGGTTGGATGTTCCTCTCAGAGACCTAAGCTGTGAATCTCTGCCTTCCTGAAGAACCCGACATTAGCAGGTCTGGTCCCTTTCCACAACAACTCGCGGCCGCAGGCTTTTTGCCCAGGCTGCTTCCATCCCATCGACCAAAGTTAGAAAACATGTGAGAATTCTGATGTATGCAAAAGAACTTTCATGCAAGGTATAAAGTAATTTGCATGTCAGTGTTAAAAATATGTGCATTCATTTAAGCACTTATACACTGTGAGCACAGATAGTTTTAAAAGGCGGTTTGACAAATTCATGGAGGGAGAGGTCCATTAATGGCCATTAGCCATGGTTACCAAAGGGAGCATCTATATCCAGAGGAAGCAAACTTCTGAGGCCTAAACTAGACGTGACAGTGTCCATGGGTCCACTCTGAGACCAATGGTGTCATTTTTAAATCCCTTTAAAATGGTGGTGGTATCCACAGGTTGGACCTGTGGACACTGTCACATCTAGTTTGGCCCTGAGAGGCAGCAGCAGGAGATGGCCTTAGCCCAGGGGTGGCCAACCTGTGGCTCGGGAGCCACACGCGGCTCTTTCACACATATTGTGCGGCTCCTGGCAGGGTGGCTGGGGAAGCAAAGGGGAGGCATGCTTTTTCTCTCTTCCTTCCTTCCTTCCTTCCTTCCTTCCTTCCTTCCTTCCTTCCTTCCTCCCTCCCTCCCTCCCTCCCTCCCTCCCTCCCTCCCTCCCATCTATTTGCTTTCCTAGTTTCTCTCTCTCTCTTTCTTTCCACTTCTTTAATTCTTTCTTTCCATCTCTCTCTTTTTCTCTCTCTCTCTCAATATCATTAGCAAACAAGTAATATCATTATCAATAACCGGTTTTCCTTGTTTGTTTTTATTTTTGGCAGTCCCATTTAACGTTAATAAAAAGCAAATTTGCATATTTTAAAAAATAAAAACGTGTGTGTGATATTTGTTCCTGTCTTGCGGCTCTCAGACATCTGACGTTTATTCTATGTGGCTCTTACGTTAAGCAAGGTTGGCCACCCCTGCCTTAGCCTCTCTGCTACGTTTTGTTTGGCCTTCTTGGGCAATGAGATGGTCCAGCAGGCTCTTCTTATGTCCTTAGGGCACTTTTCTTTCTTATGGGGACTCAAATCAGTGTACAATACCAAAAAATAAATAAATAAAGTACTATTGATTTTCAAGAACTGGCATTGTTTGAAATAAGAAAATCAATCTTGGAAGAATGTTCATCTTTATTGTAGCTATTCTACCCATCGAAGGTTTTATAAACGGATAGAAGAACATAATGCATGAAATTCCTAGACTCATAATCGAAGTAAAAAGAAAGGAAAACTATGGATTTAACTGTGCAAAACATATATATTAAAACTATAAGGTGGAAAAAAGAAGCATACGCTTTGATCACAGTATGAGGTTACATGACTATGTAAAAAAACAATACAATGAATCCCCCCCAAATCTGTATTTATATAAGTTTGTTTTTTGTTTGTCTTGTTTGTCTTATATGTATGAAATAAAAAAATAATTAAAAATTGATTGCTCAATGCAGCATCAATTGGAGTGGCACAGGAGCAGCAGAAGAAAAGAGCTGGTGTTTATACCCCACTTTTCTCTACTCCGAAGGAGTCTGAAAGCGTCTTACAATCACCTTCCCTTCCTTTCCCCACAACAGGCACCTTGTGAGATAGTGGGACTGAGAGAGTTCTGAAAGAACTGTGACTGGCCCAAGGTCACCCAGCTGGCTGCATGTGGAGGAGTGGGGAATCAAACCCAATTCTCCAGATTAGAGTCTGCCGCTCTTAACCACGACACCATGCTGTAGCAGTTGCTAATGGGGCCTCTGTCAAGAAAGAACAGGAGTGTGAGAGTATGCTGGATTTATTTATTTATTTATTTAGATTTATATCCCGCCTGACCAACACAAGTGGCTCTAGGCGGCTCACAACATTAAAATCAATACAAACAAATATAAATTAGTATGAGAAAATACAATACAATTACAATTGGCGGCAGTTACAGATACAATTAGTGGCAATTTCAAATACCAACACCAGGGCAACAACTACTCCCCACAGCCAGGAGGCTACCACCAACTGTTATACCGGGCCTGTGTACTTCTCTGGCCACCTATCGGTGGCCATTTCCCCCAGCGGCGGCCCCAAAAGCCTGGCGGAAGAGCTCCGTCTTGCAGGTCCTGCGGAACTGCAAAAGGTCCCTCAGGGCCCTGATGTCTTCCAGGAGCTCGTTCCACCAGTAGGGGGCCGCCACTGAGAAGGCTCTACTCCTGGTGGTAGCCAGCCTGGCCTCTCTCGGGCCAGGAAAGGCCAGGCGATGTTGCGTGCCTGACCGTAGTGCTCTCTGGGGTGTGTATGGGGAAAAGCGGTCCCTTGGATGGTTAGGGAGAGGTTCTCAGCTCTCCTGCTGTGGTTCTCCAGCTAGGCATTGTTTGCTGTGCAAAGGAGGGTTCCAGCTGCAGATGTTCTGCTGTGCAGTGGCGGCTGAGTGTGTGTTAGGAGAACCCCCCAGTTAGTCTAGGTGGGTTGTGGTCTACATCATGCCTCTGACAATGATGCTGAGCAGGTTGAGTGAAGAAGTCTGGGGTTCTTCGTAAGATAGCAGATAAAGGGGAAGGGGAAGTACATACATCCTTTTAAACTAGCTTAAGTGTGAGGAAAAGGAGATAGATTGTCAAGGAACAGAAAAGTTATGCTGCTGTCAGTTTCCTGAAGTGAAGTGGTTCTCTAGTACTACCAGAAGAAGAAGAGGATGGAAGCCGCCCAGGCCCAGAACTGGGTGCAAGAGGAAGCTAAAGGTGGTCTAATTTCTCATTTGTACTAAAATTCTGAGGAACAAGCAATAGTTTTGAGGCTGCTGGATAAAGATTCAAAATTGATAGTCTTGCACTGGATTTTAGTTGGATTTAAGGCTAAATAAATAAGGCTATTGGGTGCGTTCAGACAGGCAGCTAATCCCGCCATTGGCCTGGCTGTAATTTGAGCCAAATCTTTTTGATCCAAGTGTTGCACGACCAGATTGCTCACCTGTGAAGCGCTTCTAGATGGCATCCACCATAAGGAGCCGTGCGGTCGGCTTTTTTTAAAAAAATCCTGTCTGCGCATGCGCGTATGTGCCTCACCATATATGTGTTTTTCCGTGCATGCGTGGACTAATGGTAAAAGCACCGCCAGCAGTACTTTCCTCTGGGTACCATTTCAGTTGATAAAGTTGATAAAGTTTAGGGGACCATCAGAAACATAAAATTGTTTGGATCTCTTGAGCAGAGCTCTGGGGACGTCGCAAGTTTATGTGGTTATCCGCGCATTGGTAAGCCTTTTTTTAAATGGTGGCCATTCGGGATGGTCTGGAGGCCATCCCTACGGGCTGATTGCACGCTGGAAGTACGACCAGACAGTGGAAAGTTCAGCATTGGCCCGTCGGCCAGCTTTAGACTGGACTTTCACCACTATCTTTTAAGTACGGATCCCCGACGGGGATCGACGGGCCACGCACGGAAGCGGCACAATTCCCAGATGTTGTGATCTGGACGTGCTCTTTAAATCCACCAGTCACTCATGCCTGGCGTGGCTCAAAAGGGCCATATGAACGCGCCCTATATGTGTAGAAATGTGGCCTTGACCATTCATCTGTACCTTTAAACCAAGTCTGCTGGTATACATCTGGAAATATTATAGCCTTTTCTTCCCACATCCAGCAAGGGAGAGTGTATAAGCTGGAATCCAGGACCTGTGTGTGGCAAAGATTTTCAAGTTTACTTTTTCTTGCTGGAGCTAGTAACTGTGTACAGTTAGGTATAAAGAACAGAGATGGTGCCGGGCGGACAAAATGGAATCCCATTATTACAGTGTGGGCTGTGAGAGAAAGCTTAGTTGTGTGTGTGTGTGTGTGAGAGAGAGAGAGAAAAACAGTTTTCCTCCTCAGTTCTGTGTATGAAAAATGTCATTCCCTAACAAAACTTGTAAAATATATTCTCTCCCCCCTCCCCCCACTACCACCAACAACCCAAGCCTTGTGGCACCTGAAAGAATTTTTTTATGCTAGCATAAACGTTTGTGGAGTAAAGCCTACTGGTCAGATGAAGTAGGCTGCAGTCCACAAAAATTTGTTCTAGAATAAGAACTGGTTAGTCTTTAAGGTGCCACAAGCAGTGTTCCCTCTAAGCTGAGTTAGTGTGAGCTAGCTCACAGTGTTTTAGCCTCCGGCTCACACACTTCCCCCTTAGCTCAGGAAGGACGGCTCCAGAGCAAACTAATTGATGCAGTGGTCAAATCTCTTGCTCGCAACTTTAAGGCCAGGAGCTCACAAAGTAGAATTTTTGCTCACAAGACTCCACAGCTTAGAGGGAGCATTGGCCACAAGACGCCTGTTCATTAACAGTGCAGTCCTGAACGTAACTCTGTTTAGAACTGCATTCTCAGATGGCTGTCTTAAACATACATTCTGAAAAACCGGTCTCATTGACCTAGGTGGTATTTACGTCTACGTCAACATCAATCTGTGAGTCTGACAACAGGCACACTTTCGGGGCCTCCCTGTCTTCTACGTTCCACGATTTCCCTTGTAAGCCCCGCGGTCAGAGACGGGAAACCCCTGCGGTAGGCGGGTCCTGCTTTTTGTGCTGACGTTGGTATCCCCTGACACGGGATTTGACTGTGATTTCTGGTTCCTTTCCAGGTCCTCCTTAACCTGCCCTCACTGCCTAAAGCAGAGCAACACCTTTGACCCCTTCCTGTGCATCTCTTTGCCCATCCCCTTGCGTCAAACCAGGTACGTGAGCCGTGGAACATGCTAACTCTGCCATCTCTGAGTGACCAAAAGGAGGATGGGTTACCTTTAAGGCCCTGACGAAAGACTGCCTATTTTTTCTCTCTGTAAGTTTCTCTTGTCAGCTCCTATTCTCTCTCATTTATTGGGAGCGTTGTGTGCCCACCTTTCTGCCTCCTCAGCACTCAAAAACAGCTAAAGCAACAGCCAGTCTCCTTAAAAACAATCAGGCAGTCCACAAGATTTAGCCACTGCCTTCCTGTCAGTTCATTCAATTCAATACAATCAGGGACCGAGGTGCCTCAGTTTGCTTTCCTCTCTTGAAGAGAAAGCAGCCTTTCTTTTTTATCCAGCACCCAGCCTTCCTTGAAATCAGAGCAAACAGGCTGCAATTTCTTCTACTGGAGTCAAGGAACAATTCCGAGGATCTCAGTGATCATTTGCACAGACAGCTCTGTTTCCCTGGGCTTCAAGCAATCGCTGCAGGTTCTCTCTCCCTTCCGGGCAGAAGCTTCTCTCTAAACAAGTCAGCACAGGGAAGAAATACAAACAAGGTCCAGCAGGGGAAAAAATGGGCATGTGGGTGGGGGTGTTAGTTCTCAGGTGTAAAGTCAGTGCCAGTCAATTTTGTGTAGCGGGTAAGTGTGCCCTGCTCTGTAATGCTGCTGCAGTGGCTAGTGCAGACAGAATACGTCCCACTGAAGCTGCAGGTGAGTAAGCAATGATTTCCCCTACAGCTCAAGTCTTGCAGGCATAGCTAGTCACTACCTTCCAGCAAGGATATTGTGGCTGATGCCTCCTGCCATCCTTTGTATATGAGAGGGCTTGGTCATACTTAAGGCAGTCTTCCAACAGATTCCAGGTGTCCTCTGTTACTGGAGCAAAGGTAGGCAGAGGATTGTGGGCCCACGCGGGAGCCCAAGTCTTTGCACAGAGGAGAAGTGCATCTAAAGATTAATATGTATCTCTAGCAGATTTCTTTTCCTTTATAGATCTTCCACAGCTTTTTGGGAGCAAATAGCTTTGTCACGGGGGTGGACTTATGTCAGGGGTCCGTTGGGGCCGGAGCAAGGCGAAGCAAAGCTCCGCCAGCTCAGGATTGGCCACTAGGGCAGCCACGGGCCGAATCAGATTCTCTGATCTGATTCAGCCCGCTGCCGAATTGCCGCTGAACTTTAAAAGTGACTGGAGGGGAGGGGGTTTGAGTGAGAGGCTCCAAACTCTCCCTCAAACCCCCTTTCCTCCAGCCCCTCATATACCCTATGAGTTTTTGCCATTGATTTCAATGGCCCATAGGGTATAATGGGGCTGAAACTGACATTCCCTTTCTGACACACTTCTGGTGATGTCAGGGGACGTGGCATATGCTAATGAGGTATGCTAATGAGTTATGCTAACGAGCTCCTGCACCTCTTTTTCTACGAAAGGACCCCGACTTACAAGATCGAATTGCCAATACAAGGCTGATCTAAGCTAAACATAAACAAACCAAGGGTCTTAAATATTCATGTGGCCCATTATCAGTAGTTTGCTGAGAAGGGAGATGCTCAAAGTTAGGGGCAAGCACATAGCTATTTGAGGCTTATACTGAAATAAAATTTTGTTAGACTTTAAGGTGCCGATTCCTTTTCACCTTTTGTAGCAATCTTGAGTGTGTTCTCCAGTGTCAGTGAACGCACACTGGTTCTCTGATAAATCACCCTGGGATTTTTTTTGCTGTTGTGAACAAAGTTTCTCCCTCAAGATTACAGATCGGTCAGGCTCTGCAATAGTATGAACTGAGATTTCCAAATGGCAGGCCTCGTGATTGTTAGGGGCCAACAGATTGTAAGCACTGTCTGTGTACAGCAAGTTGCTCCTATGGTTGCTTCTCTGATCTCTGTTTTGTCCTAGGATGGCCCCAGGTCAGCTGACATTTGTGGTTTTTCAGTGTCCTGCAAGAGTTAGGAATCCAGTCAGAGTTAGGAATCCAGGCCTCTGACCCTCTGTCTCATTTTTCTTCCTGCAAGGGTAAATATGCTGCTTGATACTGAGGGAGAACATGAGCTTCCCTCCTTCCATTCAGCAGTCTGCAGGCCAAGTTTTTGGAGGTAACAGCAGGGGATTGGGGAAGAGCTGTCTTCCTGGCTTCTGCACTGCAAGGTGAATCAGAAGTGGGGGGGGGGGGGGGGCGCTCTGGATTGGAAATAGCAACTTTGGCAGCTGTTTATGCACAGCAGGGAGCCAAAGGCCTAAAACCAGCAGCATCTCAAGCTGTTTCTCCCCTGAGCACGGATCCTCCTGCAAAACACCACTGGGAAGTCAGAAGCCTGGAAAATGAGAAACTGGCAGCTTGACAGTAAACATCTTTCTAGACTGGAGTGTCGAATAAATAAAGTAGTGCCCGCTATTTCTTTTTAGACCAACTTCTGTTGGGGTAGAAGTATAATTAAAATACATTTTTTTGAAATTTACAGAAGTCTTAATCAGGTTAAATGGATTAGCAAGATTCTGAACAATGACTCCTACACACAGTTACTGGAGAATAAGGCTTGTTGCGATGGGTGGAAGTTACCCTAGTAAATATTCACATGATCTCTCTTCGTGTTTCTGAATTTGTGTCAAGATTAAGAAACAGAAAATGCCGCAGACTGTATCTTCTTCCTGCATTCTGTACTATTCTCTCTAATGCTACGCCATCTCATTTATCACACTGGGCTGGATCCAGACTTTCCACGGCAGCCCACTGATCTCCCAAGAGCTGCAGGAGGGTGGAGGGGATATCCGGAGGGTTGACCTGAGGGGGGGGGGTGCAGCGGGAAGGGGACAATTAGTGAAAAATCCCAGTTTCATCTAGATCAACACATTATCTTGAGGGCCCTGGATGTATCATGGGGAAAATTTAGAAAGGAAACGAGAAACCCAATTTATTGCTTGAAGCAACCGAGTTAAAAGAAACCATGTTTGAGTGAGGCTGTCATGTTAGTTTAGGGAGTAATGAGGCTACCCAAAAATAGAATGGGTAGAACTTAAGAAAATATTCCTGGGCTTGCAACTGTATGCATCAAAATATTCCTGGGCTTGAAACTGTATGCATCAAAACTCAACCAGCCCCTTCTAAAATCTGTGATAATCTCTGTTGGAAGCTGAGGAAAGCTGTACAGTTAAGCGTGAAGCATAATTCATCCTGCTGGAGGGGACCTGATGGGATTTAAGGGCTCTGAGTAATATATTTTTATTATCTTCGGTTTCCACCTTGTTAACTCAGTTTTATCTTGACTGTACCTCAGTTTTGTGTGTGTGTGTGTGTATGTACACACACACAAACTAGGAAAAAGGCCTGTGGAAATAAATACAGCGGGCTCTAGAAAGAGGCTCTGGGCAAGTGTCCTGGCCTTGGCTGGGGGGTAAGGGCTGGGAAGGGAAAGACATATTTAGAAGGCAGCTGTTGGAAATGGAATGGGAGAAAGGGGGGAAGTGGAGGGTAGGTTATAAGAGAAGCAGGGTAGATTGACAGAGAAGGAATGGGGGGCAAAAGATATGGGGTAGATTGACAGATAAGGAAAAGGGGAGAAAATGAGGGAAGTTTGATAGAGGAAGAGGAAGACGGAAGGAAGCAATTTCCTTGATCTCAGCTTCCTTCCCTCTTCCTCTTAACTACCCCCACACCCTTGGAATGCCACTACTTCCCCCACCCTCGCTGTCTCTCCACCCATACGCAACCCTAGGCATTCACTTCCCCCCTTGCTGCCTTCCCACGCCCCAGCCTTTGGCATTCACTCCTCCCTACCCTGGCTGGCTGGACTCAACTGGGACAGGAGTGGGGTTCTCACCTCAGCTGGGCCTCAGGCAGCACGGGTCCTCGGCCTGGCCATTCAGTGGCGCCTCGCCCAGTGGGAACACCAGCAGCAGTGGTGGCGCCTCCACAACACCCACCTCAGCTGTCGTTGACTGAGTGGGGAGAAGGCAGCTTCGGGTGCTGCAGGTGAGCCCTGGGTGCAGCCAAAGACAGAGGCCAGCAGAGCCCTGTCCAGGGGCCTCCACTCTATAGGCAGCACCCCTATAGATTTTGCTGTGTCCCCACTCCAATCTCCTCCTCCAATCACAAATTTTGGTGGATACCTCCACATTGCAATCTCCCCCTTCAGACTAACTAAGCATGTATAAAACAAGCAGTTTTCCCCTTCCAAAGTGTGTCTTGTGTCTCCTCTTCCTCCTTCCTCACCAGCCTACAGGAGGCTGAGGATGGTGGGAAAACAAAACAAACCTTCCCTTCTTTCTTAGGTGCCTGCCCAAGACGCCACTGAGTGGGTGTTGTAGTGCATCTCTCTCCCTTCCTTACTCCCAAGTTGAAAGTACTGGAGTTGGGAGGCCGGTAACAGTGAAAACAGCATAGTAGTTTATTGCGGGTCAAGATGGAACATGAGAAACCCCGGGCTCAGAGCCCTCTTTTATGCCGGTTGGAGATAATCCTCCAACCTCGCCCAAATGTCCTGATAGGACCTTAAGATGTGGTTACATTTCATAGGTCCCCAGGGAAAAACCTAGGCTCATGATTGGTGGTCGTTTAGGATCCAACTGGCTATCGTTCTATCTGGCTGAAGCTCAGGTAGATTCGGACCATGTGCAAAGTCCATGTGGCGGTCGCCATTACGCGAGTGCATGGCGACCGTGGTATTGATACACAACACAAGTAAACAGGATGTGCGCACACACAATTATTAAGGGCTAAAGTTAGGGCCGGCTCACCTATTTCCGTGCTGCAAAGGGGCTTACAGGGGGGCAGGGGGTGGATTTCTCCCCCTCCCCAATTTTGAAAGCAAATAAATGCTTCCTCCTGTGCTCAGCCCCACCGTCTGCAGCTCTTCTCCCTTCTCCCAATGCTGCAGAAATCCCCAGAGGTTGGTGCAGAGCACTGGAGCCAGGGGCTTGCTGCAAGCCAGCACTTAACTGAGTTCCAAAACAAAGTTTGAGTCCAGCAGCACCTTTAAGACCAAAAAAGTTTAATTCTAGGTATAAGCTTTCGTGGGCAGGAACACTGAACTAACCTCCGGCTTCTTTACTATGCATGAGGAATGTAGTGGCGGACACAGTGGCCTGTTCCTACCAGCTTGTTTTGAACCGGTTTCATTCAGGATGCAGCACCATCTGCAGATGTTAGAAGAATGAAGCACTTCTTGTCCCAGAGGAGCGCCGATAAGGGACAGGCACTCCAGAAACAACTACAGCCAAACAGGCACCAGACAGAGAAGTTCCTGTGGGGAGAGGCTGAAAGATGCCAAAGAAGCCAAGATTATTTTTGGGGGGGGGGGGGACCTGGGAAGGACAAAGTTAGGAGAGGGGAGGGAGCAAGGATCTAATATCATAGATTCTGTCCTCCACAGCTGCCATTTACTCTAGGGGAATTGATCTTTGTAGCAGGGTGGCCAGCTCTGGGTAGGGAAATTCCTGGGGATTCATGGATGGTGCCTGGGAAGGGCAGAGTTTGGGGAAGGGAAGGGAGCTCAACAGAGCTGTGATGCCATGTAGTCCACCCTTCACAGCAGCCGTTTCCTCCAGAGGAACTGATCTCTGTAGTCTTGAGATCAGTTGTAATTCTAGAAAATTCCTCCCCCCTCTTTGAGGTTGGTAATCCTATATGCATCTCTTTCTCATGGAAGTGAGTCTGTACAGTATATATTTGCACCATCAAGGTTGTGTTTGAAGGCCCTGCTTTGGGTGTTCTCGCCTTCTGTGATCAGGAGCTGGAGATTTATTCGGGATTTCCCCCCTTCCCTTTCCCCCAGCCCCTTTCAGTTCCAAAGCTTCTTTCCCTTTAACACAGGCTGATTATTTACCCTGCTAATGCTCTACAGCCTCTTGGGACTCCCAAATTGGGCGTTGTAATTCTAATTCCCTCTGCTATGGTTGCAGTAAGGCCAGCTGAGAACTACAACTCCCAAGGTGCAATGTGTCAAAAGTGAGTCATTATATATATGTATATATGCCACATACACCAGTCATTTTCCTAATTCATGTTTTTGTGTAGTAGGCTTTTGCCCACAAAAGCTCATTGCCAGCCTATTTTTCTGGAATCTATACATTTCCAAAATGAGTTCTGGCAGAAACTTCATTTAATTGTCACTTCCAGACCCTTTGGGGGAGATTCAGCATAGCTTTCCTCTCCCTGCCCTTTTGGTCTATCAGGTCTCTATATAAACCCTCAACTCCCTCTGGATTTGGGGCTTTATCTATGATTGGACTTTTGAAAACAATGAGGCTGGCTTTGTAAGAGGGACACAGCCACCTGAGCTCTGCATTATAGAGGAGAAAAGAACTAAAAATCCTTACTTCCTTTCATTTCTTTAATCCTTTTCTCAGTCCTACATTTTTACAGATAGGGATCTTCAGAATCCTGAGAGTTGCACTTCTGAATGGTCAGATATGCATATGGTTTGTCAGTTATATTGCTGAGACAGCATTCAACAACTCTCCGTTGCCAAAGTGACATAAATTTTGCATGCATGCACCTGTCTACCTGAAAGAGATACTAACTTTTATTATTATTATTATTATTATGGAACATGTAAGTTACTCCAGATCTGATTTGACCTTTCCTGCAGATTAAAGGTCTCAACAATGAAATCTCTTTTCATTTTATGGGCACCCAATTGTATTAACTTTTGAAGAGTTGCTGGCATCTCTCCTTGTTATATAATTGAGTGTTGGGGTGACTCTTTCCTCAACACTCCACAAGCTCCCACAGGCTTTGGCTCCCTGACCTGTCACTCAGAAGCTGTCCCTATCCACTGACTGTGAGTACTCGCGTGCCACTGGCTGGGTGCAGGGTCTCCTCCTCTTTTCCATCCTCTGCTTCAGCCACTGTGCCCTGTCAGAATTTCTGGCAGATGGCTTTTTCTCTTGACGAAGGTGCTTCTCCTGCTTACCTCCTGTGCGGGACTAACTGTTCCCTCAGTGGCTTTTGTTAGGTGTAATGAAATGGCAGTTACCTGTGTTTGTAAGATGGCTGCTGTCTGTGGTAAAATGTTCCCCCATAAGGTTCAATTGAACTGTAGTTCCAGAGAGGGGCCTGCAGGGGTATCACTCACTGGGTTGAATGGGGCTTCCCATCTGCTGAACTACAGTTCCCAGCTGCCCCAAGGCCAAAAAGTGCTGGAAGAGAGGGACCTTCCCAAGGGCCGGGGCACCATCGATAGACTCCAGCTCATCCATTCATCCTACAGGAGGTTAGGAAAGGTTCCTGCTGCCTATGCTGACTCAGGCTACAAGTCAGAGACCTGAGTAGGGCTGCCAGCTCCAGGTTGGGAAATTCCTGCTGAGTCCTACTGCCCCCCCCCCAATGCTGCCCTCCACAGGATCCACCCCTCAAATCTCCAGGTATTTCCCAACTCAGAGCTGGGAACCCTACTTTCCCCTTGGTACCTGCTACTGGTCAACCAAGCTTGGTTTCCATCAGTAAAGGCCTATTTTGGCCTTCAGGAGAAAACTCATTGTGTCCTTATACTCTACTGAGATTGCCCCCCCCCCAAACAGCCAATGTGGCTGGGAAGGAGATAGGGTTGCCAACTCCAAGTGGGAGATTCCTGGAGATTTGAGGGATGGAGTCTGGAGAGGGTGAGGTTTGAGGAGGGGTGGGGCCTCAGACAGGTAGAATGCCATGGACTCTGCCCTCCAAACCAGCCATTCCCTCTTGAGGAACCACTGTTGTCAATCTCCAGGTGAGGGCTGGAGATCACTCAGAATTACAACTGTTATCCAGATGGCATTGATCAGTTCCCCTGGAGAAAATGGTGGACTCTGTGTCCTTATACCCTGCTGAGATGGCCCCCCTGTGACAGCCAATGTGACGTGGCAGTCAGGGCTTCAGAGCATGTTAGAGGCTGCAGGGAGGGGATGGAAAGCTGAACAGTGAGAGGGAAATAAGTTAGGTTGATGCTTGGCTGGAAAGGAGATAGGGTTGCCAACTCCAGGTGGGAAATTCCTGGAGATTTGGGGGATGGAGCCTGGAGAGGGTGAGGTTTGAGGAGGGGTGGGACCTCAGACAGGTACAATGTCACAGACTCTGCCCTCCAAACCAGCCAGTCACTCCTGGGGAACCATTGTTGCCAATCTCCAGGTGTGGGCTGGAGATCACTCAGAATTACAGCTGCTCTTCAGGTAGCAGAGATCAGTTCCCCTGGAGAAAAGGGTGGACTCTGTGTCATTAAACCCTGCTGAGGTTGCCACAGCAAAACGACGCTGAGTGCCCAAGGTCTTGGCACTCTCCCTGAGCCTCTTTCTAGAGCCCGTTGTATTTATTTCCACAATGAGCCTTATTCCTAGTAACCAAATAAATAAAACCAGCCATATAAGTAGATTAATGCATACATGTTTAATTTATCAGACCCAGCGTTGGGTATTTGTGTGTGAGGTGGGGGTTGCCTGACGAATTAAATGCATTTTAAGATTCTTCCCGTTTCTCATAGACCCTTGAATGTCACTCTCGTCTTCCAATCCAAGAGCCAGCGATTTGTGCGCGTGGGGCTGTCTGTGCCTCTCTTCAGCAAGATGACAAAGGTCAGAGAAATGGTGGCAGAGGAAGGCAAGATTTCACCTGACCAGGTAAATCAGACTAGTTTTTCCTCCTATTTGTATTGTATCTATAGCTGAGCTCAGTGTTCCCCAGCTAACATTTCTGGTGTGAAAAAAGGGCTTGGAAGGGACATGACCTAATTCTCAAAAGCTCAGTTTTCTCAAACTGCCTCTCTGCTGTTTACAGCCCTGATCGGCTGCAATTGGGCACTTTTTAAGATTTGGAAAATAGCCCTTCTTATTTCTAGTAGAAGACACATTGTTGAGAGCCAGAACTGACTTGGCTGCATGATGATATCACGTAGCTGGCTAGAGAATTCTTTTTTTCAGAAGGAGCTTGTGGCTCTGAACAGGCTCAAAATGGAGCACAGCTGCCACCACCTGACTATCAGGAGATGGGCCCCTTAAGTGTGTCTCAAGTGGGTTACTTCTTCTCTTCAGTGTTTCTTGCACCTACCAGGAAAAAAAGGACTGAACAAGAGCTCCCCCCAAAAGGTCTTGCAGGGGCAGTGGAGGTTATGTCCACAGGATGACCCCTCTTTTCACGGAATCGTAGAATCGCAGAGTCGGAAGGGGCCGTACAAGCCATCTAGTTGAACTCCTTGCTCAGGGCAGGATCAGCCTAGAGCAGGGTGTCAAACATGAGGCTCGGGGGCCGGATCAGGCCCATCGAGGGCTCTTATGCGGCCCACGAGCAACTGATGCAAGGGAGGGAGCAATGGGGGGAGTGGGCGGAGCCACTCATTATGGCTTCAGCACAGCAGAAGAACCTCACCTGCAGAAGTCAAGTGCCATGGCGGGCATCTGCCCAGCACTGCACTGCTGCCTCTCCGGTCCGCCTCTGTGGAGGAGGAGGAGGAGGAGATTGGATTTATGCCCCGCCCTTCACTCCCCAAGGGAGTCTCAGAGCGGCTTACAAACTCCTTTCCCTTCCCCTCCCCACAACAGACACCCTGGGAGGTAGGTGGGGCTGAGAGAGCTCTGAGACAATTGTCCTTGAGGGAACAGCTGGTACTGAGCTATGGCTTGCCCAAGGTCATCCAGCCAGGTGCAAGTGGAGGAGTGGGGAATCAAACCCGGTTCTCCCAGATTAGAGTCCGCGCACTTAACCACGACACCAAACTGGCTCTCTGTGGGTTTTCTTCTGCACCCCCTCCCACCCCAGGGGGCCTTGCAGTGAGCACACCCCCACTCGGAGCTTACCAACGGCTGTCCTTTATACAGTTTCTATCTCCAGTTCCTGGCATTACGTTTTATGGCACACATGGTCTGGCCCGACAAAGGGACATTTATGTCAGATCCGGTCCTTGTAACAAATGAATTTGACACCTCTGGCCTAGAGCATCCCTGTCAAGTGTTTGTCCAGCCGCTGCTTAAAGACTGCCAGTGAGGGGGAGCTCACCACCTCCCTAGGCGGCTGATTCCACTGTTGCACAACTCTTACTGTAAAAAAGTTTTTCCTAATATCCAGGCGGCACCTTCCCGCCCTTCATTTAAACCCAGGATTGCAAGTCCTCTCCTCTGCTGCCAACTGGAACAGCTCTCTGCCCTCCTCTAAGGGACAGCCCTTCAGATACTTCAAGAGAGCATTCATGTCCTCCCTCAACCTCCTCTTCTTCAGACTGAACATTCCCAAGTCCCTCAGCCTTTCCTCCGAGGGCTTGGTCTCCAGACCCCTGATCATCCTCATCGCTCTCCTTTGCGCCCACTCCATTCTGTCCACATCCTTCTTGAAGTGAGGCCTCCAGAACTGCACAGAATACTCCAGGTGTGGAGTGTACAGCGGGACTATCACACCAATGCAGTGTACAGCGGGACTATCACACCTTGCAATTTGGATGTTAATCCTCTGTTGATACACCCTGAGATCACATTAGCATCACAGTGGCTGCTCATATTTAACTTACGGTCCACCTGTACCCCAAGATCTTGTTCACATACACAGCTACCCTGAAGTGTATCCCGCATTCAGTATGTATGTTCCTCATTTTTGTTACCCAGATGTAAAACTTGGCAATTATCCTTGTTAAATTGCATCACATCCGCCCACTTTTCCAGTTTGTTCAGATTTTGTGGAATTTTATATCTTCTACTGTGTTTGCTTCTCCTCCCAATTTGGTGTCATTTAATGCGTAGCCCCTCCACATCTCAGTTCAGATCATTTATTAAAATATTGAAAAGTACTGGGCCCGGAACCAAACCCCATGGTACCCCACTGGACACCTCCCTCCATTCAGATGAAATGCCATTGACAACTGCTCTCTAAGTGCGGTTCTCCAACCAGTTCCCTATCCACCTAGCTATCCTAGAGTCCAGTCCATAGTCCTCTAGTTTATTCATCAGAACATCATGGGGAACCCTGTCAAAAGCTTTACTGAAATCCAGGTAAACAACATCAACAGCATTCCCTCGATCCAGGAAGCTCGTCACTTGATCAAAGAAGGAAAGGAGGTTGGTCTGGCAGAACCTGTTGTGGACAATTCCATGCTGACTTCCTCAGATCACCAAGTTGTCCTTTAGATGCTCACAGATTGATCCCTTTAAAATCTGCTCCAGTATCTTCCCTGGGATAGAGGTCAGACTAACTGGCCTGTCGTTTCCTGGGTCATACCTCTCCTCCCTTTTATGAAACTTGGGATAACATCTGCCCTCCTCCAGTCTTGTGGCACATCTCCCGTCCTCCAAGAGGTCTGGAAGATGATGGACAGAGGCTCTGCAAGCTCTCTAGAAAGTTCTTTGAGCACTCTTGGGTGCATACCATCCAGCCCTGGGAATTTGTAATCATTCACTGCAGCCAGGTTCTTCTCAACTACCTGCAGCCAGGTGCTTCTCAACTACCTGCCCATGTCAACCAGCAGCCCAGACGCTGTACTTTGCCCACTACCATCTCTAGAAGAGCCTGTTCTCTTCTTCAGGGGAAAAAAACTGAGGCAAAATGGGCATCAAGCCTTTCTGCTTTCTCTCTGTCCTCTGTCAGCGTTTCTCCATTTTCACCCAACTATGGGTCCATTGTTTCTTCGCTCTTGTGTTGGCTCCTCGCATATCTGAAGAAGATTTTCTTGTTGTGGTGAGCCTCCCTGGCCAGCTTTAGCTGTGAGCTTTGGTCTCTCTGGCTGACCTACAGTGCCTGTCAACCCACAGATACTCTTCTTTAGAGGTATATCTTCATCGCCATTTATTGAACATTTCCTTTTTCTCCTTTAGCACATCATCGAGTTCTCTATTCATCCACACTGGCTTTTAAGATCCCCTACCATGTGGCTTTCTTGTTGGAATAGCGATGGCTTCAGCTTGCAAGAGCTCTTGTTTCAGGAGAGCCCACCCTTCACTTGCTCCCTTCCCTTCCAGCAATCTTGCCCATGGAATGATTCTCATCATGCCTCTGAATTTATTAAAATCTGCCCTACTGAAATCTCACATACACACATGGCTACGAACTTCCTTGGTCCCCCCACAGCAAAAGGAATTCTAGCGGGACATGGTCACTTCCCCCTAGGGTCCCCACTACCTTCACCCCATCTACCATCTCTTGACTGTTGGTCAGTATTAAGTCGTGTATGGCCGAGCCCCTCGTAGCTTCCTCCACCATTTGATGAAGGAAGCTGTCAGCCAGACAGGTCAGGAACATGTGTGATTGTGGACGTTTTGCAGAGTTTGTCTCCCAGGACACATCAGGGAAGTTGAAGTCACCCATAACTACCAGGTCATGTTGTTTGGATACCCTGTCAAGCTGTTCAAGGAGGGCAGCATCCACCTCTTCATCTGGTCAGAGATCACTACTTTGGAAGGAAGCTGAAGAGGTCCAACAAAGCAAGAAGAACCAAGATCTCCCCAGGGGTTGCTTGTCAGAGCCTTACCATAGTGTGATGAGAAAAGATGTGTCTGGGAGAGGTGGGATGCAAGTTTTCAAAATCTCTTTAGGGTCAGCCAAAGCTCCCTGGGGGGATACTCTTGTTGGTACTTGTGGGCAAGCAATAACAATAACAGAGAACACAGCAAGGTGCCATTTTACATGCTACTTCTTGTTCTCTGCATACTTTTCTAGATGGTCAAAGTGTAGAGTGTACTCTTTTAAAGTGTTTTTGAAGAGCAGAGTAAACAGTCATTCTTTGAACGCTCTCAAGAATATTTATTTTGTTACTTTCCCCTGTAAATGGCATTCAGGGGTATATTGAAAAAGGCCTGAAAGTTTGCACCTTGTTACCATCCAGAAACTGAGGTTTGTTTCAGCTGCTCATTTCTTGTATTACTTGGAAGATTGCTGGTAGGCAAGTGATGTGCATCTGATTTTGAACATGTGCAAACAAGTACACGTCTCTTAATTCGTCCAGGATAAAAGGAATGGGTCATCACTGGATTCTGAAAGCGGTTTCAGAAGTTACAGAGACATAGGGGAAATGGCTGTTTGAAAGAGCTCTACATTCATTTCCCCCATTTCTGCTATAACAGAAGTGTGGAGGGGGGACCTTTCACATCTCCTCACAGTATACTGTGTGACTTGCACCAGCATTTGGAGCTTGCAGGCCTTTTCGTGGGATAATATGGTAACCTGCAAGGCAGCAGCCAGTTACAGGAAGGCGTACAGTCCCAGTAGGATTTGGAGTGGATGGAGTACTGGGTCACATGCACTGGAAGGTCTAGGCAGAATTAAGAAGCAAGGTGGCACAAGTGTTACACAGAAGAGCTTATCTAGAGGTAGAATCAGTCTCACAGGCCAGGATCTGAGTTGAAGACTCCATCTTCTTATAGGTGGACTTCAGAAGTGGTATCAAGAGGAACAACAGGCAGGAAGGTGGGCAGGTGAGCACGGAAGTAGAAAGACTGGAAGGGAGTCGCATAGGTAAGAGACAGGGAGACCGGGCATAGCGAGGCAGGCTGACAAGCAGAGGTATTGAGAGAGAGAGAACTGGGGAACGACACGGGCATGTTATCAAAACAGTCTCAAAGCCTAACCTGGAAGACTGTCAGACCAGGTCAGGGGGAAAAAACAAGGTGGAAAAGGGAAGGAGAGGAGCCATTCTAGGACCTGGAAGGATAATCATTGCCCCCTTTCTTTACCGTTCTCCGGTGGTCCTGGAGTGGGGCAGGCCTCCTGTAGACTCCTTACTCCTGGGATTTAGTTCCTCTTCTCCACAGGCAGGGCCGGCAAGACTGATCCTGGAGGGGAGGGGCTTGTCCTCTGGATCCTCAATCTTACTGGCCCTGCCTTCCTAGCAGGACATTCAGCGGTGCTCTCCTAGAGCACAAAGATCCTGGAAGAAAGAAGAAAAAAGAGAAGGCGACGAAGTGAGTTCAAGGGGAGGTGGGGGAAGGCTATTTGCCTCCCCGCCCCCTCCCAGGTCCTCTGCAGGAGAGGTGGAGAATGGCTGCCGGGTGGTCACGGCAGCCGGGACCCCGTCCCCGCCGCTGTGAATTGGCCCAACTGGAAGGGCCCCTCTCCCGCTCCATTCTGACCGAGAAGCTGGAAGAGAGTGGCGGGGGTGGCGGTGACGGCTCTTGGGCGGTGCAGCTCTGCTTTGGCGCTTTCCTGAGCCGTTTGGGAGCCCCGTGCTTTGCCTGCAGGAGATCGTGTCGGGGCGCACAGGGAGCTCCGGATGCGCATTCCTGCCTCTCCTGAGTCAAGGTGGGGGGGGGGGAATTGTGCGGTTGGGGAGGGAGCCGAGTTATGGCAGTTGGACCGAGGACCTGGCTGGCTAGTAGGTGGTCTTCGGCGGCAGATGGGGGGGGGTCTAGGCAGAGCCTGTAAACAGCAGTGCAGGTGATGAAACACTGGCCCTCTTAGTGGAACATTCTCTCACCTACCAGCTGGTGGCAGTGTAGATACCCAGGGAAATACCCAGGTGGGTCTGGGGAAGCAGTGTGCTGGTGGGCAGAGACCTGGGATGGCCTCTGAGGGTGTCCACCACGCAAAGGACCAAAAGTAGAATGGCTCCCATGGGTCAGTGGGGCATTCTGCAACAGTGCCCAAGGGGTAAAATGCAAATATATCCACTGGCTTTGTTCCTACTTAATTTTGAGGCTCATTTCCATGGTTTTATTCCACATGGGTCAGTTTCTCAGGCCTCTTTGTTTATGAGGCATAAAGACCACAGATCAGCAGCTAGAGCAGAAATTTTGGCCATAATTGCTATATAAGTAGAATTTTAAAAGATGTACTGGGGCTTCAGCAAGCATGAAGGCTTCACTCCTCCTCTCTACTCCCAGTCCCCTCCGCCCCCCTCCACTCCCAGTATCAGTGGTCTGTCTGAACAGAGATCATTTTTCAGGCTTAACGGTCAACTGTGTTATTTACTGGAACTGAGTACCCAACCGTTCTGCTTAGATACTTCAGTAATCCTCTTTACGCGGCAGTTGGTTTAGCATTTGACTTTGTAAGAGATCCCGGAGTATATGTTTTGCTGGAAGTGCCATAATTTTTTTTTTTTTTACAATTTATTTTCATTTTCAAAAATGTACAGCCACTTCTACATCCAGTGTCTTCAAACAGTTACTACAATAAGGAACAACACGATTGTGTACCATATACATCTTCTACAATATCGTGTTTCTTACTTTATTTCATATAGATCTAGAGTTTTACTATAGATATCTAGTAGTGTGGGGCCTGCACAGAACCTCCACATACCCATATTGCATCTTATTTTGATCTACATACTTCTTCTTCAATTCTTTCCCATTTAATCTTGAACCATTCACAGTTCCTATTTTTGTTAGTTTCTTTGTAGTTTCTTGTTCCTGATTCTAATATCTAAAGACCTTGAATTCATATACTTTGTCTTTTTCCTCCACAAGCAACATCATTGTCCGCATAAATATAATAACATCAATATAACCAATACCAACACCCATAACCTAAGTTTTCCCTTTTTATGACGACGAATCATTTTGAGTCTTAGTTAATATTTTTACATTTAACCATTTATAAATTTTGTTCCAGTTTCTCCAAAATCTCTCCTCCGATTTATCACACCAAATCGTACTTAACCTATCCATCTCAGCTATTTCCAAAAAATTATATTTAAGTTCGCTTTCTGTTGGAGTTACCTCTGTTTTCCATTTTTTTGGGGGGGAAGGGGGTGGGAAGAAGTGCCATAATTTTTGACAAGTGACAGGGGCAAAATGTTTGTTTGAAACTTCCTAGTCTTTGTTTCCGGTCCCTTTCTATTCTTGCCCACTCCCACTTCCGTCCCTGTTGAAACATGAGTTGATCTCTTATTGGCTCTGCAAGCCTCGACCAGGGAGATTTCCCTTTTGCCAAATACCTCAGGCATACAAGACTGGTGCCCCTGACTGTGGTTTTCTGTTGCAGGTGATTCTGGCAGAGCTGAGCCAATCTGGGTTCCAGTGTTCCTTCTCGGATGATGAGGATCTGGCCGCCATCTCCGAGGGTGACAACATCTATGCCTTTCAAGCTCCGCTCTCCTTTAACCCGGCCAGTTCTTCCCACCTTTCAGGTATGTTCTGCTGTGGTGGTAGCAATGTCCCGGAATACTTCCAGTGTCCTGAAAATAAGGTACTAACGCTTGTCATCGCTTGTGGTAGCCAACCTTTTGCCCCATGTTAAGTCCAAATTATGTGCTGCTGCAGTGTGCATTATGATACATCTGGATTGTCCTACCCCACACCTCGATACGGTGTTCTTGAGCCAAGGGGTGGGCAGCAGTGTTGCACGGGAAAGGCAGGCTTGCCCATACTAGGTGAGTGGGCCCACGAATCCTTCTGCTCCCCTCCAGATTGACAACTCGTGGAACTACAAGACAGAGAGGATGGTGTCCTTTTTTAAAAATTAAAATGGGGGAGAGGAATGAGCAGGAAAGTCGAAAAGTTGTTTCATCCCTTTACTCTGCTGAGATCAACAGCGTTTCCCCCCATTCAATCCGGCCTGAGGGCTCAGCTAGACGGCTTAGCAGCAGGCCTCTGCGTTTTAAACTGGGATCTACCACAGTCATGTACTAAGTAGAGGTGGGAAGATAATTTGCGTCAAGGAGCAAAATGGGTAAACTTCCCTCAGTTTCTCTCCTTTCATTCCCCTTTACCCAAGCATGTTTCCTTCCGCTGAGAGCTCCAGCCAGGGGAAAAATGCCAGGCAGGCCTGGCTGTCAAGAGGTATAATCTGCAGGACTCAGGGATGGCAGCCTGCACTCCTCACCCATCTGCCTTCGCTGCCTCCCTAGCTGACTTCTGTTTTTTCCTTCAGTGGGGGAAAGTCGTCCAGAACGGGTCAGGTCATGTCTCTGCTCATTCTGATAAGGCTATGCAATTTTTTTTGCACTGCTCATATTGGAAAAATGTAGGCTGACCCTCCAGTTTTGGATAGCCCTGCCGCTCGATTAGGAAGCTTGCGCTCTGCTCCAAGCAAATTAAAAAGGGGAGAAAGGAAAAAAGTGAGCAGTTTAAATTTGCGGATCCAGGCCCATGGGGAACCTTACCGAGCTGGAGGCTGCCACTGAGGGGATTGCTGCCACTGCGGCAACAAAGAAGGTAGGAAAGGCGGAAGCCACAAGGCACAAGGAAAACAAGGCCGAGAAGACCCTACCCCTTCCCAAGGCCTGGGAAAGCGGGCTGGCAGCCAAGCATGGCCAGCTGATCACCCAGCAGTAGGAGGAGCCAAGCCCCAGCCCTCCTGAGGGTTCGGGAGGCAGGGAGGGAATCCTGGCAGGAAAGAGGCTGGTTGGCTTGGAAGTGGCTGGCGCTGCTCTATGGGTATGGAAATCTGACCCTCACTTCCCCACGTGCCTGGTGAAGAAAGGAATCCCGAAGCCTGCCAAACAGACCTGGAAAAGACAGTGTGGGAAACTTCATGAGCTGGCGAGTCCACAAGGTCACCTCCGCACCTGAGGGGCCCCAGGAGGAGATTCCGGCCTTTCTTTCTTGCCAGTCCCAGGGCCGTGGACTGAAACAGGAGTTCCCTTTCCTTGGAGGCAGGCAGGCAGGCCACCTTTCACAGGGTCTCCTGGCTGCGCAGATGGTGGCTCCCTCACAAGTGGAACCTGGCCCATCTGCTTACTTGTTAGGAGACCAGGGTTTTTAACCTTGACCCTACATGTCTCCACATTTCCGGGCAGGGACTGGCCTAGATGTGGCCTGTGCTCAGGGGACCCCGGGCGTTTTCTCCAACATGGAGTGCTTGCTTCATTGGTGAGGGGGGGAGCAGCTGGCCTCCATAGCCAATGACCACCCACTCACTTGGCTATGTGGATAGGGTCCCGAAAGGGTTATTCACCGGACCAAAAGTCTGGAGGGGGGGAAGGCAAGTCCCCCACTTAATCCCATGTGTCATCAGACTGAGCTTCTCTGTCTCCCCATCACAAGTGTGCTAGGGCCTCAGTGTCAGGATCTGACAAAAGCTTGCTTGTTCCATGCCATGCTGAAAAGTTACTTTCTGTTTCTTTGTACCTTGCTATCACCTAAATGTTTTATTGCTTGCCTTGAAGTAGAAATTGCTGTCCTGCTTAGTGTTACTTTTTCCCCGGGAGGATGGCCTCTCGCATTCCAATGCGTCACATAAACAACAGCTATCTTGCCATGGCTTCCTCCCCCTCCAGCCGGAGACTCTCAGGGTGCTATCAGAGTGGGTATAGCCTTGAAAGTTATTTTATTGTCACTGCCCAAATGTTTTGCCTAGGAGTTAGCACATCTGGGTCACTTAGGGCAAGAAGGGAATTTTTATAACTTTCTCACCTTTGGTGGGAACAAACGGTCGCCATTTCTTTTCCCGCATTTTGTGTGTATTCTGATTGGAGGGATTTGTTTATGCATCTATGCCTGTAGGTATATTAACCCAAAGCATCTTTGTTCTGCATCTCTAACAAACATCAAGACCCTGTTCCAGTATTTGAAATAAAGAACTCTGTTTAACTACAAAGGTCTGATCTCTTGCTGATAGTACAGAAGCCTCACACTCAGAGCCTAGGGCCTCAGAAGCACAGAGACAGCCAGAGACTATAGAGGCCTCAGGGTGGAGGCAACCAGTGCCAGCAGGAGTGGCCCAGAAAGCAGGGGGCTGAGGAGGTGACCACTGTCACCTGTGTCAGAATTGGGGAAGTCTGCATCCATAACTACTTCTATAGAAGGGAATTTGGATAAGGAAGATGGGGAATGGTCAGGAGAAGAAACTGAGGCACAGACAACATCTTCCAGGCTCTTTCAGGCTGAGCATTTCCACAGGCTACTCAGCAAGGTGGTAAATTACCAAGTGGAGGTAACCCAGAAGCCGAGATCAGCAGCCTCAGTGAAGCTGGACAGGAGGGGCTTCAAGGATCCTCCCAGGAAACAAACAGTTTCCTCTTTTTTCAGACTCCTTTGACGGCATTATGAAGGCAGAATGGGCACTCCCAGGCAGCAGCACCTCCCTGTTGTCGATAGCCAAGAAGTTCTACATGCTGCCAGAGGTATCCCTCGTGGACGCCCCAGTTGTGGCTCTTCACTTAACAGTGGTGCTGCCAAAAGACAGTGAAAATGCCTTGTAGGACTCCATGGACAGGGAGAATAAGACCGCTCTGAAGAAAGCTCATGAAGCAATGTCACTGGCCATACGGGCATCAGCGGTCCTGTAGAATTTTACTAGGGCCATGGTGATCTGGGTGGATAACCTCCTTCAAAACCTGGAATCCAGTCCATTGGAGGTAAAGAGATTGCTGCTGAGGATGAGAAGCATGGTAGAGTTTGCATCTGACGCCTTGCAAGACGACATTCAATTCTGTGCAAGAGCTCAGGTGGTGAACATTGTCATACGAAGAAACATTTGGCTTAGATACTGGAAGGTGGACACCTCATCCAAGAACAGCTTATCTTTGGAAAAGTTTTCATGCAGACTTGAACTGAACCTGGACAGAGTACTGGTTGAGATGAAGAAAAAGAAGAAGGCTATGTCGTCATCTTCCTGTAGCAGGGACCGAGATGTTAAGACCAGGTCCCTCCAGTCCTTTCATGGCTTCAGAGCATCTGGCAGAGGAAGAAAGTCCAAGGACTACAAGGAATTTCAGTCCTTCACATACAGGTACAGAGCCAACATTAGGCACCCACTGAACTTCAGACAGGACAAGGGTGGTCCGGCCAAGAAGCAGTCCGCATGACTACCTGATAGGGGAGGGGTTCCAGCTTTTTGCAGAGAAGTGGAGCTCCTCCACCATGGGCAAGTGGGCATTGTCAATCATCAAACATGGTTACAGAATAGAGCTTATATCACTCCCCACTCAGAGCTTCACACCCTCTCCAGTGCCAAAATGACAGGACAGACAACTCCAGCTAACACAAGCAATTCAGCACCTCCAGGATATAGGGGCAATAGAAGAAGTGCTGGCGAACCACCAATTCAGGGGGTGTACTTTGTCCTCTTTGTAGTCCCAAAGAAGTCTGGGGACTGGAGAGCACTACTGAACCTTAGAGACCTCAACAGATGCATAAAAAGACGAACGTTTTGGATGGAGCCCCTAAGACATATTCTGTAGGTGCTGCAGTAAGGGGACTTCCTGTCCTCCATGGACTTCAGGGAGGCCTACCTATGCATTCCAATGCACCAGGAATCCAGATGTTTCCATTGTTTTTACTACCGGGGCGGCACTACCAATACAAAGCTCTGCCCTTTGGCCTTTCTTCAAGCCCCCATGTTTTTACCAAGGTTATGGTGGCACTGGTGGCAACTCTTTGGCAGGCAAGAGTCACATCTACCCCTACCTGGATGACATTCTTGTAAGATCACAGGTCTGTGCCACAGTGGCACATTCCACAGAAAAGGGGGCAGACCTACTTCAGGTGCATGGGTTCCTCATCAACACGCAAAAGAGTCAGCTGGACCCGTCAAGAGATATTGTCCCCCGGGGGCCAGGATTTGCACAACACCAGCCAAAGTTTTCCCCCCTGGAGGAGAAGCAGCTGCAATTAAGGGATCTGGTGACCAATGTCAAGACCCAAAACACAGTGGACCTCATGCACCTAGTGGTGGTGCAGGGACTCGATATCCACCATACACATGGTGTCCTGGGCACAACTTCACACAAGGGCTCTACAGTGGGCTCTCCCAGCATTCCAAAAGGACATCTCCAGATGCAAGCACAGACAGATACTGATAACAGCCTGAAGGAGTGGTGGACAATAGGAGAGAATATAGAAAAAGGAACCAACTTCACCCATCCTCACCAGATCATTGTCACAATGGACAAAAAGCAAGAGGGGATCGGGAGCTCACTGTATGCACCTGGTAGTGCAGGTCCATTGGTCCACATCAGAGGTGGTTCACAGCATCAACTGGCTGGAACTTCGCACAGTCAGGCTGGCCCTAGTGGCCTTCCAACAGAAGCTACAAAACCAACATGTCCTTGTTCACACCGACAACATGACAACGAAGGCTCACATAAGTCAACAGAGAGGCACCCAATCAAGATCACTGTACCTGGAAGCAAGGCGCCTACTAAGGTGGGCAGAAAGATACCTGGCCAGTCTAAGGGCAGAACACCTCAAGGGTCAGGCCAAGCAGCAGCAGGACCTGGACCCAGGGAAATGGAGTCTGAACAGGGAGGTCTTCACCCAAATCATCCAACCATTCAGAATGCCAGTGGCGGACCTGATGGCAAACTCAAGCAACTGCCAGTTGGACAGATATTTATTCTGGTATCAGGAACAGGGGGGCAGGTGGACACACTGTCTCACCTGTGAACATAAGAGCATAAGAGAAGCCAATGTTGGATCAGGCCAATGGCCCATCCAGTCCAACGCTCTGTCACAAAGTGGTCAAAAACGCCAGGTGCCCTCAGGAGGTCCACTAGTGGGGCCTGTTTTATGCCTTCCCTCCATCACCCTGATTGGCAGAATGCTCAACATAATCAGGAGGGAGGGGGCATGGCCCCTTTCTGGCTGCGTAGGCCATGGTTCTCAGAGCTGGTGCAGATGGCCACCAGGAGCCCATGGAACCTTCCAGAAAGACCAGATCTCCTACACCAGGGACCTGTCCACCACCCAGATCCAGGTTGGCTGCAACTGACAGTGTGGAGATTGAAAGGACAGATTTAGAGGCACAGGGACTCCCTAGAGAAGTAGTAGAAGTCATGCTCCAATCAAGATGGCCAGCAACGAGGCATATCTATAACCACATGTGGAGGACATTTCAGAAGTGGGCCATGGACAAGGGTCTGGACCAATGCTCCCTCTAAGCTGTGGAGTCTCATGAGCAAAAATTCTACTGTGTGAGCTGCTGGCATCAAAGTTGCGAATGAGCGATTTGACGACTGCATAAATTGGTTTGCTCCACAGCCTTCCTTCCTGAGCGAAGACAAAAAGGTGTGAGCTGGAGGACAAAAAACTGTGAGCTAGCTCACGCCAGCTCAGCTTAGAGGGAACCCTGGTCTGGACCCCCTGCAGCCAATGTACAAGGACGTGCTGGCCTTCTTGTTTGAGGGGTGGAAGAGAGGCCTCAGACCTGACACTCTTAAGCAGCAGGTAACTACCCTATATGCCTGTCTTAGGCTGCAGAGACTAAGGAGATTGTCAGTGAACAAACACATCAGGAGATTCGTCATGGGGACCAGGCAATTGACGCCACTGGTCCAGTACAGGTTCCCTACACAGAGCCTCTCTAAGGTCTTAAGAGCTCTGATTCAACCACCATTCGAGCCACTAAGATCAGCTGAGCTCTATTTTGTGTCCTGGACAGTGGACTTCCTGATAGCTGTGACGTCAGCTAGGAGAGTGTTGGAGCTGGCAGCACTCTCCTCGAGGAAGAAGCTCTGCATTTTTCAGAAAGATTCCATCTTTCTATGGACAGACCCAGCCTTCATTTCCAAAGTATGTTCAGCTTTTCACTTGAACCAGCCGGTTACACTACTGTCCTCCTTTCCAAATCCAAAACACTCAAAGGAAAAGGGGTGTCATAAGTTGGATGTGCGCAGGGCCCTGTGCATCTTTTTTTGGATCGAACAGATGGGTTCAGACAATCTGAGGCGTTATTTGTCTCACCCAGCCCACAAAACAAAGGTAGGAGGGTGTTGAAGTCCACCACCGTGTATTGACACCAACAGTGCATCGCAAAGGCATATGAAGTGCAAGGCTATAACTGTGCCCTCCATCACCAGGGCGGCGGCAACCACAGCAGCCTACTCCACCAGGGTGAATGTGGAGGAGATATGCAGAGCCGTGCCGTGGGCATCGTTCTCTACAGTTGTGAGGCATTACAGGACAGATCAGTTAGTTTCGGCAGAAGCAGCCTTCGGGAGAAATGTGTTGCAAGTGGTAGGGACATAGAACAAGACCTTTAATCCCACCGGAACATACAGCTTGGGTGCAGCTAACCAGTTCCGGATGACTTACCCCCACTGAAGGAGAATGAAGCATTGAAGCTACCTGAAGGTTCTTTCTCTTCAATGGGGGCGAAGTCATCCACTTCCCACCCCCCAAAAAAACAGAAAAAGGAAAGGAAAGGAAAGAAAAGAAAAGAAACAGAAAAAGGGAAATATTATACATATATTTAATTAGAGAGGAGACAAACAGATGAAGAGTAAAGAGACTATATGGACAGCAGGGCTTGGACCTGACTGGAAGAGATTGGATTTATATCCCGCCCTTCACTCACTTAAGAGTCTCAGAGCGGTTTACAAACTCCTTTCCCTTCCCCTCCCCACAACAGACACCCTGTGAGGTAGGTGGGGCTGAGAGAGCTCTTTCCCCAGCTGTCCTTGAGGGAACAGCTGGTACAGAGCTATGGCTTGCCCAAGGTCATCCAGCCAGGTGCAAGTGGAGGAGTGGGGAATCAAACCCGGTTCTCCCAGATTAGAGTCCGCACACTTAACCACTACACCAAACTGGCTCTCTGGAAGGTCAGTTTACATCTCTCCAGTTGGAGCAGTACAAAAAACAAAAATTGCATAGCCCTATCAGAGCGAGCAGAGGCATGGCCTGACCGGTTCTGGATGACTTCACCCCCACTGAAGACACAGAACCTTCAGGTAGGTCCAATGTTACATTCTCCATGATTGCAGAGAAGCTGGGGGTAAACATACAGGTCTGCCACTGAGGAAACCCATCATACTCTGGCAGCTAATGGCAGCCCTGAGGAGACGGGATTCCCATATTCAGAGGTCAGGCCGAGATATTATTGCTAAACATACCTGCTGGAGGGACTGGCACTTAGCTCAGTGTGTCTGCCCGGTGGCCCTAAGATGGGCATTTGTTCAAAGTTTGCATGCCAGGTGCCTGTGGCTTCCCATTGTAAAGGTCACGATGCTTTCCACAGCAGCATTCCAAAGCCAGTGTGAAGGAAGGGATGAAGTCTGATATGGAAAGGTGGGATCACAGAAAGGCCTGTATCCTTAACCAAAGGCAGGGGGGCTATCCATTACCCTGTCCTTGGGGCCAGCACAAATTAGCACTAGTCCAATTGGAGCAGACAGCCTTGAGAAGAGTGGGCTTTGGGGGCATGGAGGGTCTGTCACCTTAACAGCCCCTTATTTAAGATCTGCAGCCCAGCGACATGGCCGGCTCTGGCATTAGGCCAACCTCGGCGATGGCCTAGGGCACAGATCTCCGGGGGGGCGCAGTGAAGCCCCTGCTGCTGCCGCCCGCCTGACCCCAGCAGAGCCACCTCCAGCAGCTGGCTGGCCGCACCGCTCATCTCCCCGCCGTGCTCGCCAGGCAAAGTTGCTGGCGGGATGGGGGCGCAGCAGGGCCGCGGCCAGCCCGGGACAGGCACTTTGCAAGGTAAGCTGCAGCAAGAGGAGCCGGGAGCCCGAGCTGGAGCCGGATAGGTGGGTGCCGGAGGAGCCGTTACTGAGGCCCTGGGGGGCTGGGATGAAGCCGGTGGCGGTGGGTGGCTGTGGGGCCAGATAGCATCCCGAGGAGGAGGCGGCTGCTGCTGCTATTGCTCCTGTGGAGAGGAGCTGGAAGAAGAGGCGGCAGAGGGCGATGACGGGGCGGTGGGTGTGTTTTGACTGTTCAGACAAGTGCAAGGGAAACGGCTTTACGGCAGCCCTTCAAAGTCAATTGGTCTTCAGCCCCAGGGCTTCAGGAACCGCTGTCACAGGGGGGGCATAGCCAGAAGGCAGCGTTCGGCTCCAGGTCTGGTGCCTGCATCTCCTCCGTAAGATCACCCACGACATCGCGCGTGTGTGTGTGAGAGAGAGAGGGGGGGGGGGTCTAGCCCTCCCCCTGTGACGCAGCAGGATGAGCTCTCCTGCGGGAGGAGTGGGGGGTGAGAGTAATTCAAGGTTCCCCTCCCTGACTAAAAAGGCATCGCTCCAAAATTCCCCGGGAGCCGAAGGTGAGTGGTCTTTGAGGATGTCCCGAAATAGAGACAGGGCTGCCTGCCTGGACCTAACCTGGGTCTGGGGGTGGGGAGGGTTTGCTTCCATATGTATTTCTTGTTGAATGGGCTACAGTTCTCGCCCGGGGGGGGGGGGGGGTTCAGCCTTCTACCACTGTCAGGCATCTGAGCCCTGCTCTGCCAGGTGGGAGACTTACGGCCAGAGGAGGCTCCGGAGCCTGCTTGCTGCTATTTATTCACCCGCCCCCCCCCCATCGCTCACTTCCGCCCCACTGCTTGACTCCACTGCCGGCCCACCAGGCTGCTTGCTCTCCGACCCGGGCTCCAGCAGTGAGTGAAGCGCCGACTCGCCTCTGCCCGACGACGACAGCTCCTCCTTGCCCAGAGTTGGGCGAGGAGTGATTCCGCATGGACTGGAAGAAACGGCCAGGGGACCCGGGCAGGCGGGGGAGCCGGCGGCCTTTTTCTGGCCTCCTCAGCCGGAGCCCCTCCCGTCTCAGTGCCAAGCTTCCCACATGGTGGCGGGGAGTGTGCGGCCGAGTGGCTCCAACCCAGGCGTAGGGCCATCTGCATGAGGTAGGTGGAAGACGGAAGGGAACTGAGCACTGGAAGGGGACCCCAGTTAGAAGAGCACCATTTGATGTTGGGAGAGCATGGAGATATATTTTTATAGGAGGGTAGATGTGAGAGTTCTGCTCAAAGTAGTCAAGGATCAGATCTTGGTTGGTAAACCACAGTTCTTTATTTCCAATCTCTACATTAGTACAGCTTCTCGGATTATTGTCAGAGATGAGACAGATAATACAGGCAGGTCTATTATACCTTTCCAAGGAGTTTGAATTACCCATAGGTGGCCAATCACTATAGGGGAAAAACGGCGGGCAAAAAGGGGCTCTGACCGTTTGTTTCCCACAGGAAAGAAAGTGAGGTGTTAAGCTGTAAATTCCCTTCCCAACCAGACCCTTCAGATGTTACCAGTTCACATAACAATCAATGGCCTCGAGGCTTTTGCATGTGATGAGAGATGAGACGCATCCTCCCTTGAAGTCCCAGCCGGGGCCGATGGAATGCGGAGGCAGTGGTGTGAGAGGCCCATTGTTCCCATACATTGCAGGTGTCACCCTCCCGCTTTAACAGTTACAAAACCCAGGCCTGGTTAGGCACTACAACATGGCATCTGCAAGCATATATCTGTAATGCATACATGGCAACAGAAGATACATACATGGCAATAGAATATAACAAGAGAGAATTAAAAAGTAGACAGAATGCACAACTGTAAGAACTAGAAATACTTTGTCTGAATCAGCAGATTCTGACAGTAGAAGAAGAAGAGAAGAAGAGATTGGATTTATACCCCACCCTCCACTCCCCAAGGGAGTCTCAGAGCGGCTTACAAACTCCTTTCCCTTCCCCTCCCCACAACAGACACCCTGTGAGGTAGGTGGGGCTGAGAGAGCTCTTTACCAAGCTGTCCTTGAGGGAACAGCTGGCACAGAGCTATGGCTTGCCCAAGGTCATCCAGCCAGGTGCAAGTGGAGGAGTGGGGAATCAAACCCGGTTCTCCCAGATTAGAGTCCGCGCACTTAACCACTACACCAGACTGGCTCTACCAAACTGGGTAGATTTGGGGTGCCTTATTGCCTGGAGGTCCCATTCAGGTGGGTAGCCATGTTGGTCTGAAAAAATAGAACGAAGTCTGAGTCCAGTGTCACCTTTAAGACCAACAAAGTCGGATCCTGGCTATAAGCTTCCATGTGCACTTATACCCAGAATTAAACTTCGTTGGTCTTAGAGGTGCAGTGCCACCGGACTCAAACTTTGTGCCTGGGTCACCAGAAATCAGAAGTGACTTTACAGCACTTAACACACACATTGCCTCAGCTCTTAAACATTCCTGTGTAAGGGGATACGTGCAGCTTGTGCGTGTGTAATTGGGCGTATGCCCTGAGAAATACAGGGGCCGGGGTGGCTTAGAGGTTAAGACACTGCGCTGTAGACTGGAAGGTTGGTAGCTCAGCAGTTTGAGACCCAAGTGCCGCGTGATTGGGGGGGAGCAGAAGTTAGTTTCGCCTAGTGTGCAAAAAAAACCTGGGGCTGGCCCTACCTAGCAACTGCATCATGAGGCCACTGGGGAAGACCTTCTCCCTGCAGAGCTGGAAATGTCTCTTTCTCTTGGGCAGCTTTACCACCTACTATACAGTCCTTTTTCTTCATATTTTTGTTGCCTGCCTGCCAGTCAGCCAGTCATCTCTCCAGACAAGCCCTGGCAATTGCTGAAGGGGTGTCGCAGCTGCTGGTTGCCTGTGAGGAGAGGTCCTGCTGTCATCAGAGCCAAGCGCAAGGTTACGCACCGAACTGCAGCTTTGGTAAAGACTAAGAAGGCACCTCCCTGCAGTGAGGATCCACGGAGGCATCTGGTTCTTTCTCCCGTTGCTTCTGACACTTGTTTGAAGTTACCACAAAAGATAAGCAGAAATCCCTCAGAGGGCAGGCAAACTGGTGGACTGAGCAGTAGAGGGAAAAGGGCCGCTGGGCTGGTTAAGTGGCACTTACGCAATTCCTCTTACCTCTAGCCGGGTAATCACAGTGATGTCAGTAGTTTTCTGGCCACCGATCCATCAGTTTTGAGGTCAGACTCAATCCTTGCTATGTGTTCTTTGTCCTGGCCAACAAAATCTGGTTCAAAAATCTGGAAAAATACTTACCGCAGCCTAGGGATGGTCGCACAATCTGGGTGAGATTTCATGATCTGGAACCACTCCAGCCCCCCCTTGGACTGTTCTTCATTTACACCCCATTGCAGAATGGAGCGAACCGTGTCTGTGGCTTGTGTCTGGGTTCTCTGATGTGACATTAAAATACTTTGTCTCTGATGTGATACAGTAAGGGAGGGAGATGCTCTGCGGCACTCTTAAGAGTTGCTGTACTTCTCTGATAACACCTGAAATGATGAAATGTACACCTTGGGGCTGCCGTTTCCGCCCCCCCCCCCCCCCATGTCCACACTTTGCAGCCAGCCAGGGACCTTAGTAAATATCTAAGTGCACTTTTCCAATAATCCCGAACCATGGGATCTTATAAATGAGCACCCATGGTGCTTAGAAAAATATCCTGATCTGCCTGCGAACACCCTGCAAGACAAGAGGAGGACGAAATTCTCTTTCTGTGTCTATGTGTGCTTGTTGTAGCTCTGTGTATAGGATTCTCTATTTACACCTTAGGTTCTGCTCTGCAAAGTCCTTTTAAAGTCTGACAGAAGATCGCCAAAGTGAATCCACAAGGGCAGAGGGAGATTGAGGAAGTCGACAGTCTGGAGGAAGTCGACAGATTGCTCTCAACTGAACGCCGAACCACATGCAGCCTTGATCCCTGCCCTTCATGGCTTATTAAAGCTGGCCGCGAGGATTTGTGAGGTGCCCTTCAGAATATTATCAACACGTCCTTCGAGGAGGGACTGTTCCCGGGGGCACTCAAGGAAGCGATGGTCCATCCTCTCCTAAAAAAACCCATCTTTGGACCCAGCAGAATTGGCCAACTGTCGGCCAGTGTCCAACTTGCCCTATTTGGACAATTTCCTGGAGAGGGTGGCGGCAATTCAGTTGCAGAGCTTTCTGGATGACACTTCCGTGCTGAACCTGTTTCAGTCCAGCTTCCGGCCAGGTCATGGGACGGAGAAGGCACTGATCACCCTCACAGATTACCTGCGATGGCATCTGGATCGGGGTGGTACAGCAGTGCTGGTGCTGTTAGATCTATTGGCTGCATTTGACACAGTTGACCACCAGCTACTGATCCACCGCCTCGCTGACACGGGGGTTCAGGGGCTGGCCTTGCAGTGGCTCGTCTCCTTCCTCCAGAGTCGGGGACAGAGGGGGGCGCTGGGGGAGCAGACGTCCTGGAGGCACCCACTGTCTTGCAGAGTGCCACCAGGGGCGGTGCTATCGCTGATGCTCTTTAACATCTGTATGCGCCCCCTTGCCCAAATTGCCCAGAGGCATAGGCTGGATCGTCACCAGTATGCGGATGACACCCAGCTATATCTACTGTTGGATGGCCGGTCCGAAGCCACCCCAGATGACCTGGAGCAGGCGCTTCAGGACGTAGCGGTCTGGCTCAGGCTGAGCCCGAGTGAAACTGAATCGAACGAAGATGGAGGTCCTGTGCCTGAGTTGGAGCGGGCCGGGGGTAGGGATCCCATTGCCGGCCTTTGGGGGGGGGGGCACCATTGGTGCCAGCGCCGAGGGTCCAGAGCTTAGGAGTGCTCCTGGATGCCTCCTTAACCATGGAGGCCCAGGTAGCAGCCACTGCCAAGGCAGCCTTTTACCATCTACGGCTGATAAGGCAGCTGATTCCCTTCTTTGAGCGCAATGACCTGGTGACAGTGATCCAGGCAGTGGTCACCTCGAGGTTAGACTACTGCAATGCTCTCTACATGGGGCTGCCCTTGTCTCAGATCCAGAGGCTGCAGCTAGATCAGAATGCTGCGGCCAGACAGCTGATGGGTCTCTCAGTCCGAGACCATATCCAGCCTGCACTGAGAATGCTGCACTGGCTGCCTATAGCGTACTGGATCCGGTTCAAGGTGCTGGTGTTAACCTTTAAAGCCCTGTATGGTCAGGGGCCTGCTTACCTAAGGGACCACCTTTCCCCATATATACCCCAGCAAGCACTGTGGTCAGGCACCCAACACCGCCTGGCCCTCCGTGGTCCTAGAGGGGCCAGGTTAACAACCACCAGAACCAGGGCCTTCTCAGTGGCGGCTCCCAACTGGTGGAACAAGCTCCCAGAGAACATCAGGGGCCTGCGGGACCTCTTGCAGTTCCGCAGGGCCTGCAAAGCGGAGCTCTTCCGCCAGGCTTTCAATTAGGAGCTGCCGCTGGGGGGGGGGGTCCCTGGAATAGGGGCTGGTGGAATTTCTGGCCCAATAAAATCAGCTGGTGGAAGTTTCCTGACCTGTAACTGTTAGGCTGCTGTGTTGTGTTGGTTGTTCAGCACAGCCTCTCTAACGATGGATTTGTTGTCCTGCTGCCATCTCTATGGGTTTTATGGTCTTATTTTGTTAAGCTATACAGATGGAGCTATTTTTAACTTATGTATGATGTTTTAATGCTGTCAGCCGCCTTGAGCCGGCTTTGCTAGCTAGGCGGGATACAAATCCAAAATAATAATAATAATAAAAAAACGGAATCCCAAACAGGGCATAGCAGTGAGAAGCCGTCTGTCCCTGGCTTTAGAGGCTAGGATTCTGCTGTTGGAAAGCCCTCTTTATGGCAGCATCATCTGCCAATGGAAAACGAACACATCCGGCACGGAGTCTCCTGACTTTCCACATGCAGTGAGATTTTGACCTGAAGGCGCTTTGAATCTAGCAAGTTCCCCTTGTGCATTCTGAAGTCGTCCAGGCCTGTCAGAGGGTGGCTTACGTAGAACTTTCTGAACACTTAATCTGCTCCCAATTTCTCTTTTTCTGATGTTTCAGCAGGGGAAATGATACAGTTTACTGTGACCTGTGCATCTCCGATTTTCCCCCATGTCGTGTCTGTTCATAAAAATTATTCTTTCCTGTTTTTCACCGGTTCTTTATGGCTTCTTGTTTGCTGGCAATTAAGAACTCATAGAAATTGTTTTGCTTGCAGGTTTTGTGTTTTTTCCATGGATACTATGCAGGGCCCTGACCACGTTTTGTCAGAGGAAATTTTAAGTTTGGGGAACCTCCCGTGGCTGGCGTACTGGTTAACGTGTCAGGCTAGGGGTCTGAGAGATCTGGGTTCGAATCCCGACTCTCCCATGAAAGTTTGCTGGGTGACATTACTCCAGAGCAAACTAAGTCACATGCTCTCACCTGAGAGCCAGTTTGGTGTCGTGGTTAAGTGCGCGGACTCTAATCTGGGAGAACCGGGTTTGATTCCCCACTCCTCCACTTGCACCTGGCTGGATGACCTTGGGCAAGCCATAGCTCTGTACCAGCTGTTCCCTCAAGGACACCTTGGGAAAGAGCTCTCTCAGCCCCACCTACCTCACAGGGTGTCTGTTGTGGGGAGGGGAAGGGAAAGGAGTTTGTAAGCCGCTCTGAGACTCCCTTGGGGAGTGGAGGGCGGGGTATAAATCCAATCTCTTCTTCTTCTTCTTCTTCCCCACCCCCACTCTGCTTTTCTCTCTCTCCCCCCTCCCCAAAATGCAGCCTGCAAGTTTCAGGGACTCAAGTGCTGCCATTCTTCCTCTGAGGATGGGAACCTGAGACATGCCCACATGCAGCTAAACGCAAAGGTGCATTACACACTCGTAACGGGATAAAGAGAGCCAGTTTGGTGTAGTGGTTAAGTGCGTGGACTCTAATCTGGGAGAACCGGGTTTGATTCCCCACTCCTCCACTTGCACCTGGCTGGATGACCTTGGGCAAGCCATAGCTTTGTACCAGCTGTTCTCTCAAGGACAGCTTGGGAAAGAGCTCTCTCAGCCCCACCTACCTCACAGGGTGTCTGTTGTGGGGAGGGGAAGGGAAAGGAGTTTGTAAGCCGCTCTGAGACTCCCTTGGGGAGTGGAGGGCGGGGTATAAATCCAATCTCTTCTCTTCTTCTTCTTCTAACCTTCCTCACAGGGTTGTTGTGAGGATAAAATAGAGGAGGGGAGAATGATAAGCCATTTTGGATCCTCACTGGGGAGAAAAGCAGGGTATAAATCAAGTAGGTACATAAATAAACATTTCGTGGCTTCTTGGCACCAGACAGGGCACTCAAGGACCAATGTAGATAATTTCGGCAATTTTTTTTTAAAAGCCAGCACTTCCATATCATTATAATTTCCACATGCATCGGTGGACACTATGACATCGACACTGGTTGTGGTTTGTGGTGTAGCTGTAGTAGGCCTGCCAGCCTCCAGGTGGTTCCTGGGGATCTCCCGCTTTTACAACTGATCTCCAGCTGACAGAGATCAGCTCCCCTGGAGAAAACGGCGGCTTTGGAGGGTGGACTCTGTGGCATTGTATCATGCTGAGGCCCCTCCCCTCCCCAAACCCCGCCCTCTCCTGGCTCCACCCCCAAAGTCCCCAGGTATTTTCCAACCCAGACTTGGCAACCCTAAGCTGTAGCGAGTTCAAAAGCCCAAGGAAACGTTCTCTGAGCCTTTCCAAATGTCGCTAAACACAGTAAAGTAAAATAAATAAAGATCTGGGGATATGTACTAAACACTGTGGCCCAGAACTTTCCCCTTTCCCACTGCAGCCTGCGGAGCTTGCTGAATCCTGCTTTGGAAGTGGGGGGGGGGGGAGCAGCAGAGGGAGGAAGGAACTGGCATTCGTTCCATGCAAATGGAACTGCTGCTGGCACTCACTCTTACTCCAACTGTGTGTTGAGAAGTCAGAGGCATAAGAAGAGGTGGCTGCATAGGATGCTTTAAGGTCCCTGGGGAAGGTTCCCCAACTTAAGAAGTTAAAAACCAATCTTGCCATGTTTCTAAAGCAGAGAGGAGAGACCTTGACCTGAAATGGCCTCGGTGCACTGATACCACCTTGCCCCAGCTCTTTGGGCGGTGATTCCGGAGGCGCTTTCCAATTCTGTGTGACCGCTCTGGAGTCTTCCTACCTGCTATCAATGGCATTTTACAATTTATATTTTGCCAAGATGGGCCTTGCTTCTATTTTGTGACTAATACAATAAGTTATTTTTAGCTCCCTGAGCCTGGCAGGCAGCCAAGCCATCCCTCCTTCAAAGGGTCAGGCTTGCATCAAGATAAATTGGCTTTTCAGTCTTTAAATGCCACGAGAGATCCAAGGAGCTCAAGTCAGGGACGGATGTGAAGCCTGGACTGGCAGGAGGATGTAGTCAGGGGTAGCTTGAAGGGGCAGAGAAGCAAAGAGAGACAAAGGGAAATCCGCTGTGAAAGCTTGGACAATGAAAACAAATCCGAACAGATCTGGAACAATCCTGCAGGTCCTTCTCTCCAAGATAAAGATGAGGAGCAGCCAAATGCAAAAGGCAAGAAGCTTTCAGTGTGGGAGACTGCTTTACTTTAGTCTTGTACAGGTTGCACGGCCAGTGTTCCCTCTAAGCTGAGTCAGTGTGTGAGCCAGCTCACAGTTTTGTTAGCCTCTGGCTCACACATTTTTTCTCTTAGCTCAGTAAGGGATGGCTCCAGAGTAAACTAATTTATGCAGCAGCCAGATCGCTGGCTCACAGCTTTAATGCCAGTAGCTCACAAAGTAGAATTTTTGCTCACAAGACTCCGTGGCTTACAGGGCGCATTGGTTGCACACACACACACATCCAATGAGGCATTGCAGTGGCTTGGGGAATAAACAACAGGAAGATTTTCCCTCTGTGGCAGTATAAAAAAGCCGATCTGCAGAGTCGGACAGGCAGAGTTCTTTCCAGCTAATCCTGATCCCAGTAGTTGAACACTGAACGGCAACTGGCCCAGAGCTCTGGCAGCTGAGATTCAGGAATAGCGGACAGGAAGCTGTAGTCGAGCTCCAAAGCTCACAGTATGCGGAGGAGGAAGTTTCACTCTCCTCTCTATGGTGTTTGGGAGAATTCTGGGCAGGGAAAGGATACCAGCCTCCAGGGGTCATTTCGTAGAAAAAGAGGTGCAGGAGCTCATTAGCATAACTTATTTGCATATGCTACACCCCCTGACATCACCGGAAGTATGTCAGAAGGCAAGAAAGAAAGGAGAGAGAGAGAAAGAAAGAAAGCTGGCAGAGAGGGGACCGCTACTAATCCAAGCCTCAGAAATATTACTATTCTGGGAGGATAGTTTCAGTGGTGGCTGAAGCCTTCAGAAGGCTGGTCGGAGGAACAAGGACCTTTCCAGGGGATGGGGTCATTTTGCTGCAGCCATGACACAAGCAGGCATTCCCCTCCGCGCGGGGGGGCTAGCACCAACTCCCGAAGCTGCGCTCCCCCGAGCTCCTGCTCGAAAGGACCCCTGCAAATCTGTGAAGAGCTCAAGCAGATGAATCCATTCTTTCCTCTGTTTTTGTCTTCCCTTAGGCTTAAGTGATGTTCAATTACTCTTACGTGCCTTGACTCCTGGAGGCCAGTCTTTGTTTTTTATTTGCTTACTTTACGTCCTGTCTTTCTCCCCAATGGGGTCTCAGAGCAGCTGACATTATTGTTCTTGCCTCCATGTTATCCTCACAGCAACCCTGGGAGGGAGGTTAGGCTGAGAGGGAATGACTGGCCCAGCAGTCTTCCATGGCACATGTGGAGGCTCAAACCTGGGTCTCCCAGCTCCTAGTCTGACCCTTTAGCCATTACACCATACTGGCAATGAGCTCTCAGCAGGCTGTTGGGGGTCATCCTCATTTCAAAGCCCAGAGTTATAGTCTTCTGCCTAATCAACGGTTAGCCCTGGGATGAATCCAGTGGAAACTTTCCTCGTGCAGTGGAGCTCTTTCACAAGCAGAAATGGAAGAAAAAGACTGCAGTAGCCACTTGCGCTAAGTCAGACTTATTCTCTCTCCATTTGTGTTTCTACTTGCATAAGATCTTGTGACCCAGCTTCTAGGTACTGTGATATACAGGGAGGAAAGTGCTGGGTGTTGCACAAGACCTTGCACAAGCGGAACGGTACAATGTTCATTTCTGTTTCCACGCATGCATTGCTGGATCTAAGCCACTGTTTCACTGCCCTCCTGATAGAAAGATTCAGGTGGGTAGCCTTGTTGGGCTGAAGTAGGAGAACAACGTTTGAGTCCAGTGGCACCATTAAGACCTCTGTTCGAAGAGTTTTATCCGAAGTGTACGCTTCCATGTGCAAAGCACACTTCTTCAGACAAACGGAGTAGGATCTCCTCCAGGGTTACTTACAGGGGAAAAGACGGTGGGGGGCAGCCGTTAGGAGGGGCCACTCAGAGCCAAGATTGCAGATGCAGAGCTGAAATTGGATCAGGTGGCCCGGTAAGGTCAATGGATAGCAGCAAATTAGCACACAAATGCAAGAGTTAACAAAAAGACGTGAGAATGAAGTTAGAGTCCCCGCAGTAGCCCCAAGACAAACCAAGCTCGACCCTGAGTTCATGGGAGAACAGACACTCAGCAGGTGCACACAGTGCCCTCCTGACAGGCATTCCAACAAAGGGTTTATCATTGGAAGATGATTCTTCAGTTTAGCCTGTGGAAGCCTGAAGAAAATTTGTTTCTTAAACTTGCTGGGGCGTTGTTTGGAGTCCCCACTGTTCTGCAGAGAGAGCAGGATTGGACAGTAACGATCTCCAGTCCCGTACGTATGACTGGTGAAACATAATTTTGCATTGCTTTTAATATGGCCATAGCTTAGGAGAAATAATTATGGCCTGAAATAGATGGCAGAAGGAACTCAGCTTGGTCCATTTTACCCACTTGCTAATTCCAATCAAAGCTGTGCTTGGAGCTGCTTTTCCGTTCAGCGTTCCTGTGGATCCTGTATATGGCCATCATCAAAGGCTCCGTGTTACTTCTTTGATCCTTTGGTCTCTCAAAGCCATACTATGTCCTGCAGCAGCTGATAGAAAATGTGTCCCATCAATACTTGTCTGTGAGGGTTCTTCTAAGACAGGGGTGGGCAAACCTGCTCGGCGTAAGAGCCACCTAGTACAGGGGTGGCCAAACTTGCTTAAGGTAAGAGCCGCACAGAATAAACATCAGATGTCTGAGAGCCACAAGACATGAGCAAATATTACCTGCTTTCATTGGAAAATAAGCAGATTTGCTTTTTATTAACATTAAACGAGACTGCCAAAAATAACAACAAAAGGGGTAAAAGCAGATATTGATAACGATATTAATTTGTCCAATGATATTTGTTTGCGAATGATATTTAGCTTCCCCAGCCGCCCTGCCGGGAATATGTGAAAGAGCCGCATGCGGCTCCCGAGCCACCCCTGTTTTAAGAGATTTAAACCAGCAAACATGCATGTTGCTATTCTCCTAGATCATCCACCTCCCCATTATGTACCAAATTCATTCCATTCGGAAGCAGCCTGATCAGTTGAGAAGAGGCTTGAAAGGACTTTTTGCTTTCTGTCCACCCCTGCCGGTGCCTGTCTGTTGGCCATTATTTGTGTGTTGATGTGCGTTTGGTCGGCCCTTCTCTGTGTGCCTGAGTGTTCTTTGCTTTGCAGGAGCCCACTGATAACCGTGCCGCCTTGTTCTCATTCTGTGCTGTTGTGGCTTAACCCACAAGGCTCAGTTAGGAAGGGACTCAATGCAGGCAGTTGGGCTAAGGAGGACCGCTTTACACAGTCAGTAGAAATCAAACGAGAAAGATTTTTTTTACGGACTACACCAGTTCCGGTGACCCTGGCAAACTATTTTTCTGTGCATAAGAAGCTGTGTGTCCCCCCCCCCCCCCGAGGAGTGAGTGTTCAAACGGCCAACCTCCCACTTGCAGTGCAAAGGGCTGCGGTCCAGCAAAAACTTTGCCACTTGATTCTGCTGGCTGTTTGAACTGGCTATAAATGCCCTTTAGGGACGTTACGCCCCGTATTGGTCTTCATCACCAAATTCTGTGACACATGCCTGTGTCTGAATTCTGCATTAACTGAGGCCTCGGAACCTTAATGGGCAGCTTGGAGGTGAAACCGGGTTCACAGCCCAGCAGGTGAGAGGAGGGTGAGGAGAGCTGAGCCTTGGAGCCGGCGGGAAGTCTGTCCGGATGGCTGTCTTTTGGGAACAATTAGCTTGTGTATGCAAAGCGAGGAGTAAGATTGGAACTGAAGCGCTGTGGCAGTGATTTATTGCTTCTCCAGGCTAGACAAGGGGCTTTAATTGAAAAACATTGGAGCAGACAGCATGTGCAGATCGGGGAGATGGAGTTCATGGGGATTTTGCCTTTTGGACAGCCCCAGCGCCAGGTGGCTTTGATGAATTGTGCAGCCCAGAATCTGGGGTGTGTGTGGAAAGATCAAGCCGCAAACTGGGGGTGCAGATTAGTCTGGTTGTGCCTGAGAGCCCACGGCTAGTGATAATGAGTAGCCAGCCTTGGGGAGGTTCCTTAGGTGGCTTGGTGTGGAGTGTTAGTGTTCATTCTTTCCTGCAGAATCACAGAGCTAGAAGCGGGTTGATTTGGACCGTTTAATCAAAGTTGTGTTCCCCGGATAGGATATCCTGTATTTTGTGAGTTTCCCACTGCATTGTACCTGGCTGTTCCATGAAAAGTGCCAGAGAAGTTTCCGCCGTATAATGTTTTAAACATATGATTTTTCTGCATACCTGGGGAGTGCCCCAAGTGTGCAGGAAACTCTCTCTACTCTCCATATGCCCCCTATCTGCAGAAATAAGTATCTGCACATAGGGGGCATGTTGAGGATTAGATATATAGAAGTTGTTAGAGCTTGTTCAAATCCACATTCCGCCAACATTGTCTTTCTGGTAGGGTGCTCATTTCTTCAGACAGGTTGTAACAAGACATTTTTAAAAGTGCCACAAGCTTTGCATCCAACCCTTTCCTGAAGTAGATGCCCAGTGGAGGAGACTCCACCTGGGGATTCACTCATTTCTACTGTTATCTCCTTTTTTCCAGGTTGTCCCCACAGCCTCCCATCTTCTCCCAACTCTTCTGAGCCAGAAGGCCAGCGGTTGGCTCATAATGGGGCCGTTTCATCGGAGTTTTTACACCGTGGTGGAGGAGGCAGAATCCTGCTCCTTGTCTGTAATGTGGCTGGGTCCGTGCAGGAGGCTGTGAGGTAAGGAGTACTCTTTCTCAGTCTTTTCAGAAACAGGCACCTGACCTTGGTTCATACAGCAGAACCAGTGCAGTTAGCCAGAAGCCTGGCTCATGAGTCGCAAGAAGTGGTACATCAAATATACTTGCTGGTGGGCAGGGGGAATGGAGGATTAGGAGACGGCTTTATTTCCCAAGGTTACTCTTAGCTAAAAATTACAGATGGATAACCTGTGGGTGGTAGGGTCAGGAGGAGACAGTGTGTTGCATTTTCTGGCGGACTTGGGGGTTGAAGGAAAGCAAATTCTTAGTAATTGCTCTGAAACCCCTATGTCCTGCCTAAATTACTTCTGCATCCTGTTGCTTGAGAGTCACTGTTCTAGGCAACCCTGACACTATAGCCATTCTGCCAAGCATAGACCAAGAAGCTAAATGTGTACATCAGCAAGATCCCAGTTTAATTAAGCGGTCTTCTCAGGAAGACTGCTAAATACCTCCACCTCAGAAGCCCTAAAGAGAAGCTTTTGAAGGCCCTGTTGCAACTCAGAGTTGACAGTACTGGTCTCCACAGTTCTGTGGTAGCTGAATACATGAATGAGACCCTTGATTCTAGATTGTATGTGAATAGGCACCACTTCTTCTGGAGTTTGCAGATGTACCAGCATTGGCAAAAACAGGCTTGTTAAAAAAATAAACAACCTCTGGCTGCATGAATTTTACTCCATAGGATGAAAGCCAGTCATACCCTATTACCCTTGTGCTGATGGAGTTAAACACTGAGGATGCAGAGATGTTGCCACCTTTCAATACAGAGGGGGTACTTCAAGCTGATGTCAATATCTGGAAAAGCTTTAGAAAAAATCATCAAACAGTCGATACTTGAGCATTTAGAAAGGACGGCTGTGATCACTAAGAGCCAGCCTGGGTTTCTCAAGAACAAGTCATGTCAGACTAACCTTATCTCTTTTTGAAAAAGTTACTACTTGTTGGATCAGGGGAATGCTGTAGACATAGTTTATCTTGATTTCAATAAGACTTTTGATAAAGTTCCATGTAATATTTTTGTTGACTAGTTGGTAAAATGTGGTTTGGATCCTATGACTGTTAGGTGGATCTAACTGGTTGACAGATCACACCCAAAGAATGCTTGTGAATGGTTCTCATCCTTTTGGAGAGGAGTGACAAGTGGAGTGCCTCAAGGATCTGTCCAGAGACTGTTCTGTTCAACATCTTTATAAATGTTTTGGATGAAGGAATAGAGAGAATACTTATTAAATTTACAGATGATACTAAATTGGGAGGGGTAGCAAATATGGTAGAAGACAGAATCAGGATACAGGATGATCTTGACAGCCTGGAAAACTGAGCTAAAACAAATAAAATGAAGAAGAAGAAGAGAAGAAGAAGAAGAGATTGGATTTATACCCTGCCCTTCACTCACTTGGAGTCTCAGAGCGGCTTAGAAACTCCTTTCCCTTCCCCTCCCCACAACAGACACCCTGGGAGGTAGGTGGGGCTGAGAGAGCTCTTTCCAAAGCTGTCCTTGGGAGAACAGCTGGTACGGAGCTATGGCTTGCCCAAGGTCATCCAGCCAGGTGCAAGTGGAGGAGTGGGGAATCAAACCCGGTTCTCCCAGATTAGAGTCCGTGCACTTAACCACTACACCAAACTGGCTCTCAAATGAATCTCAGTGGGAATAAATATAAAGTTCTACATTTAGGTGGGAAAAATCAAATGCATCACTATAGGATGAGGGCAACTTGTCTTGGCAGTAGTACGTTCAAAAAGGATTTGGGGATCTTAGTAAGCCATATACTGAACATGAGTCAGCAGTGTGATGTGGTAGCTAAAAAAGCAAATGCCACTTTGGGCTACATCAACAGAAGTACAGTGTCCAGATCATGCAAAGTAATGGTATTGCTTTACTCTGCTTTGGTTAGACCTCACCTAGAGTATTGTGTTCAGTTTCGGTCACCACAATTTAAGAAGGATATAGACAAGCTGGAACGTGTCCAGGGGAGGGCAATGAAGATGGTGAGGGGTCTGGAGACCAAGTCCTGTGAGGAAAGGTTGAAGGAGCAGGGTCTGTTTAGTGAGGAGAGGAGACAACTAGGAGGTGATATGGTAACCATCTTCAAGTACTTGAAGGGCTGTCTTATATAGGATGGTGCAGAGTTGTTTTCTGTTGCCCCAGAAGGTCAGACCAAAACCAGTGGGTTGAGATTAAGTCAGAAGAGTTTCTGGCTAAACATTAGGAAGAACTTCCTGACAGTTAGAGCGGTTCCTCGGTGGAACAGGCTTCCTTGGGAGGTGGTGGGCTCTTCTTCGTTGGCGGTTTTCAAACAGAGGCTAGATGGTCATCTGACAGCAATGCTGATTCTGGGAACTTAGGCAGATCGTGAGAAGTGAGGGCAGGAAGGGTTGCATCAGTGCTTAGTTCTTGTGGCCCTTTCTTACATGCCCAGGGAAATGCTGATTGCCACTTTGGGGTCAGGAAGCAATTGTTCTGCAGGCCAGTTTGGCCAGGGATCTTGGAGGGGTTTTTTTTGTTTTGTTTTTTGCTCTCTTCTGGGCATAGAGCAGGGGTCGCTGGGGGGTGGGGGTAGGTATTTGTGAATTTCCTGCAATGTACAGAGGGTTGGACTAGATGACCCTGGAGGTACCTTCCAGCTCTACGATTCTGTTCATCGACTTGCCTTGTCTTCTAGATTCCTCTCTGAGGGTTTAAAAAAAAAATCTGCTAATCAGCATCTCTGAAAAGCAGGAAGCAATCAGATTAACAGCAGCTGGGCTTGTTAAGAGCAGCTTTCCTTGTGTCATTTGGCACAACATCTGGAGCCTGTAACATTCCGAGAAAGGAATCGTAGCCACAAGTCTTTGCTCGTATTTATTTATTGATTGATCGATTGAATTTTTATCCCGCCCTCCCTGCCTCTCGGCGGGCTCAGGGCGGCTAGCAACATATACCATAAACAATAAAACCATAAAATACAAGTTAAAAACACATAATCTGCAAAATACTGTACAATATCACTCCTGCCAGATGGCAAAAGGATTGGGGCAGCAGTCCACCCCAGTTAGCCTGTGCATCTGCTCTGCTGCAGGATCCTGAGCCAGCCCCCCTCGCTCTGCCTAGGGTTTTTCGGCCTGCAGTAGTTACTCCGCCCAGTGTGTGTTTCTTTCCTTCAAAAAGTCCATTTGTTCCCATGCTGGTGATGGGGAAGCTGCACTCCGTTTACCAGCAGCAGATGCCTGCGAGGAGGAGCTCGCAGGAGGGCAGTTGAATGCAAAAGCACTGTGTGCAGGTAATGAATTCACATTGCACATCCCAAATGTCATTAAGTAACACTCTGCATGCTTGCAGCGGCTAATAAACCATCATCAGCTGGAAAACAGCTTGCAACAGGCTGAGCTTTATGAAGGGCAATTTATCTAGCAATATTTCCATTTTATGCAGGCGAGCCCAGCCTGTCTTCCCTCCTCCCCTCATCTCTCCAAGTGATGTTCCAGGGGGAAGAATTATACAAACTACCTCCTAGAAAACGGGTCTCTTGTGGAAGCTGAACTTCTCCATACCCTACTTTTTCGGCCAAATGGTTCAGAGAGATGTGGGGCTATAGGGCAGAAAGGGGATCCATCACTGTAGCTGTGCCCCGATCCTGGTCATGACCAGAGAACACAGTAGGACATACCTTAGACACGGACAGTTGTGAGAACGGTGCTGCATGAAATGGTTTTATTTCTGCTACTCTTCTTCTGCCATGCGTTGAATCATGAAGGCCTTCACAGGAGCAAGTGGATTTCCTGGCTTTTCATTCTGTGATTTCCATGAAGCAGTTTTTTTTAATGTTTATGAAACCCACTCTTGCAAGCTGCACAAGCCGGCTGAAGAAGCCTGGAGTTTCAGTCTTGTCATCTGGCTGAGAGTCACACTGTTTTTGCCAGAGTTTTTGAACTCCCCACTGTCCACTTAAAATGTGAAATCAGGTGTTTCAGACCTGAACTTGCCGTGGTTACAATCTTTTGAATCCCAAGCAAAATGTATGTTTTGGTTTATGAAAAATAAAAAAGGAAGAAACAAAATAGTTTTAGCACAGATGTCATAGCATCGCCTAGTAGTCCCCGGCCCGAAGGATGTCTGCCTTGTCTCGACCAGGTGCAGGGCCTTCTCTGCCCTGGCCCCTGCCTGGTGGAACATGCTCCGGTTGAGACCAGGGCCCTGCGGGATTTATTGCAATTCCACAGGGCCTGCAAAATGGAATTGTTCTGCCAGGCTTTTGGCTGAGGCAGGGGGTATCCAAATGAAATCAGCCTTCCCTCCTAACTTGATCAATCTGCTCAGTCGGCCTCATCTACCTAGGTCACTGCTTATATGAATGTGACATCGTTATCATTTTTACCCTCTTTAACTTGAGAAAACGTGCCCTCCCTGACATTGCTGCAGCATGCACTGGAGTTAGGAAATGTCTAGCTGCCACCAGATATTATTTTAACTCAGGGGTGGGCAAATCGTGGCCCACGGGCCACTTGTGGCCCACCACGGAGTTTTTTGTGGCCCGCCAAGACAGTCGGCCACGTGGTTTCAGTCAGGGCTCCATTGGGCCCGGAGCGCAGAGAAGCGGCGCTCCGGGAGTGAAGTGTCCAGGGGGCGGGCACATTACCAAGCCCCACTCCCTGCTCCCAGCAGCCCTGTTGGGCAACGAGGAGGCAGAAGAAGGAAGGTACGTTACCTTCCCTCCCCCATCCTTCTCTTCCCAGGGCTGCAGCGCTCCAGGGAAGCCCTGCCCACCCCCACCTTTTCCTTCCCCAGGCCGCGCCAAAGCACAGCGCTCCGGGGAAGTCCTGCACACTCCCACCCTCACCTTCCCTGGGTTGCATGGAGGCGCAGCAGGCAGGCAGCTGCTTTCGGCGATCTCTGTTTCTGTCCCTTTCTCTCTCTCTCTCTCTCTCTCTGACTCTCTCTGTGTCCCTCTGCATGTGTGTGTATCTCTGTGTCCCTCTGTCTCTCTCTCTCTGTGTCCCTATGTTCCCCTGTGTGTGTCTCTCTGTCCCTCTGAGTCTGTCTCTGTTTGTCTGTCTGTCTGTCTCTGTCCCTCTGTGTGTGTGTGTCTTCCTCTCTCTCTCTCTCTCTCTCTCTCTATGTTCCCCGTCTGTCTCTCTCTGTCCATCTGTGTGTGTGTCTTCCTCTCTCTCTGTCCCTATGTTCCCCTGTGTGTGTCTCATTGGGGCTTATTCCACACCTTCCCACCCTGAAACGTGGTGGTGCCGCTGCAGCTGCAGAGCGCAGGGATCCCCAGGCGCCCCCACTTTGGAGCAGGGCCAGGCTAGCCGTGGAGAGCCCCAGCCTGGCGGGTGTGCACCTCGCTCTGTCTGCCGGTCCCTGCAGCAGCCCCCCCCCCCCAGATGGCCTTCTTTGCTGCCCACAGCTTCCATTGTGAGTAAGGAGTCCCGTGCTGGACGAGTGTTCTTGCAGCAAATGTCTCTCAGTGAGCAATCTCACTCCTGATTTCAAAAAAATTGTAGAAAAGTGTGATAGGGTACATTTGTCTCATTAAACTGATTCTAAAATTAAATGTGCTTGCAGCTATAGATGATATGAAATTAGCACAATAAATAAATTGAATAAAACTACCACTATTTTATTTAATTTATATTTATTGATTTTTATGATACAATTTATATTTTTCCTGAAATGCAAAGTTAACTAATGAATGCAATCATTTTAAAAGGTGCGGCCCTCCGCTAACCTCCGCTCCCACAAAGTGGCCCCCGAGCCAGACCAATTGTGCACCCCTGTTTTAACTAATCAAGTTACCTATATGAAATGATTGATTTTTTTTATGGATTGTTATTTATTGTTTTGTCATACGTTGTGAGCAGCCCTGAGCTGGCTTGTGGGAGAGGGTGGAATATAAACTGAATTAAAGAAATGAAATGAAGACTAAGTCTAAAAACAAATACGTTCGTTTATCCCCGGTCTTGGCACTGACATATGGGAGCAAACATATTTACCCTTTGTTATAGAGTGAAAGGGAAATCAGTTATCCATTTCAGCAAAAAAACCAAACCAAAAAACACACACAATTAAAGAAAGCCAGTAAAGAGACTGGCAGTCTTGCCTCTCTCAAATAATTGCCCGCGGCTTTGAAGTGGAAATAAGATTTAACTCTCCCTTTAGTCAATTTGCATAGTCTTCCAGCAGGTTTGCCGTTGAACCAAAATTGTTAATCTCCTCCTTTCCTGCCTATCGGTTTTATGCTCGATTTCTGACTAGGACATCTCATCTCTTCAGTCTGGAATGATTAATCAGTGGAAATTTCTGAGCAAATATTTATATTAAAATGCAAGATTTCTAGACAAACAAATTGCATTTAGAAACAGTGGTGTAGAGATGAGTATTGGTGACTAGATCTGTGGATTGATAGGAGGTGGCTCCTAACCAACACAGGTCAATCACTTTGGAATAAGACAAACAGATTGTTCTAGCAAGCTGAAAAACTGGTTTAGCATTGTTTGGGAACCCCTTAGAAAAGGAATTCCAAGAAGGATATCCCCCAAAGCATTTAAAATATATGTAGTACATAGTGTTCATCATAATACTTCCAACTCGTCTTTGTCTACCCTTCTGCAAAACTAAGAGAATTATTTCAGAAGAAATGGGATTTGATTCCAGCTTTGCGCTGTTCTGGAATCAGAGGCCGAGGACATACTGTTATTCTGCCGCGCCTCCGCGGCGCCACAGAAGTCCAGACTGCGGGCGGCTTCCGGCGGTGGTGTCGAAACGTCGTGCGGCTCCCCCGCTCGGCACACGTTCACACCCACCGGAAGCGGGTGGAACACGCGCCGCAGCAACCCGGACACCACTTTGAAGTGGTGCCCGGCTGCTGCGGGAGGAGCGCGGCGCCGGACGCTTTGCATCTGGGCCGCCTCCTCCGGGCAGATGCAGCATTTTGAACGGCCACTCTGCCTCTGCTTTTAAAGCGGAGGCAGAGCGGGCCAGACTGCCAGTCTGTCCTCGGCCAGAGCCTCCACATGGTACTCAAAAACATTCCATACGTCTAGAGAGCATAAGAACACTTACGGGGACCCCTTGCCTCACTCCTTTGACTGCCCTGCATCCTGCTGGTGTTGCAAATGACCTTCCTTCCCCTTAGGTCCTCATATTTAGATAAGAAAGTGTTGTGGTGGGAATGCCCGGAGCTGCCACAAAACTTTATGTCAAGAAAATATATCACCTCCATTCCACTGTCACTATTCAGATTACTTGTGATCTAACTGCCACGTGTCTTTACTACTTCTCTGGCCAGGGGACAGCGCCAGGACTTTGGATGGTCAGTTATTTATAGCCCACAACTCATTCTTGTTCTCCAGCCATTCACTTTCTGAGTTTCCCTTGCTTTGCTGCAGTCTTTTCCACATCCATATCGATGTGTTGTTTTTGGAATGATCATGGTCAAAGATCACATGTTATGTGCTATGTGGATGAGAAGGTGTGCATTTTTAAGGCCTTGTCTGCATCAACACCAGTTTCCTTGCTTCAGTGCCCCCCCCCCCGCCATGACTGCCATTTCTCCCTGAACCCCAAACAGTTTTGGAGGGCATTTTTTAAAAATCAGAAATTACTACACTGCTATAGTATTATAGCGTTCCATTTGTCATGTGTCTGAATTCTCAGCTTTCATAAAAAAAATAAGCCTCTTGCCCTTTTCATTGCAGAAATACGCTTATCCTCTTATGTCTCCAAAGTGGAAGAAGCTCTTATTTTTTAAATGAAAGATGGGAGTCCGGAGTAACTAGTAGATCGTGTCAATAGATGGTTAAAATGCTATAGCACAATAACAATAGTCACTTTTTAAAAAGGAAAAGAAAAGGGAAAATCCCTCTACTAATTCAGCAGGGGATAATTGCAGGGGAAATGGTGGCTGATCGAAGAAAGTGGGCACAAAAATCCTGTACAAATGCCCCGCTGCTAGTGAAAATGCCTCTGCATTCAGGGCAGTGATGATGGAGTACCCTCAGTATGTGGATGCCGTCTCAGTAGCTTGGGCCACTGTCATCCCGACCCCAGATACCCTAATCTGTTATGACTTGAAATCACTCTCTTTAAATAATTCAGTGGCCACTATACTGGACTCGAGCAGCTATAGGAACAGATATTTTGCAAGGGCATCAAGGGAAGCATTCTTTATCCCCCATATTCCATCTCCTGTGGGGCCTGGAATGTTCTGTGCTAGAATGCTGGCTTCCTATGAATAAACTTAACTTTTCCTGCCAAATGCAAAAACATTCCATATTTTAATTTTTCTGCTCTGTTGGACTACGTCTGTACTAAACTTGAGGGGGTTTTGTAGTTGCCCGAAAGTACCGTAACCATTATGGAATTACAAGTCTTCTCTCCTATTTCTACATGAATATATGAACCTTCCTTATAGCATTGGTCTATGAAGGCCAGTATCCAGAGTCTCAGTTTAGAGGCCATGCACATGAACTGATATACTACCTGATTCTTTTAACTGGTGATTGAACTATCTGACTGCCCTCTCTGCCTAGTGACATCCATGCTGACTTGGTGCAGTCCCACAGGGCCTGTAAGACCTCTGTTCCACCAGGCCTATGACTGAGGACAGCAATAGTCCATAATCAAGCCTGGCCTCCTTTTACGCCCTCCCTCCCCTCTAGTATTTATTGAATGTTGTGTACCGCCCTGAGCCCTTCAGGAGAGGGTGGTTTAAAATCAAATAAATTAATAAATAGTGCATGCAAAGCAGATGCTATATCTTTTTTACCATGGACATTCTCTTCTGGGGACTTGCAAAGGTTTCCCATTCTGTCCCTTTTAGGCTTTTCTAATCAGTGTTATGAATCATTTACTTACCAAACTACAGCTATCTGGATGGCCTGGAAATCCCTTCACCATTTATGAAGAAAACTGGCTGATTTTCTACTTTCATGTTTTTCTAAAATTGGGGGGGGGGGGTTGTACTGTGTGGCCCCGTCCACACGAGCAAGATAAGCCGGACGGGAATTGACACAAATTTGTGCCGGTGCAATTTGCGCCGCTTTTGCAGGATCACACAGGTCCATGGACCTGTGAGGGCGAACAGCCGCTGTGTGATCACACGCAGCCGCGGGCGAGTTGGGTTTTTTTTTCCGGCCGTTTTCAGTGCGCTTATTCACTTCTACAAGGGATCGATGACTTGCCTCTCCACCCTCAGAGTTGTCCGATGATGCGCATACCGGGACGAGGGGGGGGAACCCCAAAAGCCCGCTCCCCGATGCCACTTGTTTGCGCTGGCGCAATCACACAGGGAAAGGCCAGTTCTGGGCCGTCACAAACCATTTGAGACTGCCTTTTCACTGGTAGCTAAATAAGCCAATTCCCCGCTGGCTCAAAGCAGCTTGCGACAGTTTGGCACCGGCTGCAGGACGCTTCCCAGATGTGCTTGTGTGATCGCGCCACTTTGAGCCAGCGGGGAATCGTCTTCCTTGCGTCGCAAATGGGTGCGTATGATCGCGCCCCGTGTGTACCAAATTTCTGGACTTTAGCGTACAGCCTTGAGTCTGCGGCTGGAGAAGTGTGGGTGAGAACTGTTCTAAATGCATAATGATGTGCCATATAACGGTGTTGACAACCTTGTCAGTGAGCGGCAAGGCCCAAGTGTGTCTGTGCGTGATGCCAGCTCCACCAGGTGAATAAAGGACATCTGGAGGCAGCCTCTCTTGCATGGTGCCCCTTGCAGCAGTGAGCATAGCCTGATCATTTTGCCCACCTGTTTTTCAGGTTTGGGCCTCCGCTGCTGATGTGGGAAGACCGAGCCATGTCATGGGACCAGCTGCAGCAGTGCATTCTGGGCAAAATGTGCTATCTAATGAGAAGAGAGGCCCAAGTGAAGGTGAGGATCTCCTGTAGGCCAGGCTCAAAGTGTATCTACCTGTTTTTCTGTGTTGGCAAGGGGAAACACATTCTCCAGCGAGGTCGGAGAGGAATGCTGTGTTCCCAGCAGGATCGAAGAAGGAACAAATGCCAAGTGTCAGTAGGTATTCTGGGGAGTTTGTGGCCAGAGGATGAGCCACTTGGTAAGTCCTTCTTCCCCTGAGTCCCTTTTAAAACACACCTCCTTTCCCTAAGTCAGGAATCAAGACATAGCATGGAAGACTGCGTTCCTCTTCGCCAACCGACCCGGGATTATCCCTCGATTATAAACTTGTGATCTACTTCTGCAGGTGCTAAATCCCCCACAGGGACAAATGATTAATTTTAAATGTTACTTTAATTTTTGTTTTGCGTATGTGTTACTTGCCTTTCGGATTTGTTCTAAATGGGTAGCATTTTTATTACATTACAGTTTATTAAATCTTAATCAGATGTCATAAGGGATCTAGACTTAAATTCCTGAGCAAAATGAAATTGATCATCACATCTGGATGCCAGGAGAGACACTTTTAGATGTTTGGTGGGTCTTTTCCTCTGCATGATCAAGATCAAGCTGTAGTCTGAGCGGGAGAGAGAATCCTGCTTCTGGCCCGTTAATCCCCTCCATTTCTTCCAAATTGAAATTTTGGAAATAAAAGCTGGAGGAATAACCATTACATATTGGAAAAGCACTCTCAGAGGGTGTAAATAAACTCTTGTTTTTTTCTCTCTGGTTTTTTTTGTTTGTTTGTTGTGTTTAAACTGAATATTTGAAATTTGATTAGGAAAACATAAATGGGAAGATGTGATTCCTTGCCAGTCATTTGGGGAGTGGGCTATATGCAAAAGCAGTGTCTGTATGCCGTAGGAATCCCTGTGGGGGTACATTGTGTCTTTTTTCATGTTGCTTGTCAAGATTAGGCCACCCAGGCTGCGTCTGCACATCATTGGATATTGTTGCACTACAGCAGTCATTTGCAACTCAGTTGTCCCATCCGCATAGGATAATGTAGTTGTAAGTGATTGCTACAGCGCAAGAACAGAACAGTACCTAACAGAGTGTGGATTTAGCCACAGTATCAAAAGCATTAGGCAAGAGGTACCTTTCAACGGGACTGTTTACAAAAGCTTTATGTTTCCTTATAGCAGCCATTCATTTATATAGGAAGTTCCTCTGCCCACAATGATCCCTATGTCTGGGGCACCTTTCATTTGTTTGCTGTTGGATTTAGTAGGAGCCTTTGGAATTAGCTTTTCCTTCACTTCATTCCTGAGCAGGATCCATGCACTAGGGTTGTGCATTCAGATCAACCTGAGCTGAAAATATACCTGAAAAGTACCATATCAGTATTTATTGGGTATGTTTTGGCATCCCAAAGGTATCCGGGATTTTTCGGGGAAACTGAAAAAATCCCGGATATGTTCGGGAATTACTAGGTAGATCCGAAAAACGGGAGAGGCTGGAGCAGATTGCTCCCACCTCTCAGCTGTTTCTTGGGCTTCTACTGCAGTCCCTTTAAAGTTTAAAGGGATTGCAGAAGACAGCCCAAGGATTAGCTGTGCTGGTGGGGAGCAATCTGCTCCCGACCCGCTCAGCTTTGGGCTGGCTTCTCATGCAGCCCTGTTTAAATGGGGCCACAATAGAAACCAGCCCGAGGATCAGCTGTGCTGGTGGGAAGCAAAATGCTCCCCACCAGCACAGCTTCAGGTGTGCAGTCCCCCTCCCCCCAGTTTTTTTCTTTTCATGTCTATTGAACCTGGGGAAAAAGCCCTAACACATGACATGGAGCTTCAGCTGAGACAGAGCCTTTAATGGCAGCTGAACTGCTACTCTTAGGTCAGCAACTGTCCTGGAAGTGTGCCCCCACTGGTTTTTGAATGTTGTGGTTTCTAAAAGCAGTAGAAAGAGTAAGAGTTCAGTAGCACCTGTATGTGCTTTTGTGAGTCACTACTCACTTGTTCAGTCTTATTTCCATTTATTCTTTGCATCCTCCCGGACTGAATCCTCCTGTACCAAATTGAGACCTAGGTTTCCTGTCTCATTAGCAATGCTGATATTTCCATGCCTACTACCCATCTGCATGTCACACCTAATCCAGTTACGCCTGCAACTGTCACTTGGCATCTGAAATCATCTTTATACAGTTTATCTCTCCGGTACCTTATGTTCCTTTTTATGGCATACGTGGCCCAGCCCGACAAAGTGACATTTATGTCAGAGCCAGCCCTTGTAACAAATAAGTTCAACACGGCTCAGTTCCGTGGACCTGGCTGCTGAGTCTCTCCAGTACTTTCTGTAAACTGCCTTAGCCATTGCTCTCGATGTGACTATTACATAAATTCAGTACTGTCCTTGATAGCTGTTGCCGTACCCAAGAAATTACAACACCCCGTGTTTTTCTGGCATATTAATTCATTTATTTATATGATGAGAGGGATAGGGTTGAAATGAACACAGAAGCCATATGCTATATTCAACCTTAATACTGGTTTTTTGTCCTAGTGTAACTGAGGAGATAGTAGAGGGCGGGCTGTTTTAGAGGCATGTATAAAATCACTTAGGCCTCTTAGTTCTTTCCAGTAATCCCAGATGTGCATGAGTCGGCTGTAGTTGTAATGAATGCCACTCTGTAAATGAATGCCACTCTGCACATGTTTGTATTATAGGATTACTAGCATTGAATACTGGCTTCAGGGCTCAGCCCGGATGCGATCTGCTTCAGATTAGCAGCAGCAGGGGGGATGGCGAATGCAGAGATATTATTTCAGGGACCCCCTCGTCTCTCACTAACTCCTGTTAAGCCTCAGCGATTTCAGGTGCCTGCTGTTAAGTAAGGGTGGGCAGTCAGTCAGTCGTGCTCCTCTCGCCCCTTCTTCATCAATACCTTTCAGTACATCAGGAAGAATTACATTGATATTTCAGATGACCCTTTCCCATTGATCTGTCGAGTCCATTATTTGGTGGCCAATAATAATGAACTGTCCGCAAGATGATGACGCCCCTCGTTTCTGTGTCCAGGCAACTAATCGGTATATGCAGACTTATATATGCCTTCCTGATCCCTCCAGGAGCATATTGCTGGCACATGTGCAGCCCATGCTGTCCATCCGTATGACTGACCCAGGCTAAGATCTGACTGCCTGCCCACCTTTCATTCCGTTCCTTTGTGGTATTGAATTTGGATGGCAAAACAGCCTCAGGGCTGTCCTTTTAAATCCAGCCACCCGAAGATTGCTTCTTGCGGTGTTGAGCTCGGTGTGTGCAGCAGCTCAGCTTGCCACTTCAAGCCCACTGTGTTTGGACTGGCTTCTTGGCACGCTGAACAACAGATTGGATTCTTGGCACGCTGAGCGACGTGACCAGCTTCCTGCACGGAGCAGCTCTCCAAGCAGCCAGAAATAAAGCAGTCTCAGGACAGCTTTTTTAGTCTGAAAATCCAGCCTACAGGACTAGGGCTGCCAAGTCAGCCCGGGGGGGCGGGGGATCCCCCGCTATAGGGGTTCCCGATCTGCCGGCCGGCGTTTGGCTGGTGGGGGGAACCCCGCCCCCGAAGTCGTCCAGCATGGACGACTTCCCCAGCGTAGTGACGTCACCTGGAGGTGACGTCACTACGTTGGAGACGTTGCCAGAGCGTCACCCTGGCAACGCCCCCAACGTGGTGATGTCACTTCCGGGTGACGTCACCGGGCGAAGAAGGACTCCCCCCCCCCCCAGTCGGTGAATTTGACTTGGCAGCCCTATACAGGACTCACGACTCTGAGAAAGACTACTAAGTACTCCCCACAGTCTTTGACAGGTAAGGGACATCAGACTGATGTTTCCTGATTAGTTAAAAAAAAAAAGAAGAAGAAGAAGTGCAAAGATACTAGATTTAGCTTGCCAGGCATTGCCCGAGTGGTGACGTGGCCTTTAACAGCACGGGCCAACTCACCTCGGAGCAACTGGATCTTTCTGCCGTATTTTGCTGTTGGTTCTCCCCTCCTGTTTCTAAGGAAGAAAGGACGAGCTCATCTCGTAGAGGGGGCATGTCGAGTGGTGAGCCAGCAGCCCAGTTCATCCATAAGGGAGCCGTCTCCTGGCTGCCTGACGTGAAATATTAAGATGGAGCTACCTAGCAAGGCCATGTTCCTTGCAGGAGGCATCAAAAGCTGAGGCATTTCCCCCAGTGCCGGTTGGGCAATGAGGGGAGATCTGCAGTCCATGGTATCTTAATGAATTGGCTTCAAAAGATAGGCTGCAAAACAACTTCTCCAACCACCGCACCTTGGTCAGGCTGCAGGTGCTGGAATAAAAAAGCTCCCTCGCAACTTGAGGGGCCCCTTCCGTCAGTTGTCACCTTGAAATGTGATGGATAATGAGGGACAGCATTAAATTCAGTCTCCAGCACAATTTTTACTAGGTGGGCAGATGCTTCCATCCCCTCAATGCGCACTATGTGGTTAATATAAATTCCCGGGGAGCTTGTTGGGTTCTCCTTCTCCCACTGAGTGTGTTTTCTGTTCTTTGCTGGGAAACTCAAGCTGTTTCCTTGAGTGGGGTTAGGGGAAACTGGACTTATTAGTTTCATTGGGCACTGTATTTTCATTTAGTTAGTTACTGAGTTGCCAAGAGATTCATTAAATCAAAGCAGCATTTCCATCAAATTGGCCTCTACCTGGAATGAATAAGTTCTGCAGTCCTTCTGAAAAGCCATGAGAGAATAGCCAGTTCTGTTTGCTGAACAGAGGTCTGTCTCCTAGAAGAAAATGGCTGCTTTGGAGGGTGGACTCTGTGGCATTATACCCGGCTGAGGCCTCTCCCTTCCCCAAACCCAGCCCTCCTTAAGAGTCCATGACAAAATCTCTAGGAATTCCCCCGCCAGGCACTGGCAACTCTTGTCAGGCCTAGCCCCAAGGCTCCCTCCCTCAAAGGGCAAAATAGGCCTGCAAACAGCCCTTCCCCCTCCGTTTTACTGACAAAGCCAATTGGAAGGGCTCCCCCCCTCCGAACATTCTAATCTCTCACCATTGATGCTTGAAGTAGATCCCTGCGGAGGCTATTTCAAAAGGTATTGGGGGGAATTCAACCATCCCCGAAGGAATTTTTTTACTTTTTGGATTTTATGCAAACCCAGGAAGTCTGACTATGTACAAAAAGCTGTTGGAGGAGAGTGAGCCCTCTGTTGGTGGAAATAAGTATCCACACAGAAATCACAGAGTGGCTATTAGATATATAGATTATGAGGCAACATATCTGGCTTCCACAGTCAGAATTTTAACTACGAATACGGTAACAAAATGGCAGCAAATAGAACAAAATTACTTTGATTTGTTCACACTGTCGAATTCATATCGGAGCTCACCCATATGTAGACTCAACAAGGCACAGGAAAATGAATTTCTTCAGGCTTCGTTAAAAATTTGGGATAAATGTAGGAAGATCTTACTCTCAGACATCTCTCAATTATCCTCTTAAATCAAGCATGGCTTCCCCCGGGGAAAGAATTCTTTGTTTTTTCAAAATGGAGACAAGCCAGTGTTACCTGTATAATTGATTTAGTTAAGAAATGTAAACTTTTGAATAAATCTCATTTAGAATCTAAGATTGGGGAAAGGAGTCCCTGGTTTAGATTCTTTCAAATTAATCACATGGTATCAACTTTACAACATTCTAATATTTTCTTGAGACTCCTAACTGTATTTGAAAACTTATTATTAAAGACTCTTAAGGGAGAAAGTAAAGGTCTAATATTTTGTATTTATAAAATGCTCATAGCCAACAAAAAAGGAGAAACTGTAAAATGCCGAACTTTATGGCAGATGGATTGCCAAAACAGGCTACAAAAGGCAGACTGGATTAAAATCTGGGGCTCGCCAAGCATTACTTCTAAGGTTTTCAGTGTTCGTTTTAACTCTTTTAAAGTCTTAAAAAGATGGCACTTACCCCCAGTTAGGTTACATCGCATAGACCCTTCTATATAGGTCAAAAATGCTGGAAAAACTGTAGCCAAGTAAGCAATTTCATGCACTGTTGGTAGCAGCGCCCACTGATCAAAGAGTTTTGGTGGATAATAGTGATGTAACTCTTTCTAATTAGTGGATGTGACTTACCTGCTTTGTCAGAAACAGTTCTATTAGGCAGTTGGTCAGATCCTATGGGAGACAAAGCAAAAACAGCGTTAATTTTAACTCCATTAGCCATCGCCAGAATTACAATTGCGACAAAATGGAGAGAGAAAACAGGACCTGCCTTACACATGTGGCGAAACAAAGTTTGGGAGCATTTCATTTATGGCAGAACTATGAGTTAGTCTATAATTCCTAATTTAGAAAATGACTAAAAAACTTTTCAGGGGATTTGGTATCCTGTAGTGGAATATTCAGTGAGAAACGAAATTGTTCCAAAGAGCAAAGATTTGTTGTATTTTTGAATATTCACTGTTGTAACTCTTAGTTTTAAGTATTAGCATAAAATAGTCATTTAGACTATGGTTATTTATTTATTTATTATTTGTATTTATATCCCGCCCATCCCACAAGCGGGCTCAGGGCGGGTAACATCATTATAATAAATAAAATTACAGTGTAAAACACAATATAACCATTAAAATCAATGGGTACAACTTGACAAAAGTCAGCTGGCTATAAAGATTCTGGCCCGATGGAGCAGATGAAATAAAGGCCAGTTGTCAGGAGATGGGTGGGTGACAGCAACCTTGGGGAGGCCATATGTGGGCCCCTGCTGCCTCAATCAAAGGCCTGGCGGAACAGCTCCATCTTGCAGGCCCTGCAGAATTGAAGAAGATCCCGCAGGGACCTGATCTCAATAGGGAGCATGTTCAACCAGGCGGGGGCCAGGCCAGAGAAAGCCCTAGCCCTGGTTGAGGCAAGATGGACCACCAGCAGGTGTTGATGTTTAGAGCATAATGCTCTTCAAGGCGTATATGGGAAGATACAGTCCCTTAGATATGTTAATCCCAGGCCATATAAGGCTTTAAAGGTCATTACCAGCACCTTGAAGCGGATCCAGTACTCAACTGGCAACCAGTGCAATTGGCGGAGCACATCCTAATGTGAGCCCACACAGGCATCGATGTCAGCAGGTGCGCCGCCACATTCCGCACCTGTTGTAATTTTCGGATCAGCCTCAAGGGTAAGCCTAGATAGAGCGAGTTGCAGTAATCAAGTCTGGAAGTGACCATTGCATTCAGTAACCTGTCTGGGCCGGCACCAGAGGTGCCCCTTCCAGTGTGGGCAGCCTGGTGCCCACATCCACCCCCCCCCCCAGTACAGGACCTCCATCTTCTATTGATTTAACTTCACCCGACTCTGCCCAAACCATCCAGCCACAGTGTCCAAAGCCTCAGCCAGATTTTCAGGAATGGAAGGCAGATGGCTGTTCATTAACAGATAGAGCTGGGTGTCATCAGCATACTTATGACAACCCAACCCATAGCTTCAGAATAACTGGGCAAGGGGGTGCGCATAGATGATAAATAACATTGGGGAGAGGATCGCCCCTTGCAGCACTCCACATTCCAGTGGGCATCGTGGGGAGACCCTCTCGCCAAGCGCCACCCTCTGTCCCCGACCATGGAGGAAGGAGGAAAACCATTTCAGGCAGTCCCCTGAACTTCTACGTCAGTGAGGCGGTGGGTCAGTAGACCATAGTCAACCATATCTAGTGCTGCTGTTAGGTCTGATAGCAAACAACAGTGCTCATCCACCTCAATCCAGGTGTCTATGGAGGTCATCTGTAAGGGCGCCCAGAGCCGTCTGTATCCCATGGCCACGGCAGAAACCAGACTGGAAAGAATCAATTGTTATCTCTGAATTTTAATGTGGATATAGTTATTGTTATGTACATAAAATTTACATAAAAGTATTATATCACCAAAAAAAACCTGTCAGGAGGGTGGATTTAATCTGTACGCCCATGTATCTTCCTCTTCCCACCACCAGGAGTGGCTGTGCTTAATATATGGTGCATATCAGCAGCTATAATTCTTTCTTTCCCTTGTTCTTGTGTTTTCACCAAAAAATAAGCCATCAACTTAAGATGTTAACAAGGCCCCTTGTAACTTAACACAGCTTGTTCTGGGCTTGTGGTTCTGAAGAGCTATTTTCATTAAATTAGGTTTAATTAAAACATGCAGGTATTTAATTTACTCTGTGGCCCTCTGCTGCTTTCATGACTGCCTGGGGATATTTATAGAAGCTTAACTAACAGCACCAGCTGGCCATTTGGAGGCAGATAAGTGTGTTTGTGACTGCTGCCCTGCCTCTTTGTCATCAAGGTGTAAACCCAGAAAAGGTCCAGGGGAAATGAATGGCAGGTGAAACCATGTGGCCTTCTTCGATGTCATGATTTGTGGGGGAAATGAGAGATCCCCAAGGACATTTATTAAAAGCAGATTAGCTAAAGATATGGCTAAGAATATTCCACAGTTTTACAACAGGAATGGGAAAAAAGTACAGAACTGATACATAATTTTAAATATGGCAAGGAACAGGGTGGGGTGAGCAGGAGAAAAGACTGAGCAGGATTTTTTTTACAGACAAAGGACCCAGCATATGTATCCTGTATAGCTGCTTGTCTCTCCCCAGAATTCACCGAAGCAGGAACGTTATGCAAATTTGTACATGGATTGTGGGATTCCTCTTATCTTGGCACAGGATATTAGCTGTTTTGGTGCAAACTTCTGATATTTTTAAAGCACATAGCACACACCTCTAGATAAGATATCTGCCCAGGATGTAGCACTGCCTACCTTGTTAGTAAATGCGTAACTCGATGACTCTTAACAAGGGACATATATCCCTCCAGGGTATGCTTTACAGATCTTGGGGGCATTCAGAACTTTATAGAGGAGTCAAATAGGGTTTTAGGCAGCCTGTTGTCTCCATTTGCAATAGTTTCTTCTGGCAGCAGAGTTGAACTGTTTTATGCTATTCACTCCACCCTGAGGATAAAATCCCAGATTTGGATCCCTCTCCTGGGCCCTTAAAAAGTGGAACACAGTAAATAGCATTAAAACCCAACGTTTAGGAGTAGGCTTGTATCCTTCAGCATAAGGATCTCGTTGAACATTGTGCTTAACATCCGTGTTATCGTAGGCATTGTTCACAATACACTTACTGAAATTCAGATAGATCAAGATGGGTAGCTGCATTAGTCTGTGGCAGTAGAAAAAGAGCGAGAGTCCAGTAGCGCCTTAAAGACTAGCAAAAATTGTGGTAAGGGATAAGCTTTCGTGAGTCACTGCTCACTTCTTCAGATAGAGCTAGAATGTGAGTCCATCTGTCATATATATTGGAAAGTGGAGTGATTTCAGATGCCAAATGACATTATCAGGCAACTGACAATAGAAGGTGTGATTGGATTAGTGTGATATGAAGAGAGCCAGTAGGCGTGGAGAAATCAGCCTTGGTAATGAGACAAGAAACCTAGGTCTTGATTCAGTCCAAGTGTATGCATTGTCTCATTTCTCCCCACCTACTACCTCTCTGCATATCACACCTAATCCAAAACCACACTTTTTAATTTATTTTTATTTTTATTTTTTTGAAATTTGTATCCCGCCCTCCTCGCCATATGGCGGGCTCAGGGCAGCTAACAGCAGCCATTATGGCATAATACATTATTTGGTTAAAAATTAAAACAACCATAAAAACATCCTGTCACATACTACATAGATGACATTACTTCAGTGCAATTATCAAACAGCAATCAAGCATATCCCCATATCTGCTCAGACATTGGCAGCCAGAGATCAGGCCAGGGCCAGATGTAAACACCATGGGCGGCCCCTATTTAAAAGCCTGGCAGAAGAGCTCCGTCTTGCAGGCCCTGCGGAATTGTAATAGATCCCGCAGGGCCTTGATGTTATCCGGGAGCTCATTCCACCAGTAAGGGGCCACCACAGAAAATGCCCTGGCCCTTGTAGCTGCCAAGTGGGCCTCCCTCGGCCCTGGGACGGTCAGGCGGTTCTGGGATGAGGGGCACTATTTCCCCTCAGTTCTTCTTTTGCCACCAAGCTGAGAGAAGCGCTTGTAGTTTCACTCCTCTGTTTTCTCGACATTTAGATTGATTTCCCACAAGCCGCTGCTCCACCCTCGCTCTTCCCTTTCTCCCGATTGTATGCGTCAGTTTCCCACTATTTGCTGCATAGCCACATTTTGACCTGCAACTTCATCTGATTTCCCCCGTTTCTTGTTAATCCTGTTTTTTGAGAATCGACAAGATGCGAAGGAAATCGGGCCACTCCAGACACCCTGATAGTCTTTCCAAGACTCCACTCCATGATTCACCAGAACTGATAATTTTGGAAGATACTCCCTCAGTTCCTCATACACCTCCACCACATTTCGAGGATCCCATTGATTCGGACTCCGAGGTCGAACCCTTGTCAGTTCCAGCAGGTTCAGCACATGGGGGGTAAGCTGCCTCCAGCTCCATACTCATTGGTTCCAGTGCAGCAACACACACAGCTGGTATCTTTCCCTCCACAACCCTGGTAGGGTGGACCATGACAGTTCCCTCGCCCTACCTTCCCACTGTAGCCACAGTGCTGGGGCAGTCATCTTCCCTCGGATCTAATGGCTTCTCATAAGCATGTGTCAGCCCCCTCTCCAGACTGGTATTTCCATTGAGGAGCCCCAGCTTCCAATCAACAATGTTATTTTCATTCTGAACAGGAGGACTACCATTCCAACCCGGATTCAAAACTAGTTACTAATCCTTCTCCTGACAAAGCCATGGGGGATGCTACGCCTATATCCCCAGCTGAAGATCTGCACCTCTTCTTCGAACAAATTATTAGAATGGCTAAATCTTTGGAGCTTGAGGTTGTCTCCTCTAACTTGAAACCCTAAGCATAAATCCTATCAGCACTTTATTCTGATGCTCCTACCTCCATTGCCCTCAGTCCTGGAGGACTTTCTCAACATGGCTAAAGGTTTATGAGAAAAACTGCCCTCTATTCCAGCTGGATGAATCACAAACTGGAATTAAGATTGCCGGGGAAAACATCAACAGCCTCAAATATGCAGACGATACCACTCCAATGGTAGAAAGTGAAAAGGACCCCAAGAGCCTCTTGCTCAGGGTGAAAGGGGAGAGCGCAAAAGTTGGTTTGAAACTCAACATCAAAAAAACCTAAGATCATGGCATCTGGCCCCATCATTCCTTGGCAAATAGAAGGGGAAGTCGTGGAAGCAGTGACAGACTTCGTGTTCCTGGGATCCAAAATCACTGCAGATGATGACTGCAACCAGGAAATTAAAAGATGCCTGCTCCTTGGGAGGAAAGCGATGGCAAACCTAGACAGCATGATAAAAAGTAGAGACATCACCCTGCCAACAAAAGTCCATACGGTCAAAGCAATGGTATTCCCAGTAGTAATGTATGGCTGCGAGAGTTGGATCATAAGGAAGGCTGAGCACCAAAGAACAGATGTGTTTGAATTATGCTACTGGAGAAGACTCTTGAGAGTCCCTTGGACTGCAAGGAGATCAAATCAGTCAATCCTAAAGGAAATCAACCCTGACTGTTCCCTGGACAGATACTGAAGCTGAAGCTCAAATACTTTGGCCACCAAATGAGAAGGGAGCACTCACTGGAGAAGACCCTGATGCTTGGAAAGATTGAAGGTAAAAGAAGGGGACGGCAAATGATGAGATGGTTAGTGTCATCGATGCAACAAACATTAAATTGAATGAACTCCGGAGGACAGCAGAGGACAGGAGGGCGTGATGTGGTCCATTAGGGTCACGAACTGTCGGACTCGACTGTGCGACTGAACAGCAAAAATTCCAGCAACATCCCTTCAGATGGAAAATCTCTGTAAGGTTAGGCAGACACATTGTGGCTTTCTGTTCACCCACCCTCCTATTTCCTCTTTGGTCACAGAATAATTTCAAGGCAAGCACTGCCATGGCTCCCACTGTACCCCTGTAGGTAAGGAGGGTTGCAGGACTGAGGCTAAGGGCCGGAAGATCTATTTGGCTTGTGTGCTGAATTTCAGAATTGCTAATTATCGGGCTATAATGGCCGCATTTCAGCTCCTTCTTTGGGACTGAGTGACTCCGCACCTTGGATCCCTCCCTGAAGAACGTTGCTCAGTGGTTAAGCTCCCGTATGCTGTATGCTGAAGTCTGGGAATGCAGGAAAGCATGCAGCAGACTGTTCTGCAAGATCTCTGGCATTGCCTTCTGGCACTTCGTCGAATGGCTGTGTTCTGTGGCCCTGCCTCTAGAAACATGTGCTAAAATAGAGGACTTCCCCTTTGAAGGAGACCGGAGGAGCCCTTGGAGCAGATCAAAACGAACAAGCAGACGGCTAGATTGTTGGGTGTGACATTGGGTCCATCGCAACCTGCAAAGCAGCACTTCCCTCCAAGGGATCGCCCCTACCCCAGTCAAAGTATTAAAAGGGGACTCCTGCCACCCCTCTTTCTTCCTGTTTTGGACACGGCTGCCAATTTCCAACCCAGTCGCATGGCAGCTATTGACCCTCAAGAGCCAGACTGAAGCCCGCCCTTAATGTGTGTTTCTTGGTTGCTGTCATCTCTACAAAGAGGATTGGGGAGCTGGATGCCCTCAGGGATGATCCCCCATTCATTCAGTTTTTCTTCAGTAAAATGGTCCTTCACCCTAGTCTGGAATTCTTGCCGAAGGTGGTCTCTTCTTTCCACTTGTCCCGGCCAGCTTCCTTGCCTGTATTTTTTCTGGACCCTGCTTCCCCTGCGGAAAAAGCTTTGCACGGGTTAGATGTAAAAGAGAGCTTTATTATATTATATTCACCGCACAAAGCTGGTTCGCAAGTGTTGTGCTTTATTTGTCTGTTTTTCTGGGCCCTGAGCAGGATGTGCTTCCTCTTCACAGACTATATCCAAGTGGATAGTTCAAGCTATTAGGTTGTGCTATGAACACGCTGGAGTTGTTTGCCCTTTGTTTTTTCGAGCCCACTCCACTAGGGCACAAGCTTCTTCTACAACCTTCCACGGAGGCATCCTGCTGCATGAGACCTGGTCTTCAGAGGACACCTTCATCTGGCATTACGCCATTGACGTGGATGCTTGAAGAGATGAGGCAGTGGACAGGGCAGTCCTGCACTCTCTGTTCGACTAAGACCTCTACACCCACTACCAGGTGAGTAGCTTGTTACTCTCCCCAATGTGGGAATGCACAGAAGACCAGATACACTTTCCCTCCCACCTGCCCCACTGTGAGCTCTTTCTGTGGCTGTGCTTTGCGCCACAGGAGGGCTTGGCAGTATGGAAGGACTGAGGGAAAATGGCACCCCTCGTTCTCGGTGTGGTTTTGGGATGCACTGGGCATGCGCTGGGGAGGGCGGCACTGCCTCTATTCTTAAGAAGCTAGAAAAAAATTCTTCATTGGCAAGCCTGTGCATGCACGGTCCCCCAGTGGGTGCCTGCACAGAAGACAACTCAATGAACAACAGTTACAGGTAAGTGTAACCCTGTTTTCTTTGTCTGAAGTGTGGCTTTTATGTATTTATTTTTTACGTGTGGCTTAGAACACGTTTGATGAAAATATGCACTTGATGGGCAGTGATAGATTAAAGGTTAAGAACCACTGCTTTCTAACCCTTCAGAGCTGTGGCCGAGTAATATAATGTATTTATTGCTGTAGCTTTGGGAGGAAAAAATTTACCTGTCTGTCTGGCTAGGGGAAACAGGCACACACATCGCTTTCAAGGCAAAGTTGTCCTCTCCAGTCCCTGGTGTGCCTGATGCGCTGTGCTACTTCCGAGGTGGTGTCGTGTGGGAGAAATGAACAGAGGAACTTCTAGTGGGGATTGCTCTTTCTCTACTGGGGACTGATCAGGAATTGATCTTCCTAGTAAATATCCACCAGCCAGTGATTTCCAGTTGCCTGGATGCAACCTCCAGGTGGTGAACAAGACAGAGTAAAAGGGGAAGTTGGGTGGTCTCTTAGGGCTTGGCAGCTGTCCGGGGACCCAGCCCCCTTTTTTGAGCTGGGGGGAAGATAGAGGCTGCCTGTGCAGGTGCCTGTGCAGGTGAATAGGTGGCAGGTGCCCATTGCTAATTTTGGGCTAACTCAGGGGTGGGCAATTGTTTTGGCTCGGGGGCCACTTTGTGGGAGCGGAGGTTAGCGGAGGGCCGCACCTTTTAAAATGATTGCATTCATTAGTTAACTTTGCATTTCAGAAAAGGTATAAATTGTATCATAAAAATCAACAAATATAAATTAAATAAAATAGTGGTAGTTTTATTCAATTTATTTATTGTACTAATTTCATATCATCTATAGCTGCAAGCACATTTAATTTTAGAGTCAGTTTAATGAGACAAATGTACCCTATCACACTTTTCTACAATTTTTTTGAAATCGGGAGTGAGATTGCTTGTTGAGATTCTCATCACAGCCTGCAAGTTCATGTCTGTCAAAGAGCATCTATATTTACTCTTGTTGATCTTCATGCAAGAAAAACTTTGCTCACAAATATATGTAGACCCAAATATAGAGAACATTTTCCCAGCAAATTTCTTCATACATGGAAATTTTTTCAGCAGACAAAGATTTGTAAAAGTCAACTAATGTCACAGCATTAAACATTTCTTTCACAGTGTGATCTGACTGCATGTCAATAAGTTCAAGCTGCAGCTCCTCAGGTGCTGTATCAATATCAGCAGTGATGGGATAAGAGAGCAAATTGAATTTAGGCTCAATTTTCTTGAAGTCCTGAAATCTTCTTGGCGGGCCGCAAAAAACTCTGTGGTGGGCCGCATGTGACCCCCGGGCCGCAATTTGCCCAGCCCTGGACTAACTCATTAAGGTACTTGACATGTCATTTGTATGAAGATGCACACATCCTGAATAGGAATATGATATTGCAAGAAATATTAACACGGAGGCGAGGAAATTTGTTCCCCCTACTTCTCTTTCCATGTGGTATCCTATGTGCTTTAACAATGCTTTCCATTGCAGCTTAGGTGTTGATCTACAAAAGTAAAGTTTGCTGTTGCGAATTTAATTAATCTTCTTTTGAACTGACACCGAACCCCTCATGCAGAAACCAGGGGAGGAAAATTGTGGTGGGCAGAAGGGCAGCGCTACTGGTTGCTCCCTACCCACCTAGTAAATATATATAGCACTGGGGTGGAGAGGCATATCACTCTTTCTGACATCTGCTTAAAAGAACTATGGATTATGATCTGAATAGTGCCGGGATAATGGGTTCCTATTTGCCCCTACATCAGGTCTCATTACAGTCTCTGTCAAGAGGACAAGGGAGCTGGACACAAAACATAATGAATTCCAGAATGTATTGGCTAATATATTCTGATCTTAATGACAAAACAGCATTACGGAGTGGGAGGGAGGAGTAAATTAGTCCGTTTGTATGACATCTGAGAAATTACAACTGGCACCAGGGAAAAGGTTGCAGAACATGGAACAATTTTCTGATACAGCGGCAGACAACTGAGATCGTGGTTGTAGTGTGGGATAGATCTGCCTGTGTGAACATGTAATTTGCTTGGAGTGTGCATTATCAGGATCCAAGTCTTTGTTTTAGATTAATTAACTCACATTTACAATTGGTGTCTAGTTCTCTGTGGAAGTAAAAATCACTGCTTGGCTTATGATCATGCCCCGTGAGACAGAGAATCTCCTTCCTGTTTTGCCCCTCTTTAACCACACTTAGCTTGTGTGAACATCAAGAAGTTTCAAATGAACATGGGCACCCCCTGTTGAGGCATCAGGGTTGGGTAAACTTCTATCCATGGGGCTCTCCGCTGTATTACTTACCAAGCAAATATCTGAACAAAGTTTGAATCCAGTGGCACATTTAAAACCAACAAAGTTTTATTCATGGTATGAGCTTTCATGTGCATGCACACTTCTTCAGGTAGAATCATCTGTATCTGAAGAAGCAGGTATGCACACAAAAGGTTATACCCTGAATAAAACTGTGCTGGTCTTCAACTCAAACTTTGTTCTGGACTCAAACTTTGTTCTGCTGCTTCAGACCAACATGGCTACCCATCTGAACCAAGCAAATACCTTTCATCATGATGGGCAAGGCTGAAAAAGGGCCATAAGGTGGGTCCATATATTGCAGCCTTCCCTATGGGGCCCATATCAGTGGCATTCACATACCATTGTGTTGGGGCAGGTTTTGTCCCTGCCACAACAGTGTTTCCAAGTGTGGCACATTTTCCCTTTGGTAATTGCTCTCTTCTCTAAGAGAAACTGTGTTCAGGGACATGGTTGGAATGGGGAATAAAGCTGTTCTTGGTGGCAGGTTTCTTTGGTGGAAGGAAGCAGGTTTTGCCCTCCGTCTAACAGTGTTGCTTATTATGGCCCATTTTTGGTCTCATAGACCTCATTTGGAGGTATTCGGGCCTCCTCCTCCATGTAATAATTGCCTTATCCTTATCAGGTCTGGGTGTGGGGGATGTTTTGAATTTACAAACAAATATTTTTCTGCATGCCTAGGGAATTCTTCAAGAAGCTCTTAGGTTGTCTGCAGATGGGACCCAGTTTGTTGTCTTTCTAATATACACTTGGCAATGAACTTTGATGTAAGAAGTAATGAGCCCTGTTGACAAGGTATAGCAAATGCACATTCAGTCCTTGTACAGTGTATATTTGATTGTTCTTTGTATATATGTCGAGTAATTCTCATGTTAACAGAAGAAGAGAAGAAGAGATTGGATTTAAACCCCGCCCTTCACTCACTTGGAGTCTCAGAGCGGCTTACAAACTCCTTTTCCCTTCCCCTCCCCACAACAGACACCCTGTGAGGTAGGTGGGGCTGAGAGAGCTCTTTCCCAAGCTGTCCTTGAGAGAACAGCTGGTACAGAGCTATGGCTTGCCCAAGGTCATCCAGCCAGGTGCAAGTGGAGGAGTGGGGAATCAAACCCGGTTCTCCCAGATTAGAGTCCGCGCACTTAACCACTACACCAAACTCGTCCCTGATTTCATTTGTAAAGTGAATGCAAATTGGCTCTTGAGAGTGCTTATTTTTCTTTTGGGTTTCTCTGCACGATTGGTTTTGCTCTCACACTTCTGATGCAGTTGCCAAGGAGGGGTTGCAGCCGCTCACTTGTACAGGCAACTTTGTTAACTGGATCACTGTAAGATACTCGGTTATTTGATGAACACCATGATTTGGTCCCCGAAAAATATCTGACACAAATATTATCCACACTGCCCTTCCCAAGATGCTGGTAGCTCCTTGGTTCTCTCGCAGAGCTTGTCTGCTTCCTCCAAAGTCCCTGGTTTTTAAAAAAAACATATTCTGTGGGGACAGCAGGACATGTAATCCTTTGGCTCACCTTCTCTCCCCCCCCCCCCATCTTTTTAGGCTACTGGGAGCCTGTTCCGAGTACGAGTGGTTGGAAGCTCTGCAATGTGCCCGTATCTCTCTCCTCAGGACAGCCGGCCTCTCTTCCATCCAGCTGTGGACAGGTAAGAGAAAACACAAAGACCCAGCTAGACAGGACTGAGGTGGGTATGTCTCCAAAGAGAGGAGGGCTGAGGATCATGACCAGAGCCCACAATCCCTTGCGAACTGGGAGTCCTGCTCTCTTAAGCGACTCCATCTCTAACTTTATCCAAAATGTATGTGCCTCCTTCTCTTACACAGCTATCAAGAAGAGACCCCGATCTCTTTCTACATATGTTGAGGAGTGAGAGAGTTCTGATAATTATTGATCAGTGAGATAAGAGCTAGTTTAATTAACTCCTTGACACAGAAATAAGGAAATGCCCACTGAGACATCTGACAGTAGGCACAGGTGACATGGTTACTATTGGATACAAATGATTGTGTTACTCTCTGTGGCAAAATTTATGGGGGCAATAATTAAACAACAGAAGAATAACACTAAGCCAGGCATTATCTTATTTCATAATTTTATTTTGCATGAGCTTAATGGCCCTATTCAAATAAGACATTAAAATGCTGCATGCTAAAAGCCCATTCCTCTGATGGCATTAAATTCTTGAGACCAAGCATGAGCTACAACAAGCAGGCCATTACAGTGGTGTCGAACGAATTGGCTGACCCTCCCCCCCTTGCTACCGCTGGACTCCGAGCTTCTGCGAAGCTCAGCCACCTTGATGACCATCCCCAAGGGCAGAAGAGGCCTTAGACGCCTGAGTGGGGAGGGGGGTTACGTCACCACACCCTGCCTCGTGCTCCTCCTGGGCTGTCTGCCTCCTCTCTCTCTCTGGGTGCAGCACTCCAGTCTCCAGGCAATCCTCTCCGGCCTCCTTCCGCTGCCCTCCTTTTATTCCCCACCTCATTCCCTCCTGCCTCCCCCAAATCCGCCTCCCACTCCTCCCCTTCTGGCCCCACCCCCACACTTAATCAGAGACGCCGGGCCTCAGGAGTGGCCTCGGTCGTCTCTTCTGGGCTGGGCTGCAGCATTAGCGAGCGGCTGTGCTCGGGCTGCCAGGCTCTGGAGTGTGGGCGGCCCTCGCGCTGAGCCTGTGGCCCGGCGTGGCTGGTCCTGCCCTCGGTGAAGCCTCCTCTCTCATCCCACTGCTGGCAGCTCCGTGGTGGTGCGGTTGGGGTTGGGGTGATCTTTTCATTGTATTCTATGGGGCCATATACAACAGAAAGATCGGCACGACTCTAGAGAGAAGGCATACGGGGGCTGGGGGCAGGGCTTGTCATCACTGCCATTTGTGCCCACTCCTGGGCTCCCGTAGTGGTGCTCCAGCACGCTCCGGCCCCAAATGACCCTTGGTTTTGACCTTTATGGCCCTTGGTGGTCAGGGCCCTACATATCTTTGGGACCGTCTCTCTCAGCATGCCCCTGGAAGAGCACCGCACTCAGGGAATAAGGACCTCCTGGTGACCCCCGGGGCCAGGGCTTCTTCAGAACTCTCTTGTCAGAAAACATCTGAGTTCTGCAGCAGTTACTGCATTTCCGCAGGGTTCATGTCAGGCAGAGATGTTCTGCCAGGCCTTTGGATGAAAACAGCAACGGGACAGTATGATATCTGGCACTCTCATATATCCTCCCCATCTCTCATAAACACCCTCCCCCAAGGAGGCTGGGGAGCTGAATTTTCTTTTTTCTTTCACCATCTTGTAATGTATCTTGTTTATTTATTGACTTCTTTTTAGGGAGGTCTGATGCTGGTTTTAACTTAAATTATTTATTGTATGCTATCTTGTTGTAAGCCGCCCTGAGCCCTACTTATAGGGGAGGGTGGCCTATCGAATCCAATTTAATAAATAAATAAATAAATAAATATAAATAGGCCTGAATAGTCATGGGGGGCATTGCAGGGTCACCCATTTGTAGCGGAAGTTCCCTGGCTCATACTGGATAGAGGGGACCAAAAGTACAGTTGGACACATAGATACCCAATTTTTTATACCTTAAGTGTATAAAGGTGTCAAACTCATTTGTTACGAGGGCCAGATCTGAAATAAATTTCACTTTGTTGGACTGGGCCATGTATGCTGTAAAATGTAACACCAGGTACTAAGGATTACAACTTTATAAAGGACCCTGACATACCCAATAAACAATATTATTTTTTACTCAAAATACAAACAAAAGCAATTGATTTCTAGCAGTGAAAGCAATTGATTTAATGGGGAACCCATAAAAGCCGCAATAAATGTATTTAATCAAGACTAGTTTTTCCCCCAAGGGATACCATAAAAGGGGGAATACCTTAAATTTCCATAAATACCAGTAGCTTGCGGGCCGGGTAAGTGGCCTGGATGGGCCGCTTCTGTCCCCCGGGCCTTATGTTTGACACCCCTGCCTTAGGAGGTGGGTTTAGAACATATGTCCTGAATGCTAGCACTTTTCCTTTCAAGCAGTAGTTCTGAAATACAGTGATCATTGCACATGCACTTCTTCCCCACTCCACATCACCTCCGTGCACCATGGCTGTCCATCTTTCATCAGCAGCTGTGTCGCTTGTGCAGTATGCGCCCTTGGATGCATGTTGTTGTCGAACACACTGAGGGGCCAATGTATTATTAATGGCTTACCACTGCTAGCTGGATTCCAGTCAGAGATAATGTTAGCTCAGATCATGTCCCTGGGAAGCAGGGCGAGAATCAGCTGATGATATCATTGGGCCACAGTGCTTGCTAATTAGGGGTCCAGGGGCTTTTAGGGGGGTCCCCGTTGGGACTTTTGGTGCAAGGCTGGGAACAAGCTGCAGAAACAGTTTAGGGGGAGAAGAAGCAGAAATATTCTGCAAGGTAAATATTCCTTCCATACACTCCCATCTAAAATTTTCTCCGTGACAATAGATTGGCATTTCTGAGGGCCCCTATAGCCGTTGCTGTATGAGAATTCCATGCCATGGGAAGTGTCTTTTCTAGACGGGCACAAGGAAGGAGGTTCGTTTTAAACTGTGGTCTGAACTTCGTCGTTTATTACTAGATTTTTTTTTAAATCCTGCTTTTCCTCCACAAGGCTCAGAGAGGTGTACCTCATTTGCTCATTCCCTATTTTATCCTCACAACGAGCCTGTGAGGTAGGTTAGGTTGTGTGTGTATGACTAGACCAAGGCCACCCAGTGAGTTTCGTGGCAGAGCAGGGATTTGAACACAGGTCACATACAGCTCTCAACTCAAAAACAGTTCAAGGCATCATCAGTGACCTACAGCCTCTACTGGATAAGGACAGTTCTCTTTCACAAGTACTGGGGGGGCAAACCTTTTCTTGCCCTCAGACAGCCTCCCAATCTTAAACAACTCCTCACCCACAATAATCTTTTTTTTTTTTTTTGTAATGAAATTTTTATTTTTCAAAAAAAAAACCATCGAAAATAATACATTTAACCTTATACAAATCCCTTTTTCCATATTATATAACATTTTGTTCTATTTGTACATTCTATTTTTATCTTGTTTTGGTGGTTTCCCACCACATCTGAAGCATAACACATTTTCCCTTTTATTCAAAATAGTAATACTTATATCTATGTTTCATTTCTGGTAACGGTTATATAACTTTAAAATACTTATACACCAATTCTTATTTTCTATACTCTTATGTATTTCTAAATAAAAACAGCTTCATTGTCTAATTTTAACTAAAACATTCATATAATATATTTCTATTCCTTTATGCTATTGTAACCATGTATAAATATAGTTTTTCATATCCCAATATTTTTCAACATATTCTTTCAAATCTTTCCAGTCTTCCAGAAAGGTCTCTGAGTAGAGATTATTCAATTTTCTAGTCCATTTATCCATTTCAGCCATATATAACAGTTTTTTCAACCATTCCCACACCTCTGGTATTTTTTCATTTTTCCAGTTTTGTGCATACACCATTCTTGCTGTTGTAATCATATACCATATTATTGTCCTTTTCTTTACATTTATCTCTTCTAGTTTAAGTCCTAGCAATAACATTTCAGGCAACTTCTTAAATGTACATTTCAAGATTTTTTCCATTTCTGCGTGTATTTTTGACCAATAAATCTTTGCTTTATCACAAGTCCACCACATATGATAAAAAGAACCTTCTTTCTTTTTACACTTCCAACATTTGTTAGACATATTTTGACCAATATTTGCAATTTTTTTTGGTGTCATATACCATCTATACATCATTTTAAAACAATTTTCTTTTAAGTTATAACACGTAGATATACTCATAGCATTTTTCCATAAAAATTCCCAAGATTCCATTTCAATGTCTTTGTTAAAGTTTATCGCCCATTTTACCATTTGTTCTTTTACCATTTCATCAGCATTAAACCATTTTAGCAAGACTTTATACATTTTAGAAATCATTTTTTCCCCACCTTCCTCCCAAACTTGTTCTATTTCATTATTTTTTCCCTGAAACCGTGTTTTTTATCACTTCTATACAAGTCATATATTTGTCTATATCTTAACCAACCATAATCAAAGTCAATCTGATGCTGCTCCTTCAGTTTGAAATCCATGCCATGTCTTATTAATAAGTCTCTATACTTCAGCCAATCTTGTCCTTTATATCTTGATGTTGGATGTAAGACTTCTGCGGGTACAATCCACATGGGTATCTCTTCTGAAAAAAAGTTTTTATATCTTGTCCACGTATCCATTAGTGTTCTTCTCAAATAATGATGTTTAAACATATTGTCCATTTTTGTTTTGCCATAATACAAATATGCATGCCACCCAAATCTACAATCATGACCTTCCAGGGACAATAACATTCTATCTTGTAACATAATCCATGTCCCTACCCAGGTCAAACATATTGCATTATGGTATAACCTTAGATTTGGTAGTTGAAACCCTCCTCTTTCTTTGGCATCACACATTATTTTCATCTTAATTCTTGGTTTTTTCCCTCCTCACACAAATTTAGACAGCTCCTTCTGCCAACATTTGAATGTTTTTACATCTTTCACAATTGGAATAGTTTGAAACAAAAACATTAATCGTGGTAGCACATTCATCTTGACCACCGCAATTCTACCCAGCAATGACAGATTCAATACATTCCACTTTTTAATATCCTGCATAATTTGCAACCATAATTTTTCATAATTATTTTTATAAAGATCAATATTTTTCATAGTTAGGTTTACACCTAGATATTTTGTCTTTTTCACCACCTCACATTCTGTAAGTTTTTGTAACTCGTTTTGTTTCTTATTTGACATATTTTTGCACATTACTTTCGATTTGTTTTTATTTACATAAAATCCTGCTAAGTCACCAAACTCTTTTACTCCCTGTAACAAATGTGGTAATGTGGATAAGGGGTCTTCCACTATAAACATCACATCATCTGCAAAGGCCCTATATTTGAAAGAAAAACCTTTAGTTGTTAAGCTTTTAATATCTTCCTTCACATTTAACAGTAGAACTTCTAAAATCCAAATAAATAGCAGCGGCGAAAGTGGGCATCCTTGTCTTGTTCCTTTTTCAACTTTAAAATCGTCTGTCTTTTCGGTATTAATTATTATTGAGGATTTCTGTTCTTTATATATTGCTTTAATGAAGTTAAGCATATATTCACCGATCTCAAGATGTTCTAAAACTTCAAACATAAAATCCCAGTTTAAATTATCAAACGCTTTCTCCGCATCTAAAAAGAAAAAGCCCACTTCCTTTTCAGGATGTTTGTCGTAGTATTCTATAGCGTCCACTACTACTCTTAGATTGTCCCTTATTTGTCGATTAGGTAAGAACCCTGCTTGTTCTGTTTGTATAGTCTCTTTAAGGTGCTCTTTTAGTCTATCCGCTATAATCTTAGCAAAAATCTTATAATCATTATTCAGTAAAGAAATCGGTCTATAATTCTTAACATTGGTCAAATCCTGATTTTCTTTCGGGATCAGTGAGATGGATGCATCTTTCCAGGTTTCTGGTACCTCTCCAGTAACTCTTATATCATTCATCAATAGCAGTAACACCAGTGAAACTGACTCCTGTAACGTTTTGTAGAACTTCGCTGTAAATCCATCCGGTCCAGGTGCTTTACCCAATTTTGAGTCATTTATTGCATTTTTGATCTCTTGTAATGATACTGGATTATTAAATAGTTCTTTAATTTTCTCTGTTGGTTTTGGTAACTTTAATGTTTGCAGGTATTCTTTAATCTTTCTTCTGTCTTTGTTTTCCTTCTTAAAAAGTTTTGCGTAGTATTTAAAAAACTCTCTTTTTATTCCTTTGTTATCTATTATCTCAATATTATCTCTTATCACTTTAGTGATAAATTTATTTTCACGTTTTTTCTTTAATTGCCATGCTAAGTATTTTCCGGGTTTATTTGCACCTTCAAATGCTTTTTGTTGAAGTTTTTTTAAGTTCCAGTACATCTCTTGGTTCAAAATGGCTTTTGCTTGATCTTGTAGCATCCAAATTTCCTTTTGCAGTTTCTTTTTCCCTGGTTTCTTCTTCAGTTCTTCTTCCTTTGTTTTAATGGCTTGTAAAATATTTTCATATTGCTCTTTTTTCTTTTTATTATCTTTAGCATTTAACGATATCAATAGTCCTCTCATCACTGCTTTATATGCATCCCATACGGTTTGAATTTTAACTTCTTTCTGCCTGTTTACTTGGAAGTATAGGTCTGTTTCTTCAAGTAATTTTTTAATTATTTCTTGCTTATCTAATAAGTCCTCGTTTATTCTCCATCTCTTTTGTTTTTTAATCTGCCCAGCTGTCCATAAACACGGATTGTGATCTGAGATTATTCTGGGTAAAATTTCCACTTTTCTTGTCTTGAAGGTTAGGTTAGTAGTCATCCAAATCATGTCAATTCTTGAATGTGAGTCATGTCTGTTAGAGTAAAAGGTAAAATCTTTTCCTTGTGGGTTAGCTTTCCTCCAAATATCTTCCAACTTTTCTTGTTTTATCAGTTCAAAAAAGTTTTTTGGAAGCTTCCCTAACGTCTCATCCTTTCTTTTAGAGCGCCTGTCTAGTTTATTATCTACAGTTCCGTTGAAGTCTCCTAACATCACCCACAATAATCTTTATATCTAATTCTCAACATGGCCCCTATGTGCGGCTATCTAAATCTGCAGACAGGGGGCACACTTGCCCCGAACAAGCTTTCCTGCAAATTTGGGTAACCCCCGAGGTTTGTTGAAAAATCTGAAAAATGGGGGGGAAAATACACTAACCCCCACCCCAATTAAAAGGTGTCTGCGCATGTGCAGACAATGCAGCTGTCCGGGCCAGACTCATCTGCACTGCTGCCACCCCCAACAGAGCCACTATTGTCCCGGACCGGGAGCCTGGCCCAAATGCCACTGCCAAGCCTGCTGCCAGCGGGAAAGCCACTGCCAAGCCTGTCATCGCTGTCGCTAAGCCCATCGATGGCGAAGGAGCCGCCGACAGGGCCACCGACCTCCGAAGGGGTGTTGGCCCCATCCAAGTTGCCACCATGCCACCTGCCGAAGAGGAGGCTCCTGCGAACATCATTCGCATCGGGCTTGGTCTTGCCTCCTCAATGCCGGGTGCCTCTGCACACTGGCTTTCCATCTCCCAGGGTCCCTCAGAACCTGCCCTGGCTACCACAAAGGATACAGGGCAAGGCTCCTGAGACCCCCGAGGCGGGAGCCTGTAATGGGCATGCCGGGTCGGGTGAGGAAGAGGGAACCGGGAGGGAGAGAAGGAGGAAGGCAAAGCACTCGCCAAGGGACCGAGAGGAGTAGAGCTGCTGCCGGGCTCAAAGGGAGAGGGGCGGGGAAGAAAGAAGGGGGATTTGCTTGGGGGTAGAGAAAAAGGGAGAGATGGGAGTATTGGCTTGGGGGGGAAGAAAGAAGGGGGGCTGGCTTGGGGGGGAGAGAGAAAAACAAAGGAGGGATTGGCTTGGTGAAGAGTTGAAAAGGAAAAGAAGGGGAGATTGTTCTTTGGGAGAGAAAGGGGAAGATGGGGGAGAGGGAAGGAAGCAATAGTAGGGGAATGCCCTCTCCCCGCAAGTTTCTTGCAGGTCCTCACTTGTACATCTGATTTGAACGTGGACATTGGGACCAGAGCTTGCAGTAAACCCAGATGCCAACTTTGCTGCCACATACACCCAGACAGCACAATCACTGGACCCAACAATGTCAACCACACCATCAGAGGCGCATTCACTTGCTCATCTTCTAACGTTGTATATGCCATCAAATGCCAAGAGTGCCCTTCAGTCCTCTGCATAGGGTAAACAGGTCAAACCCTGTGCCAAAGGATAAATGGACACAAATCTGATATCAAGAATCACAAAATTGAGAAACCTGTAGGTAGGAGAACACTTCAGCCTCCCAGGACACTTAATGGAGGACCTCAAAGAAGCTGTTTTATTGCAAAAGAATTTCAGAAACAGACTAGGATGGGAGATTGCTGAGTCACAAATCATTACAACTCTCAGGACAATGGAACCCCCAGGGCTTAACAGATACCAGTTTCTTATCTCACTACACATGCTAATATCATTCAGTTCTCGCATCTGTTTGTAAACTTTCATTATGCTGTATGCTATTCTGTTGCTATTCACAGGTTTTAACTAACTGCCTTAATAAAACTTAGTTGGTCTTAAAAGGTGCCACTGGACTCAAACTTCATTCTGCTGCTTCAGACCAACCACCTGAAACTCCCCAGACACTGTGACCACTACAAAACACTTGGGTGCTTTGTTGGCACTCATTCCGGTCCCTGAGAATGACTTGGTGGTTGCCTGATTCTGCCCCGCAGGGTGCTGGTGGTTGACGCTTTTGCCCTGTGGCGAAAGTGTGCTCCAGCTTCAAAGAGTTTGCAGCTACTGCTTGAGGAGATGAGGACCTACCCACAGATCCCAGGACCATTCGGCCAGCCACATGGTTGGAATGAGCACTAGGGACAGTTCCAGAGGGACCCATGCTGGCCTGCAGTCGAACAGCTAGATTGGAGTCCATCACCACCTTAGAGGTCAACAAGATTTCCAGGGAATGAGCTTTCAAAAGTCAAAGATCCCTTTGTAAGGTACAAGTAGAAATGGAGATCTCTGAGTCCTAGGATCTCAAATCTAGCACTACAGACAATGTAGCACTGTACTCTGTTAGGGAAGAGGTGTAATTTCCAGAGCTTAATGAATCACAAAGCCATTACTTCTGGCTGGAACTAAAAGAAATGTGCTTCCAGCCAGAAGTAATGGCTTTGTGACTCCATGGCATACTTAATGCAGGTCTCTGGCCGCATTGGGCCTTAAAGGTTAATATCAGAACCTTGAATTTGATCCAGTACTCAACTGTCAACCAATGCAGTTGGCATAACACTGGCTGAATTTGCATCCGCATAGACATCCCCGTCAGCAGGTGCGTTTTGTACCAGCTGAAGTTTCCAGGTCAGACTCAAGGGTAGGCCCGCGTAGAGTGAGTTGCAGTAATCTAACCTGGAAGTTGTTAGGACTTTTGTCCAATATTCAAGAAAATTCAGAGTAGTGGATCTTGCTTTTCTGGAAAGAAGAGATTGCTTTTTTTAGTTTAAAAGAAACTTTATTACTAAAGGAAAAAAAGGGAAACAGGATTAGCTACAAATAAACAAAACATGCTTACTAAGCAGCATTGTGCTGCATCTGCACACTAAGACATCCTACTAGAGAGTGAGAGAGATTACAGTGGAGGATCTCTCCTTCTTCTTGACCCCTGAAAGGAAACACCTGATATCATTGACCAATTAGCAAAACAGTACACCTTTAGGTTTCCCGGGCTTAGAGTTAATTGGCCAGCTGCCAGGCACTTCCAGGTTAAACTAAGAAACACAACAAGTTGCATAGGTTAACCCTATAATGACTGAAATCCCAGGTCTTGTCTTTCATACTCATTTCTCCAACAGAAGTGACCATTGCATGGATCACTTTTGCAAAGTCATGGGGAGGGGGAGCTAAGGAACCAGCTGCCTGTCCAGCCAAAGATGGTGTCAGTCTGATCTGGCAACATTAGTGACCTGGGCCTCCGTGGAAAGGGAAGCATCCAGGATCACCCCTAAACTCTTCACCATTTGGGGTCACTGTTGATAGTGCCCCACCCAGGGTTGGGAGTCCGATTCCTCATCCTGTTTCCCCCCCACACACTCAGGTACAGGGCCTCCATCTTCGTTGGTTTTAGTTTCAGCTGGTTCTCTTGCAACCAACCAGACAGCCTCCAGAGCCCTGGCCAGATTTTCTGGGGTGGAGTCAGGCCGGCTGGCCATCCACCAGCAGATACAGCTGGGCGTCATTAGCGTACTGACGACAACCCAGCCCAAATGCTCAGATGAACTGGGTGAGAGGGTGCGTATAGATGTTAAACATGCCTCGGTAAACCAATTCTTCTCTCCAAACAGCTTATTAACTCCTTGATTCTGCAAAGAAGAACCAAATTAGTTGCATCATGGGCACTTACCTGGCTCCCCCCCAGGCCAGTTGCCATGGGGGGGCATTTGGGGGCAATGCCCCCCACAGATGAACGCCACCCCTCCCGGCCATAAAAACCAAAAGCATTTCAACATTTTTGAAAAATTAAAATGTAGGATGCGGGTGGGGTTTCCAAAATGACTCCAGGCCGTCAGGGAAGCTTCAGTCTCACTTTATTTTTTCCAGGCTGAAAAACAAATAGGTTTTTAAAAATGCAAATAAAATAAAATTGCAAAAAAATTAAAATAAATTTGCAAAATGCAAAAGAGAGGGAGTCGGAGATTCCCCTCCCTCCCCGGCTTGCACAGAAAAGCAGCCCAGAGTCGAGTCTCTCCAATCAAAAGGACTAGGGGAGGACTAGAGGTTGCAGGGGATCCAGCACTGTTGCTTCTGCTGCTGCAAGAGGAGCAGCAGTTGCGGCCAGGGCACACCCCCCCCTAGATTTCCCCGCAACCCACCAACGAAAAATTTCTGGCTACACCCCTGTTCCCGCCATCAAGTGCAACCTGTGTACCTTAAAAACAAGAAGAGACATGTTGCAGCTTCTGTGGGAGGAGCCTGCCCCCTGCTGGATACATTTGGGACTTTGCAAGGTCCTGCTTTGTCCAGCCGCTCACAAGCTATTCATACATCTAGCTATTGGGCGGTGGCTGGAAAGGCAACCTCTTACCCTTTGACTTGGATGCAACTTTTGCCTTTGGCAGTAGCCTTTTGACAAAAGGAACAAAATCTTCTGGATTTCCCTTTGGTTACTTTACTCTTAGCCTAGCAGCTGAGCTTCTTGGGCTGCCTTCCTATCCCACCCCCCCTGCCCCCAAAGAAAGAGTCAGGAGACTTAAGGTGGTCATTATGGTGCGTGCCACGGTTACATCTAGATTAGATTACTGCAGTATACTGTGTGCGGGGCTACCCTTGAAGAGTGTTCAGAAACTTCATTTGGTGCAGAATAGGTCGTAAGGATCATATCACTCCAGTCTTGGCCTTACCTACAGTGGCTCCCAGTGTGTTTCTGGGCACAATTGAGGGTGCTGCTGTTGGCCTTTAAAGCCATATACGGATTGCTAATGACCCTCCCTACCTGACCACTGCAGTCACCTTCCAAGGCCCTCCTTTGTGTTCCTCTGCCTTCTGAGATTAGGAGGGTGACAGCCCGGGGGGAGACGGCCTTCTCGGATGTGGCACCAAAACTCTGGAACTCTCTCCCCCCTCGGGAGACTTTTCTGTCCCCTTTTGTTGCCGTCTTCTGCCAGCGGGTGAAGACTTTTTGTTTCATTTGGCGTTCCCTCTGTGATCCTTCCTTCCTGCCCAATGCTTTACTTGTTGTTTTTATGTTTTTGTATGTATTTTGGCTCTGGTCCTGTTTTAAAGATGTATATTTTGTTGGTTGTCATGGTTTTTAGGATATGGGTACCTCCCAGTCCGTGGGCTTCTCCCGCTACCTCGAATACCATCTATATAATAGTCAAGGCTGGGCCCCATCTGCTTGCAGAAAAATCTGAACTCTTTAAAAAAAGAAATCTGAAATCTTTAAAAAAAAATACATTGGGGGTTTAAATTCCCCACTCCCCAATAAAAGAGAGTGCATTTACCTCCTGTAGGGTTGCTGGTGGCCGCAGCTGAGCCCGGGGGCTGCGCTGGACTCAGCAGCAGCTGTAGAGGCCCGGAGTTGTGCTGAGCCCTTCTGTGGTGGAACCCAGTAGCTGCTTGGGCCCCGGCAGCAGCCGTGGAGCAGTGCTGAGACCGGCAGCGGCTATGGCCAAGCCCAGGGGCTGCACTGGGCCTGGCTGCGGCAGAACCCGGGAAATCTTATGGGCCCACACTTGTTCATAACTGATAGCCTCATTTTTCCCCCCCTTTCCCACTCTTCCGGCAGAGCGCTGCAGTTCGGTGGTCCAGGTGGTCCTGCTCATGTGAAACTGGTGGTTGAGTGGGACGTGAACACCAAAGAATGGTGAGTGTGCCTGGCTCTGGAGGAGGCAGGCTCTGGTTCATCTCCCTGGGGCAGAAAAGTGGCCTCCAAGAGACCTTTCAATACAGATGGTTTTTTTCTTAAATATAAGTTGATATTAAATAGCGCTGAGCCAGCCAGTACCGACTACAGGTTCTGTATCCTGTTTTAGGAGCTCATTGGCCTGGGTGGAATGTGGGCTCCTCAGCACATGTTTTCAACTGTTTTGCTTGCTCGTCCTCTGTCTGCTTCTGATCACTGCTGAACTTCCAGTGGTGTCTCATCATCAGAATGCCCAGTCTGAACCAGGGGTGTCAAGTTTTAAAATCTGGGGGGGGGGGGGGGGCTCGTGCGCTCCGGGACCATGTCCCCGCCGCCGCTGCCTCCCCCCCCCCCCGGCCTGGCCACTCCTGCTTCCGTCCATCCGTCCAGGGGCCAGCTGGGCATTTGCTTAGCTGGCCCCTGGACGGACGCAGGGAGGGAGGGACGGAGTCAGCCGGGCTGGGGGGGGGGGAGAGAGAGAGGCGGCGGCAGCCCTAGGAAGGGCCCGGGGAGGCACGGCGGCAGGTGCTCCGTTTTCCCAGGGGGGGCTCAGTCCTCCCCAGGAAATTTCGGGGGTGGCTCAAGCCCTCGAGCCCCCCCCGTAGTTGACGCCTATGGTCTGAACTCCACTAATTAGACTGACTTCACACAAATGGGAGGGGAAAACTTTTCTTCGGTTGCAGCTGGTGTAATTGTGTAGCTGGATGCTACCCCATCATAATACCGACAGCCGTCTGTCTGCATGGAGGATGTGCCCATCCAGTTATGCCATCTCCTACTGGCTATCTAAAGCAGTCCAGTTCAAGATCAGGTTCATCTTCACATCTGCTTTTAGTGTGAACGAGGCCTTCCTTCGCAGGATTGGTTATGAATCCATGCTGAAAGAATGGCTATATGGAGATCTCCAGTCCTGTGATTTTTAAATGCCCGCCTATCAAAGTGGTATTGCTTAGAACTCCTGTAGAACATTCTGTTGGTTTAATTCAGATAAGGTTGGCATTTGAAGACTGTGAGATCCGAAGCTTCATAAGAAACCTGACTTTGAAGAGAAAGTGAGTGAAAGCCATCCTAGGTGGGCTCCCAAAATCCCTTCCCATCTTGAGAAACTGTGCACAGTTATCCCAGGGTAGCCTTGTCTTCTGTCTGAATCTAAATCCACCTTTATTGGACGGGTGCCTTGGCTAGAGCGTTGTAGCAGGTCTTGGCTTTTGTGCCTGGCATTGAGGTTCCATCACATAATCCTTAGGCAGCCGCTTCAGGATTCTGAGAGTTCATGCAGATTTCTAAGAGGACAAATGCCTGTCCGCAACCCAATCTCTACTGACCTGCTCACCTGTGATTTTGCAGTTTGTTTGGCAGCATCCAGGAGGAAGTGGTTGAGGATGCAGAAAGTGTGAGGCTGAAGCAGCAGCTCCATCAGCAGCAGCACAGCTGCACTCTGGATGAATGCTTCCAGCTTTACACCAAGGAAGAACAGGTATGCATCAGCCAGGCCCATCGGGATGCCAGTGGAGGTGGCTAGAATAGGTAGATCCCTATTGTCTGGGGGATCCCAAAGTAACTTGCTTCTTGAAGATGATGGGAAGGGTCCATTGGGTTGCCCCAGGCTCTTTAGCTTAACTAACTCCAGGGGTCCATTGGAGTGGGAGCGCACAGGAGCGCAGCTCCGGGAGTGAGGAGCCCAGGGGGCGGGCACATGACCAAGCCCCACCCCCTCCTCGGCTTCCCCGAGCAGTGCAGAGGCGCAGCGCCCCGGGGAAAGCCCTGCTAGGGTCTTTATTGTTTTTAATGTTTTGTTTTAATATTGATAATTTTATCATTGTTCCTTTTATGACTGTGTGCTGCTTTTCCAGAGACTTGCTCAAGGTGGCATACAAATTTTCTAAGTATTCCATTTTTTATCTGGGCACATGGCACATAAGTACTGGAGAAATTTCACCAACCCTTCAGCAGCTTCCACCCCATCAGTTTGGTGTAGTGGTCAGGAGTTGGACTCTAATCTGGGAGAACTGGGTTTGATTCCCCACTCCTCCACATGCAGCTGCTGGTGTGACCTTGGGCCAGTCACAAGTTCTCTCAGAGCTGTTCTCTCATGAGCAGTTCTCAAAAGACCTCTCTCAGCCCCACCTACCTCACAGGGTGTCTTGTTGTGGGGAGGGGAAGGGGAAGGGATGGGTGGTGTACATGTCCTGGGTATCTCAAGTCTACTTGAAACCTGGTGGTTTCAAGGGAGCAGGAAGAGAATGAGGGTGTGTTCTTTACGCTTATTTTTCTTGCCCAAAGTATTGGATGGGGAAGGGAATGGAGGAAGAGCAGGTCAGTTTCACTCACCTGTGGAGTGGAGCCTGAGGGGTGGGTGTGGCCTTCTGACACACTTCCGGTATGTTAGGGGGTGTGGCATATGCAAATGAGTTATGCTAATGAGTTATGCTAATGAGCTCCTGCACCTCTTTTTCTACCCCTGACTAACTCTGATTCTGGGAGAGGTGAACATGGGCTTCCGGGCTGTTTCCCTCTTGTGCAAGGGGTCGCTGGGTCTGTTCCACGGGAGGCTAGATGGTCTCTGTCTTTGCAGCTGGCCCCAGATGATGCTTGGCGCTGCCCCCACTGCCAGGTGCTTCAGCAAGGCACGGTGAAGCTCAGCCTGTGGACGCTGCCCGATATCCTCGTCATCCACCTGAAGCGCTTCCGGCAAGTGGGCGAACAGCGCCATAAACTCACCACCCTCGTGCACTTCCCTTTGCGGGGGCTCGACATGGCTCCCCATGTGGCCAAGCGCTACCGTGGCAGCAAGTGGGGGCCCTGGAAGCACACCAACCCAGAAAGCAGTCAGTGCAACTTCCTGTATGACCTCTATGCCGTCTGCAATCACCACGGCAGCCTGCAGGGCGGGCATTACACAGGTGCGTGTGCTGGGAGTGGGCACTTGGGGGGCCAGCAAATCACTGACTACATGGTGCTTGAAGGGATGAGCTTGCCCACAGTGGGCATTGCCTCCTCACAGGCAGTTACTGAATGCTGGAATCCATGCTTTCATGTGGATAGGACGGGGTGGGCAATTGTTTTGGCTCGGGGGCCACTTTGTGGGAGCGGAGGTTAGCGGAGGGCCGCACCTTTTAACATGATTGCATTCATTAGTTAACTTTGCATTTCAGGAAAAATATAAATTGTATCATAAAAATCAATAAATATAAATTAAATAAAATAGTGGTAGTTTTATTCAATTTATTTATTGTGCTAATTTCATATAATCTATAGCTGCAAGCACATTTAATTTTAGAGTCAGTTTAATGAGACAAATGTACCCTATCACACTTTTCTACAACTTTTTTGAAATCAGATTGCTTGTTGAGATTCTCATCACAGCCTGCAAGTTCATGTCTGTCAAAGAGCATCTATATTTACTCTTGTTGATCTTCATGCAAGAAAAACTTTGCTCACAAATATATGTAGACCCAAATATAGAGAACATTTTCCCAGCAAATTTCTTCATACATGGAAATTTTTTCAGCAGACAAAGATTTGTAAAAGTCAACTAATGTCACAGCATTAAACATTTCTTTCACAGTGTGATCTGACTGCATGTCAGTAAGTTCAAGCTGCAGCTCCTCAGGGGCTGTATCAATACCAGCAGTGATGGGACAAGAGAGCAAACTGAATTTAGGCTCAATTTTCTTGAAGTCCTGAAATCTTCTTGGCAGGCCGCAAAAAACTCTGTGGCGGGCCGCATGTGGCCCCCGGGCCGCCATTTGCCCACCCCTGGAATAGGACAATGTGCAGGTCTGTTCTAAGGGGGGTGGAATCCAAATTCTATTCTCAGAGAAGCTATTGATCTTTCACGGTCAATAAATTTTGCCAGCACAAACACACACGCACAAATGTTCTATCCACTGGCCTGGCCTGACTGACCTCATTCTAGAACGGAATTCTGCATTCCTGAGAACTCCCCTCCTCCTGCATGGATGCTCCATCACCAGCCTAATGCACCGGTCGCCCTCCATGTCTAAGAGGTGGACGAGGTGCTTGGAATCTGCCGTGCAGTAGAGACTTAGTTGTTTCCGGCCAGGGCCCCCCATGCTTTCTTCAAGCCCTGCTAATGAGTTGCCCGCTCTCTCCCCAGCCTACTGCCGCAATGCCTTGGATGGTCACTGGTACAGCTACGATGACAGCACCGTGGAACCAATCCTGGAGGACGAAGTCAGCACGCGAGCTGCCTACATCCTCTTCTACCAGAGACGCAGTTTGACTCCAGGCTGGTCTGGAGGAAGCTCTCTGAGAGGTTGGTCGGGATGGTGGGGAGCCATAGCCGGTTTTTAGGTACTGCTGCTGATTATTCCTTTGACATAGATCAGCTCCCTGTCATTTGCTAGCGACACCGATAAGCACCTAAATAATAGTTCTAAATTGGAGACCAAGTCCTATGAGGAAAGGCTGAGGGACTTGGGAATGTTCGGTCTGGAGAAGAGGAGGGCGGGGAGCTGTTCCTGTTGGCAGCAGAGGAGAGGACTCACAATAATGGGTTTAAATTAAGGGCGGGAAGGTATTGGCTGGATCTTAGGGAAAACTTTTTTACAGTAAGAGTTGTTCAGCTGTGGAATCAGCTGCCTAGGGAGGTGGCGAGCTCCCCCTCCCTGGCAGTCTTTAAGCAGCAGCTGGACAGACACTTCTCAGGGATGCTCTAGGCCAGGGGTGGGCAAACTTGCTCAGCGTAAGAGCCGCCTAGAACAGGGGTGGCCAAACTTGCTTAAGGTAAGAGCCGCATAGAATAAACATCAGATGTTTGAGAGCCACAAGACATGAACAAATATTACGTGCTTTTATTGGAAAACAAGCAGATTTGCCTTTTATTAACATTAAATGAGACTGCCTTAAATGAGACTGCCAAAAATAATAACAAAAGGGGTAAAAGCAGATATTGATAATGATATTAATTTGTCCAATGATATTTAGCTTCCCCAGCCGCCCTGCCGGGAGCCACATAATATATGTGAAAGAGCCGCCTGCGGCTCCCGAGCCACAGTTTGCCCACCCCTGCTCTAGGCTGATCCTGCACTGAGCAAAAGGGGTTGGACTGGATGGCCTGCATGGCCCCTTCCAACTCTGTGATTCTATGACTCTAAAAGGCCATTCACCTGGAGATTAAGGCAGAGCTCTTCAGTCTTATTCTGGTGTAAATAATGGATACGATCATTCACTGTAAAGGGATTGTTTGCAAACCTGTATCAACTTTACACAGGAAGGTCCCACAAGAGAGTCCTCCAGTTTTCAAGGGTCGCGAGCTTAAGTGAGGGATAGTGCTGTATGGAATTTTTGTTGCATTCATTTTCCAATGCAAAAGTTGCTGTTTTCAGAGGGAGGGGAGGAAAAGTATTTATGAATAAAATCCTGCCTTCCGCTGTTTTCCACATGTTTTCACGTTTGTTTACAGCTGTCTCCCTTATCAACCGATCCTTTCGTGCTGTTTTTAAATATATGAACGGGTTCTGTGTGGTGTGATCCCACCCATTTATTCATCTGTTGTGTTTTAGCCCTCCCCTTCTACCAAAGCGATCAGGGCAGCCTAACAACAATATTACAACACAGATTTATAAGCAATCAGCAATACATCATAAAAAGTTTAGCAGCAGCTTATAACTAAACTAACCACCAACGCTTATAAAAATCTGCAGGAAAAAAAGCATAAAAAGCTAAATAGATAAAACCATCTAACCAGCAATAAAAATGGTAAAAGAGAACAACTGTGAGGCTTCTGGGTTAACACTATCAGACCAGACCTTTGATTAAAAGCAAAGTTCTTTATTTCCTAATAATGGACTCAGGTTCTCGATGTTTGTTAGAGATACAGGAAAAGAAATAACATGGGTTAATATACCTTCAGGCATAGGTGCTTGAACATGATTGACCAATCAGAATGAATACAGAAAAGCGGGAAAAAATGGCAACCGTTGGTTCTCACCAAAAGGTGGGAAAGTTATAAAAATTCCGTTCTTGCCCTGTGTGACCCAGATGTGTGAATCCTAGGCTAAACATTTGGCCAGCAACAATTAAACAGTCCCCAAGGTTGAAACAACTTTGATAAAATACTCCAAGCCCGAAAGGGGGAGGAGGAGTGGACAGGATGAGATAGCTTTAGTTGTTTATGTGACGACCAGGAATGCAGCAGGCCATCCTCCCGGGAAGAAAGTAACATTAAGCAGGACAGCTATTTCTACTTCAAGGCAAGCAATAAAACATTGGGTGATAGCGTGGGACAAAGAAACAGAAAGTAACAGCAGACACCCATTAAATGGAAACAAGGCAGTAAGCCATTGTCAGATCCTCAGATCCTGACAAAAACCCCCCGCCCCCCAGAAAGCAGCCAGGAGAGCAATCTGACACACAAAACCCAGAGACCAGCACTAAAATCAGTAAGACTGATTTCATTCATTGCTAGGATGCCAGCCGCTATTAAGGGGATCGATTTGGCCTCTTGGGGCAGGGAGTTCTGGAACCTGGAAGCCCAACACCTTCTCTGTATGTCTGCCAATCTGAGATGGGCGCACCGAGTGTGGTGGGCTCCAGGTGGTCTTAAACTATAGGCAGATGCATAAGGGCACAGGTGATCCCAGTCCCTCAAGTATCCTGGTCCAAAGTGCTGTTGTTGAGTTTCCACCCTCTTAACACCAGCACTTTGAATTGGGCCTGGATACAGGCCGGAAGCTAGCGCAGTCGATTTAAAAATAGGTGATGGGGTTCATCCCCACGAACAATCAACCCCTTTGTTTGTACACCCGTTTGCAAAGCGACGTGCAAAATCATTTGGGGGTGCCTGTCATGCAGGAGGAGACAGAAATCTCTGCAAAATGGGCCTTCTCCTTTGCAACTCATCACTCATCAGGGAGGCACTGTTTGCTGTGTGAAAAATCTGCAGACCCGTCTATAGAGAGGGTTGAGCAGGATATGCCATATCCAGCACTCTAGTCGTCCTTAGCTTGTAAATGGGCCAGCCCTTTAACTTGCAGGGAAAGTTCCTGGAGGGCCACGGGCGGCTAGGAGTAAGCAGAGCCAGGCCCCATCCGCTCTGCCAGTCCTGGAGGAGCCACCTGGCTTAGAGCCTTCAGCAGGATCACTGCTCAGCATCCACTCAACAGCTATCCCTTCCCATCCTGCCAACCGCTGGCTCCTGGGCTGTTCTCTTTCTCCCAGTCCACCTCTGAGTGCCACAGATGACAACAACAACCAATTTGCATAACAGTGTAGGACAAAGACCGAGTGTAGTAATGCTGTAAGGGAAGGCTGAAAACATCCAAGGTCACCAACCCATTTGAGAGCCAATTATATTAACAGTTCCTGCGTTTGTATCCTGCCTTTCTTCTAAAGAGCTAACGGCAGTGTACATGGGGTTTCCCAAGAGGTAGGTGAGGTTGAGAGATCGTGGCGGGCCCAAGGCCAGCTTCCTGTCTGAGCTCAGCAGTGCATCCACTAAATCACCCTGGCTTCCTGTGTAGTAACGCTTCCAAGTCCTAAGCATACTCATCTTTTGCCTCCGTGAATACAAATTCAACCCAGTGCTGAGCATATTCTTTAGGACGAAATCTTTTTTCTGGGTAAGGTCGTTGAGACAGCGGTGGCTGAACAACAGCAGGCTTTCTTGGATGATGCATCTACCCTTGACCCTTTCCAGGCCAGTTTCCGCCCTGGTCACGGGACGGAGATGGCGCTGGTCACCCTTACGGATGACCTCCAGAGGTACCTGGATCGGGGCAGGGCGGGGCAGCACAGCTTCTGTTGTTAGATCTGACAGCGGCGTTCAACACAGTTGACTATGATCTTACGATCCACTGCCTCGCCGACATTGGGGTTCGGGGGACTGCCTTTCAGTGGTTTCCCTCCTTTCTCCGTGGTCGGGGACAGAGGGTGGCACTTGGCTGGAGGATCTCCCTGCGACACCCACTTCAATGTGGTGCGCCGCAGGGGGCGATCCTCTCGCCAATATTGTTTAACATCTACATGTGCCCCCTTAGCCAGTTGGTCCAGGGGTGTGGGTTGGAGTGTCATCAATGTGTGGATGACGCCCAACTCTATCTGTTATTGGACGGCTGCCTGGGCTCTGCTTCAGAGTCATGGCTGGTTGGTTGCAGTAGAGCCAGTTGAAACTCAGTCCAATGAAGATGGCGGTCCTGTGACTGAGTCAGGGGGGAGTTAGGATGGGGACTGGGCTGCCCAACCTGGATGGTGGTGCCACTTGTGTTGGCCCAGAAGGTGAGGAGCCTGGGGGTGATCCTGGATGCCTCACTCTCTATGGAGGCCCAGGTCACCGCGATTGCCAGATCTGCCTTTTTTTAAAACTCCAGCATATCAGGCAATTGGCTCCCTACGTCTCCCCTCAGGGTTTGGCTACAGTGACCCATGCAGTGGTCGCTTCCAGGCTTGATTACTGTAACTCGCTTTACGCAGGCTTTCCCCTGAGACTGATCCGGGAACTCCAAGTAGTCCAGAATGCGGCGGTGCACCTGCTGACGGCTTCGCCTGTGCAGGCATGCATTTGGCCAGTATTGTGCCGCTTACACTGGCTACCAATTGAGTACTGGGTCCATTTCAAGGTGTTGGCATTAACCATCAAAGCCTTACACAGCCTGGGGCTGACATAGCGGAAGGACCGCCTCTTCCCAGATGTGCCCCAAAGAGCCGTGTGCTCACAGGATCAACATTTATTGGTTACCCCGGGCCCAAAGGACATCCACATAGCCTCGACCAGGGGCAGGGCCTTTTCTGCCCTGGCCCTGGCCTGGTGGGATCAGCTCCCACTGGAGATCAGGGCCCTGCGGGACCTTTTATCATTCTGCAAGGCCCGCAGAACAGAGCTGTCCCACCAGGCCTTCGGTTGAGGCCGCGGGCATCTGTCTCAGTTGGCCTCCCTGCGTTAGTTTCCCAACCTGCTGAAAGGGCCCATCTGGTTCCACCTTGTGGCCGTAACAGATTTATGATGCTACTGCTGACTTTATTGTTCATTGTTTTTTATGATGTTAATGTGATTTTATTGTAATGAGTCTTTGACTTGATTTGTCATGATCCGCCCAGAGCCCATTTGGGGAGGGTGGAATAAAAGTCCCTAAATAAATAAATAGAATCCTCCCTTGGGGTTATCCTCCCTTAGGGTCATCTCCAGTTCCTCAGAGGATGAAAGAAAACCATAAAGGGGGGGGGGGGACACAACATCCCGGGCCTTGACGTACCAGCAGTGAAGCTCCCATTGACAGACTTATGCAAGGCACAAAGCTGGGACTAATTAACTAGAATTATTCAGCATTTGATATAAGACACAATAGCTAGCTCTGCTCTGTTTGGCATTGATTAGGCCTCACTGTGGAAAGATGGCATCCAGATTTAGGCTTTGCTCTTCAAAAAATGGTCAGGAATGCTGCAGAGATTGTCAAGGGTTTGACTAGCAAAGCCCAGGGGTCATTTCGTAGAAAAAGAGGTGCAGGAGCTCATTAGCATAACTCATTTGCATATGCCACACCCCCTAACATACTGGAAGTGTGTCAGAAGGCAACACCCACCCCTCAGGCTCCACTCCACAGGTGAGTGAAACTGACCTGCTCTTCCTCCATTCCCTTCCCCATCCAATACTTTGTGCAATAAAAATAAGTGTAAAGAACACACTCTCATTCTCTTCCTGCTCCCTTGAAACCACCAGGTTTCAAGGAGACTTGAGATACCCAGGACATGTGCACCACCCATCCCTTCCCCTTCCCCTTCCCCTCCCCACAACAAGACACCCTTGAGGTAGGTGGGGCTGAGAGAGGTCTTTTGAGAACTGCTCATGAGAGAACAGCTCGGAGAGAACTTGTGACTGGCCCAAGGTCACACCAGCAGCTGCATGTGGAGGAGTGGGGAATCAAACCCAGTTCTCCCAGATTAGAGTCCAACTCCTGACCACTACACCAAACTGATAAAGTGGAAGCTGCTGAAGGGTTGGTGAAATTTCTCCAGTAGTTGTGTGCCATGTGCCCAGATAAAAAATGGTATACTTAGAAAATTTATATGCCACCGTGAGCAAGTCTCTGGAAAAGCAGCACACAGTCATAAAAGGAACAATGATAAAATTATCAATATTCAAACAAAACATTAAAAACAATAAAGACCCTAGCAGGGCTTTCCCCGGGGCGCTGCGCCTCTGCACTGCTCGGGGAAGCCGAGGAGGGGGCGGGGCTTGGTCATGTGCCCGCCCCCTGGGCTCCTCACTCCCGGAGCTGTGCTCCTGTGCGCTCCTGCTCCAACGGACCCCTGGCAAAGCCTATCAGCAAACATTAGACCAAGGAAATCCAGGGCCACTGGATAGAACAAACAGTGATAATTAATTTAGCATTATGACTTTTCATAATGTTATGCTGATTAACATTTTAAAGGTTGGTTTGTTTGTTTTAAAGGGGGGAACCACACACACCCTGCACCACGCAGTGGAGACAGTGGCTAAGTAGGAAGGAAGATCCCAGTGGAGAATAGAAGGCTGCCAGCCACAACTCCCTGAGCTTTGTCATTTGGCAGCATGCTTCAGTAGCACCTGGAAGTTTGCTGCTCATGCCAGGGGTGAATAATTCTGCTGGGTTTGCATTCAGGCTTCCAGGCTGTTCAGCATTCATGCAGGTGACTCAGTCAGAGCTTATACACTTGTTCAGCACTCGCTCAGCAGTGCCCAGGAGCAAATGTGATCAAGGAATTGTGGCCCATCATTATTTACAATGTTTATTTACAAAATTTATATCCAGCCTTTCTGCCCTAATAAGGACCACCAAGGCAGATAATAAATTAAAAATGCACATAACAAAATTGCATTTAAAAAATGGTTAAAACCAACAAAAATACATCATTAAAACCAGAGCTAAAACACACATATGAAAACATTAAAAAAAAACCAGCTAAAACATTGGGTGGGAAGGAAGGATACTGAGGGAACACTAAACTAAATAAACAACAAAAAAGAGGGAACACTAAACTAAATAAACAACAAAAAATAAACAACAACAAAACAACAAAAAAGAAACAAAAAAAGAAACAAAAAAAAGAAACAACAAAAAAGTGGAAGATGGCAACAGAAGGGGGCAGGCGAATGTCCCTGGAGAGAGAGAGTCCCAGAAAATTAGAGCCACTACCGAGGAGGCCCTCTCTTGGATTCCCACCCACGTAATACCCGAAGCGGCACCTCCAGAGATGACCATAGTGGTGGGGCAGGTTCGTAAGGGAGGAGGCGGCCATTCTTAACACCAGAACAGCTACAGAGTCCCTGGGAAAGGCTCTCACTACACGTTTACTTTGGATTTCCTTTGCAGGGTCTACTAGTTGCTTCGTTTCTGAACACTGGCTGGCCCGGCTCAGGGGAAGCAACAAGCAAGAAAACCTGGTGTCCCAGAGCTCTGCAACATATCCATCACTCCCCAAAATGCCTGACTCACCCTCCCTTACCAGTCCTGGCCTCGTGCATGAGAAAGGTGCTTACTTTCCACTGTCTAATTGGGGGTGGGGTGGGGTGTATAAACACAATCCTTTAAGCACAGAGTCCATCACATTCTCCCAGGTCCCTAGCTTCTGTCTGGCCCTCGGGTGGGATACAACTTGAAAACCACTGCAAGAATCTGGACTGCTCCCCTTGTGCCTCTGTCCTGGAGTGCCAGACTGGCAGATAAGCCCATCAAGCCATACATATACAGCAGAGGCCAGGGGTGTCAAACATAAGGCCCGGGGGCTGGAACTGGCCCATCCCGGCCTCTTACCCCGCCCACAAGTTACTGGTATGTATGGAAATTTAAGGTATTCCCCCTTTTATGGTATCTCTTGGGAAAAAAACTAGTTTTAATCAGGGCTTTTTTTGTAGAAAAAGCCCAGCAGGAACTCATTAGCATAATAGGCCACACCCGACAGCAGGAACTAATTAGCATATTAGGCCACACCCCAGTAGCACAGCTCCCTCCCAGGACTGGCTTCCCCAGGTGCCCCGCAACTTGCAGGGCGGATGGGGAACCTGAGGGAAGGAAGGCGGTTTCTGGATCAGCTTCCCCAGGCACCCTGCAGCTGTGGGGTGCCTGGGGAACTGCCTTCCCTCCCTGGATCGGCTTGGCTTTCCCGAGGCGCCTGGGAAAGCCGGGGGGGGGGGGGGGAGGCTGTAGGCGTGGCCAACTCAGATGCCAGCCGGAACTCCGTTCCTGTGCGTTCCTGCCCAAAAATAGCCCTGGTTTTAATTTAATACATTTATTGTGGCTTTTATGGGTTCCCCAGTAAATCAGTTGCTTCCACTGCTAGAAATCAATTGCTTTTGTTTGTATTTTGAGTAAAAAATAATATTGTTTATTGGGTTTGTCAGTGTCCTTTATAAAGTTGATATCTTTAGTACCTGGTGTTACATTTTATGGCATACATGGCCCGGCTCAACAAAGTGAAATTTATTTCTGATCCGGCCCTCGTAACAAATGAGTTTTGATACCCCTGGCGTGGGCTTTCTGTCCTCTGGTTGGTTGTCCACTGCACTTTTCACTTGGCTCTGTTTCACAGTGCCCAGGCCAGATGTTCCCCAGTGTCCTCATTCTCAACCACTAGCAATTTTTTGGGCCTCCCACAGGCGCAGGTGGTCCCTCTACTGGATCAAACTCCCACACTTGAGGAACGCTGGATCTCCTACCAACCTTATTTGCTTTCCTTTCCAGGTGGCTTTGATTCACGGCCCCTTGTGAGGGGTGTCCAGGGAAGGAGTGGCAGCCTGAAGGCATCCCCCAGCAAGATCAAACTGGGAGTCCCCAAGCCCTTACCCCTGCGTTGGTCCTTCACCTCCAAAGACTGGCCAGTGCAGCCCTCTGGGGAACTGGTAGAGTATCTGGAGTCTGGCCGCAGACCTCGATTCACTAATGAATCCATTGTTCCTCTTATGACCAAGGAAGGGGAGGACAGTGGGCCATCGGCCACCAAAACCAAGCTGAATCCCGTACTGACAGGAATGGGCACCACTGGGAGCGCTGGCAGAGTACCCACTGCTGTGGAAAACACCAGCCCCCTGAAGAGGACAGGGAAGCCAAAGGAGGAGGCAGGCGAGCAGCCACGGACACCCAAGAAACTGGTGCTTTCTCTCGGCACGGTGCCTCCAGCAAAAGACGAGGAACCTAAAGGCAAGGCAAGCATCAATGGGACCTTGCCCACTGGGGCAAGCATGCCCCTCTCCGGCAATCAGTCCAAGAGCAGAGGGGCCCACGACCAAAAGATCATGCCTTGTGTCGGGGACAAGGGGCCTGAGGGTGACAGACAGACAGAGGGAAAGCTGGCTCTCTTTAAGACCGGCTTCCTCCGAAGGGACCCCAAGCGACATAGCGAGTCTGACAGACATGGCGCCTCGACACAGACCATGGGCTCCTCCCAGGCATCGCTACCCAACGGCACTCTGAATTCCATCACTGGAGGCAGGGGGAACAGTGTGCTAGGCCGCAGCTCGACGGAAGGGCTGCCCAATGGGCGGATTTGCCGTTCTGAGTTGGACATCAAGCGTGCTCAGAGCTCCTGCAGCAGCAAAGGGAAGAGTGGGTGGGTCTTGAGCAGGTCAACCTCCTTGGGTAAAACTACCCTTTGCAGTGTCCCTTGGCAGGGTTATCCACAACCACTAGCTCTAGATGGGGTTTCTTGTGGCACTCTTCAGCGGGCGCGGTACCACACAGCATCCCTCGGCCGGAGGACAGCTGTGCCAGAATCCAGCTTCTGAACTTGCCTGTGGTTACAGCTGGAAGTCCCAAAAGAGTGCCACTCCTTGGTGCTTATACGGTCTCAGGGGCCTTGGGGGTAAGATCCGTCAATTGCTGGGAGGCTGGACTGGTGCTTTTCTCGTGGGGAAGAGGCTTCTCCCAATCAAGAGCTGTCATATTCAGTGGGTGCTGAACATCTTTGCCTTGCCAGGGAATGCGGGTGAAACGGGGACCGGGTGGACGATGGAGTTAGAATGAGAAAGAGAGAAATCCTATGGAGAGTCTTAGAGTTAAAGTATTTATTCTGTACAGAGAAATAATTTTGCTGATGAGAGGACATGCTGTTCTGCGACAGCCATTATTTTGGTATCTGGTCATGGGGAAGGGAATAGTAGGATGGAGAAAAATCTAAACATTGCTCTATGCAATAATCCTGACTTTTCTATTTTGTGCAGACCCTTGGGTTTTACAGACTTCTTTGTTATTAAAAATGTCTCCAATGTTTGTTGAACCTCTGTGTTTTTGGGAATCAGGTTTGGAAATGGGTCAGTCTACGGGGGGAAGGATGGGTTCTCGCTTAGCGGGGATGTTCAGCCAAAGGGGAGAGCCTATTCTGTTCTTGTGTTCTGACTGACTAGAAAACAAAAAGAAACTTCACACCACACCTTTAAAAACCAACTTGGAATAAACCGGTACAGTGACGGCTGTTTCAGACAGCCCTTCCCCAATCGTTTTGGAGCCGTCGTCAAAGTGGTTTGCCATTTCAGACTGCCGCTTTCTTTTCAAGCCTCTTTTCGCCCGCGCGGGCGATCGCTGTCATTTTTTTTTTAAGAGCCGATTTAGAGCACTATGACGCTGTAACAGGACACCAAAACAGCACCATAGCGACCCCATTGGAATGCCTGGGCTCCACTGAGATACATGAGGTTGCTACACCTGCCACGTGGAAACAAGTATCTCATTGGACAGCAGGCTTCAGGCAGGAGACCAGGGCATCAGAGATTGGTGAGACAGATGTTGCTAACCCTTCCATCCCCAGTGTGAGTGAGGGAAAGGTGAGGGAGGGCAGATGTAGCAACCTCATGTATCTCAGTGGAGCCCAGGCATTCCAATGGGGTCGCTATGACGCTGTTTTGGTGTCCTGTTACAGCGTCATAGCACTCTAATTCGAACCTTTTCTTAAAAAATGATGGTGATCGCCCACGTGGGCGAAAAGAGGCGCGGAAACACTTGTCATTGGAGGAAGCGCTTCGGGGGCATTTCACACAGCACCCCGTAGCACTTCAGGACATGGTACAAGAACTGAAGAACGCTTGGGAGGAGGTTTCAAGGTAAACCGGCTCAGGAACGCTTCCCCAACAGGAGAGGCACATTTCTGTGTGAAAGGGCCAGAACGTTCCGTTAGGGAACCGGTATCAATACGGTTCTGTGTAAAATGCCTGACAGAAACTGTTACTGAAGAGTTCCTGAAACGGAACATATTGGCTGTGTGGAATTCCCCAAAGACTGCAACATTCCTCTGGAAGCCCTTAATGTTTAAAATCCACCGGGATGAAGGGACTGTAGATTGTGCCCACTTCCCTGTAGTGCCTTCCTGCACACCAGCTTATGAAGCTTCTGTGCCTTCTGGCAGTTCCAAACCGCCTTGCGGGCTGCCTTAGCAACATGCTGCTTTTTGTCATTTGGTAATCCCCCCCCCCCCCCGGGAACGTCTGCAGAGATGCCTTTGAGTGTATCATCCACATCCAAGATACTCCGGAGTTTCATGGTCCAGAATGTTTGCTTCCTGTGCCATACCCAGTATCTGCACTGTATGCATTGTTTGTGGGCATCCATGGATAACGAGTAGAAGGAGAATATTTACTAACTTCATTTATATCCTGACTTTCTCCCCAATGTGGCCCGAAAGCAGCTGACATTGTTCTCTATTTTATCCTTGCCGCCACTACCCTGTGAGGTAGGTTAGGCTGAGGGTGTGTGACTGCATGAGGGTCACCCAGCGAGCCTCCAGGGCAGAGTGGGGAAAACAGAGGACTGCGAAGCCCTTGAGGGACCTTTAGGGAGTGGGGAGCTCAATTCACAAATTAGATAGAAACAACTGAGGACAGAATTATGGAAACCGGAGTGTGAAGGGGGTCAAACAGGAGAGAGAGAGCAATCGGGAGTTCTGAAGGCCGTAGGAAGGAGAAAGACCGAAAAGAGATATTTGGGTTTGGCAGTGTGAAAATCCTCCGTGATTGCAGGTGAGGACACTTTCCGTGGAGAACGGAGGCAGATGCCAGATGGTTGGAGGCCAGGAGGAACTTGAGGAGAGCAAGCTGAGACAACAGAAGGAAACGGCACGCTCCCAGACCCCGTTGTGATATCTCGGGTAGGCAGGGCAGCCTGCGGAATACAGTGTTATTGTGCTCATGTGAGATCTCAAAGTAAGTCCTATATTCAGCTCACTCATTGCAATTCTGTCGTAATGGAGAAGGCTTCTGTGTAGATGTTCATAACAAGGTTTTTTCTCCTTGCTGTGCAGTCACTACCTCCATCTTCCTTGGTAGCCCCAACAACTGTCAAGAGAAGGTGATGCAGCTGAGCAACAGTTTTTCAGATTCCCAGGGAAAGATGTCGGACTAGAATCATAAATCTGGGCCAGCCTTACCCTGGCTGCTCCCTCTGCAGGCTGCTGCAGTTGAACAGAGGAGACAGGGGTGAACCGGCTCCTCCTCCCTGGGGCCCTTTTGTTAAGCCAGTGCCTTAGCAACAGCAGCAGGAGCGGAGCGAGGAATGGCGTTTGCGTATGAGACTGGTGACTTCACCATCGAAGAGAGGAGTTCAGCGTTTGAGCTGCAGCTGAAGAGACAGAGAGAAGATAGGAAGGTCTGTGCGGGGGGGGGGGAGGGGAAGGCAGTGGGAGATAGGGTTGCCAGCCTCCAGGTGGGGCCTGGGGATCTCCCACGTTTACAACTGATCTCCAGCTGACAGAGATCAGCTCCCCTGGAGAAAATGGCTGCTTTGAAGGGGGGCCTCTGTGGCATTGGACCATGCTGAGGCTCCTCCCCTCCCCAAACCCCGCCTTCTCCTGGCTCCACCCCCAAAGTCCCCAGGTATTTTCCAACCCGGACTTGGCAACCCTAGAGGGAGAAGGTACTTTCAGGGCGCTCAGAGCTCCTCCTGCATCATGTAAGTGAGCTCCCAGGAGTTTGGAGATTGCACGAGCCTAGCTTCCTCGCGTGCAAAAGTGATTTTAACATAGAATGCCCTCTTTGTATTTGTAATATGCAAGGAGGTAGGTTATTGTGATTGGCCCAGAGCTGGACTTGGGGCCCCTCTGTGCTCTTGCCGCCATGCCACGAGCCAGCCGCTTTGCATCTAGATGGAGGGGCGAGTTTTCAATTGTTCAAAATAGCAGAGCATTACTAATCACACTTACACCTTCTCAGGGTATAACTCTGCATAGGCTTACACTGTAAATTTTCTGGTAGTCACTCCCTGCCTCCACCCAGAGAACAGAATGGGAATGCACCCAGTCTAATGCGAGCGTCTGCAGGCTCCAGACCTCACTCTCAGGCAGGACCCAGTTGCCATCCGAGCCAGGGCATGTAAAGCTGCTTGGCAAAGGGCAGCTGGAGGGCGGGGGCCATTAGATCTCTGTCAAGAGGAACAATCATTTGCATATGCATCTTTTAGGGAAAAGTTGCAGTTCCTGGGCAGCTTCAGAATGAAAAGTGGGGTGTTATCCCCCCCCCCAAGACTTATGCAGGAAAAAGAAACCACGTGCGTCTGTGGGGGAACATTCTTTGGTTGGTTGGAGAGACTGCCAGGGCAATCATATGGCCTGGCTATTGCTCCCTTGGCTGAGAGCCACCCAAGAACATAAAAGATGCATCGTTCTCCAATCTGAAACCGAAACCCCTCAGTGTGCAGTTGGGAGTCTGCTATTCCTGGGATGTAAGTTCACCTTTTGCTGAGATTGCAGTCGACCCCTGCTGCTATGTCCTTCACAATCCCATACATACTCAAGAATTTTGCTTCCCCCCTTTCATTTCCCACTGTTGGGAGGGAGTACCAGAATGAAGTAATGATGGGGCGGAGGTAGCACAGGAGTTTGGATGATGGAGACCCTGAGGCAGGCGGTGAAGATGCTGAAAGGAGATGAATTTGGGACAAGATAAATATCACTTCTGTGCTCCCTTCTGAACTAATCTTGGATGGGTCCCACATAATGGAGGCTAGTTTATTTTATTTATTTATTTATACTCTGCCTTTCTGACCAATGGGGACCCAAACTGGCTTACATCGTTCTCGCCTCCATTTTATCCCCATGGCAACCCTGTGAGATAGGTCAGGCTACAGGCCCAAGGTCACCAAGCAAGCTTTGGTCGTAACTATACTTAGATGGATCCCAGATAGTTCTCATAGATACTGGTGATTGGGATTCCCTTTGCAATGCCTTCCACTTCCTCTCTGCTGTCTGCACATAGGAAGCAAATTGTAGCAATCCTATTAGATGCAGCATGCCAGCCAGCCCACAGTGAAGGGGGAAACAATGGCATCAACAATTTCCATAGACTTCTAACTCTCATCCTCTGACATGCAGTGTTTCCAGCCAGCACCCAGGTGAGTCTCACCAGCCTTTGAAATTGAAATTAAGTACACACAATGGTTTAGAGTGGTTTGGTTTCAGACATCTAAAGTTTTCACTCATGTCACAGACCATGAGCGGCCTCCAGAGAACTTGTGTTTTTATCCGTTTGTGTAAATGACTGAATGCACAACACTGGGAGAAAGGTTTGAATGTCCATTACTCGTATCTCCTAAAATGTGTGTGTGTGTGTGGGTGTGTGGTGAGATGCTGCCTTATCCTGGGCTGTTTGGATGAAGTGATGGAATCTGGCACAAAACAGAAACCAGCTTGCCAGTGGTAAACAACAGCATCTATAGTTCCCAGTTGGGGCGGGGGGAGAAGGGCAGGAGGGCACAAGCACCTGAATCAAGGCATCTTAAGCACCAAGGTATGTTCACTAATGTTTCTGGACTCTCTGAATGAGCAGCATCTATAACCAGTTCCCAGATGAATTATGAATGCCCTCGCTTACATACTGGCTCAGGGCTGTTTCCCATTACCATCTATATCAGGGTGGCCAAACTTGCTTCGTGTAAAAGCCACACAGAATAAATGCAAGATGTTCGGGAGCCACAAGACATGAACAAATATTACATGTTTTTACTGGGAAATGTGCAAATTTGCTTTTTATTAGCATTAAATGAGACTGCCAAAAATAATAATAAAAGCAGATGTTGATAATGATATTTATTGGTCCTATGATATTTGTTTGCAAATGATATTTAGTTTCTCCAGCCGCCCTGCTGGGAGCTGCACAATATGTGTGAAAGAGCCACATGTGGTTCCCGAGCCACAGTTTGGCCACCCCTGATCTATATATATATTAAAAAGTCCCTTCACCATAAAATCAATGCCCAGGCCAAACCCCTGGACCTAGAGACTCGAAATTCGGGGAGAGCACTCCTAACATGACGTAGATGCTCACTGAGAAGGGATTTTTAGACATTTGACCCCTAAGGGGGTCAAAAGGGGTAAAATGTGCTTCCCCCATTGCTTCCTATGTGGCTGCCAGGCTGCTGCCTCCTTGCACCCCTCACTCTCTGGTCAGCTACAGAGCCCAGTGTTCTGAGGAGAAAAAAAAGAAGCAGTTACAGGAGACTACAGAGAGCTAATGACAGCTGAGGAAATCAGGAATGGCCAACAACCATGCTGCTGGCCCAGCCTCTCAGATGGCTTCCAACATACTCCCCCCACCTCCTGACCTGACAGGCGGCTGTCTGCCAGGTGCAGCAGTGGATGCAGAATGCTTAAAGCCATCAGGGAGCCCACCCCAGCAGTAGCACCTCAGTGATCCTGTTGGCTCTGCCTCCACAGTGGCTTGCAATACCCCTCCCCCTCCTACACTGGTTAGGCAGCTACCTGTCAGATGTAGGAGAGGAGGTGGGATGCTTATAGTTGTCAGGGAGACTTGCTCAGCAGGATTACCTTAACACTGCTGCTGGCCCCGCTTCCCTGATGCCTTTAGACACACTCCCCCCAACACCAGACAGGCAGGTGTCTGTCAGGTGTAGGAGCAGGGATAGGGTACTTTAATCCAGCAGGGAGGCCACCCAAGCAGAAACACCTTAGCAATGCTGCTGGGCCAGCCTCCTCAATGGCATTAGACCCACCCACTATGGAAATATACCCCAAATTTGTAGAAAAGTGGTTTCCTGTATTAGATTATTTAACTTCTCACAATGTGGGTTCTAGAAAACTGGTTCATGTGAACTTGCTTAATATCTGTTTACTCAGATGTTGTTTTGAATACATAGTTGTGCCCCACTTCTTAAATGTAACATAAATAAGAAGCATTTTGTAAAGAAAAAAAGGCATCTTAAGCACCAAGGTATGTTCACTATGCCCTTTACCCCTCCAATTGTTGTTGTTGTTGAATCGCCCCATCCCTGCTATTGCAGGGCTCTGGGTGATGTACAATCAGAAATAAAACAACATAAAATTAATTTAAAACATTAGTACAACGTTAAAAACAATCAAATGGCAAATAACCAATCCTCATTCCAACTCCCACTGCCAGCTACTTCATGGACAGGGGGGAGGAGGGCAAAATAGATGTAAACAACAGGGAACGGGAAGAGTGCCAGCCAAGATAGAACCATTGCTGTCCTCACAATTTATGAATGTTCATGGGTAGATAGTAAAGGACCTTTCTAGGAGCCATTTTGATGCGTGCCTCTCTCATGAACCTGAAGAAATGTCCACCACATCACCACTCCTTCAGACCACCTCCCCCTCACACCTCTCACCTCTTAACTGCCCCCCAAAAAGCTCCTGGCAAACATTGAGCCAGATACAACAACACTACAAGGAGGAGGTAACTTAGGAATGCAGCAAAGACATCTGCACACAGTACTCCTAAGGTGCACTGAACTGTGCTGGCCAAGTACCAGCAAGATCACCCTGAGGTGCTCAGAACAACTCATCTCCATATGAGCAAAACAGTGTGGTCTACAGAGAGGTCCTCCAGTAGAGAAAAAAACTGTGTGTGTCTCACTTCATTTTTTACATTACTATCTTCTGCATTAGAATTCCTTCAATAAATGTTACATTTCAAACTTCACATCATTAGTATTATAACTGGATTTATGGAACCGTAGCAAAGCACAGATATCAGGCTAGTTTCTTTTATATATATATATATAAAAACTCACACACATACGCCTCATAAGTCCAGACCAAGAAAGACTCCTGGCACAAATATTTTCCCTCTGTTCAACTACTAAGACACCTGTAGGAAAAAGTAACACAAACTGGCTCTCAGGTGACAAACAAGCCTCTGAATGTGTCCCTCCTGCCTGTGCAGGCATTTTGAATGGCTTTTTGTCAGGCCAAAGCAAGGAATGTTATCAATAGATGTCAAATGTTGCCTGGGCAACAGCTGCCCCATCCAGGTAATCTGCCAGTGGCAAATGCCAGAGAACAATGAACCACTGAGTGCTGAAGGAGCGTGCCTGATGCTGCTTCCATGATACTGCAAACAGAGCTGTTTTGCTTGCTCAGGATTCTGTCTCATGGCCAGCGTAGAATGTAACTGGATCTGGGTGCCTCATCTGATTTATTCAGTGCATCACAAGTTCCAGGTCAAGCTCACAGCAGCCCGGCCACACTGCTGGAGTTTAATGTAAGCAGATCAGCAATGAGAAAATCTGAGCGAGACATGGAGATCTGGGAGATAACAGATACGTCACCATCTGAGGAGAGGACAAACTTACTTAGTCAGCTCCTCCACAAGAGGGCGCTCAGTGGCACAAAGGAACCAGTGAGTACCTCAGGAGAAAGAGTTCATGTACCTCTGCTGAATTTTCCACTTCGGATGGGAGAGAGACAGCAGGGCTTGAATCAATAAATGCGGTGCATAGCAACAAAGACGAACTGTGTGTAAAATGGGTTCGGCGCCTTTGTGTTGGATGCCATTAGCAGGTGCATTTGTGAGCCTTAGCCTCTGTTACATAACCTTTGGCCATAAATGAGCCTCTCATGGCTCAGAGAGCACAGTTCCTGTAAGAAAACCAGGCTATTGGGGTTTATATTTACAGGGTTATGTTGTTATAAAATGGTTCATATAACGGCTTTCTATATTCTAATGAGAACAAGACCGGTACAGTTGTAACTGATTGCTCTACAGTTCTAGTTTTGGGGAAACAGTTTGCCCCTGTAACATGTAAACAGGGCTTAACATATTTCTCAGCTGGCATACTAAATGCTAAAATGTACCTAACCCCAGCCTGTTTATTTGTATCTGTGTAGTTTAGGATACTAGCTGAAGACATTCAGGAAATTGTAGTAGATGAAACTGTAGTGTGGCACTGGAAAAATATACAAAAGTTGCAATTTCTAATTTTTTTTACAGGCAATGCAATTTTATTTTAACAAGCCGGAGGACCCGCGATACTCGCGGGGGGGGGGGGGTAGATGAGCCCCTTCCCCCTCCTCTGGCCCCATATGCCGAGCCTCTACCCTGTCCCCCCTCCAGGCAGCTTCCCCCCGCCTTCAAAATGATGGCGGCGGCAGGGAGACAGCCGCCAGCCGAGGCTCCCCCCCTGTAAGGCGGTGGCGGCAGGGAGACCGCTGCCTGCCGAGGCTTCCCCCCGCCTTCAAAACGATGGTGGTGGCGGCGGCAGGGACACCCGCCGTCCACTGAGGCTTCCCCCCCTCCCTTCCTGCTTTCAAAACGGCGGCGGAGGCATAGAGACCTGCCGCACGCCGAGGCTCTTCCCTCCCTCCCCCCCCGCAAACGGAGGCGGTGAGTCCTCGTCATGCCGCTTCCCACCCCCTCCCCTACAGCGGCCACAGCGTTCTCTGCACACGCGCGAAGTACGCTTTAACTTTTCAGGGGATTTAAAGATTCCCCGAAAAGTTTTTTAAACATTTAGGATTTTTCTGCACATGGGGGGAGTGCCCCCCGTGTGTAGAAACCCCACCCCACCCCCCAAGTGCCCTCCCGCGCAGATTTAAGTATCCGCATGCGGGGGGGGGCACTTGGGAATTAGATATATAGATATTGCAGGTTTCCAAATTCCATTAGTGGGGTGGGGGTGTCAGCCCACACACGGTTTGAGGTGTGTCAGCTCAACACCCTGTTAGTCATAGTTTGCTAGAAACTAGGATTTGGCTTCCAGACACTCACTACCTGGTCCGTCTCAACAAACATCAGTTTCATCACCTTCACTCTGTAGCTGCATTGTGTGTGATGGTGGAGCTGTGGCATAAACGACACTGAACCCCAGATGTCCCTGTTCGTATGCCACATGAAATGGTAGTTGTGACTAACTGTGATTAATAAACCAATGCCACCCCATGTTTTCAGCTCCTGGGTGAAGGAGACTTATGGTTTGTAAGGTGACATATCTTCAGACAAACCAAACAAGCGATATACACAGTATTCAAAGCAATATAACCAAAAAGCACTGTATAAACACACAGAAAATCATCAATACTAAGTGTGACAATTATTGCTGAGAAATAAACTGCACAACTTTTAATGTGCTGTTATTAATACTGTTTAAATTCAACTATAGAAAAATTGCCACACAAATATACAATATTAAAGGTCCAAAGACCTAATAATAAAACAATTAGTAACAAAGCAGTAATTAATACAAAAATTTCAAAAACTGAAAAGACAAAGCTGCCGGCTGGAGTCCTTCGTTTTGCTGAAACTTCCTCAGTGAACTACATAAATCTCACAATACTCCAATTACTACATCAATATAAAAATAAGCAGTCCAATACTGTTATTCTATATAGAATATAGTTACCTGAATATAGTTCTCATAAAGAAAAACTGCAGAAGACTGGAACAGGAAAAAATTCTAAAGAAAACATAAATGACCATGAGTAACAAGAACTACTTCTCAATGTTTAACATGCAGGGAAAAAGTCCAAGCATTATTACAAGGTAAGAAACTTACCCAAATATCTGTTTATTATTACAGAGAGGGCTACCGATCAGTGGGGACAAAGTCTCAATGCGTCAGCATGCCTTACTGAAACAAATCTCAGAGTCTCTATAAATCCAACCAGAAGGTTAACAGGGGTGAGACCAGCAGAATTCTTAAAGGGGTAGCTGACCTTAAGCTCTAAAGGAGTAATAAATCATGGAGGAAAAGTCTTATCAAGAGCCAAGACACACTAGACAACAGACCAGCAGTGATCTAGGCAGGCTGACATGAATGCACCAAGTCGTAAAAATGCACTATATTCCAAAGATTGATTAAGACCTGAAGGATGTTGCGTCTTTAAACGAAAGGTCCAAAATGCCTCTCTTTCCCTTAATGCCTGATGTATGTCTATTTTATTATACTGATGTACTGAAATGATTTCCAATACTAAAAATTGGAAATCATTACAGGAATGACCCTTTTCAGCATAATGCCGCGCAAGGAGAGATTCCATACATAGATTTCAAATGCATGATCGATGTTCAATCATACGAGTTCTAACCGTCCTGGATAGAATCCCTACATGGCGCAGGGCCTGAGAAAAGTGGCGGCAGTGGCGGCGGCGGGGGGAGCACCCAGCCTTGGCAAGCCTTTATGCAGGCAGCAGTTTACTGGGAGCAGGGGGCAGGGCTTAGTCATGTGCCCGCCCCCTGAGCTCCTCACTCCTGGAGCTGAGCTCCGGTGAGCTCCAGCTCCAACCAACCCCTGATTTTAAGGAGTTACAAAAACTGACACAGCAATTCATTTTGCAATGGAAAAGACTCAGAATTAATATGAAGCCATCGGGGAGGCTGGGCCAGCGGCATCACTGCACCTCACAGGTGGTCGTTGGCCATTCCTGATTTCCTCAACTGCCGTTAGCTCTCTGCAGTCTCCTGTAACTGGTTTTTTTACCTCAGAATGCTGAGCTCTGCAGCTGACCAATCAGAGTGGGGGGGGGGTGCAAGGAGGCAGCCACATAGGAATCAATGGGGGAGCACATTTCCCCCCTTTTGACCCACTTAGCGGTCGAATTTCTAAAAATCCCTTCTTAGTGAGCACCTACGCCATGGTAGGAGTGCTCTCCCCAAATTTGGTGCTTCTAGGTCCAGGGGTTTGGCCTAGGCATTGATTTTACGGTGAGGGGACTTTCTTTATATATATATATATATAAATAAATATAATTGTACATGTTATAACTATGGCTAGGATCTTATATGCAAAGTACTAGAAAAAATAAGAGATCCCATCAAAGGAAGAAATAATTTACAAACTATTAGAAACCACAGAAATGGACAACCTGACTTTACACCTACAAGATAAAAAAGAAGAAACCTTTGAAAAGAATTGGTTGGGACTATATAGCTGGTTGGAGAATCACCTTAAGAAACTTTTAAGAACAGGGTGTCTGTTGTTGGGAGGGGAAGGGAAAGGAGATTGTAAGCCACTCTGAGACTCCTTTTGTTAGAAGTTTAACATGATACATATGCGTCTAAAACAGAGTCTATATAGACAACCTTATATAGTCTTTGTGGTATAGACTCTATATTGTTGTATGTTATATGTTGATCTTTTCTTTGTATGTTTCTGTTGCTTTATTCTTTACTTTTGAAAATAATAAAATACTCTTTAACAGGGCTCTTTGTGTAGAAAAAGCCCAGCAGGAACTCATTAGCATAATAGGCCACACCCACCACCAGGAACTCATTAGCGTATTATGCCAAACCCCTGACAGTGGAAAGAGGAACAGAGAGAAGGAAAGAAGGAGGAAAAAGGGAAAGAAAGAGAAGGAAAAGAGTGAAAGAAAGAAAGGGAAGGAAAGGGAAAGAGGGAAAGAAAGGAAAAGAGAAAAGAAAAGGAGGGGAAAAGGGAACAAGGGATAGAGAGAAGGAAAGGAGGGAAAGAGGGAAAGAAAAAAAGGAAGAAAAGAGGGAAAGAAAGAAGGAAATAAAGAGAAGGAAAGAAGGAGGGAATGAGAGAAAGAGGGAAAGAAAGAAGGGAAAAGAAGGAAAGAAGGAGGGAAAGAAAGAGAGAGAAGGAAAAGAGGGAAAGAAAGAAAGAGGGCAAAGAGATGGGGGAGGGAAGCTCTCCCCCCATCAAGGCTCCACCGCCACCCCCCATCAAGCCCCCACCAAAGGAGGGAAAGAGAAAGAGAAGGAAAGAAAAAAGAAAGGGGGCAAAGAGATGGAAGGAGGGAGGGACTCCCCCCCATCAAGACTCCATCACCACCTCAAGCCCCCCCAACAAGCCCCCACTGAAGGAAGGAAAGAGGGAAAGACAGAAAGAGAAGGAAGAAAGGGGGCAAAGAGATGGGGGAGGAAGGCTCTCCCCCCATCAAGGCTCCACCGCCACCCCCCAAGCCCTCACTGCTGCCTCCCCGCACCATCAGAGAGAGCAGAGTGGAGAAGGAGGTGCCACGAACCCCGAGGAGGCCCTTTCCCACTGGCTCCGCTCCCTGCTCCAAACTGTGTCCTTCCCAGGCACTATACCCAAGTCTCCAGGAGTTTCCTAAGCTGAAGTCAGCAACCCTAAGTTATTTCTGCAGCAAAATGGGCTACAAACTTGCTTTTTAAAGTGAAAACTGAGAATTCAAAGAATGTGATATTACATATAAATTGCCTTAAAAAAACAAATAGGAGGAATGGCCATGGTGGGTAACTGGGGAAGGAAAATGCAGTGAAATCTGTCGTGTGGAAGCCCTATTGCTGCTGTATCAGAAGACGAAGAAACAATAGGGAAACCACACAAGCCTGGCCCTGTAAGGAAAACATCTTAGAGGGCATTAGGTAAAGGTAAAGGTTTGCCTTGCTCGAAGGCCAGTCAAATACGACTGTAGGGATGCGGTGCTCATCTCCATTTCCAAGCCGAAGAGCCAGCGCTGTCCAAAGATGTTTCCATGGTCATGTGGCCAGCATGACTAGACTTTGAGGCTCACGGAACGCTGTTACCTTCCCACCGAAGCGGTACCTATTTATCTCCTTGCAGTTTCTTGCTTTCGAACTGCTAGGTTGGCAGGAGCTGGGACTGGAGACAGGAGCTCACTCCATCATCATGCAACACTCGGGTCTCGAACTGCTGAACTACCAACCTTCTGGTCTTGCAGTTCAGCGTCTTAACCACTTGAGCCACTGCAGCCCCGAGAGGGCATTACTTCCTGATAAACCGGCTTAGCATCTAGCTCCAAGTTTCCCTTCTCAGTGTAATGCATATTTTATAATAACAAATAAATATTTTACAATAACTCAGAAAATAAAGCCCTGGGTGTCATGGGGCTCAGGTATGATTGCTGATCAGGCAGAGAGAATAAGTCTCGCAATTGAAAAACTTTGTCTCTTTCAAGGAAGCCTGAGAAATCTACAAGATCAATAGTCTGAAAATAAGCTTGAAAATCGTAGAGCTAACTGGTTATTCTACCCACTCTAAAGCCATTAGGCGGAGAGACAAGTGGCGAAATCTTAACCAGTTTTCAGGAGACTTAAAACCTGATCCTAATACTGATTTCGGTGCACTGAAGCCTATTGATATTAGTAGGGGGGTTGTGTATCTCCCAGAACAACCTTACGCCAAGTTGCTCTGATCTAAGCTGAGGCAACACATGCCTGCTCCCGTCTGCAGATCTTGTTCCGCCCTGCCCTCCTAGGGGTTCCCAACTCCCTGGAGGGGCTTTTCTTCCACTCTCAGGTATCTTGCCACCACCACTTGCCCTTTTTGCAAATAATTGCCTGCTGGGAGGGACAGGACTCCCAGCTTCCTTCCCAAGCTCTGAGGCCCTGCCTCTGTGTCTCCCACGGCCAGCGCCTGATCCCTACGGGGACCGTTCCCTGCCTTGTGCACCGCTGGACGAATGGCCAAGGGCCAACTGCCTGCCTTCCCCCCAGCGCTCCTTTTCAACTAGTATGTCCAAGATGGTGGAGGCCTATGTGATACACAGAACCACTTTCAGACTTCATAACTTTTAAGTATTTATTAAAAAGAAACTGTTTCCTGGAAGCAACCAGAGCCTCCAAATATCCAGAATTGGTTTGAAAAACTTTGGGACCAATTCCTAATGGAACACATCACACATAAGTTAAATGAAACATCTCTACGCCCAATCAGAATTCGATTTCATGACAAATGGAAACCGATCTTGGATCATCTCACGAGAGAAAAAGTGGCACCAGGTGGCTGGGCTGATCTTCAAAAATGGGTATAAATATGTGTTTTCTCTTCTGAATCTTAAAGAACTTAATCTAACTCAGTTCTGACTGTCGGATACATTAGATAAAGGAACCTCTGGACTCCATGGATTAATTGAGAACTACAAAAATATAGGTGCTATTAATGAAGCAGTTTCTACTCAGAGTGGTTATTTTACAAATTAAAAGAACGGGAAGTTGAAGAGGATGAACAAAATTGTTTATTATGAATGTTAATGCACTGTCTTTGTTATATTTCTATATCTTTATGAAAAGAAAAAGAAAATTGCACTGTTCATACAAATTGTTAATAAAGTAAAAGAAACTGTTTGTACTGTTATGGTGATTTAAAGAAAATAAAAATTATGAATTAAAAAAAAAAGAAACTGTTTACAAGCATACTTTTATCATAGCACCAAATCTGAGCAAAGGATGGTAAAAATGCAACCCTCTGTCTCTCTAACTCTATTCATGCATGATCAGATGTTAAAATGGGGCAGGCTTTTATTTAGGACGTTACAGATCCTTATAGAGTCTCCATTGCCTTGAAGCTTTCTCCTGCTTGGTCAAAAATGGCTCCCTTCCCTCCATGTCCTCAGCACCCAAGGAAAAGAGACCACCTCCCTCTTACATGGAGATTTTATCATCTCTGGTATTCCACCCCTTGAAGGAAGCCTTTCCTGTAGTCTCTGAAAACTTCCTTCCTCAAGCTTCTCTAGAATTTGATACCCCCAACTCTGTTCCCTGCCTAAAGAAAGGGGGGGGAGGGTTTGCCAGGTCTGGGTTGGAAAATATCTGGAGACTTTGGGGGTCAAGCCAGGAGAGGGTGGAGTTTGGGGAAGGAAGGGGCCTCAGCATGGTACAATGCCATAGAGTCCACCCTCCAAAGCAGCCATTTTCTCCAGGGAAATTCCCCCACCATAGAGAACAATGGAGGAGATGGGGCAACCTGTTTGGGGGCCCGTAAAATTGGACCCCGTGGTCCAAACTTCTTGAAACTTGATGGGTATTTCAGGGAGAGGCCCCAGCAGCTACCCTGCAAGTTTGGAGCCTCTCCCTCAAATTCCCTCCCCTCCAGCCCCTCATATACCCTATACGTTTTTACCATTGACTTCAATGGTCCATAGGGTATAATGGGGCTGAAACTGACATTCGGCCGGTGATGCCAGGGGGCGTGGCATATGCTAATGAGTTATGCTAATATGTATGCTAATCAGCTCCTGCACCGCTTTTTCTATGAAATGACCCCTGAGTATACCCATTTGGACAGTATTACTTGTTTAGAATATTGTGTCATATTAAGGTTTTATTGCTTTCAAATGAAAACAAATACCCACTTGTAACCCTTTCTCTTGCAACTAACAAGGAGGTAATTATTAGGGGATTGCACCCTACATTCCAGGCATCTTTGCTGCCATATTGCAGGCACATACAGGAAACTGTCCCAATTTTATAGGTAACTGAAATTCTGGTTTACAGGCCAGGTAGAGGGAGGCATGGATTAGCCTGGGATTTTTCTCTCCCTTTCCTTGGCTCCCCAAGCAGTGGACAGTTGGCATCTGTTTTGAAATGCAACTGGAATGTGTAGCTGAGGGAAGGCAGCCCTGCTTCCTTCCCACGCCTTATTCAGGTGCTTAAACCGTTTTTGGCCTGCCCAAGGTGCTTCTGTTGGATAGGCTTTTTGTATTAGAACAGAAATCGCACAACTGAAGAAACAGGAGTCTCATACTCTTTGAGCCATCGTTACATGACTCCTAGATAAATATGGCAGCATACCTAAGTGAGCTCTCTATTTAATTAAGTACTTTGCATGACGGAAGAAAAGTGGGGTAAGGAAGTTCAGTCAAGAATACAGAGTTGCCTCAGAAGGAAGTACCTGGTAGAAATTCAGGAAGTAACAGAAGAAGGGGGACTTTGATATCTGAAGGTACAGAACAGATTTAGAAAGCAACTTGTCAGGGGAGCCTTTGTTCAGAGCAAGTTATATTTCAAAGAAGCAGCAGCAATCTGCTAGCTATTTGAATTTTAGTTTGGCAAGGAAACATGACAGAACGAAGAGAAAGAATTGCTACAACCGTCCCAGAAAAATGGCTTCATCAACAATGTTAATACCAAGAAGGGGTTATTTCTTCTAATAATACCCAATGAGTTGGATCCAGACTAAAATAGCAATCTACTGACCCCTTCCTCTTGCTCAGACCTCTCCACGTTACACCTCGTCCACAGGGTTCCTTGGGAACAGCATTTGATGATGATCAGGTGGCTGCAGTGGGCGGGGGAAGGCAGGAAAGTTCCATTCTGCTGATGGGAAATTCAGTTTGGATCCAGCCCAATAATAAATCATAGCATTTTATGTCATGCTACATTAACTTCCTTCTGTATGGAAAACTGTAGACTACTGATAATGCCTTATTTGATAAGTAGCTGCCAGTAAAAGTCATAACTAGATGCTTCCTCTTTTTCTTTAGAAATCTCTTCTCCACAGGCTGATTTTCCTGGCTAAGGTCTCCCCACACCTGGCAGATAAAAGAGACTTAGCAGGTAAGGGGAAACAGTCATACTTCTGGCTTCATCAAGAGGAACCCTTCTAGAGACAGAAGGTCAAACTAATTAAAGCTTACTGGGCCTACACTGTACCAGATGGCTGACCATGCTGGTGACCAGTGTTCCCTCTAAGCTGAGTTAGTGTGAGCTAGCTCACAGTTTTTTAGCCTCCAGCTCACACATTTTTGTCTTAGCTCAGGAAGGATACCTCCAGAGCAAACTAATTTATGCAGTTGCCAAATCGCTTCGCTCACAACTTTAATGCCAGGAGCTCACAAAGTAGAAGTTTTGCTCACAAGTCGCCACAACTTAGAGGGTACATTGTGACTGGTACAGATGTCCCTGTAGGTCTCCCGACAATTAACCATGTTGTGGAACTCACCACCACATGATGAAGTGACGGGCTTAGAGGGCATAAAATATGATATTAACTCAGGGAAGGTGCTATGATGACTAGGGGCCAAACGAAAAAATGTCTCCAAGTTCTTCCTCCGTGTTGTAGAGTTCTCACTGGGGAACTGCTCCGCAGAGGCACATTTCTGTTTGGAACCACCACAACATGGGGGGAGGGGAGGCTTCTGCCTGTCCCCTGTGCCAATTTTCCAACCTGAAATGGTGCCAGGAGGGCATTATTTGTCCCTCCTCCCCTGAGCCACAGTGGTCCCAACTGGAACGAGGGTCCTGTAGCACTGTTATAAGGAGTTCCCCGGTGGAAACTCACTTGAAAAAATGGTGATGTGCCCCCAGGAATGCTGTCTTGTCTAGTTTGGCCCCTGATAGAACCTCCACTTTCAGAGGTAGTAACTTTGTGAATAACAGCGCTGGGAGGGGCAACATCAGAGGAAGGCCTTGGCCTCCATGGCCAACTTGCAGGCCTCTGATACATCTATTTGGCCATCCACTGGGCTGGATCAACAAGAAGGGCAGCTCTGGCATTCTTAAGTTAGTGGTCATTTTCCTAGAAAACACGGAAAAACCTAAGAACAAAAATGTTATACTCTCTGCTGTGCTGTTTCTCTTGTTGCTTTGCCTTCCTTCCAGTCCAGCCTGCAGTAATAAGCTGGTTTTTATTTCTTCTCCGCCATAGGTAGGACGGCAAAGGAGCTAGTGATGATGTAGTGGCAAGGAGTCTGTCCCTTCCTACCACCTTACTGAGCAAAGTTCCTTCTTCCATCTTAAGTGGCTCCTCCACCAAAAGAAGAATCACAACTTAGAGGGATGCTCCTTAGGCTGGAGTTAGGCTTCAGCTTTGCTCAGTGAAGTGGTCGGACAAGAGTAGGATCCATCCCAGTGTACCCAGCCTGTACCCACACTATGGTGGCCGGTGTGTTCTACCAGGATAAATTTATGCCTGCCTCATTTCTCCTCAGAACACTGGGAACAGCTGTTTGTGAGTCTACAACACTACTACTATCAGGATGAGGGGGTCACAGGCCTGCTGCTGATCTATCCTGCACACATTGTCCACATATTGGAGGTGAGCTGTCTGAGGATGGTAAACAGTCCAAGACTGGTGCAGTCTGAAAGATCTCTTAGGAGGGTGCTGAAGTTGATGAGTGATTCTGAAGTTTACTATCCCCATGCTGAAATATCAGCCCTTCATGCCGATCCCCTTTCCAGAGTTTGCTTTCACTCTGCCTCTACCTACACAAGGCAAGATGTGTCCGCTAATCCTCAAACTCAACAGTATTAACCCAAGAACAACAACCTTCTTCCCTCCTACTTCATCTCTCTGACAGGATCACCTCAGGTGCTAACTCTTGAAACAAACATGTGGACAAGGCCTATGAATAGATCCCAGGCTTGCAGATACAAGGGGGGAGGGGGTACAGCCTAGACGTTTGTAGTCAAATTTTGTGGTGGAGTCCAGAACAAAAACTGGAGGGGACCTGAAAATATGACTAAGGGGAGAAATGTCCTTTCCCTCTTGCTTTTCAGGTAACTGGTCCAAAAATTGGAGGAAAACCCCCCCAGTCCAAACCCTTGGCAAGGCTATGTTTTTCTTATCAGTTGGTGACGACTCACTTGGGAGTTGTAAGGCCTGTTTCTCAAATCCTCGATCCCATTCCAGTCTTCGAGGCTATCTCTGTTTTGAAAGCTTCCTAAGCTTAATCTCTTACTCCCGACACAAAGCCCTCACCCCAGTGGCCGTACTTACAGTTTTCTTCCCAACATTCAGGCGTGGCTGAAAAGGCCATGACAGTTGTTCTTGAAGTGAACTGGGGGTGGGTGGGAGTAATATTTCTGGGGTTAAATGTTTTAAAAAATCATTTGACTTGGAAGCACAGAAGCTTTACGCAATATCCCCAGTTCTCCATGTTTCCTGGTTATGGGGAAAATGCTGTTCAAACAAGTTACAAAGATGATCTGACTCCAATGGTAACAAGAGAAATAAATGTTACTTACAAAAATAGAAGCACATCTTACACGTTATCTTCATGTAGGTGCAGTTAAGAACATAAGAGAACATACAAGAAGCCAATGTTGGATCAGGCCAATGGCCCATCCAGTCCAACACACTGTCACACAGTGGCCAAAAACACCAGGTGCCCTCAGGAGAACGGAGAAGTCCTTAGCCAGCCAGTTATCTTAGGAAACCACAAGCCCCACCTTCCTCTGGAGCATGGCTAGTCTGACTTCCAGAGAAAACTGCCTGCCTTTTGGGCACTAGGCGCCAATTAATATAATTTATTACAGGGGGGGGGAAGTATCAAGTGCGGACTGTGCTAAATGCATTCAACATGTAAATCCAAGTGGGGAAGTGAATGTGTGAATCTACATAGGTGGCACTAGCAACTCTTTGCTGTGCTCTGCCTCGCTACTAAGATCCTTTTCACACGCAGACTGTATCCCAATTGGTAAATGTTTCCGCCCTGACAGTTTCTGAAGCAGGGTGAGGACACTGTCTCCAGTCTTCGTGCAGTCCCACATTGGGAATTGCTCACACACAGGCCTGCCAGTGGAGAATTCCTTCCTAGCTTTTACTTTTCTCTTTGTCTAAAGCTGGGGAGCGCCTCCCCGGAGCTGGAGGCGTGTTTTCCCACCAAAACAGTCATGTGCTCCTGGGAGGGGCCCCTTCCCTCCTTCAGTTTTCGTTTTTCTGCCATAGAGCAAAGACATCTTTCCAGCTTCTCTTCATTCCCTCATCTTTATCATGAGGCAGAAAGCATTATTCAAAGGGTGTTCCTAGCATGGAACCAAGTGGACCTGCTCTGACAGGTACTCTTTATGCCTCCTTTGCCTTGTGAACCTAACTCGTTCCTTTGTTAAATTATAGTTTATTTCTATTTCCTGAGATGTCTAAAACTGTTTTTCCTTTACAACAGACAAGGGTCCTCCTTAGAGCTAAACCCTCTTTGACACTGGGCAAGAATAATTCCTCTTCACCTCCCAAGAATTAACCCTGTTCTTTTTCTGGCTTGAAAGGGAGTTTCTACACACTACCCCAACTGCTTTTGCCAAAAACTCTCTCCCAGTTCTTTGGTGTCTGTGTAAAGTGGACTTCAGCTTATGTTGGCACTGAGACTTTGGATGCTTAATTTGAATTTCTCCTCAGGTTATAGATATAACACAGTTAAGGCAAGGAGTCTCTTTCTTTTGCTCAGACACACTGACTCCAGACTCTGTCAGAAACCAACTGACTGCCTTCAGAACGGTTCTACCTGACAGAACAGCTCCAAACTGAACTCAAACTAACCTTTCTCTCTGCACTCAGCTGATAATATATTTTCTTCCGCTGGTGCTGGCCAATCAGAGAAGAGGAGCAGCCTGTCAGCTAATGCTGCCATCCTTTGCCCGGGAGGTGACATGAGTCGCCCTGCGAGGTAGGGTCCTTGGAATGTTCTGTTTTGTTTCTCCCAGCCTGCTTATCGCTCACTGTCTGGCTCTGACCTTGGTAGCCTGTTGGTGTCTGGCAATGTAACTTCCCACTTTTTTTCTGTGAGAACCTGGAGCCGGTATTTTGGGTGCCTTTTTCCTGATTTATGTGATTGGTTGTGTTCCTCTTTGAGACCCTCTTTGAATTCTGAATAATTGCCCTGCCTAGGGATTGTTCTAACCATTGCTGACACAGGACATGTAGATGACCATAGCAGGCCTTTCTCAATAAAGATCACCTTCTTTAAGGACGCCTATTGTGACTGACACTGTAGGACTCTTACAGAGTGTCAGTAATCTTGCTTGGGATCTTGCCTCACGCCGAACCATGGAAGGCGAGGACAAAGTACCCACAACTACTGCTCCAGTGGAGCTGCCAATGACTATTGAGGAAGAGATGGTGATCCCCACCACCAGTAGGTGGGTTTACGAGAGACCCAAATGGGGCCAGTACTCCTGGACTAAGTTTTCAACTGCGCCCCAGGAATCGTGGTCGACGCCTAAACGGGGGTCTGGAGTAAAGTCAGTATGATGTCCTGACGGTCGAAAGGGGCGATAGGGCCCCCTAGTGAGCTATGGGCCCATGTGGACTGAAGATTCAAGTCTCTGCAGGTGACAGTGCAGAAGGAAATGCTGGAGGTGTTCATGGACCTCCCTAGGGTGATTGCAGAGGTAATCAAGGGAGAGGAGGAACAGGTGTCTATGGCTACCGCATTGCAGCTGGCACAACCGCTGCTGGGGGTACCAGTTGGGCTGGGACCCACTGGCCCACCCCTGAGACCGGTGGCACCCCAACGACCCCTGCCAAAAGAGTTCCTAGAGGCTACATTTGATGGGAACCCTAATAAGCTCCAGTTCTTCGTGATCAAGGCCAGAAGGTTCCTGCAGCACTGGGGCCATCTATTCCCTACTGAGTAGGAGCGAGTCAGCTACATCGGATCAAGGATGCGAGAAAGTGCTGCCGACTGGTATGTGAGCCTACACAAAATTCTGGGACCGGAGCTCAGAGACACAGAAGAGTTTATTTGGGCCCTGTGGCAGCAGTACGAGGACCCATGAGAGAAGAAAAAGCCCACAACCGGATCCGTGCATTGCAGCAGGGAAACAGCTTCATGTGTGAGTACTGTGATGTGTACAAGAGGTGTGCAGCTAGGATACAGGGATGGCCAGAAGCTGTACTTATCGAACAATACTGGCAGGGCCTTAATCACAATATCTATGAGGCAGTCCTCAGGAATGTGAACGCTGCTTAGTTGGCGGCCTGGGTGAGGGAAGCAGAAGATGCTGAGGGCAGGTTCCAGATGATCTGTATGCATGCCCCGAAGCTATTCCCAAAAACCCCAGTAGCTGCTGGGAAAGCGGCCCAACCCAAGCTAAAGGAACCCCTCCGTGATTTGTGAATGAAACAAGGTCTTTGTCTTAGATGCGGAGAAGCCGGCCATTACGCTGTGTCGTGCTCAGCCGAGCCTCCGGCAATCCCAAGGGGGGGCGGCATCCTGACCACCATCACTCCACCCATCAGCAAGGGGACCCGCTACCTGAAGCCCCGAGCCCTGCAGCTCGAAGCCCAGCCGAAGCAGGAGCGGGTGGCCGGGGTGAAAATGCTCAGCCGGCGGGAAACGAGCAGGACCTGCTCTAAAGGGTGCAACCAGGCAGGTCTGTGAACAACTGGCTCCACAAGTGGTGAGCAATCCCACCCCCGTCCTTTATGTTATAGTCTCTGTAGTTAAGGCGGACATGGGGACACAGGTCCAGGTCCGCGCCCCCATTGACTTGGGATGTGCCAGAGACCTTATCAGTCCCATAGTGGTCACAGGATTGAGGTCAGGGAGATGAGACTGCCTGAGCCCTTACGGTTTACCCAAATGGACGGCTCAGAGATGAAAGAACCCTGTGAATATCAGACTGAGCCTTTAATCATTGAGATGGGTGATCACTGGGAAAAGAGAGAGTTCATGATCAACCCCCATGCCCAGTTTCCCATGGTCCTGGGAAGCCCCTGGTTGGGTTCACACAACCTTTATATTGTGTGGAGCGAGGGGAAGGTGCGCTTGGTAATGACCCGGTGTGCAGAGCATCGATGGCTCTCTGAATGGGGAGCCATTCCCATGTCACTCTCCCTTGAGGCTTGTCTGGCGATGGAGGACCTTGAGGCCATCCCTTTGGAATACCGGGACTTGAGCGAGGTTTTTGAAGAAACCGAGGCCGATGAGCTTTCTCCCCATAGAAACACTGACTGTACCACTGAGTTATTACTGGGCCATAAATTACTGAAAGGGAGATTGTACTCTATGAGCTCTGTGGAGAAAGGGGAGTTGTGTAAGTTCATAGACAAGAACTTGGTGCGAGGCTTCATACGGCCCGCTACCTCCCCACTGGCAGCCCTGGTGCAGTTTCGAAAAAAGAAGGATCGGGGGGGGGGGGGCTAAGACTGTGCACTGACCATAGGGGTCTGAATGCGGTGTCTGCATCTAATGCCTACCCCCTAGCCCTGATCAAAGACCTGTTGTCTGAGGTGGCTTGAGGAGTAGAGATTGATAGAGTACTAGCTTACTAGCTAAAGGCTGGAAGCAGATGGTGAGAGGCCCATCTGCCTCATGGTGCCGAGGACTGCATCTCTCTCTCTCTCTTGGTGCGTGCAGAAAAGGGAACTTGTCTTCAAGTGAATGAGAGAGAAGAAGGAAGGGGAAATGGTCCCTGAGAACACAATCTGCATTTCATAGAGGACAGTGGCAGAAGAGTAAAGACAGGAAGAAAGGTCAGTGTGCCTATCTAGCTATCTAGCCTCTCTTGCCACTCAGTCTGGAGGTCTGAGACAGGGGACACTGCATCTGGAACTTCCAACAAAATGCACCTCCAGCTCCAGCTTCCAACGTTAACTTTTTTCCCACCATAGAGAACAATGGAGGGAATGGGGGCAACCTGTTTGGGGGCCTGTAGAATTGGACTCCCTGGTCCAATCTACTTGAAACCTGGTGGGTATTTCGGGGAGAGGCTCCAGCAGCTACCCTATAAGTTTGGAGCCTCTCCCTCCAACCCCCTCCCCTCCAACCACTTTTTAAGCTGCCACCGAATTTCGGCGGCAATTCAGCGGCAGGCCGAATCAGATCAGAGAATCTGATTCGGTCCATGGCTGCCCTAGTGCCCACTCCTGGACTGGCGGAGCACTGCTCTGCCTCGCTCCGGCCCCAAATGACCCCTGCTTCTCTGTTCCTAAGAAAGATGGTGGCCTCCCCACCCCCATTCTTGATCTGTGTAACAAACACATTATTATCTGTTAGAAAGTTTTGAATGATTTCCCTTTCTCATTTTTTGTTTTTACTGTTTTTGCAACCAGATCGTAAACAGCAAGCCTTCATTCCACAATAAACCTCGTTCCACAGGAAAACATGGAAGAATTTAAAGGCTGCTACTGAAAAAGTTGTCAAGTGATTTGACAACAGCTGCTAGAAATTTTGCCACACTCATAGTTAGTTTGTCTTCGTCTCTACATAACCAGGATAACTTTGCTTCTGGAGAGAGGAAATCCTGATTAAATTTCTCAAGTGCTGCATTTGTTAAAATTAAATTGGTGGTTTGTAGTTTTGGATTTAAAAGACACTTATTTCCATATCTCGATCCACCCTGACCACAGAAAGTACCTTTGTTTCCAGTGTGAGGGCTTCTGCTATCAGTATACGACCCTCCCTTTGGTCTGGCCACCGCACCCTGTGTTTTCACAAAATGCATGGCCGTGGTCTTGGCTTTTCTGAGACTGAAGGCTTGCACTGTCTTCCCCTATCTGGATGACTGGTTACTAATTGCACCCTCTGAGGACCTACTGTGACACCACCTGTCACTTACCCTTGCCGTAGTGGCTGAGCTTGAGCTTGCAGTCAACTGGGAAAAATCTAAACTGACCTCTTGTTGTTTAATTCATTTAATTAGGAAAAACCTAAACTGACGCCTTTTTTAATTCATAGACTCCTCGGTGGAACAGGCTTACCCACCACCCAACTGTCTCAGTGCTATTAAAGCCTTGATTTTCTGTTTTCAGTTAAATTAGTTGCAGTCTGTGCTTCAGCCATAGCTTTGTACCAGCTGTTCCCTCAAGGACAGCTTGGGAAAGAGTTCTCTCAGCCCCACCTACCTCACAGGGTGTCTGTTGTGGGGAGGGGAAGGGAAAAGGAGTTTGTAAGCCGCTCTGAGACTCCCTTGGGGAGTGGAGGGCGGGGTATAAATCCAATCTCTTCTTCTTCTTCTTCTTCTTCAGGTGTAGCAGCGTTTGGACTGTATGGACTCTCAACAACTGCAGTAGTTCCCCAGGCTGGGTTACACTTACGCCACCTGCAAAACTGGTTCTTGCAGAATTTCAACTTATCTTCCCAAGCCCAGTCCCCCTGTCTCTCTGTTCCCAGAGCTATCATTAGATCTCACTTGCAGTGGACTTTAGATGTCAACTTATTAGTGGGAGTACCCTTCAGGATACAACTCCCTACCCAGAAAGTCAGTACAGATGCCTCACTGTTGGGCTGGGGAGCACAATCTGGGGATGTCACAGTGCAAGGCATTTGGTCTGAGCTTGAGTCTACCATGAACATCAATTTTCTCATGCTAAGGGCGATCCATTATGCTCTTGCTTCTTTTGCGGACTTGCTCAGCAATGAAAATGTACAGGTGCAGACAGACCACACCATAGCCACGTTATATCTCAACAAGCAGGGCAGGGTCATTGCCTCTGCAGAGAAGCTGCAAAAATCTGGAAATGGGCAAGTCAGAACAATGTCTTCCTTCATGTGATCCATATGGCTCCATGCACTGAGCAGATTCACCCTCCCTCACCATAAGTGCCTTTCAAGGAAGCATATCCTTCCCATTTTCCAGAAATGGGGGTTCCCTTCAGTAGATCATTTTGCCTCCCTGCAGAATGCCAAAGCAACATTTTTCTGCTCATGGGTGGGGCATGACAAAATGTTGCTGAGGGATGCCTTCCAGATCCCTTGGACAAGGGGCATCTTCTATACTTTCCCCTGACCAGGAAGATACTAGGTGGGGCTCGTGCCCAGGGCACCCATTGTATTCTGATCACCCCTCTGGAACCTGTGCTGGATCTCCTCCTCCATGGCTCCCTCAGACATCAAGATGTAGCCAAGCTTCATTCGACAGCGTGGCTCCTGAACCCTCCAGGTTAGCTTTTTCTTCAGGGGTGCTGAAGGTACTCCTCCACTACAGAAAGCTCTTGACCTGCAATTCCTATGATCACAACTGGGATTATTTTTCTGAATGGGGAAAGAAGAAAGGTTGGACTCCCTCGTCTTACCCTTGCCCCTTGTTCTGGAGTATGTTTTGTCCCTCAAGGGCCTAGGACTAGTTCCTTTCTCTGTGAAGGTACACCTAGCCACAATTTCAGCCTTCTGTGATTTTGTTGACAGTTTATCTGCCTTTTCCCAACACCTCTAGAGTTTCTCAAGTTCCTCCAAGGCCCCATGTCATAGCTCAATGGTCTCTGTCCTTGCTACTGTCTCGACTAATTTTTGCCCCCCTTTGAACCACTTCACAGTTGTTCTATCTTTCTACTCTTGCTCAAAGTGTGTTTTTTGTTGCCATCATGTCTGCTAGGAGCTCTGTGGAGCTAGCTGCTCTTAGGGATGACCCACCATTTGTTGCATTCCCCCCCTCTAATAAAGTTGTTCTCCATCCTACTTTGGAGTTTCTACCCAACGCGGTCTCCACATTTCATCTGACCCAATCTGTCTCATTGCCTGTATTTTTTCCTAATCCTTCATCCCCCATGGAAAAAACACTGCATGGGTTGGATGTAAAAATAGCTGTATTATATTACCTCCACCACACAGAACCATTTCAGAAGTGTCATTCTTTGTCTGTTTTACTGCCCCTCGAATGGGATGCGCTGCATCCTCACAGATGATATCCATCGCTGCTAGACGATGTCACGAACATGCTGGTGCTCTTTGCCCTCTGTCTCTTCGAGTGCACTCCACTAGGACACAAGGCTCTTCTACAGCCTTTCACAGAGGTGTCCCATTGCAAGAAGTCTGCAAGGCCGCTCCTTGGTCATCAGGGGACACTTCCATCTGGTGCTATGCTGTTGACACAGACTCCCATAGAGATGCTGCCTTTGGGAAAATGGTCCTACACTCTCTTTTTGACTAGAGCTCTACCCCCACCTTCATGCGAGTAGCTTGGTACTCTCCCCAATGTGGGACTGCACAGAAGACTAAAGATGAAAACAGGGTTGCACTTATCTGTAACTGCTGTTTGTCGAGTTGTCTTCTGTACAGACACACATTCCCTTCCTCCTGCCCCACTGTGAGCTCTCTCTGTAGCTTGTGGGGCTCAGTGGTGTGGGAAGGACTGAGAGAAAATGGTGCCCCCTCCCTTGGTGCAGTTTCAACAGGAAATGTTCTGGGCACACGCTGAGGGGGAGGGGTGCCCCCTCTACTCCCAAGAAGCTACAAATTTCTCTTCTTTGGCAATGTCATGTGTGCACAGTCCCCAGTGTGTGCCTGCACAGAACACAACTCAACAAACAACACAGGTAAATGCAACCCTGTTCTTTATGTGTTTTTTTGGATACCAGTGGATTCCATTAGCTGAATGCTTTAAGTATTTCCGGGTTCTTTGTTCAGCATCTGCCCCGTTTTTCAGATCCAGAGCTCCCCGTAAGTAAGGCAGTCCTTTCACTATCTGCAGCTTGCACATCATCACACATTCTTGGTGGTTGCAAAGTCAGCCTCCTTTTCTCTTGTAACCATGGTAATAAAAGGCCTTGGAGCTCTGTGCTACAGTGAGCATTTCATTCCAATTGTTGTTCAACAGTTCTAAAATGAAATGGGCAAAAAGCTTCCTGTTTCCTCGCTGACAAATCTGAGACTCCTACTTCCACATTCTGCTTCGGGTTGCCAACTTTTAACCTGGTCCCTCTAGTATCTGTTCCATCTGCAGCAAATGCTGGGTGATGTTACTTACCTCCCTGCTGTGGAAAGCTTCGGCAACCCATTTCCACACGTTAAGGCTGATTTTACATCTGACTTTCCCGCTGGAATCATTCTAGTTCCAAAAAAACCTGCCCACACCTCTGTGCGGTGTGAAACCGTGCTGCTACTGAAATGTCCACATCTACTAATTGCCCTCCTGTGGTCAAGCTAGTATTATACTGCTTTATTCTGCTTTAAACAATTGTGGTTTCTTAGTGCACTTAGACCCCCTGGAGTGAAATTTCACACCACTGTGAAATCAGCACAGGAAAAGACAGCAGTCAAACTACTTTAGAGGGGAGGTGTAAAATCAGCCTTAGTCTCTGTTAAAGGAACAGGGCATTTTTCTCCGGGCTAGTTGGCACTGACCTAGGGTTGCCAGCTCCAGGCGGAGAAATACCTGGAGATTTGGGGGGGTGGAGTCTGAGGAGGGGGGTTGGGGAGGGAGGACTTCAGCGGGGTGTAAGGCCAGGGAGTCCACCTTCCAAAGCACCACTCTGTCGCCAGGAGATCAGGCGTAATCCCAGGAAATCACCTAGAGGTTGGCAACCATACTGACAACCTCATCCCGGTACTTCCACCCCCAACTGAAAAGCCTGCACTCCAGACACATGGGGAGGGGGCTTCTCTGTGTAGCTCTTCCCTGACTCTCCCCCCCCGAACGTGCTGCAGAGTGGCTTGTGTTGAATGAAGAACGAAGGCCACGCAGTCTTTTGATAAAAGCTGCTTGGGGTGAACTTCTCTTCAGTGAGAAGCTAACAGTCCCTTGAAACATTCCTCTGCTTTTGTTTCATGGATGCTCGGTCATTTGGGAAGCTAGAGAGCAGCAGGAAATCACCATGTCTGGGGGGCCTCCACACTGTTCTGCTTGCTCCCCTCACCAGGCCCATGATGTATGTGCGTAGCCCAGCACAATATCTAAATCTATGGCTAAGGTCCAAGCACTTTGACTGTTGAGCTCTCCTGTTTTATTATCTCTGAATCTGCCAGCTTGTTTTTCAGCTGGGATTGTTGCCTTTCTTCCAGTCGTCCACTGACATGCTTTACTCTGTCCTGAGGGATCTAAGAGACATAGAGCAGCAGCAGAGGTGAGTAGGCGCTGGAATTGTTTGTCCACCCCCACCCCTGCAAGCCTTGTGGCGAGGCAGCATTGTCAGTTCTTGCAAATCACTTATGTTATGGCAAGAGACTTGTGTGTTAGAATTGCCATGGCTCATCAGCACCCTTTCGGATCGGAGACGAAACCTAAAACAGTAACCCACACCTTGCCTCACCCTAGCCAGGGCAGAGGAGAGCTGTCCTCATTGTAATTGTTTTACATATCCATCAACATTTCAATAGCCTCTTTATTCTCTGGGCTCCTGAAGCTGTCCTGTACATCCACAACCATGTGAAGGAAACAGTTGTCTCCAGGGGTCATTTCGTAGAAAAAGAGGTGCAGGAGCTCATTAGCACAACTCATTTGCATAACTCATTTGCATATGCCACACCCCCTAACATACCGGAAGTGTGTCTGAAGGCAACACCCACCCCTCAGGCTCCACTCCACAGGTGAGTGAAACTGACCTGCTCTTCCTCCGTTCCCTTCCCCATCCAATACTTTGTGCAATAAAAATAAGCGTAAAGAACACACCCTCATTCTCTTCCTGCTCCCTTGAAACCACCAGGTTTCAAGTAGACTTGAGATACCCAGGACATGTGCACCACCCATCCCTTTCCCTTCCCCTCCCCACAACAAGACACCCTGTGAGGTAGGTGGGGCTGAGAGAGGTCTTTTGAGAACTGCTCATGAGAGAACAGCTCTGAGAGAACTTGTGACTGGCCCAAGGTCACACCAGCAGCTGCATGTGGAGGAGTGGGGAATCAAACCCGGTTCTCCCAGATTAGAGTCCAACTCCTGACTACTACACCAAACTGATGGGGTGGAAGCTGCTGAAGGGTTGGTGAAATTCCTCCAGTACTTATGTGCCATGTGCCCAGATAAAAAATGGTATACTTAGAAAATTTATATGCCACCTTGAGCAAGTCTCTGGAAAAGCAGCACACAGTCATAAAAGGAACAATGATAAAATTATCAATATTAAAACGAAACATTAAAAACAATAAAGACCCTAGCAGGGCTTTCCCCAGGGCGCTGCGCCTCTGCACTGCTTGGGGAAGCCGAGGAGGGGGCGGGGCTTGGTCATGTGTCCGCCCCCTGGGCTCCTCACTCCCGGAGCTGCGCTCCTGTGCACTCCCGCTCCAACGGACCCCTGGTTGTCTCCATAGTTTCAACTCTGCTACAGTTAACTCTGAAAATCTGACTCGCTTTTTGGCTGGATGGATGTCCATTAGCCCACAAGATCACTTGGACTCTCTTACAAGTCATCGCTGGCAGTTATACTTGTTTCTGACGTCAGTTTCTTTTCGTCCATTTTGCTGAGATGTCTTTCCTTTCAAGAGCAGCTGCCAGTCAGCCAGGGAAACGGGGCTGGCAGCCACGTATCCCCATCGCTTGCCAAGCCTTCTCAGTTTGTACAGGGACTCTCGGTGGCTGTCGTCAATGGATGAGTCCTATTTAAATTACAAATATTTGGAAAAGGGAACCGATAAAGCAGAAGAGAGCTGTGTCGTTCTGATTAACCTGTTTGGTTTGACAGGACAACTCTGCTGCTTGACTTTGTGGGTTGCAAGACTGAACCTGACACAACTGATGTTTTAATGGGCTAAACGAAAGGAGGGGGTTCTCTTCGCTTCTGCCAGCGCTGCAAGCACCCTAAGAGAGTCGAGGGCTGGGCGACTGAGGGGCAGCTTACACAACTGAGCTTGCTATTCAATGTCAGCAGCGCTGAGGATCTCGGTGAGACGTGTGTGAATGAGCCATCGCAGGGTTATTCACGGCCACACTTCTCAGCCTGTGAGCATGGTCTGATGAGAACCATCAAGTAACAAGTAACTGAGCAGTGAGAGACCATGTGCTCAATATATGCGGGTATGTCTCTCTGAGGACCTTGCTACCCTTGACTGAGCAATTTAGCTGAACATCCATACTGTGCCTTTTTTTTCTGCTTAAAAAGACTCCCTTAATTTCTTTCTCTCAGGGAAAGGCAAAGCTTTAATCCTCTGTCCTGGATGTGTTAGTTTTCCATATGCATGGAGCTTCTTTAAAATCCCTTTTACTGCATGTTTGAAACGTTAGTTGTGCAGTTGTGCAGGACAGCCTTGGTTTCCTCTCTTTCCTTACCTACCATAGAATAGTTCCTGCTCTCCCTACAGCAGTTGCAGAAGGTGTGGCTCCTGAGTGTGAGAATTCTGATTAGATCCAATAAGCCAGGCTTTGTATTTCAAAGCAAAGTCTTTATTCTTAATGGTCTTTCAGGAAACACTTGTGTTGTTAGTGATACCAGATTAGGGCTGCCAAGTCAGCCCGGGGGGCGGGGGATCCCCCGCTATAGGGGTTCCCGATCCGCCGGCCAGCATTCAGCCGGTGGGGGGAACCCCGCCCCAGAAGTCGTCCGGGGAGGATGACTTCCCCCATGTAATGACATCACCCAGAGGTGACGTCATCACGTTGGGGGCGTTGCCCTGGCAACGCCCCCAACGTGATGACGTCACCTCCGGGTGGTGTCATTACGTCGCCGTGGTGCGCACGCACCAGAAGAGCTCCTGGGGGGAGAATAACTCCCCCCTGCCGGTAAGTTGCTGGCACTTGGCAGCCCTGTACCAGATACAGAATGGGAGGAATTGATATACTGTATTCAAACAAGGGCAAAAGCGCGGGTGCCAATGAGAATAAAAATATCAAGCGCCAAAATGTGCTACCGTTACTTTCTCAGGAAAAAAGGCTCGTAAGCGGAGCTATATTCCCATCCCCGGCCCTGTGCGTGTAATCTACATGCAGTCCCACGCAACAGACACCTGGAAGAGCGGAGGCCCAGTTGCCCAAGGTTACAAGTGCAGCAACAGAGATTACTGAAGTCTAGCAAAATATCTGAGCTCATTCTGAGGAAGGGGGGGGGGGCGAAACCACCAGAAGGGAAGCCGATGCCGATCTTCCGCCGGGACCTGCAACAGGGACTGCAAAAGGGAAGCAAAACATGACAGGGAACCTGACACTGAGCTACGATTTCTTGACCCGTTTCAGAGAGCTGGTCCTGGATGCCAAGATCCTTGTGATGTCTCACAATCTTCCCTCCCGACTTTTCCAGCAGTGGAATTACAAAGTACTGAGTATGCCAGAGAGACACCTGAGCTACGACTCAGTCCGTGAAGAGCCAGTGGAGGCTGTTATCCACGAGTGCCTTGCAACGCTCATGAAATTTGGCAAGCACCTTCTGAAGTACCCCAAGGTATGAGCCATACAGCTATCACCAGTGTGGGTTTGGATTGTCATTACCCTGTTCTTTCACCTTTACTTTTATTTCACCATGTGCCCATAGCTACAAGAGGCTGTGTGTGATCTTTTTCTCCAAAAGTGCCTTATTGGGCCAGACAATGTTCTCATGCACAGAATTTTCTTGATACTATCCCTATTGTTAGGGTTTTTGCTACCAAAATTAGAAAAAATTCAGAGTTATGGATCTTGCTTCTGGAAAGAAGAGACTGCTTCCTCTTAAAATATTTATTACTAAAGGATAAAGGGAAAACAGGATAAGCTACAAATAAACAAAACATGCTTTCTAAGGAGCAGCATTGCTCCGGTCTACACTCTAAGACATTCTACAACAGAGTGAGACAGAATGGCGATTCTGTCCTTCTTCCTGACCTCCAGGACAAGTCACCTGTGGAACAACAATCAATTAGAAATACAATAGTCTAGTAGCTTCGCAGGCTTTACATCAATTGGTCAGCTCCCAGGTTTCTTCTCTGGGTCAAGCTGCAAAACACTAGGATAAACAAGTTAACCCTATAATTGCTGGAAGTTGGGTCTTGGTCTAGGCACATATTTCTAACACCTATACCCTATGGCAATTAAAGGGTGGCCCCAAGACTAGCCCCAGTCTGAGGTAGGGTTGCCAAGTCCGGTGAACTTACCGGCGGGGAGGAGTCCACCGGAAATGACGTCAGCATGTTGGGGGTGTTGCCAGAGTGTCGCCCTGGCAACGCCCCCAACGTGCTGACATCACTTCCGAGTGACGTCATTATGTGTGGGAAGTCGTCCAGGCTGGACGACTTCGGTGGTGGGGTTTCCCCCGCCGGCCGAATGCTGGCCGGCGGATCGGGAACCCCTGTAGCGGGGGATCCCCCGCCCCCTGGGCTGACTTGGCAGCCCTAGTCTGAGGTGAGGCAAAGAGAAGAGGGGTGGGTCATGTGTCATTAAAGTACAAAATGAATCCAGGGAATCTCCTCCCTCCAGTAGCCTCCAGTTGCCAGAACGTGACTGGGAAGCTGAGGAAATTAGAAGAGTGGGCAGTGATGGCTGAAGCGACTCAAGTGGATGAGATGGTCTTCTGCTGCTCTCTGCTATGTCTGTCAACTGTAAGAGGAGACTCTCTCCACTCTCCTCAGACTTGTCAAGCAGTGACTGCCTCTGCCCCTGAGGAATGCCAGTTGTGAGAAGTATGGATTTTGTCCCACAACTCTCACCAGCTAACAGCAGAGCTTTCCTTTGATGGATGAGGCTCATTTCCGGCAGAAACCTCCCTACATTGGAGGAAAGCTCTACCATCAGAGGAGTAGAATGGTTAGATACAGGTTATTGCCAGCCCTTGCTTTGAGGAGGAGAGAAAAGAGTCAACAGCAAAGGGTCGCTATATGTTTCATGCTTATGTCTTGTCCCTCTCCTCATCTTGCAAAGTCTCTAATGTCTGGTTTTTGGTGTGCGTGCAGATGGTATATGACAGTTGGACACATTCCGCTGGAAGCTTAGAGTGACCGAGAGGGATACACTGGTGTTTTAATACCTTATTTTAAATGTTTAATTGTTGGGGAAGGCAGGAGTGGCTGATTTGAGGTGGGAGGGACTTCTGTATTGTAGGGATCTCTGAAAAGTAATGTGTCCAGACACATTGTGCCCCCGACCAATGACTGCCAATACAACCCGAGTCACTGATCACTAGAGAAGTGTGGCAGGCTTTGCTTCCACTTCAACAGAGGCCCCCAGTGCACTGTTTTATTCTACCCTACAGGCATAAATGTCAATCCTGAGATTTTCAAGGAAAGTCTGACCAGACATTTGCCCAGGGATGTCAGTGAGAATTTACCAAATCTTTGTTTCTCAGACTCTCTACAGTAGTCTTGTCAACTTTTAACTTTGAAAAGCTCTCACACGCAGATCAGGGTGCCCAATCTCTAAAAAAAAAAAAATCACCAACACTGGATGGGAATCAAACATGTTGCAGAAATATTTTCCCCTCTCGGTGGTGGTAGAAAGCACCATCAAGTTGCAGCTGATTTATGGTGACCCCGTAGTGTTTTCAAGGTAAGAGACAGCCAGAGATTGTTTGCCATTGCCTGTTTCAGTGTAGCAACCTTGGACTTCCTTAGTGCTCTCCCATTCAAATACTAAGGCTGCGGTCACATGCACCAGTTGGAGTGGAGGGGAAGTGAGGCTGTTTCCTCCAGAGGAACTTGACACACAGTTGCGAGATCACACATCCATTTGTAGCTGCAGGCTCAGCCCATCACTGTGTGATCAGATGCAACCACTGAAATGATTGAAGCATTATATAGGTACAGTGCCATTGTATTAATTTATCTAGACATAAAAAAACATACAGACAAAAGACCAGGCAGGCCAACAAAATAACTGTACCGGTTATAATACTTGTTGCTCTAGGACTGTGCAATTTTGCTGTCCCTGAGTCCTTGACTGTTTTCTGGTCTTCAGAGCCCCCAGAACCTTCCAGACACCATCCTGGCTAAGGTACCAGAACTCATTATTCCCCAGGACACCATCTGTCACCTGCTGGAGTTTCAGGAGTTGCTGACCCCTGCTCAATACCTGCATTATTATGATTCCCCGATGGACATCCTTATGGACTCAGGTATGACCAACTTCTGTTACAAACTAATCAGGAAGTTCATAGGTGACTCAGGACCTTTAGAGCCATCATAAAGCAGGATCTCTACAAGCTTCAGCAGTATTTCTGAGATCAGATGTCCATTTAATGCAATCAATTCTCCTACTAACAGAGTACTTCATTATTGTGCAGAACAACTTTGGCAACCCAATGTGTCCCCTGGAAATCAGGTGCTAGGCGCTGAACCAACCAGAAGAGTCATACAAACAATTTATATAAGCTTATTCACTGTTAGGGGACTGCAGTAAGTCAGTTTGTAAACATGACATGATTTGTTCGAGTGCCATTTTAGATAAGGCCCAGAATTAGAAGTGTCATTATCTCCCTAAGCCAGGAAAATATGATGCTGGGACAGCTTTGCAGCCCCTGTTGTTACTTCTCATAGCAGCTAGGTGAAGCGGCAAATGAATATCTGAATATATAAAGCTCCCAAGCTATCCAGCTCGGTCAAACTAGCAGCAGGTCTCCAACATCTCACACAAAAGGCCTTCTCAGATCTGCCAGCTGTGATCCTTTGTCTGGTGATGCCAGCAAATGCATTTAGTCCCAGTCGTAGAGCTGAGGGGCCTCCTCAAATGACCTGCTTCAGGTGAGACAAAACACACTGGGCTCAGGAGGGCTTGGGGCCTGGTTGTACTCAAGAGACCAGTACACCCAGCCTTGCTTGACCTGCCCAAAAGGAAATAGCCTCACCCTCAACTTTGGTACAGTTCCGCTGTTTCAGTACCCATATTAAGCAATCTCACTCTAGCAGGTGGGACAGAAAACAGGAATGACGAGAGAGAGAGGGGTGAGGAGCACATCAGATACGTCCTCCTTGCTCTCCCCGGCCAGTAGTAATTTACTGCTGTTGTGTGTACAATGCATTTTACTGCAGTACAAACGGGACAGTAAACTATAGCTGTATTGTGAGCAGCAGTAGGAATACAGTCTGTTAAAAAGGTGACTCTGATCCCCGAATCTATGAATTTGGAGATTGCAAAGGCTTATTTTTTAAAGCCACACATTTGCTACATAGATGATTAGAGGCAGGGCTCATTTCGCAGCAGGAGCTCTTTTGCATATTAGGCCACACACCCCTAACGTAGCCAATCCTCCAAGAGCCTACAGAGCTCTTCTTACAGGGGCTACTGTAAGCTCTTGGAGGATTGGCTACATCAGGGGTCCGTTGGAGCGGGAGCGCACAGGAGTGCAGCTCCGGGAGTGAGGAGCCCAGGGGGCGGGTACATGACCAAGCCCCGCCCCCTCCTCGGCTTCCCCGAGCAGTGCAGAGGCACAGCGCCCCGGGGAAAGCCCTGCTAGGGTCTTTATTGTTTTTAATGTTTTGTTTTAATATTGATAATTTTATCATTGTTCCTTTTGTGACTGTGTGCTGCTTTTCCAGAGACTTGCTCAAGGTGGCATATAAATTTTCTAAGTATACCATTTTTTATCTGGGCACATGGCACGTAAGTACTGGAGAAATTTCACCAACCCTTCAGCAGCTTCCATCCCATCAGTTTGGTGTAGTGGTCAGGAGTTGGACTCTAATCTGGGAGAACCAGGTTTAATTCCCCACTCCTCCACATGCAGCTGCTGGTGTGACCTTGGGCCAGTCACAAGTTCTCTCAGAGCTGTTCCCTCATGAGCAGTTCTCAAAAGACCTCTCTCAGCCCCACCTACCTCACAGGGTGTCTTGTTGTGGGGAGGGGAAGGGGAAGGGATGGGTGGTGCACATGTCCTGGGTATCTCAAGTCTCCTTGAAACCTGGTGGTTTCAAGGGAGCAGGAAGAGAATGAGGGTGTGTTCTTTACGCTTATTTTTATTGCACAAAGTACTGGATGGGGAAGGGAACGGAGGAAGAGCAGGTCAGTTTCACTCACCTGTGGAGTGGAGCCTGAGGGGTGGGTGTTGCCTTCTGACACACTTCCGGTATGTTAGGGGGTGTGGCATATGCAAATGAGTTATGCAAATGACTTATGCTAATGAGCTCCTGCACCTCTTTTTCTACCAAATGACCCCTGGCGTGGCCTAATATGCAAAGGAGCTCCTGCTACGAAATGAGCCCTGACTAGAGGGTTAAAAAAAAAGAATAGATGCCATACATATTCTATATACTTTGGCCAAATTGCACACCTGTGAAATAAAAGGTCTCTGTAATGGCTTCTGCACTGTTGCCCTGTGAGAGAGAGAAGGATGAAGGGCTCATGGCCTAAAGAACTCATTTGGGTGTGTTTTTTTCGGTACCCCACTACAAAAACTACCGAAGACCTTTGCCTTTAGTAAGCTTTAATTTGGGACTCAGCGAGTCAAGTGTTGAAATTATGTGGCGCTTGTTTTGGTTGAAGGGCTTGTCTTTCGAAGTGATGACCCAACATCAGTTTAACTTCCTCATGTACTACGAAAGGTACAGTACAATGAATCGCATACCCTGCAGTGCATGCCGGCACTTGCATGATGCTTGTTGGTGCATAAGCCATCTCACAGGTATCCTAGCACTAAACCAGACTAACACCATCAGCTGGGCCCTGGAGAAACCTTATCCACATCCACCTGCTGTATTAACAGCCCTGCCCGCTGCTGTAGGAGCAATCGCTGCTGGATCCTACTGTTCTACTCAGGATTCATTGCACTGCACTGCACTGCACTGAATGCAGATTTGTGTGAACATGTTACCCTGTTTGAAACCAGGTTTTCTTTTGCGATCCTAAAATGTAGACCCACTTTTGTTTCGTCCAGTCATGCCGGGTCCAGGAAACAGTCTGGGAGGATTTTTAAAAAATCCATTTACTTTCCCAAGCTTATTTCATGAAAGGCTTTGCAGGAAGAGGAGAAATTAACAGGGCTTCTGGTTAAGATTGTTTTGGCCCACCCACTATCACCACAGTGAACAAGCCCTTAAAATACAGTTGGGTGGCACAAGAAGAGAGCCCAAGAAGTCAGAGCTCAGTTTATGTAATGTTTGCTCTTCCTGTATTGAAAACAAGAGAATAAAGTACCCCTTGTCATGACACTCTCTTGCTTTGTTCACACAAACTGCTACGTCATGGTCATGGTAACTTTAACCATCTCTGCAAAGACAGGGATTTCTGCATGTAAAAGATATGGACACCCCCCCCCCCCCCCCGTTCATAAACTGGATATGCCATTTTTCACTTTAAGAACTCTGGAGTAAGAGGAGTTGACTGCCTGCAAATGCTGTTTTAGAGGATTGAGTTTGCAGGCATGGGATGTGGAATCAGTCCTTTGCTTTTGCAAAAGCTCTAGAACTACTGAGCACAGAAGCCTGCAGCCAGACGCACAGAGAATGTACTCCTATCTATCTTCCTATGGAAGTATCTCTTCACATTTGCATATATCTTTTTTAAAATTGTTTTTTATTTTCAAAGAAACAAGACAAACAAAACAAACATATATAAAATAGGGGTACATAGAAAATACATGTCTTAATCTCTATTATAGTACCTCACACACTATCTCTAAAACAATATCATTTTCTACCATATAATTATTTTACCATGTATGCATATATATATAAAGATATGGTTTTACCAGTTTTTTTTTTTGTATTATTAATATTGTGGACTTTGTCTAAACCATTTGGTAGATTCTTTGATGCTCATTTTTTTGCTCAGGAAAGAAATAGAGTCATGCTTCGTCAAACATAGCAGTAATACTCTCAGTATATGTGGGATCTACAATATAGAATATCAGTCTTAACATCTAAAACCCCCACACTATCTAAAACACAAACATTTTCTACCGTATAATTATCTTATCAACTTTGCAAACATATGAATATATCATTTCTAAAAAATATTTTTAATATTTCTAGTAATATGAACTTTGTTAAAGACTGATTTATTTCATAGAGGTCATTATCTTACTCTGGAACATGTCAGGGATACTCTCAATAAATGTAGGATTTCAAAGATTCCCTAAAGAATCTCTCAAATTATCAGATTTTTATCTTCTTCTTAATTTTCTGGTTTCTCCTTTTAAATTTTAAAGTCTCAATGTGATGCCTTTTCCCTTTGTAAGTGTAGAATTCCTCCCAAAGCAGCCATCTGTACTCAGTTTTAAGGCTGATGTCATTCCATGTATTGGGTTCTTTGGTCTCTTTGAGATGGTAAAAGCGCAATTATTTCAGGAGTCTCATCAAAAATGGTTTCTTAGTAAAGTCTCGGTCATTCATTAAAAGAAGTCTTGTCTTTGAAGACACCAATTATTTTCTGTAGAGCCTGCCAGTTTGGTTGTTGGTTTCCTTTGTATCTTCAACACCTTTGCATATATCAATGGCACTTAAATACATGACCTTCCACCATTAGATCTAGATTTATACACCCGCAACGTACACAGGCACACAATACCCAAATTTTCATATGTTTCAGCCGCACACAACACATACACAGTATGTTTCTGTTACCTGGAATCTTCTGTTGAGCCACAAGACTGGGGAATGGCAGAAATCCAGTTGAGCCCAAGAAGCTACCAGTTTGTCCAGTGCCTTAAGTGCTAGCTCTGCCTTGGCAAGAAAACACAACCCTCCATAGCCTAGCAGCCCACCTAGCACAATTATCCAGCACTTTGAAGGTTCTTCTGACAGCCCATTTCCTCTCTCTCTCCAAAACAGAGGTAGTGTGGCCCTTGCCAGAGAAGGTAAAGCCATGTTTTGCACGAGCTGCTGCATGAAAAGGTAACCTGCTTCCTATTAGATGCATTTCAGGAAGATCATGTTCACAACAGCTGTGACACAGTGTTACTGGAAGGCCAAGACTGCATCCTTGGAATTTTAACTGAGATCTTCATGATGAGAAGACCTTCATTTCCGTGTGAGCATTAGAACAAGGGAAGGAAGGGGTGGTGGTGGCGGCCTGGTTTTGGTATTGTAGTTGTGAAAACAACAAATACATAGTGTTTTGAGACCTTAGCGTCTACACATTCTTGAATCACATCCCTATGACTGTTTGTAAAGAGAAATGTAGCTGAATGCAGCATTTTGGTGTTGCATACATTTTTGCAATTGAGTGTTTGCTGTAATACAATGGTTAACAAACAACCCTGCAAGAATTTGCTCTCTGTGACAGTTGTGGAATTGAAAAAACCAAAGATGTTTACCCTAATTATAAACACAATTACCTGACCCAGCTGAAAGGATGCTGTCTGTATCCTATTTTGCAGGTGGATGGAAAACAACATTGCCTAAGGAACCGACTATTTAGAGCTAGCTCTTCCTCCCCACTGCCTGGCCTAAGTATTGTCTCAGTTCTACAGCTTTTAGAACCTGAGACTTGCTGCAGATAATTCCCGAATGAAAAGTGTTCATAGAAAGCTACACCATTTGTTGGCCTTTACAGTTGGTGAAACTAATTTTATCAACAATGTTCTTAAAGCCAAGATTTTCTTTAATAGCAAGGCAGCAAATTAAACATACCAGTCCACTGAGAAGCATGTACTAATGCAACGATTTTGATTTCTATTTCTAAAATGAAATGCGGAGTGGTTTATATTCTCCACAGTGGAATCCTGTATTTATAAAAGCCCAGCATATTGGCACTTTCTGGCTCTCCCATTGGGTGTGCTGTGCGCACCATCAGCCATTGGCCCATCAACTGTCACTCAAGAGTACTTGTGTGCCATTGGCTGGGCACTTGATCTGCTCTTCTCCCTCACCCACTGCCAGCTTGGCCATTCCCTGTCTGAACAAACTGCCAAAACTGCTGTGCGGTTCACTTTCTCCTCAGTGGCTGTTGCTGGGCAACCAAGCTTGGTTCTGTCAGTAAAAAGGCAGGGGCAGGAGGCCCTTTCCAGGCTTACTTTGGCCTTTGTGGGGGACTCATTGGGGCCAGTTCTCCTGACTAGGATTGCCAGCTCCAGGTTGGGAAATTCCTGGATATTTTGTGGTGGAGTCTATGGAAGCCAGAGTTTGGGGAAGGGAGAGGTCTCAGCTGAATAGAATGCCATAGAGCCCATCCTCCAAAGCAGTTATTTTCTCCAGGGGGAGAGAGAGATCTGTTGTCTGGAGTTCAGTTGTGATACCAGGTGATACCACAGCCAATGTGGTGTAACAGCGCTTCAGAGCAGGGTCTGCCAGACCCAGGTTCTTGCTGTGGAAGCTGAGTGGGTGATTTCGGACCAGTCACAGACTTTCAGCCTTACCTACCTCACAGGGTTGTTGTGCAGATCAAAAAGGTGGAGAGAATAATGTAAGCTGCTTTGGTCCCCACTGTGGAGAAAGGCTGTACTTTTCCTCCTGGGGAACCATTGTTATCAATATCCAGGTGAGGGCTGGAGATCACTCAGAATTACGACTGCTCTTCAGGTAGCAGAGATCAGTTCCTCTGGAGAAAATGGTGGATTCTGTGTCATTATACCCTGCTGTGGTTGCCACAGCAAATTGACACTAAGTGCCCAAGGCTGGGGCACCCACCCAGAGCCTCTTTCTAGAGCCTGTTGTATTTATTTCCACAATGGGCCTTATTCCTAGTTATTAAATAACTGTTAAGGGTTTTTCATGTGTTGGGATGTATGGGATGTCTGTATGAAGATCCCATTTGGTGACATACGGCCTCTGCAGTAACCTTGATATATTTTACCTAGTTGAATTTCATCCAAAAGCAGCCACGCTTTTTGCTGGGCAGCCATCCCACACCAAACCAACCAACCTAGGCGAGTAGCCTCCAGAAATTCTCAGGACCGGCTGCTATTACCAGCAATAATTGCCAACACAAGCTCAGATTTATGGAGCAAGAGAGTTCTCTGTTTTGGGGGAGGAGCATCATGTCCCCCCTAGTCTCCATCTAAGAAAAAACAGGGAGTGTGAAGATGGGTATGCATGACTCTCTGTGTGCGCACAAACGTGAGAGGCTAAGACACGATTACTACTAAACTAAGACACACTTCTCCTTCCTTCTAAACTCTCCCTTTACACCAAAACAAATATGGCTGCTGTTGAAAACAGTCTTCTGTGCTAGCCAACACTGCTGGATCCTAGAGGCAGGGAAAAGCAGGAATGTCACATCTCTCCCCGCCCCCCCACCCCCCGCTTCTACCAGATGGAGACAGTGGAACAATTCAAACTCTCAACTGGCACCAAAGGAATACATCACACCTCCCTCCTATTCGGCGATTTATGAATCAATGTGTGAAACAGGAATAGGGCTGGATCCAAAGAGTGCAGTATCATCTAAGCAGAAATAGGTTTACAGCGCAAGGCCATTGTCCATCCTGCCTGCCTGGGAAGAGATGCCATTTACAGTGGCTGATCAGGGAACTGATCCCAGGCCCTCTTAAGATTAGGTACAGGCAGATAGAAAAATACAACCACCCAGGGCTATTTTTGGGCAGGGACGCACAGGAACGGAGTTCCGGCTGGCTTCTGAGTTGGCCAGGCCTAGCCCCACCCCCACCCCGGTACCTCGCAAGCCACGGGGCACCTGGGGAAGCCAATCCAATCCAGGGAGGGAAGGCAGTTTAAACTGCCTCCCCTCCCTGGGTTCCCCAGTTGCCCTGCAGCTGCGGGATGCCTGGTGTCCTGATCATGGGACTCTCCCGGGCTCCCGGCGCCCCGAAGACCCCCCTGCCGCCTCCCGGACGACCACCAGCCCGTCTGCAGGACTTAGCAGGGGGGCGGGGAAGGCCCAGGGAAGGCCGGAATCCGTCGTACCCGGCTCTCACAGCTGGGACGCAGGGAGGGGGGGAGAGAGCGAGGGGCAGCCGGCTCCTCAGCGAATCCCGGAGACAGCAGGCGGACGCGCCGCAACAAGCCGGGCCCCTTCCAAGCCGCAGCAGGGGAACACGGGCAGCCAGGCGGGACACAGGGAGGGGAGGGGTCTCTCCAGTGGGCTCCCGGGGGGCCGCCCGACTCAGCACTCAGGTAGCAAGGAGGAGGCAGAAAAGGAGCGGGGGCCAGGGCAGGCCACGCTGGGCCTGCGGCCCGGCGCGAGGGCAAGACAGCACTCCGGAGCGTGTCGCCCCAAGACGGGGGAAGCAGGAAGGGTGGGCCCGGAAGCTCCCGAAGGACTTCGGCGTCTAACCTTAAGAGGAGAGGCGGGGCCAGCGGGGAAGGAACCCTGGAGGGGAGAGCCTTGGGAAGGGGGAGGTATAAAAGGGAGGCAGCTTTATGGAGCTGGGGAGGAGAAGCCTGGTTGTGACGCCGGTACTGTGCAGAGAGAGAAGGGCAGTGAATCACGCCAGGAGGTGGCTCGGGGGGGCGTGGTGACATAACCCTCCCCCGGTCACCATATCTGAGGCTCCAGCTGCCGGGGAAAGCGGGGAGGCCACAGTGGCGACGCGAGGGGCGACCGGGGAGTCGAGTGACAGTGACACCGACTCCAACAGCTCCTATGACACCTGGGGAAGCTGATCCAGAAACTGCCTTCCTTCCCTTGGGTTCCCCATGCACCCTGCAAGCCGTGGGGCACCTGGGAAGGAGCTGCACTGTCAGGGGTGTGGCCTAATATGCCAATGCGTTTCTGCTGTTGGGTGCGGCCAATTATGCGAATGAGTTCCTGCTGGGCTTTTTCTACAAAGAAAGCCCTGCAACCACCAATCACAAGATCACGGAGTGGGCAGCTGTCTCTTGTGTTAAGGAGTTGCAGGAGCAGAAGGTAAAAGTTGGAAGTGTAAGTAAAAGCGGGTGGGTGGATTATATTTACAATGTAATGAGCACTTAAGTTCACATGGTAGCAATAGCTCTGATCACAGAAGACACGGTTACAAACGGCTACCTGAAAGTGGTAGAACAGAAAATATGGAATAACTGATTTCACTTACAGAACTTCTCTTGTGCTGTGAGACTTGCATGAACAAGACAGAAACATAACTTTAAATGCACTTGTCAGACACCTTAAGTCAGTTTGTTGTCATGCAGGAAAGCAGATTTATAGTGCTATACATTTTTAGACCTTTCTAAATTTTGGGTTTACTTAAGAACCTTCCCTCGCTCAGGGGGGAGCTCTGGCTCAGCAGCAGAACATCTGGTAGACATGCAGAAGGCCCCAGCATCTCCAATCAAAAGAATAAGGTGATAGGTCATGGGAAAGACCCTGAGGAGCTGCTGCCAGTCTGAGTAGCCAACATGGGTCTTGACGGACCAGGGGTCTGATTCAGTGTAAAGCAGCTGCATGCGTTAAAGGACAGACATACTCTGTCTCAAGTCCAGCACCACAGGATCCACAGAGTGGGACACATTTGGGAACCAAGCACTGGAACTTACTTGAAGGCTTCTTCTCTTCAGTGGGGCAAAGTCACTGAATTCAGACATTCAGAAGTGGACCAGAACCAAAAAGCTGGTTCCGCTGAAACTTGCTTACAAAGACATCATTCCCTTTCTACATGAAGGTTTGAATCAGGTTCTAAGACCAGATACCTTAAAAGACCGGTCGCACCACTGGCTGCTATGTGGGACTGCATAAGAGTGCCCAATTTTTCTTCATAGGTACATTAAGCTTCCCTCAAAGGAACCATACAGTTGGCACCTTCCATTAGGCATAGGTTGCTTACTGGGAACCTTTCTAAAGTGTTACAGGCCTTGAGCAAACTTCCATTTGATCCTTTCAAATCATCAGGATCTAAAGCCTCCTTTTCAGAAGACTTCTTTATGCTTGGAGAGATAACTTCTGCAAGGATTTATGAATTAGGGGCTTTATTGGCCGGGAAGGAATTGTGTATATTTCAGAAGGTCTTGGTGGTACTCAGGAGGGAGCCTTCCTCTGTGCCTTCCTTAACCAAGAATTGATACTACCATCTTTTTGTCCTACAATATGTTATCCCAAAGAGAGAGTCTGACACAAACTAGATGTGCACAGGGTTCTGTGTGTCTTCTTACTAGGACAGTGCAGATCAGGCTAAAGGTTCTGTGTCTCACAGCCTTCAGGTGAACCGGTCTCAAGGCATGTATCTGAGTGGCACATGAAATGCAAGGCTCAGGCCCTCCAAAGGACGTTATGGTTCACTACACCAGATCTGTAGCAACAAAGTGATGGTTTTCCACAGGCATCCTGATCCACCTTTTATACCTGTGTAGAAAGGTGCGCAACATAGTGGTAGAACAGAATACAAATAAGAATGAGGATCCCATCCAGGCTGTAGCTGCGGCACATAACCAGTTTGGATGACTCCACCCACTGAAGGAGAACAAAACATTGGGACTTACCTGAAGGTTTCTTCTCTTCAGAGGGGCGAAGTCATTCACATCCCACCCAAAATAAAACAAAACAGAATAAAATCTAGTTGGACGCAAAATCTGTGATGGAGCTGGGCTATACGAAGACTGGAGGGCTAGCTTCGCTCTGGGCCAATACAGTCCACACAAATTTGCACAAATTTGGAGCGAGAGGAGGCGTGACCTGACTAGTTTGGATGCTTTCTCCCACGGAAGGAAAATGGCTCTTCCACTCATGATTTAATTTCTTTTTCTGCTATTAAAACACAACTTCCTAAACCAATTCCTCCTTCTTTTTCATGAGCATTTGTAACCAGGCCCACTTCTTTCACTGTCTTCTCTCATGGATGGTGAAAGTGACAAGATGGAGGGAAGGAGAAGCCTCCTCAAGTTCACCAGCGCATTCCTTCCTGCCAATGTTTACAGCCGCGGGGAAACACTTGTTTTGTAAAATGATGCTCTTCTGTGACGCTGACAAGGCCTTTCCTCTGTTTCTGCACCTTCAACCAGCAGAGTGAAGCAAAGTTGTGTTGGTGACTCTGAACAAGGTGAGATTTACCCTTGTCGATTTCACCGAAGAAAGGACACTGTAGGAAGCTGGAGTTGGGCAGGCGGGCAATACAACATATACAACAGGGATTCAGGTCAGTCCAACTGTAAGCAGCCATGCCATAGTGGCGTTTCATCAGAATGCAAACACATCAGACGGCAGGGCAGAACGGGCGAGCCGAGTGGCTGTGGGTGTGCGCACAAAGCAGGAAAAGCATAATTTATTAACCACTGTTAATAGCCACCTGTGGTTTCAGCCTAATTCTTGAAGATGTCCTTCATCAACAATGTGGCCGATGCTCCAGCCCAGCTGAGCTTACCTCAAGAACCTTTTGTCCAGACAGGAGGCACCCTTCCCTCCGGGCTACTCCGCCCCTAACAGGCAGTCCCCGCTCATTAAACAGACACAAGAGAAACAGCAATACCACAAAGGTAATTAATTGTATTTTAATGAGACCATGAATTGGGGGGAAGGGGAGAGGATGGAAATGGAGGAAGCAAGGAGGCTGCCCTAAGAAAGGAACTGCTCAGTGCTGTTTTGCCAGTAGTTTAAGACTGTAGCACAAGACACCAATGGGCCAACGTCCTCGTTTCAGCAGCAAATACATCAAGAGACTGGGGGGGGGGAGGGGGGAGGAAGAGCAGCTGGAACACCATTTTCATTTCATTTTGTAAACTTTTGCATTGTTTTCCTGCCCCTTCTGTGTCGGGTGATGAACTGCACATTATCACAGTCTGTGGCAAAGCAAGAATATCCAGACCTGCAGAAAGGCTGCTGGGAAAGATGAGTTTGTCGACGATTACCATAAATCTGAGGGAGGATACTTGTGTGTGTCGGTCAGGGAAGAACAGTTCTAGGCATTTAATTTACATTGTACATTTGTACACCAGTGCAGATGGAATGGCCCCAAATAAACCAAATCGATATATTTATAGACTTTATATACATACAAATATATATCTATCTCGACAGATATATATATATAGAGAGAGAGCTCCTCTCTTTCAAAAGGGTAAAAGATTAAATCTGTCTAGGCATGCACAGTTGAAAGCCCCACTCCACTCAGTCCAGCCCTGTGCTCGACACGCAGAGCAGCTGCCATACAGCCACCTTCGAGCCTCCCTCTTCCTTGCTATGTAGCACAGAGAAGGGGGGGAACGAGGTCCACCCGACCAGACTCCGGTTCCAACCTCATGTTGCTGGAGTAGGGTTAGGAGCACTTTTATTGCTAATCAAGTAATGGGTTCTCTGCATACAGGAGGCATCCACCCCATCTGCACTGCAGCTGTTGCTCCCTCCTACATCTCACCACAGGCAAATGAAGCAACAGCATGCTTCTCCCAGTAGCGGTCCCTCTTCCTCACGTTCCACAAGGCTTCCTCTGCTAACCAGAGGGAGTCCAAGGAAAGTACAAGAGGCAGGGCAAACCCTGCCAACGGGTGACATCAAGGGGCTGTAAAAGATTCCGGAGGGCCAAACATCCCTTCCATTTGCAGTCTTTTAGGTATACAGAACCCACTCTACCTTAACACATTATCCTGGTCTTTTCATAACACGAGCTTTCAGAGATTAATGGGGAAAGATGCAGGTGTACACTACATGCCCCCCCCCCAACTGAGTTCCATTCCTTGGCCGATCTACAAGGGACTAAGGTGTGAATCAACCCAGATGGAAACTTGGTTGGTGGACAGAACTCAGTCAGCGGAAGAAACAAACGGAGAAGGGAAGGAATCAAACACGCTGGCCGTGGCCGACCAGCCAAACCCAGTGGGTGTCTTCTGTGAAATGTACCCAGTGAGAAAGACTGCTCCCCTCCCCTCCCTGTCCCTCGTACAATGATGGCATGAAATGCCTAAGCAGGGCAACTAGAATGTATTTTTATTCTTTTTTTTTTTTTTTGTAATGGGGCTGAAAGCTTTTAAGGGAGATAAATAGGCACCACATCAAAAAGGCAAAGTTTGGATAAGGCTAAACAAACAGGAGAAAAAAATAAATTAAGTGGAAATTGCACCGGCAATGCCCTTTGCCTCAGAGACAGGCTTAGCACCAGGCCCCCAGGGCTGTCCGTCTTGCACAAGTGGCTGACAAGCAGAACTCCCACAGACACCCCTCAGCAAGGTCTCTGGAAACATTTCCTTCAGCAGTGTTCATGGGGAACCGATATGTACAAGAGAGCAAGTTACAGGACAGGGGACTCTGTGTCATAGGGCGGTGCTTTCTGAATCCTCCTCTGAACTGATTTTTCCTGGTACTGGGTGTCTCTGGACTTGTCCCAGTGGGTCCAGGTGCAGCGTGGCATCAACCTCTACATGGATGGATGGGATATCAAGGTGGGCAAGATCTGAAATCAGGCACAGGTACATACAAAGACAAAATATTATCACAGTGTTTCAAACCCTTTCCGCCCACCAGCACACGTACACGTGAAACTGACACGCTTAATTTAACTAAGCACAATGTACAACTCTCAAGGGCCTGGAAGCTGCTAAGGTCAGGAAACAAAAAGGGATGTCATAATATAGTCTTGGTTTGCATCCTTGCTTTGACATTCTTCAGCACTATCTTTTCCTGCAAACACCAATTAATCACAAAAATAATATACAGGTTTCATACTTATGTGACTCCCAAGTGTAGCTAAGCATGGAAACCAGGTTCTGGAAACATGGCAGTAGATCGCAACTTGTCCAGCAGGGCTTAGAACAAACTACTATGCAAACTAGTCTTAAATGAAGACTTGTAAATAGTCTCTTGTCTGGTCACCTGTGGTGAATAAGAAGAATATCCAGGTAACCAGGCAGGAGAAATACTTGGAAATAAGAGCATTTCCCCCCATTTGCTGTCAGTGTTCTACAAATGATTCACAAACGCACATATGTGAGCATATGTGGTTAAATACAAGTGTTTGTGCATTAGTAGCTTGTAAACTAATATGGAAAGCTGTTTTAAATGTCTTTTGGGGGAAAATCTATCCATACCTCATTTGACAGGGAAGCACCAAAATGAAATCCTAGCCAGAGTGTAATGGGAAATTTAAATAAACCCTTTTACAATACCCTCACTAAAAACGGATGGTTCTGAAGGAATCTAGAAGGCTAATTATGGCCATAATGCTAATTCCTAGGAAACTGAAGCACTTAAAACCTCTCCTGGCGCTCTTAGACTCTTCATCCTATACCGCCCCTCAAGGGTAGATTCTCTGCGGCTTTTTGGTGGAAGAATTGTTGATATGCCATCCATATGAATATAAAATTAACCTCCTTGCATACTTGGCGGGAACAAAAAAGATGCAAATACATTCAACAGTAAGCAACTGTTACCCTCCCAAGAGAGGCTCTTCTTGTGATCACTGATGTCTTTGATCAGGACAAACTGAGCTGAGCTCCGGTCTGGCTTTAGTCCAGTGCACTAGGAGAAGTTCCAAATGAAGTCAGTTCCCTCCTAAGGTGGGACAATTGCTCAAGACACATGAGTGTTCCCCCAAAATGAACACAATGGGAGAAGAATGTCTGTGAACCTGGCTAAGCCCAAAAGACAAGGAGAATCTCCCCTCCAAATGCTACATTCTGCATAGCATGTCTCCACACTGGTCAACACTGCCAATGCCTCCATTCTGAGAAGTTCTTCCAAGGTGGCACTCAAAACTGTTGCTAGAAATGGCTGGAAACTGAAGAACAAGCTCACGGCTCGGTAATTTTATAAAGTGGAGGGATTGGAGAACGCGTGGGTTTTGGACTGGAGGGGCTTACATAGCTGTAAACGAACCAAAGCTTCCAGATAGTTTTGGATAAACACAGTATCCCATACTGAAAATTCCAAGTGCTCCAGAAGACATGTATGAGACACAACACTGTTAGGACATAGCAGATGGTTCACTTCTACCTCCCAACAGTAAAAAAAAAGAAATGAAAAGAAGACCATGGGACATCCTAGACACAAAGGCAGCTTTCCCCACTTTACCTTCCTCTAAAATAACTGAATTTGCCTCCATCCCTCTTCTGAACCCACTCGTCTGCTATTGGCCTTCACAACATCTTATGGCAGGGAACGCCACATGGCAAAACATGCTGGAAAAAAAGCCCTTCTAATTGGAAGCCAATAAAAAGAGAAGGGCAAAGCATGCAAAGGAGGAAGCAAGGCCTCATCTTAGAGGATCAGGCCTCTCGCCATTCTTGGAAAGATCAAGGCTTTGGAGGACTGGCTGGACTGATAGCAGTGTCCCTTCTGGGGTGAGGTGCCTACAGGTCAGCCATTTGCTTGGCATATGTGGGTGAAACCTTTCATATTTCCCGCCGAGGATATTTCTGTCTAGCAATGTAAAATGGGAATGGCAAATGAAGAGTTACTTGTGAGAGCAAAAAAGGAGCTTATGTGCGAACAAACCCCCCCCAAGCAATGAGATATTTGCATCATAATCAAAAAAATCTTACCCACACTATGACTTGTGCCACATGATAATATGACTTCCTCCCAGAACCATCATTTAGACAGCAAATAACCCTATGTGTTGCCTGTGGAAGATGCACTGCAGTGTAGAAGGTTATGAATAAGGGTTACATATCAGCTGAACTGATAACACGGCCAAGTTGAGTGCTCTCACTGCATCCCATGACTGAGTCTCATTCCTGATCACCGCCTGTCCCCAGCTGTAGGACGCTTGGCCTTATTAATACATATTAATGGCAAGTACGTATTAATACATATTAATGGCAATATCATGACATCCCTTTGGCGAAGGACACATGGAATGGCAGAGGGAAAGAATCGTGTTGGAAGGAGGGGGCCAGCAAGGTTAGGAGCAAGTGAATCCCGTGGTTCGGAAAGGACTTTGTTCAATGGGTTTAACTCTGCGCATAAAAAGGGATCAGGCATGGAGGCCAGTGGTTTTCAGAAGCACACCCCCAAGTTTACTAATAACATCATTATCAGTAGGCTTGGGATAGGGTAGCAGGCTCCAGCAGCCATGCAGTCCTGGGTCAACGTGCCCCATGCAAGGCCAGCCAAATGGTGGGAGGTGACTGTGGAGGTGAGAAGGCACAGCCAGGGGCCAGACTGGGGGGGGGGGCAGGGGACGTGGGGCAGCAGAAGGGGAGAGAGTGGGGACTCCAGCTTACCCTGAGCATTCCCCTCACACCTATCCAACATTGCACCACGTGCCTCAAACAGCTGCAAGGACACAATAACAGGATTGGGAGAAAGGCACAAGAGAGAAACAGCAGCAACAAGACAAAGTAGTACACAACACACACTCCAGTCAGAAAAGAGCACCTGTCTGCCTAGAACCTCTCACCTGTCTGTGAGAACCGGGGACCTCCCCCCCCCCCGCCTTTTCCCTGCAACATGAGGGTTCCTCAGTGACCACGGGGCCATCTTTAGGAAGGAAAAATGATCAGAGAGGAAGACCGGCCCCTAACAACCTCACCGGCTACAGCATGGGAGCTGCCATCCCCTCCAATGCCCAGGCTCCTTTGTCCCCCATAGCCGAATGTATTTCAGTATTCATAACCCCACTCTTCTAAAGGCGGGCGCCGGGATGCCTCAAGCCTGGAGTGAACAGTTGCCAGGCCATCAAAAGGAGAGTTCCACCTGGAGCCCCATCAAAAGGCTGCAGTGATGGGTGAAAAACCGCATGTGTGGCGACACTGTTCCTGGCTTTGATCTGCCCATGGGAGTGCTTCTGCCATGGGACAGACCCCCGTGTATCCTCCTCTGAACCCTGCCATTGGCTCCCAGAGCTTTCCTTTCAGGCAAAAGCCTTGCTGTAGGAAAAAGCTGGGCTATTTACTTTTTTAAAAAATTGCTAGAGATACGCATTCCATGTTTTGGGGGTGGGGTGGGGTGCAGCAAACATTGCAAAGGTTACCTGTCAAACGGCACCCAACAAGCACAGCTGCGCACCGGAAGGATTTAGCAGGTGCCCATGACACTAGTACCACCGTCACCCCCACAGTAAAATACGAGGGAGATTTGCACCTGAAGTAGTGTTAGAATTTGCAGGTAACCACTTTCAGTGCTATGAAAAGTGACTTCCTGAAGGTGCCTGCTGGGACATCACCCAAAGGGATGTGAGTGCAACCATGCCACATGGTCAGTATCTGAAAAGGGCCACAGAGAACATTCCAGATTCAAAATGTCTTCGGCGTCCTCAGCTCCTGCGTTTACAGCATCCTCTGCAAGATCCTTCTCAAGAAGCCTTTCCTTTTAGCCCAGTTCATCCACTCACCACATTCCCCAGGAGGATGCAATACCCAGTTGATGGAGAAGGGGGTCCATACTGGATACACAACAATACACTGGTATGCCAATCACCCTTCCCCTTGTTTTTTCATTCTTCGTGCGCAGTATTTGTTTTTATTCTGATTAAGAAGCTATTGGCTGAGAAGTACATATTTCTCAAGCACAAGGAACTATGAGAAAATATTTGTCCTAAAAATAACAACGTGGCTTGAATTCTACTCCACCACCTGGGATAGGTAAAACATTCTGCACAGAATATAAAAAGGATAGAACCACCAAGAAATCTGTACCGTCACCCTAACCCAGGGGTGGGCAAACTGTGGCTCGGGAGCCGCATGCGGCTCTTTCACATATATTATGTGGCTCCCAGCAGGGCGGCTGGGGAAGCTAAATATCATTAGCAAACAAATATCATTGGACAAATTAATATCATTATCAAGATCTGCTTTTACCCCTTTTGTTGTTATTTTTGGCAGTCTCATTTAATGTTAATAAAAAAGCAAATCTGCTTATCTTCCAATAAAATCAGGTAATATTTGTTCATGCCTTGTGGCACTCAGACATCTGGTGTTTATTCTATGCGGCTCTTACGCTGAGCGAGTTTGCCCACCCCTGCCCTAACCTGTGTTATGATGACCCCCTCAAAGCCTGATGCTGAAATGGCTGTTCCCACCTCTGCTCTTCTTTGTAGAGCACATGCATATTAAGCAACATACATGACCATCAAACAGGGAGACCAGAACTCCCCATAAGCTGTCCCCCTCTTCCACTAATCCCAGAAACCCCCCCACTGCCTCCTTTGTTCCATCTGATCATTACCTGTAGACATGCTCTCCCCGGGGGACATGCTCTCTAGCATGGTGTGCTCCACGGACTGTGGACTGGAGCCAGATGCATTTGATGTGGGAGGCTGTGGAGGTGGCAGCGTGGGCCTCTGTCGTGGCTTGGGGGTGGGTCGCGATTTAGTTAAAGTGCTTGTCAGGGAAGGAGGAGAAGACAGGGAAGGCGCAGCAGCTGGGGAGAGCGGGCCCGAGCCCAAGGGGTAGCCTTGTGGGTAATTCAGTCCATAAGGAGAAGGGGTGCTCGGTGGGGTGGGAGACAGGCTGGCGGGGGATGGCTGTCCCGGGGACTGGTCAAACATGCCACCCGACTGGACATAAGGAACCTTTGCAGGGATTGGGGTCAGCTTCTTTGAAACTGTAGAAGATAAGACAAGAGACAGACAAAGTTGAGTACCATTCACCACAGCAAGTCTGGTGGGCTTTCAGTTTATGGCTTTCTGAATGTAGCAGAGGCGAGCCCGCTTTGGCACTCCGTAAGAAGCGCACAAGCCTAGCTGCAGCTTCTGCACGTGAAAGGCAGCAGCCAGAAGATGAAGCCAAAACTTGCGTATCCATCATTAATGTGGCTTCTCTAGGAGAAGGGACCAAGTTCTGGCTAGCTTCTTGCACGCCAGAGAAAGAATGGCAGGGATGAATTTTGTACAGGCCTCCACTGAGTGCGGTTCGTTTCGAAATCTCAGCAAGGAAAGGTCTGGAGTGTTTCCTCCCCTTCTTCATCTGTAGTCCACCAAGGGGCTGATTCCCCAAGAGCGGTCGCTGTGTATTTGGTGGGAATTTAAAAACAACACAAACCCTGACCAGAAACGGTTGCCAGCTGAATAGGCCACGGCTAAGGCTTGTCACTTCTTAGGCTGTTTTTACATCTGACTTTCCCGCTGGAATCGTTCTAGTTCCAAAAAACCCTGCCCATACTTCTGTGCGGTGTGAACCCGTGCTGCCACTGAAATGTCCACATCTACTAATTGCCCTCCTGTGGTCAAGCTAGTATTCAACCGGCTTCATTCTGCTTTAAACAATTGCTGTTGATTAGTGCACTTAGACCCCCTGGAGTGAAATTTCACACCACTGTGAGATCAGCACAGGAAAAGACAGCAGTCAAACTACTTTAGAGGGGAGGTGTAAAATGGCCCTTAGTCTCACACCTGACAAGACACGCTCCCCGCTAGCCTTCTGGGCGAAGACAAAGCTTACCTTTCCGCAGCGTATGTGGGCTCTGCTCTGTAGACAGCTGCTGCGTGAGACCAGGCGGCTGCTGCGCAGTCCCACACGGTATCAAATGACCACAAGCTGGGCTGCCTTTCTGACCAGACACAGGGGAAAGCTCTTTAGTTTTTATCGTGCTAAAGAGAAACAGAAGGTGAACAAGAAGCGGCTGTGAGTCCCTTGGTCAGAAGGGCACCTCTTTCAAACCCCACCCGCCCCTGCCGCCTGTTGCAGGGTCCCCGGGCACAGCCCCCCCCCTCCCTTTCCTGGGATAAGCCAATGATGCTTGCAAAGCGAAGCGGATTTATGCCCAGCTCCAAAACACACACCCAAAGCACTACGCAAACTTGCACTTCTACTTTAACTGAGCATGACTAGTGCATGAATGGCACTGCAGCCCTTGCACTCACGCTGCACACAGCAATGAGACAAAACAAAATGGAGGGAAGCCCTTCTTCCAAATCTACCTTTAGCGCACATCTGCCCCTTGTGGGGTGTGGGGTGTGTGTGTGTGGGTGTGGGGGATGGACAGGAAGGAAACAGAGTCTTGCCCCATTTCAGAGAATGGATTTAAGGGACTACTGACATTAAGGGCCGCTCTAGAGCTGGTTTTATTTTGAATCCACTGTCGTCGCTTCTCCAAGGAAACTTGGGAGCTGTAGTTTGGGGAAGGCGCTTGGCCAAACGTCGGTTCCTGGGGTTCTTCGGGGAGAGAGAATGAAGCAGGTCATCAGACTTAACTAAATCTTGTCATTTAGAAAGAGCTTCACTGAGCTGCTTCATCAGCAGGGCCTTCTCCGTTGATACCCTTTATACATTCTCACGAAACAGGCCTGCCACAACGCGGAGAGGCTCACAGGAAGGCATTCCTCCTCTGCTGAGGGACAAGGGGCCTAGGCCCCATCCTCACGCGCTGACCCGTGACCCACAGCAAGCAAGGGATGCTCGCCCTTACACCGTGCATGACGCCTAAGCATTGTCAAATAAGCAGTTATTTACCTAGTGAGCCCGGCTCCTTGGTTTCTGGCACAGGTGCAGCTGACCCAGGGGGGAGAGGCTGACATGTGGGAACTGTAAAGAGGGCCAGGAGGATCAGGTCTGGATAAGGCGAGGGAGGTTTTCATGTGAACAGAGGAGAGGTTAGTCTCGGGACCATGCATCTCTGCCAGGGAGCTCTGCTTAGGGAGGTGCAGGAAATATGGCTTCGGGTTAGAGTTAATGTCCAGTTGCTGAGGGGAGGGAGAGGAAGAAGTGGAGGAGGAAGCAGCAGGGGGCAGAGTTTGGCTGTATCCTGACCACCGGTACAGCGGTAAGGGAGGCTCGGGCCTAGTGCCTGGGCTGATCTTGGAGTGGGAGTGGTGGAAGGAGGGGTAGCAGGAGTATGGGGGAGGCTTGTCGTCCTCAGGGGATGGGTAGATGTAACAGGAGTCCGACCAACTAGACGACACACCATCCGTGCTGCAAATGTCCAAAACAACAAAACAAAAAGGGGAGGGGGGGAGAGCAGAGAGCATTTGTACAGGGGTGAACTGAACAGGAGTTTTGAAAACAGCCAAAAGCAAAAGGGGAGGGGAGGAAAGAACAACTGCCAAAACGTACCGGGGATGAGAAGGGCCCCCCAACTGCAAAGTATACAGGGGACGGAGGCAGAAGCTCCCAGACTCCTGAGGTGACGGCGCAGAACCTGGTTTCGGCCTCCTTTCCCATAAGCCACTCTGAAATCACAGCAGCCACTGGAAACCAGGGGCCAGGCCCCTGTGAGTGAGGCTGTTCAGGGTTGGCTCTTTCTAAAAGCCACCATCGCTCTCCAAGCAGAGTCCCCCCCCCCACCCCCCCAACCACTCCGGGCTAGAACACAGGAGAGGAAGTTATAGCTACCAAAACTTCTACTTCAGTGGGGAAACTCTTAGGTTGGCAATTCCTACATTTAACAAGCTGGGGTCAAAATCAGGTACTGGTTCCATAAGACGTCAAGGCCTGGGGCTTGTAAGGGTTCACTTTGGGAGACAGGAAAGTGTGTTTGTCCCTGGTTCTGAGGTTATGTAATGGGAAAGCAGTGACGCTGCAGAAGCCAGCAATATCCAAGCTCAAAGTCTAAACGCTGATGTCTCAAAATTCTCACCTGCAACCAATGCTCCCTCTAAGTTTTGGAGTCTTGTGAGCAAAAGTTCTACTTTGTGAGCTACTGGCATTAAAGTTGTGAGCAAACAATTTGGCTGCGGCATAAATTAAGTTTGCTCTGGAGCCCTCCTTCCTGAGCTAAGACAAAAATGTGTGAGCCGGAGGCTAAAAAACTGTGAGCTGGCTCACACTAACTCAGCTTAGAGGGAACACTGCCTGCAACCCAAGGTAAGCGTTAGAGGCCCCCCCCCCAATTCTTTTGTGTCTTAGACTATAACCCTCTCCCCACCAGCTTGCTGTCCCCTTTCTTTCTCCCACACTTGTCTGGCAACATGGTAGGGGAATAATGCAACAGGACTTTCTCCCTAGAGGGTTCCCTGATGCCTGGGATGCTGAAAGGAAAACCTCCCCCCCCCCATAAGCTTAGAGACTGGATCAGGGGGTGAAAAGGAAAGAGCTCGTAGGGAGTTGTGGTCTTGGCCAATGGTTGAGGAAGAGAGAGGGACACATTGCATAGACGCCTGATGATGTCCCCACACAGGACTATGATTGGTCCATATTTTGGAACAGGGTTAATAAAAAAATGATTTATTGATAGATTGCCTCTTTACAGCTCGCTTTACAGCTCTTTACAACCCCATTTCAAACTGAGCAGGAGACTAGCCCAACATAACTCTAAAAAGGGCAACAGTTGACTGAAGGCTTGAGCCAGGATCCAAGTTTATCATCCCATGGAGCAGAAAAGACTGCCTCATAGCAAAATATGCTGTCCCACTATGGTGGACACTGCAAAAAACAATAGTGGTATAGGAAGTCCTTATCGAAGCAAAGGCAAGGTGGGAAGGAGAGAGACAACAGCAGAATCATGTACATAAATGCAATTCCAAGTGAAGAGGTGACTCCCGGACTCCTTCCAAAGTGTTACGTACGCATTTGCAGTTGAGGAATGCCCAACCCTAATTGGTCAAGAAAGTATGGAATGGGATCCAATGAAGTTGCATGTCCTCATGTCGAGGGCTTGACTTTGGCCACAACCACTTTCTCCACCTTTCCCTGACAGATATGAGCTCATTACTGGACAGGACAGGTATTTATTGTTTAAAAAATCCTTGTTTCAAAAGAGCTGGAGATGACAAGTAAGGCATCGTCTGAATGCCAAAGCAGAGAAGTTCCAAAGAGTAGCGACCATGGAAATACTATTGCTTAAAGTTGAAGCATATCCTTTGTATTTCTTGGCTCCTAAACTGAGAAGCAACTCTGGAGTAGGAGTCAAATCCAACCAGCTTTGCCACAGGTGAAAAAGGAAAGAGGAGGTCACTCTTAGACACCCAAACAGTTGTGCCAGGGGTCATGGAGCTGGCCTGGACAAAAGCCATCTAATAGAGGGCTGCAGTAAAGAGGTTACTTACATGAAACTGAATGAAAAAACAGGCTGGATCCAATCCTATATCTATCTATATATCTAATAGCCAAGTGCCCCCCCGCGTGCGAATACCTAATTCCGCGTGAGGGGGCACTTGGAGGGCAGAGGGGGGGTTCTGCAGGTGGGGGGTGACCCCCCTGCCTGCAGAAAAATCCAAAAAGTTTGAAAAACTTCTCGGGGGATATTTAAATCCCCTGAAAAGTTAAAGCGTTCTCCGTGCACGCGTGGAGAAAGCTCTGGCCACTGTAGGGGAGGGGGGTGGGAAGCGGCACGGCGAGGCCTCGCTGCTGCCGTTTTCGGGGAGGGGGGAGAGCCTCGGCGGACGGCGGTCTCCCTGCCGCCGCCGTTTTGAAGGAAGGGGGGGGGAAGCCTCGGTGGACGGCGGTCTCCCTGCTGCTGCCGCTGCCGTTTTGAAGGGAGGGAGGGGGGAAGCTGCCAAAGGGGGAGGGGGTAGAGGTTCGTCGCACTGGGGGAGAGGAGGAGGAAGAGACTCACTCCCCCCCCCTGCGAGGATCGCGGGTCCATCGGCTTGTAATGTCTAATAGCCAAGTGTGCGGATATCTAAATCCGTGCCGGGGGGGCACTTGGGGGGCAGGGAGATTTCCCTGCACACTTGGGGGACTCCCCACGTGTGCAGAAAAATCCTAAAAGTTAAAAAAAAAACCTCTTGGGCCCTCGGGCCTCGCTGTGGTAGCCGGGGTGTGTGTGTGTGGCTGCTTCTTCCACTCGGTGGAGCTCCTTCTCCCCCCACCCCCTTCTTGTCCTATCTAATCCTATATTTACCATTCAAGGCAGTTATAGCTGGTAAAGAACAGAACCCCCCCCCCCCAAAGAAAAGCAACAGAAGAGGGCGCAAATGGAGCTCCTGCATCAGAGGATTGAAGCTGCCATCGCTGTGGCACACAGGATGGGAAAGTCCTCAGAGGAACTCTCTGTGTCCCCCCCCCCCCCCCACAAGAACACAGAACAAGTCAGTCCAGATTTTGCGCAGATCTCTCCCTTTGTTTTGTGATACAACAAAACTGAGACTCAAATTCTGTGATGTTTCATTATTATCTTTCCCCTCCCTGGAACTGCTTGTCCCATGCGCACCTCCCCCCACCTCAAGTCTCCTGTGAGCAGGTCAACAGGCAGCACATTAAAAGCCCAATTCCATACTTGCTTTCAGCAGGGAGCACATTTATAGCAGAAGCACAAACCAAAGACATATGTATGACATTGCACGGGCAGCTCTTCTCTCTGTGCATGTGAGTATGGCAAACACAAAAAGTTCTGTGCAGGAGGCCTGCTTGCCAGAAAGCTGACCCTAACGTATGAATCCTTAGCACAAAATAACAGAAATCAGAAACTGCAGATTTGCAAAAACAAGTCCAGCAACTAAATGAAGCTGGGCTCTCCAATGGACTGAAGAGCGCTGAAGATGTCAGAATAACTAGGATCTTAAGGAAAGGCCAATCCTTTGATTCAGGCAAGGACAGACCTCGAGAGTAACTCGTGAGACTGGCACCAAAATCTAGGCTTAAAAGCAATGGTTCATAGGGTTGCCAAGTCCGGGTTGGGAAATACCTGGGGACTTTGGGGGTGGAGCCAGGAGAAGGCGGGGTTTGGGGAGGGGAGGGGCCTCAGCATGGTATATTGCTATAGAGTCCACCCTCCAAAGCAGCCATTTTCTCCAGGGAAGCTGCTCTCTGATAGCTGGAGACCAGTTGTAAAAGTGGGAGATCCCCAGGCCCCACCGGGAGGCTGGCAACCCTAACGGTTCAGCACATACTTTTGGTGTATCAGCCATGTTTGGGAATATTCCAGCAGGGGAGAGGTGGAGGAACCAGGAGGGTTTGTCCATTCTCTGTACTATTGCATTGTTACGAATGGGACAGATTTTGTGTGTCGTAGATTAGCAAAACCACCACCACCACCAAGTTTCTCTTCATATTCTCAATGCCATCTGAATGCTTCGGTAGGGAGATTCTTGTTGCTTACATTCAGGTGGGTAAGACCATTATTTTGTGCCTGAATTCTCTCACACGCACCACAGACACTCAGTGAAAGCTGAAGCAAAACTAAAGAAGGCCCATGCAAGTGCAGGAGTAGCAGGCATGTTCACAGAGACTCCAGGACCACAGAATGCAGCAGCAGCAGCAGCCATATCTGCTGCCTCCAGAACTTACCTTGCCCGTTCAGCCCCTGGTGGGAAACCGAAGCTAGTTGGAGTAGGGGAGGGAGTAGCTGAAATGTCAAGAGATTGCTCAGGAATTGGTGACTGAGGAGTAGCAGCAAGATCAGAAGGCGGAGCAGGGGGCTGCATGGCAGGAGGGGTGGAGGATGCCTTACGGACTACGGAGGTGCCTCTGCGAGCCACCCAAGAGGTGTCCATCACCCGGACGCCCATGCTATGGGGGGGGAACACAGAGATACTCCCTTACCACCTTGGAAGCAATATTCAGAGATACACAACATACACATCGCCTAGCTATTCTAACCTGGCCTCTGAGGATTGTGAGGAGAGACCCTCCTGGCAGGTCAGGTATGGCTGGGCTGACACACTGGGAGCCAATACCAGCTGCGAACTTTTAACACAGGCTTGTGCCAAAGGCATCATGCTTTAAAATCCCTCTCAAACGGGACCATACTTTGCCTCCCTTAAAAGTCCAGAGAAACTGTCAGGAGACGCGCTTTCTTAGGAGGCCCGCTCCAGAGAGATCTTTGCCTTCCCGCTTTGCAGGCTGGCTCTGGGCGCAAATGTTCCTCAACCCCGGCAATTCTCCGTCCTTGTAGTCAGAGCACAAGATTTGGAGCACCATTTTCTTACTCGGTCTGAAAACTGCAGGGATAACCGGCTGCTACAAGGAAGCTGCAAAGGAGTGATTTTTCAAATTTTCACACCAAAGAAGGGGTCCCCTGGGCAAGGAGCCTTGGTTTGAGGGCTTTCTTAAGAGCCACAACCTTGAACATTACAATACCAACAGAAACTAAAGTTTGGGGAGAAAAGCGTGGACATCGGCAGTTATCCTTCAAAGAGGAAGGAAGACAGCCTTTGCATTGTAGATCAACTGGAGTAAACAAAGGAAATCCTGCAGGAAAGGAGGGGAGCTATGGCTCAGTGGTAGAGCACGTGCTTTGCAGACACAAGGCCGATTACAGAAAGCCAGGTAGCATGCTTTTCCAGAGGCCTTGGAGAGCCAGGGTCGGCCACAAGCAGACTGTGTGTGCATGCCACAGGAGAGGCCGACTGCATTCAAGGAAAAGCTAAGTAAATCTCTGGCCTGCCATGGCACTAAGTGCGGAAATGTAGGGCTTCAGCTGGCAAGGCCACAGGTGCTCTGTACTGCCTGGGTCTTGACACTGGTAATAGGAATGGTCCAACAGCTACCCAGAGGATACCGTACCTTTGGATTTTCCTAAGGCTGCATGGACAGAAACATACAGATATTAGTGTAGCAGAAACTAAGGCCAAATGCCTCTCCTCCTGGGTCAACATGGATGCCTTTGGAAAAGGGGCTGAGAAGTCCAAGGCTGCAGCTTGGGACAAGCATGGGGATCAAGGCTGTTCAGTGACAGAGAAGTGCATCACTGAGGCAACAAACAGGGGACGGAGTAACTTGAGGAAACGGAAAGATTCTGCAAAAGCCACATCGTTTGTTCTGTGGCGTGTGTGTGTCTTGTGTCAAGCAGGTAAAGCTGATGAGGAGAGAGCCTGTAGGGGCTTCAGTGTCTCTGCAGGAGTCTCCTTCTGGCATCAAGGAGAGTGGTCAGGCACTGCAGAGCTGACATTTGGTGTCTGGAAAAAGGATAGCAGTAGGGATAACAGGATACCACAGTGTATGCAGGGAATGCCCAAGCCCTCTACAATGATTTTTATTTACCCAAGCTAGTTTACCAGTTAGTATGTTTTCCTATTTGTGTCCTTCTGCCTCTGCTTCTTTGTGATAAATGAGAAATACAATAAAACAAGACTTTCCTCATATGTACACACTGCACCTCCTAATAAGCTCCCTACCACCGCCTTGCACAGAGAGCCAGAGACTCTCCTTGTCCATCAGACAAACTGTTTTTTAACATTTTAAATTTCTAGTCCTGTTCAGCTTGTGCCCCATTAAAACATATCTAAAACATCCACTCACTACAGACCAACAAAGATACAACATACTAATGTCAGCCTCTTCCTAAATACCTGAGCCTCCACAACTCCCCTTCCTTACAGTCGCACGTGCTTTACAGAAACTTCAGGGAAGGCAGTCCCTTGCTATCCAGCCAAGAGCATACAGATGGCAAACTGAAAGAGGTGTTTGTGACTGCTCTTCAAAATTAATTTGAGGGATTTGAAGGCCTTTGTAAATCCAAACAAAGGAAAAAGGGTAACTCTAAACTAACCAAGAAGCTTAATAAAAATGAACTTTGTATACAGTTAGTTTACTGAAGCTCTGCAAGATTAATTTATTTGGTACATAATAGTACACAATTCGCTATTCCATGAAGAAACTCATAGTGATTTACACAGTCCACCTCCCAATTTAATTATTGTCATAAAAGCCCTGTGAGATAGGTTTCCCATCTCAGGGTGCAGTCACACACACTAAGTAATCCACTTTCAGTGCATTTTCTGACTGGATTTTGCCCGTTCACACAGTAAAATCCAGTTGGAAAGTGCACTGAAAGCGGACTGAAAGTGGATTATTTAGCATGTGATTTTCATGGCCCTAGTCTAGTCTTTAATCAGTTAATCAACCCAGTGAGTCAAAGTTTTAATCACAGCTGAGTTATTGCTGCTGAATAGAACTGGCAGTGACAGAAGAAAAGACTCGGAGAGACCGCCAATGTGCAGGCAACATGGTGTTGGCCTCTTCCTTGAGCAAAATCTAAGAAAATGGTAGTTTCGAGTTATATGACAAACGATCACATTTCCCTCTCTAAAAGTAAGAAACAGAGACAAAATGGAGTTGCACTTACCTGTAACCATTGTTTATCGAGTTGTCGCCTGTGCAGGCACATACTGCGGACTACCGCTAGGCAGGCCAGCCACAAAAAAGATTCTTACAAGTGAAAGAAGCCACTAGAGGGCGCCCTCCAACATTTCTGAGGCCACAGAGAGCCAGTTTCCCACCCAAAGGGTCACATGATACTCAGGGAGTGTGCCCCTTCCCTTCAGTTCCACCTGAGCTGCCATGAGCCATCCTGGAAGAAATAGTGAGAACTCACAGTGGGGCAAGGAGGGGGGAATGTGTGCCTACATAGAAGGCCACTTGATGGTTACAGGTAAGTGCAACCTCATTTTCATCTTTGGTCTTCTGTGCAGTCACCCATTGGGATTTTACAAAGCTATATGATAGGAGGTGGGATGAAATTCTAACCTGTAAATCTAGCTGTAGAACAGCCTTCCCCACATCTGCCTCCTTCCGACGGCAGGTCGAGGGCATAGTCGAGGTCGAGGGCATGGTGCTTTGTGAATGTGTATACAGATGACCACATGGCCGACTTGCTGATCTCCAGGAATGGTATGCCTCTCTGGAGGGCAGCTAATGGACTTTGTAAAGAGTTGTGTTTTCTTTAAATAGAACAATAATGCCCATCTGACATCCTGCGTAAGCAGTGCCTGTTCCACTGGAGAGGCATGGACAGGCCAGGGAAGAAAACATGCAAAACAATGTCCTGGAAAATTTGACATAGCCTCTGGTTGCCCTGGGGTTCCCCTCCCTTTACCAGACCAAGTGGTCTTCAGGCTGAGTTTGGAATTTATACCATAGCCACCTGTTTAAACGACTCCTGCTACATGCAATCAGGGCCATATTTCGAGGGCCCCAGTGTTTGTCAACATCAGTATACCGTTTAAACCTGGAAGTCAACACAATACTGATTTGACCATGAACATGGTTACTTTAAAAGGTGTTTGGGCTCCTATATTTTAATGTAATTGTCTAACAACTGATGCCATATTTTATTTTATATATCTTAAGTTCCCACTAGACAAAAATCCCCTGTCCTTCTCCTTTAAAAAGACATCTTCACTGATATTTTACTATATACATTTAATCATTGATTGATTAGCTAAGGTTTTTTTTTTTAAGAAGTAAGAAAGACATTTAGGGAGCATTCCTAAGTAGGTCTCCCTCAAAATCAGCCCCATTTTATTCAATTGGCTTACTTAGGAGTGCATCCTATATCAATTAAAATGGATCATTCTGCGAAAGATCTGCGTATTCATGCGATGCATGCACACACATACCAAGTATCTACAGCAAACTATATCTATGCTGTAAGGGATTTTGTTACCGTATTTTTCGCTCTATAAAACGCACCTGACCATAAGACGCGGGGGGAGGCTCGCGCCTTCCGCGCTGGTCAGCGAGGCCTCGCGTGAGCCGGTGGCACCCTCGCGGCAGCAACAGGAACCTTGTGCCTGCTGTGGCAGTGGCCTCGTCCCTGCCATGTTGGTGGCGGTGGCCTGGTGGCGGCAGCAACACGGGCCTCACGGCACCCCCCCCCCCAGGAATTTTTAAAGTCACTCCCCCTGCCCCAACGTGCAGTATTCGCTCCATAAGACGCACACACTTTCCCCCCCACTTTTTTGGGGAGAAAAAGTGCGTCTTATCGTCCAAAAAATACAGTACTTTTTCTTTCTCCATCTGTATAGGAAAACTAGCAAAAGATTGCCAATATATGCATCTTTTTCATTTCATTTCTTTAAGTATTTAGCTGTGGCATCTTGGGTCAAGTAACAATATTTTACTCCCTTCTCCATCAAAAAGGGGTAACTGCACTGCCTGCTATCCTTGAGAGTGGAGGAGGTGGTGGCTTTTGTTAGATAAATGTTAAGCAACACCCACAAGTTGGGCAGGGCAGGGGGGGAAATCAGAGACCGCCTCCTTCCCCTGCTGCCCAAACTGTTGTCCTCAAGTGCTCTTGACAGTCCCAGATCCAGCAGTTCAGAGCTAAAAACAAAGATGTCGAGAGCCAGTGTCCTTAACATCTGCTCAGACCAGTGGAATTTGGAGTGTGCCGTTCCTCTGTGGTTAGCCTGCCACAGCAGGGGATCAATGACCACCACTAACATTGCCTCGGGGACAGGCTAATAGCTTCCGCTGAACTGATAAAGGCCACTCCAACTTGACTGAATTGCTACACAATGGGGAACTAGAGTCAATAGTATCCTGGATATGCTGCACCAGCAATGCTTGTTTGCTTCTTTAGCTGTGGCTCCCCAGCTCCTGAATCCAACGTGGAATTTCCCTTTGATGGGCAACTGTAGAAGATGTTAGGATGATGGACTGTCCATCACAAAAGACATGACATGGGAACTTTCTCCCACAACTGATCAAATCCCTTTACTCCCCAACAAGAGCAGCTTTGGGTGACAAAACTCCAAATATCTCGAGACAGTGATCGACTGGATAACAGCTGTAAAGCTACAGTTCTAAAAAGTGGCTGCAAACCTCCAATAACACACTGGGTGCGATCACACGCACCCATTTGCCACACAAGAGGGACGATTCACCGGTGGATCAAACCGGCGCGATCACACCAGCACATCTGGGAAGCGTCCCACAACCGTTGTCAAACTGTTGCAATCTGTTTTGATCCGGCGGGGAACTGGAGTAAAAAACTACTAGTGAAAATGTGGTATCAAACGGTTTGCTGCGGACTTTCCCCGTGTGATCACTCCAGCATGGAAGTGTGGCATCGCGGATAGCATGATCACACGCTATCCCGACGCCATGCTGTTGTTTCCCCCCCCTTCTCCATGTGCGCATCATCGAAAGCCCTTAGGATGGGGAAACGATTCATCAATCCCCCATTTAAGCCAACCACAAAAACAAAAAACAACTCGCTCGTGGTTGCGTCTGATCACGCAGTGGGAAGTTGCCCCGGCAGATCCGCAGACCTGTGTGATCACACAACTGCAGGGCAAATTGCTCCAGGGCAAAAAAGCCTCGCTTCCCCTCCGGATTATCTCGCTCATGTGGAAGGGACCCCTATTTAACTCATTTACTACACCCAATATAGCACACAATTCAGTCTGGACCAGATTCAGGTAAATGAGAGTTAGCAGAGCTGCCAAACATCACCTTCTAGACACTAGGTTCCACAATGCTGCTTTTGGATCATTGTACTATTGTTGCCCTGCAAGCTTCTTATAAAGTTTGGACTTGCAATATAACTCTAAATCTGGACTGTGCAATGAATGTGACAGGGAAAATGGACTGATTGGTGACCATGAGGCAGAGCCAACTTACTGGACAGAAGACATATGCCCAGCCAAGGGAAGCCTTACACTGCAGCAGCATGTTAAACCAGATGTGGACCCATGGAAGACCTGATACCATCCATCCCTGCATCTCTAAAGTTACTCTAAAGCCAACCTCCCTGAGAATTGCAATCACATGGAACCAGCATTCAGACCTATAGAGAAGCCATACTTTGCAAAGGCAACCTGGACATTCTTGCTCAAATGCCATGAACAAGCATCATCTCCGTCACACAGGCATTCCCCCCCTACCTTCTCCTAGCAGCATTACCCGATACTGCACGTAGTCATCTTCAAGTTTAACAAAAGAACTTGGCCGTGACAAGATTAACTGGGCTGACTAGCACATCCACCGCCCATCAAGATAATGCAGCTGAATTCATCGGACTGTTGATGCAAAGAGCTAGCCAAGCATCTTGAATGACTGCCTTTTCTTCTTTTTTGTCTTAAGCCCCCAAACTCTGAAAGGCGTCACTATTAAGAAACATTATGTCAATTGCCCAACTATTAATCCCATTCTCCCGGTCATCTCTTGACCATTAGTAGCTGTTTTTTTCTACATTTCCTGGGGACTACGTGACTGACCAAGCATAGCCCGCCCAGTCACTCTAGGGTATATAAGGAGAGCATCTGCCCATTGCTCTTTCTCTCTTGCCTCTACCAACCTAACCCCACCCTATCTTGCTGACTCTAGTCCTAGCACTGTCTAGAGTCTCCACATGTGCTGCTGGTCAACACACAATCCCTTCCCTAGTATTCTCCCCATTATTCGCTGCAGAGTCAACTCACCGCATTGGACAGGTACGTATCACCCTTCATCGATATTTCTGCTAATGCGATAGTCTCTGTACCTTTCTATCCAAATTCTTAGTTCTGTATTGTTTGAGTGCATGATTGTTTTATTGTAAGTGTGTGTGTGAAATCATTCAGTAAAGAAACCATTTTATTTATGATCTAGTCTCCCTATTTCTGGGAATCTGGATAAACTGGACTCTGGTATACACGGGTCATCACTCCCCCTTTAGTCAGCCATTGCCATTTCATATCTGAATTCCCCACTCTTTATTGAGAATTAAGGCAATTTGGCTAACACTATCCCTTGTCGGTTTCCCAAAGTTTAACCTTCTTACCTTATAATGTAGACTAACCTGCCCGAAAGAGCAAAACAGCCAGCAGAGGCCAAGCACAATCAGGCAGATAGGAAGGGGTCCAGGTGCAACCACCCAGTTCCCTTCCAAGAAGGCCACAAGCCAGGTGCCTGGGGGGGGGGGGTGATGAAATCAGGAGCAAGGTGGGATGTTAGTGACAAGGCAGTGAGGCATTTGCACTGCTAGAGAATATTATGGACACTACTTCTACCAAGCAGCAGCACTCTAGGCCAGCACAGCCCTTTCCAGCTTGCATACCATGGTATATCAAGACCCATCCTCTTCCCAGCAGCAAAGCAAAAGGGCCCCCTACCCATCCTTCTTGTAGAATTCCAGCATCATGTTGTCCGTAGCCACACTGAGTGGTCGCCTGGTCTGATCGGGATGCTTTCGGTCAGCGTGGTCCATATCAGGTGACGGCATGGAATTGTAATTGGCGTTGTGATTCACGTGCACAGGGCTCCCGTAATTCCCGGTCAAGTTGAATTCAATGTCTGATTGGAGAGAGCAAAAGGTTCCGGTATTATGTAGGGTAAGGGGCAAGGACAGACAAGGGGCTGTCTAACAAATTTAGAATCACTCGACTTCACCCAGTAGGGAGATACCCCCCCAAGCTTTTAATCTGGATAGCAACCAGAGAGGGGATTTCCTGGATAATTATTGCCCCTATCGCCACACAAAAAGGGTTAAGGCTATAATCAGGGGAACAGAAGCTATGGTAAGGATCTTGGCTAGAAGCACCAGCACCTAATTAGAGCCCATGATTCTGTAGCTGTTAAGATCAGGTTATTCCCACGAGGAAGGCAACCCACCAGGAGAGGCATTCAAACATTTTTGTGTTCATTTTGGATCTGGATTTCAGGGAGGACTTGATTTTTGTTATCCCAAAGTTTCCGGACCCTCATGACTGTTTGGGGAACTTTTTTCCGCAGTTATCGTTTTTGGGTCCTGAAAATCCTGGACCATTTTTCCAGTGCGCCCCCCCTCCCCCTCCCCATTCCGGCTTCCACAGGGGCAGTAGGAGCAGAGAAGGAGGGAGAGAGGGAGAGGAAGCTGCCCCTACTAAACAGCTATTAGTTTTGCCTGATTATTTTCACCAGCTGGTAGACCTGTCCATCCTACTATCAGCTGTCAGTTAGCATCAGCCGTTGGGGGTGAGGCTTCTATTCCCCTTCAAATTTTAAGGGACAGAGATCACAACTAACAGCTGTCTGGCAGTCAGATTTTGCACTTTTCCTTCCCACTCCTGCACCTCCCGAAACCAAAACACTCCAAAAATTCCAGGAAGTATATTTTCATTTCTCTCAGAATTTGTGGAGGGTTTTGGGTCATTTTGGATATACCCAGGCTGACCCCAAACAGCTAATTTTAGGTTTCATTTCAGTTTTGGTATATTCGAATGTGCACCTTTATAAATGAGGGGAAAGGCTGGTTAAAATACCAAGAACAGAGGCTGCAAAAGAACTCTAAAAGGAAACTGATCTGAGGCCAGTTAGCTCTGGCATACTAAAATGACATCAAGCAGCAAATGGAAAAAAAAATGCTTCCTACCTCCTGGAAAGAACCAATCTGCATGCTGAATCAGGGGCTCAATAATCGCAACGATCTGCAGGGAGACAGTTGCCATCATCTCTGTGATGTTTCTAAAAAATGGGGGGATGGGGAAAAAGGAAGACAACAAATCAGGTTACTGAGTTGGAGCTTGCTGAGGGCCAGGAAGTCCAAAACAAGTGACAGAGTCATGGGACTGGAAGAGATCTTTGTTCAGTTTCCTGATTCTTTATTATTTTTTCCATTGTCTTTACTGTTTTCGCATGCGGAGTCATAAACAGCAAACCCTCATCCCACAATAAACCTCATTCCACAGGAAAACATGGTAGAACTTAAAGGTTGCTACTGCAAATGTTGTGATTTGACAACAGCTGCTAGAAATTTTGCCACACGCTGAGTAGTTAGTCTTCATCTCTAAGTAATCAGGATGATTTTGCTTCTGGAGAGAGGAAGTCCTGATTCAATAGAGGGGAGATCAGTTCACCTGTTGGAGCTTGATTCAGGAAGCATTCCCCCCCTACACACCCACACCCCTCCAATACCCTTCTTCTGTGCTCAGGTTCTTCTGTCTCCTTTGACAGAAGGCTGATCTTTGGACCTCATCAAGTCCTGGCACCTCTGAAAATCAAGAAGCTACTCCGAATGATTTTCTAGACTCTTTTAGGATGTAGCGCAAGGTGAGATGGATGAAAATTTGGATTCAGAATGTTAAAAATCCAGAACTTCCAAATATCTTGGAACTCCACTAAAGTCAATAGGAATAGCCATTTTTCACTTTAAAAAATTACAAAATGGCAAATATCTTTTAAAAAGATCTCAGCCCTCTGATTCTCAAGAACATAAGAGAAGCCATGTTGGATCAGGCCAATAGCCCATCCAGTCCAACACTGTGTCACACAGTGGCCAAAACCCAGGGGCCATCAGGAGGTCCACCAGTGGGGCCACAACTCCAGAAGCCCTCCCACTGTTGTCCCCCAAGCATCAACAATACAGAGCATTACTGCCCCAGAAATAGTGTTCCATCTGTGTCTTACGGCTAATAGCCTCTGATGGACCTCTGCTCCAGATGTTTATTCAGTCCCCTCTTGAAGCGGTCTTGTACCCACCACCACTTCCTGCACCAGTGAATTCCACATGTTAATTACTCTTTGGGTGAAGAAGTACTCCCTTTTACCTCCTCTAAGCCTACTGCTCATTAATTTTACCGAGTGCCCATGTATTTTTGTATTGTGAGAAAGGGAGAAAAGTACTTCTTTCTTTACCTTCTCTATCCCATGCATAATTCTGTAAGCCTCTATCATGTCACCCCTCAGTCATCATTTCTCCAAGCTAAATAGCTTTAACCTCTTTGAACTTTCTTCATGGGGAAGGTGTTCCATCCCCTTAATCATTTTAGTTGCTCTCTGCTGCACCTTTTTCAATGCTATAATATCTTTTCTTGAGATACAGTGACCAGAACTGTACACAGTATTCCAAAAGAGGCTGCACCATAGATTTATACAGGGGCATAATTTATGATACTGGCTGACTGGTTTTCAATCCACTTCCTGATATCCCCAGCATAGCATTTGCCCCATTTATTGCAGTTGCACACTGAGTTGACATCTTCAGTGAGTTATCTACCATGCTTCCAAGATCTTTCTCTTCATCAGTTACCACCAGTTTGGACCCCATCAATGTGTATTTATAGTTAGGATTTTTGGCTCCAATGTCCATTACTTTGCACATGGCCACACTGAACCTCATTTGCTATGTTGATGCCCATTCACCCAGCCTCAACAGATCCCTCTTGAGTGCTTCACAGTGTTCTCTGGTTCTCACCACCCTGAACTACTTAGTGTCACCCACAAACTTAGCCACTTCACCGCTTACTCCAAATTACTAACGAACAAGTTAAAAAAGCACCGGATCTAGTACTGAGTCTTGTGCAGGGTTGCCAGCCTCCAGGTGGGGCCTGGGGATCCCCTGCTTTTACAACTGATCTCCAGCTGAGAGAGATCAGCTCCCCTGGAGAAAATGGCTGCTTCGAAGGGTGGCCTCTATGGCATGGTACCATGCTGAGGCTTCTCTCCTCCCCAAACCCTGCCCTCTCCTGGATCCGCCCCCAAAGTCTCCAGGTATTTCTCAACCCAGACTTGGCAACCCTAGTCTTGTGGCACTCCACTGCTTACCACCTTCCACTGTGAAATCTGCCCATTTCTGCTCACTCTCTGTTTCCTGTTAATTAACCAGTTTTTATTCCATATGAGAACCTGTTCTCTTATCCCATAAATGCTAAGTTTACTTAGGAGCCTTTGATGAGAAACTTTATCAAAGGTTTTCTGGAAGTCTAGGTAAACAACATCTACTGGGTCACCCTTGTCCACCCCCCTAACAGAACCCATGCTGATTCTTCCTCAATAGCCTTTGCTCGTCAATGTGCCGACTAATTCTACCAACTTACCCAGTATTGACATTAGACTGACTGGCCTGTAATTTTCCAGATCTCCTCTGGAACCTTTTTAAAAGATGGGGGTTACAGAGGATAGGACTCGCCATCATGGGTTTAAATTAAGGGCGGGAAGGTGCCGGCTGGATATTAGGAAAAACTTTTTTGTTCAACAGTGGAATCAGCTGCCTAGGGAGGTAGTGAGTCCCCCCTCAATGACAGTCTTCAAGCAGCATCTGGACAAACACTTCTCAGGGATGCTCTAGGCTGATCCTGCACTGAGCAGGGGGTTGGACTAGATGGCCTGTATGGCCCCGTCCAACCCTGTGATTTTATGATTCTGTTTGTGAATTGCCTGCATTGTGCAGGGGGTTGGATTAGATGACCCTGGAAATCCCTTCCAACTCTGTGATTTTATGACTCCATGACAAACAGATTCTGTCTTTCCACAGCTAGCCTCCACTACGGTAGCACACTCCTTGATCCCCTTGGAATGTTGGCAGCTGTGTTGCTGCCCTCCATTATAGAAGAAGAAGAGGAGGTTGGATTTATACCCCGCCCTTCACTCACTTGGAGTCTCAGAGTGGCTTACAAACTCCTTTCCCTTCCCCTCCCCACAACAGACACCCTGTGAGGTAGGTGGGGCTGAGAGAGCTCTTTCCCAAGCTGTCCTTGAGAGAACAGCTGGTCCAGAGCTACGGCTTGCCCAAGGTCATCCAGCCAGGTGCAAGTGGAGGAGTGGGGAATCAAACCCGCTTCTCCCAGACTAGAGTCCGCGCACTTAACCACCACACCAAACTGGCTCTTATAGTCACAATCCACACGGCCTATCTGTACCCTGACCTTGTGTGTGGCCCTGCCAGGGTCGCAGAGGCATGCTCTGCACTTGGCTGCTGCAGATGTCACTTGTAAAATGCACCACCTGCACCCTGGACAACTGCTGCTCTATCCACTGCCTGACAGCCCCGTATAAATCTGACACCACTCGGTGGCTGATGCTGGTCCAGAATCGCAATTGCTAACAGGGGGCCAGTTCTGCCACAAAACATTAACGGAGAGAATGACTGCTCGTCCAGGACTATCGTCTCCCCTCGGGGACAAGTGATCTGGGCATTCTTATGTTTGCAGAAGGCCTGCTCCTATACCCCTCCAGGCTCCCTCCCGCGTGGCCTTGTGCTAACGCTGGGGAACCATGGTTTGCTCCCTCCCCCTTAGGGCTGCCAAGTCAGCCCGGGGGGCGGAGGATCCCCTGCTATAGGGGTTCCCGATCCGCCGGCTGGCATTCGGCCGGCAGGGGGAACCCCGCCCCAGAAGTCGTCCGATGAATAGGTTTCACTTTCTTCCTCTTGCAAGCAGCCTACACAGCATTCTACAGGAGTCAACAGGACTCTGAATATAGCATTATGTGGTGTTCCTAAATATTTCTGAATCTTAATTGCACGTCCCTAGTGCTCACAGTGTTAGAAGTGACTGTGGGTATTGCAACAGCCATGATTAACCGTGGTTAAAATCTGCAGACTTTGAAATCAGATTCCAGAATCTATGAAAACAACAAGCAATGTTTCTGACAACGGATGCAATTTTTCGAGTTATGCTGTTGGGCGCCCTTCATCTTAAGGATGCAAATACGAAGGACAGCAATGATCCAGAAAGGGTCTAAGCGTGACTTCTGCACACAGCACAGCCATCGAACCGTTCATTTTAATCACATCTACCTGTCACTAGAGCTGCTAAACTCCAGGTGGGGCATGGCGATCTTCTGGAATTACAACAGGCTACAGAGATCAGTTCCCCTGGAGAGTGGAGTCTATGGCATCCACCTTGCTGAGGCCCCTTCCCTTCCCATGCTTCATACCCAGATCTATAGGAATTTCCCGACCTGGGCTTGGCAACCCTACTTGTCACATGCTTACTACCAGGGCCAGCAGGAACTCATTAGCATAATAGGCCACACCCAACAGCAGAAACTCATTAACATATTAGGCCACACCACCACATCCCAGTTGATTAGCATATTAGGCCACACCCCCATGTTACCAGAAGAGTGGTTATCCAGCCATACCCACCTTTTGCTTCTTATTCTGTTTACCTTGTTTGTTGTCAAAACCCAGGGCTTTTTTTTGTAGCAGGAATTAATTTGCATGGTAGGCCACATACCCCTAATGTAGCCAATCCTAATGAATTTCTGCTGTTGGGTGTGGCCTATTATGCTAATGAGTTCCTGCTGGGTGTGGCCAACTCAGGAGCCAGCCGGAACTCCGTTCCTGTGCGTTCCTGCCCCAAAATAGCCCTGCTTACTACAATTCAGTGTCCACTTGGAGTTCCTGTTCTCCTACAGTTCCTATCTCACTCCTTGACAAAATAATTGGAAAATTCACATTCAGTTAATAAAATCATTCAGGTTATGTGAACAGATCAAAGAATGCAAAGATAATAAATACTGGAAAATTCAGATTCTGGGACTAGGTTTTATTATCCACATTCCCCCCAAATTACTTCAGGCAGCACTTTCAAAGGCAGAGTCCTAGAGTGCAGCCTCTCTTACCCTTCCGCCTGAGGCCAAAGAAGGTTGGGCCCCAGGACAATCGCTATGTTGCTCGGTGTCATTTTGTTAGCATCCTGGTATTCTGTTAACTTTGCAAGGAATTTGATCAAGTATCTGCAAGAGACAGTCAAAAGGCTAAGTGTTAGCAGGCTAGCCACAAATGCTAATTCAGCATCACATTGCTGTGGCAAATGCCTCACCCATTTCTCAGCAGGGACACTGGGGCAAATTCACTTTTGATTTCCAGGCACCACCCACTATGTGGAGGTGCTTAACAAGGACTTATTGTCAGAAGCCCTGCACAAGCAACCTAAAATATCTGCCTGTAGGAACCAAGAAAAAGGAGGCCTCTCAAAGAACTGGCTGGCAAAATGCCAACCTCATAATTTCCTGCCTCTCAATAGATGTTGGTGGGTACTGCAACTCCTTCCCAATATTGACTAGAGGTGTGCATTTGGCATAAGCCAGGGGTGGGCAAACTGGCTCGGGAGCTGCATGCGGCTCTTTCACATATATTATGTGGCTCCCGGCAGGGCAGCTAGGGAAGCTAAATATCATTAGCAAACAAGTATCATTGGACAAATTAATATCATTATCAATATCTGCTTTTACCCCTTTTGTTATTATTTTTGGCAGTCTCATTTAATGTTAATAAAAAGCAAATGTGCTTATTTTCCAATAAAAGCAGGTAATATTTGTTCCTGTCTTGTGGCTCTCAAACATCTGATGTTTATTCTATGCGGCTCTTACGTTAAGCAAGTTTGGCCACCCCTGTTCTAGGTGGCTCTTATGCTGAGCAACTTTGCCCACCCCTGGCATAAGCCAAACCAAATAAATACCCGAAAAATACCAATAAGGTTTTTTTTCGGGTATTTATTCGGTTTGGCCTATTAAGCCAAATCCAATTCTCTAATACGATTCTGCTACTGCTAAGGTGATCCCAAATAAAAGCCGATCTTATTCTGCTTTTAATCAGAGTCCCCGATTGGTCTTCCTTTCCCCAGATGGGGAAGGGAAGGGAGAGTCAGTTTCAGTTCTCTCCTCTTCCAAATGGAGGGGACTAAAACTGAACATTGTTTGGGGAGGGAAGGCAAGGCATACTTCCACAATCTGTCTCCCCTTCCCCAGCTGCATGGCTGTGGTGGGCCAGCTGAAGAAGGAAAGGGGGACATTTAAATATGCCTCCCCCATCAGAGAAGAGAGTGGGCCAGTTTCAACCCCCTCAGTTTTGCTCTCCCTGGCTCCGGAGCGGCAAAGGACCAACAGATCTCTAACACAGCAACCCTAGACTGCTCTGAGTCTCTGTGGCTCAGCTTGCATTAACGCAAAGCTTGTCACAGAAACGCTTCCTGACAAAATGAACAGGGTAGCTTTAGATTTAGCAAGATTTCAGAGCCATTAGATGCTTCTCCTGGAGGCTCCTTCTGGGTACAGGCAACAGAGGAGGAAAGGTTAGTGTTTTGTTGAGTAACAAAAAAAAAGACTCTCTGAACCTAGTCAGACTTTTGCAACTAGAAACACCAGTACCTCTTGAAAAGAAAGGGGCACACGTGACACTAAAAAAAGGTGCACGTGACACTAAATATCCGACAGATGCTTCTCGGATTGAAAGCGCTTGGCTGACACACCACGCATCTTGGCAGGCGTTGTGTGTTGGTTCTGCAGCCATACTTGGTGCTCCCGAGGCCAAGCAGAAGAACACATCTCCAATGACCTCACTGGGAATTGGAGCTAATTGGCTTTAGCTACTACGCAAGGGAAAGCAGGAGAGCACCTTCCAAAAATGGGACTTGCAAACATTTTACAATGAGATCAATCCTTTATAAGAAAACATTTATAAACTTTTCTATCGTTCGCACTGGTCTCCAGATAGATTAAGCAAATGTTTCAAAAATGTATATAATACATGTTGGATTTGTGGGAAGAACAGGGGCTCCTTTTATCATGTTTGGTGGTCTTGTAATAATTTGCAAAACTTTTGGTTGATGGTTAAGATGATGGTTTTCGAAATTATGGATATTGAAATAAGCTTAGAACCCAGAATTTATTTGTTAAACATGCTGCCAGAAGGATTATCGAAGGCAGAACAAAAACTATTGGCCTGTATCCTGACCGCAGCCCGCATTTTACGGGCCAAATACTGGAAACTATCTACACTACCGAAAAGAGAAGAAATAGTTCAAAAACTTTTGGGATAGGCAGAGATGGACAGGCTGAGTTATTTAATCTCTATGGACAATAGAACTGATCCAAAAAATGTTTGGTCCAAACTGTATTCTTGGTTGGGATAATATTTGTACCCTCACTTTAAGAAAATGTGAAATTATAGTCTGTAAAAAAGAAGGGGCGAAAATGTAATAAAATGTTTAAAAAAGAAAAGAGATCAATCCTTTATCGGCCGCTCTGTTGACACTCCTCTGTTGCCTAGGCTTCAACAATCCCTGCTACCAGGTATCTTGAAAGGATAGCTTTTGGGGGGATCTTTCATTTCCACAGTGTAAACCACAACGTTAAAAATCAACAAGGGCTAGATGGCAAAGCTTTGCCCTTCAGCTGCACACACCCACCTTAGATTGTTGAAACTGGCCTTGGGCAGTTTCTCAAGGGCATTCCACAGTGCCTGCATCCTCTTGTCTTGGTCCTGAATACTAAAAGGCGAAAAAGGAGGATTAATACGGCACTGAGCCACGAGCAGGATTCAGGGTACCAGGGTTCCATCTGTCTGCAGACAGAGCATCTCTCTCTCTTCTGCCCGCACTCAGAGGCAGCAACACAGACTCCGCCGTAAAGACCTGCACCGAGGGAAGCGTCACACTTGCCCCCCATTAATTCCAAACTTGAAATCTGTCATGGTGTGGGCAGAACAATCACTGCTGGGAATGCTGTCAGTACATCACATTTCCTCTGGCTGGGAAGGCAGTCACTGCTCCCCTGTCATGCAGTGTCAGAACAATCACCACGAGGGCCTGTTTGCATAATCACTTGGCCCGAGCTGACAATTCCCTGATCTTATCTCAGTGTATGATTTATGGACATGAACTAGAGAAGAGTGAAATGAGTTTAAAGAGCCAACAACACGTGACAGGATTTAGGGGCTATATTCCCCATGCCTAGTCTCACTGAGAAGCCTCAGGGCAGGCTTTAAAACTAGAATGAAATGTCTCGTTTTACTGCAGAGCAGTTATTCTGGCAGGGGCACTGAACCTGAAGCAAAAAAAAAGGGATCCAAATATCGAAAACAAACAAACAAGTGTGGTCACTGCTTGGATCTGCTGAAGTGTTCTGGAAGCTGGAAGAAGCATTTGACAGATAGGCCCCTAGATTCAAAGGACGTGAGTTACCGTATTTTTCGCTCCATAAGACGCACCTGATCATAAGACGCACCTTGTTTTTAGAGGAGGAAAACAGGAAAAAATGAAACAGAAAGAAAGAAAGAGAGAGAGAGAGAGAGAGAGATAAAGGAAGGAAGGAGAAGGAGAGAGAGAGAGAAAGAGAAAGGAAGAAAGAAAGGTGGGGACAGAGAGAGAGACAGAAAGACAGACAGACAAACAGAAAAAAGGAAGGAAGGAAGAAAGAAAGATAGAGAAAGGAAAGAAGAAAGACGTCGGCATGCCATGCAAAGCCAGGCCTTTCTGTGCAAAGTAGCCATGGAGCTTAATCTGTGGGCGGGGCTTTCTGCTGCTGGCTGTCTTAAAGGGGAAAAGCACTTAAAGGGAAAGAGTACTTAGCCTGGTGGGGTTTTTCCTGCCGTTTCCCTTTTAAGTCTTAACAGCTCAGGCCCAGTAGGGAGGGGCGGGGAAGGCTGGGATGCCAGCCTGAATGGCGTTCCCCTGCGTTCCTGCTGAAGAAAGAGCCCTGTTACAGGTAAGAAAAGCTCCATAGTCGCTCCATAAGACGCACACACTTTCCCCCACACTTTTTTGGGGAGGAAAAGTGCGTCTTATGGAGCGAAAAATACGGTATGCTCCAGTCCTACTGAAATCCAGTTGATTTCAAGATGCATTATGGATTAGGAGGTTTCCATGAAAAGCAGAAGAAAGCCATGGAGAACCAGTGCAGCCAAATCAAACATTATTAATCTGCCTTTGAAATGTATTGTTCCCCTGTACATGGTACGTTCACATGAGTTGTAGGATGGCATGTAGTTTTGAGTTTACTCACATGTTACCAAACTAGCCCTGGGTATTTCCTGTTAAGTATTTATAGTTTACAACTCATCACCCTAAGGCAGATTCTAATTGATTAGCAACAATTTTTTTTTAAAAAAATCAACATTATGTGCCGTTGCTTAAAACCTATGAGACTAGCAATAAAAAACATTTTTTAAAAAGTTAAAATATAGTCAAGAAGCGGGGTTTCTACGGGAACATTTTCTAATATGTCAAACATGATACAACTGCTAGCGGTTTCCTGAAAAGGGATGTTGCCATCAGCCTGTTACTGACTGGTGCTGTCATAAATATGGTATTTATTGCCCTTGAGTCACAAGTTGGAGGCTTGCCATCTTGTGGGTCAGCAGGAGAAGGACTAAACGCAGAGCTGTCTGCAACCCAATCCTTTGCATATTTAAGGTAAACGTAAAGGTTTCCCCTGCTCGAAAGCCAGTCGAATCTGACTCTAGGGATGCGGCGCTCGTCTCTGTTTCTAAGCCGAAGAGCCAGCACTGTCCAAAGACTTTTCTGTGGTCCTGTGGCCAGCATGACCAGATGCCGAGGCACACGGAACGCTGTTCCCTTCCCACCGAAGTGGTACCTATTTATCTACTTGCAATTTCTTGCTTTCGAACTGCTAGGTTGGCAAGAGCTGGGACCGGAGACGGGAGCTCACTCCGTCGCACGGCACTCAGGTCTTGAACGGCTGAACTACCGACCTTCCAGTCTGCAGCTCAGTATATTTACCTAGGAATAAATTTCGCTGGCTTTTATAGAGCTTCTTACCTAGTAAGTGTCTCTAAAATTGCCATCTTCTTTGATTTTCCAATTTTCATTGGGAAAACAACACCAAAGGAGAATTCCTAAAAGAACTTACTTGGATGCCTGAATCCATTCTTCATAGAGCTCAAACGTCATGAGTGGTTCTGGCAGCTCCCGGAGATAGGACTTCAGGGCCCCTAAGCAAGAAACACAAACCTTACACGACCGAGGCAAAGAGAGCTTTCAACTTACTCTGCAAGACAGATTTTCTTGCTGCCTTTCCATTGCTTTTGGGCAGCGGAGAACACCTATACATGCAGCTGAAACAGTTCAACCAACAGGAACCAAGAACACATATAAAGATAGCACCTACTCCATCTTCAGACTACCATCTGCTTCTTGTCTGGAGGAAACTGTGCATACATGTGGGTAGGGGGTTTCCACTACATTCCTCCTTGGCTGGTCATATTACTATAAAATTATGATTTTTGTTCTTAGAATCATAGAGTTGGAAGGGACATCCAGGCTCCTCTGGTTCAACCCCTCGCACAATGCAGGAAATTCACAAATACGCCCCCCCCCCCCCCCCACACAGTGATCCCTGCTATATGTCCAGAAGAGGGCAACCCCCCCCCCCCAAAACCTCCAGGATCCCTGGCCAAACTGTTCTGGAGAAAAATGGCTTCCTGACCCCAAAGTGGCGATCAGCATTTCCCTGGGCGTGTCAGAAAGGGCCACGAGAACTAAGCACTGAGGCAACCCTTCCCGCCCTCCCTCTCATGAACTGCCTAAGTCCACAGACTCAGCATTGCCGTCACATGGCCATCTAGCCCAGAAATGTCAAACGTAAGTCCCGGGGGCTGCAACCGGCCCATCCAGGGCTTTTACGCGGCCTGCAAGCAACTGATGCAAGGGGGGGGGGGAGTGCCGGGGGAGTAGTCTGCAGCGGTCAAGCAGTGTGGGAACATCTGCCCAGTGATGCACTGCTGCCTCTCCGGTTCGCCTGGCTGAGAGGACACACCAACGCAGAGATGACCAGCTGCTGTCCTTTACACAGTTCCGATCTCTAGTTCCTGGCATTACATATACTGAACACATGGCCTGGCCCAACAAAGTGACATTTATGTTAGCTCCGGCCCTCGTAACAAATGAGTCTGACACCTCTGCTTGAAAGCCTCCCAAGGAGGAGAGCCCGCCACCGCCTGAGGACGCCTGCTCCACCGAGGAACCGCTCTGTCAGGAAGTTCTTCCTAACGTTTAGACGGAAACTCTTTTGATTTAAATTTCAACCCATTGGTTCTGGTCCGACCTCCCGGGGCGACAGAAAACGACTCTTCATGAGTTCTTCTGCATGGTGAAGTTTGGGATCGTCATCTGTTTTAGTAATATGTGGCAGGTGCCACTAAATAGGGAAGGTATTCCCTTGTGCTATAGGGAACTGCCTTCACGTAAAGCATGATACAACGGTCAGCCCTTACGGTTACTGTAGGAGGGACCCGAATGGCAAATTCTGCAAATAGGTATAACCACTAACTAGCTATAAGCAGAGTTTGCCTGCCAGAGATACCAAAGCCTTTGCCATCCCAACACTAGGCCTGAAACCAGACAAAAGCGGGTCTACGATAGATGCATCATCCAAGTCTTTCTGGAGCTGTTCAGCCACCATTCACTCTATGCTCTTGCCCAGAAGAGGTAAATTATGAAGCTGCCATTACTTGGAAATCCGACAAGGACTTTTTGAAACATCGATCTAATCACTTCCTCCTTCAAAGCTTTCAGGGAAGACCCCCTCAACTAAGGAGGCATTCACAATTCTTCACAGTGGAATACACAATGACACTTTAGAAGATTTCAACCTCCACAATTCACATGGGTCCAAAATAAAGCTTCGCAACACCTTCACAATATTTACAGAGTATCTACATTGACAAATCCAAGGTACTGATATTGATTACAAGGCCAGTCTAGTATGCCAAGACTATAATTTCCTTTACCTGCAATGGCATGAGGGTCTGCCGAGTATTCTTGAACATCCACAACACAGCAGTCAAGGGCTGCTTTGAGCTTCTTGAGCTTGGAGGCTGAAGGAGCCACCCGGAACAGGCCCTGAAACACATTGGAAGATTTGTTTCTCTTACTGTGAATCTTCCTCTCTTGGTGGTCCAGGGATGGGTCAGTTTTCACATCTGAGACAGATCCTCCTCGTCAATGGCAGGGTCACAATAGATCTTTGCGATTCCTGGAAGGGAGGGGCTTACCTCCCGGATCTCCAGTCTGTCAACAAGCCTTGATTCTCCCCTTTTAAGAACAGCCCGAGACTCAGGAAAAAGCTCTTAGAAAAAACTTAAGAAACCTGCATTCTTTAAACCAGAATAACACAGGGGGAACCAGCATCAGCACTCCAGCAAAACCACCAGGATGGACAGCTAATGGTGGCTCTTGTAATCCCAGATCCTGACAACCAAACCCTCCAACGCTAGGAGCCACCTCAAGAAAGTTTTGGGACCTCTGGACCACTGAGAAAGGAAGATTCATGGAAAGTGAAACAAATCTTCCGTTCTCCAGTGGTCTGGGGTGGGACAGTCCTGACATTTGGGACACAGAAAAGCAGTATGCCCCATGGGGGGTGGGACTTGGTTCCTAGGCTAAAGGGGTGTGCTGTAGGATCTTCCTACTGAAGGCCACCCCAGCAGGAGCCATCTTGTCTATCCTATAGTACCTGGTAAAGGAGTGCACAGACCTCCAGGTGGCAGCCTTGCATATGGCGGTGGCGATACAATTGCAAAGCTTTCTGGATGATGCTTCCGTATTAGATCCCTTCCAGTCTGGCTTTCGCCCAGGGTACGGGACAGAGACAGCACTGGTTGTCCTTACTGATGACCTCCGGAGGCACCTGGACCAGGGCGATGTGGTGGTGCTGTTGTTGTTAGATCTGTCGGCCGCATTTGACATGGTTGACCGCCAGCTACTGACCCACTACCTCACTGACATGGGGATACAGGGGCTGGCCTTGCAGTGGCTTGTTTCCTTTCTCCAAGGTTGGGGTCAAAGGGTGGTGCTAGGGGAAAAGCAGTCCCGGAGGCACCTGCTTGAGTGCAGAGTGCCTCAGGGGGTGGTGCTTTCCCTGATGTTTTTAACATCTACCTGCGACCCCTTGCCCAGATTGCCCGGAGGTTTGGGCTGGGATGTCACCGGTACGCTGATGACACCCAGCTCTATCTGATGTTGGGCAGCCAGTCAGGCTCCAGACCGGAAGATCTGGACCAGGCATTGCACGCTGTGGTGGGTTGGCTCAGATTGAGTTGGCTGAAGCTAAACCCAGTGAAGACGGAGGTCCTGTGTCTAGGCCAGGGCGGTTCGGAGTTGGGGCTCCTGCTCCCGGCCTTGAATGGGGCACCACTGGTGCCTGTGCTGGGGGTTAGGAGTTTGGGAGTGTTCCTGGAATCCTCCTTAGTAATGGAGGCCCAGGTAGCAGCCACTGCTAAGTTGGCCTTTTACCATCTTCGGCTTGTTCGGCAGTTGGCTCCCTTCCTCGATCGCGACGACCTGGCTACAGTGATCCATGCAATGGTCACCTCGAGGCTAGACTATTATAATGCTCTCTACATGGGGCTGCCCTTGTCACAAATCCGGAGGCTGCAGCTGGTACAGAATCCCACGGATAGGCTATTGATGTGTCTCCCTAAATGGGAGCACATCTGGCCAGCGCTGAAGGCACTGCCCTAACTGGCGACAGCATACTGAATTCGCTTCAAGGTGCTGGTACTTACCTCTAAAGCCCTAAATGGCCAGGGTCCAAAATACCCGAGGGACTGCCTTTCCCCATATATACCCCAGAGGGCACTACGGTCAGGAACCCAACATCACCTGGTGATACCAGGCCCCAGAGAGGCCAGGCTCGCTGCCATCAAAGCTAGGGTCTTTTCGGTGGCGGCTCCTAAATGGTAGAATGAGCTCCCGGAGGTGATCAGGGCCCTGTGGAATCTTGTGCCGTTCCGCAGGGCCTGCAAGACGGAGCTCTTCCACCAGGCCTTCAACTAGGAGCCGCCCCCACCCCCGCATTACCATCTATGGCATTACGATCTATGGTCACTATTAAAATCTGTGGCATCTTGTAGAACCGGAGACTGCTGAGTGGGGTGTTTTGAGCTTGTAGTGGGGTGTTTTGAGCTTGCACGCCAGCTGAGTGGGGTGTTTCGAGCTTGCACGCCAGCTGTTTTTATCAACTACTGTGAGCACTTTAATTGAAATTGTTGATTATTGATTGTATTGTGATTTTAATGGTATTGATTTTAACTGTTTTATGAATCTCGGCACTTTGTGCCCAGCTATGTGAGCCACTCTGAGCCTGTTTGTGGGGAGAGCGGCCTATAAATGCGACAAACAAACAAACGATCTTCAGGGAGGGACATGATCTGCAGCCTACTGAAATCACTGCCCCTCTTAAGAAATGGGTGGTCACCACCTGGGGCAGATCTGCCCCCTGGTCTACCTACTGATAGTGGATGTGGAGACCTTTTGCCCCCCAGGACGCCTTCCTGAAAGAGACAAACACGGAATCAGTCTTACGAAAGGAATTCGTTCAATCAGTGTAAAAACTCAGGCCCTCCTAACAGCCAGACAGTGCCAATCCTTCTTTTTGGAGGGCTTAGGATTAGGGCAAAACCGCTTCTTCCATCCAGTGAAAGGTGGAATTAACTTTTGGGTTGAAGGCTGGGTCAGGCCATGGAACTACCCTGTCAGTATGGAAAATACAGAGCTCCCTATGGGCTGAATGGGCCCTCTGCTCAGACACTCTTCTAGCCGAGGTGATTCCCACAAGGAAAAGGGTCTTGAAGGTGAGTTCCATGAGAGGGCATGTGACCATGGGCTCAAAGGTGGGGCTGAGAGAGCTCTTTCCCAAGCTGTCCTTGAGGGAACAGCTGGTACAGAGCCTTGGGCAAGCCATAGCTCTCTGTACCAGCTGTTCCCTCAAGGACAGCTTGGGAAAGAGCTCTCTCAGCCCCACTGACCTCACAGGGTGTCTGTTGTGGGGAGGGGAAGGGAAAGGAGTTTGTAAGCCGCTCTGAGACTCCCTTGGGGAGTGGAGGGCGGGGTATAAATCCAATCTCTTCTTCTTCTTCTTCTTCTTTAAAGGAGTCCCTGGACAAGGCCTGTAGAATGAGATTAAGGCTCCAGGTTGGGAAACGATGAACCTGGGGTGGGTTGATCAGTGAAGTACCCCTGAGGAACCTTCTAACGTAGTGGTGTTGGGACAGGGATTTTCCTCTCCTGACGCCCCTAACGGCTGCAATAGCTGCAACCGGCCTTCTAAGTGTACTGGTGTTCAGCCCTTTACGGAGACCTTCCTGCAAGCAGGAAAGGATCTTGCTGACAGAAACTGAGAGGGATTCTAGGTTCCTCTCCTGGCACCAGGACTGAAAAACCTGCCAGGTGTTGCTGTGAACTCTATTAGTGGAACCTCTTCTAGAGGCTGGCTCCCTCTGAATACCCTGACTTTACAAGGAGCGACCGTTCCACCTCCAGGCTGCTAGGCTTAACAATCCCAGCTGGGGATGCTTTACTGTTCCTTGCAGAAGGAGATCCTCCCTTAAAGGCGGCCACCAGGAAGCCTTGGCAGACAGCCTTGTCAGCTCCTGGAACCAGAACCTTCACAGCCAAAAAAGGGGCCACCAGGATCATTTCTGCCTCTAAATCGATAATCTTCTGTATCACTCTTTGCAACAGCTGTGTCAGCGGGAACGTGCACAGCAACTGGTTTGGCCATTCACAGCTCAGAGCATCCACTCCTATGGCTTGGGGTGACCTTGACCTTGTGACAAACATTGGTACTTGGCAATTTGGGTCCGTTGCAAAGAGGTCCACTTCTGCTTTCCTGGACTGCAGGCAAATCTGCTGCAAGACTTCCCTGTTCAGCATTCACTCCGATGGATTTAAGTCCCTCCGACTCCGCTAGTAAGCCAGTGAATTGCCTTGTCCGGCCACAAGCAGCACCTTTAGTGACTTCTTCAACTGGCCTTCTGCCCCTGCATCAGAGACTTTGCCTCCTTGTGGAGGGCTCTGTGTCTTGTTCCTTCTTGCCTGTTCACGTAGGCTTTGGTGGTTATGTTGTTTGTGTGGACCAGAACATGCTGTCCCGATAGGAGATCCTGGAATGCCAAAAGACCTAGCCTTATGGCTCTTAGTTCCAGAAGACTGATGCTGTACGATGACTCTTCTGGACATCAAACTCTCTGTGCCATTCTCCCCTGTGCATGGGCTCACCACCCAGTGAGGCTCGCGTCTGTGGTCAGGATCACTCTTGCTGGTTCCCTCAGGGGGAACCCCAGGAACCCTGAGGGGGCTAGCCACCATCTTATCTCCTGAATCAGAGATCCAAGAAGCCACAGCAGTTTGAACCTCTTTCTCATGGAAGAGTCCTTGAAGGGGAACAGGAACCTCTGAAGTGGGCACGTATGGAACCTGGACCACTGTAGCATGTCCTGGCAAGAAACCATCATCCCTAGTAACTTTGCTAGAGACATGAGCTCCACATTGGGACTCTTGAGTCAACTGGAAGATGGTCATTTGCAACTTCTCCTCTCTCTCTGGGGACAGGAAGACATTGTCCTGAACCGTACCTATCCGCACTCCCAGCTGCACTATCGACTGTGATGCCTGTAGGCTGCCCTTTTCCCAGATGATTACAAATCCATGCTCCTGCAGGCAGGAGACTGTCTGACTCAGATCCTCCACTCTCTGCTGGAGGAAGAGGGCCTTTACTAGGATGTCATCTAAAAGGGAAAAATGGACACTCCCTGAGTCCTCAGTCATGCCACAAGGACAGGATTTTGGTAAAACCCCTTGGTGCAGACTTAAACCCAAAGGGGAGGGCTTGAAACTGGAAGTGCCTCCCGTCACATGCAATCCTGAGGAACTTCTGATGAGCTGCTCTGATGGGAATGTGCAAGTAGGCCTTTGATAGAGCCATCAAGGCCAAAACGTCTCCCTTCAGGATTGACACCACAATGGACCTGAGGGACTCCATCCTGAACCTTTTCTTTATCTGTCTGTTCAGCCACTTGAGGTCTAGAATGGCCCTGTGGTCCCTGTTCTTCTTTGGGACCAGGAACAGAAATGAGTAAACTCCCAATGTCCTCTGTACCTTTCCCACAGGCTCTATGGCCCTGATGTCCAGCAGATGTTGGATGGCCTGTGGGATCAGGAGATGCTTCTGTTTGGAATATTTCGGCACCTGGAGAAAATGGTTGCTCGGAATCAAAGTGAATTCCAAGGAATAACCATTGGACACTGAGTCCAGGACCCATTAGTTGGTAATGGAGTTTTCCCATTAGGTTACAAACAGTCCCAGATGACCCCCGATCCTTGGGGGTCCTGGTGCCTTATCAGGATGATGGGCCCTTTTGGGGGCCCTTGGGATGTTGTTCGGATTTTGCATAGGTGGCTGGTCTGCTGCTTGGGCTGCCATCGTCCCTTGAAGAGCCTGGAAGAGCTGGAACCCGAAGATTGCTTGGAGTCCCGGAAAAAAGGAAAAAGCTTCTTTGCGTTGCCCTCCCTCTTCCTTGAAGGTAAGGATTTTTTCTTATCTTCATCTTCCATGAGGTATTTATCCATATCCTCCCCAAACAGATTACCTCCCTTGAAAGGAACACTAGCTACCTTGGCCTCAGTCAACTGATTCACTTTCCAGTTCTGCAACCAGCTGTTACCCTTGGCTGTAATGCTAGAGGCCGTGGCTCTGGCCAGTGGCTAGATGGCATCAAGGGAGACGACTGCTGCAAAGGCAGAAGCCAGGGCAATCTTCTTTATCTAGTCTTTCAGCACTCTGGGGGTGTCGCCAGGTCAGATGCCCAGGAATAAGCTGCTTTAGTGAACAGGGAGCATGCCGAGGAGGCCCTCAGGGCAGTGGAAGAGGCTTTAGAAACCCTTGTCGCAAAGGTCCCTGGAAAACCATCCACCTCCATCAGAAGCACTGAGGTGGAACACAGGCTTGTCACAGGGTCAACCATTGAGGGCAGCTTAAGTTTCTTCGCTGCCTCAGGGACCAGGGAATAAAACTTGGAAATAATGGGGTGGTTATCCTTCGGTTTGGCAGGCACTTCCCATTCCATGTTGACGACGTCATTAAAAGCTGCTGGGAAGAGGACCCCAGTAAGGGCCAACACTGCCTTAGGGAGGGCCCAGAAGGAGCCATCTGGGAAATGCGGGTCTGGATCTGCTTTGTCTTCACTACTGCCAGCAACCTCTAGGATATGCAGCACCTTGGGAAGGAGCTTATTGTAAACCTCCTGGGGGAAGATGCTAGACTGCATAATAGTAACGGGGGGCTCTTCTTCCTCAGAGAGCTCCCCCTCCTCCTGGGTGGAAGAGGATTCTGAATCTTCACAATCCTTGTGACGAAGACCAATGTTCCCTCTAAGCTGTCAACCGTTGTGAGCCAAAATTCTACCTTGTGAGCCAAAATAATCTACGAGCATAAAAGTAAGGGAGCCTCAATATTTTTTTAAAAATTACATTTCAGTTTCAGTGGCGGCTCCACTCTGGTGGAATTTGCTCCGAGAGGAGATCAGGGCCTTGCGAGACCTTTTACAGTCTCTTCCGCCAGGCTTTTGGAGCTGCCACCAGTATCCCTACCATTCCCACTGTTATTACCATCGGGAATGCCAACTGATACCCGCGGGCGAAGAGCTCTGAGCCCCCCTTTTATAACCCCTTGATGTATCTTATGTCATCTAAAGCTGACCAACGGAACCGATGCAGAAGACTAGCGTTTCATCATTACATCTGGTTTTAACATAGCAAGTTAATGATGTATTTATTGTATATGTATTTTGGAAATTTATCTGTTGTAAGCCGCCCTGAGCCGGCCTTAACCGGGAGGGCAGGATAAAAGTTTAAGCAAGCAAGCAAATAAATAAATAAATTGAGTTCTGCCTGTCAGCTGTTGGCTTTAAAGGGCAGGGCAGCCATTTTAGGGCTCTGTTTGGCTCCCCTCACCAGTCAGCTGTTCACTTTAAAGGACTGGCAGCTCCCCCTCCCTTCCCCCGTGAGAGGGGGGAGGAGACCTCAACCAGTGGGGGGAGCGGAGGCTTGGCTTTGTGCCTCTCTCCCCCCCCCCCATGATAGAGGAATCCAAGTGGGGCAGGATGTGGCACTGTCACAGCCAGGGCTCATTTCATAGCAGGAGCTCCTCTGCATATTAGGCCACACACCCCTGATGTAGCCAATCCTCCAAGAGCTTACAGTAGCCCCTGTAAGAAGAGCTCTGTAAGCTCTTGGAGGATTGGCTACATTAGGGGTGTGCGGCCTAATATGCAAAGGAGCTCCTGCTACAAAATGAGCCCTGGTCACAGCCCAGGGGAGGGGATGATGGGGGCCAACCCAGGAAGACCCCTGTGCTGAGCTAATGAGCTCTTCGTTCGGGGGGGGGGAATCAGTGTGCCAGCACAGGCACATGTTAGTGGGAACCTGGGTGAAGACCCAGCAAAGGACTGGACTCCCTGCTCTGTCTGAGAGAGCAATCCAGCTCTCTTGCGGGAGAGGGGGGGGAAATGAAGGAAGTAGGATGATTTGTCCCCCCTTTTGCCCCTGGAAACACTACTTGAGGAAGATGCCTCTCCCTGACTACTAGGAGGCCTCCTGGGGGCATACTTCGTGGCCTCTCTGCTTCCTCATCTCCTCCCTGATCCAGGCCAGGAGGTTGGAGTGGGCATCACCCCTGCAAGATCTAGTGTAGGGACCCCTTCCCCCTCATCCTCCTGCTGGGACCCTGGGGTGGAGATACAGACCAGGGAGTGAGGGAGGTCTAACACAGAGACGATGCTCTTGAGGGACTGGTCTGAGGAAAGTCCTGCCTTTGTCGCCATTTCCTGCTAAAACCATGAAACAAAGAATAAAGGTCTTCCTCGCCCAGAAGCCTGCCTGGGAGAAAAACCCAGGAGGGAGAGGCCTCACTGTGGTTCAGAAGAGTTTGGCGGGGGGGGGGGGCTGTCCTTCAACCGAGGCTGGCCGTGTGGGGGCTGGCTCATTCAGGATCGCTGCAAACTGAGTGGGAACTGAGCTGCCCTTTTCCAGCTCCCACTGAAGCCCTCTGCTTGCTTGGTACTCTGCTTATGTAGCCATCACCGCACTCCTCTCCTGTGCTCCCAGGGGAAGCTCCCAGCACAATGTCTGGAGTCCTGTGGCTATGAGAAGGGGCCGGTGGAGCGGGAGCGCACAGGAGCGCAGCTCCGGGAGTGAGGAGCCCAGGGGGCAGGCACATGACCAAGCCCCGCCCCCTCCTCGGCTTCCCCCAGCAGTGCAGAGGTGCAGCGCCCCGGGGAAAGCCCTGCTAGGGTCTTTATTGTTTTTAATGTTTTGTTTTAATGTTGATAATTTTATCATTGTTCCTTTTATGATTGTATGCTGCTTTTCCAGAGATTTGCTCAAGGTGGCATATACATTTTCTAAGTAGACCATTTTTTATCTGGGCACATGGCACAGAAGTACTGGAGAAATTTCACCAACCCTTCAGCAGCTTCCACCTTATCAGTTTGGTGTAGTGGTCAGGAGTTGGACTCTAATCTGGGAGAACCGGGTTCGATTCCCCACGCCTCCACATGCAGCTGCTGGTGTGACCTCGGGCCAGTCACAAGTTCTCTCAGAGCTGTTCTGTCATGAGCAGTTCTCAAAAGACCTCTCTCAGCCCCACCTACCTCACAGGGTGTCTTGTTGTGGGGAGGGGAAAGGGAAGGGATGGGTGGTGCACATGTCCTGGGTATCTCAAGTCCACTTGAAACCTGGTGGTTTCAAGGGAGCAGGAAGAGAATGAGGGTGTGTTCTTGACGCTTATTTTTATTGCACAAAGTATTGGATGGGGAAGGGAATGGAGGGAGAGCAGGTCAGTTTCACTCACCTGTGGAGGGGAGCCTGAGGGGTGGGTGTTGCCTTCTGACACACTTCCGGTATGTTAGGGGGTGTGGCATATGCAAATCAGTTATGCAAATGAGTTATGCTAATGAGCTCCTGCACCTCTTTTTTTTACGAAATGACCCCTGGCTACGAGTCACCTGGGAGGCGCGGGGCTGAGGGAGACTCCTGCCACTGCCGAGCTCCCAATTTCTCTGGCTGCCCTGGATGCAGTGTGGGCCTGGGGGAGGGGCACCCGGTCCTTCCCCGCTCCCTAGCAGGCTTCTCCAGCCCAGAGGAGGAGACCCCTGGAATCGGGTCCCAAGAAAAGAAACAACAAAGAACCAAAATTAAAAAAAAGAAAGAGACCGGAAATCGTAGCGCTCTCCAGAGCGCAGCCAGTTTTGTCCTCTTACCTTAGAGGCAGGGCCGAACCGGAGATAAGCACCTCCCTTCTGGGAATCGCAAAGAGCTATCGCAACCCTGCCGTCGAAGAGGAGGCGCTATATGCCAGATGTGAGGACTGACCCGCCCCGGACCACTGGGAAAGGGAGAAATCTCAACCTTGTTTGAAAATACTCAAAACTGCAGCATGGATATGGACAACACAGAATGCTGAGATGAGGTCCCCTGGGTGCCATGTTGGTCTTAGCATGAGCTGACAAGCCAAGGAGAGGAGGCAGATGCCTCAGTACAGACCTCCTCCTGCATGCCACATTCCAGGAGCATGGTGACACATGCCTCAATGGGGAAGGCAATCTCCCGACCACTGACTGTCAGGTGCTCCTCCAGGGGTTTTCCAAATGAGGGCTTTTCAATCCAAGCTTCTGTGGAAGAGAGCCCAAAAAAGAGGGATAAGAGAACAGACATGGCATTGGCTTACGATCGTTAGCAGCTGCCCCTGAACTTTGGAACTCTCCGCCTATAGAGCAGGTGGAACGCTCCATCTAGTGCAGCCCTGATGACATTCTGAAGGTTGAGTTAAAGTTATATACTGCCATTGACCTCTGGGAAATTAGACCTCTTCCTTGTTGCTCTTGTTGACCTGTCCATCTGTTGAGTGATGTTGTATATTGGTATGTGGGTTTATAGCTGTAATTTGCATATTTAGACATTTGAGGGTTTAACAAAGCATTTGATGATTTTTCTTGTTCACCACTTCGGAACTTCAATACAACACAGGTAAATGGATACATGTATTAACCAATTATATTTGGAAGAAAGGGGTTTTCAGATTTTAAACTTGTCACCGGTTTCCAAGTTGGAAATTTCTGAAACTAGTTTCCACTTGGTTACCATGGCTCTAGTAAGTCTGCAATTTTAGACGGCACCTCATTGTTTTAGGAAATTAATTGCACCAGCTGGCAAAATTTGTCCCACTGAGAAAACACTTGATTCATGTTCCTTTCGTTTTGGAATGGCTGAAGCCTGGTTGATACAAACTGCAAAGGGCCCTAGTGATCTACAGGAGCTCCAGACCTTTGAACATTACCGGCTTGTGTTCAGAGCAGCCCTCTGTACTACATGAGTGGAGTCTGGCAAATGGCATCCAGGCTTTTCTAATGTATAGATCTGTACATTAGAAAAGCCTGGATGCCTTTTGCCAGACTCCACTCATGTAGTGCAGAGGGCTGCTCTGAACACAAGCCAGTAATGTTCAAAGATGCTAGCCTGGAAGCTGGAGATTAAATTCGGAAACCTAGTCTTGGAATTCATACTTTGGACTGGGAGCAGATCTATTGGAGTATCTCATAACTCTTGCAGAATTAGAACATTTCGATTGTTTACTTGCTGTCTACTTGCAAGTAACTGGTTTGCTTTTTGTAAACTCGTTATTTCGACGACTGTTACTTTGCTTCTTTATTGTGATTATTCGGAAAAGGTTTTGTATCGGATGAATAGTTTTATACTGAGTCAGACCATTGGTCCATCAAGGGCAGTATCGTCTACTCAGACTCCAGGGTCTCCAGCTGATGTCTTTCGTATCACCTACTACCTGGTCCTTAACTGGAGATTCCAGGGATTGAATCTGGGACCTTCTGAATGACAAGCGGAAGCTCTGTCACTGAGCTACAGTGCCAGGGCAGAAATTATAGATATGGGGACATCATAATGAAATCGTTAAGTAAATGAATCCCGCCCCCCCCAAAAAGGAAGTTGAGAATACATAAAAACAAACTGAAACCAGAATTTATTTTCTAGTAAACACAGAAAGAACATTCCTTATTGGTCTGGCCAGTTGAAATGATTCTTACCAAGCTAGGGCTGTTTAGATCTTGCAGTAAATAGGTGGCAGCTATATTTGGGATGAAGCCCATACGTGTCTTCATCCCTTTACTGGACTGCTAGAAGTTTAGCCTTTTGTAACTCAGAGTCAGCTCAGGTGAGCTCTAGGATTTCAGGTTACAGAGATGATGACGCCTCGGAAAACTCTCTTGGTGATAGTTCCCTTCCTTGCTTTTCAGCCTTTGTTCCCCCCTCTCTCTCTCCACTCCCACCCCGCAATTTTGGAGACAGCTAGCTATTTGCAATCCAACCTGCCACAGCTGGCTTGTGCAGCAGACTAGAAGGCAGGGATCAGTCGGCCTTCTGATACTTGAGTAGGAAGAGACCAACAAGTGGGGAAGAGGTATGGAAATCACAGGGCCTCAGAAAGGTCTTGCTAAATGCCCACTATGGTAACATCACAGAAACTGCAGGTGACTTACCTTGCTGTGCTTTAATCTGAGGCAACACAGTCTGTAAAAGTGCTAATGACTTTCTGTGGTACTCAGCTTGCACTTCTATTAACTGGGAGAAAGACAAAATTAGGGGCAAACATGAAGACCGTGTGCCCTGGAGACCGCTGAAGGAGGCGGAGGAAGGAAAAGGGAAGGAAAATTAAGGAAACAACAAAATGCCAGGTACTTACAGTCTGAAAATAATTTGCATAGTCTATCTCTTTGGCCACAAAATTGTACATATCAGCTGACAGCTGATCCTGCAGAAAGTACAGAAATAATATCATAGAGTCATAGAATCACAGAATTGGAAGTGGCCATAGAGGCAATTATAATTCAGATTCTGTTCAAGGACTGAAATGCTGCAAAGTGTCTTGCTTTTATGGAAATTCAAATTAATGCTCCCTCCAACCCAAATACACACCCAAAACAGACTGTTCATTAAATCACAATTTGCACATAGATTTTGTTTGACGTTATAGTCAACAATTGGAGGGAAACAGTACAGAAATACAACTGTTAACCCTGTTCTCCCCAAATTATAACACTGCCTTTTGCACCATCATACTCTGTTTCCATGGGCTGCCGACAGATGTCAGGCTTAGCGTGGTCTGGCTGCACCTCTAATTAATTTGGTATCATTTGTTCTGAAGAGTTTTGTCCAAACATGTCACCCTTATCCCGCCTCACTGCGTGCTCACCCTGTGGTTGAGTAGGCAGCCGAGTGGCATCCTTTTAAAACATTTCTTTTCTGGGCATGCGCAGAAGCACTTATTCGAAGCACTGCTCCTTTTTGACCACTCTGCAATCCTTCCACCAAGAACTGTGTTCTCATTGGTTCTGAGATGACTGTAGCTCTCCACCGGAAATTACTCCCTTTCCCACCCAATCAAACTTGCATTCCCACTCATATCTGAATCTTGCCTGTCAGATTGGTCAACATCAAAGAAAAATCCTCAGAAACTTATCATGTTTGTTCTGCAAATACCTTCGATGCTCCTGCAGCATCAGCACCAGAGATTAACCCTTGTCCCCTCATTTAGAGTTTCCGTGCGAACTTTCCTGCCAGAGGAAAACTGCCATGTGGCCTTAAGTAAAAAGTTCTGGGGGTGGAATCATGGCTGCCGATACAAGAGCCTAACTGGGGACGATTTAATGGAAGGAAGGGTTCAGACTTCCCTTCTGGCTTGAGACCATGATGGAGAGATCAGACATCCGGAAATGTGGGGTGAAACCGCTGACATCCTTAAACCTTGGACTTCCCCTGGTGTCAGAAAACACCCAATCGAGGAGGAGTGACAATGGGAGGCCAACAACTGCAGGATGGGATAGACAGCTGTTAACCCTGCTAAAATGTCTGATCGCACATTTTAAATCCGGAAGGGAACAGCAACGACATCAGATCAAACAACTCGCCTGATCACAGCCATGGGTCACCAACGGTGGCTTTCCCTGTATTACTTCCCATAAAGGATTATGACTCTTGGAGACCATGCGGGGACTGGGGGAAAAGAAAAAAGATACCCTGCAAATCTCCACTCTGTTTGCCGCCTCCTCCATCTCTTCCCTGAGAGCATCCGCTTTGGCACCCGAAGACTGCAAGTTGCTCGACAAACCCGATGACTTGGCTGACTGCTGCCACCTTCAGGAGGAAAAAGGAAAAACGATATTGGCAACAGCTGAAGCCTCGTGCCACACCAGCCAATCAATAGGTTTTCTTCTCTTCCCTTCTCTCACAGGCCAACTGAATCAACTGAATGGGAACGCAGTGTATCTTCTAATAGCATTTCTATGAAAAAAAGCAGCACACAAACAGCTTCGTTGGACGTATGTGGGTTCATCTGTACACGAATTTTATGCCTGGAAGATGTAGCCCAGTCATTTTAGGGTGAGGAAAAATCCACTAAGGTGGATCCACTAGGGTGAGGAAAAATCCACTAAATTCACTAAGGCCAAGTTACCTTAGTAAAAATGGCAGCATTAATCAGCTCTTCGGGCAGAATTTCCAAGAAAGACGTGTGGAGCATTGTTTTTTTAGAGTTCTGTTGCATTTCTTGTTGTACCCCAGTCCCAATATACAAAGGGATGACACTTGTTTTCGAGTAGAAGCAGTTTGATTGAGGTTAGCGCACCACCACCAAGATAACTAAGGCCAGGGATCCATCTTTGTCTCAGTGCTGAATTCACTACACTCTCTAACTTGGACTCAAAACAAGCTTAAAGCCCCCTGGACCACAAACAGAAGAGGTCCTCACACCTGCCTACTTTTAAGCCCTCCATTTTCTCAATGTTTCTCAATGTTTCATTTGTTTAAGCTCAGCCAGTAATTCTGAATTTCAATTCAATTAACAATTTTCACTTTTTTCTAGAAGAAGCAAGAAGCCTAAGGAAAAATTAACTGAACACCTACACTGGCCATGGAATAATTGGGTGTCCCTGGATCACCATAAAGAACTTTAAAATCAGATGCTCCTGACCAGTCTTCCTCAAATCCAGCTCTGTTTGTCATTAGTATCCGTGAAGTCATTTTACAACAGTGCTTACAATCGAGAAAGATCTTTCTATTGCTTCTATAACAAGCCTTTATTGATTTCTGTGCTTAAAGATGCAGTCTTAAACACGTTTACGAGGGATTAAGTCCCACTGTGGTCAGCGCGATTTATTTTTGAGCACACAGTCTTAAGACTGCACTGCAAGAGGCGAAAGCGCCATCCCGTACATTTCCGGCATCTTTCCTCTCAGACAAATATTGTTAAGAGGCACATCCTTTAGTAAGAATTGTCAATTATCATTCATAGCTGAAATCAGATGCTGCCGGTCCAAGTAGCCTTTCTGTACACTGCCGCAAATGAAGTTGGGGGGCCTTGATTGGGGCGACTGAATGGTTTGTGAATAATCATTGATGAAACCCCCTTGTCCTGCTGAATTTCCTTGTTTCTTTATCCCCCACCCCCCGGCAGCAAAGAAGCTTCAGTTCTTTTTATCAGCGGATCACTAAGAATCACCATATTGGATCAGAGTTGAAAGATCTGAAAAAAGAGTGAAGGAAGCTGGATGGGGCCGGGATTCAGCCCTCGGCTTTTCTTCATGAGAGTCATATGTAGGCCGTGCTGTCATACTTGAAACTTCTTCCTTTGTCAGTATTAGAGAGTTGTAAGAGTTTGATGCTGTCTAGACTTCAGGGGAAATAATGGCATGAGGAAAAACACACCACAGTTTCCCTGCTTCAGCTTTGTGTCCAAATTGGGTTTGTCGTGCTGTTGGGACAATCTCACCATTTGAGACGGGTTATAAGCAGCTAGGAGCGAATTTTTCTAAAAAATGCTTCCATATTGCAGGCATAGGAGAACTTCCTGCTTTCAGGCACAAACTTGTACCTTAATCCTACATGGGACAGGTTCTACTGTAGCTCCAGGCCTCTGTTCATTTTATTTATTTAAAACATTTTTTAGCTACCTTTCTTCCTTGTGAAACGCAAGGCAGCTTACAATATAAATAAAGCCTTATAAAAACAAAATAAGAACCACAATGATAAAACTCACAGAAGTCACGGTTTAAAAACCAAACAGGACTGCCAATAATAAAAGCTAAATCAATCAAAATGTGTCCTAAACAAAACTGTTTAGATAAAACTGCCTCCTGAAGATCAACAGTGAGGATGTCCAACACACCTCCCCACGGATTTGGGAGTGTTGGCTGGGAAATGTGTCTGGATTTCAGGATGAGACCACTACCCTGAGTTATACATTGGGACAAACTTTGCTTACTAACGGTTTCACAGTTCCTTCAGCCCAGTAATTGTGCCGCCCTGGTGGCATGGAAACTGCCGTAATACTGCTCCTTTCTGCACAAGGATAAAATGGGAAGCCTGGGTCACAGGGGAGCAGCCAACGCTGAGAGTTTTTCCCATGTCAACGTCTGGGTTAATGCTGATATGGAAAGGAGCCATAGGATGGGCCTCTCCCCCATGACTTGGAGCTTCTCCTATCCCCTTGGGCACAGGGAAAGGAGTGGTTCTGCCAGAGTCCTCATACACCTAAGGAACCGTAAGAACCAGCCTGAGCCCACAAAGACTTCATGGCTCACACACCAATTTGACTCTGACGGAGTGTGACATATAGGATTTGATACATTCTCAAAGCTTTCACTGATTCCTGCCATTTTCATGGAAAGAAGTGGACTTGTAGGGAAGATCTGAGACTGGGATGCTAGCCAGGCCAAAGTCCATGCTTCTCCCCCCTCCCTGCTACACAATGAGCATTGTCCTCCTGAAGCTGGCTGGCTGATAAGCCCTACTGCAAACAGCAGGCTCCTGAGACAGTTGTCTCATCTCCTCCTTATCCCCTCATGTGGATTCCATGTTGATTGTCTACTGAACACTGACGCAGCAACCTAAGGGCGTGGTGTGTAAGTCTATGTATGTTTAAAAATAAACCGCTCACTGCCAGGGGCAGACTTGAGTTTTTTTCCTTCAAACTTACTTGTCTCGTGTGCAAGTCCTTCATGGACTGCCTTTATTTCCCCAGTTAGAGGACTTGATGGGGGAGGCTTCTTCATTGAAAGGGCCACATCTATCAGCCATTTCAGGCCAGTCTCTTCACAATGGAAGTCTTGATAAGTTACTTTCAGAGATGACCAATGCTCCCTCTAAGCTATGGAGTCTTGTGAGCCAAAATTCTACTTTGTGAGCTACTAGCATTAAAGTTGTGAGCAAGCGATTTGGCTGCTGCACAACTTAGTTTGCTCTCGAGCCATCCTTCCTGAGCTAAGACAAAAATGTGTGAGCTGGAGGCTAGAAAACTGTGAGCTGACTCACACTAACTCAGCTTAGAGGGAACATTGGAGATGACAACCTCTGCTGCATTAAAGGTTCTTAACTGAGATAAGATGATTTTTTTTTGGAACAAACAAAAAGATAACCATTTGAGAAAGAACAAATCTCTTACCTTGTTTTTGAAGAATCCATGTCCAGAACTAATTTTGCTAAGTGCTTTCTTTGTTTTTGAATATTTGGGATTTCTACCTGGAATTAATTAGAAAGAAAAAAAAAGTAACAGGAATGAATTCTGCAAGAATTGCCAAAGATCTCCCATGCACTGAGTCCCAAAGCAAATTCTCAGATTTCACATCTGAGACAAGGCCAGCGGCAGCAATTGGGAGACCACCGGCAGGGCCGGTGCCAGGCTTTTTTACACACTAGGCGAGGCTACCTTCTGCGCCCCCCCCCCCCAGTGCACCCACCAATTTTCAAACATAAATGCATTTTAGGAAGAATGAAAAACACAAAACAGGGTGACGCTGGACAAAGTGGTAACACTGGACAAAAAAATAGAGACTTGTGATCTAGACTGCTATGTATAACTTATTGTAAGTAGGATCTTGTTATGTCATTTCTATACCACTTAAGGTGTCATGGTGAATACTTATGCTACGCTTGAGTTCTTTCTGGTGGTTCCAGACTTCTAATATCCTAATGCATTGATTACTTAATGTCCCATTTTGTTGATTGTACTGGCTCACTATGTGTAAGCTTCCTTGAGTCCATGTGAGAAAGGCAGACTATAAACACCACGTCCGTCTGTCTGTCTGTCTGTCTGTCTAAATAAAAGAGGCCCCCCAATCCAGCCCTTGGTGTCTCCATTTAAAAGGATCAGGTAGCAGGCAATGTGAAACGCCTGTCCTTGAGTCCCAAGAGAGCTGCTGCCAATCTGAGCTGGCAGACTGTGACCTTGACGGGCCAACAATATAACACTGTGTAAGGAAGCTGCATGAGTTCATTTTATCAGGGTGGGGGGGCATAGCTCAATAGCAGAGCATCTTTTTTGCAAGCCAAAGGTGCAGGTTCAACAATTGTCTTCTTCAATTAAAAAGATCAGGTAGGAGGTGAGGTGAAACACCCTGGAGAGCCATAGTTTGTACGTATGTTCCTGTATGAACCACCTTAGAATACCTAGGCTCGGGGCCTGCTCCCATGTATGCAAACTGGGGGCTTCCTCCCCCCTACGGTGGCCACTATGCAAAAGGATCATCCATATGCATGTTTACACTGAAGTCGAGTCCCAGTCCGTTTCATAGGGATTTGCTCCCAAAGTAAGGCACTTAGAAGGTCAGTATTAAAGTGGCTCTTAGTGTAAATGAGTCATTATTTAAGATGTGGAAGCGAAGAGCACCTCGTGGCTGATGATGAGGAAGAGGGCGCCCTGCTTCCAGGTCACCTCACCTAAGCCCAGATTCCCAGTCGTGCTCGGTCTGTGTCCCCCACTGCTCTCGTCCCACATCCGATGCCTGGGAATCGCATTCCCTTGCCCTCTTAATCCTATACGAAGAAGCCCCATTGCAGGCAGGACTGCAATCCTACCGGGGGGTGGGGGTGTGGCCGTGGATCCTGCTGCCCCTGCAGCCCCTAAGCTGTTCCCTCCCTGGGTCTTCCTGCCAGGTGAACGTTCTTCCGGAGTGTGACATCGTAGCCTGCGGGGCCTCCAGGCCCAGTACGCTTCCTTTGCCTCCTGGGTGGAGCATCCCGAGTCGAAAGGGAAACTCAGCCCTGGGTAGCCACTTCCCTCTCGAGGCCCACGGAGGTGGGAAGATGCCCACCTAGCCCCCTGCTGACCCTCCTTCCCTTCCCCTCCCCCTGCGCCCTTTTGTCTGTCCGAGCAGCAGTCGCAACAGCTGCCCAGACCCTCCGCCCTCATGGGCCAGTCGCCGCCGGCAGCCAAGGTGGGGCTTTCTGCCAAGAAGGTTGCCGGAGCCGAGCAGGACTGGGAAGCAGCCAAGGTTGCCTACAAGAGCTTTACCACCACCACCAAGAGGCCCCGGCCCATGAGTGATGGGAGGGGAGTGGGGGCCCTTCCCTATCCTGTCCTCTGTGCCCCACCTGGTCGCTGTGTTCCTGCCTTCAAGGGATTGGCTCAGCCTGAAAGATTTCCAGCTCTGGCTCCCCCCCCCCCCCCCAGCTTTTATTGTCTTTTTGACATCCAGGCTGAATAAGAGCTCTAGAGCACTCGAAAGCTTGCGCTTTGCCTTGGGTCATTGTCGAGTGGAGCAGAGCTTTGTGGCTGCTGAGGGAGGGGCGGGGGTGGCGGTTGGTCAGCGTTCTTCAGCAAATGGTACTCTAGGCAACTGCCTAACTTGCCTCTGGTAGCACCGTCCCTGACCACAGGCCACCTGTGAGCTGCCCAGCACAAAGAGCCTCTAAGTGTCCCCCCACCCCACCCCACCCCTACAACGACTTGCTGATACTGTCTTCTCAAATGCTGATGTTAAATGTAGGTGACTGGAGGAGAAGGAAAACTGCAAAGAAGAGCTTAGCAACTATTCAAATCTTCATTCGATGCACCCCTGAAAGAATAGTTTTAGAGGGTAGCCATGTCGATCTGCTGTAGAACAACCAGATTTGAGTCCAGTAACACTTTACCGACCAACATGCTTACACCTGGAAAATCTTATTGGCCTCTAAGGTGCTACTGGGCTGAGATCTAGGCTGATTTTACACTAGGGGTGTGCAAATTAAAAAAATTGGCCCAATTCAGATTGGGCCAAATCAGGCCTCATCTGTTCTGGCTGCCGAATGACACCCCCCCCCCCCCCGCATGTCAGTTTTGGCAGTGCAAGCCAACTGGGGAGTAATTCGGCCAAATGTCAGTTTCAGCCCCATTATACCCTACGGGCCATAGAAGTCAACGGCAAAACTCATAGGGTATATGAGGGGCTGGAGGACTTACTGTTTTCCCACCATAAAGAACAATGGAGGGAATGGGGGCAACCTGCTTGGGGGCCTGTAGAACTGGACTCCTGGTCCAATCTTCTAAAAACTTGGTGGGTATTTGGGGGAGAGGCTCCAGAAGCTACCCTGTAAGTTTGGAGCCTCTCCCTCAAACCCCCTCCCCTCCAGCTGCTTTTTAAACCAGCGCCGAATTTCGGTGGCAATTTGGCGGCGGGCCGAATCAGATCAGAGAATCTGCCCTAGTGCCCACTCCTGGGCTGGCGGAGCGCTGCTCTGCCTCGCTCCAGCCCCAAATGATGCCTGCCTAGTTTGCAATTCCCAGATGTAATTTGAAGAGAGTTCGCTTGCCACTGAAAATGGTCTGCTCACAAGTTAAAACTGAGAGCCTTACAAACTTAACAGCTGATTTTGCACTTGCACAGTTTGTACTCCTCAAGGTACTTAAAAAAAAAAAAGGCAGCTGCTGCACTGGTCCCTATTTGCTGACTGCTGAATATTTTAAAATGGATTTTGTGGTTATAAAAAATGTTACTCTAGCTCCCATGAGCCTAGACTTGAACAGTCAACATAACTGGAAAATCCAGGTTTGCTTCAAGGGAAGGGCATGTACCACACAAGTGTGACCTTTATAAACAGAAAATCAGAAAACCAACCTTTTGGAAACCTGAACAACCCAATCAACTTGAAAAATCCAAATTAACTAATTAAATATCATTTTAAGAAACTGCAAAGGGAATTGTGCCCTATTTAATTGTTAATGTGCATTCCAATGCAGAGAGAGCAGTATGAAAATATGCATGTGCAGACGGAGAGAGTGAAAGAGAGCAAACGTGTGCCAATTTAGAATTCCGGGGGGGGCAGCAGAAGTGAGCTCTTTCAGGCATTCAAAGGATGCTGCTTGCAGTTGGTATGCCATTGATAATTTGAACAGGGGGAAACTTGATCTTTTCTAGCTGTGCATGTGTGTGTTTGTGTTTCCATAGTCAAAATAAAAATTGTGAAAAATGAGAACACAATCAGTTTATGACACTGAGCAGTTAAAAATGGTATCCCCATGTACAACTGTATTGAAGTTCTAGTGAACGTCAGAATCCATGGACCACACTGCTAAAGAAAGACATGCCTTCTAAGAGCTGCCAGTTGGGTGGGCAATGCTACTATGGGGAGATAGTGATTGATATGTGGGCAGGGCTCAAAAAAAGTTGTTGATCTTCCCCATTTAGAAATAAAGCTAATTTTGCTCTAAGCTCCCAGACCTAGCATCCTGCCCCACTCTGTCTTCTGCAACTGCCTTGCTTCCTGGGTCTGCTTGACACCTTTCTGTTTCCCAAACATAATGCCCAGCAATGCAATGTTGACCTCCCCCCCCCACTTCCACTACTTCCGCAGAGCTGTTTGTTCATGTAACACCCCCCCCCCCCGATTCCCTGCAGGCAGTCTTGCCTTCTCCCAAGAGGAGCTTGTACAAGCGCCACTCACTATTGGTCCCCCAATGCCTACTCAATCTCCAAACAACCCCCCCCCCCAATTACAAAAAATCCAAAAGTTGTACTACTCCTTCCTTCTTCTACCCCAACACACCTCTTGTTCCACAACCTCTTCCTGTTAGGAGCAACCCAGTACCAAGTTTAGCGCAGCGACTTCCTGCTCAGGGGACTCTCACCTCAGCTAATACAAACAGAGGTTCAATCACGTCCCTTTCAACTTGCAACTCGAAGTGGATGAGCTCTTGGGCTAGCCTGTCCTCTGCTTCCCCACACAGATTCAGCATCTTCCTGCAGGAGAAGGAAGGCAAGCAACATAAAAGAAAGAGATGGCGATGGGGCGAAGGGTGGCTCACTAGGGTAGGTGCAGCAAGTGGGGCAGAAACCATGCCTAGTCTTCTTCTTCTTCTTCTTCTTTTTAGAAAAAGAGGTGCCAGAACTCTCAAGAGGGAAAGGAGGTTTTCAATCTGTATACTGAAAACTCTTGAACTTTTAAACATTTTAAAAAGAATTTTGTCGAAGACGTTCCTGAACTCCATTCTGGTGCATTCCCCCGGGAAAAAAGCCCTGCCTAGCCCCCAAAGGCAACTGGATGGGGATACTTGTACAAGAGGGGTGGGTGGGTGGGGGATACAGCACTGTTCTGTGCTGTTCCAGAGATCACCAATTATGCTTCAGAAAACGGCTGGTGTGAAAGTCCTACTTATCACTGTATCCTTTTTGTTGTTGTTGTTGTTCAGTCGCACAGTCGAGTCTGACTTTTCACGACCCCATGGACCACATCATGCTAGGCCCTTCTGTCGTCCTCTGGAGTTTGCTCAACTTCATATTCTTTGCATCGATAACACTGTCTAACTATCTCATCCTTTGTCGTCCACTTCTTCTTTTACCCTCAATCTTTCCCAGCATCAGGGTCTTCTCCAGGGAGCGCTCCCTTCTCATTTGGTGGCCAAAGTATTTGAGCTTCAGCTTCACTATCTGGTCTTCCAGGGAACAGTCAGGGTTGATTTCCTTTAGGACTGACTGATTTTATCTCCTTGCAGTCCACGGGACTCTCAAGAGACTTCTCCTGCACCACGTTTTGTCTGAGTTCTTCACTGTGGCCTGTCCGTCCTGAGTGGCCCTCCACGGCATAGCCTGCAGCCTCATCGAACCGCACAAGCCCCCTCGCCACGTCAAGGCAGTGATCCGTGAGAGAGCACTGTATCCTAGGAAGCCACAGACAGATGCAAGGCAGGCAAGAGCCAACCCGAGGAGGCTTCCTGGGGAAACCCTTAGCATCACAAAGCTATTCAAAATGGATGCAAGAAACATTAATCATTTTAATACAATGATGGTTTGGTGAGTTTCAACAGATTTCCAGCCAAAGGAGATTTTTAACAGAGGGAAAAGGCTTCAAAAAAAAAGAGCTGTACATTATCCCCACCCCCACCCTTGACACACACACATATAAAGTGTTTCAATGGGACAAATCTTACCCAAGCAGGGAGTCGTCCCCTAGAATGGCCGAGCCTTCCATCAAGCACTGGGCAAGTGACGTCAAAGGTAATTTCTTCTGCAACAAAAGCAACTGCTGTATGAATTTAGGGGGAATGGGGGGTTTTGTTTTCAAAATCCGTTACAACACAGTGCGAGCATCTCTCCCACCTAGAAAAGGACTAATTTTTTTAAAGTCCAAACTCTGTTTTATATTCATATGCAACTTCACACAAAGAAGGGGAAAGCCACTACGGGCCTCTCCGCAGCTTGCTTCCCTCCTCCCCTACCTCTTCTCAATGCAAACACGAAGAAACATGAGCCCAGCCCCCTTGCGCGGCAGGCACTGGAAACTCTCACCGAACGCTTGTCAGAATCCGATCCTTGCTGCCCCTGAAGACACGCTGTCAGCTTCTTGTGTGTGCTGTGGGAGACTTGCTTCACCAGCTCCAAGCGCTTCTCCACCTGTGGACAGACACAGCAGAGACTGCACTAGAACAGCTCTCTCTCTCCTTCTTTGGAGGTTTTCCAACAGAGGCTAGATGGCCATCTGACAGCAATGCTGATTCTGGGAACTTAGGCAGGTCATGAGCCAGTTTGGTGTAGTGGTTGAGTGCGCGGACTCTAATCTGGGAGAACCAGGTTTGATTCCCCACTCCTCCACTTGCACCTGCTGGATGACCTTGGGCAAGCCATAGCTCTGGACCAGCTGTTCCCTCAAGGACAGCTTGGGGAAGAGCTCTCTCAGCCCCACCTACCTCACAGGGTGCCTGTTGTGGGGAGGGGAGTGGAAAGGAGTTTGTAAGCCGCTCTGAGACTCTTAAGTGAGTGAAGGGCGGGATAGAAATCCAATCTCTTCTCTTCTTCTTCTTCATGAGAGGGAGGGCAGGAAAGGTTGCATCAGTGCTTAGTTCTCATGGCCCTTTCTTACATGCCCAGGGAAATGCTGATTGCCACTTTGGGGTCAGGAAGCAATTGTTCTCCAGGCCAATACTTCCCCCACACACACACAACCCCAGTGACCCCTGGGCATAGAGCAGGACTCACTGGGGGTGTGGGGGGAAGGTATTTGTGATTTTTCTGCATTGTTCAGGGGGTTGGACTAGATGACCCTGGAGGTCCCTTCCAGCTTTAAGATCCTATGATTCTATGCCCATCCCACAGCTCTCAGCAGCCTGTCCCCAGTGCATCTCAAAGCTGGTCCAAAGAAGACACAGCCTTCTTATGAGTGCACTCTATGGAAGCAGTCACTTTTAACATGCGGGACTCTACATCAATCAGTGGGCCAATGCCATTCTATTATAAACCCTGCTTTTTAAAACAAGTTAACAATAAGATCACAGGCATGTTGGCACCCCCCCCCCATATACAGGCAAACTGTTGTGGCTAGTGAATGGATCCAGTGGGGGAGAATGAAAAGTCAGGGTTTCAAAATTAATTTTAGTCCATTGTTCTTGGAGAATCAAACAAGCCAAGCTTGGAGCGGTTGTTGTTATTTAAATTGATAGGCCACCGTTCCCCGAAGGGCTCAGGGTGGTGAGCAAGTTAAAATACACAAAAATAAATCCGTTACAGATTACTGACTATAAATTACCATAAACCCAAACATTAATCGATGGCTTAATGCCATTTGCTCCCTCCCCCCGAGTGGATCAGGGGCCGGTCATGGAGGAGGCCACAGTGAGAGCCGCAATGCAGGCTGTTGCTGTCCTCAACGATAGGCCTGGCGGAACATCTCTGCTTTACACGCCCTGCGGAACTGAGCTAGGTCCTGCAGGGCATGGACGGCACCAGGTAGAGAGTTCCACCAGGCTGGAGCCAGAGCAGCGAAAGCCCTGCCTCTAGACGAGGACAGCCCAACCTCGCTTAGGCCAGGGAACACTAGCAAGTTTTGATCTTCTGAGTGCAAGGCTCTTTAAGGGACATCCCGGGGGAGGTGGTCCCACAGGTATGCGGGTCCCAGACCATTAAGGGCCTTAAAGGTCAGAACCAGGACCTTGAAGCGGATCCAGTATTCAACCTGGAGCCAGTGCAGCTGGTGAAGCACAGGTTGCATGTGTGCTGTTATAGGGGTACCCATAAGCATAGGCGTCAACTACGGGGGGGCTTGAGGGCTCGAGCCACCCTCGAAATTTCCGGGGGGGGGGACTGAGCCCCCCCGGGAAAACACAGCACCTGCCGCCGCGCGTCCCCGGACCCTTCTTAGGGCCGCTGCCGCCGCCTCTCTCTCTCCCCCCCCCCGGCCTGGCTGCCTCCCTCCCTCCCTCCGTCTGTCCAGGGGCCAGCTAAGCAAATGCCTAGCTGGCCCCCGGATGGATGGAAGGAGGGACAGAAGCAGGAGTGGCCAGGCCGGGGGGAGAGGCAGCGGCGGCGGGGACATGGTCTTGGCGTGCGTGCGCATGAACCCCCCCCCCCCCCTGGGGATTTTAAAACTCGACGCCCCTGTCCATAAGTACTCATGCCACTGAATTCTGGACAAGCTGTAGTTTCCAGGTCAGCCTCAAGGGTAGCCCTACATAGAACAAGTTGCAGTAGTCCAGTCTTGAGGTGACCGTTCTGTGGATCACTATGTCAAGGCCGGGGCTAGAGAGGAAGGGGGCTAGTTGCCTGATCTGGCACAGTTGGAAAAACGCCAGCCTGGCAACATTGACTAATTGGGACTCCCCAGATGAGGAGGGATCCAAGAGCACACCCAGGCACTGGGTTGCCCCCCACCCAACCGCGGGACCTCGGTCTCTGATGGATTCAGCCTCAACCAGCTCTGCTTCAGCCATGAAAATCAGATGAAAATCAAAGAATCACATCCACAGCACTGAATTTTTGGACTGACGTTTCGTCAGTAGGGGGGGGTAAGTTTAACAGCATGAGGCAAGAGACATTAAATCACGACGGCGAGGAAAGAGGGAAGAGAAATGGAAGGGGAAGTACAGGAAAGAAGAGAAAGGTCTGCCAGACTTCTCCATCAGGACTTAGTGGAACCCTGTGAACTTTCTGAGTCTTTATCAGACACTGTTTTTCGCCACTCTCAGCCATCATGAGGACTAAACCTTGGCTATCATTGCCACCTTAATGGAACCTAGTCCTGTTCGGGCCAACTCACATTCAACACTGTATCTGAGCCGCACAAACTACCAGGGCAGATGGAGCAGGGGGAAGGGCACAGGATGTCCATGGACTGCCTCCCTACCTTTGCATCTATCTACACTTGAGGAAGCACAGGGGTCACATTCCTTTTAACTCCACTGAAATCGATGGGTGTAATAATTTGTGAAAAGAGGACCTGGAAACCTTCAAGCAAAGAATGGTTCACTCAATTTGCATCCTAACCATAAACTGCAGGGATTATGACACAATAACTAGATTTTGTGGTGGCACAAGACACACTGTTGGTTTCACTACTATATTAGCTTTCTCAGAATCAGTCTATGGGTCAGGGAAGAGGAGGAGGAGAAGAAAAAGAAGATGATATTGGATTTATATCTCGCCCTTCACTACCCAAGGGAGTCTCAGAGCGGCTTACAAACTCCTTTCCCTTCCCCTCCCCACAACAGACACCCTATGAGGTAGGTGGGGCTGAGAGAGCTCTGACTGAAACTGCTCTTTTTCAAGAACAGCTGTGCCAGAACTACGGCTTGCCCACAGTCATCCAGCAGGTGCAAGTGGAGGAGTGGGGAATCAAACCCGGTTCTCCCAGGTTGGACTTAACCACTATAACAAACTGGCTCAGAGGCTAAGGTTGAGACAATTACACTGCATTGGTCCAAAGAGCTGGAGGCTGACTCTTTGCGGCTTATGTGCTCAGACTCGAAACACCGAGCTGAGCTTGGTAGGAAAAGCCACCCAAGCCTTTTGAAACATGAAGCTGAGGGATTTATGGAAAACGTGTCATTGAAAAGACAGATGAGAATCTTATAAAAGAACAGGCTGCAAAAGTTAACACACCTGTTCCTTATTGGGTACTGAAAGAAGCACTGAAACAGCGACTTCAGCATAAATCCATGAAAAGTACCGTATTTTTCGCTCCATTAGACGCACCTGATCATAAGACGCACCTTGTTTTTAGAGGAGGAAAACAGGAAAAAATGAAACAGAAAGAAAGAAAGAGAGAGAGAGAGAGAGAGATAAAGGAAGGAAGGAGGAGGAGAGAGAGAGAGAGAAAGAGAAAGGAAGAAAGAAAGGTGGGGACAGAGAGAGAGACAGACAGACAGACAGACAGACAAAAAAAAGGAAAGGAAGGAAGAAAGAGAGAGAAAGGAAAGAAGAGAGACGTGGGCATGCCATGCAAAGCAAGACCTTTCTGTGCAAAGTAGCCACAGAGCTTAATCTGTGGGCGGGGCTTTCTGCTGCTGGCTGTCTTAAAGGGAAAGAGTACTTAGCCTGGTGGGGTTTTTCCTGCCGTTTCCCTTTTAAGTCTTAACAGCTCAGGCCCAGCAGGGAGGGGCGGGGAAGGCTGGGATGCCAGCCTGAATGGCGTTCCCCTGCGTTCCTGCTGAAGAAAGAGCCCTGTTACAGGTAAGAAAAGCTCCATATTCGCTCCATAAGACGCACACACTTCCCCCCCCCACTTTTTTGGGAAGGAAAAGTGCGTCTTATGGAGCGAAAAATACGGTACAATACAGAAGACACCCTGAACCATTCTTGTGGAAAGACCCAAGGCACCACCTGTGCCGCAAAATGCTACAGATCACCTGTTTCAAGCTATCCTCACAAGGCAAAATGCCTCAGCTAACCATAGTCTTTATGTACTTTCTCTTTGGAAACGGTTGCTATGGAATTCAGCAAGAAAACAAAATCGCCATCTATAACACCTTCAAAGCCAGCATGTCTGGACAGTTTCTTGAGACTTCACTGGAACTATTTAACTCCTGGTTCTTCTCCATAAACAAGACCAGATTTCTGTGCTCCAGGTGGAAGCATTGCTTGTGAGACTCAGAGTTCCATCTGCTTCCAAAGAACTGCTTGTGAACTTCTATCATCCCTCCATTTGGTTTACTATTAATAAGTAGCTCATGTGGTGGTGGGTCACAGCGAGGACTCCAGCTCCCACCCCTGAGCGCTGCTGATAGGGGAGGGGGGAATACGATGCCCTTCCAGGAGGGTGTTCGGAGGTCGTGCTAGAGATGCCACGGCTATGGCACGAAGAAGACTATTTCTGAGTCCTTTTCATGCTGTTTACTAATTATGGTTTCTATTTTCAACTTACATTCTTTCCTACTTCTCATATGGCAAAAAAAATGAGATCCGTGATTACGTAGCATGGGTTGCCACAATTTGCATATCTGTATTTCTCCCTCTAGCACTGGGGATACTGGCAACTTTGCTTGAACAAAATGCAGTTATTTATACTTTGGGTCTTCATAAATATGCCAAATAGTACCCTTTTATATGCCTACAAAGTTATTAATGGTTTAAATCAGTAAAATAAACTTTGCTTTACAAGTACGCACTGAATATATTCCAGTTTCCCTTCAGATTTCTGATTCTTTTTTCCGTTTTAAAAATAGCCCCTCTCCCGAGGGACTTGTCTTTCTAGAAAATTGACATCTCTAGAGGTGTAAAATGTCAAAGGATGAAACAATTCAGTTGTTTGCCATAGGCTGAGGACACTGTACCTGCAAGAGATCTTCACTCAGAACTTCTGTTTTTTCAGCCCTGAAGAAAAAGATAGAACTTCAGTGAAAACCAAATCACATAATATAGGCAAAATCTGAGAAAAGATAATTCTGTGATTATTGCTACATGAAGAGGAAATCGATCTGGAGAATGTAGAGGCTTAAGGCAGACCTCAGCGAGAGGAAAACCTGAGGTGGTGGGACACAACTGTCCGGATGTCCAGTGATGCGAGCGCCAATATATGGAGAAGGTGAATGGCACCAAAAATAAGCTCTCCTAATCCACTCACACAACAGTTTGGGCACCAGCCCATCTCAAATCAGTGAAGAGAAATCATACTACACACTGGAGCAGTACAATGTTAACAGTTTCAGCAAACTTGAAAAATCCCCAGATAGCTTCTGACAGGAAAGACTTAAAGGAAAAAGAGCAGCTTAACCTTTCTAAGGCTGTGATCACACAGGCAGTTTGGCTCGACACAGCCACACCTCCTCTCCGGGTCAGATGGGCGCGGTCAGACAGCCACATCTGTCAGGCGTTCCCCAGCCATACTTATCTCGTCACAGGACGACTTGGAGCAGCATTAAAAAGCCACCACATTCCAAGTGGTGCTTTCAGTTCCCCGTGCAGCCATTGCGCACGGCCGGATGTCTGAACGCAGGGGAGCGCACACAGAACAGATTTGGCAGTCTGAACCTGCAAATCTGTTCTGCCACTAGGGAGTCATTTTTTTTTAATTGCCTATGTGTGCATGTGCACGGATGTGCATTTATGCGCGTGCATGAATTCTGGCCGTTTTTGCGGTGCGCTCTGTGGCTGCTGCGCTACAATAATGTGGATCGCTTTCCCACGGGATGTCTCCATGGGCAACCCGTAGCAGGGTGTGCTGTGTGCCCCGCAATACTTTCACCCGGTTCAATTAGAAACGGCACCATATCGCGCCAAGCTGCCAGTGTAATCACAGCCTAAGTGATCTATTGTGATTCACTGTTTAATGGGATGACATGTCACTGGGGGCTGGATAGGAGAATGCCATGAAAGGAATTGTTTTGGATCCTTATGGGGATTCAAGTGTTACAAGCCGCTATGCAAAGAGGGCTCTAGGAACTTTCTGATGTATTAGAGATTCCACACAAGGGCCAGAACTTTTGCCAACTATTTACCACATGGAGAAGCCAACAATGAGTACAGCCACCAGAAAACATGGGAATGGTGCAGGCACTATCCATACAACTACACTAATGCATAATGTAAGTAGGTTGCAAACATGAGGGCCCAGTGTGGCTCTGCAGCCATGTAAAAAGTGTTTCCAGAGCTTTAAGACACGTGGACAGTTAACATCCGGGCTGCTGGATAATCGGCACTGAACTTAGAAAAGCAAGACTTAAGTTTTTAACATTTCTTTGGACCTCTTAAAACTGTTCCATTTCAATATCAAAGTGATATTTTATTAGGTTAAAAACTCTGCAGGAAAGGGGGGGGGGGAACTGCTTTATTTATCACTGCCTTTCTTGCTGAGAGTGAAGGCGGGCACGTGATACCAACAATGCAATTAAACAACCTAAGGCAGACAATAATGCAATAGGATTGGGATTACAAAAACTAGAAGAACAAGGCAAAAGGGAAAACGTATCAGACACGATAGCTCATATGCAATACAGAAGATGGGATTATAAAATAGGGATTACAAACGGGAACTGTTTGAAAGGGCTTAGGCTGCCCAAGGCCAGTCTCATGACTCCAACTCAAATGCCTCAGAGGAGGATCCATAAACATGGCCTGGGGGAGAGCAGGCAACTCGGGGAGACTCCTGCATGGTAGATGCCCCAGCCCATCTGTTCCAGAGGCTGCCTGGGGAGCTTGCAGTTGGAGCTCCTCCGCCAGGACTTCCCTCTGTCCCCTCAGGTCCTGGGGCAACTAAGCACAGGTCCAGGACCCAGCCCACAAGGCCACTACGATCGGCTTCCGCTCGGCAGGAGCAGCAAAGGCAGAGCCGGCTCACGCCGATGTCGCCCAGCAGAGACGCTGTGCCAGGCTTGCAGCTCATGCTCCACCTGCTGGGCCAGACCATGGATGCCATCCTTTGCAGGATTCCTACCAGGCCTGTAGCTATGGTGGGTCCCCATGGGGCCCGGGATCCCAACTTACCCCAAAACTTCACATCCAGCCCAGGGCCCTCGACTTCCCATTTTTTATTTTTATTTTTCATGCCTCCATCCCCACGACTGCCTGCCTATAAAAAAATCCCTTCACTGCTTGTTGCGGCAGCCCTGAGCCGGCACGACCCGCAGGAAGTCCCTGCACAGCAAGGGCACCTCCGCCTCGTCCTCTGCCTCCTCACTCTCATCCACTGCCACCCCAGCCTGCCCGCCTTCCCTCGGTGGCCCTCTGCAGCTGTGCCATCTGGGCATTGCCTCACCTCGCCACCCCCGCCCGCTGGCCCTTCGGCAGCCCACTGCAGCTGCACTGCCCGTGTGCCACCTTGCCCACCAGCCAGCCCCTTGGTGGCTCTCAGCCACGGGCAATGCCGCATCTGCTCCTCGCCATGCAAGCCAGAGTCCTGGGTGAGGGGAGCATCAACTGCGCATGTGAACAGGGGGAAGCTTGGAGCCACCACCTCTGGAGATATCCCTTGGCAAAGGATCCAGGGAAGGGATGGCACTGGGAACCGAAGGGGTGTCTATTTCCTGGTCAACCTGGCCTTCACTGAAGCCTCCAGGGCCACCTTCAGCACCCTCGCCAATTTCACCTACGCCATCCACAATGTCTGGGTATTTTTTTTAAAAAAATTGTGGTATCATGTCTGGGGCTTTTCGGGGGGCCCACCACTTTCCCCAATGCCCCCCCCTAATTTCCTGGCTATGGACCTGATTCTTGCCCCATTTAAGGCTGATTTTACACCTCCTCTCTAAAGTAGTTTGACTGCTGTCTTTTCCTGTGCTGATTTCACAGTGGTGTGAAATTTCACTCCAGGGGGTCTAAGTACACTAAGAAACCACAATTGTTTAAAGCAGAATAAAGCGGTATAATACTAGCTTGACCACAGGAGGGCAATTAGTAGATATGGACATTTCAGTGGCAGCATGGTTTCACACCGCACAGAGGTGTGGGCAGGTTTTTTTGGAACTAGAATGATTCCAGCGGGAAAGTCAGATGTCAAATCAGCCTTAGTCTGGACAAGATGAGTCCCAGTTGCTGCTTCCAGGGCAGGGGAAGTGCTGCTTCCAGAGCAGGGAAGCCCCTCTCAACCTACTTAGGCCTCAGGTTGGAAGAGGAAGCTTGCTGGATCAACTGGTCCAGCCACCTTATGTCGATTCCAGCAAAGGACTCCCAGGGCAAGTAACAAGCAGAGGTGGTTTTGTTAAGAGACCTCTATGGGAAAAGCAGAGTTAATAAATGCAGCAGAACACTTGTATTAGCTTTTAAACAAGAAACTTTACTATTGAGGGAGGGCAAACTGGGAAAGACTAGAAACAAAACCAAGGATTGACATCCTCTCTGACTGTACTCTTGACTCTCTAAACATGTGTGCTAAGCCCCAAGCAAGAGTTAGAATGAAGAGCAATCAACTTTTTAAGCCTCCACCCCTGGGACATCTTTTGATCTATTGACTACCCAACTGGAGAATCCTAAACCTAAATAATTATGCAGCTTATCACTTTGCTCAGGTGGCAAATACGTGCAGGGTCTGACATTGGGTCTCTAACTAAATAGGATATCAGCATGCATGAGCAAACGTGCGAATTCTTCCATGACTTCAGGGAGAGAACTTGCAAACTCCAACAGGTTTGCCGTTGCCTCCCTCTGCTTAGCTTCTGAGATCTGATGAAATTCTGCTATATCATACTGCCTCCCTCCCCTCTGCTCCATTCCCAGACTCTAAATGAAGTGTGGAAGTTGTAGGCAGCCCAGACAAGACAGACAGACAAGGAAGTCTCTTCACATGAATAGGTCAGATAAACCTGTCTGACTCTTTATGATCAGGTCTGCTCACTGGCCTGAGCCAGTAACAGATTTCTCTTTGGCTGATCCTTACCGATTTGGACATCTCCACTTTCCCCGTCTTCCACTTATCAGAAACTGGGCCTGACCCATATCTTGAGAAATACTCTCAAGCTAGAGCATCTATAGTAGGGGTCTCCAGCATGATGCCCAAAGGTGTAGTGGCACCCACCAACATCTTTCTTGACATTCACCAAATGCATTTAGAAAGTGGCCAGGACTAGGTGAGGTTTTTGCCCAGCAGGTCTTTTGATTGTCTATGAAGATTAAACGGCATCCTGGTAAACAGACTTTCTGCCTGTAATAGTGAAGAGTTTCTATTAGAGCTACATGTAACCTCAAACCCTGACATTTCGTGGTTGGCTTCACCCACCGTGGCGGCCATTTTCTGACTGAGTCCATTGCCGTGTGTCAGAATTCCAAAGGAGCCTGCAGGCTCAAAAAGGTTGGGGACCGTTGACCTACCCAATCCATGCAGATATTCCAAATCTGACATATAAAATCCATCAAACTGAATGGCAATTTTTCACTGATAGGATGGGACATGAAAAATAGTGTTATTTGTCTGTCAGAGCTAATAAATGAAAACCAGTTCTGAGGAACAAGAATAAACTTCAGAGTTTAAAGATAGGCATAAAATTGGACCCTGTATTTCAAGAATAATCTGTTGTGCTTCAAAACCTGACCTTTGAATCAATCTCTTTATACAACGTCCATTTTAAACTTGGTTTCTGCTCTAATAAATACCAATAATTTATCTCCTGCTAGCCCATCAAAAGAGTTGCCATGGAATGAAAGAATAGTGCAATTCCATTCAGTCTCTCACTACAGCCTAGGGAGGTTCTATCCAGGGGTCATTTCGTAGAAAAAGAGGTGCAGGAGCTCATTAGCATAACTCATTTGCATAACTCATTTGCATATGCCACACCCCCTAACATACCGGAAGTGTGTCAGAAGGCAACACCCACCCCTCAGGCTCCACTCCACAGGTGAGTGAAACTGACCTGCTCTTCTTCCATTCCCTTCCTCATCCAATACTTTGTGCAATAAAAATAAGCGTCAAGAACACACCCTCATTCTCTTCCTGCTCCCTTGAAACCACCAGGTTTCAAGTAGACTTGAGATACCTAGGACATGTGCACCACCCATCCCTTCCCCTTCCCCTCTCTACAACAAGACACCCTGTGAGGTAGGTGGGGCTGAGAGAGGTCTTTTGAGAACTGCTCATGAGAGAACAGCTCTGAGAGAACTTGTGACTGGCCCAAGGTCACACCAGCAGCTGCATGTGGAGGAGTGGGGAATCAAACCCGGTTCTCCCAGATTAGAGTCCAACTCCTGACCACTACACCAAACTGATGGGGTGGAAGCTGCTGAAGGGTTGGTGAAATTTCTCCAGTACTTATGTGCCATGTGCCCAGATAAAAAATGGTACACTTAGAAAATTTATATGCCACCTTGAGCAAGTCTCTGGAAAAGCAGCACCCAGTCATAAAAGGAACAATGATAAAATGATCGATATTAAAACAAAGCATTAAAAACAATAAAGACCCTAGCAGGGCTTTCCCCGGGGCGCTGCGCCTCTGCACTGCTGGGGGAAGCTGAGGAGGGGGCGGGGCTTGGTAATGTGCCCACCCCCTGGGCTCCTCGCTCCCGGAGCTGCGCTCCTGTGCACTCCCGCTCCAACGGACCCCTGGTTCTATCTATTTCTTTTTTTAAAAAAAACAATTATTATTAGTTTTCCTCACAATATATATCTATTCTAATCTATTCTATCGATTTCTAATTTGGTGGAAACTGCGTCACCTTCTGCTTGTTACTATTGGGCTGGATCTACTGAAAGAGTTCACAAAAGGTGAGGGAAGAATGGCTCCTTCCCCATCTTCCCAGTCCACTGCAGCCTAAACCATTTTTGAGTTATGAAATCTAACCCTCCAAATTACTACCAAATTATTGGCTGGCCTCTTCATCCCTTTTTAGTAACAAGTCACACTGATACCATGTCCCATGCTCTCCTTTTCATCTTTAGCTTAAAAATACCCTTAATGCTTTCCCAACAGATCTTTCTTATCTTAGGTCCTCACAACAACTTTCTCTTTGTATCTAACTATGAAATTGACAGCCTTTGAAATAATCTCTGTGTAAAGACCCATTAACCATCTAAAAGCTTTCTAAATACCTTCTGTCAGTTCTGTCTTGAACAGCTGTGATGAGTAAGCTTTCTTGTTCAAAACAGAAGAACTCTCGTATCGATGTTTGCCAAACTGGCACGTATCGATAAGTAATATATTGCTCCCTCTCGCCTCCACTCTCCAGTGTAATGGACATCAGGCACTATTATCTCAAGAAGACTTCCAATTCTATTTTTTTTTTTTTTTAAAGTTATCACCTGAGTTTAAAAGCTGTAACTGCAAAGCATCAGGTATCAATAAGGAAACCAATACAGCAGGAATTAGGGTTGCCGGCCCTGGATTGAAAAATACCTGGAGACTTTGGGGGTGGATCCGGGAGAGGGCGGGGTCTGGGGAGGGGAGGGGCCTCAGCATGGTCCAATGCCACAGAGTCCACCCTTCAGAGCAGCCATTTTCTCCAGGGGAGCTGATCTCTGTCAGCTGGAGACCAGTTGTAAAAGCGGGAGGCCCCCAGGCCCCACCTGGAGGCTGGCAACCCTAGAAGGAATGCTAATTGTGACTCATGGAATTAATGTAGTTTCAAGGTATTTGAATTCTAGCCTGAACGGCATGCTGTTATAGAAATTCTTTTTAAAAATGAAATTTTGGTTTACAGCTGTATTAGTCTGTAATTCTTTATTTTAAAAGGGAAAAAAATCCCTGGCATTCATCGCATCCACAAGACTTATTTTGAAAGAAGACGTTTTCAAAGATTACATTCCTCTTGGTTTACAAACGTTCATTACCTCAGTAGAAATGAGTCTCAGATGCTTCGAACTCAGAGCCTTCTCTATTAGAAGAGAAGAGAAGAAGAGATTGGATTTATACCCCGCCCTCCGCTCCCCAAGGGAGTCTCAGAGCGGCTTACAAACTCCTTTTCCCTTCCCCTCCCCACAACAGACACCCTGTGAGGTAAGTGGGGCTGAGAGAGCTCTTTCCCAAGCTGTCCTTGAGAGAACAGCTGGCACAGAGCTATGGCTTGCCCAAGGTCATCCAGCCAGGTGCAAGTGGAGGAGTGGGGAATCAAACCCGGTTCTCCCAGATTAGAGTCCGCGCACTTAACCACTACACCAAACTGGCTATTAGGCTTTGGGCCCTGCGCCTTACTTCTCCAGCAACACTGCATTGCTGCTGTCCAGTGATCCTGTTCTGAGCCGTCTACAGCATTGCGCATCCTGGGCCTCAATAGGCCCCAATTGTATATTTATTTACTTACTACATTTAATAGTCCGCCTTTCTCACTGAGACTCAATGCGGAATATGCAGCACTGTAAAATCAAGGTTAGGCTACTGAAACACATTCTGTGCTGGGCTGGCTTTGCAAATGTTTCAGAAACTTCAGCTGGTGTAGAATGCCGTAGCCAAGTTGCTAACTGGGACATACGAAGGAAATGATATTTCCCCTACTTTATGTAATTATACTAAGCTCCCAGTTTGTTTCCGACCCAATCCAATATGCTAGCCGTAACCTTTCAACCCCTAACCCAGGGGGGTGGTGTCACCAAACTCTTCTTTAATGTGAGCTACTTCTGAGTAATAAAAGATATCCTAAGCTTCTCCCCACTCCCCCCTGTCCCCCGCATATTATCAAGTATTATTCTGACCTACGATCTGTACGTGGACTAGGAAGAATACCAGAAATGAAACGATCAGTTAAGGAGCACAGAAAAAAATGCTATGAAACAAAAGCTTTAAAAAACCCAGTTCCCACCACCACCACCCAACCCTGGAGTAGATCTTTTCACAGTCTTTCCCTTGATCGTCAAAGGAATGCATGAACTTCTTTGCAGCACCTGGCGAGCTCCCAGCAGCTCACAAGCTACTTGTTGGAGACTCCTGCCCTAAACAGACTTGAACTTCTGAGGGGCCGTCTACACCCACATTAGTGCGCATGCAGCTTGAGATGAATGAAAACTCCAAGAGTACATAAAGCAGCATAATGCCGAAAGCTACTGTTAGGAAATTCTTATATGTGGACATACCGTTATGGGAAGACAAGTGAACGTGAATTGGGCCTGTTCATACAGTGGCTGGAAATCCTAGAGAAGGGGTGTCAAACATGCGGCCCTCAGGCTGGATCAGGCCCTAATCTGGCCCACAAGGCCCTGGCTTTTTCCTACTTCCCTTTGCAGTTCTGTTGCTGCTGCAGCAGCCATGGTACAGCTTGCTTTACCAGTCTCTCTCAGTTGCACAGGAGAGATCGATAGGCAAGGCTCTCCTGTGGGACTGAGAGTCTGGTAAAGAACTGGCTGAGGCTTCTCCCCCTCCTCCTCTCGGGGGGAGGGAGAGAACAGCCAGAGCTCACTTCCCGGCCAGGCTGCAGGAGACAAAGGGCAGCCTTTCTTTCCTTCCATTGGCTGAGGCTCCTCCCTGAAGGGAGGGAGGGAATGAGGAAGAGTTTGCTTTGCTGGGCTACCTCAATCGCACTGGAGAAATACCGGGCACCTTTAAGACCGACAAAGTTTTGTTCAAGGTATGAGCTTTTGTGTGCCTTGCTACAGTGTGTGTGCATGTGTATGTTTGTTGTTGTTGTTGGGCTCTTTATGCCAGGGCTCTCCTAGGTGCAACTGGGTTCCCTCCCCCTTTTCACTGTATTCATGCCCTCATGATCCAGTCTTTCTCAGTAAGAAAGCAATGTGAACTATTTTAGAGGGGGAATAACAACAAGCCAGTGAGGTGGATTAGACTGAGAGTGTGTGCCCAGACCAAGTTCACCCCCTTTGTAGGAAGTTGTAGTTATTTCTCTGGGGAAGAGTATAGTTTTGTAGACAAACATGGCCCTCAATCTGTGTTAGGATGCCTTCTCATGTTCTTGACCAGCACAGGTCATGCCCAGCCATTTCATGTTTTCCTCTGGGTCCTAGGCTAGAAACACTGAGCGTGAGATTTCTGTAATAAATGCCAATAAATCAAAAGTAGGTTTGCAGATTACAGATATACACCTGAACAGCATACTCAAGATTGCTACAGCACAGACATTTTGATGCAGTAATTCAGAGCAGAGGTGTCAGTTATCAGAGACGGTTAACTAGACAAAATATTGCAAGATTGCTAGTGTTTTAAGGATGTTTTATTTAAAGCTTTAAAACATCTTTAATTGTGTTTGTCTGTGTCCTTTATAAAGTTTGTATCTCCACTACCTGGCATTGCATTTTATGACACACATGGCCTGGCCCGACAAGGTCTCATTTATGTCAGATCCGGCCCTCATAACAAATGAGTTCGACACCTAGAGATTCCTGCTGGCTCACCATCTGCACAGCACAATTTTGCACCAACCTTCTTCCAAGCGATTGTATGCTTGTATCATTCCCAGAGAAAGGGCAGGAAAAAGTAGCCTACTGTTAGCACAACTAGCCGCCAGCCCTGCAGCTTATCCACTGAATACAAGAAATCAATTGAAGTCCTCAGATGCAGCCATGCACGCAGCTTGCAGTGGCAACCGAAGTCTGCTTCCCAGCTAGTGCAGTGCTTATGGCAAAGCTGCATTTGGAAACCTGGGGATAGCTGTACAGTTGGGATATCTACCATACAGGAGTGTGGTTTCCTTGTTAGCAGAACCTTTCGGGGCCTTTATTGGCTGGTGTTCAAGGGCTGTTAAATCTTAACGATTTTATCTTGTTTTAGTTTATGCACAGCCTTAAGCGGGGCTCTGAAGAGGCAGCCTGGTGTAGGGTTTGGAGTGTCAGACTAGGATCTGGGAGACCACGGTTCAATTCCCCACTCTGCCATGACTACTCAGTGGGAGACCGTGGGTGAGTCATTGTCTCTGCTGCACCACAGCCTGGACAAGGAGCCCACCCGGCAAACCCTGAGCAGCTGCAGGCGGCTGCTGTGAGCGGAGGCTAAGGAGCGGGTGCACGTGGCTGGTAGGGGGCCTGGCTGTGGAGGGTGAGCCATGGGGGTGCTACAAATTTGATAGGGGCACCGCCCTCAGCAGCCCACTGCTGGCTACGGGCCTTGCCTTTGGAGTGCCCTCCACTATGAAGCTTGTTTGGCACCCACCTTACGTTCTTTTAGGTACCAGGCGAAAACATTCCTTTTTACTCATGCTTTCAACAAAGAGGTTTTATTATCAGCTTCTGGCCAAAGGATCACTTTATTTGCATTGTTTTAGGCTACGCAGAATGTACTGGACACTGCTGATAACACCTTGGCTTGTTTTTAATGGTGTCTGCCTTGTTTTTTAATGGTTGTGTTTTAATGGCCTCGTTGTATCATCTTAGTGGTAAGATTCCCTGAGAAGGTCTCTGGAGACACAATACATTTTCTAAAGCGGAACATGTGACACAACCCCCAAATTTATCCAGGTACTGTTCCCCGGTCTCATTTGGAAAACAAACGTAAGTTGGCTCTTTCTTACAAACAGATGTACACAAGTACGGGTTCGCTTGTAACATATAGACAGGGTTACTGTCTTTCAGCATGAGGCCTGTCCCGTTCGCGGGACTTGCCGGGGCGCCGACGCTCCCGCAGACCCCTCTCCACCACCCCCCGAGGAACACCCGGGCACCCCTGAAACTCACCAGGAGGCAGGGGAGCCGGGACGCAGCAGCCCTCGGTGGCGGGCAGCGGGACGGGGAGCAGAGAACGGAGTGGAGGCCCGGCTCAGCTCTCATGCCGGCCGCGAACGCCGCGGAGGGCGACGCCCAGGAGGGCACGGCTGCGGAGACGCGGGGCTCCGAGGCTGACAGCACTGCAGGGGGAGGAGGGAGGCGATCTTCCTCGCCCCCCCCCAGGCAGGCCCCAAGAACAGACCGGGGGGACGGGAGCAAGAGCGGCTGACTGCGGGGCTGCCTCGCCCCAACTACAGGAGAGAGGGGGGTAGAGGCTGGGAGCCAGGACGAGTCGCGCCGGGCCGCACAGCAGCACACAAGGGCTCCACGCCCAGGGCTGCTGGGGAGAGACGGGGTGGACCCGGATGTCGGAGAAGGGCCTCGGCCTGGAGGCATAAGAAGGAGGGCGGGGCCAAGCAGGGGGAGGGGAGAAGAGCAGAGGGTGTTGGGAGGTGAAGGGATATAAAAACAAGGCAGCCGTTCAGAGCCAGGGAGGAGAAGCCTGGAGGTGACGGTCCGCTGAATGGTGCAGAGAGAGAGGGCGTACGCACAAAAGACTCACCCCAGGGGCCCTGCCAGTAGGGTGTGGTGACTTAACCCCCCTCTGGGCGCCATATCTGAGGCTCTGGCTGCTAGGGGCAGGAAGCAGGCGAGGTGGCGACACGAGGCGTGGCCGCCGAGTCTAGTGATAGCGACTCGGGATCCAGCGGCTCGTGTGACAAGGCCAAAACATTGATTTTCACCTAGGCTTTTAACTGAGGTTCTTAAAAATCTTTTTAGCTGTTTTATGGTCGGCTTCTAGTCTAAGGTCTGCTCGTAGATATTTTTCAGGGAAGTCCGTGGTTGTATGATGCTGTTTTTATATACTATGCTTTTGATTGCTTCTTTTTATATGGGTAATTTACGTATTTTAGTGACTTTATGGTATTGTTCTTATTGTAAACCACCTCAAGCAGGCCTAGGGTTGTCAAGTCCCCCGGGGGGGGGGGACCCCCGCTTGACTGGCTTGCTCCCCGCCGGCCCGGATTGGGCCGCTGGGGGGAATCCCACCTCCAAATTGCTGGGCTGCGGAGACATGCCTGGCATAATGACGTCGTCGCGTCGTGCACGTTTCGAGGGGGGGCGCTCTATCATTTGAGGGAAAACTCTATGGTTTTCCCTCGAATTATACAGGTCCCACCCCCAATGTGCCCGATGTGATGACGTCACTTCCGGGTGATGTCATCGCTGTGCGCGCGCTTTGAGTGCGCGCCAAAAGACTCCCGGGACAGGGATGGGACTCCCCCCTCTAAATGGTAAGTTCAGCTTGGCAACCCTAAGCAGGCCTCGGGAGAGGCAGCATATAAACTGCTTTAATAAACAAGCCACAGTGCTAACCAGTCCTAATTCCCTCTGTATAGCTTCTTACTAGAAGCTGTGGCCAGAGAGCTTGCCAAGAGCCATGTAGCTCTTCATGCATCCCAAAATGAAAACACTTATATAAAAAGAAGCTCAATCACATTAAATGCTGTATGCTCACGGCCTCACAGGAAATGAGCACGGAACCATTCGTGCTTTGCTTCCATGCAACTTTGTGCTTAATGGGCAGACACAATTAGCACTCCGAGTGATACACTGTGCAGATGGAAGCCCTTTTTGCTGAGTGACAACATCACAACATTCTAATATATCTCAGAAATGCTAAACCTGTATTAGCTGTCCAGGAGGGAACGCACATTTGCAATGATGGGAAGAAAAGAAGGACGGGCTTTGAAAGGAAATCCAGGAGACAGAATCCAGTAGGGGCAAAAATAACAAGCCATCGGGTATATGTAGACAAGGCTCCATGACAACTCCTAGAACTCCTTCCCCAACCTCCTTAAAAGAACAACACAGAAGAACGTCAAAGTGTCTGTAGAAATCTGTATATCCACCACAGGACTGAATCCTTTTTGCTACTACAATCTTCTGTTCTACCTGCCAGAGGGAATATTCAAACAGCTTGCTCCAGGTTATCACAAGGAACAAGTGACTCTTTAGGAATATTAAGAGGGTCTCCTCCTTTGATTGCAAACCTTCCTGCTAGTCAATAATTCAGAGATGTTCAACAGGTAAAAGAATAATCTCTAATTCCTCTAGACCAGGGGTGGCCAAACTTGCTTAACGTAAGAGCCACATAGAATAAACGTCAGATGTTTGAGAGCCACAAGACATGAACAAATATCACACACACTTTTTTTTATTGAAACATATGCCAACCTACTTTTTATTAACATTAAATAAGACTGGCAAAAATAAAAATAAAAGGGGTAAAACAGATATTGATAATGATATTTCTTTGCTCAATGACATTTAGTTGTCTAAGAGAGAGACGGGGGAAGAAAGAATGAAAGAGGTGAAAAGAAAGAGAGAGAAACAAAGAAAGCAAATAGATGGAAGGGAGGGAGGGAGAGAGGAAAAGAGAAAGAAAGGTGGAAAGAAAGCAAATAGATGGGGAGGGAGGGAGAGGAAGGTAGAGAGAGAAAATGAAAGAAAGAAAGGAACAAAGCAAATAGATGGGGAGAGAGGAGGAAGGATAGAAGGAAGGGAGAGAGAGAAAAAGATGGGAAGAATGAAAGAGGTAGAAAGGAGAGAAAAAAGAAACAGAAACAAAGAAAGCAAATAAATGGAGGAGGGAGGGGAGGGCAGGAAGGAAGAGAGAGAGAAAAAGAGAAAGGGAGGGAGGGAGGGAGGAAGGAAAGAAGGAAGGAGGTGGAAAGAAAACAAATAGATGGGGAAGGGAGGGAGAGGTGGAAAGAAAGCAACTTTAAATGTGTTCTCTAACCCCATCCCACTCCTATCCCAGCAGGTTTGGCTTGGAGGAGGGATTTAAATAGACAAATGCCTTCTCCAAGCCAGTGGGTGGGGCTGCAGGGCAAGGGCTTGGAGAACGCCTTTAACTTTAAATGTGTTCTCCTAGCTCCCTGCCCTCACTGCCGGGCCGGCTTGGCTTAGTGAAGGGACAAGTGCCGGCTGCTGTGGCAGTGGGGCAAGGCTTGGAAAATACACTTAACTTTTGATGGGGAGGGAGAGGAGAAAGAAAGTGGAAAGAAAGCAAATAGATGGGGGGAGGGGGAGGGGGAAAGAAAGAGAGGTTGTCCCCACCTCAAGCCTACTCAGGGAGGGGAACACTGGCTGGGGAAGGGAAGACCTATCGGGGAGGCACGTCTCCCTTTTGCTTCCCCAGCCGCCCTGCCGGGAGCCACGCAATATGTGTGAAAGAGCCACATGCGGCTCCCGAGCCACAGTTTGGCCACCCCTGCTCTAGACTGTCATTCTGGAGAGCGGTTACAGTAAATCAAGCCCAGGTCTTTCAGATCTATGATGGACGAACTGCTGACATGTGAGCATCACTATCTGGTCTGCAGCACAGGCTAAAGCACTGTGGAGGTTACTTTCCAGCAAAGCTCTCCACCATGTCTTTACATATGGAACTAATTACAATACATATGGCTCAGCTGTGGCATATGACAATGTTGGTCAGGTAACCCAAACTGAGCACGAAAATCTTTCCCATCCATCTCACATGCTGCAACCCGAGTTAGCATCCCCCAGCCTTGTTCAACTGATGGCACTGGCTCAGCATGCTCAGCAATTTAGTTTATCCAAAAATGCATCTGTGGCCAGGGTGTGCATTCCCACTGGTGAGCCACGGACATTACAACTGCTCTCCTCACTCTGTGCTCTCTCTCCCTCTCTGTAATCACAGATCACCCAGATGAAATAGAAAAGCAATACTAATTACCTCTTTAATGTACCAAAGGCTTTGCACTAAGCTACTAAAGTACTTACATTTTCTTTGCTAATACTGCCTCAAAGAGCAATGAGCAGAAGCCACGACCTTTCAATTTCCAGCTCTGATACAAGGAATCCCATCATCTTATGCTCCAAACATGGCTTCATGTAAACACTCTTTAGAGTCAGCATCGGATTTCATGATACTGATATGCCAAACTCTACCGCTGCTGCATTGTTTCCACAAACTGAATCTTCTCCGTCTTTAAGCAGAAGAGCCTATTAATCAGGCACACAAATCGTAGATGTTTGGGAGAAACGAACCAAATAGCTTTTCAGATATTTCATAATTTATGAGTCAAAGAAATTCTGATAATTAGAGCCAGTGCCCAAAAGGGATTGACTGAACCCTAGCCAAGCTCAGCTCACAGTGTGGTCTTTCCGGTTGGGCTGCCAAGTCAGCCCGGGGGGCGGGGGATCCCCCGCCATAGGGGTTCCCGATCCGCCGGCCGAATGGAACCCCGCCCCAGAAGTCATCCGGTAAAGATGACTTCCCCCGTGTAATGACGTCACCCGGAGGTGACATCATCACGTTGGGGGCAATCGCCCCCTGGCAACGCCCCCAACGTGATGACGTCACCTCCGGGTGACGTCATTACGTCGCCGTGGCGCGTGCGCAAAAGCGCACGCGCCAGAAGAGCTCCCGGGAGGAGAACAACTCCCCCCCGCCAGTAAATCACCGGCACTTGGCAACCCTACTTTCGGGGCAGGGGAATTTCAGAGAAGTACCAGAGATTAATGGTTTTAGGAGATTGCATACTAAGCAAGTGTGCAATAAATCTTTGTGCTAAGGAAGGTATGTCTGCTCTTTGCTTTCTGATACGGCTTTTGGAGTGGCTCAAGTGAACTTGTATGTAAATGAACGTGTAAGATACTGTCAGTCCCTGAAGGTTATAGTGAACTAATCAACTGTCTGTCAGGAACTGACAATAGCATCTCTGTAATTTGCTTTCTCTTTCTTTGTTGTGTGGATTCCTTGCTAAGCCCCTTATCTGTTTCAACCCCCTCGCCCTTTGCAGCTGCAAATGTCACTTTGAAGTATATTGGTTCCTCTGGTTAATGTTACCTTTTCTAGGCGGGAGAATGGCGACCCAAATTCCTGCACGTCACTGAAAACAAATGGTCTTCACTCCCATGCATCCCTCCTCCCTCTTTCCGGGCCAGAGTGTGTTATCTTGTTGTGAAAACCTTGGAAGCTCCTTTATGGCTGTCAGCCCGGAATTGTTGTGCCTAGCTTCACACATGTGGGTCACTTAGATCAGTGTTTTTCAACCTTTTTCGAGCTAAGGCACATTTCTTTCATTGAAAAAATCCCGCGGCACACCTGACAATATCTCACGGCACAGTGGTTGAAAAACACTGAAATACAAGATAAATGGGTCATTAGTTGCCTCAGCTCAAGTATTAACTATGACAGTATTACAAATACACGTAATAGCCACTCAACTTGAAATCGTAAGTTACAGATCCAAAGTGTAATGGCTCCTTCCCATAACACTGGCCTGAGTTTCAGAAGAAATATAATGTGGATGTATTTTAATACTGCGATTCTGCTAAAGTTTTTCAAATAGAGAGTTTAAACTCTTACTCTTATGTGAACGGCATTCCGCTGACCATAAATGATTTGAAGAGAAGCACAGTACACCCATTCTTCGCTGAGGGACAGTTACTGATTTAAACCCCACCCTGACAGAAACAGCTAGCTGTTACCATCAAACATATTCATGTTTACTGGAATGTCTTGGTGCAAATCACCCTACCTCAGGCCGGCCAAGAGCGTGCGAGCGGAATCAGCGAGACCGCGCCACTGTTCTTTCTCGCATCTGCAAACGCCTCCCGGAAGGTCAGCCCGGAAGGCACATTTCTTTCATTGAAAAAATCCCACGGCACACCTGACAATATCTCACGGCACACCAGTGTGCCGCGGCACAGTGGTTGAAAAACACTGACTTAGATCAAGAGGGGAATTTTTATAACTTTCTCACCTAGTGTGGGAACCCCAACGGTCCTCTCCTTTTTCCCGCGTTCATCTATCAATTCTGACTGGTTTAATGCTTGTGTTCAATTGTGGCTGTGGGGTATATTAACCATGACTGTCTTTCATTATGCATCTCTAACAAACATTGAGAACCTGTTTGCAGTATTAGACAATAAAGAACTTTGATTCAATGCAAAGGTCTGATCTCTTGCTGTCTATTCAGAAGCCTCGCACTGTCACACTCTGTACTAATCGTCTGCCCATTTGCCCAAACTGAGTGTGGGTAATGGGGCTAAGTGAGAATAGCAAAGGGGCCGTGTCAGTGACTAGAGCGGTGCCATGGAACTGGGATGGTTCTTAGTCCAGCGAACCCAAGGAGCGATTTGGGACACTGCACCACAATGAGGCAGCAGCACCGCCACACCGCTAGGGTGCAGTTTCCCCCCGGCCAATGGCAGCATAGGTGAGGGTGTGACTTGCACCTCTCAGAACCATGCGACCGATGGCTGGGTCTGAGGTGAGCCCCTAAGGGATCAAAATGGTCTCAGGTTGATCATTACCACAGCTGCTGGTAGCAAATGCCACATGTTAATCACTTGTTGCATAAAGCAGTATTTTCTTTTGTCTGCCCAGGCAGACTGAAAAGGCAAGGGCATTTAGTGGTGCAAGGATGGCAAGACATCTGGGCAGGCTGGCAGGCAGCAGGAGGGCCTTAGGGAGAGGGATAAGGTTTGGAGAGCAGCAGGGGAGCACAGACTGCAAGGGGAAATTGGCACAGCGGGGCAGGCACTGGGACAAGATATGAAGACAAAGCTCCACCCAATATCCTCCAGGACTGGAATGAGGAAAGGCTGACGGACTTGGGAATGTTCAGTCTGGAGAAGAGGAGGTTGAGAGGGGACATGATTGCTCTCTTGAAGTAGCTGAAGGGTTGTCACTTAGAGGAGGGCAAGGAGCTGCTCCAGTTGGCAGCAGAGGATGTGCCTACTAAATCTATATTTAATAACAGATTCTACCAACCTACCCAGTATTGATGTTAGACTGACTGGCCTGTAATTTCCTGGATCTCCTCTGGAACCTTTTTAAAAGAGGGGGGGTTACAGAGGATAGGACTTGCAATCCTGGGTTTAAATTAAGGGCCGGCTGGATATTAGGAAAAACTTTTTTACAGTAAGAGTTGTGCAACAGTGGAATCAGCTACCATGGGAGGTGGTGAGCTCCCCCTCACTGGCCGTCTTTAAGCAGTGGCTGGACAAACACTTGTCAGGGATGCTCTAAGCTGATCCTGCACTGAGCAGGGGGTTGGACTAGATGGGCCTATAGGGCTCTTTCCAACTCTGTGATTCTATGATTCTACCTCACATATATACATCCTAGTAGCTACAGCTTGTAATCAATCAAGAAAGCCCACCACCATGTTAAGGAACAAAACTTATGTTTCAATTAGGAAAACACTGGCTGCCTAGTAAAGGTGAAATGAGTAGAAACAGAGGCAATACTGCAAGAACAAAAGAACAAGAACAAAATAAAGGAAAACCATGGGCTTTTTCATTATATGATGTTTAGATAAGGAATCTGTTTCATTTCCATATTAACTGCATAATTATTGAAAAAAGAAAACGTCATTTTTGTAGTTATTGTAATGACTAATGAAACAAACACATAGGTCTAGCAGTTACTAGCACAGAACAGGATGCAGTTCAGAGGATTCTTGGCACCCAAACACCCATCTTGCAAGAAAATGCTCTTTCCCCTGTGGATTATGCAAGGATTAAGCTAAGAATTCCTTGTTACTGTTCAGTACTGCTAAATAATACAGACCAAGTAATATTTATTGCTGGGCACCACATTAAGAAAACCTTAATGATGCAAGATGGCTGGATGAGAACACATGTGGAAGGCAAGTCACAGTGGAGCAAAGGGTGTGCTCAGCCATTGAGCAAAGGGCTGGAGGAGGCACTGCTGGGCCGATGGCAACACCAAAATAGCAAACAATCATCTGCCAAGGATAGGAGAAGCAGCAGCAGATTAAATTGTCAGAAGATAGAATGAGGTTAAGTGCTAGGAAAAACCAAGCATTAAGATCAGCAGAACAATGACAGGTTGTGGACTGTGATGTTTTGGGCAGGTCTGGAAGGAAAGATTGTACTGTTACACATGGAGGATGCTTTACGCGTACGTAATTCAGCCTTGAATCAAGGTATTTAGTTAGACCATTTACACCTTTAGGATTCCTTCAACAAGACCAGTAGGTCAAGCTATCTATCTGCAGTACTTTTTTCTGCAAAATAGAAAGCTGCAATACAGTGTTTGCTAGACAGCACTACAGTAGGGATGGGCACGAACCAGCTCATAAGCAAAATTTTGGGCTGAAATTGGGCCAGTTCAGAGCTCGGGAACTGATGTTCAGGGAAGGCGCCTTCCTTGAACATTTACTGGACTTTTGGCCAGTTCCACTGTTTGGGACCAGCCATTTCAATCTACCAGCTGAGTGGCGTGGGGCCTGCTGGTCAGTTATTAGGTTTAAATAGCTGGCTGGCAGCCATTTAACCCTTCAGGTTTGATACCCCCCTTTGAAGTGGCAGGGAGCAAACCTGAAGGGTTAAATGAAGCCCCTTCTCGAGCAGTCCCCGCCCCCTTTCTCCCAGCCATTTCAAGCCATTGCTGGGAGAAAGAAAGTCCTTTCCTGGGTGATCCCCCCCCCCTTCTCCTGGCTTCATGAACCACAACCAGGAGAAAGGTGGAAGGGAAGTCCCTTCCAGGGCTGTGGTCGGGAGAAAGGGGAAACTAAACTTGCCGGACCGGTTCAATTCCTGCAGGGCCCATTTGGGTCGGTTTGGGGCTTGGTTCATGCCCATCCCTACATGACAGCGGATATCAAATCCTTTGAATGACACTCCTCCACTTGCAGCTACTTAGTCATCTAACTTCGTTATTTCCAAATCAGCCAAGTACAAAAGCTCATCTACATTATCTCTATAATAATAAGCAACAACAGAGGAAGGAATGCCCAACACACAGCTCCAAAAAAGCCTTTCCACCAAAACCAATGGGATATGATTAACACTCTCAACTGAGAGGCGGATTCAGGCCATCAGTGCAGCCAGATCTATGCAATGCAATCAACTGAGCGAATGGGTCAATAAACTATATAAGAACTCCAAAACATAAGTCATTCTTCTTCTTCCCTTTCATGCTTCCAGAAATAGTCGCAAGTGATTAACAGCGGAGAGAGGGAACGAGAGGCTCTTGAAGATCTTCTGCATTGTTTGATGGATTTACATGGTACAATTTAATTTGACTTTGGAAGAGCCAATGTGTTACTGTCCAACGGTGTGATCCCCCCCCCTCCCCTTTTATATTGCCCTTCTCTGATCCACTCTCCAGTCATGTTTGTGGAATATTTACAGAAGGACAAGTAATGAAGCCCATCCTCCCACCGGAAGTAAAACAGAATCCTTAGAAGGCTGCAACCAAAGAACTGAATTGTTAATTCAAATCAGAGTGTGTTTAATGTCTCCACCTGCTTTTTGGTCTTCTTGCCTCCTTCAGATTGCTAGGTTATCTGCTGCAAGAGGCAAAATTCTCCCTTGTTGGGTTTGGGTTCTTTGACTTTCTGACCTACATCCCCCACCAGAAGAAGAAGAGGAGATTGGATTTATACCCCGCCCTCCACTCCCCAAGGGAGTCTCAGAGCGGCTTACAAACTCCTTTCCCTCCCCCTCCCCACAACAGACACCCTATGAGGTAGGTGGGGCTGAGAGAGCTCTTTCCCAAGCTGTCCTTGAGGGAACAGCTGGTACAGAGCTATGGCTTGCCCAAGGTCATCCAGCCAGGTGCAAGTGGAGGAGTGGGGAATCAAACCCGGTTCTCCCAGATTAGAGTTCGCGCACTTAACCACTACACCAAACTGGCTCTCTACAGGCTTCCCTACAGGCCCTTCTCTACTTTCCCCATGGTTCTTCCAAAGAATGGTATTCCCCTTTTGTAGGGTTGCCGGCTCTCAGTTGGGAAATACCTGGAGATTTGGGGGGTGGAGCCTGGGGAGGGCAGGGGTGGGGGGAGGAACCTCAGCCCGGTACAATGCCACAGTCCACCCTCCAAAGCAACCATTTTCTCCTGGGGAACTGATCTCGATTGTCTGCCAATCAATTGTAATAGTGGGAGATCTCCAGGTTCCACCACCTGGACATTGGAAACCTACCTATCTGGGATGGGTGGCCTCTTCCACCAAGTGTACAGTTTTCGGAGGTATATCCATGGACAGGTAAGGGAGAAAGCGAACGCTCATCTAGCCAGCCAGGTCAACCCTGACAATCAATGGGGTGACAGATATTGCAGCCAGATTGCCCTCAGATTGCCCAGATCGTCTCCTCTTCCTTTCTTCCACTCCATGACATCAAAAAAAAACCCCAATATTTTCTCACTTTACAGGCCACTGCACATTTTGTTCCATTTCTCTTGACTAGCATCTCACTTCCCCCACACAGTATACAGCCAAGCTTGATCCTAAACCCTCTGAAGTGTTCTCTCTGATTAGCCCAGTCTTTCCCCCAAGTGCACCTTCTCTTCCACCTCTTCTAAAGCCTTGCTCTCTTCCTTCCAGGTACCTGTTTTACTTATTTACTTCATGTACAGCCCACTTTTCTTGCTGAGACTCAAAGCAGACGTTGTATTGCCTTCTTGTAGCTTCTTTACCTCTGGGAACCCTTTCAGTTAATGCTCTAGACAAGGCCAGAACTCCCACATTATACATTTTGAACCCTAGCTAAACAGATGCTATTTTAACCCTCACAAAAAAAAAACTGGACTGTGAAGTATTTAGATTCAAATCTCCACTCTGCCATGGAAGCTTGCTGGGTGACCTTGGGCCAGTTAAACATTCTCAGCCTAACCCACCTGTTAGCTGTGAGGATAAGATGGAGGCGAGGAGAACAATGTATGCTGCTTTGGGTCCTCATTTTGAGAGAAAGGTGAGGTACAGACAAAGTAAATAAATAAATGAATTTTCTAAACCAGCATATGAACTTGGTCAATGTCACAGACTTCACCATTGTTAGGGGAATAAATATATAGCTAGATCTCAAAAGTTCTCCAGATTTACATAAGAACATAAGAGAAGCCAATGTTGGATCAGGCCAATGGCCCATCCAGTCCAACACTCCATCAAACAGTGGCCAAAAATACCAGGTGCCACCAGGAGGTCCACCAGTGGAGCCAGAACACTAGAAGACCTCCCACTGTTGCCCTCCCCAAGCACCAAGAATACAGAGCATCATTTGCTCCAGACCAAGAGTTCCCATCTATACTTTGTGGCTAATAGCCACTGATGGACCTCTGCTCCATATGTTTATCCAACTCCCTCTTGAAGCCGTCCATGCTTGTAGCCGCCGCCACCTCCTGTGGCAGTGAATTCCACGTGTTAATCACTCTTTGGGTGAAGAAGTACTTCCTTTTATCTGTTCCAACCCAACTGCTCAGGAATTTCATTGAGTGCCCACGAGTTCTTGTATTGTGAGAAAGGGAGAAAAGTACTTCCTTCTCTACCTGCTCGATCCCATGCATAACCTTGTAAACCTCTATCATGTCACCCTTCAGTCATCATTCTTCCAAGCTAAAGATCCCCAAGCGCTTTAACCTTTCTTTATAGGGAAAGTGTTCCAACCCTTTTATCATTCTAGTTGCCCTTTTCTGAACTTTTTCCAGTGCTATAATATCCTTTCTGAGGTGTGGCGACCAGAACTATTAGGAACTGCCAGGGAGCTGTCCAGCTTTCAGCTTCCTCCTGTCTTCCTCTTCTACTTAATTTTTGAGCCCTGGTGAGCGCACCGTGCCTACGTAGCCAAACATGTGCACAAACCATTGTCAAGGCTGTCTCTATGCAGTAACAACAGAAAGGCAACTGTCCTAAGTGAAAGTGATCAGAGGATCACAAAAACCTACCAGGCCTAAAAAAACGGTCTGTGTAGCAGCTCCACTGTTACACCAAAACAATTCTGAAGCTGTTAGGTGCTGGGATGGGAGACGCTTGCAGAGGATAACCGAGAGGATAAAATGAGGAAAGAGAAAACCCCAATGGGGAACCTTACCCTGAGGTCTCTGAAAAAAGGCTTCAGAGGCAAACAGACTTTAAAAATGAGAACTCTGTGACTTTCATTGTAACTGAACACTCTGCACAACAAGAGAGGAGTGTGGTACCGTATGTTATTACCAGGGGTCATTTCGTAGAAAAAGAGGTGCAGGAGCTCATTAGCATAACTCATTTGCATAACTCATTTGCATATGCCACACCCCTTGACATACCGGAAGTGTGTCAGAAGGCAACACCCACCCCTCAGGCTCCACTCCACAGGTGAGTGAAACTGACCTGCTCTTCCTCCATTCCCTTCCCCATCCAATACTTCGTGCAATAAAAATAAGCGTAAAGAACACGCCCTCATTCTCTTCCTGCTCCCTTGAAACCACTAGGTTTCAAGCAGACTTGAGATACCCAGGACATGTGCACCACCCATCCCTTCCCCTCCCCACAACAAGACACCCTGTGAGGTAGGTGGGGCTGAGAGAGGTCTTTTGAGAACTGCTCATGAGAGAACAGCTCTGAGAGAACTTGTGACTGGCCCAAGGTCACACCAGCAGCTGCATGTGGAGGCGTGGGGAATCGAACCCGGTTCTCCCAGATTAGAGTCCAACTCCTGACCACTACACCAAACTGATGGGGTGGAAGCTGCTGAAGGGTTGGTGAAATTTCTCCAGTACTTATGTGCCATGTGCCCAGATAAAAAATGGTATACTTAGAGAAAATTTATATGCCACCTTGAGCAAGTCTCTGGAAAAGCAGCACACAGTCATAAAAGGAACAATGATAACATTATCAATATTAAAACAAAACATTAAAAACAATAAAGACCCTAGCAGGGCTTTCCCCGGGGCGCTGCGCCTCTGCACTGCTCGGGGAAGCTGAGGAGGGGGCGGGGCTTGGTCATGTGCTCACCCCCTGGGCTCCTCACTCCCGGAGCTGCGCTCCTGTGTGCTCCCGCTCCAACAGACCCCTGGTTATTACCAGGAGTAAAGCCTGTTGTGGGAAGAAATACAACAGGCTCTAGAAAGAGGCTCCAGGTGAGTGTCCTGGCTGTGGCTTGGTGCAAGCTGTCTTTTTTTGCCCTGGGAAGTGCTTGTGATGGTAAACCATTGAGGCTGCATCTCAAGGTCGTGTGCATATGTAGGGCAAGTGATATCAGTTGGCAGCCGGACATAGTGGTTCCCTGGAGACTTCCAGGGCCCACTGGGAGATTGGAACTTCAGCAGGGTATAAGGCCACTGCCCAAAGCAGCCATTTTCTCCAGAACTGATCTTCATTATCTGGAGATCAGCTGTAACAGCTGGCGGTCTCCAGGTGCCGCCTGGAGGCTGGCTTATGTTGATTTGAAGCTATGCAGTGGCAGCTAAGATAGAAAAGCACCTCCTCCTAGGCCATGTCTTCTGGGTTCCAAGGGTCTGGGAAGTGCGTCCGTAGCCAGTTACAGGATTGCCAACTCTGAGTTGGGAAATACCTGTAGATTTGAGGGGTAGAGCCAGGGGAGGGCAGGGTTTGGGGTGGGGAGGGACCTCGGCAGGGTACAATGCCATAGGGTATAATGCCACGGCCCCAAACGGCCATTGTCTCCCAGAGAACTGATCTAGGTCATCTGGAGATCAGTTGTGATAGCTGGAAATTTCCAGGTGCCACCTGGAGGTTGGCAATACTTAGGGGAGGGCCAGGTTTGTTGAAGGACTTCAGTGAGGCATCCTGCCACAGAGCTCACCCTCCAAAGCAACCATTTTCTCCATGGGGACTGATCTCTCTAGTCTGGAGATCAATTGTAATTCAGGGAGATATCCAGGCCTTCCTTTCCCCTCCCCCCAACCCATTTAACAGTTTAACACTTCAACGGACTCCCTGCTAATGCCCTATGGGCTCTTGGGACTCCCAACTTGGGAGCTGTAGTTCTAATTCCCTTTGTTTTGGTGGCAGTAAGGCCAGCTGAGAACTACAACTCCCAAGGTGCCATGTGTCGAAAGCGGGGGTGTAAGAATGGAGGAGCCAGGGGGACAGGCCAAGGCAGCTTCCCCAGTGGCCAATGGGAGAGTAGGTGAGTCATCGCAAGCATGACTTGCCCTTTATATATTACTAGTAGCAAACCCCCGTTGTGAAAGTAATACAATGGGCTCTAGCAAGACCCCGGGGGTCGACTTCTCCCCCTGTTGGCAGCGACAGGTTGGTCGACAGCCACCCGACCACCCACAGGCATGGTTGGCGTCCTGAGACCCTGGCTGTGGAGTGTTCCCCGTGCACGGCGACGGCATCCTGAGGGCCTGGGTGCCAGAGCATCCCCCATGGCTGGCTGCCTCTGGCAGCCTCTGGGCCGCTCGCCGCCAGCAGGTGTCCGCGTCTGACGAAGTCCGTTACAGCGGCACCATGAGCAAGTTCAGGCTGCCACCTGCCTGACCCAGTGCATCCATGGCACACCTCTCCAGCAGCATGCAGGCCACAGCCAAGGCTTCCCACACCCCTCTTCCCCCCCATCCCAGACCCTGAAGGCACCACGGCAGGCTCTGGGCTGCTTCCACGGGCCAGTGCCTCCATGGCGCATGTCTCCGGCGGCCTGTGGCCTGCAGCCAGGGCCCCCTGCCCCCTCTCCCCCTCCAGAGCCCAAGGTTGTCACAGCAGGGCCCGGCCCAGCTTGGCGGCCCAGCACCTCTGCAGCGCACCTCTCCGGCAGGCTCTGGGTCACAGCCAGGGCCCCCTGCACCCCTCTCCCCCCCGTCCCAGACCTCACAGGTGCTGCGGCAGGCTCCAGGCCACCTCCATGGGCCAGCGGCTCTGCGATGCAGGTCTTCAGCAGGTTGTGGGCCGCAGCCAGGGCTCCCCGCACCCCTCTCTCCCCCCGTCCTAGACCCTGCAGGCGCTGCAGCAGGCTCTGGGCTGCCTCCGCAGCGCACGTCTCCACAGTGCAGGCCGCAGCCAGACCCCCCCAGCACCCTCCCCTCCAAGCCCGAGGTCACCACGGCAGGGCCCAAGCTGGCTTGGCGGCCCAGCACCTCTGCAGCACACCTCTCCAGCAGGCTCCAGGCTGCAGCCAGGGCCCCCTGTTCCTCTCTCTCAGCTGACTGGAGGCTTCCCTGAATGGCTGCGGTGACACAAGTCTCAGCCTTCTCAGCCGCCGGCCACTGGAGCGGCCATCCTGCCTGGTGCTTCACAGCACACTGAAGCCAAGACGCTGGCCGATGCTTCTGTGGGCGGGACTCCAGCGATGCAGCCAGTGGATTGTCACACCGTAGGAGTGACAGGTCAGGCAGCCAAAGGCTGTGGGAGCATGTAGAATGTTGAGGAAAGAGTCACACAAAAACTCAATTATATAATGAGATAGATACAGGCAGATAATGACATTTTAAGCAGGATGGCAGAACTTGAGTTTGTAGTACTGTCATCAAGCAAATTCCGCCTTATCTGAAAACAAATATTTGAGAGCATGCAATGACAAAGACATGAGTTCTACGACAGCCATCATTACTGTGCTACAACTGCCAAGCTGCACAGCATTTTATTAGCTCCAGTCATTGTGTAACTCGGCTTAAAGAGGAAAAAAAGGCAGCCAAGCAATGTAGCTAAGCATTGGGGGGGAAATCTGTTCTAGAACAACAGCTGAATTTTCAATGGGTTTGAGAATGGCCAGCTATCCTACTTGTATGCAAATAGGCTTAATCTAGCAGCATGTTCTAAATGCCAGCTGGGATTAAAGGCAAGCAATGAGTGGCACAGGAGGCACCCAGATGGCTTAAGAAAACGAGCTGTTTACACGCTTATACGGATGAGACAGAAAGAGAGGACAATTGAGACAGAGGAAAAGCCAAGATTTCCAGTGTAACTTTAAATCAAATACTCTTTTTCAGAACAACCCACTACATGTTATAGCCAAGAAGATGAAAATATGTAAGTTACTATGAATAGGGACCACACACACAAAAAAAAACCCTGTAGGGAACTCTATGCACCTTTTCTTATTCAATACAAACGTTTTTCAGCCTCACTCCTCAGTGAGTGCGTATGACATGCAAAACTATATTTTTGTTCCATGGAGCTCAGGGCCTTCATTTTATCCTCACAACTCACAACTGGATCCGGGGGTTGTGAGAAATTCCATGGTGTGGGATTTTCCACTGGAGGATGATTCCTTATATGAAAATTTAATGGAAGGGAATAACTGGATCCAACACCTTGCAAAGCAAGTCTAACAAAGAGGACTAGCCCAGATCCAGTGAACGTCACAGCTGAATGAGGATCTGAACCCAGACAAACCACTACACTGGTTCTACATTCAGGGGTCCGTTGGAGCGGGAGCTCACAGGAGCGCAGCTCCGGGAGTGAGGAGCCCAGGGGGCGGGCACATGACCAAGCCCCGCCCCCTCCTCGGCTTCCCTGAGCAGTGCAGAGGCGCAGCGCCCCAGGGAAAGCCCTGCTAGGGTCTTTATTGTTTTTAATGTTTTGTTTTAATACTGATAATTTTATCATTGCTCCTTTCATGACTGTGTGCTGCTTTTCCAGAGACTTGCTCAAGGTGGCATATACATTTTCTAAGTATACCATTTTTTATCTGGGCACATGGCACATAAGTACTGGAGAAATTTCACCAACCCTTCAGCAGCTTCCACCTTATCAGTTTGGTGTAGTGGTCAGGAGTTGGGACTCTAATCTGGGAGAACCGGGTTTGATTCCCCACTCCTCTACATGCACCTGGCTGGATGACCTTGGGCAAGCCATAGCTCTGGACCAGCTGTTCCCTCAAGGATAGCTTGGGAAAGAGCTCTCTCAGCCCCACCTACCTCACAGGGTGTCTGTTGTGGGGAGGGGAAGGGAAAAGGAGTTTGTAAGCCGCTCTGAGACTCTCTCAGAGCCACCTACCTCACAGGGTGTCTTGTTGTGGGGAGGGGAAGGGGAAGGGATGGGTGGTGCACATGTCCTGGGTATCTCAAGTCTACTTGAAACCTGGTGGTTTCAAGGGAGCAGGAAGAGAATGTGGGTGTGTTCTTTACACTTATTTTTATTGCCCAAAGTATTGGATGGGGAAGGGAATGGAGGAAGAGCAGGTCAGTTTCACTCACCTGTGGAGTGGAGCCTGAGGGGTGGGTGTTGCCTTCTGACACACTTCTGGTATGTTAGGAGGTGTGGCATATGCAAATGAGTTATGCTAATGAGTTATGCTAATGAGCTCCTGCACCTCTTTTTCTACGAAATGACCCCTGTCTACATTATCATATATAGTCCAGAGGCAAGTAAGAACAGTTTAGCTCATTGTCCAAATAAGTAATTTGTAGATCAATCACTTATCTATACAGAAAACAGGCCATCAGCTCAGAATACAAAAAATGCACATAAAATCAATGGAACCTTATCTACAGGCCTGATTTAGCTAGAGCAAAAATCAAAATGAAACAACTGCTATAGCACTGAAGGGAGGAGGCGCTGTTCTCAGTGAATGCAGCACAGCCTATTGGCAGGTGGATTTCAGAAGGAGCTCTCCACATTGCAGGTTCTCCGAGGAATAAACCACTACAAGGATAAAAGTCTTACAGTGCAGTTATATACAGATTTACAACCCTTCTAAGCATAGGCGTCAACTTCAGGGGGGCTGGGGAGCTGGAGCCCCCCCCCCCCGAACTTTTCCAGGACATGTTGGGCCTCCCCTGGAGGTAATGGCCTGTAATGTCTCAGGCCCAGCCTTAGGCCCCGCCCCCCCCCCCCCCCCCGGAAACTGGAAAGTCTAGTTTGCAAGCCAGTTTGGTGTAGTGGTTAAGTGCGCGGACTCTAATCTGGGAGAACCGGGTTTGATTCCCCACTCCTCCACTTGCACCTGGCTGGATGACCTTGGGCAAGCCATAGCTCTGTACCAGCTGTTCCCTCAAGGACAGCTTGGGAAAGAGCTCTCTCAGCCCCACCTACCTCACAGGGTGGGGAGGGGAAGGGAAAAGGAGTTTGTAAGCCGCTCTGAGACTCCCTTGGGGAGTGGAGGGCGGGGTATAAATCCAATCTCTTCTTCTTCTTCTAAGACCACTGAAATCAATCAGAAGGGTGTAACTCTGCTTTGAAGTGCCCTGTAAGTTCTGAAGGGGTCTCATGAACCAGGTTTAAACAACCTGCATTTGTTTAACATTAGGTAAATAATTCAATGTAAAGAAGTGCCAGTTCAAGCACGTCTCCTGTCCCAGTGCATCCAGACTGCATGGCAACCACACACATCCATTAAAGGTGTTTTAGCTAAAGCCTTGAGCGATGTCAATGGGCCCACGTCACGTTGTTTGCAAATAGTCCAGACTTTGTTATTAGCAACGCCCTGGTGATCATTTAATACATAAAGTTGCTTAGCATTAACATTTTAAAAAAAAACAAAAAAACCTGGTGCTACGTATTTCTGACTCTGGTGAACATGTGCCAGCTCCCCAACCTCTCGTACCAGAACCCAATATGCCAGCAAAGGCGTCTGCTGAAGAAAAGATGTGACAGATGTGGAGACCACAGGGACCTCTGGGAATGAAATATGGCCGTGGTAAGTGAGACTGGCAGTGAAGGGAGCATCCTGCCACTTACTTATTTATTTATTATATTTATATCCCGCCTTGCCAGCGGACCGGCTCAAGGCGGCTTACAAGCATAAAAATACCATCAAAGGTTTACAATATAAAATAGTTAAAATTAACACCACATCCTACACACAATATACTACAACAGATGGCGGCTTCAGAGTTCTCATGGCGAACAGAGGCAGCAAGGGGTGCGGCCAACAGGACCGGGGCGATGTTATCAAATCAGTTTCCCCCCCTCCGGTGGCGACTCCTAGTTGAAAGCCTGGCGGAAGAGCTCCGTCTTACAGGCCCTGCGGAATTGCAATAAATCTCGCAGGGCCCTGATGTCATCTGGGAGCTCGTTCCACCAGTGGGGAGCCGCCACCGAGAAAGCCCTGGCCCTGGTACAGGCCAACCAAACGTCTTTTGGACCGGGGCAAGTCAGACGATGTTGGGTGCCTGACCCCAGTGACCTCTGGGGCCTATATGGGGAAAGGCGGTCCCTCAAGTAGGCAGGCCCCTGACCATATAGAGCTTTAAAGGTTAACACCAGCACCTTGAACCGGATCCAGTATGCTATAGAATTACACCCAGAAGCTCAAAGACAGAATGTTTAAACATGGAACAGAGCTGGTGAAATTGCTGGAGCAGCAGAAGAGGGCTTGGCCAGTCTGGGAATCAGACACCAGATCAAGGGAATAGCAACCCTGCAAGTTAAGAGGAAATGTGAATATCTCGGTGGCGGCTCCTGTCTGGTGGAACGACCTCTCGGAGGAAATCAGGGCCCTGCGGGACCTAATGCAGTTCCGCAGGGCCTGCAAGACGGAGCTCTTCCGCCAGGCCTTCGAATAGGAGCCGCCACCGGCAATACCACCCATCACGTATGTCATCTGTGATGTAGCCGGCGCAGTATGATCCAGGCATGGTGGCCGGGGGGGGGGGGAACTCAGACCTACCACCGGGTTGCCACCTGATGTTAATTTACTGGAAGCTTTTAGCAATGTATTTATTCATAAGAATGCATTTTTGGTGATTGTTATCTGTTTTAATGTACTGTTTTTTGGCCTGTGTGCCCGTGTAAGCCGCCCTGAGCCCGTTCCCGGGGAGGGCGGGGTATAAATTTGAAAATAAATAAATAAATAAATAAATAATTTTTTGTTTTCAATTTATGTGTCCCACCTTTCCTACACCCAACGTAGCTTCTGTAATCTTAGGGACGCCCTACAAAACACAGCACTCAAACAATACAACGCTAAAACTTACACAATAGGAAACAAAGCAAAACAAATTCTTTTGTCTGCTGCCCACAAATACAATAAAATATAACAAATCAGAAAAGCCTTGCAGAAACAGACTGTTTTGCAGGCTCTGCAAAAGGCTGCCAGGGTGTGCAGGCCTCCCTGCTTCCTCAGACAATCCAGTCCATGGAACTGGAGCCAGCCCTGAGAAGGAACCAGACCTCACCAAGGCAGCGCAGGCTTGGTGAATGGAAGGCACTGCTGAGAGGAACCGTACAAGAACATAGGATGGCACACAGGAAGAGGCGGTCATTTTAATGCAGGCCTCGGGCCTTGTCTCATTTATTAATTGGGAGTTCAGTCATCTCCCACGGAGCTGCTCCATATGCTATGCCACATGCCTTGGTAGCCAACCTGGTCCATTTCACTAATCGAGCCAGGACAAGTCATATGATATCCCCAACATGCTTGTATATGAATAGCTTTTGTATCTTAAAAAGAGAGAGAGATTCGTCTAGTTTAATAACTTCACTAGAATGTTGGCCTTAATCTTGCGATCTCTTAAAAGGAGATAAAGCTTGGGTCTTTCCTTCCGCACTACATTTACAACTTGACAGAATGACCACAAAGCTGAGCCGTTTCCCCACATTGCAGAAGAGAATCTACTCCAATGAACTAGATGAAATGCATTTGGGGAAGCACTGGCTATTAACCCCCATTCCAGTGAATGGTGTGACAGGGGGCACAGGCTGCTGAAGAGGAAATTCTTGCGGCAGGCATTTATTTCCTTTTAATCACCATTTGAATTGGCTATCACATGATCTGACTGTTGTCATTATGAACATAAAAGAACCAGAGAATTTACAGGTAAATCTTTCCAAGCTAGATCTGAACTGGTAGCACATGTGATTTGTTCATATGGAATGTAAGCTTTGATCAGGACTTGGTATACCCCACAATTTTTTTTTTAAATGCTATTCTCTACATCTTCAGCCTGCTTAGATAAATTAAGCAAATGCACATGACATCTGCTTTTCTTTTGTTCTTGGGGGAAGAGGCTAGAAGTCTGAAACACAATGAAATATTTCATACCGCCTGTAGGCTCCTGAACGTTTTCACTAAGCACTGTCTATGTCCTTGCAGGTCTACCTTCAGAAGGTGGAGGAGGAGGAGATTGGATTTCTAACCACTCCCCATTACCTGAAGCAGTCTCAGAGCAGCTTACAATCTCCTTTCCCTCCCCCTCCCCACAAAATACACCCTGTGAGGTTGGTGGGGCTGAGAGAGTTCTTTCCAGAACTGCTCATGAGAGAACAGCTCTGAAAGAACTTGTAACTGACCCAAGGTCACCCCAGTAGCTGCATGTGGAGGAGTGGGGAATCAAACTTGCTTCTCCCAGATTAGAGTCCATGCTCCTAACCACTACACCAAACTGGCTCTCATAAGGCAGAATTTGGCTCTAAAAGGATAAAAGATTAATACTGCTTATATTTTTATGCTGTGTGTATTTTACATAAGGGGGGTGGGGAGGTACCGGCTTTACAAAGCTAGAGAGAACACTCCCTTGCCTGTGGAACTGTCTGTTGATATGTATTTAGGGTGCAGCTGTTTCCTTGTAGAAGCCTAGCAGCTGCAGGTTTTATCTAAGAATCCACAGCAGCTGTAATGCAAGCCAGACACCTGCAACTTTCCCCCCTGCAGTAACAATCTGCTCCTGTGCACCACATCCAGCATCAGGTACACAGAGGACAGCAGCCAAGAGCTTGGGTGGGCCTGACCAGTGGCGTATTACCCTCATGGCTTCCATCGACTTATCCACAAAGAAACTAATCATCAGTCCCAAGGGCAGCCTTGAATGTCCAAAAGCATAAAATCAGGAGGATTGACTTGACAAGACTGAAGGGAGAGCTGCCAAATCCACAACAATGTGAAGTCGGGAACATTAAAGGCTCATCGATTGTTCCTGCCTGCAGAGTGGGCGCCTCTGAATGAGGCCCATCTCTGTCACCAGAGCGCCTTCCCTACACATCCAGCTGGCAGACAGTGTGCCTTGGGTCTGTCAAGGACCCTGCGAAGTCTCGATAAAACACATGCTTACACAATGCCCCTCAGAAAACGACTGCGTTTGCACTGTACACCCAAGCCCCCGTGCTCTGAAGGAGGAGGAGGGTCTCTTTCATCGTCTAGGGAATTGTGGCCAGAATCCTATGCCAGCATGATGGGAGGACATGTGAGAGGACGGTGTCCCTTCCCCACCCCAGGCACTGCAGTCAAGACAGCTTGAGCAGCAAGGGAAAGGATTATGAAGAACACACACTGTGCTTCCAAAGCTATAAACCTACGTGCACTTCTGTACAAAATAAGGAAAAGGGAATCATGGAGCAAATAATCCTATAATTCACACAGCTAAATAACAGAGGAGCACCACGGGTTGTGCCGACAGCACAGAAAAAAAACTTGGCCAGGGCTATACTTTATTCAGGAACAAAGGTCCCCAGCGCTAGTTGATCTGCCCCAGCGTTTGGCTGGAAACAAACCAGAGTGTGGATGGGCAGAAACAAACTGTTTTCTTATCCTCTGATTCTTCCTTGCAAATGGTGACTAAAGGGAACCTCCATATTCAGAGGCGGTAAACCTTTGAATACCGGTACCAGGTGGCAACACCAGGGGAAGGCCTTGACCTCCATGCCCTGTTGTTGGCTGGGCAGATCAACTGGTTGGCCACCTTGTGAGACAGGACACTGAACTAGATGGACCACTGGTCTGATCTAGCAGGGCTCTTCTTGTGTGCTCCCAGTTCTTCCATCCCCAATTAAGCTTCAAAAGTGGAAGTGAGCCTGGCGTTGGGGGAGGGGGGCAAGATTTGGGGAGGACAATCCACAGGTGTGGGAGGGGTTTAACATTCCCCCATCTACCTGTAAGACCTGCCCTGAACCATCCTCTCCTTTCTGTTTTCTTGGCAAATCATTGGCTCCGGACTATTTGCTTACCAAGATAATGCCTTCTGCCACCCTTCGTATGAAGGATTAATTCCATCTAAGGGTGAGATAGAAAGAAGACTTGATGGAGAATGGCAGACTTAGCCCAGGAAATAAATGATGCTTTCGACGGTAGAGGCGCCACGAGGCAGCAGTGGGGAGCATAAGTGGAGGTTTGTGGTTTTACAATTTGGCTTTCTGTAGTATAGTTTGCTGTTACTTTGCATTTGCAGCCCCTGTTCATCGTGATTTGGCTTGTGTGTTCTGAGGAATCTAAGCAATGGAGCAGGAAACCATAAAAGAGCATTTTGTCTGGTTGCCTAGCAACACCACTCACTTCTTACCTTTAAAACAAGGAGGTGCTGAGGATGTCCATCTGGGCAGCACCACAGCCCACCACGGGCCCATTGATAGCAGATGTGTTTAAGGCAGGGGTGGGTAAATTGCGGCCCGGGGGCCACATGCGGCCCGTCACAGAGGTTTTTTGCGGCCCGCCAAGACAGTCGGCCACGTGATTTCTCAACAAGCAATCTCCTGATTTCAAAAAAAAATTGTAGAAAAGTGTGATAGGGTACATTTGTCTCATTAAACTGATTCTTAAATTAAATGTGCTTGCAGCTATAGTTGATATGAAATTAGCACAATAAATACATTGAATAAAACTACCACTGTTTTATTTTATTTAATTTATATTTATTGATTTTTATGATACAATTTATACCTTTTCTGAAAGGCAAAGTTAACTAATGAATGCAATCATGTTAAAAGGTGTGGCCCTCCGCTAACCTCCGCTCCCACAAAGTGGCCCCCGAGCCAAAACAATTGCCCGCCCCTGGTTTAAGGCATTTAGTTGGTCAAGCCTTGCTTTGATGGTGCCTACTGCCATCCAAATCCCACGATGTGATAGTCCTGCTGTACAGTGCATTGGTCAGGCCGCACCTGGAGTATTCTGTGCAGTTCTGGAGGCCTCACTTCAAAAAGGATGTGGACAGAATGGAGCGGGTACAGAGGAGAGTGATGAGGATGATCGGGGGCCTGGAGACCACACCCTCTGAGGAAAGGCTGAGGGACTTGGGAATGTCCAGTCTGGAGAAGAGGAGGTTGAGGGGGGACATGACTGCTCTCTTGAAGTATTTCAAGGGCTGTCACTTAGAGGAGGGCAGGGAGCTGTTCCTGTTGGCAGCAGAGGATAGGACTTGAAATAATTGTTTTAAATTAAGGGCAGGAAGGTACTGGCTGGATATTAGGAAAAATGTTTATATAGTAAGAGTTCTGCAACAGTGGAATCAGCTGCCTAGGGAGGTGGCAAGCCCCCCCTCACTGGCCGTCTTGAAGCAGTGGCTGACAAACACTTGTCAGGGATGCTCTAGGCCAGGGGTGGGCAAATGGCGGCCCACGGGCCACATGCGGCCCGCCACAGAGTTTTTTGCGCCCCGCCAAGACATGAAGATTAACAAGAGTAAATATAGATGCTCTTTGACAGACATTAACTTGCAGGCTGTGATGAGAATCTCAACAAGCAATCTCACTCCTGATTTCAAAAAAATTGTAGAAAAGTGTGATAGGGTACATTTGTCTCATTAAACTGATTCTAAAATTAAATGCGCTTGCAGCTATAGATGATATGAAATTAGCACAATAAATAAATTGAATAAAACTACCACTATTTTATTTAATTTATATTTATTGATTTTTATGATACAATTTATACCTTTTCTGAAATGCAAAGTTTAGTAATGAATGCAATCATTTTAAAAGGTGCGGCCCTCCGCTAACCTCCGCTCCCACAAAGTGGCCCCCGAGGCAAAACAATTGCCCACCCCTGCTCTAGGCTGATCCTGCATTGAACAGGGGGTTGGACTGGATGGCCCCTTCCAACTCTATGATTCTACGATTCACTGCACAGAGCACTTTGCCGCTCCATAAGCTATCACTGAGCTCTGGCCCCTGAACGGAGACCTCTTTCCAGTCCTGGACACAGCAAACAATTGTACGTCATCCTAACTACAGCAACACACAGGTGTGGACCCTGATGCAGCCTGGCTGGAAGGCCAAACTCATCCGTCACATACAGAGTAGGGGGCAACCACAGAACAGCTGGATTGGGGTGATGCAAATGCTTCTGCAGGGGAGGGGGCAACACAGCGAAGGAGAAAAAAGCCAGTAACACAGTGAGCCTCCCCCCCCCCCCCTCCAAGATTTCCCAGCCACGGGTACTAAACCCGAGAGCTAAAACAGTTAGCGTGACCAACGAATGGGTTCATCGCTGTGTTGAAGGAATCTCTTTCCCGCCACCTAGTGGCTGTGGGTCCCAAGGCATCCCATTATTATGAGGAAGTAGCCTCACCTTCATATGGAACCTGGACCCCTTCCTAGTTTTCCCCAAGGGGGAGCAGGTCAGAGTGCACTATAAGAATTCCCATGCCGCTCCCATCCAAGAAACTGTCCTTCTGAACAGTTTCCTTTGGGCCTGACAGGCACTCCGCAAATGAGCTCAAGTAATACAGAGGCAGCAAGAAGTCTGGTTGTCCAGCAATATCATACCCCGCAGAAGGGACTCTCTGAATCTGCCATTAGCCTGCAATGCTGTGTTTACACACAACAAAAATGCTGCTTCTATAACAAACCCAGAAGAGTCGAAGACACAGCATCTTTGCTTTATCTCCTTTGAGCCGTTTTCGGAGGAAACCATTTGCTTCCCCCCCCCCCCCCCCGAAAAATTCACAGTTCCCGTTTCTTTTGGCACATCATGTTGTTGCTAAGCTGCTCGCCTGTGTTGTCAGGGCTGATTCCCCCACCCCAAGTCGCTGAGAATTTCATTAGTGCATTAAAGATGCCTCTGGAATTATCTTATGATGTTCCCTGTGAGTCACCTAATGAGCAGCTGCGGCCCCAGTTACCGCTACGTCTGATTCTGTCTTTGCAGTCCCTGTTCCATCCCTGCCAGGAGATACGAAGGGTAAATACACATGCGTTTACACGTGAATGGAATCACAGACGGTATAAAAATATCCTACTGTTTTTGGGGCCTATCCATCTAGAGCTTTTGCTATTAATCCCCCGTTCTGACTAGGCCTATATGGCATGTGTGTGGATGTCTAACTATCTATATCTATCTACAGGGGTCTGTTGAAGCGGGAGCGCACAGGAGCACAGCTCCGGGAGTGAGGAGCCCAGGGGGCGGGCACATGACCAAGCCCCGCCCCCTCCTCGGCTTCCCCGAGCAGTGCAGAGGCGCAGCGCCCCAGGGAAAGCCCTGCTAGGGTCTTGATTGTTTTTAATGTTTTGTTTTAATATTGATAATTTTATCATTGTTCCTTTTAGGACTGTGTGCTGCTTTTCCAGAGACTTGCTCAAGGTGGCATACAAATTTTCTAAGTATACCATTTTTTATCTGGGCACATGGCACATAAGTACTGGAGAAATTTCACCAACCCTTCAGCAGCTTCCACCCCATCAGTTTGGTGTAGTGGTCAGGAGTTGGACTGTAATCTGGGAGAACCGGGTTTGATTCCCCACACCTCCACATGCAGCTGCTGGTGTGACCTCGGGCCAGTCACAAGTTCTCTCAGAGCTGTTCTCTCATGAGTAGTTCTCCAAAGACCTCTCTCAGCCCCACCTACCTCACAGGGTGTCTTGTTGTGGGAAGCGGAAGGGGAAGGGATGGGTGGTGCACATGTCCTGGGTATCTCAAGTCTACTTGAAACCTGGTGGTTTCAAGGGAGCAGGAAGAGAATGAGGGTGTGTTCTTGACGCTTATTTTTATTGCACAAAGTATTGGATGGGGAAGGGAATGGAGGAAGAGCAGGTCAGTTTCACTCACTTGTGGAGTGGAGCCTGAGGGGTGGGTGTTGCCTTCTGACACACTTCCGGTATGTTAGGGGGTGAGGCATATGCAAATGAGTTATGCTAATGAGCTCCTGCACCTCTTTTTCTACGAAATGACCCCTGCTAGAGCAAATAAAGGTTCAGTTTGGTTTCCCTTTCCAAAGGGGCAAGCTAGGTTGAGGCAGAGGTGAGTGCTAGAACTTGCTTTCAGTAACAGACCTTGGATCCGTCAGGTGCAAAGAGCAAGCGTCTTTCGGCATGTGCAGAATGTTCTTTTCCCACTCCTGAGTAAACAAACCTGTCCCTCCCCAAGGGTTTCCAGATCAGAAGGTGTGACCTGCAGACAGGTGTGAGCCCCCAACAGTCATCATATTAGAAATCAATCATAGGCTATGTAGCTTCTGTTTGAGAAATATCAGCAAGATGGGCCACAGCTCCCAAGATGAACCTCAGAACGAAACAGCATTAGCAGCTGCTGACAAACTCATGGTCGGCAACCGCCTGCTTCCCAATAAAATACAATGTTCACTGAATCTGGATGGGATTAGACATTGATGAGCTCTTATGAAACACCTCTCATCTAATGAAGCAAAAAGGGGACACTAACATTAAGGCGCTCTATAGAATCCCATGAAAACAAAGAACTCACTGTGCTGCACAAAGTCATTTGGGTTGGACAATTATCAGGTCACAATTAAGACTGTTTTCTTCTGGGATACCGAATATGAAGTGGGTGATCTTGTTTAAGCACTTGCCTTTGACAATGGAAACAAAAAATATTAAACGAAGCTCAGATTTTAAAGAAACCGATTCCCTTTTCGGGCAGTGGTCTTCAAGCAACAGGTCAGAACCCTCCAGTGGGTTACAAGCCCCTGCATGCCTCAAGAGCACCTCCCGCCTCCCTTTGCATGCAGGCTGAAAGGGACAGCAGGGTGGCCAGGCCATTCAGCCACGGAGACCATTCTTCCATGATTCTCACCCTTGGGATGTTTCTCACTACAGGTTAGGTTGCCAATTGGCCAGGGGGAAGTTACCCTGAACACTCATGGGTACGGGCAGGCAGTTAAAGCTTTTCACAGCATGGAGCTAAATGGCATCACATCTCCCAATTGTTTCCTCCAGGGTCCTCAGCAATGCATCCACGCAGGTCTGGCAGGGGGGAGCTGGTGTTTCCATACTCTATATGCAGGGCTAGCCCAGCAGGAAGTCATTAGCATATTAGGCCACACTCCTGACAGCACAGCTCATTAGCATATTAGGCCACACCCCCATGCTCAGATTTCCTCAAAGAGGAATAGAAATACTACAAAGGAAGAACTGTGTCCAGCTGGCATACCTCACCAAGGTTTTAGTGAAATGCCAATGCTTTCTGATGGCCTTTGCATCAAAGGTACCTTTAGAATTTGCACTGAAAGGTGTTGCAAAGGAAGGAAGGAAGGAAGGAAGGAAGGAAGGCAGGCATGGGAAGGAAGGAAGAGCCAGCATGGGTTTCTCATGAACAACTGCATGTCAGACTAACCTTATCTCTTTTTCTGAGAAAGTTACTACCTTGCTGGATCACAGAAATGCTGTAGACATAATTGATCTTGATTTCAGTAAGGCTTTTGATAAGGTTCCATGTAATATGCTTGTTGGCAGATCAGAAAAATGTGGTTTGGACCTTATTACTGTTAGGTGGATTTGTAACTGGTTAACAAATTGTACCCAAAGAGTGCTTGTGAATGGTTCCTCATCCTCTTGAAGAGGAGTGACAAGAGGAGTGCCTTGGGGATCTGTCCTGTTTTGTTCAACATCTTTATAAATTATTTGGATGAAGGAATAGAGGGAATACTTATTAAATCTGCAGATAACACTAAATGGGGAGGGGTAGCAAATACGGTAGAAGACAGAGTCAGGAAACAGGATGAACTTGACAGGCTGGAAAACTGGGTTCAAACAAATAAAATGAATTTCAGGGGGATAAATGTAAAGTTCTGCATTTAGGTAGGAAAAATCAAATGCATAATAATAGGATGGGGGAGACTTGTCTGGGCAGTAGTATGTGCAAAAAGGATCTAGGGGTATTAGTATACCATACACTGAACAGGAGTTGGCAGCGTGATGTGGTAGCTAAAAAGGCAAATGTCATTTGGGCTGCTCTGATTAGACTTCACCTAGAGTTCTGTGTTCAACTTGAGGCATCACAATTTAAGAAGGATGTAGACAAGCTCGGACGTGTTCAGAGGAGGGCAACAAAGATGGTGTCATACATATGGTGTCACATACAGCTCTCAGCTCAAAACAGTTCAATGCATCACCGATGACTTACAACCTCTACTGGATAATGAGAGGTCTCTTTCACAAGTACTGGGGGGCAAACCTTTTCTTGTGCACAGACAGCCCTCCTGTCTCAAACAACTCCTCATCCACAATAATGCCACATCTAATTTGAACATGGACATTGGAACCAGAGCTTGCAATAAACCCAGATGCCAACTTTCCTGCCACATACACCCAAATAACACGATCACTGGACCTAACAGCATCAACTACACCATCAGAGGCTCATTCACTTGCTCATCTTCTAACACTGTATATGCCATTAAATTTCAGCAATGCTCTTTGGTTCTCTACATAGGACAAACCCTATGCCGGAGGACAAATGGACACAAATCTGACATCAGGAACCATAAGACTGAGAAACCTGTAGGAGAACACTTCAGCCTTCCAGAACATTCAATGGGTGACCTCAAAGTAGCTGTTTTATTACAAAGGGACTTCAGGAACAGAATGGAAAGGGAATTTAATTGCTGAATTACAACACTTGGAACAAAAACCTCCCCAGGACTCAACAGGGATATTGGGTTTTTATCTAATTACATATGCTAACTCATTCAGTCCTCACATAAGTATTCTCAATAAGAAGGACTATAAATTCTCTGTATTTTAGTGTATTTCTTTTTCAGAATAGTGTATTAGAATACTGAATGTAGTGCAAGGGATATTGGGATGTCTGCTGACATAATATTACATGCCCCTCAAAAAATGCTGTTAAGTGCCCTCCACGCCTGAGAGGAGAGAATTAAGATTCCCAGTCACTTCCCACAATTAGAAAAGACACCGCTGGACATTTATCTGCTATTTTGACATATTTATTGCTTTACAGCTGTTGACCTTGTAACATCAACTTGTTAATTAGTTGAACAAAACTAAATTGTTATTTAGTTTTTCTTTTGCATATCTTGAACATCATCACGTTACACGTTAATTTGCTGTTCATCCTCTGGCTTTACCTGCCATTACAATGTATTTGAAAAAGCGTGCATGCACACGGACGCTCATACCTTGAATAAACCTTTGTTAGTCTTAAAGGTGCCACTGGACTCTAAATTGGTTCTACTGCTTCAGACCAGCGGCTGACCAACTGGATCTATCTTTATGAAAGCAAAGGGGGGGGGGGGGGGTTGTATGAATTTCTGCACAGCTGTTTGACAGGGTGTTGATAAAATTTACAATGTCTGGATTGCCAAGGACAGATCAAAGAAACAGTGATTAGACAGAAGAAGGTCAGACATTTAGAAAAATAGAAGGAAAGGGGGGGAAAGTAACATGACCTAAAGAAAATAGATCAGCTGTACTAGATCAGCTGTACATCCACACCACTGGACTTATCGAGCTCTGTTTAAGTTTCATCAGCATCATCTTATGCATTTTCACCATCCCCAACTTCAGAAGCAGAGGGCATGCGTACCCACAGGAAAACAGCCCCCAAAAGTTATGTTTCCCTATAACAAAAACACAAGAGATAAAAATCTTTATGAACGGGTGTGAACATAGGTGAAGAAAGCACACACCCACTGGATCATTTGAATTTATGAGCCAGGTTTCTGTAGACCAGAATTCACATAATAAATGGTTCTCTCTCAGGCTATAAACATGTTCACATGCATTTAAGGGAAACACTCGGACAGACATGCAAAAGTACTCTGTTCTAAGCCTAAAGAGACTCTCTGCTTAATAAGGCAGCAGATGGGAACTGGTGATGTTCAAATTACAGATTTAGATCAGCACCTTGCATATCTAGAGCACTGGAACTGATAAAAGCCAGTAACAGCTACAGCTCCCCTAAATTTCACTCTCCAGCAGCAAGTTCAGGAATCACCAATACATAATATCTTTCCTGCATTATAGAGTAACTAGGAATAAGGCCCATTGTGGAAATAAATACAATGGGCTCTGGAAAGAGGCTCTGGGAGAGTGCCCCAGCCTTGGGCACTCAGCGTCAATTTGCTGCGGTAACCTCAGCTGGGTATAATGACACAGAGTCCACCATTTTCTCCAGGGGAACTGATCTCTGCTACTTGAAGAGCAGTTGTAATTCTGAGTGATCTCCAGCCCCCACCAGGAGACTGGCAACAATAGTTCCCCAGGAGGGAATGGCTGGTTTGGAGGGTAGAGTCTATGGCATTGTAGCTGTCTAAGGTCCCACCCCTTCTCAAACCTCCCCCTCTCCAGGCTCCCTCAAATCTCCAGGAATTTCCCATCTGGAGTTGGCTACGCTATATCCTTCCCAGCCAATCATCAACCTACCTTTACTTCCCCCTCACTCTTCAGCTTTCCATCTCCCCCCCACACCTGCAGCCTCTACCATGCTCTGAAGCCCTGACTGCTACGTCACATTGGCTGTCATAGGGGGGACATCTCAGCAGGGTATAAGGACACAGAGTCCACCATTTTCTCCAGGGGGACTGATCTCTGCCATCTGGAGAGTAATTGTAATTCTGAGTGATCTCCAGCCCTCCCCTGGAGATTGGCAACAATGCTTCTCCAGGAGGAAAAGTAGTCTTTCTCTGCAATGGGGACCAAAGCAGCTTACGTCATTCTCCTCTCTTCCTTAGACTTGCACAACAACCCTGTGAGGCAGGTCAGGTTGAAAGTCTGTGACTGGTCGAAATCACCCAGTCACCTTTCACAGCAAGAACCTGGGTCTAGCAGACCCTGCTCTGAAGCACTGACTGCTATGCCTAGGGTAGCCAACCTCCAGGCGGAGCCTGAAGATTGCCAGATATCACAACTGAACTCCAGACAACAGACCCCCCCCCCCCCCCCCCCACGGAGAAAATAACTGCTTTGTACAGTGGCCTCTACAGCATTTTGTTCAGCTGAGGTCTCTCCCCTCCCCAGACTCTGGCTTCCTTAGACACAGAATTTCCCAACCTGGAGCTGGCAACCCTAGTCAGGACTGGCCCCAGTGAGCCTTTCTCCCAAAGGCCAAAATAGGTGTGGAAAGGGCCTTTTGCTGACAGAACCAAGCTTGGTTGCCTAGATCCCCCAAAATAGACAGAATCAGCAAAGCCAGAGAAGAACCTCTTCTTAAATGGGGAAATTACTTTTGTGGCTCAAGGTGTCCATGAATATTAAAATTAACTGGAATTATTTTAGATCTAATTCACTTGCATCCACCCTTCAAGGAGAATGTGTCCTATTTTCCACTCCCCCACAGGCTGATTCGCAATGACCCTCAGCCTGTAGAAGTAACACGCTTCAGCGAGTCCATACTAACTTCCAACCAGATCAGCCCTGACAAGGTATTTGCACAGATGCCACATGCACAACCTGGACTCAGAAAATTGCAACAGCATGCCAGACCCAGAGAGGAAACTGGCACAGGGTGGCAATATGCGCAATGGCAAGTCTGTGTGGTTGTACATCACCACAAACTGTCTGAAAGTTTGTCCCAGCTGCATTTGAAGGGGCTGTGGGAAGTAGCAGACAACAGGGGCGTAGACTTTGTAAATCCCCGGGGGAGGGGGCTCTTTCATGCGCAGGCGCGAAGCGCGCGCACAGGACCATGTCCCCGCCACTTCTTCCCCCCCCCCCCGGCCCCAGGGAGGCAGACCCAGTTTCTTTCCGCCTGCTGCTGCTGCCTGCTGCTGCTCCGGGCAGCTTGCTGACTGGCTGGTGCCTCCTGCCGCCACGGGCGCGTTTGTGTTGGGGAGACCGCCCGGTGCCGCGCGCCTGCCAGGCTCCCTCCCATGGCGGGGGAAGGCAGGGACACGCGGGCAGCCTCAACAGGAGCAGCAGCAGTGCCTCGCGCTCGCCTTTGCCTCGGGGCGTGTGGGGGGGCGCAGATGAGCACAGTCTCGGCGGCGGCGGCAGCCAGCTGGCTGGCTGACTGCCGCATGCGCGAAGCGTGGGACCATGTCCCTGCCGCCTCTCTCCCCCCCCCCCCCGCCCCAGGGAGGCAGGAGGGCAGGCCGGGGGTGGAGGGGAAGAAGAGGCGGCGACGGCAGCCAACTGGCCGGCTGACTGGCCACCGGCGGGCGCTCCATTTTGCCGGGGGTGGCTGAGCCCCCCCCCCGGGAAATTTCGGGGGAGGCTCGAGCCCCCCCGTAGTTGACGCCTATGGCAGACAACCAATTTATGAGGCAGGTTGGAACTAAGGGTGTGCAAAAAAACTGGTATTTTTCAGGTTCAGGTATATTGAACCTGAAAAATATTGGTATTTCCTGATATTCCTGAATCCCAGTATCGCTATTCTACTGGGATTCAGGAAACCCAAATTTATTTGGCTCCATGATAACCAATGGGGACCATTCCCAGTATATTCGGCTCAGTATATACCAAATGCACACCCCTAGTTGGCACCTCAGCGCAGTCTGTGCTTTGATATTCAGAGACTGAATCAGCCTCTTTCTGCCCATTCCTGCACGGTGGCGGGCCCATTAGAGAGACCAGAATAACTTTTCTCAGACCTGCCAATTAACTTCAGCGTGTTGATGAGGTAATGAAATGTTCACTACCAGAACAGCAGCCGTGTCATTAGACATGTGCTTTCAAATTGTAAAGCCACACGAGATGCAGAATTGCTCGGGGGAGAGAGAGAGCTTTCAAGACCCTCTTGTCATATTTCTCTCAGAGTCAAAACAGTGATCCCTTGGCTAAGCGTACAGTAAAACAAACAGAGAAAACAGACATCCTTGAAAATAACCCTCTACTGATGAGGGGATAACTCAAAGAGGAGGCAACAATATTCTTTTCGGACATCCAAAGCCCTTCAAACCCCACTAGCAGAGGATTCAAAATCTGGGAAACCTTCCTTGTTTACTATCCCTAAAATGACAGAACCTTGTACTTCCTCGGCTCTGACCCCCTCCAGTTTGAGAAATACTGGTATCAGCTACATTGCTTTAAATGCCATTGGACGCCAAAGAACTGGAATTGTCATTTGGTATAATAAACCATGCGGGTGTGAAATTCACTCAACTCTGCAGTCCAAAAGTCAGGCGTCAGATTCAAAGATCAATTTCAGGAACTCAGGAATTAAACAGAACAAGCAGAAAACCCCAGTGCACTTATCTGCAATGGACCCAGATCCCCGCCCCTGACCAACATATAAGCTGACAGCTTCTTGCAAGTGAGGGATGTAGGGTGAGGAGGATGGGCACTGCATTGTAAGAAAGGGGAACTTACTCCCCCACCCCCCAGAATAGCCAGTGGGTAGCTTCTCGCTCTGGAGAGGGGGTGGGGTCGCTGCCTTGATCATAAGACCCTCTGATTTTCACCAAACGCAAAGCAGTGTCATTTCCGACCACAGCCTGCTGCTGCGATGATGTGGAGGATGAAGCTAGGCACTTTTCCTTAGCTATATCAGCCTCCGTGTGCCTGGAGGGAAAGATGCATCCGAAAGCAGGGCAGAATGTCATAGTGCTTTCAGCGTGATGCTAAGCCAGTCTGACAGGATGTCACTACAACTGCAGCACGATTGGGGGAAAATAACTTCTCTTTGCACAACAGTGGGGAATAGCCATGAGCTACAGAGCTTGAAAGGACATTTTCAAAAGCCACAAACATTGCAGACATTGCCATAATATCACTGTACAATCTCTTCCAGTACACATGAATTACAAAGTTTGTGCAGCCGAATCGGGAAGGAAAAAAAATACACAGGCTCTGCTAACTTTTCTGTGCTCATCTGTCACAGGAGGGGGTGTGAGATTGGTTCTGGGGATGCTTTCATTTACGTAACTTTAGCCCTCAAGTGGAATCTATGCTGGACATCTTTACTAGGCGCTGCTAGAGCTCCCTTCTGCAGTCCCCAGCTGGCTCCTCCATGCATTTTTCCTCCCCTCTGCTCACAGGTTTGCTAGTTTTAACGTGAAAACAAAAGGAGTCAGAGGAGAGGAGAAGATTGATGAAGACCCAAGAACATGAGTCACAAAGCTGGTACTAGGAGACTCATTCTTGAAAAACTGAAGTCATAAACAGCCCAGTGTGTTCCGAATAACATTTTCCTCGGGGGAAGATCAATTGTGTTCAAAACAGCTCATTCGTTTATAAGAAAATCCTCCCCGCCCCAATAAAGTGTCTCCTTAAACAGGCATTTCAATACTCCCACTGCTAACCCCCCCCCCCTCCAAAACCCTATTTATCACCGTACAATTTTAGCTGCATTCCTGGAATGAAAGCTTTTGATTCGATTGTTCTTTGCTGGCTTGGGTGCAAGTAGTCCAAATTATTTGGAACTTTGGATTGGAACTTACGTGAGCCCAGTTGGCTCTGGTTCCCTGGCTACAAGATGTTATCCATCAGCCTTTTCCTCCACTATAATTATTTCTCCCCCATGGAACACATTCCCTTGGGGCAACGGATTCTGCATTGCCAATGGAGGAGGCAGAAGTAGTGACCCATTCATCACTCACCAAGCACCGTATCCATCCACTTTCACCCACTCTTCCAGATGGCCACTTCCCAGCCATCTCCTGGACCAGCTGCAGCGTTCAGTGTAGCCTGCAATATCTAGAATGCTCACATTGGACTTTCTGTCCCACTCTGTGTTTCCCATCTGTAAAAACTGGATAAAAGTTGTCTACAATGTCTCCTCTAGCTTAACCACGCGAAACCCATACCTACAATCTTGTTGCCATCAAGCCTTCATGATGGCCTATGTTCCCCTCTTGCCATTTGGGGGACCAAAGGTCTTCTGGTCATTAGTCATACAGGGTCAAAAAAACCTAGGCGAGGGACCTCATCTTGATCTCATCAAGCGCGCTAGAAGCAGTAACATGGAGAAATCAAACCTTGCCCCATCCCTCAGATCAGGGGTGGGCAAACTTGCTCAGCATAAGAGCCGCATAGAATAAACATCAGATGTCTGAGAGCCACAAGACATGAACAAATATTACCTGCTTTTATTGGAAAATAAGCAAATTTGCTTTTTATTAACATTAAATGAGACTGCCAAAAATAATAACAAAAGGGGTAAAAGCAGATACTGGTAATGATATTAATTTGCCCAACGATATTTGTTTGCTAATGATATTTAGCTTCCCCAGCCGCCCTGCCGGGAGCCACATCATATATGTGAAAGAGCCGCATGTGGCTCCCGAGCCACAGTTTGCCCACCCCTGCCTCAGATCATTAATCAGGCCTCCCAGTAATTAATTAAAGTACATCTAGAACAATGGATTAGGTTGCCCTAGCACGTAAATCTTAGAAGGAAGTAAAGCCTGCATCATGCACCTATCACAAACAGGTCCAACAGCCCAATAATGTAATCAAGGCTGTATGAATTTCCCACCAAAACCCCAGCTCAGTGTGGTAACTGAGATCACCTCCCCACTGTCAGAATCTGCTGATTCAGACAAAGTATTTCTATTGCTTACAGCTATGTCTCTGTTTGATTCCTGTCATGTCTGTATGCCATACTATATTCTATTGCCATGTATGTATTGCAGATGCTTTCATAACACCTGCCATGTAATTGCCCTAACTTTGGCCAGTATGGCTATAGTGTGTGATCCCAGGTTTATGACCCTGACCAGGCTGGGTCTGTGTAACTGTCAGAGCGGGAGGATGACAACTTCAAAGTATGGGAACAATGGGCCTCTCACACTCCTGCCTCCGCATTCCATTCGTCCCGGCTGGGACTCCAAGGGAGGACGAGTCTCATCTCTTATCAACGTGCGAAAGCCTTGAGGCCATTGATTGTTATGTGAAATGGTAACATCTGAAGGGTCTGGTTTGGGGAAGGGAAATTTACAACTTGCTACCTCACTTTCTTTCCTGTGGGAAGCAAACGGCCAGAGCCCTTTTTGCCCGCCGTTTTTCCCGTGTAGTGATTGGCTACCTATGGGTAATTCAAATTGCTTAGAAAGGTATAACAGACCTGCTTCTGTCATCTGTGTTATCTCTGACAATAATCCGAGAAGCTGTACCAATGTAGAGATTGGAAATAAAGAACTGTGTTTCACCAACAAAGATCTGATCCTTGACTACTTTGAGCAGAAGTCTCACACCCACCCAGAGACATCCCCTTTTCATTCTTTATTTGGAATATTCCCAGGACTCTGCGCCCATCTTTCTCTCAAACTGATCAAGGAGCGCCCTCAATAGCTCACCTTGTCCCCTCCCAACATTCCATGTCAGAACACAGAATAATCTTGTATGTTTAACTCAAAGCCCTACACCTGTAACTAGGATCTGTCCTCAAATGATGCTGCGCTCTGCCTAGCCCCAAGTTGGGGTCCCTTGCCAAGCGCAGTCCTGCCTTTTGAGCTCTGTCTGCTCTGCCTGGCTCCAAACCACCCATTTCTGTGTTGCTCAGCTGAAGAGTCCCCCATCGGCACACATTATGTGCTTTCCCCCTTGCTTTACCTGAAACAGCCCTTCCATCTTTGCTGCATGTTTGGACTCTTTGCTTAGGGAACTGAACCTTGGCCAAGAACAAGCCTGGATAAACAGATACAACCCCTGCTTTTCTACTGCACTCCCTTTTTCGAGTGACAGATGTTTTATAATGTATTGGAATAATGTATAATGTTGTATAATGTATTGGAATATTTTGGTTCTTAAAAGTAGGCATTGTAATGTTAAGACTGAGTGCTTGATACTAGTACAAAGTTTGAGTCCAGTGGCACATGAAAGCTCATACCCAGAATTAAACTTTCTTGGTCTTAAAGGTGCCACCGGACTCAAAATTTGTTCTGTTGTTTCTGACCTACACAGCTACCCACCTGAATCTATTTGTTTGATACTAGTGTGAGTGCTTCAGCTTTGCTAATTATTCCCCTCAAGCTATTATCCAGTTTCATTCGTAACTTCACCACTTTGTCTGCAATCTCATGCCCATGTTGCAGCCCAGACTGGGTACGTGTGAAGCTTAAGCCAGCAGTTTCTTTAACAACATGAGCAAGAGGCAGCTGGAAGAAGATTTTCCCTCGCAAGACGGAAAATCCCGTTGCTTGCTTCCTTTTAGTTATCTGTTTATTGTGTTTTTCTTTCTTGCTTTCTGACTGGGTTTCCATTTAGGCTTAAAAAGTCCTCTGCGATGGTTATACTGGCTGGTTTGCATTTTGCTTAATTGTCCAGCATCTTAGCTCTCCGTAAGGGTTCTCCTGCTGCTTTGCTGAGAGCTGAAACAGGCCTTCCATCTTTAAGGGCTCAGGTACATCTAGCAGTCTTACAGTATCGGAAAAGGAACAAATCTTCGAGCTCTAACTTACTTGGCCAGCAATAATTTAATCTCGTATTTTTAAAAAATCTACAGTATCAAGGCCTTCTCGATAGCATTTTTTAAAGATATTCCAGTGATTTCTGCCAGAGAACTGTTCGAAAAGTACTTTTATAGAGAGAAGAATAAGGAGAAGGAAAAGAATAAGAATATTGTCTTAAATATATTAGAAATGCTCTGAGAGAAAATTTAGATTCTCAGTCAAGAAAACTACAGAACAGCCTTACACACACAAAGGATACTGGAGAAGGATTTGGCAGAAGGTCTGGGTACTTAGAGTGAACTCCCTGACAAGCCAAATAGTTAAAGGAGTTATTGCTTCTTAGGGACAAGGAGAATAACTTCCTGCCAGTAAAAGGGGTTGGGAAGAGAACCCTGGTCTGTGATAAAGGGGAGAAGCTTAAGACACCTCAGCAGTTAGTGAAAACTGTAATATCTAAAGGGAAAACCTAAATCTCTGAAGGGAGAAACCTAGAAACACTAAAACAAAGGCATTCTCTAAGAAACTGTATTCAAGATTATGTGTAACAACTGAAATATATAATAAGCAAAAACCTTTCCCGGAAAGAACCTGAAATTCAGAAACTGAGCTACAACTACACTCTCTTGTATGTTTAAAAGCCTCAGTTCTGTATATATTAGAAAGTTTTCTCTCAGCAACCTCTATACCTTAAATCCTCATATTTATATATTCCCTGCCTGTTTTATAAAACCTTTATTCTGTTTCTGAAAATTAATCTGTGCCTCAAGTGCCATTTCACAAAGGTTTATAAAACAGGACAGCTCCTGTCTTTCCCTCAAGTTCCTTTACTGGGTCTAAAGCCTAAACAAATATCTGTGACAGGATGGGACACTTTAAGCTTGTAAAACAAAGAACACACACTACTGGAGGGCGACTCATTTACTAAGGGGAACTAAAATATTTTTATCAGGAAAATTCTGTCTGGGTGTTAGGAAAGAGGCAGGGGTCTGTCTTATGGTGTCATACCGAGACCTTCTGCATGCAAAGCAGGGGTACGCTGTCACTGAGCCACAGCTCCATCCACGTTTTTCTGATTCACAGGTTACTGCAACAGACCTAGTATCAAGTAGAGGCCATGAATACAAATGACCAGGGCTCATTTCGTAGCAGGAGCTCCTTTGCATATTAGGCCACCCCCCCCCCCCATGTAGCCAATCCTCCAAGAGCTTACAGCGCTCTTCTTACAGGGGCTACTGTAAACTCTTGGAGGATTGGCTACATCAGGGGTGTGTGGCCTAATATGCAGAGGAGCTCCTACTACGAAATGAGCCCTGCAAATGACCAAACAGTTTAGTTCAAGTCTCTATGGAGAACAGTCCAAACAAGTTCCATCTTCTCAGTGCTTTATTCACCCACTGTCTTGGCTTGAATTATACGCCACCGTCACACAAAATCCCGCAAACCTTGTCTTGTTGTCATTATCTGCAGGACAAGGGACTTGGACCAATGACAGCCTTTGAGGACCCAGCAATGGGACATGCAGGAGGGTTATTGTCAAAGCAGCAATTCCAAATGAAGAGCTGTTTTTTTTTAAAGAAAAAAAATTAGGAGCTATAATTGTAGATCACTTAGAAACAAGAATGTTCTCTCCTTTTGGAGACATTCATTGCCACCCCCATGCCACCTCTGCTCTTCGTCTCCTCTCCTACTCATCTGCTATGTTCTCTCTGATGTAAATAAGAAACCAAGCTAGCTCTGAGAGCTCTGGTGGCTTCTGAGAGTTCTCAGTTTAGGACAATCATTGCTACAAGTTTGTTAGTGGAGACAACAGCAGGATTCAGACTCTCAGCACCAGTTGGTCAAATGGATATTCCATATGAGGCTGCATGGAAGATTTTGTTAAACGGAGATAACCCAGGATGCCATTGCTCTGTTTTCGAAGAAGTTGTGCCACATCCAGACACACAGTGGACACAAAAACAAAGGATGGACAGGCCAAAAGAGGTTTCCTCCATACATTCCTGATATAGGCAAGAACATTAATTAATGTTGGTTCTTTTCTATTTTTACACATGCCCCTCCAAAATGCCGGGGAACTGAAGACTGGGCTTTCTCCATTCTGACAGTGCAAAACTGCAGCAGGTACTTGACCAAAGAAGGGCCACTTGGGTGAAAAGAAAGCAAGGAACCTTTCCCTGGCTTTCCTTCCTCTGGGGGCCTAAAGGAGGAAAGGGAATCGATAACATAGGAGCCATATCCCCCCCTCCCACAAGGATTCTTTAAGCTGTAAAGACAACTAGTTTAAAGATGGTGGGATCAACCAACGCTGCTCTGCTGGATACTGGAGAGCCAGTTTGGTGTGAGAGCCAGTTTGGTGTAGTGGTTAAGTGCGCGGACTCTAATCTGGGAGAACCGGGTTTGGTTCCCCACTCCTCCACTTGCACCTGGCTGGATGACCTTGGGCAAGCCATAGCTCTGTACCAGCTGTTCCCTCAAGGACAGCTTGGGAAAGAGCTCTCTCAGCCCCACCTACCTCACAGGGTGTCTGTTGTGGGGAGGGGAAGGGAAAAGGAGTTTGTAAGCCGCTCTGAGACTCCCTTGGGGAGTGGAGGGCGGGGTATAAATCCAATCTCCTCTTCTTCTTCTTCTACTTCCATGTGATGAATCCACAGAACAACTGGGACTGATTCCCCACAAGGCACTGTCCCAGCGCCGTTCTTCCGGTTTCCCCGATTGCCTGCTTCAAATTCCCACTATTTGCTGCAGGGCACATTTTGACCCACAGCTTCGCGCGATTTCCCCCGCTGCTTCAGTGATTCTGTTTTCTGAGGATCACTGAAGCCGCAGAGGAAATCGGGCAGAGCCGCAGGTCAAAATGCGCCCCACGGCAAATAGTGGGAAATTCAAGCAGGCAATCGGGGCAAAGGGAAGAACGACACTGGGGCAGCGCCTTGTGGGAAATCGGTCTGGGACTACAGCAGTTCCTGTCTGGCAGCAACCAGGCTCGAGTTTTCCAAACATGGATGCTGTTCATGTTCCCCTCCTCCCTTGCAGATTATGGGCAGGAGAGTTAACCTAGGAGGACTAGAGTTGCCAACCCCTGTCCCTGCGCTGCTCTGGTGGGGGAATTTGGGGGGCATTCCAGGGGTGGGCAGGGATGACCCCACACCCTGCCCCTAAGAACCACCACCTGCCTGGCCACCCCTCTCCCTCCCCTCCTGCCCAATTTAAAGGTCTTCAGCTGATCGGCGGGAACCACGTGGCTCACCACCAACTGGAGGGCCCTTTAAATCTAGCAGGAGGGAGGTAAAGGGGCAGTCATGACTGAGCTGTACACTCAGCTTGTAAAAAGACCCTTTAAAGGGTCTTTTTATGAGTGGGGTGGGGGCTGCAGTACACGAGGCTGGGGAAAATCAGCCCCGTGTGCCATGGCCCTCACCTCACTCACAAAAAGACCCTTTAAAGAGTCCTTTTGTGAGCTGAGCATGTGGCCCACAACTGCCCCTCTCCCTCCCTCCTGCTAGATTTAAAGGGCACTCCAGTTCGTTGGTGGGCCATGTGGTCCCCAGCCAATCAGCTGAAGCCCTTTAAATCGGGCAGGAGGGGAGGGAGAGGGGTGGCCAGATAGGTGGTCCACTCTTTGGGATGGGGCTTGGGAGCGGGGCTTCCCTCGCTGGCCAGCTGGCCAGGGGCAAATTGAAGCTCCTAGAAGGGGGGGACCTTCCACCCAAACCTGGGGGCTGGCAACCCTATGGAGGATACACATCTTTAGGGGCATGCTCTCCAAGTCCAACTTCCACCTCCCTTAGAACTCCCTCACAGTTTAAAAGGATCCATTAAAAACAGAACACTTAACCCCAATGCAGACAGACTATCTGAGCTGCATTAGTGGTTTCAAGTACATGTACAGACTAAGGCCATTCAAACTAATGCAGTACAGATAAGTATCTGCAATGGGATGCACAGATGGATGCACACTGGTACACAAAATGCTATTAATTTTCAAGAGTTTATACCTGTTAACAGTACTTTTAAATCCAAATAACTGACATTTTAATAATGGATCTCAAGTTGGGTCAAGCTCTGGTTAAACCTACAGGTACAAGAATGAAGCTGCGCGACCATGTGCTGCCAATGCTTTTTATATAATACAAAGGAAACATGCAAACGTCTGCAGCACCACTTTAACAAAGTAAAGTAAATGTATAACCACAAAGTTGCAGTCCAATAATTTTTGTAGTTGTTCCTGTGTAAGTATTCATCAGCTGAGTAGATAGTTGGTGAGACGAGATTCTCCGGAATAGCTCCCGTTTCGAATCTATTGCTCTTCTTCCATGCCACTATTTCAGAACAAGAGATGGAAACTCTGCATCAGGTGTCTATACATATTTTAGGTTGCCTTCAAACATTATGCCCCTCACAGGGGAAAGAATTCATCCAATACACTCTTCAATCAGGTCCTACAGCCTGTAGGTAATTCTGAAATTACTGTTATATACTCTGCTTTTCTGAAAAATGTCCATCATTGTTACTTTTCAAAAGAACATCCACCCCGAGAGTCCTACAAGTTTGCTAACTTTTTTGTAACTTTCTGTTCATTAAAACAAAATTATCTTGTCAATGTCTTGATTTTTAAAAATTCTAATGGAACACCGTGGCTGCAAACATTAGGGCAATTAAGTTTTCCTTCTCTTGCCTTTTCCATCATAAAACCATGAATCCCAAAGTCAATTGCAAGTGCACACTCAATAGACAAGATGGCTAGGTGGCTTAACCGTTCTTGCCCTATTGCAGAATGCCTGCAGTTCTTGATGAGTGCTAGCTTGCTGGAATTTCTTTCAGCTTCTGCCACAGTCTTGGAAGTGTGCAAAAAAACCCGCACAGGGTTATGCACACATCACTGAAGATCAGTTGCCACAGACCCAGACACTATATTGAAATCATTATTGTTAACTTATGGCAGAAAGGCCTTGTCTAAGTTGAAAAACTGGAGGATAGATGGCTATTATTTAGCTTCTTTTTGATCTCTTTCTTCTACCTCCTCACATTTCTGGCTGCCTGATTTCTGTACATAGCCACCACCAGACATGGCAGCAGGGATCATAAGAACATAAGATAAGCCAATGCTGGATCAGGCCAATGGCCCATCCAGTCCAATTCTCTGTCACACAGGGGCCAAAAACACTAGGTGCCATCAGGAGGTCTAGCAGTGGGGCCAGGACACTTGAAGCCCTCCCACTGTTGCCCCCCCCCCCCCGTCAAGCACCAAGAATACAGAGCATCACTTGCCCCAGACTGAGAGTACCTATCTATACCTTGTGGCTAATAGCCACTGATGGACCTCTGCTCCATATATCTAATTCCTGACATTACGGCAGATCTTAAGGATGTAAAGACTAAGCGGAACCTCTTGGAAATTGCCAGGAAGAGCAGCGTTTTGAAGCCTGAAGGAACTTTGGTCCAGCTGTACCCTGATATTCCTTTTGAAATATTAAATGCTAGGAAGAATATGTTCCCAGTTGCCCAAAAGCTTGCAGAGAAGAACTACAGGTACGGTTGGCTTGCACTCAGACATATATCAGTTACACACCAAGGATGTATATTCACAGCCCATGATTTAGCATCTGGTGAAGAGCTTCTGAAGGCGTTGGACTTGGACTCGAGCTAGGAAATCAAGAACTGGTAACCAAAGAAGAGGAACATACTATAAGATTGCAAAGAACTATATTGGAGGAGACAGCAGCTATAGAGTTACCATTTTCATATTTTCCCCAACCGAAGTAGCCTGGAATATAAAGTGTAGGGGAGCACGTGGGAAGGGTTATTGGAATTCCCCCCCCCCCACATCTCCCCAGTGGGCAAGATGTGAGTCTGCTCCAGAACTGCTCTGGAGTCCCGGGGGGAGGGAACACCGATTAGAAGAGCTCCAGTTAAAGAGGAAAAACAGAATTTAGTAAAAAATCTTGAAAGAGCAGAGTAACGAAATGGGGTATTATTTTGTTTCTATCTTATTTTATTGTGAATAATCTTAGTTTATTAGTTTTGAAATGAAAATGAAATATATATAGAACATATGGTTATAAACATAAGAAGATCTCATGGGAAACCATGGGAAACAGAGTTTATAATTGCAGATGTACTGGGGTAATTTTGAGAGACAGAAATATTTCTTTAGATGTGCCAACAACTATCTGACTTAATTAATTATTATAATTTACAAATGAAATAGTAGCAGAATAGAGTTGGCAACTTATAGTAGAAAATGTTTAAAGAATGTTAATTTTATTTCCTGCTATAAAAAATTGCATTTGTAAGATTTTGAAATTAATAAAAAAATCTAATTGGAAAAAAATATATCTAATTCCCTCTTGAAGCAGTTCATGCTTGTAGCCGCCACCACCTCCTGTGGCAGTGAATTCCATGTGTTAATCACTCTTTGGATGAAGAAGTACTTCCTTTTATCTTTTCTAACCTGACTGCTCAGCAATTTCATGGAGTGATCACGAGTTCTTGTATTGTGAGAAAGGGAGAAAAGTATGTGTTTCTGACTGAATGAATTAGACACTTAGTCACACATATTTTGGGACGGCAAATCCTACTGGAAATAGCAGCAGCAAATCCTACTGGAAGTAGCAGAAGCAACTGCTCTGACTCTCTAATTCTTTGCCTTTCCTACCTGCTGTCCCTTCCTCCTGCAGATACACAAGGAACCCTGGTACTTAATAGTCCTTGATATGACAAGAGTGTGATGGATTGCACAGAAAAGCAGGCTTTTTGAAATGCTGCTTGTATCAGAGAGTCATGGAGTTAAAGAATTAATCTTTCCTGGAGAGAACAGCTAAGGTGATTGGCTGCTCTGCTCACTCTCTGATTGGCCAGCATCACTTGAGAAAGGAAATAAAACAGCTGATCTGGAGGGAAAAGAGGTCTTTCACCTTGGGTCTTTTGCAATTTGGTCTTTCTAACATCTGGATCAGTAGCCAGAGGGTTTGGCTTCTGAGGGAAGAGACATTTGGCAGTCACTGTTTTCTGACAGGCAATAGTCAGAAAAGTACTTCTACAAAGAGAAGAAAAGAAACCCCATTGTCTTAGATATATTAAAATTGTTCTGAGGGAGAACTTTAAGTTTTCAGTCAGAAAAGCTACAGAACAGCCTTATACAAACAAAGGATATCTGAGAAGGATTTGGCAGAAGGTCTGGGTAGTTAAAGAGAACTTCCATACAAGGCAAATAGTAAAATGGGTTATTGCTTCTTAGGGACAAGAAGAATACCTTCCTGCCAGTGAAAGGGGCTGGGAAGAAAACTCTGGTCTGTGATAAAGGGGAGAAGCTTAGACACCTCAGGAGTTAGTGAAAAGCTGCATTATCTAAAGGAAAGCGTGTAATATCTGAAGGAAGAAATCCAGAATCATCAATAAGAACTGTGTTAGTGCTGAATTATATGAACCAAAGTCCCTCTCAAAGAAAGAAATAGAAAGCCTTGAAACAAAACTACAAATATACTCTCTTGAATGTCCTAAGAATTCAATTCTGTAAATATTAGAAAGTTTTTACCTCAGCAGTCTCAAAACCGTAACAATTCCTATTATACACATATTCTTTACCTGTTTAATAAAATCTTTTAATTTGAGTTAATTTGCCTCAAGTGCCATTTCTATATCTATATCTATATCTATCTGTATCTACATCTATATCTACATATATTTCTTTATTCACCAACTCACCACCAACAAATGCAAGTGACAAACCCGAGGACTGGCTTCAGCAACTGTCGTCCGTGTCCCCCAGCCTTACATACACAAGGAACATCCATTACAGTCATGTTTGCTTCTTTTGGAATCCAGCTATCCCCCTACATTGCAAATCTCCAGCTGATGGTACAACTCTCAACCCATTTGTTTATAAGGAACAGAGAAAACTGCTTTGACCAAACTTTGGCCCTTGTGTCAGTATGTCTCACTTGGTAAAAGGATGCCCACTTCAAAACCATCTTGGATCATCAGGGTTCTCACCCTATATCTTTTCTACAATGCTAAATATTAGGACTCCTCCTTTCCAGCTACTCCCTAATTTCAAGCAAAGGAAGGGGGAGGACCCACAGAAACTAGCATTTCCTAAACCCCTGAAGTACCCAATGAAAGAAAACTGAAGTTCCAAAATTGCTGGATCAGATTGGTACAACTAGAAAAGATCTCAGCTGTTACACCTTAGGACCCCGGGTCAGCAACTAATTTTGCCTGCAGACCACACTGTGAAGGTGGTGGAAGTGGATAGCCAGGGGTCAGGGCTATTCCCCTAAATCCTGTCTTCTCTGCTGCACAGCAGCACCCAGAAAGTGGGACTGAAACAAGAAAGGGAAGGGATGAGTTGTATACCAGATACCAAACTCTGCGATATCTGAACAATTCAGTTAATGTGTATAGCACAAAGACATGCTGCAGATCTCAAATCCCAGGCAGGCTTATTGTGGGTGGAGCCATTTAAGGCTTTACAATAGGGGTGGGCATGAACCGAACCAGGAAGCAAAATTCGTGACCATTTTGCCTTGTTTGTGGTTTGGGGACTGAAGTCCATGATGGGTCCACAGTCACAGACTTCCATATACTTTTAAGGCAGTTTTTGGGGTTCAACCGGTTCCTGGCCAGAGCAGAAAGCCGCACAAACAGCTCAGTGGCTGGGAGTACTCCCCACCGCTCAGCTGTTTCAGCAGCCTGTCCGGGGTCGGATGCTGCTTTGACAGGGGGCACCATCCATCGCTTGATGATCTGGGAGAGCCCAGGTGCTCACCTAACCCTTCCGCTTTCATCTGAGGATGCCCCCTGGACCTCCCATCGGGAACTCACCCAGGAGGCTGGTGGTGGAGGAGGCAGGTGGCAGAGAAGGGAAAACCAACTGAGGCAGTCAGAGGAGGAAGAGGAGGAGGAAGAAGAAGAGGAAGAAGAGGAGGAGGAGGAGATTGGATTTATACCCTGGTCTTCACTACCCAAAGGAGTCTCAGAGCAGCTTACAGTCCCTTTCCATTCCTCTCCCCACAACAGACACCCTGTGAAGTAGGTGGGGCTGAGAGAGCTCTTTCAAGAACTGCTCCTTGAGAGAACAGCTCTGAAAGAACTTATGACTGACCCAAGTTCATACCAGCAGCTGCCTGTAGAGGAGTGGGGAATCAAAGAATGTTAGAGTTGGAAGGGACCTTGCAGGTCATCTGGTCCAACCCCCTGCATTCTGCAGGAGCATAGCCAAAAGATAGCCCTACAACATACCCAAAAGATGGTTGTCCAGCCTCTGCTTGAAAACGTCCAGTGAAGGAGAATCCACCACCTCTTGAGGCAGTCTGTTCCACTGCTCAACCACTCTTACAGTTAGGAAGTTCCTCCTGATATTTAGCTGGTATCAACTTCCTTGTAATTTCCACCCATTAGATCTAGTCTTGCAATCCAGAGCAAGAGAGAATAGATCTGCTCCATCTTCTACATGACAGCCCTTCAAATATTTGAAGACTACAATCATGTCCCCTCTAAGCCTTCTCTTTCCCAGGCTAAACATACCCAACTTTTTCAGCCTTTCCTCATAAGACTTGGATTCCAACCCTCTCACCATCCTGGCTGCCCTCTTCTGGACACACTAGAGCTTGTCAACATCCTTCCTAAAATGTGGTGCCCAGAACTGGACACAGGACTCCAGATGAGGTCTGACCACAGCAGAATAGAGCGGAACTACCACCTCCCATGATCTGGACACAATGCTTCTGTTAATGCATCCTAAGATTGCATTAGCTTTCTTCGCAGTCACATCGCACTGCAGGATCATGTTTAGCTTGTGATCAACCAGAACATCTAGACCACTTTTGCATGTGCTGCTTGCTATCAAGCGAAGTCGCTCCCATTCTATATCTGTGCCTTTGATTTTTTGTACCCAAGTGTAGGACTTTGCACTAATCTCTATTGAAGTTCATTTTATTTGTCTCAGCCCACTGTTCCAGCCTATCTAGATCATTTTGAATCCTGACTCTGTCTTCTTCAGAAATAGCAATTCCACTCAGCTTCGTGTCATCTGCAATTTGATAAGCATCCCCTCTATGTCTTCCTCCAGGTCATTTATAATCAAACCTGGTGCTCCCAGATTAGAGTCCACACTCTTAACCACTGCACCAAACTGGCTCTCAGGAGATGGCTGCGGTGAGCTGCACAGTGCCAGCAGGGCCGCAGCCATAAGCCACAGCAGTACATTTGCCAGGCCCAGCCCCGGAGCCCAGGCCTGGGGAGGGGTGCCGGCAGGGAAGGAGGCTGCTCCAGCCCAAGGACTACATGGTTTGGGCATCTTCTGCCATTGGCAGCAAAGGTGGGTGAGCACCTGGGCTCTCCTAGGTTGCTGGGTGATTGCTGGGGCTTCCCATGTTGAAGAGCTGCCTGATCTGACCCCAGACAGGCAGCTCCCCATTTCCTGGCTTTGTTTAAAGGGACTGCACAAGGTGGTCCAAAACAGCTGAGCACCTGGGAGCACTCCCACTGCAGTCCCTTTAAATGAGGTTTGCTGAGCCCACAAACCACAAACCCAACCAGTTTGTCAGAAAGCGAACTGGTTTGGTTCATGTTTTGGCCATGAACTGAACTTTTGCAGTTCGGGCCCATTCCTACTTTATAAGTCCAAACTAGTGCCTTGGTCTGAGCTTGGAAACAAAGAAGAAACTATAACAGTTGACACAGGATCGTCTTATATGCTCATCATGGCATGTTCAGCTTAACATGATAGCTATCACATTTTCAATCAGAGGAATTTTCCAGACAGTCTTCAACAGCAGCCCCAAGTTGAGTACATTATAGTAACTCAACCTGGATGTTAGCTAGCAAGATCCTACAAGCTGGGCTTCAGTAGTACGTGGATAGAGAACTGCCAGAAATACAAGCTGGTTTTGAAGAGGTAGAGGAACTAGAGATCAAATTGCAAACAATCACTGGATTATGGAGAAAGCAAGGGAGTACCAAAAAAAATCATCTTCATTGGCTATACTAAAGCCTTTGATTGTGTGGATCACAACAAATTATGGCAAGTCCTTAAAGAGATGGGAGTACCAGACCACCTCACATGTCTCCTGAGAAACCTGTAGAAGGGTCAAGAAGCGACGATTAGAACTGGATATTGAACAACTTGATTGGTTTAGCACAGGAAAAGGAGTATGACAAGGATGTATATTGTCACCCTGCTTATTTAATTTATACGCAGAGTAGATCGTGCGAAATGCTGGCCTGGATAATCACAAACTGGAATTAAGATTGCCTGGAAAAACATCAACAACCTCAGATATGCAGACGATACCACTCTAATGGCAGAAAGCGAAGAGTACCTGAAGAGCCTCTTGTTCAGAGTGAAAGAGGAGAGTACAAAAGTTGGCTTGAAACTCAACATCAAAAAAACTAAGGTCATGGCATCTGGCCCCATCTTTCCTTGGCAAATAGAAGGGGAAGTCATGGAAGCAGTGACAGACTTCATCTTCCTGGGATCCAAGATCACTGCAAATGGTGACTGCAGCCAGGAAATTACGCCTGCTCCTTGGGACGCCTACTCCTTGGGAAGAAAGCGATGGCAAATCTAGACAGCATAATAAAAAGTAGAGACATCACCCTGCCAACAAAAGTCCATATGGTCAAAGCAATGGTATTCCCAGTAGTAATGCAGGGCTGTGAGAGTTGGACCATGAGGAAGGCCGAGTGCCGATGAATAGATGCTTTTGAATTATGGTGCTGGAGAAGACTCTTGAGAGTCCCTTGGACTGCAAGGAGATCAAATCAGTCAATCCTAAAAGAAATCAACCCTGACTGTTCCCTGGAAGGCCAGATACTGAAGCTGAAGCTCAAATACTTTGGCCACCGAATGAGAAGGGAGCACTCACTGGAGAAGACCCTGATGCTGGGAAAGATTGAAGGCAAAAGAACAAGGGGACAACAAAGGATGAGATGATTAGACACTGTTATTGATGCAACAAACATGAAGTTGAGCAAACTCCGGAGGACAACAGAGGACAGGAGGGCCTGGCGTGGTGTGGTCCATGGGGTCGTGAAGAGTCGGACTCGACTGTGCGACTGAACAACAACGACAACCTGGATGTTAGAGGTGTGTGCTTGAAGAATTCTCTTTTCATTTCCGCATCATAATTTCAGGAAGGGCATAATTCTCATTTTCATTAAACGTTGGGATTTTTTGTCGTACTGGAAGGTCTTGTCAAGAAAAAAAAAACCAGTTTTCATTAATGTCAGATGTCTGCCCCTTATTTCCAATGGGGGGATATGGTAGGCTTTCCAGAGTGATCATTTTTTCACCAAATGCAGCAAACTTGAAGCAAACTTGACAAAGGAGTCCAGTTTTACGAACCCCTGATGAAGGTGCTCACACCCATCCTTCTCTCCATTGTTTCTTGAGGGAGGGATGGCAGGTTTTCTGGAGCCGCTGCTTTTTAACTAAATGACATTCAGCCCCCCAAATAAGTAAACAATACTGAATTAAAAGCAAAGCAAGTTCCCCTCCCCTCCCCATCAGCGTTCCATCTAAGCTGAGTAGTGGGAGCTAGCTCAGTTTTTTAGCCTCTGGTTCACACATTTTTGTCTTTGCTCAGGAATGATGGCTCCAGAGCAAACTAATTTATGCAGTGGCCAAATCGCTTGCTCGCAACTTTAATGCCTGTAGCTCACAGAGTAGGATTTTTGCTCACAAGACTCCACAACTTAGAGGGAGCATTGCTCCCCATCCCTTCCTAACCAACCCACAGGGGAAAAAAACCTAGCTCCTCCTAATAACTGAAATGAAACAAACTAGTCTGCAGTCCAGGTGAGAGTGCATCATAGAAACCCAAGATCCACTACTACACAGGATAGCCTGATCACCCAAGGACACCTTCTCCTGAACCCGCCCTGGATCCCTTTTCTTCCTTCCTGTTTCCTGGGCAAGCTGCGAGGAACTAAGGCCCTCAAACCCAATTCCAGATTTTTCCCATATCAGATAAAAGTTACAGGAATTGGGAAACTATCAGGAAGCATTTTGCTGTGTCACATATTGCCAACCCAATAATGGAAAAATCAGACATTGTATCAGGTTGTTGGTATCTGACAACACACCCCTACCGCATCTTAGCAAGGCGTGTGTGACCGTGGCCACCTTGGTAAAATAAACATTCTCTGAGCACTTTTAATATTTTTGGTAAATTCTTATTAATAGGAGGAAGAGCATTTTTAAGGATTTAGTGTATATTTGCTCAGGTGCAGCACATGCTACCAGCAGGGGAGATGGTGTCCATGCATAATTAGAAGCCATGCAACAGAATCTGGGACCCGTATATAGTGTCCTAACAACTGATGCACTTCAAACTACTTGTCACAACTGCATAGCTACAGCTGATACATGTGAGGCCTTCCAAAATCAGGCAAACTGAACTGCCAGCGCAATTCCCCACATATCTAAGAATCTAAAAAATGTCACAACAACATTTAGAATTTGCACAACACGTAAGGAAATAAAAATTTGCCACAGCTGCAATGCCAAACAAGATAATCCCCTCTCCCAAGGCCTCTGTCTCACAGATTCTCATGAGATACTTTTAATCCCAAGACTCAATTCAAGTATTTTTGGAATGAAAAAGTTCTGTGACCAGTGAAAAGGTCTGTGACCTTAATTGGGTAAGTGGTTGGGAAGGCTGTTAAAGGCTGAGGAAAGAATAGCATAGATCAAGCACACAACTCATGGACTGCAGATGTGGTGAGTAAACCTAAGAGCACAGAGCACAGTAAATGGTTTCAGTGAAACAATAACGATTTTGAGGGCAGCTGCACCCTTCAAAGTAGAAAGGAAATGGAAGAAGAAAATAATTTGAAGTGAAGACTTTTTAATATATATTTGCGGGGGGTCATTTGGGGCCGGAGCGAGGCGGAGCAAAGCTCCGCCAGCTCAGGAGTGGCCACTAGGGCAGCCACAGGCTGAATCAGATTCTCTGATCTGATTCGGCTCGCTGCCGAATTGCCGCCGAAATTCGGCGGCAACTTTAAAAGTGACTGGAGGAGAGGAGATTTGAAGGAGAGGCTCCAAACTTGCAGGGTAGCTGCTGGGTCCAATCTTCTTGAAACTTGGTGGGTATTTCGAGGAGAGGACCCAGCAGCTACCCTGCAAGTTTGGAGCCTCTCCCTCAAACCCCCTTTTTTCCAGCCCCTCATATACCCTATGAGTTTTTGCCATTGATTTCAATGGCCCATAGGGTATAATGGGGCTGAAATTGACATTCCCTTTCTGACACACTTCCAGTGATGTCAGGGGACGTGGCATATGCTAATGAGTTATGCTAATGAGCTCCTGCACCTCTTTTTCTACGAAAGGACCCCTGTATATTTGCTCTATTTGTCAAGTTAAAGAACAAATCTGGTCCAAAAAATTTAAAAATCAACAGAGCTATAGCCAAATCAAGCAACCACCAGTTTATCTGAACTTCCAAGATGATACAAATGCCTCAAAGATCCCAAGACAACTCCCTGATAGCACATAACCAATCCCAGAACTTGGACAGATATTCAAACAGCTATGGTGAGTTAGATACCAGTCTCTGTTGTGCATATTCCCACTGACACCACTGGGGGAGGTATGCTCAAAAAGATGAGATGAGCCCAAGGTCTTAGCAGCAGTATGGACGCTCAGTTTGCTCCATGTCTAGCCACATCATCTCCTTTCCACTCTCCCTTTGTTTGCCAACACACCAATATCTCAACAGCTAGATGTACTTTTTTGGCACTGAAGCCAAAAATGTTGCCTACCTCTCTTCTAGAGAGATGCTGGCAACTTAACATGGAGGGTGGATGATAAAGGAGAGTGGGTGAGAGTGGTTAAAAATCCTTCCATTGTTTGACATAAATTCCAGGACAGGGAATTAGATGAATGTTCTGATCCACAGATTGTCACAGCGCTGCCAGGGTATATGGGAGTGTGTGACGGTATTAGTATGTCTACCTTGTGCCTGATAGGGGACTGAAGGGCAGACACCAACTTGGGAGAATCCCTATATAAATAAGAAAAGTTATTCCTAAGTCCAGGACACAGAAATGGTAGAAAATAAGAAAGATCACAATGTGCACTGTGTGTGTGAGACAGAGAGAATAAACCCAAAACTTGGAATTTTCAGGTGGGCAGCCAGAGTACATAAGGTTAACACATCTCTAGCCAGTCCAGCAAAAAGATCAATTTTACTGCAGGTTTTCTAGTCCCATAATTTCCAGGCATTTGTTTTCACACACAAGTGCAATAAAAAAGCAATCCTGGGTAAAACATCTCCTTGGCATTTCTCTGGGAACTACTAGAGTGAAATGTAATATTCAATGAAAGTACTAGCTAACTTCACAAGAGCTGATTCACCTGTACTTCAGGGGGGGAGGTTTCCCCAGAAAGCACCGTGTGGCAGACTTTTTGAACTTGACCTCTTCTACATTGACTCCACCAGCAAAACCCATTACTGGTACTGTTGGTGAGGAGGCACAAGGTAGACATACTAACACCTTCACACACGTCCATATACCCTGACAGGTCTGTGACAATCTTTGGGTCAGAACATTCATCTAATTCTCTGTCTTGGAATTTATGTCCAACAACAGAAGGATTTTTAACCACTCTCACCCAACATATGTATCGCTGTTATAATTAATCTTTGCCTTCTTCAATTCTTTAATTTGTTGAAATATAAGATGTTTTTACAAACAGCGTAGCTGTTATAGCCAAATTTAACTTTCATCCTTACTCCTATAGTACTGTATTATACCTTTCACTGTCCCTATTTTAAATAAGTTTTCTAATTTATAACTATAATTGTGGTATATGTTCTCGCTGTTATGAGATTTGTTCTGAAAATTTAAAAAATAAAGTGGGTTTTTTTTAAAAAAAAGAACATTCATCTAACACTAATAAAAGAACAGGAATAGGAAAGGACATTTGACTCCCTCTTAAAATTGCATGGAAGAAGCAGCTTTCTTGGATAACCCTGTTTCCAGACCTGGATGAGATGATGGTACAGTAAAGATGGAGTCACTCCCACAGATTCAGGGTGGATCATTGGAGTTCCCTGGGAAGGTGGCATTTACCCAGCTGGCGGGTACAAGGTCCAGGGCCTTCTCTGTGGCGGCCCCGTACTGGTGGAATGAGCTCCCAGATGACATCAGGGCCCTGTGGGACTATTTACAGTTCCGCAGGGCCTGCAAGACGGAGCTCTTCCACCAGGCTTTCGGGTAGAGGCCGCCCAGTATTGAGATCTACATCTGGACCTGGACCTATTTTGCCCGCCAGTTTATAGCTGTTTTAAGGTGGTATTCGGGTGCTGCGCTGAATTTGAGGATACGCCATCTGTATGGTATTATGTTGGATTATATGTTTTAATGTTTTTAATATTTTAAATTATGTATGTATTAATTTGTTGTTAGCCGCCCTGAGCCCGCCTTATGACGGGGAGGGCGGGATATAAATCACATTAAATAAATAAATAAATAAATAAATAAATAAATAAATAAAGTCTTACCTAGTGGGAGGAAGGTGCCCTGACCCGGACAGCCCAGACTAGCCCGATTTCATCAGATCGTGAACGCTAACCAGGGTTGGCCCTGGTCAGTATTTGAATGGGAGACCAACAGTAAATCATCCCTGAACATCTCTTGCCTTGAACACCCTATGCTATGAGAATCACATAAATTGGCTATGACTAGATGGCACTTTCCACTGCCACCACCAGTGGCAAGGAAGGAAATCTCCACCTGCCCTGCTTCGGGATGCTATATTTCCCTGCAATCTCACCAGTTTGGTGTAGTGGAGCCAGTTTGGTGTAGTGGTTAAGTGCGCGGACTCTTATCTGGGAGAACCAGGTTTGATTCCCCACTCCTCCACTTGCACCTGGCTGGATGACCTTGGGCAAGCCATAGCTCTGGACCAGCTGTTCCCTCAAGGACAGCTTGGGAAAGAGCTCTCTCAGCCCCACCTACCTCCCAGGGTGTCTGTTGTGGGGAGGGGAAGGGAAAAGGAGTTTGTAAGCCGCTCTGAGACTCCCTTGGGGAGTGGAGGGCGGGGTATAAATCCAATCTCTTCTTCTTCTTCACAACCAATTCCAATTTAGTATGCCCCATAATCTGCAAGTCACTATATTAATCACACATCTCTTACTTATTTGGGTATTTATGCCCAATTTTCTCTCCACTGGGCCCCCAAAGCAGCTTACATTATTATCCTCTGCTCCATTTTATCCTTACAACTCCCCCCCCCCCGCCCCCAGGTGAGGTATTGTAGATTGGGAGTCTATGACTGGCCCAAGGCCACCCAATGAGCTTCTAGGACAGCGTGGGGATTTGAACCTGGGCCTCCCAGGCTCTGATCACTAGACCACACGAATGGCTGTAGCCTGATATTACACAAATTAGCAGAACAGCAAAAAGATGTGAGGGGGCTTCAGGCTAGTATTTTTCATTCCATTTTTGATGCCAGGGGGTGCCATTCAGGAGGAACTCCCAAGTTTTCGAGCCATCTTGAAGAATAAATTATAAAGCAACAAAGGAAGGAGCCTGGCCAACATTCCCATTCAACAATCTGGGATAAGTATTAGTTGTGGAGGAGGACAACACTCATCCATCTTTTGGACGGTAACCATCCACTGGGGGGAAATGGAGAATCTCCCTAAATAGGCCTGTTTTACTCAGTATTAAAAATGCTTTTAACCCCTGAAGCAGTTGGTAAAAGCCACTCTCTGGCAGAATGTTCACCTGCATCGGTTACTACGGCAAACTCCTAAGGAAGGCACCTAAATGGCCATCGCAGGGTGCCTGGTTCAGACTGGATTACTGGGATCTGCCCTACTTGATGCACGGAAATATTTTAGCCCTTGTAGCATGCACTTCATATGAGGAAAAGCAATAAAGCTGCATAAAATATACATTATAGTCATAAATTGCTCCTCATATACCAGGGGGACGCAACTCTGAAAGTATGTCTCTAGCAAGGCACAGCCAGGGATGTTGCTTGTACTCAAAAAGTTTTATGCAGAACAGCAACCAGAGGTTTTCTACCCTCTCCCATTAAGCCAAAGCCAGCCATACTAGGCCTCTACTTCCAAAGCATTATGCTGCCAGATGTAATGAACTGAAGCACAAAGTTCAGACTCAAAGTCACAATTTTGTGCCCAGATTAAGGTGCTGGCTTAAGGTCTGCAAGACCCAGGTTTAAATCTCAGCTCTGCCATGGAAGCTTGCCAGCTTTGGGCCAGTCATGCACACTCAGCCTAGACTTTTTCACAGGGTTCTTGCGAGGGCCAGTTAGTGAGAGCCCAAATATGGGAGCATACTACTCCCATTCTAATACAGCTTCACTAGTTATCCATTAGTTGGCCACCCAATGAGAAGGGAGCACTCCCTGGAGAAGACCCTGCTGCTGGGAAAGACTGAAGGTCAAAGAAGAAGGGGACGGCAAAGGATGGGATGGTTAGACAGTGTCATCGATGCAGCAAACATGAAATGGAGCAAACTCCGGAGCACGACGGAAGACAGGAGGGCCTGCTGTGATGTGGTCCATGGGGTCGCGAAGAGTCGGACTCGACTGTGCGACTGAACAACAACAAGTTATCCATTTGCTTCTGAATTCCATTGAAGTTGCTGGTATTGATCTTTTAAGCCCTATATGATTTGGGAACTGCCTCCTTGAGCAACCAGCTCTCCTGTAAAGAGTCTATTCACTACATCAGAGTCTCCGCCTGTTGGTTAGATTCGAGTCCAGTAGCACCTTAAAAACCATCAAGATTTTAAAGGTTTTCAAAGTTCCCATTGTCAGAAGGGAGCTTTGACTCTTAAGTGCTCAGAACTTGAAGATCTTGTTGTTCCCTAAGGTGCTACTGGATTCAAGTCTAGCTGTTCTACTGCAAACCAACATAGCCACCATCTGAAAATATCCTATTGGAGCTCTCTATTAGAGCCTTCCGTCTGGCCACAAACCTTGCTCCTCTACAGCAGTGAGTCAGACTTTTTGGAGGGCTTGCTAGAAGGAATGAAGAGGGCCCCCCTACTTCAGCCCCATTCTGCAGGCCGTGTAAGGCTGTGCCCTTTTTCAGGTGGGTCTTTCATAGGCACATTGTATCTGCAATGGATATCCTATCACTAATGTTTGAAATGCTGTGACTTTTAAAAATGTTAATGTCCTGATACTGGCTCTGTAAGTCACCTTGAGTCACAAGAGAAGCAGGATGAAATGTTTTACTATATCAATATACCAAAACTTTACAATTCTTGGAATTCAGGCTGGCAATATGAAAACCTATGCCGATGAGGAGTGTAAATTTCAAACAGGTAACAGCTACTACCCATATTGACTTCAGTAATTTGACATTCCCTGGGACCAAAGGAGCATCGGTGTGCGAGAAGCATCCCAACAAGCTAGCAAACTAGCAAAAAACAAAACACTCATCTCCAGACATTAAGGAATCAGCTCTGTTGCCCAGGATACACTCCAGGAATTTCTACAAACGGTTGGTGCAATCCATACCTCATCTTAGGTGGATTAGCTGGGTACGGTTTTAGCTGGATATGGCTTCACTTTCCAGATTTCCTCTGAAAAAGATAGTGCCTTATTACTGATGTACCGTATTTTTCGCTCCATAAGACGCACTTTTCCTCCCCAAAAAAGTGGGGGGGAAAGTGTGTGCGTCTTATGGAGCTTTTCTTACCTGTAACAGGGCTCTTTCTTCAGCAGGAACGCAGGGGAACGCCATTCAGGCTGGCATCCCAGCCTTCCCCGCCCCCCCCCCCCCGCTGGGCCTGAGCTGTTAAGACTTCAAAGGGAAAAACCCCACCAGGCTAAGTACTCTTTCCCTTTAAGTGCTTTTCCCCTTTAAGACAGCCAGCAGCAGAAAGCCCCGCCCACAGATTAAGCTCCGTGGCTACTTTGCACAGAAAGGCCTGGCTTTGCATGGCATGCCGACCTCTCTCTTCTTTCCTTTCTCTATCTTTCTTCCTTCCTTACTTCCATTCCTTTTTTCTGTCTGTCTGTCTGTCTTTCTGTCTCTCTCTCTGTCCCCACCTTTCTTTCTTCCTTTCTCTTTCTCTCTCTCTCTCCTCCTCCTCCCTTCCTTTATCTCTCTCTCTCTTTCTTTCTTTCTGTTTCATTTTTTCCTGTTTTCCTCCTCTAAAAACAAGGTGTGTCTTATGATCAGGTGCGTCTTATGGAGCGAAAAATACGGTACGTGCGTGAAACCCTCAAAGAGGTACCAGTTCCTTGGAAAATAAAGGCTGATCTCAAAACGAAGAGCTCAGCTCTTGAAAACTCTGCCTGCCCCCGCCACCTCAAATGGCTCACATCACTCTCACTTGCAGCTCCACGGGGACGGACGCATGGCAAACAGCTGCAGTCACTGTATCCTAAAAAACAAAAAAAGCCAAGTTGTACAGTCACAACGAGAACAATTTTTCTGGGGCAGTCAGACATCAGCTTCATGCCGCTGTACAGCTGCTCGATGAGACTTGCAACAAGCTTCAGGGCGAAGCCAAAACAAGGCCAAGCAATGACCTCCGCGGCCAGACTGCAAGCTGGCATGACAAGTGGCACAACCGTGCTACTTCCATCAACATAAAGGCTGGAATGCTATTGGCACCGAGTCCTCCCAGCTGTATCTCACAGCTCCCTCGTGCGCTTTTCCACAGAATAAAAGCGGAAAGTCAGAAACAAAGGATTTCCTTTGCAATCTAGGGACAGAACTTTCACTTATTTATTTATTTAAACACATTTCTACCCCGCCCTCCCCACGAGCGGGCTCAGGGCAGCTTACAGAAATCGGTACGATGTACCTGGTTGGCATAAAACATTTAAATAGTTTAAAACAGTAAAAAGAATCATACAGAGTAAAGCGCTCGCAGTACTGTACAGTTCATTCATTATAAAAGATAGCGCGCTCTAAGGTCGAATATCAGAATGTGCGTTTCCGCGATCTTTGGAGATCTTCCGGCGAAGATATGGCTCTGTCTCCACGCACCAAGGCTCTCTCCACCACCAGGGCCAGCCCTCTACCATAGATGCTCAAATGGAGGTAGTAGATGGTAACAGTAGGCGACTCCTAGTCAAAGGCCTGGGGGAAGAGCTCCGTCTTACAGGCCCTGCGGAACTGTAAAAGGTCCCACAGGGCCCTGATCTCTTCCCGGAGCTCTTTCCACCAGTAGGGAGCCACCACTGAAAAGGCCCTGGCCCTAGTGGCCGTGAGCCTGGAATCCCTGGAACCAGGGATCGTTAATCGGTGTTGTGATCCCAACCGTAGTGCTCGCTGGGGCCTATATGGGGAAAGGCGGTCCCTCAGCTCCATGAGACTAGGGAGACACATCAGAAGCCTGGCCGCGGCATTCTGCACTAGCTGCAGCCTCCGGATTTGCGGCAAGGGCAGCCCCATGTAGAGAGCGTTCAAGTAGTCCACTCTTGAGGTGACCATCACATGGATCGCTGTAGCCAGGTCGTCACGGTCGAGGAAGGGAACCAACTGCCGGATCAGCCACAGATGGTAAAAGGCTGACTTGGCAGTGGCTGCTACCTGGGCCTCCATTGTTAAGGAGGGATCCAGGAGCACTCCCAAACTCCTAACCACCGGCGCAGGCACTAACAGTGCCCCAACGGTCAGGAGTGGGATCTCTATCCCCAGGCCGCTCCGGCTCAGGCACAGGACCTCCGTCTTCGCTGGATTTAGCTTCAGCCGACTCAGTCGAAGCCAACCAGCCATGGCGTGTAATGCCCAGTCCAGGTTTTCTCCCCCCATTGTAATTTCAGACAACAGGCGATCAACACAAATCCTAACTGCCTTTGGGAACAGAATAGTTGAATGAGGATGAACTTCTCCGTTTAATACACAAACTGCCAGCCCCCTCCCCCAAATTATCTGCATCCCAAAGGGCCGTCTTCGTAATCCCTGTGGCTTTTCAAAATGGCCCTGCTAATATATACGCCCACTCACACCCCCCATGATATCATCGCCACGAAAGTCCGCAGCTGCAGGCTGCTCCGCCGCCCTCCGTACGAGATTTTCCCCATGGCTCCTTCCCATCAATAATTGAAGCGAATGATTTATTTAGAGGAGTGACTCTGTGCTCCTTGACACGTATGCAGCATTTGGCAAAGCAGCTCCGGCAGATCTACAGCCCTGTGCAGACATGCGTGACCCAAAATTAATATCTGCACTGCAGTTCACGAGATGAGTTGAGCAAAGCCACTTGGCACAAATGAAAACGTGAAGAAAACACAGGAGGGGCACTCAGCTCTGCAGTGGAGAAATGCAACAGTTCTAAACGACACACAATCCAAGACTCGCGAAAATAAGAGGGCAACCAGACTGCATAAATAAATTTACAATAAACTATGCTTTTTAACCTGTATGCCAAAACAATCATGAGGAAGTTAGATCTGAAAGAGTCAAAAACTGGGGTAAAGATTGGAGGCAGGAATATCAACAATCTTCGGTATGCTGAAGACACAACCCTCCTCTTGGGAACAAAAGCGGGCCTGGAACACCTGATCAAGAAAATCAAAGAGGAAGGTGAGAGGTTTAGCCTCTTCCTAAACATCAAAAAGACCAAGTTCATGACCACCAAGAAGAAGAGAAACATCAAAATAACAGTTGACGATGACAAGATCGAATGTGTGGAAAAATTCCCTTTCTTAGAATCACAGATCAACCAAAACGGTGAATGCAGTCCAGAAATAAAACGTCAAATCACGCTGGGTCTCGCACAGCAATGATGAGCATGAATCGAGTGTGGAAGAGCAAGGACATCAGCCTAGCAACCAAATGCAGATTAGTCTGTGCTACTGTGTTCCCCATAGCAACCTATGGCTGCAAACGTTGAACCATGAAGAAGCAAGATAGGAGGGAAATCGGCTCATTTGAGCCGTGGTGCTGGAGAAAGCTCCTGCGCATTTCCTTGGGCAGCAAAAGTGACAGACAAGCAAGCATTGGAGTGCATAAAACCAGACATGTAATTGGAAGGGGAAATCATAAAACTGTGACTGACTTATTCTGGCCATGTCATGCAGAAGAACTCACTAGAAAAAGCAATTATGCTCGGATTGGTTAGTGGCAAAAGGAAACCGGGCCGCCAAAGAACACAGTGGCTAACCAACATAAAAGTCAACACCAGCCTGAGCATGTAACAACTCAAAGAAACAGTACAAGATCATAAAACATGGAGAAAGCTGGCCCAAAGAATCGCCAAGAGTCGAACACAACTGAATGGCTAACAACAACAACGACAACAATGCTTTTCAAGTCAGTATGATACAGCTCAGTGAAGGATCAGGAAGCGTCTGACCTTTGTTTAATGTGTAATCATGTCATCTCCCAAGTATGGTCAACGTTTCCCCCCACCTCCATCCTGCATTTGTTCAAAGGGTCCCGTTTCCTGTAGCACCTACTTGCTGAACAATCCCTTCTTTAGGTCCTCATATACCCATGCATTCCAAACTTTATGGGCTCCTAGGTACAGATCACGTACCTTGTCAAATATGCCCAAAATCCCAACAGCAGTCGGTCTGACAGAGACAAAGGTCAAAATCACACATGCACTGTAAAGCACAGAACAACCGCAACATGCCACAGACAAAGAATCTATACCGTGCTCTGGCTCAGAGGCAAAACATCAGCTTTGCATGCAGAAGGCCTAAGTTCAGTCCCCAGAACCTCCAGCTGAAAGGACCAGGTAGAAGGTGAGGTGAAAGACCTGCCTGAGATGCTGGAGACCTGCTGCCATTTTGAGTAGAAAATACTAACCTAGATGGACCAATGGTTTGATTCAGTATAAGGCAGCTGTACATATTCAATCCATGTGTTCACCCTGACGCTGCTGGACACAACCTAAACATTGTATGAAAAACCAACTATATACTTTCCTAGGCTCTCAGGATGAAGAAGAAGAAGAAGAGGAGGAGGAGATTGGATTTATACTCCACCCTCCACTCCCTAAGGGAGTCTCAGAGCGGCTTACAAACTCCTTTCCCTTCCCCTCCCCACAACAGACACCCTGTGAGGTAGGTGGGGCTGAGAGAGCTCTTTCCCAAGCTGTCCTTGAGGGAACAGCTGGTCCAGAGCTATGGCTTGCCCAAGGTCATCCAGCCAGGTGCAAGTGGAGGAGTGGGGAATCAAACCTGGTTCTCCCAGATTAGAGTCCGCGCACTTAACCACTACACCAAACTGACCAGGTCCCTTTGGAATTTTAGCCCCCTAGACACCCTCCTGGTAGGAATGGAAACATAATCACATAATCACATAACGCTCTCTACATGGGGCTGCCTTTGGTGCAAATCTGGAAGCTGCAGCTGGTGCAGAATGCCGCGGCCAGGCTATTGATGGGACTCGCAAGGCGGGATCACATCGGGCCTGTGCTAGCGGCGCTGCACTGGCTGCCTATAGCATACCGAGTTCGCTTCAAAGTGCTGGTTCTTACCTATAAAGCCCTATATGGCCAGGGTCCAACATACCTTAGGGACCGCCTTTCTCCATATCAACCCCAGAGAGCACTACGGTCGGGGTCTGAACACAGGCTACGTGTTCCTGGCCCCAGAGACGCTAGGCTGGCCAGAACAAGGACCAGGGCCTTCTCGGTGGCGGCTCCTGTCTGGTGGAACGAGCTCCCGGAGGAGATCAGGGCCCTGCGGGACCTGATGCAGTTCCGCAGGGCCTGCAAGACGGAGCTCTTCCGCCAGGCTTTTGAATAGGAGCCGCCACCGATGATACTAGGATACCATCTGACATCGTAACCATCTGATGTGCCAACACGGTCTCGGCGATGGCCGAGGGGGGGGGGGCAGACCTGCCACTTGGTTGCCATCGAACGCTGTTTTAAGGAAGCTTTTATGATTATTTATGTGGTTAATGTTATTTATGGTAATGTTTTTAAATGATTTTATAGGTCAATGTATCGACCAGGCCTGAGGCCCATGTAAGCCGCCCTGAGCTCGCTTGCGGGGAGGGCGGGATATAAATGCGAATAAATAAATAAATAAATAAATGAATGAAATAAAATAATCAGTCAGCCTGCATAGCCATTCGTTCAGGAACCTGGGACGAGGGACAAGAGCATCTAAAACTTCCTCCTACCAGAAATGTGGTCTTTAAAACTACCTTTCCATATCCCAATAGGAAAAGTGCCAAAACAGAGCTTTAAGAGGTATATATGGATTAGAGACAAAGAAAAGGCCAATCTCAGTGTTAGTAAGTTGATGACACAAGGAACTGAGCGCGTCTCTATTGAGTCTCTTACCAGTCATGTGGGCTGAAAAAAGGTAGACAAGAGTTTCTAAAAGGGGTTCTGCCCCTCCCCACAACAAGACACCCTGTGAGGTAGGTGGGGCTGAGAGAGGTCTTTTGAGAACTGCTCATGAGAGAACAGCTCTGAGAGAACTTGTGACTCGCCCAAGATCACACCAGCAGCTGCATGTGGAGGAGTGGGGAATCAAACCAGGTTCTCCCAGATTAGAGTCCAACTCCTGACCACTACACCAAACTGATAAGGTGGAAGCTGCTGAAGTGTTGGTGAAATTTCTCCAGTACTTATGTGCCATGTGCCCAGATAAAAAATGGTATACTTAGGAAATTTATATGCCCCCTTGAGCAAGTCTCTGGGAAAGCAGCACACAGTCATAAAAGGAACAATGATAAAATTATCAATATTAAAACAAAACATTAAAAACGATGAAGACCCTAGCAGGGCTTTCCCCAGGGCGCTGCGCCTCTGCACTGCTCGGGGAAGCCGAGGAGGGGGCGGGGCTTGGTCATGTGCCCGTCCCCTGAGCTCCTCACTCCCGGAGCGGCGCTCCTGTGCGCTCCCGCTCCAACGGACCCCTGACCACTTTCCATTTCATGTAATCAGTGTTGCTGTTCAATGAAAGCTCCTCCCTTCATTGAATATATACACATTTCAACCCCCCAAATGAAATGAAATGAAATGACATTCAGTTCAGCCCCTCTGTTCATATTAGAAAGGGCTCCACTTAGACTGCCTACTTTCCAAGAAGATAAAATTTAAAACCACGCAATTGTCTCCACAAGTGAGCACTGCTCGCTAGCAACTGCAACTCACTGATGCTTCAGATAAAAGTTAATAAAAAATCAGAAAGGAGTAAGCCGTTCATTCCCCTTGTCAGAACGGATTCCCAGCTGCTCCCACTCAAATGGCTAAAACTCCAACTAGGCTATTCTGCCTTAGAAACCTGAGTGTCGGAAGCCAGGCCGGGAGCAGTGTGGGGTGTGCTGGTAGGGGCAGGAGTGGGTAAGGCAAGGCCCCAGCTCAAGCAGGATAGTCCAAGTCCGGTCCAAAGGTCATGCACAAAGCCAAGAGGGCATCAGGAGTCCAGTCCAAAGGTCAGTTCGTACAGCAAGGTCTGGGGAGTCCGAGAGTTAGCCACCAGCAGACTCAGGGGCAAGATGAAGGCAGAGTCAGGGAACAGTTCAAGGAGTCACAAGAGTAGGGCAGGATCTGACGCAGCGGTTGCTGTGTCAGAGGGAATTTGGTTTATTGCTTCCACTCCTAACCCGTCTTCTGCTTCCCCATTTGTGCTTGGTTCACAGCTGGGTTCTGTTAGGCTAGTGCGTGGGCAATCTTCCGGACTCGTTAGTCCGAGGTGTCTCCAGGCTGGTAGGCATGCGTTTTGCCTTCTCTCGAGTCGTTCCTACCAAGCCCTTCATCACCGGTATTTCAGCCGCTCTGGGGCCCAGGGTGGGGTGAGACAGCCAGTGGGGACTTATCCAATCCCGAGTCCTGGGCTTGGGCCACTAGGGCGCTGCTTTCAGGTGGCGGCTCCTCCACTGGTCAGGCAGCGGGAACTTTGGGGGCCCAGCCATCGGTGGCCAGTTGTGAGCCGGAGCCTGCTTCTGCTGCCCCCTCGCCACCTGTAGCTCTCTTGGCAGCATCATAACAGGCTCTGTCTGGCTGACCCACGACTCCAACCTTGCCCTGAACAGAATTTCCAGACCCATTTTTTTTAACCTAGATCCTTGTTTAGTATTTCTTTATTAAAATATTTACAACTGTGGGCATGCAAGACTTGTGTGTGCGGAGGAATCCCATCCCCCTCCCTTTTTTTGCTGGTCCCACAGTGACTCCTAGACTTCCCCACTACCGGGCCAGCCATGGTTCTTGGGCTCTGAGGCAGCTGCTGTGGCTCCTGGGCTCCACCATAGCCGACGCCAGGCCCAGCCACTGCGATCCACCGCAGCAACCAACCACCGCACTGAAAAGTAAAAGAGAGCATTATCTGAGCTTGCACAGAGAATGCTATTTTCCTTTGGGGGAATTTAAACCTCCACGTGTCTTTTGTTGCTGTTGCTTTGTTTAAGATTTCAGGTTTTTCTGCAAACCTGCAGATTTACCCAGGTTTGCAGAAAAATCTGTTTAGTCCGCGTGCGGCCCGGAAGTGTGGATTTAGATATCTGCAGATGGCAGCCACACTTGAGAAACAGATATAGACAAGAACAGGTCCGCAAGACTTGGGCTGGGGCGGGAGACTCGCTGGGTCTGATGTGGATCCCAGGCTCCTCTGATGCCACCAATGTGTGTGTTTTTTTAAGATGTCAGATTTTTCTGCAAACCAAACCTAGGGTGTCCCGCAAGTTTGCAGAAACATCTGTTTTAGGTATGCGTGGGCCCAATCCATTTATTTATTTATTTCATGGGATTGCCATCCTGCCCTCCCCCACAAGCGGGCTCAGGGTGGGTCACAACAAGCCATGGATTTAGATAGCTGCAGATGGGGGGGGGGGGGGGCACACTTGAGAATGAGATATAAAGATATCCCACCTCTCCTCTTGGCCTTCAAAACAACATGTAGCATCAATCATGCTGTTTTAGAAAAAAAATTCTTAGGCTCTTGCAGCCTTTGGCATTTTAATTCAATAATATACTCACCTTTAACATAAGAACATAAGAGAAGCCAATGTTGGATCAGGCCAGTGGCCCATTTCAGTCCGACACTGTCACACAGTGGCCAAAAACATCAGGTGCCCTCAGAAGGTCCAGCCGTGGGGCCAGAACACTAGAAGCCCTCCCACTGTTGCCCCCCCCCCCCCACCTCAAGCACCAAGAATACAGAACATCCCTTGCCCCAGACCGAGAGTCCCTATCTATACTTTGTGGCTGAGAGCAACTGATGGACTTCTGCTCCAGATGTTTATCTAATTCCCTCTTGTAGCCATCCACGCTTGTAGCCGCTGCCACCTCCTCTGGCAGTGAATTCCACGTGTTAATCACTCTACGGGTGAAGAAGTACTTCCTTTTATCCATTCTAACCCGACTGCTCAGCAGTTCCATGGAGTGCCCACGAGTTCTTGTATTGTGAGAAAGGGAGAAAAGGACTTCTTTCTCTACCTGCTCTACCTTATATGACAGTAAGAGTAGATAGTGATTGTCCATTCCCTTTAGCCTAACCAAAAGCTGTGGTAAGTGCATGATTTAGCAAGGCAAAGGAAGAGCAGCTTTGACTGTGTTCTTTGCACCCCAGGAATTTTATTACTGCCGGGGAGTCACCCTTCTTTTTGCTGTTTCTGCACAACAGCTTCCTTATATTATAGTGCAACTAGGAATAAGGCCTGTTGTGGAAATAAATACAACGGGCTCTAGAAAGAGGCTCTGGGAGAGTGCCAAGGCCTTGGGCACTCAGCGTCAATTTGCTGCGGTGACCTCAGCAGGGTATAATGACACAAAATCCACCATTTTCTCCAGAGGAACTGATCTCTGCTACCTGAAGAGCAGTTGTAATTCTGAGTGACCTCCAGCCCACACCTGGATATTGGCAACAATGGTTCCCCATGAGGGAATGGCTGGTTTGGAGGGTGGAGTTTATGGCACTGTACCTGTCTGAGGTCGAACCCATCCTCAAACGCCACCCTCTCCGGGCTCCACCCCTCAAATCCCCAGAAATTTCCCAACCTGGAGTTGGCAACTGCATAGCCTTCCCAGCTAACCATCAACCTGCCATTATCTACCCTCTGACTGCTGCTGACTTCTGCCCTCCCTCCTGGATATCAGTTGTAATTCTGAGTGATCTCCACCCCCCCACCTGAAGATTGGTAACAATGGTTCCCCAGGAGAAAATGGTTGGTTTAGAGGGCTGAGTCCATGGCACTGTACCTGTCTGAGATCCTACCCTTCCTCAAGCCCCACCCTCTCCAGGCTCCACCCCTCAAATCTCCAGGAATTTCCCAACCTGGATTTGGCAAACCTATCTCCCTCCCAGCCAAGCATCAACTTGCCATTATCTGTCCCTCTGATTTCAGCTTTCCATCTCCTCCACGCTCCCTCCTGGAGATCAGCTGTAATTCTGAGTGATCTCCACTACTCACCTGGAGATTGGCAACAGTGGTTCTCCAGGAGGGAATAGCTGGTTGGGAGGGTAGTCTCTATGGCATTGTACCTGTCTGAGGTCCCACCTCTCCTCAAACCTCACCCTCCCCAGGTGCCATCCCTCAAATCTCCCGGAATTTCCCACCTGGAGTTGGCAACCCTATCTACTTCCCAGCCAAGCATCAACCTACCTTTATTTTGCCCTCACTGTTCAGCTTTCCATCTCCCCCCCCCCACGCAGCCTCTACCGTGCTCTAAAGCCCTGACTGCCACATCACATCGGCTGTCATGGGGGAGGCATCTCAGCAGGGTATAAGGACACAGAGTCCACCATTTTCTCCTGGGGGGACTGATCAATGTCATCTGGAGAGCAGTTGTAATTCTGAGTGATCTCCAGCCCTCACCTGGAGATTGGCAACAATGGTTTCCTTGGCTGGGAGGGTGGGATAAAAATTTAAATAAATAAATTTCCCAGGAGGAAAAGTAGTCTTTCTCTGCAATGGAGACCAAAGCATCTTACATTATTCACCTCTCCCCCTTTTGACTTGCACAACAATCCAGTGAGGTAGGTTAGGCTGAAAGTCTGTGACTGGTCCAAAATCACCCAGTCAGCTTCTACACCAAGAACCTGGATCTAGGAGACCCTGCTCTGAAGCACTGATTCCTATGCCTAGGGTAGCCAATCTCCAGGTGGGGCCTGAAGATTGTCAGGTATCACAACTGAACTCCAGACAACAGATCTCTCCCACACAGAGAAAATAACTGCTTTGGAAGGTGGACTTGATGGCATTCTGTTCAGCTGAGGCCTCTCCCCTCCCCAAACCCTGGCTTCCATAGACTCTACCAGAAAATCTCCAGGAATCTCCCTACCTGGAGCTGGCAACCCTAGTCAGGACTTGCCCCAATGATTTCCTTACAAAGGCCTACAAAGGGTTTCTTTCCTTTGTCTGAACCAAGCTTGGTTGTCTACTGTGGTGAAACGGGCTCCAGTTTACAACTCAGCTGTTCATGTCCCACCCCCGTCCTGTGGGCGTATCTCACTCCTTAAGTTCCCTGCCACCACTCACTGAATTGTCACTGCCTGTGGACAAATCTCCCTGTTTGGAGATGAAATCCCCAATCTTTGGGGGATCCCTGGAAAGTTGGCAACACAAGGATTTGGCCTTTCCTTGCTTCCTTGGGCTACCCCCTCCCTTTGGTATTGTGCAGTGCGGGGGAGGCTATGGGGTCAGAGCACAACACAGATGATTAGCCTAAATAGAATAATTTATTTAACTATTCACACAGTTCTGCAGCGCGCACACACACTAAATAAATAAGGCACAACTGTAGGAGTAAGCACACACCATGAGCCACTATGAACCATGAGATGGTTGGACAGTGTTACTGATGCAACAAGCGTGAAATTAAACAAACTCCGGAGCATGATGGAAGACAGAAGGGCCTGGCGTGATGTGGTCCACGGGGTCCCAAAGAGTCGGACTCGATTGTGTGACGGAACAACAACTTCAGCAGTAATGAACCAACAGAGCATAATTCAACAGGGGTTAAACACAATCTTCCCTGGATGGGCTGGAGTCTATATTAATGGTGCCCCGCCCCTTGGGACGGTCCCTCTTTTCCTGCACTTTTTGGCCTTGGGGCCGCTGGGAACTGTAGTCCAGCAGATGAGGAAGCCCCATTCAACCCAGTGAGTGATACCCCTGCAGGCCCCTCTCTGGAACTACAGCTCAATTGAACCTTATGGGGGAACACTTTAAACAAACCGCAGACAGCGGCCATCTTATAAACACAGGTAACTGCCATTTCGTTACACCTACCAACAGCCACTGAGGTAACAGTTAGTCCCACACAGGAGGGAAGCAGGAGAAGCATCTTCGTCAAGAGAGAAAGCCGTCTGCCAGTAATTCTGAGAGGGCACAGTGGCTGAAGGAGTGGGCGGGGAAGAGGAGCAGACCCGGCACCCAGCCAATGGCATGCGAGTACTCAGAGCCAGTGGATAGGGACAGCTTCTGAATGTCAGTCTCAGGGGGCCAAAGGCTGTGGTGGCTTGTGGAATGCTGAAGAAAGAGTCACACAAACACTCAATTATACAATAAGGAGAGATGTATAGCTCATGGTGGATATACAATGGTCCCGCCCAGGGCTCATTTTGTAGCAGGAGCTCCTTTGCATATTAGGCCACACACCCCTAATGTAGCCAATCCTCCAAGAGCTTACAGAGCTCTTCTCACAGGGGCTACTGTAAGTTCTTGGAGGATCAGGGGTGTGCAGCCTAATATGCAGAGGAGCTCCTGCTACGAAATGAGCCCGACTCCTGCCATTAAACCCTCAGCAAGAGCCAACCTCCAACAGCTCTGACAATCTGTTGCACTAAGATGCAGCTTTGCCCCAGCGGTTTCTTCCTCTTGCCCTCCAAAGCCACTCCGATTCTCACTTTGATCAAAAACATATACTGCATTCAGGGCATCCTCCAAAGTCAAGGTGGGCTTCCCGTCATAGTTCCTGGGGAAAGCTCTTTGTCTGAAAGTATCCCTGGGGGGCTCCTGTTTACTTTCTGCACGCACGCACACACACATGCACACGCACGCACACACACACAGAGAGCTGCTAATTTGTAAATGCTCACTGCAACTGCATCTGCCATTTCCCCAGGCAGACAGAGAATGTTTGTGTTTTATGTGCAAATGCAAAAGCAGAACTATCTTATTAATATTTCATCAGCAGTTCTGTATGCTTCTCTTTCTTTCTTTCTTTTCTTTTTTTAATATGACACTGGGCTTCCATTTCAGCGGCCTCAATTTCCAAGGTGAAAATATGGAAGGAAGGAAGGCTGCACTGTTCTGACAGAATGACCCCCATTCTCATGGCTGGAAGAAGCCCTACTACTCCAAGATGAGCTATTCAGTTTAAAATCAAGAAACAAGTAGCATTCAGAAAGAGGATATGGCTGAACTGAAGAATGGACTGAAGGTGACAAGAGGCTTATTACACTCCTTAAGCTAAAGGTATTCCATCCACCTTTGACAATGAAATCCTCTTGATCAAGTAAAAAGCCCACGTATCCTAACCAATCACACAAACCCTATTTGACAATATGCCTCATTTATTTTGCAAAGTCCTCTGTATTTATTCAATAGGCAGAGCCTGTCATTGTCCCAACATGTGTAGCTGTATATATTGAATCTTTATCTAGAATGCAGCTGGAAGAACAGTTAGGCCATGCCTGGATCTCGGAGGCTTTGTCTGAGATCAAGTCAGCTTCCACTGAAACGCAGCCTTGGAACTGAAGCTGCCTTGGCAGACGAGAGGAGAATAGCCCTGCTGGTTCTTTTGGTATTAGCATACTTACTGCCTAATCCCCTGGCATTCGTACCATGGGATTCTCCAGGGTTCTGTTCTGTTTCCCATACTGTAACAAATTCATTAAACTGCTGGAAAGAAGTCATTTGGATATCTGACGACAATTAACCCTATTTTTCCCGCTCTAGGGATTGTATTGCTCCAGTCTTGGCCCATCTACAGGGGCTCCCAGTTTGCTTCTAGGGCCAATCCAAGGTCTCGGTATCAACTTTTAAAGGCCTATAAGGCTTGGGGCCAGCATACCCAAAGGACCTCCTCCTTGTGAAAACTCTGGTCATCTTCAGAGGCTGTGCTTCAGGTGCCCCCGCCATTTCAGGTTAGACGAGTGGCAACTTGAGAAACAGCCTTCTTGGTCACAGAGCTCTCCATTCATTTGTGAGCACAATTCAAAGTGATGGTCGCCATTTTTTAAAACCCTAAATTGCCTGGGGCCAGGATATCTGAAAAGCTACTTGCTTTCCTATGAACTAGCCATCAGTCAAGATTTATGCTGATGCCCTCTTAAGAACATAAGGGAAGTCAATGTTGGATCAGGCCAATGGCCCATCCAGTCCAACACTCTGTCACACAGTGGCCAAAAATACCAGGTGCCCTCAGGAGGTCCAGCACTGAGGCCAGGATACTAGAAGCCACTATCTGCCCCCCCAAGCACCAAGAGTACAGAGCATCACTTGCTCAGCCACTGATGGACCTCTGCTCCATATGTTTATCCAATTCCCTCTTGAAGCCGTCCATACTTGTAGCCGCCACCACCTCCTGTGGCAGTGAATTCCACGTGTTAATCACTCTTTGGGTGAAGAAGTCCTTCCTTTTACCTGTTCTAACCCGACCGCTCAGCAATTTCAGTGAGTGCCCATGAGTTTTTGTATTGTGAGAAAGGGAGAAAAGTACTTCTTTCTCCACCTGCTCTATCCCATGCACAATCTTATCATGTCACCCTTCAGTCGTTGTTTCTCCAAGCTAAACAGCCCAAGCGCTTTAACCTTCCTTCACAGGGAAAGTGTTCAAACCCTTTTATCATTCTAGTTACCTCTTTCTGCACTTTTTCCAATGCCATAATATCCTTTCTGAGGTGTGGTGACCAGAATTGCACACAGTATTCCAAATGAGGTTGCACCATTGATTTATACAGGGGCATTATGATACCAGCTGATCTGTTTTCAATTCCCTTCCTAATAATCCGCTCTTTCACCTCCAGAAGCAAGGGGGGGGGGGGTTGATACTAGACACAGATCTCTAGCATCTAACACCACCTCAGTTATGAAACTGTCTCCCCACAACAAACTACCATGAGCATATCCTATTAAAGCATTGGGTGGCAAGTAGGGATTGGCACAGCCCTGAACGCTGAGCCAAAATCCAAACTGAACTTGGCCTCATTTGAGGCTCAGACAAAGTGGCTTGAAGGTCACATGTCCAGTCCCTGAGAAACCTGCTGGATCTCCTGGTGATGATACAAACTGCCAGACTAAAAGCATCATCTTCTCTTCTTCTTCCCCTCTTTCCCTTTCCTGAATGCCACTGCTACAATTCCTTTTCCCCTCCTGTCTCTTTGATGTGAGGGGGGGGAAACTTGGGTTGAATTTTTTTTTTTTTGCTTTTACAATGCGTTTGATGCCCGTACAATGCCCGTTTCCTTTGCAAGTCAAACATCCCAGTTAACCCCATCACTTTTGTGGGTTCTGCAAGCTGCTCTTTTCTCTACCTGCTGCCTGTGGGGTTTTCCTTTCAGCTCCTGTCAAAAGCACACACACACCCCTTCTTCCTGGGTTGCTTTAGTCCAGGGGTCCTCAGACTTTTTAAACAGGGGGCCAGTTCACTGTCCCTCAGACCATTGGAGGGCCGGACTACAGTTTTTAAAAAAACCCTATGAACAAATTCTTATGCACACTGCACATATCTTATTTTGAAGTAAAAAAACAAAATGGGAACAAATACAATATTTAAAATGAAGAACAAGTAAAGTTAAATCAACAAACTTACCAGTATTTCAGTGGGAACTATGGGCCTGCTTTTGGCTAATGAGATGGTCACTGTCCGGTTCCATATTTGTCACTGCTAGTCGTAACAAGTGATGCAAGTGTGCATCAGTTAGTCTAGATCTGGTTGGAGATTTCAGATGTTATTTTGCGGGTAGGGAAGGTGCACGGGGGGGAAGGTGCACGCGCAAGCAAGGCACCCTTGACGGGGCTGTTTTCTTTCCCTCTCCGAAGAAACAAAGAACTCGGCATCCTCAAAAACTTTTTAAGGCAGCAAGCCCCCAGCTGCTTCTCCCTGAAACTAGACTACTGCAGGCATCATGATGGGAAAGAGAAACCTCTCTCTCTCTCTCTCTCCCCCTCCGATTCCCAGCAGCACAAAAAGCCTCGAAAAAGACCCCCGCCCGGCTCTTGGGACTGGCGCAGGTCTCCTAGCCGGCTGAGAGGCCTCTCAGCCGGCTAGGAGACTTGGGGCCAGCCGGAGCGCCTGCCACCCCACACTTACCCTCTTCCAGTCTTCCTTTTGCCTCCTCCTGGATGACTGGAAGCAGGGGGGCGGGGCTTTGTCATGTGGCCCGGGACGAGTCGGCTGCAATTTTTCCGCTGCTTTGTGTGCTGCTGGGAATTGGAGGACAGGCAGCGGCACACCCGGCGGGCCAGAAAAATGCCCTCGGCGGGCCGCATGTGGCCCACGGGCCGTAGTTTGAGGACCCCTGCTTTAGTCCCTGAATTGGAGTCCCCCTGACTCAGCCCAGCACTTTGGGGGCTCCTGTATTGGGGCTCCCCTCTCTCCTCTGCCTGCTGGCTGTGGGGCTTGCCTTTACTGCTCCTCCCCAAAGCACCCCCCCTTCTTCCTGGGTGGCTTCAGTCTCTGAAGTGGGGTGCCCCTCTCTCCTCTGCCACTGAACGACCTCACTCAGCTCACAAACCGAACTGGCATCTTGGGGCAAGTGCCCATTCCTAGCGGCAAGCCAAAACTTTCTCATTCGCCCCAAATTTGGGTCAACTTGATTGTTTTGTTGCAAGTATTGGGGGGGGGGGGGGAGATACAGTTGTTTTCTTCATTTTCGCCTCAATGTACCAGTTATTCATCTTACCTTGTTGCATTGTTAGTATTCATAATTTCCCATTAATTGGTGTTTTTATTGACATTTTCAGCAGTGTATCTATTATAACTTTTAATTTCTCTTAAGCATATTAAATGCAGGATAAAAATGCATTAAATTAAGAAAATAAACTTTGCTGCCCTACACATGATCCAAGATGTTAATTTCTTGTAAATTTCACAAACCGCCCAAAGCAACCCATATCTTCTTACCAGTCTTTCTTTACACTCCAAAGACTCTGGAAACCTACACAGTCGGCTTGGTTTATGGGCAGATCAGCTCTGCTTCAAAGTCTGTTTTTCAACTAAGAGCTTTTTAAGACATCTAACTGCACCAAGAGCACATGATCGTTTTCTGAACTTAAAAAACCAAGCTGGTGTGGTAGCCTAAATCAAAAATAGAGGAGGCTATTCTTTTAATCCTACAGCACTTATGAAATACTTACTCCTAACCATACTGCTAAATACTGCTGTGACACAGACATAAGTAGCCAGAATCAGGAAAATACCCAGAGAGCCAAAATGTCAGCCTGTCCTCACTAAGCAAGCCCTCGACACAAACGACCACCATGGCAAGAGCATGTGTGAGCGCCTGATCAATGCAGCCACTAATGAAAGACCTAATCTCTGTTTTTATAGGTTAAAGGGAGCTAATTAGGGCATCTTTTTTTCACAGAATTCTTACTCAGAAGACGCTTTCAGTCAGAATACAAGTCTGCTTGCAGATAACTTGCAATAAAAGCTCAGGCTGTTTTCTTTCACATCTACACATGTACTCTGGCGCCCTGGTCTATTGCCACTTCCCTGACTATAAACACTCAATGGAAAACTGGAATACCGGTTTCATATCCATTCCTGTACAAAAAATGCTTTGCGAGCAAAGCTAAATTACTATGACTCTGTACACTGGAAGCCATTTGGAAACTTCACCCACGGCAAAATGTGGAGTTCTCATGACATTGGCGTGGAACAGGGCATGCAGGCCAGAGCAGGACTGTTCCGCCACACACACTACATCTACTTCCTTGTTAGGACTTTGACCGACCACATCTACTTCTGTTTCAGGGCTTTTGAGCCACACACCACATCCACTTCCTTCTCAGGGCTTCCAGCCACCATGTCAACATATATCATTGCACACTGGTTTGTGTTTTAGGGGTGGAGTTGGCTTGAGGCCACCATATCTACATATGTCATTGCACGCTTTGGGGTTGGGGTGTCAGGGGCTATGACACCCCCATCCACTTCCCTCCCTCAGAGGCAAGATTTTCCCTCTGTTATTCTTTCCCTTTCGTGACTGAGCTGCCTTGTTGTCTGTTCTCTTTTTTCCTGAAGAATTCTGGCTGTCCCACCCTGTGTAAGTATGGTATTCTGGCTGTTTGTTCAGCCCAGAACCTGAGGGAAGGAATGGGAGCCCCCCTTTAACTTAAACCACTGAAAATGGCACTTGAGAAGTTTTTATATTCCAAATTAACAAAATATTGTATTCAACAGAGGGGAAAGGTCAGGTGAAATCAGGGGTAAAATTTCTGAGGTAACTCAATATAGACAGAGTAACTCTGAGGTAAAATCAGTACATGCACAGACTTTAGTTCTTATGTTTCAGGCTAATGAGAGTTTCTTAAGCTTTTCATAGTAACTTAAATCTTTGTGTTGAGAGGCTTTTGTTTCCAGAAGGTTGGTACACTCTTTCCAATACCCAAACCCATTATCTTGAAACACCAGTACTTGTCTTGAGTTTTTAACTGACTCCTATGGTCTCTAAAGGCAAGAGGGGGGGAAAGGTCTCTAAAGGCAGTTTCTAACCACACCACATCAGGGGTCTCTGTACTCTTCAGAACGATCACCCTGTTTAGACTGGGTAGGAAAATTTCCTCTCTGTCCCCTTTCCTTGGCCCGAACAGGAGTCTCCATGTAACTACCCACTCGTCCTTGCCAACTTTCCCCAGTTCTCCTGTCTGTGTTCAACTTCTCTCAGTCAGGGCTGAATTCTGAATGAATTCTTCTCCTCAGCATTCAGCTCTAAAGTTCTGGGGTTTGGATTTCAGGGGTGGACTCAGGGTTTTCAAGTCACCACTGCTTCTTTCTTAGGGCTTTTGACCCACCATGTCTACACATGTCTCAGGGCTTGGAGCCACCATAGGTCTCAGGTGCTCTCAGGGCACATTGACAAAATTGCTTCTGTTATAGTTTTCAATAGGTGGCCTGAATAGTAATTAGTAAACTAAATAATAATTAAATAATTCTAACAAAAAATCTAGTTCACACAATTTATCAGAGAAGGCATTTGCACTTGATAAAAGCTCTATATGGTCAGGGGCCTGCCTGCTTGAGGGACCGCCTTTCCCCATACAGGCCCCAGAGGACACTGACATCGTCTGACTCTCCCTGGTCCGACTCTCCCTGACAGGCACCCAACATCATCTGACTCTCCCTGGTTCGAAAGACGCTCAGTTGGCCTGTACCAGAGCCAGGGCTTTCTCGGTGGCGGCTCCTTACTGGTGGAACGAGCTCCCGGATGACATCAGGGCCCTGCGGGACTTATTGCAATTCCGCAGGGCCTGCAAGACGGAGCTCTTCCACCAGGCTTTCAACTAGGAGCCGCCACCGGGGGTGGAATTGGACATCGCCCTGGTCCTGCCGGCCGCACCCCTTCGCTGCCTCTGTTCGCCATGAGAACTCTGTGATTGAAGTTGCCATCTGTTGTAGTTTATTGTGTAGGATGTGGTGTTAGTTTTAAATGTTGATTTTATATTGTAAAGCTTTGATGGTGTTTTTATGCTTGTTAGCCGCCTTGAGCCGGTTCGCTGGCAAGGCGGGTATAAATGTAATAAATAAATAAATAAGTCTTGCCTATTATAGACCCCGCCCTCCTCAGGCTCCACCCCCAAAATATCCAGGTATTCCCAAGCCAGAGCTGGCAATCCTATTCCAACATGGCGACCTGAGCAGATCCTTGATGTTAAGCTCTTCCTGTTCCGCTTCTGACAAGTTTTCTTTTATCCCTATGGTGGTGAATAACTGCTCAAATCCAGTTACAGGCTGCTCCTTGGGCTACAAGAAGTGCCTCAGAGTGTTTGGGGTGAATTATTGCCTCTGCTGTTTATAATTGCTTTGAACTCTGGGATTCCTGACTCCAGCTGCATAAGTTTTGTGAGGAGCAGTAGACTGGAGTTTCTTTTAACACAAGGCAAATTAGGAGCAATAACAGCTAACTCTCCTTAACTGTCTGTGATAAATCAGCTGTGGGGTTGAAGAGTGAAAGAAGAGTGAAACAACTGAAGAACTCCAGGTATGAAGGAAAGTCCTAACCTCTTCTCACCTCAGCCTCCCATTTTTGAGTGCTCAGCTGCTGGTTGTTAACAATGAGTAGCACTTACACCAGCTGCACCTCTGTGGGTATATACAGGACATGTGATGGTGCTATCAAAGAAGAGATTAAGGAATACTTCCGATTTATGAGCTACCTTCCCCTACTAGGATCTCTCAGTCTGGGGCGAGTGATGCACTGTATTCTTGGTGCTTGAGGGGGGTGGGGGGCAACAGCGGGAGGGCTTTGTTGACAGTTAATCCCCAGCACTAAGATCAGCAAGATCCAGATGACAGCTATCTGTCAGATTGGTAGCTGTGTAGAACTAGACTAAACTGGTTATGGCTGGCACTGCTGAAGGGTCAGTCATAATGACTCAGCACGAAGCTGATTGGTCACAATAGGTATATAAGAAATTGTACAGTACTGATGTGTGTCCATTCTCTAGTGCCATGGTGCTGGCGAAGCAGTTTGATTCTGTAAATACAATCCTGTGTATAGTTCACCACATAACGGTGTTAGTGTGGTTGCTGTGAGGAGTTCCAGGAGTGAAGTGCTGGTGAGAACTGGGAAAGCTGGGGTGCTGAAGGTGGCAGGAGTGGCTGCAAGGGGCTGGAGTGGCTGAAGGGGTGCTAAAGACACACTGCGCAACAGGCTTCTGGTGTTCCTGGCCCCACTGGTGGACCTCCTGAGGGCACCTGGTGTTTTTGGCCACTGTGTGACAGAGTGTTGGACTGGATGGGCCACTGGCCTGATCCAACCTTGGCTTCTCTTATGTTCTTATGGGGCAAGTGATGCACTGTATTTTTGGTGCTTGGGGAGGCAGCAACAGTGGGAGTGCTTCTAGTGTACTGGCCCCACTGGTGGACCTCCTGATGGCACCTGGTTTTTTTGGACACTGTGTGACAGAGTGTTGGACTGGATAAGCCATTGGCCTGATCCAACATTGGCTTCTCTTATGTTCTTAAGCAATTTCAACTGGATAGTTACTTCTCAACAGTTAATCCTCCATTGCATGACATTCCTCTTAAGAACAGATTTGAGAAGTCAAGACTTTTAAGTGACTCTCTTCAACAGCAGCAATATCTGGATAATCAGGGTGGAAATGAAATTTCTTCCGGACAAGAGAATAGTATCTTAGTCCTGTTAGCTTCTCAGACCCACCTAATTGTAGATACTGTGAGCAAGATTTATGTGAAATTGAAGGAGATTTGAGGGAAGAATCCTAAGTAGTCATTCAGAGTGGTAATTAAAACCTCATGAGATGGGAACTAGTATAAAACAGGGAGCAACTGGAAACACAATGGGGTACCAAAGAAAGAATCCTTCTTTCCCAGGTTTAAAATCAAAACTGATATTTCATTCCATTGAGGACTATAATGATTCATCCCAGTTTAGCCAGTATAAAGTCAACCTACTAATCACTCCTTATAGAGGTCTAGTTCCGGCCTGGGGATCTAGGTACCAGATTAAGTCTCATCTGGCCAAGTTACTACAATTACCTGTGTACAGAATTAACCTGATTGATCGTATGTGAGAGTCCTACAGAGTCAGTCAGAACAAGCGCTCTTAAAAAAGAGTGATCTTTATTGAGAAAGATCTGTGGTGGTCATCTACACATTCTGTGACAGTAATAGTTAGAAGGCTCCTCAACAGGGCAATTATACAGAAACCAAAGAGGGTCTCTCAGTGGAATGCAACCGATCACACAAATCAATAAAAAGGTGCCCAAAATACTGGCTGCAGGTTCTCATAGGAAAAAGCGGGACGATACATCAATAGACACTAACAAGCTTCCAAGGTCAGTGCTAGGCGGCAGGCGATAAGCAGGCAGGGAGGGAAACGAAAGGGAACATTCCAAGAATCCTACGTTGCAGGGCAACTCTTGCCACCCCCCAGCCGGGAGATGGCAGCATTAGCTGACATTCTGCCCCCCCAAGCTCCCCCCCACCTCCAGGTTTCATAGGATACAGTTTATGGAAGGCACAGCGTAATGCAGGAGTGTTAACATGCTCATCAGCAACCTATTCATTTTCCCCAGGCCCCAAATCCTTCCACTGAACCAAATAATACAGACAACCCCGTTTGATTTTAGAGTCCAAAATCTGCAAAATTTTGTAGTGCGGTTCACCATTCATCATCAAATGAATTGTTCCACCCCCAGCACTTGTAATAACTCCTGCCAAAAGTTGGCAATGAATTGAGATCCGCGGTTGGAAATTACCTTCCGTGGAACTGAATGTAATTTAATAATGTTACTCATAAACACCTTGGCCAAAGCCTTTGCAGTAGGTATCTGCTTGAATGCGATGAAATGAGCTTGCTTGGAAAACAGGCCGACTACTACCCAGATGACAGTTTTCCCCTTGCTAGGAGGTAGATCTGTGATGAAATCCATGGAAATCACTTCCCATGGTTGACTTGGGGTTTCTAATGGCTTTAAAAGACGTGGCGTTTTACCTGCCCTCTGTTTACACATAAGGCAGGTTTGGCAGGACCCCACATACTTAGACACATCACCCCACATGCGTGGCCACCAGAATCGGCGCTTCAATAAGTGGAGAGTTTTCAAAAATCCAAAATGGCCCGATAGTTTAGATTCGTGAGCAGCGTGCAGCGTGCATAACCTCCCCCGCAGGGAGCACGGAAATTTAGATTTGTGAGCAGTGTGCATAACCTCCCCCGCAGGGAGCATGGAACTACCAACCTATCTCCCTTATACCAGCATTCATCGGGACCCTTTACTACATCAGGTTCCCCCTCAAATTTGGCATGATCAGAGTCAGTAAAGGCTTGCACGCATTTAATCAGCCAGATATTATCATTTGTTGTGCAGTCATCCCAGCTTTTACTGCGGGTGACCACTGCCCCTCCCAACTGGGAGGGGTGAACATCGAGTCGATGACCTCATCATATAGACTGTCATGTTGTGGGAGGCAGGAGAGCGCATCTGCTAGGGAATTGGTCAGTAATGGTTAGAAGGCTCCTCAACAGGGCAATTATACAGAAATCAAAGAGGGTCTCTCAGTGGAATGCAACCGATCACATAAATCAGTAAAAAGGCGCCCACTATACTGGCTGCAGGTTCTCATAGGGAAAAGCGGGAGGATACATCAATAGACACCAACAAGCTTCCAAGGTCAGTGCTAGGCGGCAGGCGATAAGCAGGCAGGGAGGGAAATGAAAGTGAACATTCCAAGAATCCTACGTTGCAGGGCAACTCTTGCCACCCCCCAGCCGGGGGATGGCAGCATTAGCTGACATTCTGCCCCCTCCAAGCTCCCCTCCCCACCTCCAGGTTTCATAGGATACAGTTTATGAAAGGCACAGCGTAATGCAGGAGCATTAACATGTTCATCAGCAACCCATTCATTTTCCCCAGGCCCCAAGTCCTTCCACTGAACCAAATAATACAGACAACCCTGTTTGATTTTAGAGTCCAAAATCTGCAAAATTCCGTAGTGCGGTTCACCATTCATCATCAGACTAGTGTCTATTGATGTATCTTCCCGCTTTTTCCTATGAGAACCTGCAGGGAGGGAAACGAAACGGAACATTCCAAGAATTCTATGTTGCAGGGTAACCCATGCCACCTCCCAGGCAGGGCATGGCAGCATTAGTTGACATCATATAGTTTTGAGGAAAACTTTTAAAACTTGGAGTGTTGTGCTTAATTTTAGGACTCCTATGACTCCAAATCTTTAGTGCACAGGGCTCTAATGTTGTCTGACTTTGGTATTTACTCCGCTAGGGTTTTTAGGAATCAAAACATCAATCCCCTAATCTCTAGAAAATAAGAGGGATGAGGTAAGCAAGATCAGCAGATGTTTTTGTGCAAGAGGGCAGTGAGCCCAAGACAGCTCACTCTAATAACCTACTTTCGGGTTCTAAGGAGATCCCCCAGGAAGATGCAGATGAAGAAATGCTGTGTGAATCTTTCATACTTTTTCCTGGAGCAGAACAGAAAGATATGCGTGGAAGATTTGAAAAATTAAAGGCAAGATTCACTCGCATTTCCACTGATTAATATGATCTTACTACCTCTGTGGAGCGTAACTCAGTTGCTCTGAACTCAGAATTGCAAGAGGTGGTTGAGGCCATGGACCTCATTGATTTCAGAGATCACTCACAAAATACAGCAATACCACAAGAGCAAAGTAACGAACTCGTTATTCCTGTAGCAACTGGGCTAAAATTAATCACAGAGGGATCTGCCCTAATAATATACAAGCAACCAAGTGAGGGAAAGTTATCATCAGTTGGTTCCCACTTATCTTCGGAAGGGGACGTTATTTTGTCTAAGCTTGATGTTCATGGATCCAATGTTGTTATCAATCCAGAGGCAAATAAGATTACTTGTGAACAATGACACATCCCCCTATGGAACAATATGCTTAAATTACTGTCATGGAATATTGATTGTTGGCACAGTAAACAAGGGGATCGGGAGCCGACAAATGTTGAAGGATTTCTACATCGTTTATGTACAAGAGACTTGGAACCCCAATTACCATATTTTTCGCCCCATAAGACGCACTTTTCCTCCCCAAAAAAGTGGGGGGGGAAGTGTGTGCGTCTTATGGAGTGAATATGGAGCTTTTCTTACCTGTAACAGGGCTCTTTCTTCAGCAGGAACGCAGGGGAACGCCATTCAGGCTGGCATCCCAGCCTTCCCCGCCCCTCCCTGCTGGGCCTGAGCTGTTAAGACTTAAAAGGGAAACGGCAGGGAAAACCCCCACCAGGCTAAGTACTCTTTCCCTTTAAGTGCTTTTCCCCTTTAAGACAGCCAGCAGCAGAAAGCCCCGCCCACCGATTAAGCTCCGTGGCTACTTTGCACAGAAAGGCCTGGCTTTGCATGGCATGCCGATGTCTCTCTTCTTTCCTTTCTCTATCTTTCTTCCTTCCTTCCTTCCTTTCCTTTTTTCTGTCTGTCTGTCTTTCTGTCTCTCTCTCTCTGTCCCCACCTTTCTTTCTTTCTTCCTTTCTCTCTCTCTCTCTCCTCCTCCTTCCTTCCTCTCTCTCTCTCTCTCTCTGTTTCATTTTTTCCTGTTTTCCTCCTCTAAAAACAAGGTGCGTCTTATGATCAGGTGCGTCTTATGGAGCGAAAAATACGGTAAACTAGATGGCTTTGAAGATTTTAATCTACAAACCACTTTTAGCCATGACCAATAGAGGACGCCCAAAGTGTGGACTTGTAACCTGGATGAAAAAGGATTTAAATTTAAATATAATTCCGACAGATTTTTTTTAATGATAGTGCAATAACTCTTAGTTAAGATACTAGGTAAAACTTCTTTATAATGAATGTGTATGTTCCTTGTTTAAAAGCCTTCGTTTGTATTACATAATTCTGGTTAGCTTTTGAGAAATATGTTGAAAACTTGGTTATTAGATACCCAACAGCACAGATTATTCTCATGGGTGATATGAATGCAAGACTCAGTGCTAGTAGTGCAGATTTTCTGAAATCTATGTTTGGAGAGGGCTTGGTCTTATCTAAACTGTGTAACAGCAGAATATCTTTGGATAGGGACATCAACGTCGCTGGAACTTATTTGTTGCATTTAACAAAAAAATTAATTTGGAAATTTCAAATGACCACCAGGAATTAATGTCATCTGATCAGACACCTAACTTCACTTATATCTCCACCAAGGAGCTAGTGTTTTAGACTATATTCCTGTAACAGGTGAATTACTTCCAAGAATAGCTAAATTCACCATGATGGAAATCTTTTGTCATGATCATCTCCCCATAACATTTGAACTAAAAGTGTGTTCCAGTTCTTATCAAATTGGTAGGCCATTATATCACAGCTATAACAAGAGGAACCCCTACATTGAATCAGGAAAGTATAAATATCGTCAAAAGAGAAATTATCAATCACACAACAAGGGCAAAACTTAGGTGAGTTAGGTGGTTAAATTATTGGGAGCGTTTCAAATCTTATTTTCAAAACATGTTGCAACTGTAAGAAGGGTGGAAAAGATGGAATGGTTTGATAGCGAATGTCAGAAGGCTAAATCAAAACTCAAGAGGAACTATTGAATAATGAAAACTTGCTGTATGCACAATCTCGGGTTGTATTTCTCAGAAGCAAGTTTATAGGAAGCTACTGAGTGTGAAAAAGCAAAGACACACAAGACTGATGAGGCTAAAACTGGATAACTGTGCCCAATTAAAACGCACTCAATTGTTTTGGGAAACTCTTCATGATTTAAGAGAGCAACAGAAAAGGCAACAGAAAAACCTTGCAAGGGAAGAGGAAATCTCTACAGAAATCGGGCTGGACGGTATTATGGCCAGTGATAAGATCTGAGTTGAAACACATTGTTTCTACTGGACGCAGGGACTTTGATGCCGTTTCTGTTCTGCTGGGTTTTCCTGGGGGCCTCTTTAGAGGGGGTGTAACTCAGACCCCATAAATCCAATCCTCACCAAACTTGGCAGGCAGGTAGAGGAGAGGCAGCCAGAGACGTGCTGTGAATTTGGTGTGTCTACCTTGCAGGGGAGGGGGCGCCCTACTGCATCATGACCTTATAGAACCAGTTTAGTTCGTACAAATGGGGGGTTTGGCCATTATGGTCTGTATTCAGTCCATGAACCATGAACTGAACTGCATTTTCCAAGTTTGTACCCACCCCTAGTCCAAGTTGATTTAAAGATGTCCTCCCCCAAAAGCAAACATTACGGCAGTGGTGGCAAACCTACGGCACGCGTGCCAGAGGCGGCACTCAGAGCCCTCTCTGTGGGCACGCACGCAGTTTGGGCACTCAGTCTCTAAAAGGAAAAAGACGACACAGACTCGAGGCTGGGCTGCTCTCAAACTTACAAAGTATGAGCCAAGGTTAGACAAATTATCAGCATGCATACAACAGTAAAAATCACATTAACTGTTCAAAAGCAGGCCAAATGCAAACTTTTACCTTTCAATAAAAAGTTGTTTGTATAACTGAAAGCTCTGTTGTTGTGTTTTTCTTTTAAGACAAAAGATGTTAATGTATGAGTTCTTTTTTCTAAATTAAAACCTCAGTATTCAGGTTAAATTGTCGTGCTGGCACTTTGCAATAAATAAGTGGGTTTTGGGTTGCAGTTTGGGCACTTGGTCTCTAAAAGGTTCGCCATCACTGCATTAGGGTGTACAAGTAGAGAGAAATGGGGTTGTGACAAAGCCCACAGCCAAAAGCTAAGTATTTTATACAGTGGACCCTGAAAGAACTTTGCACCACAGCTACTTCCCAAATCTGCAATGATACAGAACAGCCTTTTTAAGGGCACATTGGAAATTATGAAGACAGAATTTAATCAATGAGGCAGTACAGCACTACCAGAACTGCAGAACCACAGATCAAAGAACAAAAAGTTCAAAAGCAAACTCAAAAGTATGCAATACAATGAAATCCTAGTGTACAAAACATAATCCTAGATCTCAGGTCAAAATTCATTTGATATTATATAGCATCATGCAAAATATAATTGTGGTAACGGCAACAATGAGCAGAATTTGAATACAGACCGTCTATAACAGGGGTGGCCAAACTTGCTTAATGTAAGAGCCACATTGAACAAATGTCAGCTGTTTGAGAGCCACAAGACATGAACAAATATTACACGTGTGTTTACTGGAAAATATGAAAATTTGCTTTTTATTAACATTAAACGAGACTGCCAAAAATAAAAACAGAAGGGGTAAAAATGGATATTGATAATGATATTTATTTGTCCAATGGTATCTGTAGGCTTGGGGTGGGGTTTTTTGAGAACACATTTAAAGTTAAAGTTGCTTTCTTTCTCTGCTTCCCCCGCCCAGCCTCAAGCCTACCCAGGGAGGAGAAACACTGGGTGGGGGAAGGGAAGACCAATTGGGGAGGCATGGCTCCCTTCACTTCCCCAGCCGCCCTGCCGGGAGCCGCACAATATGTGTGAAAGAGTCACGTGTGGCTCCCAAGCCGCATTTTGGCCACTGTCAGAATCTGACATTTCCCGAGCGGGAGGTGGTTTCCCCGACTCAGTCTATGTCACCCGCTCCGCCGGAGAGCACATAATACTGCTGTTGAAACTGTTATCTGCTTTGCTTTTGCTTTGGCCTTGGCTTGTTGTCTTAACGGCTACTCTGCCTTCCAGGTGCCTCTCTAACTGCAGCCTGGGAATCGCAGGGGAGGTTTCGGCGGGGTGCGGGAAGGAATGTGGGATGAGCAATCGCACATTTGAGCGCGTTTTTCCTGGGAAGCTCAACGGACATGTAATGTAGCGCCATTTCTGACTAACCCGATTGGTGCCCCTCCTCCCTCTTCGCCTTTGAATAATGTATAACTTACCTACAGCCCTTTGCTCTGCATCACTAACACAAAACGTGTTGATTACTATGGACCATTAAATGTATTAAATATTAAACTCCAAAATTTTAAATTATACTCCCGTTGGTACTTGACACCCCAACGTTTATCTCATATGAAAGCCTCAGTTAATTCACACTGTTGGAAGGATTGTGGCAAAATAGGGTCTTTTAAACACTGCTGGTGGTCATGTCCTGTAGTAGCTGCTTTTTGGTCGAAAATTGTTAATTTTTACAAATATTATTCTGGGTTGTTCAATTCCTTTTCCTCCTGAATCTATCCTTCTGAACCACTGGCCAGATCCATTTACATCAAAACAGAACAAAGAACTAGCTTCATTATTTCTGCTATCAGCAAAAACTTTGTTAGCACAGAAGTGGAAAGTGAAAGACATCCCAACAATACAGCAATGGTTCACGAAACTATGGGACTTAGCTGTTATGGACAAACTGGAAATACACATTACCAGAGTGGAGACCCCTTCAGCTAAAAACAATTTTCTAGAAAAATGGTTTTCCTTTTTTGACTATGTATCAAATTCTAAGAAACAATATTGTACTCTACCAAAGAAGTATTTGAATTTTGTATTTTATTAATGTTTATTGATTATGCGTACTTCATAGACCTGTACACAAGTTTATATTACTAGTTGGTTTGTTAAGTTATTAAGTTATTTAGTAATGTTTTTATTGTTATTGCTGAAAATTAATAAAAATTATTTTTAAAAAAATAAAAAAGGACTTTTAAATCCAGAAGGCCTGGCTTATTGGCTCTGCAAGGGTTTTCACAGCCACCCCTGGGCTATAAGAAGGAGGTTCATGCAGGGAGTGAAAAATTAGTGCCACAGTAGAATAGTAACTTTGTTCTTTTAAAAGAGATAATGACACCATGTGCCTAGAAAAAAAGACGCTAAGTGTATCAGAAAAATTAGCACATCAAAAATGTACAAATCTGCAAGGTTCTACTTGAGTAACGATTCTGTGTATGCTTACCTGGGAGAAAAGACCTACTGAATTCAATGGGACATACTTCTGAGCAATAAGACTGGGCAACATGTTTATGGTATTTCCAAATTGCAATACTTCTTTTTCCCCCCCTTGTTGCAGTTCATAATATGTCCGTGAGGACTACCAAGCAGAAAGCAAGGAAGGAGGGAAGGTATGAGTCGCAAGCACAGTACGATTACACTGCAAATCTGAACTGGAAAAGCAAGGTGGATTTGATTTAAATTAAATCAATTTATATCACAATTTAAATCACTAGTCAGTGAATCTAGATCTAAATCATGGTTTTCTATATAAAGGCTCAATTCTTGCTGGTATAATCTTAATATTTACAACCAGATGGAGGTTTCATTTTTAAAATAATAACCTTTCAGATTACTGATTTGGTTATATCCTAAACTGGGTCTCTTTTATGGCCTGCTGCCATTATAGGTTTTCTCCTCCAGGGAGAGAATAATATGGTAAACCTCAGGCTCTACACACGAAAATCCTAAAACCTGTGAAGTAATCTGTTCGAAAGGTTTCACTTTCATTTTCACTGCCTCCCACTCCCGCCTCATGCTTCGCTCCTTGTGCAGATCTATTACTGTTCCAAACAATCTTCTGTTTGTTGAACGTCTTGAAACTTAGCACTTAAGGGGTAAGGGGCTGGTTTTGTGTACATAGATTTGCAGAGAAACAATGGGATTAAGATCTTTTTCTCAACTCTGTATGTTTTAGAATGTTTTTTGCTGTGAAGATGAGTGCATGTTACCTCTGCTGACACAGATTCACAGTTTTGAGAACTGCAAAACAGGCATCTCTGATAATATCTTCTGGATAGAAAAACTGTCCAAAATAGTCTTACAGAAACCTCTGGGAGAGCATGACATTGTGAATGGATTAATGATACAATCATCATTTACCATACTCATTTACAATACCCGTTAACATTGCATGAATATACAACCTCACACTAAATAATTAAAAACTAATCTGGAAAGTATTGGAGTCGGGAGGCGAGTGGTAGTGATTTCATAGCAAGCTCTTTATTAAAGGTCAGATGGAACATGGAAAACCCCAGGCTCAGAGCCTTCTTTTTTGCCAACCGGAGACAAAGCCCCGATCTCGCCCCCAGGTCCTGATAGGACCTTAAGTCTATGGTTGCAGTTCATAGGTCCCCCAGCAGGAGACCTAGGCACGTAATTGGTGGTCGCTCCAGATCCAACTGGCTATTGTTCTACCTGGCCGAAGCTCAGGTAGATTCTGACTTTGTGCGCTGACCACGTGGCGGTCGCCATTGCGAGGGGCCAGCCGAGTGTGGTCTTAGTACACAACATAATCCCTATTTCATGATGAATAACCTTTGAACTATAATGTATCTTAAATAGATAGCTTCTCCTCAAAACGCATTCTTTTTTAAAAATCTGATCTAAATTTTAAAAAAACCACCCTAAAAAGCAGGTATTGTTGAACATTTTAAACATTCCGCTGGAACCAGGTGGGCTGCATATCATAGCCAGGATTCTTAAGACCAACAATTCTGCTGTCTATATGTGAAAATCTTGTCTTTCCACGTTAAAATGTGTCAACCAATTTAGCACAACTCCCCCTGTCGCCTTGCATATGCCAATTCCCTCGTTTATGGCAGAGCACATTTGAACCAGTCTCCAGTTTTGGTCTGGAGAACAAATTATGTTCACTGGTTTGGATGAAACTGCAAACTACAATATTCATGAAACAAAAAAGGGGAGGGAAGGGTGCTCATTCACATCAGCCCATCATTTGCTATTACACCTGAACAGGGCCGTTGTTAGAGAGACTGTGACTGTTGGTCTCACAGACAGCAAATTTCCCCTCTAGCAAAGGAGGCAATGAGATATACAGGCTAGTGTACAGAATGAAACATTGGTTCTTATCTGAAGGCTCCTTTTCAGGGGGGGAGAATTCATCCAGGAACTGATTAGGTCATGCCTCTGCTTGCTCAGATAGGGATATTCAAATTTTTGTCTGGCCCCTATTGGAGAGATCTCAGGCTGACCTTCCAGTTATGTCCAAGCCTTGCACCTCCTGTCTGAGTGCGCTGTTATTCAGTCGCACAGTCGAGTCCAACTCTTCGCAAGCCCACGGACCACATCACGCCAGGCCTTCCTGTCTTCTGTCGTGTTCCAGAGTTTGCTTAATTTCATGTTTGTTGCATCGATAACACTGTCCAACCATCTCATCCTTTGCCGTCCCCTTCTTCTTCGACCTTCAGTCTTTCCCAGCATCAGGGTCTTCTCCAGTGAGTACTCCCTTCTCATTCAGTGGCCAAAGTATTTGAGCTTCAGCTTCAGCATCTGGCCTTCCAGGGAACAGTCAGGGTTGATTTCTTTTAGGATTGACTGATTTGATCTCCTTGCAGTCCAAGGGACTCTCAAGAGTCTTCTCCAGCACCATAATTCAAAAGAAGGGAAGGGGTACAGAGGCCTTGGTTTTCTGACCTGGTCCAGATGTCGATGGTGGCACTGTACACTCTACCAGCCAGATGGGACCTTCTGAGCCAGGGACCCATCCAACTTCCAGAACCAGCATGGTTAAAACTGATGGCCTGGCAATTTAAAGGGCAGATCCACCTCACTGGCTTGTTGTTATTCCTCCTCTAAAATAGTTCACATTGCTTTCTTACTGAGAAAGACTGGATCATGAGGGTGCGAATACAGTGAAAAGGGGGAGGGAACCCAGTTGCACCCAGGAGGGCCCTGGCATAAAGTAGGAAGTAGGAAACAGCCGGGGTCTTGTGGGCCTGATTGGGGCCCTCTGAGGGCCTGATGTGGCCCGCAGGCCACATGTTTGACACCCCCAGCCTAGAGCATCCTTGAGAGAGAGAGAGAGAGAGAGAGAGAGAGAGAGAGAGAGAGATTTTATTGTTTTCAAGTAAGAAAAATAGACAACACAGATACACAAAGAAAAAAGAAAACATACCACATAAAACAATACAGAGTCTGTACTCAGTTAACTGTTTAAGTCTTTCTATATGGAATCTGAACTGGTTACACCTGTTTCCGTTAAAGTTTCTAGCCCTACAAGCTCGTGTTTCAGTTCTTAAAATTTCTTAAGATAGTCCTCCAACCATTTATATAATCCTTACCAATTTTTAACAAAGGTTTCTTCTTTTTTATCTTGTAACTGTAAAGTTAGTTTATCCATTTCTGCTGTTTCAAGTAGTTTGTACATTATTTATTCTTTTGATGGGATTCGTTTTTCCAGTACTTTGCGTATGAAATCCTAGCCATGGTTACCAACATGTACAATCACGAATCTAGTTTTTTATATGTCTCTGGCATAATCAATAAAAGCAGTTCTGGTATAAATGTTATAGTTATATGCATCATTTCTTGCAATATTTCATGGATCGATATCCAATATTTCTTAGTTACATTACACGTCCACCATATATGAAAAAAGAGCCAGTTTTCTGTTTACATTTTCAACATACATTTGACATATTTGGGTACCATTTTGTTAACATTTCAGGTGTCATATACCATCTATAAAACATTTTATAAATATTTCCTTTGAAAGAGATTGCTTTCGTAAATTTTATATTTGTTTTCCATACCTTGTCCCACTGGTCTAGCTGGATATTGTGTCCTATATTTTGTGCCCATCTAATCATTGAGGTTTTTACTATTTTATCTTGTCTAATAACAGAGTATAAAACAATTTTATAAATTTTAGCTCCTTTCCCATAAATATTTTATCTATTTCAGTAAAGTTATCATAAAAACCAGTCTGTTTCTCTTTTACATATCTAGATTCTAACTGTAGTCTTTCCCAAAATAATCTTAACTTCCCCAAAAAATGGAGAGTCCAAAAAAGAAAAAAGAAAACAGCGCTCGTCCTATAATCCTGTAATATTTTGGCAGACAAAACCCGGTTACAATACAGATGTTTTAAAAAGAAAACTCAAGTTCCATGTAATCTAAGTATCCAATTAAGGGAGAGAATTAAAAATAAGTATTCCAGGATATAAAAAAGATAAAAGCCCATTTGATCCGTAAGTCCACTTAAAAAGGGAGAGTTAAAAAGTGAACATATCCCAAGAGACACATAACAGCCAGAAAATAAGAAGCACCAGGAAAAATGGGAAGAAAAAAGCTGTTTGAGCTGTAAAGATGCAAATATCCACTTTAATTCATTAATACTTGTAGGATGTAGGAGCATCCCTGAGAAGTGTTTGTCCAGCCGCTGCTTAAAGACTGCCAGTGAGGGGGAGCTCACCACCTCCCTAGGGAGCTGTCCTACAAATAGCCCATAAGACTATGGCCCTGGTTAATTTTGACTAGAGCTACTGAAGATCAGATGGCCAGTGAAATGTGACTTCTTTAATACTGTCTCATCTTTCCTGTCCACGGCGTCCTTTGGGGCATCCTCGCCATCCTTGAGTGCAATGCCATCACTGGTGCATCCACTAAGGGTACCTTCAAGTTCTCCATCGCCCCCTCTGGCCGTGCATACTGCTTCTTAGCTAGTAACAACAACAAGTTTCCGCTGCCCGGCTGCGCCTATTCTGCCTTCACAATGTCTTCAAAATATTCTGGGAAGGGGGGAACCGTCTGGACTTTTATAGGCTTTTTTAAATCCCCTGGTGTCCAGATGTGCTGTTTCCTGGGTTTCTCAGCCACTTCAGTCTCAGAGTAGTGATCATTTTACGCAACAACCTCTGGAAATGTTCCCCCTGGAAGAGCCTGGATGAGGACTCCCTGAGTCCCTGTCTCTTCCCCAGACCATTCCCCCTCTTCCCTCTCGGCAATGTCCTCCACAGGGGCTACTACAGAAGGTGCCGCTGTACATTCAGGTCCAGGGGAGGGGGGGACACCTTCCCAGCCCTCCCTTGTTACAGCTGCTTCTGTGCTCGTCCCTTCTTCCAAGCTCAGTGTCGCTGGAGCATCATCCTCCCCTGTTGCCTCTGAGGTGTTAGGCTCCTGCCGGATGCATGGCCTAGTTTTCACACACTTGCTGGGGGGGGGGGGGATGCCGAGACCAATGAGTCTTCTGGAATGAATGGAAGTTGCCTCTCCCTCCTGTTTCCCCACCTGACTGTCTCTCCGGCCCTGCAATATCCCTGCCAAGGTGTTGGATCCAGCCCCCCCCCCAACCACTGTGAGGGGGGGGGCATGCCATCGGGACTGTCCAAGGAGCTCTCCTCATCAGCCACCACCAGTCTGAGCCCTGTAGGGCTGGGGGAAAGGGGCCCTGCGCCACACCGGGCGCCTTGTTGGATCCAAGCTGGGGACCTGGGAAAACTTGTCAGAAGGGGCTTGTTGTCCCCAGGGGTGACCGCATCTCCCAGGCCCCGCTCCAGCAAAGGGTGGAGGGCACACTGGCCTAAGGTTTCTCTGTAGCATTTTGCTGCCTTCCTTCTGCTGGCTCCAGTCCTGCTGGCTGCCTTCTTCTTGTTGCGCTGGGTGGGGGAGGTTTTGCTCAGAGCCCCGGACCACTCAGCCTTCGTGTCTGCCTCGGAGTTCTCTCGGAGCCCTTTTGTTCTGCCCTCCGATTCCTCCCACTCCCTGAAGACTCAGGTGTGGGGGGTGTGAAGACTCCACCGGTGCACCTCCCCGCTCATTGGAAGCCACCTCCTGGTGGTCCCAGGATGCCACAGTCCCACTGCCCGATGCCTCTGGTGGGGGAAGCTGCTCTCCCCATGGCGTGGTCTTCCCAAACTTCACAGTGCCTTTCTTTGTTTCCTCTGCTGCTGCAGCATTCGTGCGGGTGCCAATCTGCTCCCCATCCATCACACCAGGCTACCCTGTTCCTACTGCCCCAAGCAGTTTAAAACTATTTTCAGACCGGGGTGCCTCAGTTTGGATTTCTTACCTATTTTTTTTTAATGATGCTTGAACACAGCACAAGCCTCCGACTGAGCGGGGAGGGCTAACCAGAACTGTAGGGTCAGCCTGAGATCTCTTCAACGAGGCCCAGGCAAAAAACTGAATAGCCCTACTTGAGTGAGCAGAGGCATGGCCTAACCAGTTCCTGGATGACTTCCCCCCCACTGAAGGAGAATGCCAGGCAAACCAGGTGCCAGTCGCAGTAATGCTTGAGCAGCGGTTGGGCAACCTGATTGTAAGGAACCACTGGAAAAGATCTATCAAGGAAAAGGGGAGCCAGGAGTTTGCGATTCTACACAGGTGACAACCAGTGGTCCCTCTAAGCTGCGTTAGTGTGAGCTAGCTCACAGTTTTTTAGCCTCCAGCTCACACATTTTTGTCTCCGCTCAGGAAAGATGGCTCCAGAGCAAACCTATTGACGCAGCAGCCAAATCGCTCGCTCACAGCTTTAATGCCAGTAGCTCACAAAGTAGCATTTTTGCTCACAAGACTCCACAGCTTAGAGGGAGCATTGGTGACAACACTCCAAATCTATGTATATCCTTTAGATACCGGGCAGCAAAGGGTTGAAAGTTTGGCTTAACCAGTTTCATTCATGACAGTAAACATGGGATGTTTGCCAAAGTAGAGAAGAACAGAATTCTCAGGCAAACGATGAGACAGGGAGAAACAACATTGAATTAAGAAGGGATAAGCATCACACAGATACAGTCCATCGCAACTAACAATCCCCGGGGCAAGAAGAACATCATTCCCCCCCCCCCCCGCCCCATACTGCATTCAGACAGCCCTACCCTTCAACGGGAAAGCTGGCCAGGTGCCAGAAGACTGCCGGACCATGTTTTGGCTGGGTAGACTTTCTAGCCTTGATCTACTTAATAGTGCAAAAGGGGCCTCTGTTCTCTTCCTTAAGAGACCTTTTCCTTTCTGACTGCCTGACCTGTAGCCAACCTTTTCTCCGTTTCCTTCCGAATTTTGTTAAACATACAGATTCAGGGTTCCCCCCCCCCCCTTGTGCACAAGAATTGCCACTCGTAAACAAAACAGAGAAATGCAGGGACAAAGTCAGCCATTCATCAAATCTTGTTCCAGCGAATCTAATCTTTCTGGATGATTTTTCAAGAACCACATGGTTTGGCTGCATTCAGATGCATCAAGCCAACACTAAACATCCCATGGCCTGGAAGGAAAAATTAACTCCAGTAATCAGTTAATCCCTACGTTGGGTACCCAGAGGTATTCTGGGAGCAGGTTGACCTGAGTAGAGCTGGTTAGTAGGCCTAGACAGGTCTACTCAGTGCTGTTTTGTTCAGTGAGGCTTACTCCTAAGCAGGGGTCATTTCATAGAAAAAGAGGTGCAGGAGCTCATTAGCATAACTCATTTGCATAACTCATTTGCATATACCACACCCCCCAACGTGCCAGAAGTGTGTCAGAAGGCAACACCCACCCCTCAGGCTATACTCCACAGGTGAGTGAAACTGACCTGCTCTTTCTCCATTCCCTTCCCCATCCAATACTTTGTGCAATAAAAATAAGCGTAAAGAACACACCCTCATTCTCTTCCTGCTCCCTTGAAACCACCAGGTTTCAAGTAGACTTGAGATACCCAGGACATGTGCACCACCCATCCCTTTCCCTTCCCTTCCCCACAACAAGACACCCTGTGAGGTAGGTGGGGCTGAGAGAGGTCTTTTGAGAACTGCTCATGACAGAACAGCTCTGAGAGAACTTGTGACTGGCCTAAGGTCAAACCAGCAGCTGCATGTGGAGGAGTGGGAAATCCAACCCGGTTCTCCCAGATTAGAGTCCAACTCCTGACCACTACACCAAACTGATGGGATGGAAGCTGCTGAAGGGTTGGTGAAATTTCTCCAGTACTTACGTGCCATGTGCCCAGATAAAAAATGGTATACTTAGAAAATGTATATGCCACCTTGAGCAAGTCTCTGGAAAAGCAGCACACAGTCATAAAAGGAGCAATGATAAAATTATCAATATTAAAACAAAACATTAAAAACAATAAAGACCCTAGCAGGGCTTTCCCCGGGGCGCTGCGCCTCTGCACTGCTCGGGGAAGCCGAGGAGAGGGTGGGGCTTGGTCATGTGCCCGCCCCCTGGGCTCCTCACTCCCGGAGCTGCGCTCCTGTGCGCTCCCGCTCCAACGGACCCCTGCTCCTAAGAAAGTGTCCTTAGGACTGCAGTGCTTTTGACACTAAAACTGGTCAGTGCAAATGTCATGGAAGAGCCCACTTAACCATTGTTAAGAAACAAATAACAGGCTGTGGGATCACATGCTCCCAGTCCAAAGTACCAAACAAAACTTTCCCACATACCTGTGATGCCAAGCTAGGACTGCCAACAGCCTAGTAAAAAGGTGTCCTGCTCCTTTAACAGCGGCTTAATGGGATGCCATTTAGCCGACTGTATTACTGATTCCCGTGCCAAGCTTCACCATGCCATTTCCACACATTAAGCCTCTATTAAGAGACAGGATGTTTGTTTTTCCTCCAGGTTGTTGGCAGCCCTACCAGGCAAACATTATGGCTGACTGCAGCATTAACTGCAACTGACGACAGCCAAGGTTTCTGTTTCACCAGGACTGGAAAGCAGATTCAAGCTCCAACAAACGGAGGTTGACAGCAAAGCTGTTTTCTCTCCAGTGCTTGCTTTGTTGCAATTTCCACCTCTATTTATACAAGAAAGGTCAGAGGCTGGTAAGGATCTGACAAGCATATTTCCATGAAAACATATTGGATGTTCATCTTGCAATGGAGATTACCCATTATTGGTGTGTTTTTTTTAAATTCAGTGCATAGTGTGTGTGTGTGTGGGGGGGGGAATTACTAGCCTTCCAGAAGGATGAACTTGTTTTCTGGGACACAATGTAGCTGAAAGGATGTGCATTAATTCAACCCAGCCTCCTCTGCCTCCATCTTTCTCTCTCCCTCATTTCCAACCCAAGTGACAAGTTTCATTTGCATACTTCACAGAGTTCATGGGAACTGCAAGTGGAAGGAAACCTCTACACTGACTTGTGCGAGTGACACCGCCTATCCTTCCAGCCTCGCTTTTGGTACTGGAGGGTTCTCTCCCACACTGAGACAAGGAAGGTGATGGGCTGGCAGAAGAAATATCCTCACTGTTAAGTTACCAGACGGTTAAGAATGCAAATGTGCCGTTTCTCATTCCTGGGACAGAGCCGAGCCCCAAGACACAAATGTTCACCCAGTGCGTCTTAATTCACAGCTCAATGGAGATGTCTACCTAGTATACAACTGCCGCCTTGAAAACATACAATATAGGAGGCTCTAGTTTTTTCCTTTTTTAGAAATACCTGGATGGAGGGGATAGAGGAAGATGAGATACTCTGTGCCACCATACAGGCATAATCTGTGTCATCAGCATACGCCCACATCTCCGGCCTCATTCTAGCCAGAGGTTTTCTACAGAAAGGACAACGGATGGCCAAATGCTCCTGTTGCCCAGCAAAGCACTGTACGTGCTCTTATGGACTCTTAATGGTCATACGTTTGAACTCTGGACTGTGCTTAAAGGACTGTTATTGTGATGCCAGCCGCAAACTGCACACATGCCCTCTTACCGACTGTAGGAGGTTCCAGTCTATTCCTGACTGCCAAGAAGCACATTCCCACCATTGTCCACAACAAGAAGGAACTAAGGACCCCATTGCCCAAGGGTGTTCATGTCAACTTGCCCTAGGTAACCCAACCCCCCCCCTCAACATCTGAATGAGGGTGCTGCGGCAACTAATCATTCGCCCATCAACTGGCCAAGCTGGGGCTATCAAGAGACAATAGGATCAGTGACTCATCGCAAGCTTGCCCAGGTGTCAGTTCCTGTCTAGCTCCTAGAGTCTCAATATTGACCACCCCCCAGCATCTCCTCCTCTTTCTCCTTCAACCAACGGTAGGGCTTGTAGGGACGGACTACCTGGTAGGTGTGTTAGGGGGATATGGCCAGCACTGCCCGCCCCCAAATCACCTAATAAAAAAGGTTGCCTACCATGCGGCCGGTCTCTTGAGCTTCCACGACCCCTATCTGCTTTTACCCCTCTCAAGTCCAGCTTGCTATCCCAATACCCTCCCTCCATCTTTGATCTCTGAGTCTGCAGCCAGAGAGAGAGAGATAAGCGTGCTTCTGCCAGTTCAGAACACATTCCCTATTTTCCTTTCAATCCATCAATTCTTCCTTTGGAACGGACAACCCATCTCCAGGACAGGTAAAGTATTGCCCAACCATCGAACCTCCTGCTCATGCGAAAGTGCTATTTATCTATCTAAGTTTCTTAGGAACTGTGTTAGTGTGTGTGGAACTGTATTGTGTGCCTGAGAATATTTTTCAGTAAACAACATTTAAACGGACTTCCGCCTCAGTGCCTATTTACTGGGAACTCCTGGAAGGGGTGGGACCTTGGTATAGTTGGCTGTAACCCGGTTATTTGCCAATTGCTAACCTTAAAATCACTAACCCAGAGCAATTTGGCTAACACTCCCACCAGAAAAAGGATGGAAAGACTGAACAACACCTGCTTATGGCGCTCCTGCAAGATGATAGGCAGGATCTGGACAGACCCAATAAGCCCCAGTCCTACATAACAACACGCATCCTACCTTTGGCTGGAGAGAACTTCTGCCAGCCAGGAACCCTCCTCCACTTTAACTGGCTCTTCCTTTTTGGTGCCAGATTGGTGTAGTGGTTAAGTGCACGGACTCTAGTCTGGGAGAACCGGGTTTGATTCCCCACTCCTCCACTTGCACCTGCTGCTGGATGACCTTGGGCAAGCCATAGCTCTGGACCAGCTGTTCCCTCAAGGACAGCTTGGGAAAGAGCTCTCTCAGCCCCACCCACCTCACAGGGTGTCTGTTGTGGGGAGGGGAAGAGAAAGGAGTTTGTAGGCCGCTCTGAGACTCCAAGTGAGTGAAGGGCGGGGTATAAACCCAATCTCTTCTCTCTTCTTCTTCTTTGGAGGAGGGCTCTCTAAGCAGGAGGAAAGCTTCACACTTTGCTCACTGGAGGATCAGGAAACAGGACAGTGGTTTCTGAGAGTGCCAGGCATGAGCCAACTTACCACGTTAATGGGCACAAGGCTTCCTCTCCAGATATGCAAAGGCCTAGCAGGAGGCCACATTCTGACAGAGGACAGCCTCATGGTCCACATGTTGAGCTAGGCAGCAGCAAAGACACGGAAAAGGTTGCTCCAGCAAACGACTTCCCATTGGACAAGGGCAGAAAGATGGCAATGAAGAAAGAACATCGGCAAACCTTGCTAGACATCGTTTCCACTGTTCATTGACTGGGCAGCACTTCACAGCAGCCTTGATGACAGGCACTGACCCTGAACACCACAGTCTGCAAACCGTGCGAAGAAGGACAACTTCTGTATGACTCAGTCTCCGACACATCAGTTTTTCCTTAGCTCTTCTTCTCTTTGACAGGTGCCCTTTGCCTTCCCCATTTGAGGCCCCATCACCCTGACCCTCTCCACCTGGCTCCTGCTCTCCCCGGGCACTGGAGAGGACTTCAGGAACTTCTTGCATCTGGGCTGGATCGTGCCCATTGCTGAGGAGCGCCAGTGTGCTCAGGAGAGGTGTGGCCAGCTGTCCATCCAAGGGGCTCCCTCGGCAACTTTCCCCTCGTCCCTGCGTGGGAAAAACACCGCGGCTGCAGCCAGGGCAGAGGTCGGGATGCCTTCAGGGTGGGGGCTGACACGCGGTTAGGAGGGTTGGTCCTTGGGCAAGAAACCAGAGAGGAAGGCCCGGGTTGGCATCCCTCCTGTCTGTGGCGCCCGCTTGCCTGCCCTCCCCCTCGTCAGCAAATCTCAGGCGCGGGGCTGCCAGGCTGCCCCCACCTCCTTGGCCGAGCAGCTGGTTCCCAGTGAACAAGTGAGGGGGTTAAGAGCCAGCTGAGCGCCTGCTGCAGCCGTTCAGATCAGGGTCAGCCCGTGCACTTGCTGGCTGGCCTGCTGCTCGTGGCAGTGGGGAATGGGGTCCAGAAGTCTGGGGGCCTTCCTAGTAAGTCGGGGGGCCGGGCCCCAGGAAGCCCCACCGTAGCTACTGGCCTGTGAATCTGTCATCCCTGTTCTAGCTGCTAGACATCTCCTTTCCAAGTACTGTAAAAGAACTAGTTTTTTCCCCTGACTCACAGCAGCACAAAACCTACCAGTCTGACAAGAGCCAAAGTTCTTCCTAGCTCGCCACTCTTCTTCATCAAGAGTCAGATGCCCCACAAAAGCTCACCACTGGTCAGTGCAGATGCAATGCCTGATTCCCAGGGAAAACAGAAGACTTGCTGCTTTCCTACAAGCCAACTGGAAGGCAGTAAAGTGGGCTTTGGAATTTCACAGTCCTCCCTGGCTCACACCTTCTGAAATGTTCTTTACTTCATTGGTGTATGACTGGGGCAATGATGTTCATCGCTAATGAGCCAACTAGAATTAGAAACCAGCTCCAAAACCCTGGTTAAGAGGGAACCCAGTTCAGTTTTGATCACAGCTACTGTGTGAATTCCCATGTCATGCCCAACTGTCTTAAAGGATAACCACACCATTAGGCCATGGAAGCTAAGCTGGCGAGCACCTTAACTTCCGAAGGGTCCTCTGGTACCTACGTGTGGAGTCTGAAGCCAATTAAATATTGGGGATTATTATTATTTAACTTTCACATACATAAAACGATAACAAACTATAAACCATGTAACAAAGTATACATTAGACCAGGGGCGTAGACTTTTGTAAAATCCGGGGGGGGGCATGTCCCCCCCGAAACCTCCGCGCTTCCCCAGGCCCTTCCGAGGCCCACCAGCCGCTGCTGCCAGGGCCTCTCTCTCTCCCCCCCCCCACTCCTTCCCACTCCCTTTGCCAGGAAAAGAGGGAGGGAGAGGGAAGGATGGAAGGGGGGGGAGGCACCGGCAGCAGCAGCTGCCGGCCTCGGAAGGGCCCCGGGAGGGCCCCGGGAGGGCCCCGGGAGGGCCCCGGGAGGCGCGGTGGCAGGCGCTACGTTTTCCCGGGGGGGGCTCAGTCCCCCCTGGGAAATTTCGGGGGAGGCTCAAGCCCCCCCGTAGTCTACGCCTATGCATTAGACAGTCTTACGACTACTCAAACTTATACAACTAATGAATATTTGGGAATCTTAACCTCTGGACAGAAGTGCTCAGTTTCTGCATGCCCACTGAACCGCCTCTTTGTGGCCACGCCTTCCAGGGCAATCCTAAACAGAATTATGCCCTTCTACATGCACTGGAACCAATACGTTTAAAAGAATGTCAGTCTGCTTAGGATGGCACCATTGGTCTCCCATGTTGCCTCCAGCACGTGCCAAGCTGCCACACCTCTCCCCCTCCTCCGCACAACTGCTTCACAGCACTTCTGAATTCTAAGCAGACTAAAGGGCCAAAGGGTATCTTCCACAAATTCCATTTTTAAGGAAGCCAAACAAAAATGCGCTGATTTCAGCTAAGGTAACTGAAGGGCAGAGCAGGCCCCTATGGACAGGCTCCAATAAAGCTAATGTTTGATATCTGTGACTGCAAAAACCTAGATAAGGCATGATGCGTGAGATGTACCCTACATAAAAGAAGTATAGCACCAAAGCGACCAATAATTGACAGGCACACGATTAAACAGGCTGAGTCTGTTCCTTACATCATACCGGGAAGCTGGCAGCTTTCACGACTGAAAACTTCTGCAAGACTGACAGCAGTTTCTTCAGGAATCAAAGCAAGGAGGAACACCAAAACACACCGGAGTTCTGAATCTCATGATTCCTGATCCCATGTTCTGACATTAAAGATCTGAGTCGGAATTCTGAAGCTCAAGAGTTACCGTATTTTTCGCTCCATAAGACGCACTTTTCCTCCCCAAAAAAGGGGGGGGGGGAGTGTGTGCGTCTTATGGAGCGAATATGGAGCTTTTCTTACCTGTAACAGGGCTCTTTCTTCAGCAGGAACGCAGGGGAACGCCATTCAGGCTGGCATCCCAGCCTTCCCCGCCCCTCCCTGCTGGGCCTGAGCTGTTAAGACTTAAAAGGGAAACGGCAGGAAAAACCCCACCAGGCTAAGTACTCTTTCCCTTTAAGACAGCCAGCAGCAGAAAGCCCCGCCCACCGATTAAGCTCCGTGGCTACTTTGCACAGAAAGGCCTGGCTTTGCATGGCATGCCGACCTCTCTCTTCTTTCCTTTCTCTACCTTCCTTCCTTCCTTTTTTCTGTCTGTCTGTCTGTCTTTCTGTCTCTCTCTCTGTCCCCACCTTTCTTTCTTCCTTTCTCTCTCTCTCTCTCCTCCTCCTTCCGTCCTTTATCTCTCTCTCTCTCTCTCTCTACTTCATTTTTTCCTGTTTTCCTCCTCTAAAAACAAGGTGCGTCTTATGATCAGGTGCGTCTTATGGAGCGAAAAATACGGTAAACCAACCAGCAGTGCAATCCTAAGCAAAGCTGCATCCTTCTAAACTTATTGAGATAAATGGCCTTAGAAGGGTGTAACTCTGCTGAGGACTGCACTGAGAGTCTCTTGACCACACCTCTTTTTCAACCAGTACATCCTTCAGCCCAGGACCGGCTTCAAGATACCTTGACTTAGGGCAGTTGCCAGGGCTCCATGCTTCCAGCAGGGTCTACTGCTATCAATTCCCTACCCACATACCTGTCTTGCCACCTGTCCATGCACCTTTCCCCCATCCACTTGGAAGCACTTCTGCCACCCATGCTCTCAGCTGCAGGTGCTGCCCGGTGCTGCTAGGGAAGATTGAACACACGGTGCTATTGGCAGCCACCCAGCAGCAGCACTCTTTGTCACACACGGCCTGGCACCACTGAGGAAAGGGACTGTGGGAAGCTGTGAGCACGTGAAGTGGGAAGGCTTGTGAATAAGCTGAGGAAGGATGCACAGGCACATGGAGGGCATACAAGTGGGAGGGTGGGAAGAATGCTGTAAGTCGGAGGCTGGTGGTGGGCAGAAAAGGACAGGCGGCCCCAGGGTACTTTCTGCCCAGTGCCACCCAAAACCTGGAACTATCCCTGCTTTAGCCTTATACTTCACAACACACCAAGCCATTTCTCTCCTTATAGCAGGCCACCACACAAAGCAGAGAGGCATAGCTCACGTGGATACACTGGGTTGCTACAATTAATTTCTGTTCGTCTACTTACTCCCCAAGAGTTGCGACTCATGCTGAAAATTAGACCTACAACTCTACTGAAACATGTAATACATCTAGGCAGGGCTTGGCACCCACGGGGACCACACAAAGTCTATTGGAACGAGGTTAAATTAATTAACATATGCAAAATAAGTAGCTATAGACATCTGGCTGACAATCGGTTTCTGAGAGGGTCTCACTGAATTGGTCAATGTTACCCCTTAACGCACGCAATGACAACAAAAAGGTATCCTCTGGCATAGGACCTTCCCACATTGTACTGTTACAGCTCCCTGCCTCAGTCCCCTCCCCACAAAGATATCTAATCTAGGTCATTTGTTGTGCAAATTGGCTGCTAGCATTCCCTCCTGGCTCCAGGATCCCATCATTAGAGCTGGCAGCAGAGGAGCCAAGACTCGGGTGGCCAGGTCCCCTCTGGCCACCCGCGGGGCGTGGGGGGAGACTATCCACAGTTCTCACCCCAAAGCACACATGCCTGTGGCTACATAGCTTTCACAGCCAAGTCACTGACCAACAATGGAGCTGGCCTCTTAAGCCGTGGAGAACTAAGAAAGGGAGAGAAGCCAAGCTGACAACACTGTTTCAGGGTCAGGCAGTCATTTTTGTAGGATCTGAAAAACCACGCAACCTTCTGTGTGTGTTGTTGTTGTTGTTATTGTTGGGGGGGCGACAGTTTTACGCACACTTATTGAGAGCAGCCTGCACAGCAAGGCCACAGCTGCTACCCCAATTAAACCCAAAGCGGGTCATGTTTAGGATCCTCAAAAAAAGGGAATGAGGCAACTAATAAGAAAGTGAGCTAGCAGCAGAGCTACGGTGCAGGGCGAAGCTGCAAGCTTCAGAGGAGGAACAAAGCCTAATGACAGCCGTTAACAAGGCAAGCTCTTTCGTTATCAGTCACTAGCGCTCGCAGGGTCAACCGAAGCTCACAGCTGACACACATCAGCTTCATTGATTGGCAGGAATGAATGATGCCGTGCTCCTCTGCAAGCCCCATCCAAGCAGACCACTGCTCAGTGCATTTGCTGTCCCCCCCCCCCCCCATCAAAGCCATCAGAAGGAAAACACAAATCAAATCAACCGGCTGCACAGCCTAAAGGATTGCTTCAGCTATGATTCCCCCTGCCTCTCCAGGTTACAACATTCCCTGAAACCCGCACGGCTCCCCTCTGTTCCGCCAATCCTTCATCACACCCTCTGCCATAACACTGCACAGATTGCAAGCGGCAAAAAAAATTATACAACCGTAATAAAGTGAGCTTTAGATATAGGCCCACCCAGGCCAATGGCGCCGGCAGGATGCTCTGGCTGCTCCAGACCGATCCTGGCAGCCACACCAAGGGCCGAAGAGAAGTGCTTGCGGGGCTTGGTGGCACGGGCCAACAGCAAAGCCCACATGACTGGAAAGGGGGTTCAGGGGTCAGAGCCCCCAAGCCAACTGCAGCACAAAAGCCATCCCCACCAGCTCACAGCTGGGACCCGAACATTACAATGCCAAACAGCCAGTTCTCACGAGAAAGCCAGCCAGAAATCACTGGCCGAGTCTCAAAACCCGAAAACTGCCCAACCTCAACGAAGCAAAATCACTTCCACCTCCACTTCTGCCCAAGGAACAGGGAAGCATTGAAGCCTCCAATAATCCTGCAGGTGCAATCCCAAATGGAGTTACACCCTTCTAAAGCCTTTAGTGGGTTTAGAACGGCACAACACTGTTTAGGGTTGCCCTGCAAATCCCACTCAGTGTCCCCGGCTGACCCCGCCACGCCAAGGGGGAAGAGGGCAAGAGAACATGCAGGGTAAATGCTACTGCCAACCTGCTTCCTCCACAAAAAAGGACAGCTGTCCCTAGGCAGAGCTAACGGGAGGAAGAGGGAATTCTCAAACAGGAGGAATGGACTGGAAAGCTACTTCTATTAACCTAACATCGGAACCCCCAAGTCTTACCACCCTCTGCTGGACATGCCAAAGCTTTAGGTCAATGTGTCTACCAGTCCTTCTTGCCAGCCCCTATTTGTGATAAGCCAGAGATGAAAGGCGAGCAGGTATCCAGCAAGAACACATGGGGAAGGGCTCAGCCAGAGGGCAGCTGGCAATCAGGGGGTCTGCAAGGCTCAGTCCCAGAGTGCTGGAAGGAGCTGGGCTGGCAGAAGAGAAGTCTTCCCATTTCCAAAAAACACGGACTACCCGACCAGCAGCACCAAGGCGTTACTATTCACTTGCTCCTAGTGTGTAACCACATGAGCTTCTCATCGCGGGGGGGGAGAGAGAAGAGAGACAGCATGAAACAGGAACCCAGAACATCCGAGGTGAGGCGTCTTTACGCTTTGACCTAAGGAAACAGAGAACCGGGGCAAGCAGCCCAAAGGATGGTAGGGGTGGGGAGCCGAACCTGGGAAGCACCGGCGCGAGAGGCAAGCCATGGTCCCCCCCCCTCCCCCCCCCCCCCCCGGCCGCTCACCTGCCCACGGTCTGGTTGGCGAGCTGCCGCATGCGGTTGAATTGCTTCTTCATGGTTGCGCCCTTGAGCGCCGCGCCGCGTCCGCGAGGGAGTGGGGTGGGGAAGGGGGGCAGCGGCGGCAGGCGGTTACATGGCCCTTCTTCGGCGAGGCAGGCGGGCGGGGGGGGGGGGCGGCGGAGGCGTCTAGCACTGCGGGGGGGGAACGGGCGGGGGGCAGCCCCCAGGCAGCGACCGCGCAGCCTCCTGCATCCTCCGGGCGCGCAGCTGCGGCTCCTCCGCCTTTCCCGAAGCGCAGCGACAGCCGCCGCCGCCGCCACCGAGCGGGCGCGCCCCCGGCCCCGACCGCTCAGGGCATCCCGCCGGCCCGCCCTGGGCCCGCCAGGCTCCGCTGGGGCGCTTTTCCCTGCTGCGCGGCGATCCCGACGACCCGCTGCGCGGTTGCAGGCTGGAAGCAGCTCTCACTGCGGCTGCCCGGCCTGGAGCGCTGGGAGCTGTAGTCCCCGCCCGCCCGCTTGCTTGCTTGCTTGCTGGCTTCCCTGCCTGCTTCCGACGTGCGAAGGGAGGGGGCGCTGCGGCGGTCTCCGCCAACCGGGCGGGCGGTGCGCTGGCGAGGGGCAGGGAGGCAGCGCCCGGCATTTATAGCCCCCGGCCGAGGGCGAAAGCAGACGCGGCGGGCGGGAGCCGTGGAGGCGATGCTGCGGCAGATGGGGCTTCCTTCCCGCCCCGCAGAACCACAAGGCCTGGACGGCCATTCAAGGTCGAGCGTGGAGTGGTTCCCCAGCAGAGCCGAAAAGGCAACAGTCAAAGCAGGCGATCCTCCCACAAACTGAACCCCTGGAGGGCCAGAATATTTATGCAGAACGACAACAAGCGACCATCCAGTAAGGGGTGGGGGGAGAGAACCACAATAAAAATCCCACCATGGTTGGAAGGAGTTGTTGTTGGGTAATACACTGAAGCTGTGAAGAAGAGCCCTGTGTGGCAGTTCTAGGGTTGCCAGCCTCCAGGTGGGGCCTGGGGATCTCCCGCTTTTAGAACTGATCTCCAGCTGACAGAGGTCAGCTCCCCTGGAGAAAATGGCTGCTTTGAAGGGGGGACTCCATGGCATTGGACCATGCTGAGGCCCCTTCCCTCCCCAAACCCCACCTTTTCCTGGCTCCACCCCCAAAGTCTCCAGGGATTTTCCAACCCGGACTTGGCAAGTTCCCATGGTGGTGAACTGATCTCCCTACAGCAGGGGTGGGCAACTGTTTTGGCTCGGGGGCCACTTTGTGGGAGCGGAGGGTTAGCGGAGGGCCGCACCTTTTAGAATGATTGCATTCGTTAGTTCACTTTGCGTTTCAGAAAAGGTATCGATTGTATCATAAAAATCAATAAATATAAATTAAATAAAACAGTGGTAGTTTTATTCAATTTATTTATTGTGCTAATTTCATATCATCTCTGGCTGCAAGCACATTTAATTTTAGAATCCGTTTAATGAGACAAATGTACCCTATCACACTTTTCTACAATTTTTTTTTTAAATCAGGAGTGAGATTGCTTGTTGAGAAACCACGTGGCCGACTGTCTTGGCGGGCCGCAAAAAACTCTGTGGCGGGCCGCATGTTGCCCGCGGGCCGCAATTTGCCCACCCCTGCCCTACAGGAAACTTACTGCTATCAATCTGAGAGAAAAGGCTGAAACCAGGAGGGAAGTAACCCTCATTTTAAGAGGTGGCTCTAGGCCAGGGGTGGGCAAACTTGCTCAGCGTAAGAGCCACCTAGTACAGGGGTGGCCAAACTTGCTTAACGTAAGAGCCGTATAGAATAAACATCAGATGTTTGAGAGCCACAAGACATGAACAAATATTACCTGCTTTTATTGGGAAATAAGCAGATTTGCTTTTTATTAACATTAAATGAGACTGCCAAAAATAATAACAAAAGGGGTAAAAGCAGATATAGATAATGATATTAATTTGTCCAGTGATACTTGTTTGCTAATAATATTTAGCTTTCCCAGCCACCCTGCCGGGAGCCACACTATATATGTGAAAGAGCCGCATGCGGCTCCCGAGCCACAGTTTGCCCACCCCTGCTCTGGGCAGTTCAACATGATGGTGTGATCAACCATATCACCTGCAGGAGAATTTTCCCAGTTCATTTATTGCCAGAGATCATACATCCCTGCTACTCAACCACTCTCTGTCCCATAAGCAGGCTGGAATACAGATTGACAACAGGCAAAGATTCCGTAATGTTACTAAATCTACTAGTTGGAACATTAATTGGGCAGCTGCCCAGAGGTAGTAAAGGGCTCCATGGATTATCAGGAATTGGGAGCGAGTTTGGATAACTTGATGCTTGTGCTGTTTTTACTTTTTAGACAGCCTCTTATGCACCCTGTCTGCCTCTCTTCTGGCTGAGTCATGGGACCCCTTGTCATTTGAGACTTAATTGCTCATCTGCAAAGTTACCTCACCTGCGGTTGTCGCACTGGTAAGGGAGAAGTGATTGGCATACGGACAGTGCTTGCCACAGCAGAACACAGAATTCTTTACCTCAAAATGGTTGCTTAATTACTTCAAATAAGGAGCAGTTCTAGTTTTCCAGGTCTGTAGCAGTATTCACTGAGCCAGTTTGGTTGAAGTGTGAGATCAGGTTCCAGTCCTTGCTTTGCCATGGAAGTCTGCTCGATGACTTTGAGCCAGGTGGCCAGTCTCAGAATAATCTACCTTGCAGGGTTGTTGTGAGGAAGAGAAGGAAGCGATGTGAGGCAGTTTGCGTTCCCATTGGGGAGCAAGGCAGGATGTAAATAAATAAACTCTTCAGTATTTACCTGAAACTGAAAACACTAAACAATCAATTACAGCTTTAGTACAGACTAAGCACGGAACACGATCTGCATTCAGTTGGGAAAATCTTTCCTTTTTACCTTTGCCTTTTGCTTTCCTTCTTTCCTCTGCTATTTGTAAAGCCTCAGCAGACATCCACTTTGCTTTCTCGCATTTCTTTTTCTTTGGGATGGTAGTGATTACTGCCTCCTGTACAATGTCATGAACCTCCGTTCATAGTTCTTTAGGCACTTAGTCTACCAAATCTAATCCCTTAAACTTATTCTTCACCTCCACTGTATATTCATCAGGGATGTGATCTAGGTCAAACCTGAATGGCCTAATGGTTTTCCCAACTTTCTTCAGTTTAAGTCTGAATTTTGCAATGAGGAGCTCATGATCTGAGCCACAGTCAGCTCCAGGTCTTGTTTTTACTGACTGTGTAGAGCTTCTCCATCTTTGGCTGCGAATGATATAATCAGTCTGATTTCGGTGTTGCCCATCTGGTGATGTCTATGTGTCGCGTTGCCTCTTAGGTTCTTGGAAGAGGGTGTTTGCCATGACCAGCGTGTTCTCTTGACAAAACTCTGTTAGCCTTTGCCCGGCTTCATTTTGTTCTCCAAGGCCAAACTTGTTTTTTATTCCAGTTACCTTTTGACTTCCTACTTTAGCATTCCAGTCCCCTATGACGAGGAGGACATTTTTTTTTTTGGGTGTTGGTTCTAGGAGGTGTTGTAGGTCTTCATAGAACCGGTCCACTTCAGCCTCTTCTGCATCAGTGGTTGGGGCATAGGCTTGGATGACTGTGATGTTGGATGGTTGGCCTTGGATTCGGACCGAGGTCATTCTGTCGTTTTTGAGACTGTATCCCATTACTGCCTTTTGCACTCTCTTGTTGACTATAAAGGCCGCACCATTTTTTTCTATGGGATTCTTGACTGCAGTAGGAGATATAATGGTCTTTTGAGTTAAATTCACCAATTCCCATCCACTTTAGTTCACTGATTCCCAAGATGTTGATGTTCAGTCTTGCCATCTCATTTTTGACCACATCAAGCTTACCTTGATTCATAGATCTTACATTCCAGGTTCCCATGCAGTATTGTTCTTTGCAGCATTGGACTTTCCTTTCACCATCAGACACATCTACAACTGAGCATCCTTTCGGCTTCGGCCCAGCCGCTTCACTTTCTCTGAGGTTACTTGTACTTGTTCTCTGCTCTTCCCCAGTAGCATATTGAAAACCTTCTGACCTGGTGGGCTCATCTTTCGGCGTCATATCTTTTAGCCTTCTGTTACTGTCCATTGGGTTTTCTTGGCAAAGATACTGGAGTGGGTTGCCATTTCCTTCTCCAGTGGCTCACACTTTTAAGTTCTCTGGTGTGGCCTGTCCATCCTGGGTGGCCCTCCACAGCATAGCCCACAGCCTCACTGAACCACGCAAGCCCTCTCACCATGATCCATGAGGGAGAACAGCAAGGAGAGATGAGGAGGCTTTCCTGAATGAACAATACAAAGTAATAGAGGAAAACAATAGAATGGGAAGGACCAGAGATCTCTTCAAGAAAATTGAAGAAATCAAGGGAACATTCCATGCAAAGCTGGCCATGATAAAGGACAAAAATGGTAGGGACCTAACAGAAGCAGAAGAGATTAGGAAAAGATGGCAAGAATACACAGAAGAACTGTACAAGAAGGACCTCAATATCCGTGACAACCATGACGGTATAATCACTGACCTTGAGCCAGACATCCTGAAATGCAAAGTCAAATGGGCCTTAGAAAGCATTACAAACAACAAAGCTAGTGGAGGTGATGGTATCCCAGGTGAGCTATTCAAAGTCTTAAAAGAGGATGCTGTTAAAGTGCTGCACTCAATTTTCCAGCAAATTTGGAAAACACAACAGTGGCCACAGGATTGGAAAAGGTCAGTTTACATTCCAATCCCGAAGAAGGGCGATGCCAAGGAATGTTCAAACTATTGCACAATTGCACTCATATCACATGCTAGCAAGGTCTTGCTCAAGATCCTACAAGCTATGCTTCAGCAGTATGTGGATAGAGAACTGCCAGAAGTACGAGCTGGGTTTCGAAGAGGTAGAGGAACTAGAGATCAAATTGCCAACATTCGCTGGATTATGGAGAAAGGAAGGGAGTACCAGAAAAACATCTATTTCTGCTTCATTGACTATGCTGAAGCCTTTGACTGTGTGGATCACAGCAAACTATGGCAAGTCCTTAAAAGAGGTGGGAGTACCAGACTACCTCACATATCTCTTGAGAAACCTGTATAAGGGTCAAGAAGCAAGAGTTAGAACTGGATATGGAACAACTGATTGGTTTAGCATAGGAAAAGGAGTACGACAAGGATGTATATTGTCACCCTGCTTATTTAATTTATATGCAGAGTACATCATGCAAAATGCTGGCCTGGATGAATCACAAGCCAGAATTAAGATCAATAACCTCAGATATGCAGACGATACCACTCTAATGGCAGAAAGTGAAGAGGACCTCAGGAGCTTCTTGCTACAGGTAAAAGAGGAGGGTGCAAAAGCAACTCAACATCAAAAAAAACTAAGATCATGGCATCCGGCCCCATCACTCCTTGGCAAATAGAAGTCATGGAAGCAGTGACAGACTTCACCTTCCTGGAATCCAAGATCACTGCAGATGGTGACTGCAGCCATGAAATTAAAAGACGCCTGCTCCTTGGAAGAAAAGCAACGGCAAACCTAGACAGTATAACAAAAAGCAGAGACATCACCCTGCCAACAAAATCCATATTGTCAAAGCCATGGTATTCCCAGTCGCGATGTATGGCTGCGAGAGTTGGACTATAAGGAAGGCCGAGCGCTGAAGAATAGCTTCTTTTGAATTATGGTGCTGGAGAAGACTCTTGAGAGTCCCTTGGACTGCTAGGAGATCAAATCAGTCAATCCTAAAATCAACCCTGATTGTTCCCTGGAAGGCCAGATACTGAAGCTGAAGCTTTGGCCACCCAATGAGAAGGGAGCACTCCCTGGAGAAGACCCTGATGCTGGGAAAGACTGAAGGTCAAAGAAGAAGGGGACGGCAAAGGATGAGATGGTTAGACAGTGTCATTGATGCAACGAACATGAAATTAAGCAAACTCCAGAACACAATGGAAGACGGGGGCCTGGCGTGATGTGGTCCATGGGGTCACGAACAGTCGGACTCAACTGTGCAACTGAACAACGACAACACTGTGCTTTAATAATTGGGAATGGTGGGATTATGCTATGCAGATCATTTGGGCACATGGGGCAGTGCAACTGGACACTGCCGAGACAAACCTCTACCCAATGCTTTACTCTGATACAAACCTTTAGGACAGCCTCTCAATCTATGCAAGAATGGCAGGACCCTCCTTACCAGGTTCCTAGTTCATGCTCTGATTTCATGCTGCTTAGTCACTGAAGGTGCCAGGGAATCAATCTGAATTTTCCCACTGCTTTGGAAGCAGAAGCAAGGGTAGGGCTGCCAGTGGAGGGTGGAGGTAGGGTTGCCAGCTCCAGCTTGTAAAACTCCTGGAGATCTGGGTGTGGAGCCTGGGGAGGACAGGGACTTCAGCGGGGTGCAGTGCCCCAGAGTCTCCCCTCCAAAACATCCATTTTCTCCAGGGGGACTGATCTCTGTAGTCTGGAGATGAGCTGTAATTCCAGGGGATCCCCAGGTCCCACCTGGAGGCTGGCATCTCTAAGCAAGGACCATTTCCTTTTACAATCCTAACCCATTCTCTTTTCTACCCTAGCAATGCTCAAGAAGCTCTGGTACTGTCAAAGACAAAGGGAGTGGGATGTATTTTCAGCATTTTCAACGTTATATGATTCAGTAGGCAGCTTCCAGATTTCCCGTGCCGTGAAAATAATTCCCTGAATTGTCCAAGGATTGAAATTGAGTGAGGAATGAATCCTGAAAGTAAAGGGTACTTGTTTGCTGTAAAGGGTACAGTACTCCTTCTACACAGCTGGGGCTGGACAACAGAAGCCCAGGTCTGGCTGCTACCTCTGAGTCAGCCCTTGAGGGCTGCACCCTATGTGCAGGTCTATGTGCTTGGAGATCCTTTTTTACAACCTGCTTTAATACTAGCCATTCTGAATACTCTGGTGTCACCCGCAAACCTCAGTGTTGTTGCTCACCCCGATTCCAAGTAATTTATTACCAAAATAAATAGCACTAATGCCAATTCTGGTCCCTCTGAAAACCCCCATGCTTACTTCCCTCCATTATGAGAAGTGTGCATTTATCCCTAATTTCTTCTCACTTTTTGGAAGTTGAAATAAATAAGGTGTACCATATCTCCCTTATCAACTTGTTCGTCAAATAACATCAAACGTTTGGTGAGGTGGGACTTCCCTTTGCAGAAGCCCTGCTGATTCTTCCTTAGTAGAATGTGCTTAATAATTCTGTTTTTTGGTAACAGTTTCCAGTATTTTACCCAGAACAGTCATTATGATAATTCAGTTGTAATTTCTTGGATCTGCTTTATGTTCCTTAAAAGAAGGGGTGGGGTATGATCACCACTTTCCAGTTCTCTAGAAGGGATGGCAATATTTTGCAATTTTCCATTCGAGTTGTTTAAGAACCCTAAGGTGTAGGCCAGGTGTGTCAAACGTACAGCCTGTGAGCCAGATACGGCCCCTGCAAGGCTGCAATCTGGCCTGAGAGCAGCTGAGTCTATGCTATTTCCTGCTTCTAACATCGCAGCTCCTTTCCCCCAGTCTCTCCTGTTTCTTGCTTCAGATGAGAGAGAGAAAGCCTTCCCTCGATTGGCTGAGGGCTCATCCCCCCTCCTCCTCTGGGGAGGGAGGGGGAGGGATAGAGACAGAGGGAGGCAAATGGTGTCTTGTGGGAGTTTTAAGACCAGCAACATTTTATTCCAGGTATAAGCTTTTGTGTGCAAGCACACTTTTTCTTCTTCAAAGACGGAGAGGGAGGGAAAGAGCCAGAGGGAGTATGCCGGAGAGGGAGAGAGAGAGAGGGAGAGTCAGTTCTGTATTTAAGACCAACAACATTTTATTCCAAGTATAAGCTTTTGTGGGCAAACACACTTCTTCAGGGATTTCAAACTAATAAGAGTCCTTTATTCAGAGAACTACATTCTAGATCAGGGGTGTTGAACTCATTTGTTATGTGGGCCAGATCTGACATAAATGAGACCTTGTTGGGCTGGGCCATGTGTGTCATAAAATGTAATGCCAGGTAGCGGAGATATAAACTTTATAAAGGACACAAATACAAAGATTTTTTAACGTAAAATAGAAACATTAGCACAATATTTTGTTTATTTAACAGTGTCTGATAACTGACACCTCTTGTTCTGAATTATTGCATCAAAATGTCTGTGCTGCTGGCAATCTTGAGTATGCTGTTCAAGTGTGTATCTGTAAGCTGCAAACTACTTTCGATTTATTGACATTCCGTACAGAAATCTCAGGCGCAGAGTTCTGAGCCTAGGGCCCAGAGGAAAACATGAAATGGCTGGGCATTGCGAGCTTTTGTACATAAATTGCTTTGTATGCTCGTCAAGAACATGAGAAGGCACCATGACACAGACAGAGGGCTATGTGTTTGTCTACAAAACTATAATCTTCCTCAGTGGTCAGTATCAGCCTACTATCTGGAAAGTCTACGTTCAAAATCCCCAAAGGAAATGTGCTGGGTGAACTTGGTCAATCTCAGCCTAATCCACTTCACTGGCTTGTTGTTATTTCTCATCAAAATAATTCACATTGCTTTCCTAATGGATCATGAGGACATGAATACAGTGAAAAGGGGGAAGGAACCCAGTTGCAACCAGGAAAGCCACAGCATAACAAGCCCAACAAAACATACACATTGTAGCAAGGCACACACAAGCTCATACTTTGGATAAAACTTTGTTAGTCTTAAAGGTGAATTGTATTTCTCCCATGCAACTGAGGCAGCCAAGCAAAGCAAGCTCTCCCTCCTTCCCTCCCTCCCTTCAGGGAGGAGCCTCACCCAATGGAAGGGAAGAAAGGCTTGCCATTCTCTCCTGTGCAATTGAGGCAGCCTGGCCAGAAAGCAAGCTCTGGCTCATTCCCTCCCTCCCCCTGGGAGGGGAAGGGGGAGGAACCTCAGCCAGTGCAGGGAATAGAAACTTTCCTATCTGTCTCTCCTGAGTGATTGAGAGAGTCTGGCAAAGCAAGCTACAACAACGCAGCAGAACTGGAAGAAGAAGCAGGAGACAGCCCATTCCACTGTGGGCCTGATAGAAGCCCTCTGGGGGCCTAATTCGGCCCCTGGGCTGCATGTTTGACACCCATGTTCTAGATAGTATAAGTGAGAGATAGGGATAGGGTTTAATCTAACTAGCTAGGATGGCTGCAGACGCAGAATGCTTGTCCTGGAGGAGAGTGTGCTCCTTCTTTGTGCATGTGAGAGAGAGAGGTTAAGCTGGAAGGAAGGAAGTCTTGTCCCTAAGAATAGTATTCTGCTTCAAATGGATAGTATCAGATAGCAGGAAGGAAAGGATGCTGTGTGTGTGTCCTGACCCCTCTCTATCTAAATCAGCTAGTATATGGTGGAATAGAGACACCTGGACCAGGGAAACAGGTGAGGCTGGGCCAGCCCCAGGTATAGGGGCTACTGAGTGAATAGGGAGGAGTGTTTGTGTTGTTCCAGAGGAGGAAAGGAGGGACCTGTGGTGCTCAGCTGGCATCTTACCTTTCCCAGTTCTGAGGCCTAAGGAGCTCCAGTGCAGAAGGCATGATGATGGGGGGGGGGTGACCTTGCAGAAGGAGGTTCTTACACTCTCCTATCCCCACCCATCCAAAAAATAGAACTGGGGAAGGAATAAAGGCAACACAGCTTCCCCCCACTGTGGAAAGGGATGTGGCATGCCTGGTAGCATCCTTGTAACTACAACTCCTGGGAGCTTGGAGACTGAAGGCTTCTGACAAGGGGATGCATAGAGAAAGACTCATAGCTACTTCAGCTACCTCATCTAGACCCCTGTGTTGGCAAAAGACAGAGCCACCTCAGAAGAGTCCCTGTCTTTCCCATATAAAGATGAAAGGGTTACTAGTTGTCAAACTGACAGTAAAATGAGTAACATGAAGCTGCAGGTTCAGCTGGTCTGCCCTGAACATTATAAAATACTAGGAGTAAGGCCCGTTGAGCGAAGAAATACAACGGGCTCTAGAAGGAAGCTCCAGGTGAGTGTCCCGGCTCTGGCTGGTGGGGTGGCAGACGGAAGGGGAAAATAGAGGGAGGCAAGCCATGTTTCTTTCCTTCTGCTTAGCTATAAGGTGGGGCTGTCTCAAGTCCTTTTGCTGCCCCAAGTGGGCAGTATGGGAGGACAGTTTCATGGTAACAGGTATGGTTCCCTCCACCCCTGACTTATGTTGATTTGGGGCTATGCAGTGGCAGCTAAGATAGAAAAGCACCTCCTCCTATGCCATGTCTTATGGGTTCCAAGGTTCTGGAAAGCGGTTCCATAGCCAGTTACATGGCTGCCAACTCTGGGTTGGGAAATACCAGTAGATTTGAAGGGTAGAACCTGGGGAGGGCAGGGTTTGGGGTGTGGAGGGACTTCAGCAGGGTATAATGCCATAGAGTCCACTGCCCAAAGCAGCCATTGTCTCCAGAAGAACTGATCTTGGTCATCTGGAGATCAGTTGTAATAGCTGGGAAATTTTCTGTAGGGGAAATGATGTCCTGTGGCTGGGGAACACAGTGATTTCTGGGAGATCTCCAGGCCCCTCAGGCAATGCTCCCTCGAAGCTGTGGAATCTTGTGAGCAAAAATTCTACTTTGTGAGCTACTTGCATTAAAGCTGTGAGTGACTGATTTGGCTACTGCATAAATCAGTTTGCCCTGGAGCCATCCTTCCTGAGCTAAGATAAAAATGTGTGAGCCGGAGGCTAAAAAACTGTGAGCTAACTCGCAGTAACTCAGCTTAGAGGGAACACTGCAACTTCAGTGATCATTGAAGGGAAGATTGGGAGATGTATTTTACCTCAGGACACATTCAATGACTCCCAACAGCAACAGCAAACTGTTTAGAATGTTAGAGGCAAAGGCCAATCAGGCCACATATGCAAATGACCTCTGTGTTCCAACTGGCTATGGGGGGGGAGGAACAGCAAACTGTTTAGAATATTGGAGACGAGACTCAGGCAACACAGCCAGTGGATAGGGACAGCTTCTGAGTGACACATCATGGAGCCAACTGATTTAGAAGCATGTAGATGTTCAGAATGTGCCACCCCGCTCCTGAATTATATATAAGGAGAGACTGCATTATTCACCATCAAGTTACACATGCTTAAGTGAGTGTTCAGGTATCATCTTCCTCTAGAAAAAAAGGAAGTGGTAGTTATAGTACATGCGCTAGGGCAGTAGGGTGGGGATAGGGATGGCAGGCTATCACACAGAGGCAGAGATGGCAGAGCATTGGGCAGTGGTAGTAGGGGAGGGGTGGGGCCTACTGAGTGGCCAATGGTGTTCACTGACACTGGTCCATTCCTCATATATAGATACAGTTCAGTGCAAGATCTGCCATCTTGCAGTGTGCTGTATCATCCATGCTACATGCAAGGTAAGGTAAAGGTTTCCCTTGCTCGAAAGCCAGTCAAATCTGACTCTAGGGGGTGGTGCTCATCTGCGTTTCCAAGCCAAAGAGCCAGCGCTGTCTGAAGACTTCTCCATGGTCATGTGGCTGGCATGACTAAATGCCAAGGCACACAGAACACTGTTACCTTCCCACTGAAGTGGTAACTATTTACTTGCAATTTCTTGCTTTTGTACTGCTTGGTTGGCAGGAGCTGGGGCCAGAGACGGGAGCTCACTCTGTCATGCGGCACTTGGGTCTCAAACTGCCGAGCTGCTGACCTTCCGGTTTGGCCCACCAAACAGGGCTGAGGCTCTTGCAAGTAGATAAACAGCCTATTGGGTTGACTCCCTGTTTACAACTGGTTAGGAGGGAGGGAGTTGATTGTGTGGGTGTTCAAGCATCCCTACATACATATATTTAATAGCTGAATAAAAATCGTAAATTTATGGGCTTAATTCATGTCTGTGCCAAAAAGAGCTATTTTATTTTAGACTGGAAAAGTGAGTTTATTTGAATATTTTATCACGTTTTTCCTCACCCCACCCTGGAGCACCTTATCAAATTAAGTATACAGAAATACAATTTCAATAACAATATGCAATTCAAGAGGGCCCCAGTACAACTTCGAAGCAGTTGATGAGCCACAGAGTCATCCTGGGGCGGTGCTGGTTCCAGTAGCAGCTCAGACAGAGCCATGAATGTAAACTGTAGTAAGCCCAGCTGTTGTTTAAATTGCTCAGATGTCCTTCACCTGTACATAATTACTGTGATCAAGCAGGTGGCCACACATGGGCAGAACCAGGTTTTGAAGTGCACATTCTAAACGGGGGGGAGAATAATGTGTTTCAATTTCCCATGTAATCCAACTAACCTAGCCCTTAAAAAGAAGGTGAAATCAAGCTGTTTGGAGAGGCTGAACAGCTGAATTCTTTGGGGAAATAAAGATGCATACTCACTGGTGGACAGGGGCCAATGTTTCATGTTATTGAACAGATCGATAAAGTTAACATTTTAAAATATTGCATATATTCCAGTCCCTCCCATTGTTTTGTGGTTTGCTTGAAAAACAACTTCTTTGGGAGCTCTGTGGTTTTGATTTTTAAAAAAGATTTATCTAATGGATAACACTTTTGAGTGCAGCACAGAAATTTTGCAGCTGTAGTACACACTACCAATAACCAGATTTTTGGGGGTACACATTCACATGTGTTAAAGCTCCAGAATATGTGAATTGTCCATTTCAAACAAAATGGTGATTGCCTATATGGAAATCAGGGCTCATTTTGTAGCAGGAGCTCTTTTGCATATTAGGCAACATACCCCTGATGTAGCCAATCCTCCAAGAGTTTACTGCAGCCCTGTAAGAAGAGCTCTGTAAGCTCTTGGAGGATTGGCTGCATTAGGGGTGTGTGGCCTAATATGCAAAGGAGCTCCTGCTGAGAAATGAGCCCTGGAAATGATCATGCATAGCTGTGAGGCTTCTGCTCAAAGTAGTCAAGGATCAGATCTTTGTTGATGAAACACAGTTCTTTATTTCCAATTTCTACATTGGTACAGGTCCTCGGATTATTGTCAGAGATAACGCATACAATAGAAGCAGGTCTAATATACTCTCCAGCACAATTTGAATTGCCCATAGGTAACCAATCAACAAGGGGGGAAAACTGCGGGCAAAAGGTTCTCTGGCCGTTTGCTTCCCACAGGAAAGAAAGCGAGGTGTGAAGCAGTAAATCTCCCTTCCCAAACCAGACCCCTCAGATGTAACCATATTCACATAACAAATGCCTTCCCCAAGGCTTTCGCACGTTGATAAGAAATGGTCCCTGTCCTCCCCTGTCTTCCCAGCCGGGATGAATGGAATGCGGAGGCAGGATTGTGAGAGGCCCATTGTTCCCATGCTTTGAAGTTGTCATTCTCCCGGGCAAACAGATACATAGACCAGGCCTGGTCTAAGCCATAAACCTGGGGTCACATAATATACATTCACAATGGTCAAGCAAATGGCAATAGGCATGATTATATAGTGGGTATAGGAACAGCTAATAGCAATAGGCATGATTACAAAGTGGGTACAGGAACAGGTTACAATATATAGCATGAGATCCCAAAAATCCTTGTCTGAATCTGCAGATTCTGACACACTGCCACCCTAAAAATCAATCTACCCTGGTTTATCTGGGAATTATTTATGAAAAGCTTTAACTAACTTAGGAGCATGCACATTTTCAGAACGAACCCACTCATTCTGTTCCGGGCCAAAGTCAACCCATTTAACTAGATATAGCAAGTGGCCCCTACGCATTTTTGAATCAAGGATTTCAGAAATTTCAAAATGGGGTGCCTCCCCCTTCATCAGTGGAGGAGGAGTCGGAGGAACTGGATGCCATGCATTCGGCCCAGGATTCTTCAGCAAGCTGAAATGAAAAACAGGATGCACAGAACTCAGTGACTTGGGTAATTCTAGTTCAAAAGACACATCAGAAATCTTGCGCAACACTTTGTAGGGGCCGACATATTTCCACCCTAGTTTCCTGCTGGGTTGTAATCCATGTATATTTTTGGTGGACAAGTAGACTGAATCCCCTGGCTGTAAATCCCAGCCCTCTGCTCTGCTACGGTCTGCATACTTCTTGTAATCCTCTTTAGCTTTGTCCAGTGTTTTAGCGATCAGTGGCCATGAGTCTTGTAAGGTTGCCCACCAACGTTTAAAGTCCGTGGGAGGGGTGTTTGGCGTTTCCTCTATGGTGGGCAGGGGTTTCCCTTCAAAGCCTCCCACCGCCATGAACGGGGATACCCCGTAGACGAATGAATAGCATTGTTGTAACTGTACTCTGCAAATGGTAGTAGTTCCACCCAATTGTCCTGATGGTAGTTAGTGTAACACCTCAGGAATTGTTCCAGGATTTGATTAGTTCGTTCGGATTGGCCATCGGTCTCTGGGTGGTAACCCGAGCTTAAGGCTGGTTCAATGTCCATTAGAGTCAAGAGCTCCCGCCAGAAGTTGGCAACGAACTGACTGCCCCGATCGGATACCACACGCTTGGGAAACGCATGTAACTTTATCACTGACGGTATGATGACGCCGCAAAAATAGCAGAGTGACTCTGTTTCATATATACAGAGTATTTACATTTATTTACACTGAACAACTAGAACTATATACAGTACTTTTAGTAGCAATTTCTGGGTTCAACCGGACAGAGTGCTACGCAGACAGCTGTACTCCACAAGAGAGCAAAGAGCAATGAACTGTCTGCAATATATACCAGTACCAACCAATCAGGTTGCACCTCTAATAGCTGAGTCATGGTGAGTGTGTGCAAAAATCCAATATCATTCTGGTCATATGACTTCCCCAGCTGTCAAACTAGATCAGCAGGATCTAACACATGGTCCATGACTCACTGATATCTTGTCAGCAATTGAACTAAATGCTGTCACGCCTCCCAAGATTCAGTTAGTCATGGGTAACATTTTGCACAGTTTTACAAATCTTTCTCGGGGTAAATTCTTTGTAAACAAATCTGCTACATTGTCAGTAGATGTACATTGCACCAAAGAAACAAATCCTTTACATATAGCTGTTCTTACATTTTGATACCTTACAATTATATGTTTACTTCTTGTATGCACACCTTGATTATTTGCAAGTTGTCTGGCCGACGAACTATCACTGTAGACAGATACTGGCAATTTACAATCTACATTTAAATCAAGAAGTAATTGGTAAAACCATTCAATTTGAACTACACAATCACTTATTGATGAGAACTCTGCTTCACAGGAACTTGTAGCCACATGAGTTTGCTTTATAGATTTCCAGGCAACCAAAGCCCCAAACATATAAACAGCAAAACCAGAAGTAGATTTGCCATCACTTCTCTCTCCCCAGCTAGCATCACAGTAAGCAGAAAGTGGTTGATCATTTGACACATTAAGCAAAAGTTTGTGATGTAATGTTCCTTTAAGATACTTCAAAACTCTTTTTGCTGCAAGCCAGTCATTTTGCGAGGGATTTGAACATTTTTGTGTTAGCCAATGAACAGCTGTGCATATATCTGGACGACTACAATAACTAAGATACAACAGAGATCCAATTAATGACTGATATATCCCCTTGTCAGAAAAAACATTCACATCAGTTTCCTTACAATAACCTGTAGTCATAGGGGTGTCCACACTGTGTGCCTCAGACATATTAAATTTCTCTAACAGCTGAACAATTTTACTTTCTTGACTCAGTTCAAATATACCATCAACATTTCTGGAGATCTGGACTCCCAAATAGTTCTGAATGGCGCCCAAATCCTTTATTTTAAATTGTGACTGTATAGTCTCTGTGAACCAACTCAGTTGCGCTGCACTGTGGTAAAGAAAACAAATATCATCCACAAACACTAAAACAAAACATTGTTGCCCATCAATAGTGATACTGTACAAACATGAATCAGCCACACTTTGTTTAAACCCAAGTTTTGTTAATGCCTTGCATAAACACTCTCCCCAGAGATGAGCACTTTGACGCAACCCATAAAGACCTTTGTGCAGTCTTAAAACAACATTTGGGTCATCACATTCAAAACCAGGTATTTGTTTTAGATATAGTTCTTCCTCCAATGGCGCATTGAGGTAAGCTGTTTCAACGTCAAAATGGTTAACGTTCATTCCGCGCTTTGTAGCCAGAACAAGTGCTGCCTTCACACTCTCCATTCTCACTGTGGGAGAAAAACATTCATTAAAATCACTCCCTTCTCTTTGTAGAAAACCTTGTGCTACTAAACGGGCCTTGTACTTTAAATTGTCATCACTGGAAGATTTGACCTTGAATAACCAGCGACATCCAAGTGGCCTCTTATCAGCTGGCAACTGTGAATGAGAAAATACTTTGTAATTAATCAAAGCATTATATTCAGCTTGCATAGCATCCAGCCAAGCACGTTTCTCCTTCCCTTGTAGAGCCAAAACATCAGAATAGTTATCTGGAACATAAACATGATTAATTCCATAACGCTGCGGTGGTACACCCTTAGTAGCACGACTGGACACTCTAATTGGCTGTTGTTGCGCACTCTGCTCAGCTTCAGACGACGACCTGCTAGGAGACAAAACTTCCTGCTTAACTTCATGTTCATTTTCAGCATTTTGCACAGCTTGGTCAGTTTGAGTCAAGGGTAGCAACACTTTAGAAGGTAATTCATTGGAATGAATTCTAGATCAGTTGGCATTTTCACAAAAATTTGCTGACCTGCTATATTTAAGCAAATTATTCTTATTAGCAAAACGATAAGATTTCATTCCTGGCTGATAACCTATAAAGGTTAACTTCTCAGCTCTAGGTTTCCCTTTTCGCCTCTGGCTTAATGGAATATTGACCCATGCTTTTGTCCCAAAGGTTCTTAAATGCTCTATGTTAGGCTGTTTCCCATAAAGCACTGAATAGGGAATATCATCAATTGCTTTGGTCCACAATCTGTTCAAAGAATAGCAGCAGTACTTTATAGCCTCTCCCCAAAAAGAAAAAGGTAAATTGGCATCAGCTAATACAGAATGAACCATGGTTTGCAATACACCTCCTTTTCGCTCAGCCACACCATTTTCTTGAGGAGTAGCAACATTTGACACTCTGTGCTTAATTCCCTGTGATTTAAACCATTTAGTTAATTCATCTGACATAAATTCGCCTCCCATGTCGGACTGAAAAGCACAAATAGGACGTTTCAACTGTCTTTGAACACTAGCAGCCCATTGTTTAATAGTGGCACACACTTCAGACTTTTTCTCTAGTGGATATGTCCACACAAAGCGAGAAAAATCATCCACCAGAATCAATGAAAATCTTTTACCAGACACACTATTTGGAAATGGCCCAATGACATCTGCATGAATTAAAGCAAGTGGTTCATGTGTCTCTCTGCCACTTACTTTGGCAACTGGATATGCCTGTGATTTAGATTGCTTGCATATCTCACATTCCAGAAAATTATCACATTTTTTAACATTTGTTTTTCCCAAACAAGCAAGTGTCTTACTCAAAGTGTGAAAACTTGTATGGGCACACCGTCTATGGAGTAAATGAATGCAATTTGGGTGCAAACTCTTGTCATTGAGCACTGATTGTGCCTTAATACACTCATTACTTAGCACATAAACATCATCTTGCAATTTTCCAACAGACACAAGCTGATTTCCCTTATGAATTGTGCAACTTTTCTTTTCAAACGTTACTTTAAACCCTGCCTCATCCAAAGCACTAATACTTAGCAGGTTGTTCTCTAAATCTGGCACACAGAGAACTTCATTAAATTTATAATTGAGATTAGGAAAATAGACACTGCCCACACACGTTACAGCAGCTGCGCTCCCGTCAGCAAGACAAACTTTGTTTAACTCAGTAGCCCGCATATCTGTTAATAAACTTTTGTCTTTTACAAAAACCCTTGAGGCTCCAGAATCAATAATCCATTTGATATTGTTCTCAGCACTGTCAATAGTCACCAATGTGATTTGCTGCTTGAGTGCGCTGGAAGACTTTTCTCGGCCACCAGCAAAAACATCTCTTTCAGCTCGCCTCCATTCCTTCGTACACTGTTTAGCCAGATGTTGAGTAGAATTACACTTGAAACACCGCTTCTGCCTAGAAGCTGGTATCTTGTTGGGACCTGTTCCAGGTCTGGGAATGCTGCCAGCAAAGACACTGCTATCTCCCTTGGAACTGTTCCCAGGATGGCAGCCTGCCAACTCATTACTTTGCGATCGAGTCTCATGGTCAAGCAATCTTCCAATTACATAATCCAACTTCAATTGATCATGATCAACACTTTCAAGAGCAGTAATAAATCCATTATACTGTCCCGGCAAAGAACTCAATAAGATGTAAACTTGGTCATCCTCAGCCACCTCTTTTCCACGCACAGCAAGAGCCTGAAAGCATTCTGTTAAGGCATCAAGGTGAGACCGGACTGTTTGGTTTGGCAGCATGACAGTTCTGTACATTCGTCTGGTCAGTGCAATTAACGAAGCTGCTGACTTATGCACATGAACTGTTTTTAAAGCATCCCACGCTTCCTTTGCCGTGGTTTGATTTGCAACATGCAAAATCTGCTGGTCAGATCTCAGCTCAGCACAAGTATTGCCAAGGCTTTTTCATCTTTAGCTGTCTCTTCTGCAGTTGGAGCAGCAGGGGGTGCAGTCACACATGTCCACAGACCCTCCTTTTTAAGAAAATGCTGCATCCGCAGAGACCAAATAGGATAGTTCTCATTTGTGAGTTTGTCCACAAGTAAAGCAGTAGAAGCCAGAGCCATATTGTACTCACTGTACAGATCCTGTTGACCAGTCCTGAGCAATGCCTCCAGCTCCTCCGACCCCTCAGATTCCTCAGACTCGCCTGAGTCAGGTTTAGGTACACTGTCCTCTTCAAAAGACTGTTACTCCAGTTCCTTGTCCAGGTTGCTGCTGCTTCCAGAGGGTGTCAAGTCCCAACTAGACCGACCCTCCACAGCTCAGCGCAATCGTGCTGGGCCCATAACCCTGACGGTATGATGACGCCGCAAAAATAGCAGAGTGACTCTGTTTCATATATACAGAGTATTTACATTTATTTACACTGAACAACTGGAACTATATACAGTACTTTTAGTAGCAATTTCTGGGTTCAACCGGACAGAGTGCTACACAGACAGCTGTACTCCACGAGAGAGCAAAGAGCAATGAACTGTCTGCAATATATACCAGTACCAACCAATCAGGTTGCACCTCTAATAGCTGAGTCATGATGAGTGTGTGCAAAAATCCAATATCATTCTGGTCATATGACTTCCCCAGCTGTCAAACTAGATCAGCAGGATCTAACACATGGTCCATGACTCACTGATATCTTGTCAGCAATTGAACTAAATGCTGTCAATCACGTGGTTGAAAAAAGCTTTAGCCAGCCCCTTAGCAGTGGGTAGCTGTTTAAATGGGGTAAAATGTGCTTGTTTCGAGAACATGTCTACCACCACCCAAATTACGGTTTTTCCTTTTGAGGGTGGCAGGTTGGTGATGAAGTCCATCGCTATCGCTTCCCATGGGCGAGAGGGGGTGGGCAACGGATGCAACAGTCCCGGGACCTTCCCTCCCCTCCTTTTGCACATCAAACAGGTTTGGCAGGCAGTCACAAAGTCCAAGACATCCTTGCGCATGCGCGGCCACCAGAATTGCCGTTGGACTAAATTAAGCGTTTTTAAGAACCCAAAGTGCCCTGCCAGTTTTGATGAATGACAAGTTAGTAATATGTCTTTTCGTCTGGTTCGAGGTACCACGAGTTTGTCCCCATGGTACCAGCACTTGTTTTCCCGGAGGGAACAGTCCTCTATGTTTCCCAATTCTTCGGCCTCTTCCGGGGAGTAGTCCCCCCCCATTCATCCCCCCACGACTCTACTTCCGCTTGCTTGCTCTGGCTTCGGGTGGTGACAGCTCCTCCCAACTGTTGGGGGGAGAACATGGAGTCGAACACTTCTTCCTTTTGACTCTCATGCTGGGGCAATCTGGATAGCGCGTCTGCTAACGAATTGGCTCTCCCAGGGAAGTGCTTAAGCACGAAATTGAATTTTGAGAAAAAATCGGCCCATCGGAGCTGTTTCGCATTCAGGGACCTCTGGGTGCGCAAGGCTTCCAGATTTTTGTGATCCGTCCAAATTTCAAAAGGGGTCTGCGCTCCTTCTAGCCAATGCCGCCAGGTGGTGAGGGCCAGTCGTATGGCTGCTGCCCCTCTGTCCCACACTGACCAATTCCTCTCGGTCTCAGTAAACTTTTTTGATATATAAGCCAGAGGGTGCAGCTTCTCATCCGACCCCTTCTGTAAGATGGCTCCCCCCATGGCCACATCCAAAGCGTCTACATACACCACAAACTCCTTGGTTTCATCGGGGTGGGCCAGGATGGGTTCCGACGTAAAAAGGGTCTTGAGGGTGTCAAACGCCCTTTGGCAATCCTCTGTCCAGGCTATTCTCTCCCCGGGCTTCCCTGCTTCCGGGCCCCTCCCCTTGGTTTTAAGGAGTTCAGTTAGCGGGAGAGTGACCGTGGCGAAGTCTTTTAGGAAGGTGCGGTAGAAATTACAAAATCCTAATAGACTCTGAAGCTGTTTTCTCATTCGGGGGGCTTCCCATTGCACTACTGCCTCTACCTTGGCAGGATCCATTTCTAACCCTTTCTGGGAAATGCGATACCCCAGAAAGTCCACTGAATCCCTATGGAATTCGCATTTCGACAACTTGGCATACAACTGGTTTTTTAACAGGGTTGACAGCACTTCACGGACCAATTGTACATGTTCTTTCTTATCAGCAGAGTAAATCAAGATATCATCTAAGTAACATAACATCCCCTTGAATAAATGCTTATGTAACACTTCATTTATTAAGCTCATAAAGACCCCTGGTGCTCCACTTAATCCGAACGGCATCACCAGGTATTCGAATTGCCCCAACAGTGTGTTAAATGCAGTCTTAAATTCGTCCCCTTCCCTGATGCGCACCCGGAAGTATGCATCTCGGAGGTCCAACTTAGTAAACACCTTTCCTTTGGCTGCTTCTGTTAACAGGTCCTTAATAAGGGGAAGGGGGTAGGCATTGGAGGCTGACACTGCATTTAATCCCCTGTAGTCCGTGCACAGCCGCAGCCCCCCCGTTCCTGAACAGAACAGGGGCAGCGAATGGGGACTTAGCGGGGCGGATGAAACCTCGCTCCAAGTTCTTGTCTAGGAATTTCCTTAGCTCCTCCCGCTCCGAAGGGCTCATGGAATAGAGCTTTCCCTTTGGTAGCTTCTCTCCCAGGATCAGCTCTATGGCACAATCCGACAGTCTGTGGGGGGGTAGTTCATCTGCCTCGGTTTCACTGAACACTCCCATTAAGTCTCGATATTCCCTGGGGACGGCGGAGGGCACCAGAGTGAGCGCCGCCACTCAGAGAGGTGCCGGGGGCCCTGCTCCCCACCCCGCATCCCACTTATGGCTTCGACACTTCTCGTCCACCCAGGAGATTTTCCCTTCGCTCCATTTGATGTAGGGGTCGTGGGAGCTTAACCAGGGACTCCCCAACACCATGGGGAACTGGGTGTTGGGAGTGATGACGAAGGCTCTCCTCTCCCAGTGTTCCCCCGTCCCTACTATCAGTCTCTCAGTCTCTGCCACACACGCCTCTTTCATTTCCGATCCGTCCATTTGGGTAAACGTAAGTGGCTCCCCCAATGGGGCGACTTTGGGCCCTAACCCATCCACTACTAAAGGGCTAATCAAGTCCCGGGCACACCCTGAGTCAATTAAGGCCCAGACCCGGACGTGGGTCCCGGTCCCGGGTGCTATCACAGTCACTACCATATACAGTAAGGGGCCAGGGATGCTCACCGGGGATGGCGTGTTGCAGATGGGGACCTGCAGTTCTGCGCCGCTCACTGCAGGCCGTTGGAGTTTCCTGACATCTGTGCTTCCGTCAGCTCCAGCTCTCCTTGCTCGCTCGCGGCCCCTTCCAGCTGTAGCGCCCGGGGCTTGAACGAGGTTTTCCCTTTACTAGGGGTGCTCCCAGCTACCGGGGTGGAGATCTTGGGGACTTTTTCCCCCCCCCGCGGGGGCACGCCGAGGCGAAGTGACTGCTCTCCCCGCACCTCATGCAGAGCCCCTGCTTGAAGCGGGCGTCCTGGATCTCTTGGATGTTCGGTTTGGGCTTCGCCTTCTGAGCAGCTTTTGCTTGGGCAGTCGCTGAAGTTCCCATCTTGATGAGGGTGAAGCGTTCTTCCACGTCCGCAGCCACTCTCATCCATGTGGCTAGCGAGCCCGGTCTTCCCCCTTGCAGCACCGTCTCGTACACCTTGGGATTAAGACCTTCCCTGTACTTTTCTATGAAAAGATCTTGGGTCCAGCCGCGAATCTTGGCCGCTATGCGCCGGAACTTGTCGGTGTACTCCCTCACTGAGGACCGCCCCTGGGTCAGCTTCTGTAACTGGTTCCGAGCCTTCTCTTCTCCCAAGGGGTCCTCGTAGTGGTGTCTGAGGGCCCACATGAAGTTGTGCACGGAGCGTAACTCAGGCCTGGGGGCGTTGTGCAGGCTCACGTACCAGTCGCTGGCGGTGTCCCTCAGCTTGGACCCGATGTAGCCAATCCGGTCCCTCTCGGTGGGGTAGAGATGCCCCCAGGTGTCTAGAAACTGCTCGATCTCTATGAGGAAGAACCGCAGCTTCTCGGGGTCCCCATCGAAAGTAGCCGTCAACGGATTGGTGGGGGCCTGGCGAACCATCGGCCCTGCCGGCACTTGGGCCGGCGCAGGTACGGGTGCAGGAACCGGGCAGGGAACGGGCTGTGGAACCTGCTGCGGCACTTGCGGCGGGACGACTCCCGCGGGAGCTCCTCCGGGGGGAACCGGCGGCTGCGGGACTCCCCCTCCTGGGGGTCCGACCCCTCCCGGGGCTGGGCGAACTGCTTGCATAGCTGTCAGGGCGTCTTGGAACTGGTACTGCAGATCAAGGGCTAGCTCGCGCAATTCTGCGGTGAGTTGTAGCCGCAAATCTCCCATCATACGATCCAGGGCTTGGGTCTGGTCTTCCCCGTAGAGATCGGGCCCGTAAGGTGCGCCTCTCTCCTCTTCCAAAGGCGGGGGACGCCACTCTCCTCCGTAGGTCGTCTCTCTCTCGTCTCCCAGAAAGCTCGGCTTCCCACGTTCGGTGTGATTTCCCTGGATCGACACCCATGCCCCATTCCGATCGTGCACCCACGAGTCGACGGTCCCACGACCGAAATTGCTCCATGAGTACCTCGGGGTCACGCTCTGATGAGGAGGTGGTCGCGGGATGTAGTAAGCCCCCTGAACCGTAGTCACTGGCACTTCGGGCTCCCCGCCGCCTCCTCCACCACCGGCACCCTGGTCCCCCGGGGTCACCGGCTGATCTTCGGTAGTAGGGATGGGAAGAGTGCTGTCATCCGAGATGGTCAGGAACGGCCAAGTCCCAGTCACAGATCTCTGACAATCTGTGAGGCTTCTGCTCAAAGTAGTCAAGGATCAGATCTTTGTTGATGAAACACAGTTCTTTATTTCCAATTTCTACATTGGTACAGGTCCTCGGATTATTGTCAGAGATAACGCATACAATAGAAGCAGGTCTAATATACTCTCCAGCACAATTTGAATTGCCCATAGGTAACCAATCAACAAGGGGGAAAAACCGTGGGCAAAAGGTTCTCTGGCCGTTTGCTTCCCACAGGAAAGAAAGCGAGGTGTGAAGCAGTAAATCTCCCTTCCCAAACCAGACCCCTCAGATGTAACCATATTCACATAACAAATGCCTTCCCCAAGGCTTTCGCACGTTGATAAGAAATGGTCCCTGTCCTCCCCTGTCTTCCCAGCCGGGATGAATGGAATGCGGAGGCAGGAGTGTGAGAGGCCCATTGTTCCCATGCTTTGAAGTTGTCATTCCCCCGGGCAAACAGATACATAGACCAGGCCTGGTCAAAGCCATAAACCTGGGGTCACATAATATACATTCACAATGGTCAAGCAAATGGCAATAGGCATGATTATATAGTGGGTATAGGAACAGCTAATAGCAATAGGCATGATTACAAAGTGGGTACAGGAACAGGTTACAATATATAGCATGAGATCCCAAAAATCCTTGTCTGAATCTGCAGATTCTGACAATAGCACAGTCTCCTAGTATACATGATCAGAGTGCTAGAAATATGTCTGAGAACAGCTTCTCTCTCTATAGGATGAGATGCAGATTGCACCAGCTGTTGCAGGTGTGGTTTGGCACATAACATATATCCTGATGGAATACATCCGGACCAATCTCAGTTTGCAAGAGCCATTTTCAGAAAAGGAGCACTGGAGGGCAGCAGAACTCTACTCTTCCTCACTCAACAAACAGTAACTCAGCATAAAAATCCTCGCTGAATTTGGAGGATTAACAAACAAGGGGAGACCAACAATAGCACTGCATAGGAAATCTATGTTCTTTACTTTTTTCCCCTCTTCTGCTTAAAAAACTGGCCGGAATGGACATGACACCGGTACTTCTTTTCAAATGCCTGAAATGTAGATAACCAGAACCTCAGTTTAATGCAGAGATATGGTGTCAAACCTCAAACTCATCAAACCACTTGCCAAATTCATACTGTAGCTACTGCATCATCCTGCCCCTACACTGGTGTGGCCTGTGGCCATTCTCTAGGACAGGGGTGGGCAAATTGCAGCCCGCAGGCCACATGCGGCCCGCCACAGAGTTTTTTGCGGCCCACCAAGACAGTCGGCCACGTGGTTTCAGTCAGGCCTCTGTTGGGCCCAGAGTGCAGAGAAGCGGCTGATATTGATACAGCACCTGAGGAGCTGCAGCTTGAACTTATTGACATGCAGTCATATCACACTGTGAAAGAAATGTTTAATGCTGTGACATTAGTTGACTTTTACAAACCTTTGTCTGCTGAAAAAAATTCCATGTATGAAGAAATTTGCTGGGAAAATGTTCTCTATATTTGGGTCTACATATATTTGTGAGCAAAGTTTTTCTTGCATGAAGATCAACAAGAGTAAATATAGATGCCCTTTGACAGACATTAACTTGCAGGCTGTGATGAGAATCGCAACAAGGAATCTCACTCCTGATTTCAAAAAAAATTGTAGAAAAAATTGTAGAAAAGTGTGATAGGGTACATTTGTCTCATTAAACTGATTCTAAAATTAAATGTGCTTGCAGCTATAGATGATATGAAATTAGCACAATAAATAAATTGAATAAAACTACCACTATATTATTTAATTTATATTTATTGACTTTTTGGATACAATTTATACCTTTTCTGAAATGCAAAGTTAACTAATGAATGCAATAATTTCAAAAGGTGCGGCCCTCTGCTAACCTTCACTCCCACAAAGTGGCCCCCAAGCCAAAACAATTGCCCACCCCTGCTCTAGGACAATAATGGCAAACTTCTGCATTTTCAAAGGTTACTCTACTCTCTACTATAGGTAAAGGTAAAGGTAGAGTCGAATACAACTCTAGGGATGCGGTGCTCATCTCCGTTTCCAAGCCAAAGAGCCAGCACTGTCCAGTGTGCTGTATCATCCATGCTACATGCAAGGTAAGGTAAAGGTTTCCCTTGCTCGAAAGCCAGTCAGATCTGACTCTAGAGGGTGGTGCTCATCTGCGTTTCCAAGCCAAAGAGCCAGCATTGTCCAAAGATGTTTCTGTGATCATGTGGCTGGCATGACTAGATGCCGAGGCGCACTGTTACCTTCCCACTGTGGCGGTACCTGTTTATCTACTTGCAATTTCTTGCTTTTGTACTGCTAGGTTGGCAGGAGCTGGGGCCAGAGACGGGAGCTCACTCCGTCATCATGCAGCTTCTGAACCCCTCGAGCCACTACAGCCCCACTCTCTACTATAGGCATACACAAAAAAGAAAATTGGATCTGGTTATGTCTTTTTAAAAAACCCTTAATTTTGGTTCATTAATATCAGAATTAAAATGTCCCCTAATCCAACACTCATTAGTAGTGATTTCAGTGGGAAATATATTTATCTGTGTAACTTCCTCACCCCATTCAGTTGGTTCACAAGGGCTATTAGCCTCGCTCAAGCAAGGGTTTATTGCCCTGTGTTCTTCCAGCATTTCCCCAAGCAGCTGATTTCTATTACTGCAGCATGGCTGGGAGCAAATATACCTCAAGTAGCAGAGCAAGAAGACCAAAGGCTAATTGCATATATATTAACTGCAGCACGAATACTTCGGGCAAAATACTGGAAATCGGCATTAATACCAAAGAGAGAAGAAATAATCAACAAACTCTCGGACTGGGCAGAAATGGATAAGTTAAGCTTTTTAACGAATCCAGAAAACAAAACGGACCCTGTTACTGTATGGTCCAAATTCCTTACATGGTTGGAATGAGGCTCAAATGTTGGTTTGTGTTTTATGTTTAAGAACTGTGTGTTTATTTGTTTAAAATTAATAAAATATTTTTTTTAAAAAGTAGCAGAGCATGGTGAAGGAAGAGGGTGCGGTCAGGCAGGCAGGTTGCTGTGGCAGTGTATCGGCTCTAAATGAGCCACTTGAGTTTGGGATGCATTGTGTTGATCACACAGTGGCCGCTAATCCAGCAGCATAGGGCCGTGGGCCCATGGTCGGTTGTTCCCATTGACACCACACCACAACCACGGACCCATGGCCGAACGGATTTTTTCCCGAAGTCCCACTGCGAATGTGTTGAAGCAGACGAGTGCTGACAGGAAATTCAGTCCGTCCCCGTATAGTTCTGAGAACTCCTTCACCCTGACACGTCTGCATAGCCCCCCTGTCTGGGGTGGCCAATGGCAGTCCCCTCCACATTCAGTGGAGCAGTCCATGACCAGGGAATTGGATGAAAAGCGTTCTGTGGCTGTCCGGCTTGGCATTAGAGTTTGCCTGCAGCGTCTCTAGGTTCCCCCGTCCCTGCTTCCTCATCCAAATTCCTCACTCCACGCAGGAGTGCCACAGGCAGCTGATGGGGGTGCTGAACCTCGGAGTGAGGTTGGAGAAAAAAAACCCAAAGGGAAACAGAGAGGAATGATCATACGGCTCATGTGTTTCCATGGCATGCCTGGGTGATCAGACACCTAGAAGCTCACCATGGAAGCGCCTCGCCGAGGTATCCACTGGAATTTGCCGGTGGCTATTTAATCTGTGAGGGAGTTGTTTTAGTGTGAGGTATGGAGGACTGGGGCACGGAAGCCAGATCTGGAAGGGAGGGGTGGCTATGTTGGACCAAACTGCTTGTGCGATAGCTCCCATAGTGAAGACAATGATAGTTGCCCTTATCCTCATGCTTTGAGTTAGTTTGAAAAGTATGGTCAGATTTACAAATGAAGAGAAGAGAAAAAGAAGAGGAGATTGGATTTATACCCCATTCTTCACTCCCCAAGGGAGTCTCGGAGTGGCTTACAAACTCCTTTCCCTTCCCCTCCCCACAACAGACACCCTGGGAGGTAGGTGGGGCTGAGAGAGCTCTTGTGAGGCTTCTGCCCTAAGCAGTCAAAGATCAGACCTTTGTTGTTGAAACAGAGTTCTTTATTGTCTTATTACTGCATGACAGGTTCTCGAATGTTTGTTAGAGATACCGTATACAAAACAGCTAGGGTTAATATACCCTCCAGTACAGTTTGAAACCCCGAAAGTCAACCAATCACAAAAAAGGAAAAAAGCGCGGTTACAGAGCTTTGACTGTTTTACTTCCCACAGGAAAAAAGGTGAGGTGTTAAAGTTGTAAATTTTCCTCTCTTGAATTAGGCGCCACAGACGCGCCCCCTCTATCCATAACAAAGGCCATCCCAAGGCCTTCTCACAGCGATAAGAGGTACCGTGTTCCGGAGGGCGGGGGAGCGGAGGAATGCATGAGGGGACGAGGCCATTTGGTCTTGGATGGCATGTCAGCGAGTGAGGACGCCACTCTCCCGGATGAAACTGTTACATTGACCAGACCTTCACAAAGCAATATAACTCAAAGCAATAAAGAGAAGGGAGGAACCCTGAGACAGCTTGGTGCAAGATAGCAAGGGAATGCATAGAGAAAAAACGGTTACAATTGTGATTGAGCTATGCTGGCATAATTCATGGAAGACAGAAAGGAAACATTGTCTCTGGATCAAATTAAGAGTCTTAAGGAATCCAAAGTGCCCAGCCAATTTGGATGAATGGCGGGCTACCAGAAGGTCCCTGCGACGGGACAGGGGCACCACCAGCTTAGTTCCATGATACCAACACTTGTCCACGTGTAAAGAGCATTCTTCAATCATACTTAACTCCTCTACTTCCCCTGCCGAGTAATCTCCTGCATATTTTTCACTCCAGGGCTCAACGGCCACACTTTTACTCTGGCTTCAGGTAGTAACCGCCCCCCCCCAACTGCTGCCGCGAAAACATGGAGTCGAAAATCTCTTCCCTCTGACTCTCGTGTTGGGGCAATCTGGACAGGGCGTCTGCTAAGGAGTTCACTTTCCCAGGGAAGTGTTTCAGAACGAAATTGAATTTGGAGAAAAAATCAGCCCATCGGAGCTGCTTGGCATTGAGGGATCGTTGGGTGCACAAAGCCTCGAGATTTTTATGGTCAGTCCAAATCTTGAACGGGACCTGTGCCCCCTCTAGCCAATGCCTCCAAGTCGTGAGAGCCAGTCGGATGGCTGCCGCCTCCTTATCCCATACTGACCAATTTCTCTCTGTTTCGTTAAACTTTTTGGAAATATATGCCAATGGGTGTAATCGATTGTCGGCTCCTTTCTGAAGGATGGCTCCACCCATGGCCACATCTGAGGCGTCTACGTGGATCACAAATTCTTTGGTTTCATCAGGGTGAGCCAAGATAGGTTCCGAGGTAAACAGGGTTTTTAATGTCTCAAATGCCTTCTGGCATTCCTCGGACCAGTAAATCTTTTCCCCTGGCTTCCCTGCCTCTGGCCCCCTCCCCTTAGTCTTTAATAGTTCCGTCAACAGTAGGGTGACAGTAGCAAAGTCTTTTAAGAAGGTGCGGTAGAAGTTGCAAAACCCCAAGAGACTCTGTAACTCTTTTCTGGTTCTGGGGGCCTCCCACTGCACCACGGCTTCTACCTTAGCCGGGTCCATTTCCAGCCCTTTCTGGGAAATGCGGTACCCCAGGAAATCTACTGCCTCTCGATTGAATTCACACTTAGACAACTTAGCATACAATTGGTTTCTCAACAGAGTAGCCAGCACTTCTCTAACCAGTTTTACATGTGACGCCTTGTCAGCAGAATAGATCAAGATATCATCTAAGTAACATAACACCCCCTTGAATAGATGCTTGTGCAACACTTCATTGATTAGGCTCATGAAAACTCCCGAAGCGCCACTTAAGCCGAATGGCATCACCAGATATTCGAACTGTCCCAATGGTGTGTTAAAGGCAGTCTTAAACTCATCCCCCTCCCTAATTCGCACCCGAAAGTAAGCATCCCGCAAATCCAACTTAGTGAACACTTTCCCTTTGGCGACCTCGGCCAGCAAGTCTTTGATAAGCGGGAGGGGGTAAGCGTTAGAAGCGGACACAGCGTTTAATCCCCGGTAGTCGGTGCATAGTCGCAGCCCCCCGTCTTTCTTTTTCCGGAACAGCACCGGGGCTGCAAAAGGGGATTTGGCGGGGCGGATGAAACCTCGCTCCAAGTTCTTGTCTAGGAACTTCCGTAGCTCCTCCCACTCCGCAGGGCTCATGGAATATAATTTCCCTTTCGACAGCTTTTCCCCGGGGAGCAGTTCAATAGCGCAGTCGGACAAGCGGTGAGGGGGCAACTCATCCGCTTCTGTCTCACTAAATACTTCAATTAAGTCTCGGTACTCCCTGGGCACTTGAGAGGGTGCTAGCGTAAGAGCTGCTGCCCGTGGGGGGTCGGGGGCCCGGGACCCCACTCTTTATCCCACTTGTGGTAGTGACACTTTTCATCCACCCAGGAGATCTTCCCCTCACTCCACTTTACATAGGGGTCGTGTGCACTCAGCCACGGGCTACCTAACACCATGGGGAATTGGGTATTGGGAGTGATAACGAAAGCCCTCTTCTCCCAATGTTCCCCCGTCCCCACTACTAGTGGTTCAGTCTCTGCCACACACACTTCTTTCATCTCGGAACCGTCCATCTGTGTGAAAGTGAGGGGTTCCTTTAACGGGGTAACCTTGGGTGCCAGTCCATCCACTACTAAAGGGCTTATTAAGTCTCTAGCACACCCAGAGTCAATTAAGGCACGAACCCGCACGTGGGTTCCTGTGCCAGGGGCTATCACAGTCACGACCATGTAAAGCAAGGGGCCGGGGATGCTCACCGGAGATGGCACGTCGGGATTAGGGACCTGCAGCTTGGCGCCGTTTACTGCAGGTCGTTGGAGTTTCCCGGCATCTGTGCCTCGGTCAGCTCCAGCTCGCCCTGCTCGCTCGCTGCCCCTTCCAGCTGTAATGCCCGGGGTTTGAACGAGGTCTTCCCTTGGCTTGGGGTGCTCCCGCTCACCGGGGTTGAAGTCTTGGGGACCTTTCCACTTCCGCGGGGGCAGGCCGAGGCGAAGTGACCGCTCTCCCCGCACTTCATGCAGAGCCCTTGCCTGAAGCGGTTGTCCCGGATCTCCTGGACGCTCGGCTTTGCTTTCATCTTCTGGGTAGCCTTGGCTTGGGCTGTTGCGGAGGTCCCCAGTTTGATCAGGGTGAACCTCTCCTCCATGTCCGCCGCCGCTCTCATCCACATTGCTAGCAACCCGGGTCTTCCACCCCTCAATATAGTCTCGTAAATCTTGGGGTTGAGACCCTCTCGATACTTCTCGATGAATAGGTCCTGGGACCAACCTTGCACTTTGGGGGCAATGCGCCGGAACCGGTCAGTGTATTCCCTCACAGAGGACCTTTCCTGCACCAACTTCCACAGTTGGTTTCACGCCTTCTCCTCCCCAAGGGGGTCCTCATAGTGCTGTCGGAGGGCCCACATAAAGTTGTGCACGGATCGCAGTTCAGGCCCCGGGGGATTGTGTAGGCTGACGTACCAGTCGCTGGCTGTGTCGCGGAACTTGGATCCGATGTAGCCCACTCGATCCCGCTCCGTGGGGTAGAGGTGGCCCCATGCCTCCAGGAACCTTTCGATTTTGATGAGGAAGAGCTGGAGTTTCTCGGGGTCGCCATCAAATGTAGCCATCAGTGGGTCATTCGGGGCCTGGCGGATCATCCGCTCCGCTGGGACAGGAGCCGGGGTGGGGATCGGGGCCGGTACAGGGACGGGCGCCTGCTGCGGGACACCCCCTGGAGGAGCTCCCCCAGGGGGAGCCTGTTGCGGAGCTGGTAGCGCACCCCCAGCCGGTACCCCTGCTCCCCCAACCCCTCCGGGTGGTTGTCAAAGTACCTGCACTGCTGTCATCACATCTCGGATCTGGTACTGCATCTCCGTCATCGCTTCTCTGAGTTCCGCGGCTAGTTGTAGCCGCATGTCTCCCATCATCCGGTCCAGGGTGCGACTCTGATCGTCTTGGTACAGATCGCCCCCGTAAAGCGCGCCCCTCTCCTCGTCCAGGGGCGGGAGTCGCCAATCTCCCCCTAGGTAGTCTCTCTCGTCTTCCAGGAAGCTTGGACGCCCCATCTCGCTGCGGTCCCCAGGGACCGAGATGCGTAACCCCTTCCGATCGTGGACCCACGAGTCAACTGTCCCACGTCCAAACGAGGCCCATGAGTACCTAGGGGTTACCGACTGGTGGGGTATCAGCCGTGGGATGTGGTGAGCCCCTTGAGCTGTTGTCACTGGCTTCTCGGGCTCTCCGCCGCCTCCTGCTCCGGCTCCCTGATCCCCAGGGGTTACCGGCTCTTCTTGGGTTACAGGAATAGGAATAGTACCGTCATCCGACATGGTCGGGAACGGCCAAGTCCTAAGCACAGATCTCTAACAATCTGTGAGGCTTCTGCCCTAAGCTGTCAAAGATCAGACCTTTGTTGTTGAAACAGAGTTCTTTATTGTCTTATTACTGCATGACAGGTTCTCGAATGTTTGTTAGAGATACCGTATACAAAACAGCTAGGGTTAATATACCCTCCAGTACAGTTTGAAACCCCGAAAGTCAACCAATCACAAAAAAGGAAAAAAGCGCGGTTACAGAGCTTTGACTGTTTTACTTCCCACAGGAAAAAAGGTGAGGTGTTAAAGTTGTAAATTTTCCTCTCTTGGATTAGGCGCCACAGACGCGCCCCCTCTATCCATAACAAAGGCCATCCCAAGGCCTTCTCACAGCGATAAGAGGTACCGTGTTCCAGAGGGCGGGGGAGCGGAGGAATGCATGAGGGGACGAGGCCATTTGGTCTCGGATGACGTGTCAGCGAGTGAGGACGCCACTCTCCCGGATGAAACTGTTACATTGACCAGACCTTCACAATATAACTCAAAGCAATAAAGAGAAGGGAAGAACCCTGAGACAGCTTGGTGCAAGATAGCAAGGGAATGCATAGAGAAAAACAAATGGTTACAATTGTGATTGAGCTATGCTGGCATAATTCATGGAAGACAGAAAGGAAACATTGTTAGGATCAGGGATCCTGACACCTCTGAGACAACTGTCCTTGAGAGAACAGCTGGTCCAGAGCTATGGCTTGCCCAAGGTCATCCAGCCAGGTGCAAGTGGAGGAGTGGGGAATCAAACCCATTTCTCCCAGATTAGAGTCCGCACACTTAACCACTACACCAAACTGGCTCTCTGAATGGACATATTTGTGTATACTGGGTACCTATGCATTTTTAAATGCTTTTAAACACACAGAGGTGATCTGGTCCTTTGCTGCCAGTAATCTCTTGAGCTTCGCTCCAGCCTCCATGCACTTGTTTTTTACTATTGTGGGAGGAGGCCTTACATTTCTTCAGCTACATCCTTTTTTCCTATCTGTAGATCAGGTGGGCAGTCTATGGAGTAGAGCCAAAGCCTCTGCTTCTCTCCTCCAGTCTTCTTTTCCTTCCTACCAGCGTGTACAAGCAAGAAGAAGAAGAAGAAGAAGAGATTGGATTTATACCCCGCCCTTCACTCACTTGGGAGTCTCAGAGCGGCCTACAAACTCCTTTCCCTTCCCCTCCCCACAACAGGCATCCTGGGAGGTAGCACCCCCTGCCTGAGGGGTGCTTAGCAATCATCTGTGGGATCCAACCCACGGTCTCCAAAGCTTTTCTCCGTTGATGGAAATGGCTGTAGTGAGTGAGAAAAGCTCAGCCTCAGTTCAGTTACTCACACCTCAGTGAATACAGTAAAACTTCCTGATACATGCCAACTCAGCCGTTTCATGCTGGAGATCTCATTTTGAACTTCCTTCCTTGTAGAATGCCATGGTGACTTTCTGGCCAGAAACAGGGTCTCCTGAGAGGGTGAAATATTCTCCCACTCATTTCTGAATGCTGTCATTTACGATGCTACATTTGCATTTATTCCTTTTTTCTCTTCCTCCTATACAGACAGCAGAAGAACATTGCTGACTAACTGCACGTATCATGTTGGAGGATGAGTAGGTAAATGAGGCCCTGGTGGTTTGGCTGGTAATAACACCAGTCTAGAATGTGGACTGGCTAACTGGAAGCGGGAACGCAATTGTAATCTGAGGCATTCCATGCCAAATCAACAAAGGGGAGTGGGTGTGTCATGGATATTGCTGAAATTCTGTGGAGTAGTTATACATGTTTCCCATGTATATACAGCCAAAGCTCTTACAAAAAGAAATATTACAGGGAGCAAGGCCATACCTTTCTGGGGGGGAAAATTCAAGATCTCATTTCCCATGAAAATATGCTCATTAGGGGGAGGGCCATGGCTTAGTGATAGAGCATCTGCTGGACATGTACAAGGTCCCAGGTTCCATGCCTGGCATCTTCAGATGAAAGCAGGGGCGTCGAGTTTTAAAAATCCGGGGGGGGGGGCAGGGGCTCTTCCGTGCACCCGCCGCCGCTGCCTCTTCCCCTGCCTGACCACGCCTGCTTCTGTCCCTCCCTCCCTCCGTCCAGGGGCCAGCTGGGCATTTGCTTAGCTGGCCCCTGGACAGACGGAGGGAGGGACAAAGGCAGCCGGGCTGGGGGGGGGAGAGAGAGAGAGGCGGCGGCAGCCCTAGGAAGGGCCTGGGGAGGCACGGCAGAGGGCGCTCCATTTTCCCAGGGGGGCTCAGTCCCCCCCAGAAAATTTCGGGGGTGGCTCAAGCCCTCAAGCCCCCCCGTAGTTGACACCTATGGATGAAAGGCTCAGATAGTAGGTTGTGTGAAAGACCTCTGCCTGAGACCCAGGAGAGCTGCTGCCAGTCTGAGTAGTCAATACTGACTTTGATAGACTAATGGTCTGATTTAGTATAAGGCAGTTGCATGTGTTCATTCTCATTTCTTTAGCCTTCAATCCAGCCAAATGTTCCTTGCCAGGAATAGCACTGGCATTAGCATCATTCCTTGTTGCCAGGAATAGTGAGTGAAAACCCTCTTACCTGTCGAAGATATTTACAATTCCTACAAATATTTGGCCACCAAAATGAGACCTTAATAACTTCAAAATAGCTTCAAAATGAGACTTTAATAACTGTAATAGGCAGGGTTGATGTCACATTGAATATGGATACACTTAGGCCGAGGACAGACTGCCGATCCGCCCCGGGACAGACGCGGGGCCAAAAGCCCCGCGCGAAAAGCAGCCTGGCACAGCCCGTTCCCACAGGCTGCGCTGTCCCGGGGCGGAGGCGGGGCAGAGGCGCGCTGACGCGGGGGCGTCCAGACTTCCGCCCCCGCTTCCGGCGCGCTGCCGACGCGTCCAGACTGCCGCAAAGCGGCAGGGACGCGCGGCTCTCCAGCCGGAGACCTGTTAGAAGTGGTCTCCGGCTGAAGCGGATGGACGGCGCCTCGTGGACGGGTGAGTCCGCGCCGACGCCGGAGGACAGATGCGGCAATGTGAACGCCCCCTCTGCCTCCGCTTTAGAAGCGGAGGCAGAGCGGGGCACATTGCCAGTCTGTCCTCGGCCCTAATATGAGTGCACTTAACTCTTCAGTTAGCAAAAAAGGAACACGCTGCTCTTTGTTTCTTTTTCCACCCCACCTTCTGCATTTAGTGCTTTGCGGTGGATTTAACATTGCAAAAGCTGCAGAAGATCCAATGTCTTCTAGATTTTATTTTATTATATAAGGCCGGCAGCTTTCAGAAAAAATACTTTGTGCTGTACTCAGAGCTATACTAAGTTGTTTTCTAATCAGTACACTTGAAGACATCAGCAAAAGTTCAAGCGTGGCATCTATTGACTGTTTGCACATGGCAGGCACTATAGCGTGCAACACAGCCAGGCTCTAAAACACTCCAGGGGCCTTGACAGATGAGCCGCATCTGCCTAGTGCCACAACTGGGTTCTGTGCAAGGTGAGCAAGCCAGGAATGGGGGAATGAAGAGAAACTGAGTGAAGCCTACATCAAGCAGCCTGTGTTTCAACGTTTCACTTGTTTTTTCCCCATTCCTTTGAAAAGAATGCCAGGGTAAAATCAGTGACCTGTAGAGTTTAGTTAGCTTCTTTTGTTAGTTTTCTGTAACACTTGTTCTGTTGTTCTGATATTTTGCTGTGCATTTGTGCTCCAAGTTAATAGAGAGGTACAAGTGGGGACTTGCAACAGAATGTTGGAATTCTTGGTGCTGGGGGAAACGCAAAACTCAGAAAACCACTGGCTGAAATCACTTGAAGTGAACAAAATGAATATAAATATTTACTATCAATATAAACTAGATCAGGGGTGGGCAATTGTTTTTGGTCGGGGGCCACTTTGTGGGAGTGGAGGTTAGCGGAGGGCCGCACCTTTTAAAATGTTTGCATTTCAGAAAAAATATAAATTGTGTCATAAAAATCAATAAATATAAATTAAATAAAATAGTGGAAGTTTTATTCAATTTATTTATTGTGCTAATTTTATATCATCTATAGCTGCAAGCTCATTTAATTTTAGAATCAGTTTAATGAGACAAATGTACCCTATCACACTTTTCTACAATTTTTTTGAAATCAGGAGTGAGATTGCTTGTTGAGATTCTCATCACAGCCTGCAAGTTAATGTCTGTCAAAGAGCATCTATATTTACTCTTGTTAATCTTCATGTCTTGGCGGGCCGCAAAAAACTCTGTGGTGGGCCGCATGTGGCCCACGGGCCGCCATTTGCCCACCCCTGAACTAGATGAAACTAAGGTTTTTTCAGAGGCACCACTAATACAGAAAGATAAATTCACAGAAGTACAAAAAATAAAGTCCCAAAAAATACAGTATGCCTCACTCCTGTAGTAAACTAATTTCATGGTCCAGCTTGACATGTAATCATCATGGAGTGGACTCATATATTTCCAGGAGGATCCAAATAGTCTTGAAAGCCATAAGCGACGTGTAGTCTGATGCAGGCTGCCGCATTTCCAGTATTTCTTTTTCCAAAGCCAAAGGGCTATAGTGGGACTAAATACAAATTCAAGGCATACATAAATAAGGATAAACAACCAATCAATATGCAGAGAAATACAGAGAAACTCACCCCAATCTCAGCAGTAATACATACAGGAATCAGTTTGCTCAGTCACAAAGGATCATGGGTCACGGGTCCTTATTCCCCCATGTGTTGCATCAGAATTTATCTCTAAGTCTCAGGCTGCAGCCACACCAGTCAAGTAATAAGATCTAACTATACTAATTAAAAACAAAAAGGTCAGGCTGCAATGCACTGGTTAAGCGTTTTACATCTTGCTTCTTTAATACGCTTAGGGATAAATACCAGGTAGCAATTGTACAGGTCCAGTAATTTGGTGCATTTGTAGAGATGTACAAGTGGGGATCTGAAACAGAACGTTGGAATGCTTGGTGTTGGGGGAAAATATAGACATCGTGGGTTTTTCAGAAACTTGGTGGGATGAGGAAAATCAGTGGAATACGGTGAATCCTGGTTATAAATTATATCGGAAGGATAGGGGGAGAAAGTTGGAGGTGGGGTGGCTCTTTATGTCAGAGAGGGTATACAGTCCAGTAAGACTGAGAGGGTAGGAGAATTGGATTCGCTTCTGGAAACGCTGTGGATTGAATTAGTGGGCTCAAAACGAAGCTTGACACTGGGAGTTTGCCCACCAGATCAAAAGATAGAGGAGGATTATAAAATGATGAATGAATTAAAGATAGCGGCTAGACGAAATAACTGGCACATCAGCATCGTCTTTCTAGTTTCCTACACCCCCCTCCGAAAGATTGGGAAGGAAAGCAGGCATGTTTGCCTGGCTACCCTGGGTCGCCCTAGCCCGCCCGCCAAGGCGCGCAGGTTGGGCAGACTGAGGGCAGCCAGGCAAACATGCCCCGTTTCTTCCCTGAGCCTCTCTGCTTTTGCGGAAAGACTCAGGGAAGTGCGGTGGGCATGGTTAAATGCCCAGTTTAGGGAGGGAAAGAAAGGCATTTTCAACCTGCCTCCTGTTCTTCTTGCAGCTGAAAAAGATTAGGAGGGAAACCCAGGCATGTTTGCTTTTGCGGAGAGACTCAGGGAAGTGCGGGGGGCATGGTTAAATGCCCAATTTAGGGAGGGAAAGAAAGGCATTTTCAATGTGCCTGGGTTCCCTGCCTGTTGTTTTCCAGCTGTGACATGTCTGCTAGAGAAGGGAAGGCAGAGAGAGGCTTTTCCTTGTCAATTTCACTCTCAGCTGACTGGCGGGGTGTGAAATTGACAAGGAAATCTGGAGGGGCTCCCCACATGGAAAGATGGCAGTTTAACATGCCGCCTTTCCCTCTTGTGTGTAACCGGGGGGGGGGAGCGTGCTCTGTAGCCACGCATGCCCAGAGGTTTTAGTTGTAGGCGTGGCCAACTCAGGAGCCAGCCGGAACTCCGCTCCTGTGTGTTCCTGCCCAAAAATAGCCCTTTTTATTAACATTTTTAGTTTGCTTTCAAGGAACCCTAAGATTTCTTTAGCTTTGTTATTCAACAAACTAGTGTATTTGTTTCCCATGCAGAACTCTTCAAGTAACAGCTTGCTATTGAAGCTGTAACCTCAGTAGAGAAGTCAATAATGTGATCAGCAAGATAATAAAGTGGCAGTCTTACAAACCAAAGTAATTTTGGGTCCATTAATAAATGGAGGGTAAGGAGAGAGAAACACATGCACTATAATGTATTCACGATTTGTTTTTCAAGAGGAATGAAAAAGGCCAGCAAATATTTACCTGACCTTCCTGTAGCAGTAGCTATTACATCATTAATTTTTCCCTGCTGATTTTGTAAGCTAATCAAGAGTTTGAGCACTCTTCAGCTGTCAGTGATTCATTTCAACCAGAGCTGTGTTCAGAAAATAAGCTGTCTTCTCTGCCAGGAGCTATTTGATTATGCTGCCTCCCCCCCCCCTCCCCCGTTCTTCCTCCTGCTGCTGAGTGTTGTATTGCAGGCATCATGGAAATACTGTGTTTTTGTATTTGACTTACTCTGAGTTGTAATGTATTGTTTTGTTCCTGCAGTTTTAAAATGCATACAGATTGTGGTATGAAATGATACAGATCAGTGTAGCACACCTCAAAATCTTTTTCTAAAGTTACCCATATTTTTCTATTGTTGTCCAGACCTTTTAAAAATCTTTCTGGAGTTTAGAGAGAAAAAGAAGAATTAGGAGGAGGAGGAGATTGGATTTATACCCCGCCCTTCACTTGGAGTCTCAGAGCGGCTTACAAACCCCTTTCCCTTCCTCCTCCCCACAACAGACACCCCGTGAGGTGGCTGGGGCTGAGAGAGCTCTGACAGAAACTGCTCTTTTTCAAGAACAGCTCTGCCAGAGTTATGGCTTGCCCAAGGTCATCCAGCAGCTGCAAGTGGAGGAGTGGGGAATCAAACCCGGCTCTCCCAGATTAGAGTCCACGCACTTAACTACTACACCAAACAGGCTCTCACACCAAACTGGGTCACATGAGCCCAGAACAATGCTCCCACTAAGCTGTGGAGTCTTGCGAGCAAAAATTCTGCTTTGTGAGCTACTGGCATTAAAGTTGTGAGGAAGCGATTTGGCTACTCCATGGCCGATTTCGCACTAGCGTTTGCCCCAGGTTTGCCCTCATGCTTGCACTGGAGCTTCTGGTCGATTTCACACCAGTTGCTCCGGGCTCACATTTTGCTCTGGAGTATTGCCCTGCTGCGCCGGAGTTTCCCTGGAGCAAACAAATCCTGTTTTTAGAGGATTTTCCTGTTTGCTCCGGGGGAGAACCCAAAATGAAAACACGCCCACTCACCCGCCTTCCATCAGGGCCGCCCCATTGTGGGAGTATCTAATTTTTGGGGGAGAAAACCCTTTGTCACGCTATATTGAAAGGGCTGAGGTTCCAAGTGGGAAATTGAAGAAAATACTCCGGAGGAAACTGGGAGGGGAAATTCTGGAGAGAACGAGAGGCAACTGGCCAGTGCGAAATAGGCCCATAAGTTAGTTTGCTCTGGAGCCATCCTTCCTGAGCTAAGACAAAAATGTGTGAGCCGGAGGCTAAAAAATGGTAAGCCAGCTCACACTAACTCAGCTTAGAGGGAACACTGGCCCAGAAATAATATTCCCAGGGTTGGAAACGGGTACTGAGCAGAAAGTAGGGTTGCCAAGTCTTACCTTTTGTTTAGTAGGGGGGAGTCCTTGTTGGCCCGGGAGTCTTCTGTCATGCACACGAAGCGCTCGCGCTGTGATGACATCACTCGGAAGTGACGTCATTGCGTCGGGCACATTGGGGCGGGACCTCTGTAATTCGAGGGAAAACCATAGAGTTTTCCCTCAAATTATAGAGCGTCCCCCCCAAAAAATATGCCCGACGCAATGACGTCACCTCCAGGTGACGTCATTGCGCTGGGCACGTCGCCGCAGCCCGGCAATTTGGGGGCAGGGTTTGGGGAATGGACCAATCGAGCAGGGGGTTCCCCGCCCCCTGGGGGGACTTGGCAACCCTAGCAGAAAGGCCAGTGGGGAAGGTTCACAGTGCTGCACTAGCAGAACTAGTTCTCGGTCTTCTGCTGTTGTCATCACCCACCTGGACCATTCATGTGCAATGCTGATAATCCAGGCCTGCTAAATGGAAAATAATGAGGACTGGGATTATGCTGAATGAAGTATAAGTATGTGAAGGACATTCAAGTCAGAAATAAGGTGCAGCATGTGTGTGCACCCCTAAGAACGGGAAGTGGAACTGAAAATTCATCATGAAAAAAACTAAAAATCAACTTTCAACTTCATTTAAAAAAAATCTTCCTAAATGCAAAGATTCTGAGCTCCTGCCAGTTCTGTGGGGGGTAGCAGAGTTCAGATGGGTGGAGCTGAGCTGAATGGGAGAGGAAAGAGTTGGGGGCTGAACCAAACTTCAGTTTCACTTTTAGCAAGTCCTCAGAAGAGGAGATTGAGCTACGAGCTGGTGGGCTGCTGCCATGGCAGATAGGCCCATTGTTTTCTGTGTGCCCCCCCCCCCCGGGTTGCTAGTATGAAGCCGTCTCAGAATGGGATTGGGAGACCTGAGTTTAAAGTCTGAATAATGACACATACTGGGAGATCTTGGGCCATTCATTAACACTTGGCTCAATGTTTTCACAGAGTTGTTGGAATAAAATGGTAAAGGGAGAGTCATGAATACCTCTTGGAATTCCTTGGAAGAAAGATGCAGAGAAATCCTAACTTTGACAGGCAATTCTGATTTTCTCCAACTTACACACAAAGAAAACAATCAAGTGGGTAAATGCTTCCTTCAGAAGTTTTAATTTTGCAAGAGCTCTGTCTCATTTTACTGCAACCGTATCAGACAATCAGGGAGGAGATCACAAAACTGCACATTTATTTTGCTGCCCCCTGCTATTTCTATAAATATGTGGGGGTTTGTTGTCAGTCTCTCCCTGTATGAGCATTAACAAAAGTTATAGATAATGACATTTATAATACTCAAATTAAGAAGGCTTGTCAAGGCTTGTTTTTATGGTTTAATGGTGGTCTGGTGGATTTGTTTGCTGTTGGTTGCTGTTGCCCTAGGCCAGGGGTGGGCAAACTTGCTCAGCGTAAGAGCCACCTAGAACAGGGGAGGCCAAACTTGCTTAATGTAAGAGCCGCATAGAATAAACACCAGATGTTTGAGAGCCACAAGAAAGACATGAACAAATATTACCTGCTTTTGTTGGAAAATAAGCAGATTTGCTTTTTATTAACATTAAATGAGACTGCTGAAAATAATAACAAAAGGAGTAAAAGCAGATATGGATAATGATATTAATTTGTCCAGTGATATTTGTTTGCTAATGATATTTAGCTTCCCCAGCTGCTGGGAGCCACATAATATATGTGAAAGAGCCGCATGCGGCTCCCGAGCCACAGTTTGCCCACCCCTGCCCTAGGTACAGCTGTTTGAGTTGATGCTTTTATTTATTTACTTACTTACTTACTTACTTACTTATTTATTTATATCCCACCTATCCCACAAATGGGCTCAGGGCAGATAACATCACATTATAAACACAATATAAACATTAAAATCAGTGGTCACAGCTCAATAACAGAAAACAGCTGGCTAGGGGAGATTCTCGCCCGTTGGTCCAGCTGAAATGATGGCCAGTTGTCAGCGGGTGGGTGACAGCAACTTGAGGAGGCCACGTATGGTTGTCTGCCGCCTCACCCAAAGGCCTGGCAGAACAGCTCTGTCTTGCAGGCCCAGCAGAATGGAAGCAGATCCCACAGGGCCCTGGTCTCAATGGGGAGCATGTTCCACCAGGCGGGGGCCAGGGCTTTCCCTGGCCTTGGTTGAGGCAAGATGGGCGTGCTTCAGGCCAGGGACCACCAGGAGGTATTGATCTTTAGAGCTTAATGCTTTTAAAGGCATATATGGGAAGAGGCGGTCCCTTAGATATGTTGGTCCCAGGCCGCAGGGCTATTTTGGGGCAGGAATGCGCAGGAACAGAGTTCCGGCTGGCTTCTGAGTTGGCCACGCCTACAGCCTCCCCCCCCCAGGTTCCCCAAGCGTCTCCTGAGCCGTGGGGCACCTGGGGGAGCCAAGCTGATCCAGGGAGGGAAGGCAGTTTAAATGGATCGCCCGGGGAAGCCAATCCAGAAACTGCCTTCCTTCCTTCAGGTTCCCCAGGTGCCCCACAAGCCGCGGGGCACCTGGGGAAGCTGATCTTGGGAGGGAGCTGTGCTGTCAGGGGTGTGGCCTAATATGCTAATGTGTTTCTGCTGCTGGGTGTGGCCTATTATGCTAATGAGTTCCTGCTGGGCTTTCTCTACAAAAAAAAGCCTGCCAGGCCGTATAAGGTTTCGAAGGTCATTACCAACACCTTGAAGCGAATTCGGTACTCAAACAGTAACCAATCAGTTGGCGGAGCACATGCTGAATGTGAGCCTGCATAGTCGTCAACGTCAGTAGACTCAATGCCACATTTTGCGCCAGTTGTAATTTTTGGATCAGCCACAAGGGTAAGCCCGCATAGAGTGAACTGCAGTAATCAAGCCTGGAAGTGACCATTGCATGGGTCACCGTGGCTATGTCTTAGGGGGAGAGATAGGGCTTCAGTAACTTAATCTGCCTAAGATGAAAAATGCAGATCTGGCAACGGCAGCAACCTGGGCCTCCATAGAAAGAGAGGTATCCAGTGTCACTCCCAGGCTCCTCACTGTCTGGGCCGGCACCAAAGTCTCCCCTTCCAGTGTGGTGAGCCTGGTACCCATAGACATCTCCCTCCCCCCCCCCCCCGACTCAGGCACAGAACCTCCGTCTTCTATGGATTTAACTTCATTCGACTCTGCCACCACAACCATCCAGCCACAGCGTCCAAAGCCTCAGCCAGATTTTCAGGGGCAGAAGATGAATGACCATCCATTAACAGATGGAGCTGGGTGCCACCAGCATACTGATGACAACCCAGCCCATAACTCCGGACTAACTGGGCAAGGGGGCACATAGAGATATTAAATAACATTGGTGAGAGGATCACCCGCTGCGGCACTTGCCATTCCAGTGGGTGTCACTGAGAGACCCTCTCGCCAAGCGCCACCCTCTGTCCCTGACCATGGAGAAAGGAGGAAAACCATTTCAAGGCAGTCCCCTGAACTCCTACGTTGGTGTGGCAGTGGGTCAACAGATCATAGTCGATCATATCAAATACTGCCGTTACATCTAGTAACAACAGCAGCGCCAACCCGTCCCGATCCAGATGTCTACGGAGATCATCTGTAAGGCAACCAGAGCTGTCTCCATCCCATGGCCATGGCAGAAGCTGAACTGGAGATAGTCAAGGATGGAAGCATCATCCAGGAAGGCATGGAGTTGTTCGGCTACCGCCCTCTCAACCATCTTACCCAGGAACAGTAAGTTTGATACTGGGCAATAGTTGGTCAGGATCATAGGGTCCAGTGATGGCTTTTTCAAGAATGGACAAACTACCGCCTCCTTCAAAGCCTCTGGAAAAGCCGAGTAGAAAAGGACAAGTTGATAATTTCTCCCCGAGGGACCAGAATGCTTTCCCCACAGTTTCTTGCTTAGATGCTTATGGGACCAAGCACAGAATCATAGAGTTGGAAGGGACCTCCAGGGTCATCTAGTCCAACCCCCTGCACAATGCAGGAGAACCCCTTTCCCAACCCAGTAGAAATATTGTAGGCTGCAGAATACAGCATGGCTGGAGAGTAGGGAGTGGACCTGGGACTCAGTGGGAAATGCATGGTTCTAGATCAGGTTCTGTAAATCCCCCCCTCTACCTTATTAAATATGATGGATTTGATTGCGTCTATGGACTAGAGCTGCACAAAAGATGAGAGAGTTTCAGCACTTGAACCTCTTCCAGACTGAGTTGCTTCATCTCAGATCAGTGATGCCCACTTGGCAGTGGCATCAGTGATTGGCAAAGCTGTGGAACATATCGATAGAAGATGGCTCAAAAGATGAATGGAGGGGAAAGGCGTTGGCTTGAGCACCTATAATGAACACATGGTTTTATTTTACCTATGAGAAGGATCTCGTCTTGTATATATACCAGCTCTTACATGATTATAAAGAAGGAGACCTCTGCATCATGCCTGATTCCAATGATTCACCTCCAACAGAACAGGAACCTGGTGAAGTTGTGGACTGCCTAGTGAGAAAACAAGGGGAATACGCCAAAGAAGGTGGTTGTCAGAATCTGACAATCCCTTGCTTGTTCTAAGACTGCCTTAATGTTACTTTCGATTTCTTTGTGCTTCGCTATCACCCAAATGTTTTATTGCTTGCCTTGAAGTAGAAATTGCTACCCTGTTTAGTGTTACTTTTCTCCGGGAGGATGGCCTCTCGCATTCCAATGCGTCACATAAACAACCGTGCCTGTCTTGTCCGGTTCCCTCTCCCTCTTCTGGGCGACTCTGTGTGTGTTATCAGAGTGGGTACAACCTTGGAAGTTATTTTATTGTCTCTGGCCAAATGTTATGCCTAGTGTTCGCACATCTGGGTCACTCAGGCCAAGAAGGGAATTTTTACAACTTTCCCACCTTTGGTGGGAACAAACGGTCGCCATTTCCTTCCTGCTTTTTTGTAGGTATTCTGATTGGATGTTTATGCATAAGCACCTCTGCATGAAGGTATATTAACCCTGGTCATCTTTATTCTGTATCTCTAACAAACATCGAGTTCCTGTTCCAGTATTAGAAATAAAGAACTCTGTTTAACTACAAAGGTCTGATCTTTTGCTGATAGTACAGAAGCCTCACAGTGGTTCAAAAAGGACTGGCATGGTCATTCATCAAGTTGAAGCCGAATCTTCTATTTCATCAAATTTGATGATGATTTCCATATTTATATTTATGACTTGGTGAAGACATCCTAGACACCATCATGCAGACTTTGTCAAATTTGCGGAACTTCAATGTAAAATTTGTAGACACAAAGACTTAACTGCTTTCCAGGTTATTTGAGAGCTTAAATGTCCCTGCGAGCCCACAGTCTCTGCCAGGAAAATGATTCCATTGAGAACTTTACACATAGACTTACCTGAACACGATACAGTTCTGAGTAAGGGAACTCCTTTTCTTAAAGGAAGCCTTCTGAAGGGGGTATGTGAATGAAGTTAGGGGAAACAGCAGCTGCAGATTCAAGCTGTGTAAAAAGTGGCTTCAGCAATTTAGCCATTAGATTAATGGAGAGCCAGTTTGGTGTAGTGGTTAAGTGCGCGGACTCTAATCTGGGAGAACCGGGTTTGATTCCCCACTCCTCCACTTGCACCTGCTGGATGACCTTGGGCAAGCCATAGCTCTGTACCAGCTGTTCTCTCAAGGACAGCTTGGGAAAGAGCTCTCTCAGCCCCACCTACCTCACAGGGTGTCTGTTGTGGGGAGGGAAAGGAGTTTGTAAGCCATTCTGAGACTCCAAATGAGTGAAGGGCAGGGTATAAATCCAATCTCTTCTTCTTCTTCTTTTTCTTAATTTTTTGATTTTTTTTAACTGTAACTTTTTTTTAGTTTCTGGATTAACTGTTAAACTGCTACAGCCACTAGGGGTACAGGAAACTCTGAGCATAGCAAAAAGCACTCTAGGATCAGCAAGATTTCCCTTTCTCCAAGACTGAAGCAAACTTGCTTAACAGAGCGTACAACCAAGTCAGCACACTGATAGCTGCTACAGTAATTGCCAGCCTGCAGGTCATTTTCTACAATAGCCCAGGGGTGGCCAAAGTTGCTTAACATAAGAGCCACACAGAATAAACATCAGATGTTTGAGAGCCACAAGACATGAACAAATAATACACACGTTTTTATTGGAAAACATGCACATTTGCTTTGTATTAACATTAAATGAGACTGCCAAAAATAAACACAAAACGGGTAAAAACAGATATTGATAATTATATTTATTTATCTAATAATATTTGTAGGTGGGGGGGGGGGGCTTTGAGAATGCATTTAAAGTTAAAGTTGCTTTCTTTCTCTGCTCCACCCCCACCTCAAGCCTACCCAGAGAGGGGAACCCTGGCTGGGGAAGGGAAGACTGATCGAGGAGGCATACCTCCTCTTCACTTCCCCAGCCGCCCTGCCAGGAGTCACACAATATGTGTGAAAGAACCGCATATGGCTCCCGAGCTGCAGTTTGGCCACCCCTGGTCTAGCCTTTCTCTCTTCCTTTCCTTGCACCCAGCTCAGCTAGATCTTGCAAAGCAGTAGCTGGGGTGTTGCAGCAAGATCAAACAACCTTTCTCTCTCTTAATTTCTCTCCCTCTTTTCCACTCGTTTCCCGTTGATTTCTGTCTGCCTTCACCTGACTTTTCCATGTACAAACCCCCCCCCCCCCATTATTTTCACTTCTTGGTCTCAAGACCTTCTCATCCCTATCCTGCTTGGTGACAGAATGTATGTGTGAATAGTATAGTAGCAAACCTTTGTTAATATTATGAACAGAAGGCACTGAGTCTGCTGGCGCGGTACATTGCACTGGTTCTGCTGGTCATCCAACCCCAAATGCTTGGACTGTGACTCTGTGCTTGACATCAGCTGGCATTGCCAAAATGCCACTGAGTTCTGCTGGGCACTCTGTGATTGCACTGACACTGCTGGATACTCTGTGCATTGCACTGCTTCTGATGGGATTGCAAAAATGCCCCCCCCCCAATTAAGTTTCTACTGCAGAGATTCACCGGTTTGACTTTAGTCCTTTGGAAACCTTCTTTGGGGGTAGTTTGTTTCTTAACATCCAGTCTGGTGAACCTTGTGATTACTTTTTTCTGATGCTTTGGCTAATGTTAGTAGAAGTTAGTACAAAGGCAGACTCCTAGCTCTCAAAAAATGCCTTTTAGATGTTTGGGATGGTCAGCTCTTGGCTTCAAAATGGAGAACAGAAGCCCTCCCAAACGCCTGTTCAGAACACGAGTGGTGTGATGGAAGAGGGGTTTTTTGCCATCAAGTCGCAACTGGCTTACGGCAACCCGGTGTCAGAGTCCCCAGTAATCAGTACTCAAACGTTCCTTAAGCAGGGTCAGTTTATAGGTCAGGCTACTGCTTTACTCTACACACCGTTTGTGTTAAGACTACAGAGGAAAAGCGGGAATGGGATTTTATACAGGGTTCAGACTTGGGTCTTCAGATGGCTACAAGCCAATGAATGCCAGGTTACGTTTGTGCAGAAAATAATGGCCCCTAGTTCCCAGTGGAAAACTTACAAGAGAAACCGGAGAGTATCTCCAGGGTTTGAACCTTGTCAAGGCAAAGATAAATGCTAGAAGAGAATCAAAGGGTCATTTTACACCTCCCCTCTAAAGTAGTTTGACTGCTGTCTTTTCCTGTGCTGATTTCACAGTGGTGTGAAATTTCACTCCAGGGGGTCTAAGTGCACTAATCAACAGCAATTGTTTAAAGCAGAATGAAGCCGGTTGCATACTAGCTTGACCACAGGAGGGCAATTAGTAGATGTGGACATTTCAGTAGCAGCACGGTTTCACACCGCACAGAGGTGTGGGCAGGTTTTTTTGGAACTAGAATGATTCCAGTGGGAAAGTCAGATGTAAAAAGAGCCAAATTAGCATACCAGTGTCAGCTTCCTCACCCCCACCTTCTTTATGGCAGCCAGCCTCCTCACCCCCCACCTTCTTTATGGCAGCCTAGCTGACACCCTGCTGGGTTTTCAAGGCAAGAGACATTCGGAGGTGGTTTGCCATTGCCGGCCTCCACATAGGACCTGCTTAGCTTCTGATATCTGATGAGATCAGGCAGTCCTCCGGCTATCCAGGTCAGGGCTAGGCTGAGAGTAATGTGAGTGGCCCAAGGTCACCCAGCAAGCTCCCATGGCACGAGTGGGGATTCGACCCTGGATTTCCCAGATCCTAGTTCAACACTTAGTTTAACCACTTTACCACACTGGCTCTTGTGATGGAATAGTGTGTTGGAATTTGGATCTTTTTTTTACTGGCATGATTATATATATGAAGTTAAATAAAAGAAAAATTTCACTGTCTGTGGATCTTTTCTGGCCATTTTTTTCCTGGCACCTTTAAGACCAATCTTTGTTTTGCTGCTTCAGACCAACACGGCTGCCCACCTGAATCTATTTTCTGGCCATTATTATTATTCATTTTATTTCATGATTATTACTGAAAATAATTTTCTTGCCTAGAGGAGGGGCCCTGACCTGGATGCCCCCATAGTAGCCTTCTCTCATCAGATCTCAGAAACTAGGCAAGGCTGACGCAGAGGCAGGCAAGGGCAAACCACCAAATGTCTCTTGCCTTGAAAACCCCTACAGGGTTGCCATAAGTCAACTGTTGCTTGAGGGCAAACAAAAAAACAGAGGATGGGTTTAAAAAAAAATTGTCTGTCCCAGGCGCTGAATAGTCTGGCTATGCCACTACTGGCAGGGCAACATCTAGGGTTGCCAAGTCCGGGTTGGAAAATACCTGGGGACTTTGGGGGTGGAGCCAGGAGAAGGTGGGGTTTGGGGAGGGGAGGGGCCTCAGCATAGTATAATGCCATAGGAGTCCACCCTTCAAAGCAGCCATTTTCTCCAGGGGAGCTGATCTCTGTCAGCTGGGGATCAGTTGTAAAAGCGGGAGATCCCCAGGCCCCTCCTGGAGGCTGGCAACCCTAGCAACTTCCCTGACATACATACTTCTCCTGGATTCGTCTCTCCCCTTGCAGCTTCTTCCACTTCCAATTGCCAAAGAAAATAAAAGGAGAGACTGAAGTGCCACAATAAGTGATCAGATCAGAAGGTTTTCAGCTGCTCTTGAATATTAGAAATAATTTTGTTTATCTTCAGAGCATTTCCAAGATTTATCAGTGGTAATTGTTGGGGCTGAACCTTCATCCATAAATGGCTGACTACACATTTCTATTAATTAGTAGACATGCCCTCAGCATAGGGTTGCCAAGTCCGGGTTGGAAAATACCTGGGGACTTTGGGGGTGGAGCCGGGAGAGGGCGGGGTTTGGGGAGGGGAGGGGACTCAGCATGGTACAATGCCATAGAGTCCACCCTTCAAAGCAGCCATTTTCTCCAGGGGAACTGATCTCTGTCAGCTGGAGATTGGTTGTAAAAGCAGGGGATCCCCAGGCCCCACCTGGAGGTTGGCAACCCTACCTCAGCAATGTGTCTCTTTGATTATGTAAGACTCGCACTTCTGATGAGAGAAAAGCACAATGAAAGAACATTCAAATGCTGCTATGTGAATAGGACAGGATGTGAGTTCAGAAGAGGAAGCAGGCAGTGACACAAAAGCAGTGAATTTGGGCCGTCCCTAAAAAGGGAAATACTGCACCAGTTTCGTATCAAATGTACCTTTGAGCATACTGTCAATGATCCACGTTTCTCAGAAATTTAGTAGCAGACAGGTCAATGTTTTGTTTGCAGCCAGGATACGCAAACTCTTGTTGTATAATTCTTGATCGCAGAGGACAAAGAGCAGTTTCCTCCCCACAGAGGTGTGGGGCAAACTGAAGATAGGCTGGAGTTGGGGCTCTGTTGCATCCCCAGCGGGCAGTTCTTTTTTCCCACCCAGTCTCTCTTCGGTAGCATCTCAGACCTCCCACTAAAACGAAGGCACGGACAAAGATGGAACTGGTGACGGGGGCAGGACTTCTCCTGTTCTGTGTGCTGCTGCCTTTCTGCTTCGTTTCCTTCCTAGTGCTCAAGAAGCAAAGCCAGCTACCTCCAGGACCCAAGCCCTGGCTCTTCCTGGGCAATGTCTTACAGAAGGACATTTTTCCTCTGTGTAATACCTATGAGAAGGTAAGGCCCTCTCTTGTAGTCCCCTTTCACAGCCTCAGTGTGGTGCAGAGGAAAGAAAGTCTACCTGTGGATGAAAGGATGAAAAATGCAAGGTAGCCAGGTTAGGATCTCCCTCCTTTATGTCAGATTCTACTTCGCACAAGAGATCTTTTCATAATGTTTCTACAATGTTTCTATTAATTGAATCTGACATTGATGCTTCTCTGTCATTTACTTTCGTTTCCTTTGTAGTGCTTGCCTGGCCAGATGCTTTATCACCCCTCCTTTTGGTTTTAGATTACTTGTCTGCTCAGTGTTGCAATTCGGGCGGGAATTTGGGTTCCCACATACCAGGATGTCACATAGTACAAAGTTATCTCATTCTTCACTCCCTGGTGTGTCCTCCCCCTTCGCTCATAGTACTATCTGTTCAAAGTAGCCTTGGGAATTGTTTTATTGGTTGTTCCCTCCTGTCTTGCTGGGGACCTGGCACCTCTGGGTCACACAGTTCGGGCCGGGAATTTTTATGTTCTCTCACCCCTGGATGACAAAAGGTGAATCTGCCTTCCCGCATTTTTACTGAATGCTGATTGGTGATCAATGTTTATACTTTCATGTTTGCAGGTATAATAGTCCCCTGCTCTATGTGTATGGTATCACTAACAAACATCGAGACCTGTACCAGTATTTGAATAAAGGACTATGTTTTAATTAACAAAGGCCTGCTCATTTGCTGACAGCACAGAAGCCTCACACTTTATTCGTTATTGATTGTGTCTGCCACTTAGTTTTTGGAATATGGATTCTGAATATGTCCTTTTACGGGTTTTAGCCAAGCCCCTTATTACTTGCTTAGCTGCTTTTTATATGTTTTGTGAGGGGAACTGTATCGTTTGAAGTCACCCTGTAGCTTTTTAGTAGGGCTAAAGGTAGAAGGCAAGTGCAATAAAAAAATTTATGTGTGTGTGTGTAGTTACTTTGGGTCAAAACAAATCGTTGACCTATCTAGCAGCTGTTTCTTGAAATTTTGTATTGGAAGGTGTGATACCCTTTCCAGATTATTTTCTAGCACTGCTAAGAGGAATTGTCTTAATCCTTCTTTACCAGTTTCTTCATGAAGTCCAATAATCCATTTTGTCTTCTATTTTTCGGAATGTGGAGGGTTTTTTTTTTAGGAATTCCATTTTGATCAAAAGATAAACTGGACAAGAGGAGGGGCAGGAAGGGAGGTTCATCAAATGACACAGTTCTGTTCTGCTTTGGTTTGGGGACAGGCAATGCTTTCCCACACCTGCCTGCCCACCCACTGCTACAGCAGTGTTTCCCAAACTGTGGATCAGGACTAAAAAATGGGTTGTGATGTCTATGAAAGTAGGTCATGGGCCAGACCTTCCTAATGACCACCCCTGCTCTTTCCATTGCTCTCTTTAGTATTTTGGAAACTGAGATCTGACCCTGGAAACATTATCTTCCATGTCATACATTAGTTGGTATTTTTTCTTCACTGCGTATACATGATGGTCAGATATTTATTTATTTGTTTGATTTGATTTGATTTGTATCCTGCCCACCCCTGCAAGCAGGGACAGGGCAGTCACAGCAGTCGTATCACAACACTGTTGCCAAAAAACAAAAATTCATAATAAGGACGTTAAAACATACAATTTAAAACCAGATTAAAAAAATAGGATGAGAGACTGATTCGCGGGAGTCCAGAATGCCTCCTGTATGGGTGCAGCTAGGTGAGCAATAGGAGTTCAATTCGCCGGAGAGTGCTGTGCAGATTTCTATAGCCCCAAGGAGCCATTAAGGAGGGCAACATAAGCAGGGGAGGCCGAAATGGTTGGACATCTGGCGACTCAACGAAAGGCCTGGCAGAACAGCTCCATTTTATTGTCATAGAATTGTCATAGAATTGACATAGGCTGAGGACATATTGGCAGTCTGCTGCGCCTCTGCGGTGCGGCAGACTAAGGCGGGGGGAATTTCTCCCGCGGCGCGGCATTCACACGCCGCCGGAAGGAAGCCACCCACAGCGTTCAGACTGCGGGCGGCTTCCTATGGCGGCGGGCGGACGCTGCACGGCTCCCCCTGCCCGCACGCGTCCACACCCACTCCGGCGGGTGGAATGTGCGCCGCAGCAGCCAAGCACCACTTTGAAGTGGTGCTCGGCTGCTGCGGGAGGAGTGCGGCGCCGGATGCGATGTGTCCGGGTCGCCTCCTCAGGGCAGATGCGGCCATCTGAACGGCCGCTCTGCCTCCGCTTTTGAAGCGGAGGCAGAGGGGCCGAGACTGCCAATCTGTCTTCGGCCATAGAATTGTCATAAATCTTGCAGGGATCTGATCTCAAGTGGGAGAAAATGCCCTGGCCTTGGTTGAGACCAAGTGAACACCTTTTGGGCCAGGGACTACCAAAAGGTGTTGGTCCCCAGAACGCAAGGCTCTCCGGGTCACATATGGGGAGAGGCGGTCTTGGTGACTTTTCCTCTCACAAACACACTAGAGTGAGTTTCAAAGAATCTTAAGGGGGGGATTAGAGGAAGTAACTGAGAAGGAGAGGGTGATCAGAGGCTGGAATCTCACCTCCTGAGGGAAAGGTGGCCTATGTCAGAATGCCTCTTGCTTGGGGTTCATACTGGAGGCAGCCGCGTCCTTTGTGTGATGTTTGTTGGTTTTTCAAAAACATCTGGTAAGTCACTATAGAAACTGGAATGATGAACTAGATGGATGCCAAGGTTATAGTTTGCCTAGAGCACTGAAAAACTTTGGGCCGACCCTGGCTGGGTCACTGTGCCAAGTAAATTTGGACTTATGGATCACCATACTGAAATGGTTGGGAACCACTGTGCTAGACCACCTTATGGTGTCTAACTTCAAGAAAGAAAAGAGAGAGAGAGAGAAAACCCTGCATGGGCTTCAGTTACCAAAGGTCACTTACCAAAGGTTGCACAGAGGTGTAACTGCCACTAGAAATCAAGAGAACAGGGGAGGTCTGGCCGTCAGGGGTCATTTCGTAGAAAAAGAGGTGCAGGAGCTCATTAACATAACTCATCAGCATTATTTATTTGCATATGCCACACCCCCTGACATCACCGAAAGTGTGTCAGAAGGCAACACCCGCCGCTTAGGCTCCACTGGACTGTTTTGGATTGCTAGCTATGGGAAGGGGGGGACATGCATATCTGTCCTTGCAGAGGAGGGTGAGCTTGGACCTCCGACTGTTAGCCTGACTGCTTTATTCTGTTATCAGTATTGGGGGAATATTAGCTCTTAATAATCAGCAGTAGGCATTAACGGACCAGCACCTTTGTATACAGAGGCTGGACCTCTCTCAGACCTCCCAGAAAGAGACACGGAGACTTGAATCAGTGTTAATAGCAAAGAGTCTTTAGTTTACTTAATAATAATAAAAGTGAATCATTCAGATGTTGCAAAAATCATACATACAATCATACAGGTCTAAGAAGTAAGATAAAATTAAAGAGATAGTTGCATTAGCAGGAAGGTGATGGTATCCTGTAGAGGGAAATATTTACCTTCCAGAAGTCTGGTTTCTGTCCTGCTAGAAGAATAGAGGGTATTTGGAAGGGGGGGGGGGAAGAATCACATGTTCTGAACCAGCAGAAGCACATGGCTGGCCCTAGCATGCACACAAGGGTCCAGGAGGGAAAGTGGGAAGGAGATAGTAAGAGAACTGAGATCTGAGATCTGGAGCTTGGGAGACTGCTTTTAGGGGGGGGGCGTCTCTGGGGGCTGGCTTGGCAAGCCACCTCCTCTGGGCTGATCCGCTTCTAAAGTACTAACCAATAAGATATAGGATGGGAGTGGGCAATATTGAAGGATGACCTAATCACATCTGGAGACACCTGGGCTGGAGGAAGGATGAGTCATTGATGGGCCATCGTCCTCTCCAAAAGAGATTAAACTCTTGACCTGGCCGAAGTCCATTGTCTGTTGACTGGGTACTCAGTTAGGTGATAAAACCTTTATTCAGCTGGAACAATGTCTGTTGGAGGGGGAGAGCAAGATATGCTGCGACTTGGTGGTGACAATGTTTGGACATGTCTTTGCAAGCCTGAGATGAACCAGAGTCACAAGTTGGCTTTTGTGATCAGAGAGGCTTCTGGGAGCTGGAACAGTGGGCTTCTGCTGGACTGTCGTTTCCTGGCATAGGATAGCGTGTGTCTGCAGTTGGCCTGTGTTTTCCTGTATACTCAGTATCACAAGTCCTCTCATGCACCATGGTCTTACACTTATGAAATTATCATTCATGAGAGCACAAAACAGCGCCTTGCAGCTTACACCACGTCTTATCCAGATTTATGCCTGTCAAACTTTACCCCTATTTTGCCCCCGTTGCTGTTTCCTGCAGCTCTGCGGCACCAGCAGACAATAATAAAAACAGCATTCATGCCACTGTTCCCATCCCAGTGTGCTTTCTGTTCCCAGCTCAATCAAGGATGTCTCTGAACGGTGCCCACTGGCTGTACTGCATTTATGAGGTGTCAAAACTGCCGCAAACTGTCTAACTTTTGGTTTTTTTCTTCCCCCCTCCTCCGCTCTTCCCATCTGCAGCAATTGGGACTTTTCTGGGAATCCCTCAATCAATTTGCAACTTTAGGTTTTTTTGTTTTCAGTGTAGGGAATTAGCTCAAAACAAGGTGCCTCAATTTGATCTGACAGTTCTCTCCTTTCATGTGTCTGGGTTTACTCAGCTTGTAAATCTTCCCCGTCACTCCCTGGCAAGCTACACAAAACAGGCAATTGCTAGCAACTAACAAAAAGCCATCTTATCACACTTGGGTGAAGATGATACAAGACAAAACTCAGACACCAAAGGTAAAGGGGGAAATGCCAGATTTTAACTCATTCAGCCTCGACTAATTTCACAACTTGGGTGGGGTTCAATGTATTAGTGCAGCGCCTGAGTGCTGGAGATGTGGGAAGTGGAGCGGCTCTGGGTGGAAGGCAGGCATGTCTGCCTCCGTGCGCTCCCCATCTCCAGCGAACCGGCCATGGCGGCCTCGCTGGAGATGGGAAGAGCAGGGAGGCCGCCATGCCTGGCTTCCCGGCTTGATCTTCTCCAGGTGCCCTGCGGCTGCCATTTAGCTAAATTCCCCCAGAAACTGAAGGGGGAAGCTGCACTGGGCCAGTTGTACCCAAAAATGTGTCCAGAAGGCTTGCTAATGTTTGAGGTCCCTTACACCAAAGCACTGATAAGAATATTCCAGGATAAAACAGTGTAGTTTGGAAACGCTGCATAGAGCTCCTAAGAGTGGACAAAAGAGATGGATGCAAAGTATAGTTTGGGCTGGGTTCTGGATTACTTCTCTGGTGGTTGAAGGACTAGTGGATTGCTAATTTAAATTAGAACTGGAACAATACCGCTTGATGAGCCACTTGGTCTTGGGGTGTGGGAAAGGGGGTAGAAGTCAGGATTTTTCATTATGAAGGAAATATGGGGAGGAAGGCTTTTTTAGAAATTCGACCCCTAAGCCCCTATCTCCGCTACCTGGCGTTACATTTTATGACACACATGGTCTGTCCCAACAAGATCTCATTTATGTCAGATCCGGCCCTCATAACAAATGAGTTCGACACTCCTGCTCTAAGCACTAGGCCATACTGACTAATAGTTCAAGGAAGTTCTTAACCTCCCTTTGTAATGGAGGAGGTATTTTCCACCCTCCTTATCTATGCTACCACCACCTTCTTGGCTTCTCCTGAGTAAACCTTTGAGGGGGGGGGGGCTGGAGATAATCTGAGCTAGGACGTTCTAATTCCCTTCATTTTCAGCACTTTAGGTCCCATCCTCATTCTGAAGTTGATGGCCAGTCTTGAAACACCCAGATTTATTTTCTGCTGCCTGCAACAAACAGAGAAGCTTAGTTTCCATTACAAATAGTAGTGGGGGGGGGGGGGGAGGGTTCTGGAGACAAACCTGAGCCAGGATGTTCTCTTTCTCTTCATTTTTGGCACTGCGACTCCCCTCATAATCATGAAGCTGATGGCCAATTTTCAAACGTCTGGTTTTATTTACATGAGTAGGGATGGGCCCGAACCAGGAAAATGTGGTTCTGTTTGTGGTTCATGGTGTTCCCAGTTCACGAGCCATGGACTGTCATGAACTTTTGGCAGTAAACAGGTGATCATTTCCCCAGCAAGCACTTTCTTGGGGGCAACTTCTGTGGTGGGGCTGTAACTCAGACCCTGTAAATACAATCCCCACTGAACCTGGAGGCCAGGCTCAGGAGAGTCAGCTGGAGATCCTCCGTGACGTTGGTATCTCTAGCACACCGGGGGGGTCATGAACCAAACCTCATGAACTAAACTGGTTTGTGATGGTTCATGATTTGTGAACTGGGCATGCAACAAACCATGAACCGAACTGTATTTTCCCAATTCATGTCCATCCCTACTAAAGAGAGTGAGATGAACTGGTTGCTCGTGAGATAAGGCTTGTGGGTTGCTTTTGGCTTTGTAGATAGCACAAGAAGAAGTTATTCCAAAAATAATTTCACTTAGGTAGGATTAAGGTGATTCTAACCTAAGGCGAATGGCAATAAACTTAGGGACGTTGCCCCTGAACTGAGCTCATTGCCTTACGAGTAACAATCTGTCTGGTTCTGTCTTCAGCTCATGAAGAAATACGGCCCTATTTTCACTGTCTGGAGGGGACCAAAGCCTATTGTTGTGCTCTGTGGCTATGAGGTGGTGAAAGATGCTCTGGTGGATCACTCTGAAGAGTTTGGTGGGCGACCTCCCATCCCTATCTTTGCCCGAATACTGCGCAAGGGCCATGGTGGGTACTGTCCTTTATTTTTCTTTTTAAGTGGCCGTTTTCATATGCCATGCAATTTTCAACTGTAATGCTTTAGTAAGAGGGGGAAATTCTCATTTCCCCCCAAAAATGAGATTTCTCAGTTTCATGCACTATAGTCAAAAGAGCCAATTTTAAACTTTACCTTCCTTAAAAGAAAGTGCTTTTCCTACCTACTGTTTAGGGGCGGAGCTTGCTCTGGCCTGCAGGCCTTATTCCACATTGTCCTCCAAGGTTTTCCTAACACCTTTGTAGGAATTGTCTGCTGGGAGGATCAGGACTCCCAGCTTCCCTTCCAAGTTCTGAGGCCTTGCCTCTCTGTCTCCCACTGCCCAGTGTCTGGTCATGATGGGGACAGTTTACTGCCTTGCACAACCCTGGAGGAATAGCCATGCACCAACTGCTTACCTTTCCCCCGGCACTCCTTTTAGAATAGTGTGTCCAAGATGGTGGAGGTCTCTGTGGAACAGAGAACCACTACCAGTATCAAAAGTTTTAAAAAAAATATGTTCACAAGCATAGTTTTAGCACAGCACAAGACTGAACAAGGGATTCAAAAGAAGTGGGTAAAACACATATCCTCTGTCCCTCTCTCTATACATGCCCTATCAGATATTAAAACATAGGACAGATCCCTTTAGCTTAGGAAGTTACAGATTTCTACAGAGTAGCCATTACCTTGAAGTTCTCTCCAGTTTTTCAGGCTACCGCAAGGCTGCCCCCTGCAGACCTCAGCTAAGAAGTCTGACTGCTCTGATGGACCCAGAACAAAAGAAGCTTCCTTGCTGCAAAGAGTTTTTATCCTATTTATTTCTCCACCCACTGACCAGGTCAGACCAGGTCAGACAAGCTTTTCCTGAAATTTCCAGAATTTCCTTCCTCAAGCCTCTCTAGTATTTAACACCTCCAAATCTCTGTTCCCCTTCGGGGAGGGGGGCTTGACCATCCCATTGTCTACATCTATTAGCATTTGTATGAAGGTGGGCTGAGGTAAGTCTGGAAAGCAATTGAACTGACTTCCCCCCCTTCCTGCCTGTTCTCTGTCCAGAGAGAAAAATAAACACTGCCTCAGCTCACCTGCTGGTGGTACAACTGATAAGTGGCAAACCCCAGGGAGCCATGTGGGCACCATCTGCTGCATGGCTCCTTTTGCCACCTGGTGGAGAGAGCCCTACTGACAGCCCCAAGCTGGGCATACTGCTAAACTGGCTCCACCCCAAGACCCCTTAAGGGAGTCCCTGAAATGCAGGATGTGGGCTCACTGGCACCACCTCCCTAACCAAAAAAGGATCTGTCCCAATGCCCAAACTGCCCAAAGTAGGGTTGCCAGCCTCCAGGTGGGGCCTGGGGATCTCCTGCTTTTACAACTGATCCCCAGCTGACAGAAATCAGCTTCCCTGGAGAAAATGGCTGCTTTGAAGGATGGACTCTATGGCATTGTACCATACTGTGGCCCCTCCCCTCCCCTCCCCAAACCCCACCTTCTCCTGGCTCCACCCCCAAAGTCCCCAGGTATTTTCCAACCCGGACTTGGCAACCCTAGCCCAAAGCTGTGACAATAACAAAGCAGAGAAAACATTAAACAAGAGCTGTAAAATCTGGAGCACAGGGAGGGTGGGAAGGAAGCCCTACAAAAACTGGGGCAAGGCCCCAGCAGCACACCAGTTTTGTAGGAGTAGGGTGGGAGGTCCTGGCCCTCAAGACCACCAACCCCCGTGTCCAGCCATTCCCCAACTGTCACAGACTTTTCCCTGTTACCCAGACTGCCGGTCTCCCTTTAAATGGGGGAATTATCAGGGAGACAGCATTAGCAAAATGGGTGTAACAGACGAGATCATACACCTATGTATACCAGGGTCAGTTTCTTTTTTTTTATATAAGAAATTTTTATTATTTTCAAACATTCTAACACATTTTTCTTATACAAACCCTTTTTCAGTTATTATATCCATTTTCTTGTTCTATTGTATAATCTTGTTATCATCTTATATTGGTGGTTTCCCACCACATCTGAAGCATAAAACCTTTTCAATTTTAACCATTCTTTAAATGCATATATATGTTTTTACACTCCTGGTAATGACATAGACAACCTTAAAAGATTATGCATCATATAAGTTCTTATTTTCTTATACAGTTCTAAAATTATCCTCGTTACCTAACTACCATTTATACATTCAAATATCTCTTTTTAATATTATGTCCAAGTATAAATGTAATTTTTCATATCCCAATATTGTTCAACATATTCTTTCAAGTCTTTCCAGTCTTCCAAAAAAGTCTCTGAGTACAGATTATTCAATTTTCTCATCCATTTATCCATTTCAGCCATATACAACAGTTTTTTCAACCACTCCCACACCTCCGGTAATTTTTCACTTTTCCAATTTTGCGCATATGTCATTCTTGCTGTTGTAATCATATACCATATTAATGTCCTTTTTTTTACATTTATCTCCTCTAGTTTGAGTCCAAGCAGTAACAATTCCGGCAATTTCTTAAATGTACATTTCAAATTTTTTTCCATTTCTGTATGTATCATAGACCAATAAGTCTTTGCTTTATCACAAGTCCACCACATATGGTAAAAAGAATCTTTTTTTTTACATTTCCAACATTTGTTTGACATATTTTGATTAATATTTGCAATTTTTTTGGGCGTCATATACTATCTATACATCATTTTGAAACAGTTTTCTTTTAGATTATAACATGTAGAAATACTCATGGCATTTTTCCATAGAAATTCCCAAGATGACATTTCAATATCTTTGTTAAAATTTATCGCCCATTTTATCATTTGTTCTTTAACCATTTCATCTGCATTAAACCATTTTAGCAAGATTTTATACATTTTAGAAATCATTTTTTTCCCTCCTTCCTCCCAAATTTGTTCAATTTCATTATTTTTTTCTCTAAAACCAGATTTTTTATCACTCTTATAAATATCATACAATTGTCTATACCTCAACCAACCATAGTCAAAGTCTATCAAATGTTGCTCCTTCAATACAAAGTCCTTGCCTTGTCTTATTAATAAGTCTTTATATTTCAGCCAGTCCTGTCCTTTGTAATACGATGATGGATTTAACACTTCTGCTGGTACTATCCACATAGGTATTTCCTCTGAGAAAATACCAGGGTCAGTTTCAATAGGGAAGCTCTCACATAATTGGGATTGAGTTGAAGGAAGATTGTTTTATTGAAAACTACTTATTAAATGTAAAGCATACACACAAAGCAACCAAATAACACACGCAAACAAGGCTACAACAAAACGGAGGCGCTTAGTAACATAAAGCGAGTTTTGAGGGGATATTTACCATCCAGGTACAGAGGTCCAATGGAAGAAGATCATGAACAGCCAGCATATCACGAACAAAGGGGACCCAAACTGTGAACTTGGGGGTGCTACTTTACTAGGTGCCCTAGAATGACACACAGAGCCATTGCTAAGCAGCCATTTTTGTAAGACATCCTGAGGGGCAGGACGATGGGACTGAACAAAAAATCCCCCAAAAGCTTTCCAATCTTTGATTAGGGGTTTCCCAAACCTTAAACAAAAGGTGTGATTGCACCCTATTGGGTATATCCTGGAGTATGTGTGTAGTATTGATGGCTGATACTATCCCACACTTTGAAGTTAATAGGTCTTTGGTAACCCGGGAGAATAGTCCAAGAAGAGGACCATAAATCTGCTTCCCAGATAAATGCTTGCATTTAAAAAAAATTATGACCCAGGAAAGCAGCCATAAAGGACAGATGTAGAGGTTTTGCAGAGAAATGTCGCCAAAAGGAAATTTACATGAGAGAGACAAATGGAGCTTTTCAGAGAAAGGAGATTTCCATATTGGGGATGTGCTGGAATGCTGAGAGCATTGATACTTACCAGGGGTTTTTTTTTGGGGGGGGGGGCAGCAGACTGCACATAGACAAGACACATGTTTTGTTTCCGCAGCCTCCAGGTCACATGTTTCAGACATGCTCCTATGTTCATATGTGTCTCTTCTTGCTCCCACAGATGAGAATAAAAGTTTGAAATGGGGAAGCACCATTTCTCATCTAGAAATATTTGTTATATTTTTCTGCATACTGTTAACAGACACCTTCATTTCTGATTATATAATTTCAGGAGTATCGAAAGGAAATGATGCAAAATGGAAGGAGCAGCGCCGGTTCACTCTTTCTACTCTACGAGACTTTGGGATGGGAAAAAAAACCATGTCTGAGAGGGTACAGAACGAGGCTGTTTGCCTGGTGGAGGAAATTACAGCAAAGCAAGGTGCTCCTGAGTCCCACTTACTGCAAAGAAACAGAAAGCATTATTCTCGGGCAGGACCAACTTCCAGGAATGGGACTGGAAGTTAGAAATGGAATGGATCCAATAATATAGTGGTCACTGGGAAGGTTGCTGTACAATTATCTAGATTAAAGCTTGGATGTGAGGGTGATCTGGCTGCGACATCTGTCACCCCACTGATCACGAGGGTTGATTAAAGCTCAGTTTCTTCTGCATGGCAATGAAAGGAAGGAAAATATTACTAAGTAGCAGGATGGGATTGCTAAATTTCCATAGGTAATGTGCTGCAGTATTTACTGAGCATGACACAGGTATTTACTGGAAATACTATGGCTAGTAATGCTACCTTTTAGCTTTTGCATTCTTGTCCTGCTGCATAAGAGTGCAAAAGAATTAGAGACTGAATTTTGTTCTCTTGACAGTTTCCTCTGGAAAAGGCTACATTATCCTATACATGCAGCTCTTCCTCTCTCCTATAAGAGATTGAAGGTGGGACCATGCTCAAGTGCTGCATCATATTTTGGACGCATAAAAAATCCTAATCATAGATGGGCATTTTCTAGAGCACGTTTGGATGCGATACCGTCAGCAGTTCTCTATGGTTAGGGCTGCCAAGTCAAACTCACCGATTGGCGGGGGGGAGTCCTTCTTCGCCCGGGAGCCGCCTGGGAGCCTCCCTGGCGCGCACACAAAGCGCGCGTGCCTGGTGACGTCACCCAGAAGTGACGTCACCACGTTGGGGGTGTTGCCAGGGCGACGCTCTGGCAATCGCCCCAAATGGGGCGATTGCCAGAGCATCGCCCTAGCAATGTCTCCAACGTGGTGACGTCACCTCCAGGTGACGTCACTACGCTGGGGAAGTCATCCACGCTGGACGACTTCGGGGGCGGGGTTCTCCCCGCTGGCCGAATGCCGGCCGGCGGATCGGGAACCCCTATAGCGGGGGATCCCCCGCCCCCCGGGCTGACTTGGCAGCCCTATCTATGGTAGATATACTAGAACCCCCATGCACCAAAGGATTTGCTTTTGTTTATTAGATCAGGTGGAGTCAGCTGCCCATATACTTCTCCACTGCCCTATTTGCGATGAAGAAAGACAGCAGCTATTGATTCCTCTTCTCTCTCACTTTAAACCATTGGCTAATTATCTTAAATATGTCGAGGACTGTTTGATGAGGTTCTTATTGGCAGACAATCATGAATCTGTCTCACGCAGTGTTGCTAAATATTGCTATCTGGTAATTAAAAAGCACAGATTATATTGTAAGTCGAGTCATCAATGATGGAAATGCCCGGTTTATTATTTTAGAGCATACGGCTGCAAGGGTTTTTTATTGTAGAGTACGTGCTGTCTTATTTTAGCTTATTTTATGGGTTTTATGATTGTTTTTACTACAGTTTGTAACAGTTTAACCTAGCACCTTATCTTATCTCCGTGTTATTAGTATATAAGTTATAATTAAGGTACATGTTTGTTGAAGATTCTGATTTTGAGTTCTGATCTTGGATCGTAATAATCAATCAATCAATCAATCAATTATCTTATACTTATTTGCAACCTGCCAATAGTTGATACCGGTATAGGATGAAGCCTTTTCTCTGTCCCATGATAAGGTTTTGATAATAGGCTGCAGCCTGAATGTTATCTATATCTATATTTATTTATTTGTCTACCCATCTGTTGAGAAATGTTGGGAGCAAAAATGTCAGTTACAAAGAAAAAAAATACATAATTCAAACTTCCATATTACCAGTGTACCTAGAACTGGGTGTGTGTGTGTGTGTGTGTGTGTGTGTGTGCATCAGCCACTAGAACAGGAGAACATCAGAGTACATACTTTGGAGTGTGATTCTCTACTGACACTCAGATCTTCACAAGTCAAGTCAAGTCATTGGCTTTCTCAAGTAGAATACCCCCTTTGCTTGCATTCATGGTTTGTTTCCAACAGGGGTCCCCAGCCTTTTTGAACCTGTGGGCACCTTTGCAATTCCGACGCAGGGTGGTGGGCGCAGCCACATGATGACTGTCACAGGAGGCAGAAGCCGCCACGGTGAAGAGGCTGCTAAAGTAACATTTAAAAAAACCTGCACAGCCAATCTCCAGTGACCAGTCAGAAGTTCTGACCCTGCCTACTTTCTAAAAACCCTTGGTGGGCACCAGGCATGGCGTTGGCAGGCACCACGGGCGCCATGTTGGAGACTCCTGGTTTAAAATTTAAAATTACTGTGCTCTGAGAGCCTTTGCCCTGTGCAGTTTACTTATATGTATTTATTTATTCAGAAATTCTATATTCAGCCCTCATACTTAAAAGAGCACCCAAGATCACTTACAGTGGTATCATGTAATATATATACCATTTCACAATAATGATATGTATATTATACATACTGTATATGGTCCAATCGAGCATACACACAAGGAAGGAATTAAAAACCAAATGAGTACAAATATATTTAAACCATCAAAGAGTTAATAAGAACATAGCAAAATTCACTAAAATCTGAGACCCAGCAGAAAAAAAATATATCGTTAAAAGCAAAAGAGACAAAATAAAATTAAAAATCCCATGGTAGTCTAAAAACCATGGTTCTGAAATCTGGATTTGGGAATTCCCAGCAGTACCGAATAATGCTATACTCAGAACGGTTACGAAGAATAGGTTCTATGCAGAGTTGCACTGATTCCTATAGGCTAGCTAGGCTACTTGCAAGAGGCAATTCTGCACTGGCTTTTCCTTCTGTCGTTTTAGCAAACCCACGTTGGAACAGAAATTCCTCTCGCATTGCATGCCACGTTCACTTTATTTTATGGTACCTTCGGCATAGATTTATGGGTTCTTTGTGGCCATTCAGGGGTGCAGTCAGTATGGCATTGGTCTGGAGTATTTGAATGTGGTTTTGAGCTGCACCTTTCTTTAGTGTTGAGAAAATGCACAGCGAAAGCCAGATGCAGAGCCAGTCAGTGAAACTTATTCCTCAGATAGCTTAACCTGGCTTCTTGAGAAAGAAAACTGGTATCATAGAGTTTTGGGGCAATTGCCAGAGCGTCGCCCTGGCAACGCCCCCAACGTAATGACGTCACTTCCGGGTGACGTCATTACACGGGGGAAGTCGTCCTCACCGGACAACTTCTGGGGCGGGGTTCCCCCCGCCAGCTGAATGCCGGCCAGCAGATCGGGAACCCCTATAGCAGGGGATGCCCTGCCCCCTGGGTTGACTTGGCAGCCTACTACAGAAAATGTATCATTCTAAACAGAAAGTCCTCAGTATAGGTAAAAGCTCAATAAATTTGAATTCCTGCCAACAAACAATCAAATGTTAGGATTGTACCAATACAGTAAACTACACGGGCATATGAAGGTATCTTATATTGAGTTAGACCATTGGTCTATCAAAGTCATTATTGTCTACTCTGACTGGCAGCAACTCTCCAGCTCAGAAGCCTCCCCAAACTACAAGGTGCTCTTATCAGCAGGAGTACAGCACCACCTCAAGCAGGCTGCAGACCTATTCCCAAAGCAGTTTTACTTCCCAGTCCTAAACACTTCTATCTTGTCTGGATTCAGTTCCGGTTTGTTCACCCTCATCCAGCTGTTTGCTGATTGCAGAGCTGTTCACCATCTTGCTAGCATTACATGGCACTATTTCAGTTCCCCTGAAAGTTCTGGAAGAAAGATAATGAGACCAAGAACAGATGGACATCTATTTGACTGCAGCATTGTAACATTTAAGGAATGTCACCAATGGTTAATACTCAAGACAGAAGTGACAAGTGCAATGCCCCAGGCTCAGAATGTCTAAGGAGTTCTTTAAGTTTAAATTTGGAATAATTGCTGTGAGAGGGGTGGTCCATGTTATGTGCCCCCATTTTGTTTCTCCTACAGGGCGTGCATTTGATCCAACAAGTAGCATCTTTTCTGCTGTTTCTAATGTGATCTGCTCTGTTGTTTTTGGGACTCGGTTTGACTACGGAGATCCGGTCTTCCAAGAGCATGTGCACATTATTGATAACTTCATGAACTTTTTTCATACTCCCTTCGCACTGGTACGTTACATCTTCAGTACTCTGTATCTGACTGTCTTCTTTCTTATCTAGAATGTTTTCATGGATTCCATTTATGCATAAAAATAATTGAAATACTTCCCCTAAGATTTTTTTTCTCCTGGGTCTTTGTGGATACCATTGTGCACTGATGAGGAATCTCAAAATCTGCTTGAATTATATGTTTGATAGAGAGGTGAATGATTGTCATTCCCAACTCTCTTTCTGAAAGAAGATTCCTGGCAGAGATATCTTTTCTAGACTATGGGCCCCAAAGCCATCCGTTGAACTTCATGGCACAGCATGGTATAATCATGTGCAGTTGTCCCAGGCAGCCTCAGTTCCTTGGTTGGAATATTATTGTTTCCTTTGGCAATGATCCACTAAGAGGAAGAAAGTAATTAAATATGATGTCCTTAGTCCCATCAGAGATATGAGCTCTTCCATTTATTTCTCATATAAAATCAATATGAGCTGGAACGATTCCTGTACTATAGGAGCAGAACAAGACCTGTAGAATACAAGTGTCTTATTTTTCACGGCACTGAGAATTCGACTTAATTTAAGCATAATCCTCTTTTCCCTATCCCTACAAATCTGTTATTATACCAATTGTTCTTACCACCAGTTCTTATGACTGTTCTAAAGAATTCTAAAGCTTGTCTGACCAGACCAAGGTTGAACTCTCTTGACCCTGCATGAGAACTGAATTAGCTCCACATGTGAACTGACAGGCTTTCCCTGATTCCATTTGGTCTGTTTTTGTCTCCAGATATAGCCTTTTCATACATTTCTTTGAGATCCTTCAATAGACTCTACAAGTGGTGACCTGCAATGAAACATTGCATAATGTGTTGTAGTTTGACTTACATGTTAATTTACAGTGCCACCCTGCTTCACCATATGGAAAGGCTAACACGTATTATAATGGATCACAGTGTTGGCTGTAGGGAGCCAAATGCATTGGTTTACCTTGTCTTGGATATATGGTGATACTTCTCCTTGTTGGTGGTGTTCCATCACTGGTTCCAATTACTGTGACAATTTCTGCCACTTCTGAGTAGTGCCCTCTTAAGGGAGGAGGCAGCTCTGTGACAGCTTTCTGTGAAGGGAAGGGAGTGACAATTGGAGCCCACTTTTCCTTTTTTCTCTTTGTTTCCCCCTTTTTCTTTATTGAACACTGGAAAGAGAGCCATTTAGCCTTGCTCCGTTCCCTTGTGCATAGTCAGCGAGCCAGCTGAAGTTGGCTTCAAAGATGAGTTTGCCTGGGAATTACAATAACTTTGTTTATGTAAGGCATGATTTCAAAGATTGCCTTACTGGGTACTGCAGGTCTTGAGGTGCTACAGGTGTCCTGTACAACTCTCCTTCTGAGTGCCCTTGCCAAAAACAGCTGTTTAAATGGCCCTTGGTTTATCTTTTTTATATAAAAAATTAATTTTATTTAATGCCTTCTCAAAGTTCAATACTACCAATATCAAGAAAAGACTCATTAAAAACATAGTTCATTTGCACTTAGACACATCAGCAAAGGCTCTGGCAGTGCAATCACTGCAACTATTTAAAGTTGCTCGTAATACTCAGGCTAATGAAACAAAGAGGCAGTTGGATGAAAAGACTTAATTAAACTTCAGAAACACAGTCAACCAGACATGGAGCTGCTAGAAGTGCAGGATGTGATAAACTATCTCTGTCCTTTAAAATGTGGTCTCTAAGGAACAATGAAACAAAAATGAACTACCATGGGTTAAGAAGAGCTGGCGGAGGTGCTGGCTGATCCTGACCCCTTCCTGCTTAACTCCTGAGATCCCAGAGCGGTGGGAACCTCGAAAGGGCTGCTGTGCGCCCCCACCTTTCTTGCAAGACAGCTTCGAGTGGGAACCAAAGCAAGCCTCACATGGGTGTTTGAACTTGCACTGGGTGCGCTGGCATCTGCCCTGGTTGAATTCCCAGCACACGTGGCATGAGCTATCCTGCTTGAAAGGTACCTTCTTTTTCTCTGCTTTGGCCTTTGTGTGGGGCCCGACTGTCACAAGCCAAATTCTGTCATTGAGGAGATCCCACCTGGCCAGTTCATTTTGAGAGGCCCGCTTGCGGAACTCCTCATCATAGTCTATGGCTGGGGTATTGCCAGCCAGTGCAGGGGCCTTCAAAAGGAAACCGAAATGGTTGGCAAGGTGCCACCCCCACTCAGAGGAGGCTGTGGTGACCAGGCTCATGTAGATGGTATAACCCTTCAGCCAGTTCAGGAATGTGCACTCTGCACCACCCTCAGAAGCTCTCTTTTTATCCCCCCCAGGGTCTGTCTTGCCAGCCCCTGCCTCCAGCTTGAGCAGCAAAAAGATGTTGATGCAATACCTGTCGAACACCCTTTCTTTGATCTTCCATGGCAGGTGCATGCCCAGAGGCTCATCCCAGTTGCTAAACTGCGCCAGGAGGAGCACCCCCAAGGGTTGTTCCGTCCCCCCCACACTGCCCGGGTTGAGTTCGCCAGCCTCCCTGTGCCAGCAAAAACAGGCTCTGGCCTTCCAATAATTCTTGTCTGTGTGTGCAGTATCCTCATCCGAGGAAGACTCACCCAATGACAAGCTGCTGCCAGATGCCTCCAGGTGCCAGCCCGACTGCTGTGCCTTGCTTCCCTTAGCCCAGTGCTTCTTTTTGCGGGTTGGGCTCTGTGTGTGCTCTGCGTCTGACATGTCAGACAACCACTGTTCCCGGGGGAGACTGCTGTCCTCGCCGCATCCCATCCTCAGGATGCTGCAGCCCCACAGCCTGGGCCACCAGTACTCCAGGCTGCTCCATCTGTTCCAACAGCTGAACCAGTGTCTTTGAGATGCCTTGCAAAGTTGATGTGCTGTTGTCCTGTTCCCCATGCACTTGTGACCTGGCGGAGGTGCCCGGCCATGGCTCTTGAGCCCCAGTAGGTGTGCTGCTTGTCCCCTTCCTTTTAGCCATGCCGCGAGTCCCGTGTGGGGATCCCCTGCCTGCCAGTGAGGGAGCCTGTAGTGCCAATCACTCCAGGTTGCCCCTGCCCGAGGGGGGGGGGGGGCGCTTTCCTGCCGCTTGCTGCTGAGAAGCCTGGCCCCCTTTGTTGGTGGCTTGCTTCATCTGAGGCATGCCGCATGATGGCTGCCCCACGGCCAGGCCCAGAAGATGCCTAAGGCCTGTTACTGCCAGGCATCTGGCTGCCCTGGGATGTGGCTGCCTCCTGGCTTGCCCTGCCGGCCCAGTACTGAGGATAGGGAAGCCCACCCTATCCCCTACGCAGACCCCCCGACTCAACCCAACGGAGGGAGATGCCTGAAGGAGCCCAAAAAGAGGGGTGCGAGCCTGGCTGAAGGCCCAGTGATCAGCTGAGATTGCTAAGGTAGGGGGCATAGCTCAAGCCCTGCTGCAGGGACCCTGGGAAACTCCCAGGATGCAGCAAGGGCTGGACCCCCAAGAGAGTGTGTGCCCCACGCAGGCTGCCCCTCTCCCCAAACACCTCGATACTGGAGGGAGCCATAGCAGCAGCAGGCCCCCAACGGATCCCTTCTCCGGCCTGTTCACTGTGGAGATAAGCTTTTGCCCTTTATGGCACATTTATGGGTCAGAAGCTTGAACACTTAACCATTTACTGTGTTCAGAAGTATGTGTCCATATTCAGCAAGGCTTACTCCCAGGTAAGTGGGGATAGGAGTGCTTCGTAAGAAAGCCCCATTGAATTAAATGGGATTTACTTCAGCGAAAACACCCAGAAGCAGGGGATGATTTGATCTCAGCTGGTCATGCAGAGCCAGGGTCCCAGCCCCTGCTAACCCATTGATTGCTCCTCTAAAGTAGAGATTAAGAAATCAAAACATGGAAAAGAGGTTGGGGTTTACTTGGGCTGCTCCCTGTCTAGTTGAAAGCTTCAGATTTCAGACCTGAAGATCCTCTTTCTTACAATATTATTATAGAACTGAAAGATCTCTCCCACCTCCCATGTTCCATTTAACTTCAGAGGAACATTTCTTTTCTTGGGAAATGCATCTGTTTCTAAACACTGACCACCGCTCACACCAGTACAACCTACCCAGGGTCCCCACATTTTGTCTCTGTCAGTGGCTGGAGTGAGGGAGAGAATGAAAATGGCATTTTAAGCTTCTGAGACACAGGCTTGGGCAGCGCATCTGACAGATCCTTCTTGGACTGAAAAGTAACATAGACTCATATGAGCAGAGGCGGGTCTACTGTGAAACAAATGAAGCTTAAGCTTCAGGGGCCCCAATCCCAGGGGGCCCCTAAAGCAACTTTTTTTTAATGAGTGACTTTTTAAACAAAAATTAAGGGAGTTTTTTAAAGTGTTTGTTATTAAAATGACAGAATCGTAAGCCAGTGGGTTGAAGTGCTTAATACTGACCTCAGAATGGAGCACGCTCAGTGTTGTAGCTTCCCCTAAAGTGGGCTGGTTGTTCCCAGCAGCCTAGCAGTTCAGCCTGACCCAGGTAGAAGCAACAGCACCAATCTCTCCCTTTGTCATGACTGAGCCTCTGGATTGGGACAGAGCTGCAGCCGGCAGGTGTGCAGACAAGAGTTCTCGAGTTACAAGGCAAGCGTTATCAACAGTCCAGGAGTCACAACCATAAATCAGTAAGCCAAAGGATGAAGCAGGAGAATCGTCAACAGGGATGCCAGAAGTCAGAGCCGGAGAGCATGAATGCCAGGAGTCAGAGGTAACAGGAATCAAATCAGAAAGACAAGCCAAAGTCCAAATACCAATCCGAAGTCCAAAATGCCAAGTCCAGGGCCAGAAGTCCAAGAGTCCAGCAGCTGGGTTTCAGGAACAGAGTTCAGGAGGGTGCAGAGCGAGGTCACGTCGATGACGATCGTTCATTGCCAGCACGATTTGCTGGGCGTTGACAGGCTGTTGATAAAGCGTGCCGGCTTATTAACCAATTAGCAGCCGCCGGCCACGGCCCAGCATCTGCTAATACTCTGGGCTGATAGATCTCCTAGCCCTCATGCGTGCCTCACTCCTTCTGTCTCTTAATTCCTGGCGTCTCCTTTCACGGAGACGCCTGACAGGTGGAGGTGATGACTCGGGGCTATGGCTTTCTCCAGGAGGAGCCTGATCGGTCTCAGGTGCTTGATCAGTCCCCGGTGGCTCCTGTTGCTGGCTTAACTCCTCTGGATGTGTGTCTAAGTCCGTTAAAGGAGCCTGGTCTTGTTCAGCAGGGGCTGGGTCAGGAGCAGGCATGACACCCTTCTTTACTTGAGCAACCTCTGTCCCCGTTCAGCCAATGGCATCTCCCTCTCCTTCTACCACCTGTCACTTCTTGCTCCAGTAAAGCGCACATAAACTCTACCCCCCCCCCCCCGGATGCCACAACATTTACTGTGGATGAATCATGGCACAAACAGCATCTGTACAGCTGTACAGTTTAAAAAACCCGACAACTTTAAATTAAAAAGATTACTTATTTCCTTCATTAAAGGCTGGGGGCCAAAGTACATGCAGAGCTGGGATGTCAAGTTTCATGTGTAATTTTACCTCACACAGCAGCTGGGAGAGCAAATACGAATCAGGGTGGTGCTAATTCATTCTTTTCTGCAGCTTTGCTGTTTCTGCAATTATTTATTGTTTATTTCCCTCGCTTCTCTCCGTGAGGGACCCAAAGTGACTTACATCACTCTCCTCTTTTTCCTTTTACCCTCACAATAATCCTGTGTTGAAAGTGTGTGACTGGCCCAAGCAAGCTTCCGTGGAAAGGTGAGGATTTGAACTTGGGTCTCTCAGATCCTAGTCCAACACTTTAGCTACTACACCACACTGGCTGTAAATGGAAAATGCCCTGAGCAGCTCCGGTATGGAACAAAGACAGGTAGGGTTGCCCAGGGGTCATTTCGTAGAAAAAGAGGTGTAGGAGCTCATTAGCATAACTCATTTGCATATGCCACCCCCCCTAACATACCGGAAGTGTGTCAGAAGGCAACACCCACCCCTCAGGCTCCACTCCACAGGTGAGTGAAACTGACCTGCTCTTCCTCTGTTCCCTTCCCCATCCAATACTTTGTGCAATAAAAATAAGTGTAAAGAACACACCCTCATTCTCTTCCTGCTCCCTTGAAACCACCAGGTTTCAAGTAGACGTGAGATACCCAGGACATGTGCACCACCCATCCCTTCCCCTTCCCCTCCCCACAACAAGACACCCTGTGAGGTAGGTGGGGCTGAGAGAGGTCTTTTGAGAACTGCTCATGAGAGAACAGCTCTGAGAGGACTTGTGACTGCCCTGCCTGGCAACTGCCAGGTGTTTTGTGTTTTTTACCCAGCTTGTTCTGTCTTTCCTTGCCCCCCCTACCTCCCCCTCCACCAAGTTACCCCAATTTACTTTCTGCGGGCAGGTCGTGGGGGTAGTTTCCTCCCCGCAGCTCAGTGCAGTGCCCTGCCAGCATCCCACTTCTCCCCCCTCTCTTGAGTACTCTCCCTAAACAACTTGCTTCCTGATGCAGACAGAGGAGAGCTTTATACTGCGCCAAATGGGAAGCCAGAGCCACAGCAGCACGGAACAGCTTTACATAGCAGATGCAGATTGGACCATTGCAGAGGTCATTAATTCATAGGGTTGCTGTCAGCTAATTCTGCCATCTCCTGCCCAGGAGGTGGGATGAGTGAACCCTTGGCATCGGGTCTGTGGAAAGTTATGTTATATTTCTCATGGCGTGCTTATCACTCTTTGAGCTGCTCTGACCTTGGGAGACTGATGGACCTGCCCATTGTTTCTTCTCCTGTCTGACTCTAATTCTTCCCGCTTTTTCCCTGGGAACCATAAACCAGTATTTTAAGCGCCTTTTCTTTGGCTTGGTGACTGGTTGCAATTCCTTTTTGAATTCTGTATAATTGTCCTCCTTGGGCTGTGTCAGCCATTACTAACACAAGAAGTGTAGATGACCATAGCAGACCTTTCTCAATAAAGCATTCCTGTTTAAGGACACTTGTTGGTGACTGACTCTGTAGGACTCTCATAGTTGCCATAATTCAGGACAGACTTGATGTGACTTAATACACACATATGTCTTCCCCTGTAACCCTTTCATTGCCATGTTTTCCCTTTTCACCATTTAAAAGTCCTGGAATACTGAAACCATAGACTCTTTGGTATGAGCTGTCTTGAATTGTATGTTCTTCTGCTCCAAGTGCTTTCCCTCCAGAAGCCAGGTAAAAAAACTGGTCTTTGAACGTTTTTTTCAGATTCCAGCCGCAGTCTTCACAAGCGTGTTTAAGGAAACCCATGTGCAGTGTCTAACTGAATGTATTATCCCCATTGTAGTTATACAGCACTTTCCCCAAAATAATGGACTTCCTACCTGGACCTCACAAGAACCTTATGTTAGGCTGTAAAAAATTGTTTGCCTGCTTCCATGAGAGGGTGGAGGCCCACAAGCAGACTTTGGACTCTCAGAACCCCCGTGACTACATTGACTGCTTCTTGATCAAGGAGGAAAAGGTAAGGGATTCATAACTTTTCCCCAAAATTTTCCAACTCTCAATGATGTCAAAAGGGTTCCACAGAACATTTCATCATGCTGGATGCTAAAAGTCAAAAGGGGATGGAGGAAACAAGAGTTTTCCATCCACTGTCTAATGTCCTCTTTGTCAGCAATCTAGGCACAAAGCTTTACTGGCTTTAGTGGTCACAGGGTGTTACTGGCTGTTATGGGGCCCCTCCTCGGCTTCCCCGAGCAGTGCAGAGGCGCAGCGCCCCTGGGAAAGCCCTGCTAGGGTCTTCATTGTTTTTAATGTTTTGTTTTAATATTGATAATTTTATCACTGTTCCTTTTATGACTGTGTGCTGCTTTTCCAGAGACTTGCTCAAGGTGGCATATAAATTTTCTAAGTATACCATTTTTTATCTGGGCACATGGCACATAAGTACTGGAGAAATTTCACCAACCCTTCAGCAGCTTCCACCCCATCAGTTTGGTGTAGTGGTCAGGAGTTGGACTCTAATCTGGGAGAACTGGGTTTGATTCCCCACTCCTCCGCATGCAGCTGCTGGTGTGACCTTGGGCCAGTCACAAGTTCTCTCAGAGCTGTTCTGTCATAAGCAGTTCTGAAAAGACCTCTCTCAGCCCCACCTACCTCATACCTACCTTGTGACTGTGTGCCCAACCCCATGCATCCTTGACCCGTGCCCGTCCTGGTTGATTAAAGCTGGCCACGAGGGGTTGTGAGGTGCCACCTGGGAAATTATCAACACCTCCCTCGTTGAGGGGTGGTTCCCTGGGGCACTCTAGGAAGTGATGGTTCACCCACTCTTGAAAAAATCACATCTGGACCTGGCTGAATTGGCAAATTACTGGCCGGTGTCCAATTTGCCATATTTGGGCAAATTAATTGAGAGGGCAGTGATGTTACAGTGACAGGTTTATCTGGATGACACTTCAGTCTTAGACCCTTTCCAGTCTGACTTTTGCCTGGGACATGGGACACAGACTGCTCTGGTCACCCTAACTGACGACCTGCGGAGGCATCTGGATTGGGGCGATGCAGCTATGCTACTGTTGTTAGACCTGTCAGTGGTGTTCAACACGGTCAACCATCAGCTGCTGGCTCGCCGCCTCGCCGACATGGGGATACAGGGACAGACCTTACAATGGCTTGTTTCCTTCCTTCAAGATTGGGGACAAAGGGTGGTGCTCGGGGAGGCACCCGCTGGAATGTGGTGTGCCTCAGGGACCAGTGCTTTCCCCGATGTTGTTCAACATCTACATGCACCCCCTTGCCCAGATTGCCCGTAGGTATGGGCTGGGATGTCACCAGTACGCTGATGACACCCAGGTTTATCTGATGTTGGGTGGCCCGTCGGACTCTGGCCCAGAAGACCTGGACCAGGCACTGCACGCTGTGGCTGGTTGGCTCAGGCTGAGTCGGCTGAAATTGAACCCAGTGAAGACAGAGGTCCTGTGCCTGGGTCAGAACGGCCTAGGGTGGGGGCTTCCACTCCTGAGCTTCGACGGGGTGCCACTTGCACCGGTGTTGGGGGTTAGGCGTTTGGGAGTGCTCCTGGATCCCTCCTTAACAATGGAGGCCCAGGTAGCAGCCACTGCCAAGTCAGCCTTTTACCATCTGTGGCTGATCCGGCAGTTGGTTCCCTTCCTCGACCGTGACGACCTGGCTACAGCGATCCATGTGATGGTCACCTCAAGAGTGGGCTACTTGAACGCTCTCTACATGGGGCTGCCCTTGCCGCAAATCCGGAGGCTGCAGCTAGTGCAGAATGCCGCGGCCAGGCTTCTGATGTGTCTCCCTAGTCTCATGGAGCTGAAGGTACTGCACTGGCTGCCAGTAGCATGCCAAATTCGCTTCAAGGTGCTGGTACTTACCTTTAAAGCCCTATATGGCCAGGGTCCGGCTTACCTGAGGGACCACCTTTCCCCATATAGGCCCCAGCGAGCACTACGGTTGGGATCACAACACCGATTAACGATCCCTGGTTCCAGGGATTCCAGGCTCACGGCCACTAGGGCCAGGGCCTTTTCAGTGGCAGCTCCTGTCTGGTGGAATGAGCTCCCAGGGAAGATCAGGGCCCTGTGGAACTTTATGCAGTTCCGCAGGGCCTGTAAGATGGAGCTCTTCCACCAGGCCTTCAACTAGGAGCTGCCACCATTAGTACCACCTACCATTGCAAGCACCATTGCAATGAGGGCTGGCCCTGGAAGCAGCCCGGCCAGGCAGTCTGGGAACTTGGACTCCAACCCTGGTAGGAAGCCATCTAAATACTGAACATCTCTGGAAGCACTTTTAACTGAACGGTATTATTAACTGTTGTTGTGCTGTGTTGTTTTAAAATGTTTTATTGTAATGTTATGGTGTATTGAATCTGGCACTATGTGCCCTTGTAAGCCGCCCTGAGCCCGTTCACAGGGAGGGCGGGGTATAAATGTAAATAATAAATAAATAATAATAAATACATTCATAGGAAGGGTGTTCTACCCCCTTCATCATTGTAGTTGCCCTTTTTTGCACCTTTTCCAATGGCATAATATCTTTTTTGAGGTGCGGTGACCAGAACTGTACATAGTGTTCCAAATGAGGCCATACCATAGATTTATACAGGGGCATTATGATGATGGCTGATTTGTTTTCAGTCCTCTTCCCATTAATCCCCAGCATGCTTTGCCTTTTTTTATTGCAGTCACACACTGAATTGACATCTTCAGTGAGTTTGTCTACCACAACTCCAAAATCTCCCTCCTGGTCAGTTACTGCCAGTTCAGACCCCATCTATATATATTTATAGTTAGGATTTTTTTTTTTTTTTGCTCTAATGTGCATTACTTTGCACTTTTCCACGTTGAACCTGATTTGGCACGTTGACGCCCACTCACCCAGCCTCGACAGATCCCACTGGAGCTCCTCATAGTTCTCCCTGGTTCTCACCACCCTGAACAACTTCGTGTCATCTGCAAGTTTAGCCACTTCACTGCTTACTCCCAACTCCAGATTGTTAATGAACAAGTTAAAAAGCACTGGACTGTGTACTGAGCCCTGCGGTACCCCACTGCTTACCACCTTTCACTGCGAAAGTTGCCCATTTCTACTCATTCCCTGTTTCCTGTTAATTAGCCAGTTTTTAATCCACAAGAGGACTTGTCTTCTTATCCCACGACTGTTGAGTTTACTTAGGAGTCTTTGATGGGACGCTCGGAAGCCTTGATTGTAAGTCCAGCATGGTGAATTCTCTGGAGGGGAATTCTTCGATGGCAGATCGTACTGATTTAAGCAGCTCCAGCCAAGTCCTCAGTTAGGCTTTCAACCCTAGAAGTAGGGTAGGGATCCACAGTTGTTAGCTTGCTTAATTTCCTGAACTCCATGCACTGATGATATTCAGTGGGAGCATTCTCTGATAACATCTTCATGGGGACCATAACGCTAGGCACTCCCCAGTCCGAGTGAGAATCTTTGATCACCGCCCCCCCCTTCAACATTTGCTGGATTTCTGCAGCTACAATTTCCTTCATAGAAACACTCAGGGGGTATGGGCTGGATTCTGTAGAAGCATGTGCCCCCGTTTCTTTATTATGTTCAACTGACTCAGTCTGACCACACTCATTAGTGAAGAATGGTTGAAAGCAATTCAGCCCCTGTTTCAGCTCCATTTGCTGCTGAGATGACAAGTGGTAACCCTCCTTGTAGTTACATTCAACAGTTCTGGCAAACTGAATTCCTCCTCTTCCGCAGCTCTGACTGGGAACACCTGGCCAGTCCTCTCCAGAAATAACTTTAGACCGTTAATATGAACAACCTGAGTCTTTTGGCCAAGGCCCATTTCTTGAATCAAATAGTTGTCTCTTTCTAGCTTCTGCACCACACAATATGGACCTGTCCACATAACCTTTAACGTAGCCACATAGTCAGGTTTCAGAACCAGGACTTTGTCTCCAACAGCCAGGCTCCTGGGCCTAGCCCATTGATATGAGGTCCTGGTCACACAAGTGAGATAATCCAGGGGGGAAGTGAGGCTATTTGCTCTGGAGTAATTTGATCCACAGTTGCACAATCACACAGTTCTGTGATTGTTTTTTTGCCATTTTTTCCCGATGAGCTTAAACGGGATCGATGAATTGCATTTCTATCCTGAGGGCTTCCTATGGCAGTATGCAATGATGCACATACTGAGAAGGGGGGGGGGGGGAACGGCATGGCGTCGGGATAGCCTGATCAGACTATCCCTGACGCCATGAGTGCGCACTGGAGCGATCACATGGGGAAAGTCTGTCTGTGGCCCGTAGCAAACCTGTTTGATACTGGACTTTCCCTAGTATCTTTTAACTCCGCTTCTTCGGTGGAGAGAAACGGGTTGCCGACAGGTGTGGGACGCTTGCCCGATGTTCTGGTGTGATCGCGCCCTTAAAATCCGCATGGCATTCGTGCCTATCGCGTGGCTAATTCTGTGTGTGATTGGGGCCATAATAACTCTTTTGTTGGGTTTGGGTTTGCTTGAGAAACTCCCCAGCTACCTTCCAGACCTGTTCTAGAGTCAGCTTTAGCTTTGCCAGATACTCCATAGCACTTAAGGAGTCTGCTGTCACCTGGCTCCCCTCCCAATTTACATTCAGCAGCTTCAAGGGTCCAGCAACTGTCTTTCCAAAGATCAACTCATTGGGTGAGTGCCAGCCCAAGCTAGCCACCGGGGCACCCCTGATGGCAAATATCTGAAAGAGCAATGCCTCACCCCAGCCCCCAGATGTTCTGTAGCATAGGCCATCAGCATCTTGCCTAGGGTTTGCACATACATTTCCACCAGTCCATTTGCACTGTGGTGTTGGGCCACAAGAGGGGTGCACGTAATTCCTGCCAGCTCATAAACCCTTTGCATCAACTTAGAAATGAAGTTAGTTCCTTGATCTGATATGATCTCAGGCCAACCAAATGTAGACCTAAAGTCCAACAGAGCCTTGGCAACATTAGGTGCTGTAATGGAACCAAGTGCAAATCCTGATAAAAATCTTGTTACATGGTCAACCACTAAGAGGACTGGGCTCCGGGGCAAGCACATGGCCAGGCACAGACAGAGTTTCGCTCCAGAATACAATAGAGTGGCCAGATTGTGATTTAGACCTATCGGTCAGCCAGAATGCACATAAAAGCCAATGATCTGGGGAGACTTAATTGTAATCCTGTCAGAGTGTGTGGGCGAGGCCAGGGGCGCAGTTTAGATGCACATATAAGCAGACCCCTGAGCCCCACTCAGACATGTGTTCCAGAACTTTCTAATAAACCATGAGCTGATTTCACTGAATGTGTCTCTGGACTGAGTACTTTATACTGATGAGGAGGATGGGATCCTGCTGAGCGACATGAGTGCTGACTCCAGGGCAACATGGAGTTCCGATATGAAGGCAACCGGCACCACTAGGCTTCAGCACCTCCCTGCACTGCTGACTGCCCCAGAGGATATCGCTCACCGCTCCTGAGAGGATGGCAGCTGCTCTGGGACAGCTCTCCACATTTGACCCGGCTCGCCCTGAGCTTTGGGAAGCTTGGGTGTAAACCCTGAAGTACTTCTTTCTAGTCCAGACAACGCCAGGAAGAAGAAGGCTTGGCTGATCAGCTCTTGCGGCATCTCCACAGTCTGCCTGGTCCAGAGCTTAATCGCTCCCAGGATGCTGGACGACACCAGTTACAAGGAACTCATCATGGCGCTGACCACCTACTGACCACCTACTTCGTGCCAAAACCATCTAAGATGGTGCTGCGGGTGAACTTCTGCTCTTGCACACAGAAGACTAGTGAGTCAGCTGCTGACTACATGGCAGACCTCCGGCAGCTAGCCATCAGGTGTGAATTCCCCTCAACTGAGGACATGCTTTTAACCCAGTTTGTCTGGGGGGTCTGCGAGCAGAAGCTTGTGGCCACCGACGAACTGCAGCTGGACGTGGCATGCGAAACTGCTGCTGTGTTTGAAAAGGGGCAACAGGACTGCCAGGGGTCCACCACGCACCGCCTGGTGACTACCCACCGCCCCGGTTTGGTTTCAGGCTTTACAATCAATACTAACAAAACAAAGATAATTACTAAAAACTGTGCGAAAGATGTGATATTACACTTGCAGGAAGAATCGAGCTTTGATGTACCGACTAAAGTTAAATATTTAGGAATTACAATCAAAAATAGGTGTAGTTTGTTGTTTAAGGACAACTATAAGAAAATGTTAATGGAAATTAAACAGGATTTGGAAAAATGGCGGAATTTACAGATCTCTTTTCTTGGTCGTATTGCCATTAGTAAAATGAGTATACTTCCCCGTATGATTTTTCTTTTTCAGACTATTCCCATCATAAAGAATCATGAAATTTTTCATGAACTAGACAAAATTATAGTAGACTTTATTTGGCAGCATAAAAGACATAGAATTAAGATTAAAAATTTACAAGACAAAACAACTAGGGGAGGATTAGGTGTACCAGACTGGTATCTTTACTATAAAGCCGCAGCCACGGTCTGGTTAAAAGATTGGGTCAATTTAAATAACTTAAGATTGCTAAAGTTAGAAGGTCATGACCTTCAAATAGGTTGGCATGCGGTCTTGTGGTATGGCCTAGAGACTACACATTTCAAACAATGTATAATCTGAGGCACTTTACTGAAAGTTTGGGAAACATTACTTTTACCTTAAAATTCCGAAATGGGTCTCCCCAATGGAGGCTCTTATAAAACCTTCCTTGTTGACAACAGAGAAAACTATTAGCTATGGGGATTTGCTTGATACCAGTTTGGATTTGAAGTCCCAGGAAAAGTTGGAAAGCCAAAATATTAAACTAACTTGGTGGGAATCTATTCAGCTAAAAACTAGATTTAAAATGCACAAGAAAAAGGGTTTTTATAGAGATTCGATTGACTTAGATAAAGCTTGGTTAGGCTCAGACAAGAAACTTATAAAAAAACTATGTAGTTGTCTCCTAGACTCCTAGCCGCCCTGAGCCCGTTCGCGGGGAGGGCGGGGTATAAATCGAATAAATAAATAAATAAATAAATAAAAATGCAAGATGAATTGGTCAAATCATGCATGGTAAAATGGGCCCAAAATATCGGCTATAATATTAAGTTAGATAAATGGGCTAAAATTTGGAATACAAACATTAAAATAACTAGGTCTAGTCCATTTAAGGAAAACATCTATAAGATGTTTTATATGTGGCATCTTTCTCCTGATAAACTAGCTAAATTTGCAAAATCAATAGTAAAAGTATGTTGGAAATGTAAGCACAATACAGGCTCCTACTTCCATATGTGGTGGCTCTGTAGGAAAGCAAATAAATATTGGGTGATGGTCAAAAAAACACTACAACGAATAATCCAGACAAAGATCCCTCTAAAACCGGATTTATTTCTTTTAAATATAGTTTCTGATGTTTATAAGCCAATTGATAGAAAGTTGATTCTACATGGTGTCACAGCAGCCCGAATACTGTATGCAAAGTATTGGAAACTGGAAAAAATTCCGGAAAAAGATGAATATGTTAATAAATTGTTTGAGGTTGCTGAAATGGACAACTTGACAAAATTGTATAAATGGTTGGATAACTGAAAACTGCTGGAAGAGAAAACTGCTGGAAACTGCTGGAAGAGAAAGGAGCAAGTGAAGGGTGGGTTCTCCTAAAACAAGAGCTCTTGCAAGCTCAAGCTGTGACTATTCCAAAAAGAAGGAAACGTGGCAGGGAATCCAAAAAGCCAATGTGATTGAACAGAGAACTGTGTGATGTGCTAAGGGAGAAAAAGAACATGTTCAAGAAATGGAGGCAAAGACATATTTCTAAAGAAGAGTATCTGTGGGTTGCTTGACAATGTGGGTCAGCCATCAGAGAGGCCAAAGCTCACAGTGAGCGAAAGGTGGCCAGGGAGGCTTGCTACATAAAAAAAATCTTCAGATACGTGAGGAACAAATGAAGGTCAAAGAGGCGATGGGCCCACTCTTGGGTAGAAATGGAGAAACTCTGACAGAGGACAGCAAGAAAGCAGAAAGACTCAGGGCCTATTTTGCCTCAGTTTTTTCCTTGAATAGGCTCATCTAGAGAACATAGTAGGCAAGGCATGACATCTGGGCTGCTGGTTGACATGGACAGAGAGGTAGTTGGGAAGCACCTGCCTATACTGAATGAGTACAAATCCCCTGGACTAGATGGTATGCACCCAAGAGTGCTCAAAGATCTTTCTAGAGAGCTTGCAGAGCCTTTGTCCATCATCTTCCAGACCTCTTGGAGGATGGAAGACATGCCACAAGACTGGAGGAGGACAGATGTTATCCCAGTTTTGAAAAGAGGGAGGAATGGTGACCCAGGAAACTACAGGCTAAGTCTGACAGTGGAGCAGATTTTAAAGGAATCAATTTGTGAGCATCTAAAGGACAATTTGGTGATCCAGGGAAGTCAGCATGGATTTGTCCACAACAGGTCCTGCCAGACCAACCTTATTTCCTTCTTTGATCGACTGACAAGCTTACTGGATCAAGGGAATGCTGTTGATGTTGTTTACCTGGATTTCAGTGAAGTTTTAGACAGGGTTCCCTGTGATGTTCTGATGAATAAACTAGAGGACTATGGACTGGACTCTAGGATAGTTAGGTGGATAGGGAAGTGGTTGGAGAACTGCACTCAGAGAGTAGTTGTCAATGGCATTTCATCTGAATGGAGGGAGGTGTCCAGTGGAGTGCCGCAGGGCTCGGTTCTGGGCCCAGTACTTTTCAATATTTTTATAAATGATCTGGATGAGGGTGTGGAGGGGCTACTCATTAAATTTGCAGACACTAAGTTGGGAGGAGCAGCAAACACACCAGAAGATAGAAATAGAATTCAATGAGATCTGAACACACTGGAAAAGTGGGAGGATGTGAACAAGATGCAATTTAACAAGGAGAAGTGCCAAGTTCTACATCTGGGTAACAAAAATGAGGAACACACAGATTGGAAGGGGGATACACTTCTGAGCAGCAGTGTGTGAGAACAAGCTGTTGGGGGTTTAACAGTCCCTTAGCTAAGGAATTTTGGGTGGGGGCTGCCAGCTAATTAAATCAAAGCACAGTGCAGGTGGTAAGTTGGGGCACTTTGGGGCAGTCTGGGAGGGAGGGGGCCAAGAACAAACACTATGGGGCTGGGCCCCATGGGCCCCATGTTAGCTACAAGCCAGGGTACAGGTGGACCGTGAGTTAAATATGAGCAGCCAGTATGATGCAGCAACAAACAAGGCTAATGCGACCTTAGGGTGTATCAACAGAAGCATAACATCCAAATTGGAAGATGTGATAGTCCCGCTGTACACTGCTGTACACTTTTCAGCTGCAGGGCATGAGCAGAGAGCACCTCCCAAGTGGAGCCTTGAGAGCACGACTAGGAGCTGCCTTGGAGGGGGACATTATCCACTGAGGATCCCAACTGGCTTGCGTTGTTCTCCTCCATCTATTTATTTCATTTATAAATGTGGTGGGGAGGCCTGCAGCGGCGGGAAAGGTGATGAGGGGGCTCTGCAGGTCTTCCCTGGGCCCATCTGTTTCAGTGGGCAGGCTGGGAAAGGCAGCAGGAGGGGTTCACAGGCAACTTACCTGCCTGCTTCTTGCCCCTTGTGGCCCGACTGAGGGGTCGTGGGGGCGGGGCTTGCTGCATGTGCCCGCCCCCTGGCCAAACTTGGGACATCTGTAAAAAAAATTTGATACCATCAGACTCACCACTGAAAAGCTTCCTCCGACAGCCTTGGTTTCAGCCCGGTCTATCCCCTTCATCATTCCCCAACTGGTCAACTGCGAACCTTACAAGATTTTGTGACATTTCAGAACGTGGTATAATGCTAGCAAAAACAGACCTGGAAAAGAAAACCAAATTAAAACTACCATGGTATGAGTATCTTCAAGTAGCCCACCTATTCACATCTTATAAAGCTAACTTTAATTTTCAAAGAAAGTTCAACTTTTTCGAACGCCTCATGACATCCTCTGATCTCATAAAAAGGGGCCTCATCTCAACATTCTACTCTTTTTTTATTCAAGCCTCATCACAGCGGATCCTACCCTTACAATCAGCATGGCATAAAGACTTAAAAACCACATTATCAGATGATCAATGGAACAAGATCTGGGCCTCAAGTGTATATAGATCCCGATCCTCCCCTGTTTGACTTCAGGCATTGAAAACACTCTTTAGATGGCATCTTACACCTGCCAAACTGTCACACATATACTCAACTCAAACTCCCCTATGTTGGAAATGCCACTTGGAGATAGGGTCTTACATCCACACTTGGTGGTCGTGCCCCATTATAGCCACCTTTTGGAAACAAATTTTGGTGGAAATGAAAACAATGCTAAAAATTTCCATCCCATATGATCCGGCGCTAATCTTGCTCAATCTATGGCCAAAAATCAAAATAGATTCCAATAGTAGAGACCTGGTAGAAGTTCTTCTTACAGCGGCAAAATATACAATAGCAATAAACTGGAAAGAAGCCACCAGCCCCTCACTCAGCACCTGGAAAGCCAAAATTTGGGATTACTTTGTTTTAGATAAAATAGCAGATAAAATAGAAAGCTGGGATAATACACAGAACGCAAAAAGTCCCATGACTAAATGGTACCCAATTATCAATGAGTATTCTGAAAGTGGAGGGGGTCGACTCCCAAAAGCATGGGTAAATAACATCCCCCTGTATCTGTATTTATAATTGGAGAAAGAGATAATTGCTATTCTTCTTATATCATATGTTGCAAACCACATTTACCTGAAAAGTTATAACTTATAGCATAGTCTACATTTAAATTTTGTCTGTATTGTCAATTTGTATTTTTCACTTCTCTCTGAGAAGGATCAACTTATTAACTCCACGTATAACACCAGGATGCATTGTACACTCCTACATTAATGGTAGCCATGTTGTCTGAGAGAGTTGTTCTATAATTGTTAACCGTTAATAATTTTTCTGTACCCTCTTGAATTCTTAATAAAAATACTTTAATTAAAAAAAAAAAAAATGTGCCCGCCCCCTGGGCTCCTTACTGCCAGAATGCTGTTCCAGTGCTCTCTGGCAGGAAATGACCCCTGCTTCTTACTCTGTCGTAGCATCTACTTCAGAGAGCACCTTTAAGGGGGAGCTTGAGGGAGAGTGCTCATGCTCAGACTCAGTGTCCGAAGATGTAATTAAGCAAGCAAAGCAGTTTGAAACTGGAATTTGAGAAATAATATTCTGTCTCATAAAGTAATCTCCTATCTTAGCCTGTTTTGGGGTTGGGTCATTTTGACCAATGTCTGTTTCTCTTCCCCTCTTCTGAGGCGTCTGTGTCTTCATTTTAGCTACAGCAAAGTAGCAACAGAACGCACCGAGTGATCGCCTGGCAAAAAGCCCAGCTTGGCAAAGCGCCCTAGTCAGGAACACAGTTTAACCAGTTTCCTTATCATAGATAATTCCTTGGGTCAATATCAAACAACAGTTAAAGTTCCTTAAATATCTTTTTACCAGAGAGAACACGGACACTCCTGCCTAGCTGGTGCCATCTTATATAAGATCTGCAGGACGCAGAAGATCCAAATTATATGTGGCTTTTTTGGACCTCAAAGGAGCTTTCGACTTTGTTTCTAGAAATCTCCTATGGGAAAAAATGGCCAATACATCCCTTGATTAGAGGATGCTCTTCCTTATTGGCAGATTATATAATGATACTCCATGCCAAATCAGATGTCCTACATCTGGAAGATTGACCCCCAAAATTTCCACCAATAAGGGGGTCAAACAGGGTTGCGTGCTTGAAAAGTACTGGAGTCGGGAGGCCGGTAGCAGTGAATTCAGCATGGTAGTTTATTGCAGATCAAGATCGAACATAGAAACCCCGGGCTCAGAGCCCTCTTTTTATTCTGGTCAGAGACACACCCCCGACCTCACCCAGATGTCCCGATAGGACCTTAAGATAGTGGTTACAGTTCATAGGTCCCCGGGGGGAACCTAGGCTCCAGATTGGTGGTCATTTAGGATCCGACTGGCTATTGTTCTACCTGGCCAAAGCTCAGGTAGATTCAGGCCTTGTGCGAATGTTCACGTGGCAGTCGCCATTACGCGAGTCCATGGCAACCGCGATATTGATACATAACAGTGGTTGCACCCCTTTCTAACTTTTTTTGAGTGATCTTGCATCTTTTTGGTCTTTTCCAAAGCCAGAAAGCAATTTATCTGGAGAGTAGGCGACCATGAGCTTGAACAGGGGCATTGAGTTTTGAAATTCCGGGGGGGGGGGGGGGGTTTCTTGTGTACATGTGTGCAAAGCGCATGCGCTGGGACCATGTCCCCGCTGCCACTGCCGCCACCACCTCTCCCCCTCACCTGGCCACTCCTGCCTCCTTCCCTCTCCCTCCCTCCCTCCCTCCCTCCCTCCCTCCGGGGGCCATCTGGGCAAATGCCCAGTGTGATGGCATCACCCAGAAGTGACGCCATCACGCTGGGCATGTTGCTTGGGTGACGCTCTGGCAATCATCTTGAAACTCTATGGTGCCATCGTGCACCATAGGGGGCTCAGTCCCCCCTGGGAAATTTTGGGGGGTGGCCCGAGCCCTCGAGCCCCCCCGTAGTTGACGCCTATGAGCTTGAACAAGTAAAAACTTTTAAGTATTTAGGCCTCCATTTCCAAGCCACTGCATCTTGGGTCCACCAGCAAAGAGTGACAAAATAACTCCAAGGCGAATATCAATGCACTCCTATGATTTTGTTTTTCTGACCAAGGGAATCGATATGTACCGGCTGCGCTAAAAGCCTTTAACTTGAAAATAAGGCCCCAGTTATTTTATGGTGTCCCTTTATAGATTGATGCAGTAAACAAATCAATAGAACAGGCACATCTGTCCTTCTTACGGAAAATGCTGGGCGTTCCATCTTGTGTTCCATATGTGGCCCTATGTTCGGAATGTGGCCAAAATCTTATGACCACTAGGGTGTGGCTTGTGAGCTTTAAATATTGGCCTTGGCTGAATTGTAACTCTGATCCTTCCAGCTATATTTACCAGCTTTTAATGGAATCTGAGTTTACACCTTGGCTAGCAACCATAGAGAGTAAACTGGGAGCTCTAAATATTCCCACAGAATCCCTTGTTTTACTTTCAGAATTGGAGGCATTTCAAAAAGTAAGGAACAGAGTACTGGAGATAGAGCTAGCCAATTTATACAATGCAGCCAATAAGACCTGCTCTCTCTTAGTCATGGGATATTCCCCACTGTAGGGCTTCTCCCTAATTATTTTTACCAATTACAACCCCCCAAAATCCGCATAATTTTTTTCTCTTGCCAGGCTTAATGTTTTACCGTCAGCGATTTTAACTGGTATATTTCAGGGTATACCCCTTATTGATAGACATTGGCCTTATTTCAATAGAAATACTGAAACAGTGTTCCATGTGTTGCTAAAATGTCCTTATTATAACAATCTCAGACAAAGTATTTTATCTTCAATCTTATCCAACATTATGGATTTTCCTGAAGCATATAAGCCAGTGGTGGCAAACCTATGGCACGCGTGCCAGAGGTGGCACTCAGAGCCCTCTCTGTGGGCACGCACGGCATCGCCCCAGCACAGAGTTCGCAAGATTGGACAGCAAAAAGCACATTAATTGTTCAAAAGCAGGCCAAATGCAAACTTCTACCTTTCAATAAAAAGTTGCTTGTATCATTGAAAGCTCTGTTATTGTGTTTTTCTTTTAAGACAAAAGATGTTAATGTAGGAGTTGTTTTTTTTCTAAAACGAAAACCTCAGTATTCAGGTTAAATTGCCGTGTTGGCACTTTGCGATAAATAAGTGGGTTTTGGGTTGCAGTTTGGGCACTCGGTCTCTAAAAGGTTCACCATCACTGATTATAAACTGTTACTTAACAACACTGGTGACAATATAATTGACTCAGCGGCAAAAAATTGTATATGTCGCCTTTTTTTATACGAAGCAATACACTGTAACCTTGGGATTTTTTGACTCGTAATTTTTATGTATTTGCTCAGTGTTCCCCCCTTTTACAGTGCCAATAAAGGTATGATGATGAAGAAAACTATGAACAATACACTCTTCTTTCCATAACCAGTCTCTACTTCCACTTCGTTTTTTAAAAAATCCTCTTTCATTCCCCACTAATTTTACAGGAACAACACTCTACTGAGAACTTTTTTAGGCCTGAAGAACTTGTTACCTCTGTTTTTGGCCTCTTCACTGCTGGGACAGGGACCACAAGCAAGGCCTTGCTCTGTGCCCTCTTTGCGATGGCCAAGCTCCCTCACATTCAAGGTATATAGAGTCTAGAAAACCACAGAGCTGTAGGGACTGCTTTGGGCTATGCTTCAAATACTCAAAGAACTGGAAAGAATGCCAAGCCAGGGGTATCCAGGGGAACCTTGCAGGTTTTTTTTTTAAAGAACTCTTAATCTATATGAGCTTTAAGAATAAGAAGAAGTTGCTGTGCACTTCTCATTCATGAATAGCCACTGCATGAAAGAAACAGTATAGAATTGCCTTTGTTGTGTGGTGTCCTGCCCTGATCTAAGGAAGCATACCACAAAGTGGCAGCTGGTATGTCCATTTTGATTATGTGAGGCCCTTTGTCAGTGGAAAATGAACTGCAGAGTAGTAAATGGGTAGGGATGGTTTGTCTATTTAAAATGTGGTACATGTTCATATGTAAGCACATCAACTGAAGCTTGCTGGATCAGACCAAAATTGACTGATAATGGCAACTGATAATCGCTTCTCTATGAAGCTGTCCAGGCTTTCTAAAAAGGTCCAAGGGTTTCTAAGTTAATTGGAACCTTGTGTCAAAAAGCTGCTAATTGTGCACTTTATGAAAAGTGCATTCATTTGTCTGTCCTGAACCATTTGCCAATATGTTTCATTAGATGACCCCCCCCCCCATTCTAGTGAGCAAATTATTTCCATCTGCGTTAGTTCTCCACCTCAGAGCTTGATATTATAGAAATTTAGAATTTTGTAAACCTCTGCAACGTACCCCTGACCTTTTGCCTTAGTTAAGAAGCTGAAAAATATTTTGGTGATATAAACATGTCCACTTTGGGAAGCCAATTCCCAAGGGAGAGGTATTTTCCTGCCACAATTTCCATCTTTGCTTGTCACTTCCAGGAATGAGTTTCATGCCAGTTGTGTGAATTTAAGAGAAAAGTAGACCTTTTGCTTTAGAAATGCAAAAAGTCCAAGCTTATATATGTATGGGAGAAGGGAGCTTGGAATTTGAGAAATACATCTTCCGAATGTTATTCATCATAGCAAAAGTCCAAGAAGAGATTGATAAGGTGGTAGGTGCCAGCCGTACCCCTGGCATGGAAGACCGTGTGAGGCTGCCGTTCACCAATGCGGTTATCCAGGAGGTGCAGCGTTACCAAAAGATGTCTCTTGAGAATATCCCACGAGAAACGACTTGTCACACAGAATTCAGAGGTTTCACCATCCCCCAGGTATGATGACTTAAGAAATTATTAGATTTTTGGGGGAGAAAATGAGTTAATTTGTGACCATATTTTTTGAACCAGATGTTCTAATGTGGCGGCGCACACCTCTGGGTCTTCAGAGGGGGAGCTGAGGAAACTAGTGGGCAGATCTCTGTCTGCTTCCCTTCTTTACCAAGGAGAACAACAGGTGTTGGGTAGTATCAGGGCCGGCTCTATCACTAGGCCAACTAGGCGCCTGCCTAGGGTTGCAGCTGGCAAACGGGATGGCAGAGCGAGAGAGAGAGACTCCAACAAGTCCCCCCCTGCCTCCCTATGTGCAACTTGGGCACCCGGGCAGGCACAGCGGTGCCCCCAGAATGGAAAGTCACCCACAGAGCACGGCCAGGCACAGAGTTCTCACCCCACCAAAAAAAAACTTCGGCCCGCAGCAGGCTGGCTGGCTGGTTGGCTGGCTGGGGTCCTGCCCGGAGGGTGCCATGCTTGGCTCGGCTGCCAAGCCCCGCCAAGCAGCGCCGCCTTCTCAGCTCAGCTTACAAGGCAGCGCCTCTCCCGCCCCTGCCCAGGCTCCGCCCCACCCACCTCCCCACCCTCCGCCCACGCACCCAGCCTCGTGAGTCACTGGCAAGAAGCACCCAGTGCACGAAGAGGAGGAGCGAAGCGGGTGCTGGGCTGCTTTCCTTCCCCTTCCCTCCGTGCATGCTTTCTGTCTCCCCCTAGAGAGGCAGGCGGGTTCCGGCTGCGTGCGCGGGCAGAGGGCGGGGAGGTGGGCAGCTTTGGAAGGTGGATTCTGTGGCATGATGTGCCCCTGAGGTTTCTCCCCAAACGCCGCCCTCCGCAACCTGCACCCCTACCCAATCTCCAGGAATTCCCCAGCCCAGAGTTGGCAACCCTAGCTAAGCATGCATGGGGTTGTTAAAATGCGTGTATGTTTGAAATTTGGTGGGTGCACGGGGGGGGGGGGGGCGGCGCCAGAAGGTAGCCTCACCTAGTGTGTAAAAAAACCCGGGGTAGTATAGCTTTTGCTGAATAGCATTCATAAGGGAGTCAGTTTTAATATGATGCAGATAAGCAAGGTTACCAACTGTTTTGCTGTAGCTCTGTTCCTGGGCCTTGGTCAGTGGACTGATGACTAGCAGAGTAACAAGTTGAGCCTTCTCCACTGTGATGTTGCCATGTAAGGAACAGCTGCACCTGTTATGTAACAAGCGACCTTCTAAAACACACAGGACTTGCTAGAGGAGCCTGTTAACACCGAAGAGGAGTGGCGGGCACATCCTGGCCACCATGGGAGATCTTTGCTGATGGTCCTCATGGAATGATAGAGGATTTCCTTTGCTGTGTGCCTGCTGAATTGCTGCCTGGTTACCTGTGGAGAACAGAGTAATAGGATAATGAATATTAGCAGGAACTGTCGCAGTTTTCAATTCCTCTTTTAGGAACTGATTAAGATATGGAGGAAGGGTGTCACCACAAAGTGCTTTGCCCATTTTGCATTCTTCGTTCCAGGTCCTCACTGGGAGCAGGGGCAGACGTCTCTGTTGGTCTCACTGATGTCTACATGAGTGGGCTCATTTGCTATTGTGAGCTTAGAGGAGATAAACACCACATATATATAAATTATTGATCTATTGTGTATTCTTAGCCGTACTGATTGTATCTTAAATGCTATTAAGGTTGTAAATCGCCCAGAGCCTGCTTGCAGGGTGGGTGATTCATAAATTCAAACAAACAAACAAACAGAAGTCCTTTTCCCTTGTGTTTTCAGAACCAGGGTTGTCTGTTTGGTGCAGTGGTTTGGTGCAGTGGTTAAGTGCACGGACTCTAATCCCCCCGGGAGGGAAATGCATGCTTGTGTCATGGCTGGAGCAAAATTACCCCATCCCCTGGAAAGGTCCTTGTTCCTCCGACCAGCCTTCTGAAGACTTCAGCCACCACTGAAGCTGTCCTCCCAGAATAGTGGCATTTCTGAGGCTTGGATTAGTAGCTGTCCCCTCTCTGCCAGCACTTACTTACTTACTTACTTTCTTTCTTTCTTTCTTTCTTTCTTTCTTTCTTTCTTTCTTTCTTTCTTTCTTTCTTTCTTTCCCTCCCTCCCTCCCTCCCTCCCTCCCTCCCTCCCTCCCTCCCTCCCTCTCTCTCTTCTTTCTTGCCTTCTGACATACTTCCAGTGATGTCAGGTGGTGTAGCATATGCAAATAAGTTATGCTAATGAGTTATGCTAATGAGCTCCTGCACCTCTTTTTCTGTGAAATGACCCCTATATATATCTATGGGTTCCTTGTCAAGGATTTCTCTATAGATATAGGGATGCGATTGCCTGAAAAGTGACATGATATCTCATGCTCTTCTGAAGCTTGAGGCAGAGCGAGAGATGGATGGTTTTCCCTTAGGGTTTTTCATAGGCTTAAATTGATTTGTATTTCCATTTAACACATCGTTTGATCTCTTAACTTCCAAAAGTCATGTGGACCTTTGCTCAGTAGTGATTGGGCTAGAAATTTCAAAGGCAAGGCAGGGAAAATGGAAGCATTTAGAAAAAGTATTAAACCCCCCCCCCCATTTTTCCCCTGAAGATTTCTTTCAATTTTGCATCAGAAAAAAAAAATGTAAATGTGAGGGAGCACTGGGATAAAAAGTGATATATTTTCTGTGCGAAATGGTTTTTAAGACAAGGTTTTACTAAAAAAAAATGTGTACTGTGGAGATCTACAGGATTAGAGTATGCCAAGCACAGACCCCCAAGGACTTGAGGGGGAAGTTTAGTATTCCCCTCCCCTACAATTTCCTCCTTTTGCTTTCCTGAAAACCTCTCTCAACAGAGGCAAGTAAGCAATGGGGTCCCCCAAGGATTAATATTGGGGCTGGTGCTATTTAATTTATTAACAAATTATCTGGAACTAGGGGGGGATCAATGTAGTGGCCAAGTTTGCAAACGACAGAATTGTTCAGGATCTCCAGGAGGATCTCCACAAATTGGCTAAGTGGGCAATAATGTGGCAAACGAAGTTCACGGCAGGAAAGTGTCAGCTGATGCCCACTGGAACAGAAAACCCCCAACTTTAAGTACACTAAGCAGGAAAGAGACCTTGGGGCCATAGTGGGCGGCTCAGTAAAACTGTCGACCCAGTGTGCTGCAGCAGTGAAAAAGACAAACTCTGTGCTGGGGATTATTATGAAACGGATTGAAAATAAAACACCCAATATTCAGGCCCGTGGCCATGGTGGGGCATTTGGGGTGGAGCCCCACTACCCACAAACCCTGCCCCACCATTTGATGATGCCAGACACCCCCACCCCAGGGTGCCTAGTCCCGCAGCGAGGCTGGGAAAAGAGAAGCTGCCCTGCTGCTTCTGGTTAGTTTCACTTCCTGGGGATCAGCTGTTAGGTTTAACAGCTGATTGGAGGGGAGTGAAACTGACCAGAAGCAGCAGGGCAGCTTTCCTTTCCATCCCCAGCTTCCCCACTGCTGGCGGGGGGGGGGGAGGTTGGGGAAGGAGAGAGAGAGAGAGAGAGAGAGAGAGAGAGAATATGGTGATGGTGGTGGGGAAGCTAATCTCTCTCGCTCTACCCCCAGTGGAGGCAGGGGTCCCCAGCTGCCAGGTGGATTTTCCTGGAAAAAGAGGAGGTCCAGTTGACATTGCAGTGACATGTCTGTGTCGCTTCTGATGTGACCCAGAAGGGACATCATGTTGGCAACATTGGGCAACACTCTGTTGTTTGGGCAAAAACTCTGTGGCAGAATCCGAATTTACCAGAGTTTTCCCCCAAATACCACAGTGTTACCCCAATGTCACTGCATGATGATGCCACTTCTATGTCATGTCAGAAGTGACATCTATATTCTAATTCCGAGTTTTTTTTCTGTGTGGATGCTTATATCTGCCAAAAGAGAGCTCACTCTCCCCCAACAGCTTTTCCTACATAGTCAGGCCCCTTCCTCGGTCTGCAGAAAAATCTGAAAAGTAAAAAAAAAATTCAGGAACCACTGAATTCCCCCCAGTACCTTTTGAAATGGCATCAGCTCCAGGCATCAGCTGTGAGGAGATTAGAATGTTCGGGGGAGGGAGGGAGGTTCAAACTGTTTCTGCAGGGTTTTTACTGGGAACAGTCTAGGGTTGCCAAGTATCCGCCCCCCCCCCCCCCCCGGCCACCATCAACAGCTCCAGATCCAGGCTGGGAAACTCCTGGAGATTTGGGGGTGGAGCCTGGGGAGGACAGGGACCTCAGTGAGGTACGATGCCATAAACTCCACCCTCCAAAGTATCCATTTTCTCCATGGAAAGTTATCTCTGTAGTCTGGAGATGAGCAGTAACTCCAGGGGATCCCCAGGTCCCACCTGGAGGCTGGCATCCCTAGGCAGCACCCTCTGGGTCACTTGATACCACCTGATTTGCATGACTCAGGTAGGCCCAGCTGCTTTGCTACTGTTCATCAGCAGCCACCCTATGAAAGCCATTGTGATGTAACAGTTAGAGCTTCAGATTGAGATCTGCAAGACTCAGGTTCAGATTCCCATCTTGCGGTGGAAACTGACTGGGAGATTTTGGACTAGACACATACTTTCAGCCTAAGCAACCTCACAGGGTTGTTGGGCAGACAACAAAGAGGAAATAATAATGTAAGCTGCTTTAGTCCCCACTGTGGAGAAAGACTGTAATTTCCCTAGGTAGAGGCTGCAGGGGAGGGGGTGGAGATGGAAAGCTGAAGACAGATAAAGGTAGGTTGGCTGTTGGGTGGGAAGGAAATAGGGTTGCCAACTCCAGGTTGGAAAATTCCTGGACATTTGAGAGGTGGAGCCTTGGGAGGGTGGGATTTGAGGTGGGAGGCAGAAAGCGAGAGAAAGAGTGATGAGGTGGGGAGGCAGAAAAACAAAGAGAATGATGATGGGTCAGAAAGAGAGAGAAAGTAACATACATGGAGGAGGGAGAGAGAGTAAGAAAGGGGGGCAGAAGGGAGAAAGAGTGTGAGAGGGGTAGGGGGAGAAGGGAGGAAGCAAAGGTGTGCATCTTTTCCCCAAAAGAAATCCACAAAAAACTCTATTTCCCTCCAGAACTTTAAAACATTTTACATCTTTGGTCCCAAAAAAAAAAAATGAAAAGAAAAGAGCTGGCCACCCTTCTGAGTCTCATAACATTCTTCTCCCCCTTCACTAGTGCCGGGCTCCTCCAGCCCCTCCTGTTGCAGCAAGCTCACTGCCATTATTGAGTTATGAATAGGGAATGATGTGGGGTCTCAGAATGGGAAGGGAGGGAGTTCCCTCACCACCAACTCCCCTCCTAGGATTCTGATTCAGCAGCTTTGGGAGCCCAGCGGTCTCCTCCCCAATCTCTGTCAAAATGCTCTCTTGTTCCTCCCTAAGTTCCCCCCCTGTTCCCCCCCTTCCACCAGTCATGTTTTCCCTTCTGGCTTTTGTCTTCCGGTCCTCCCTCAGCACTCTGGAGCTCCAGAGTGACTTTCTGGGTTGGAAGTCCAGCCAACCTTCTTTGTCCCTCCTCCTGTATGCCTGCGTTGGGCAGAGGCGTGGCTGTGTCCCAGGCTTGGGCCATCTGCCATGCCAGGCCTCCAACACTGCCATGGGTGGCAGCCCTCCCTCGGGTGCTGCCTGCACCCCATCTCTCACTGTGTCCTGCTTCTTGGCGTCATCCATATCTGGTGAGTCTTGGGGGCCAGGAGCCTTGGGGACCTGTCGCCAGCAGCTGGGCTCGGGCTGCTGGGGTCTCCACCTTTCCTCTTCTGCCCACAGCTCGAGTCTGGACAACTAGTTACACTAGCAGATGTTATCATAACCTTCCCATGCCATCATGGTTTGGATTTATGCCGGCGTAAGGGGTAGAGTAGCCATCTTTAGTACTATGTATCTACAGCCAAGGTAACTCAGAGATAGCATAGAATGTTCTTTCACCTTTTTACCTTTCTAAAATGATTTTCTTAAAGTCAACAAACTGAAGCAAATAATACCACCTGTCTCTGTCTCATATTCCTGAAGTACACCGCTGTCATTCCGTCGCTTGTATCTGTTCACTTTGACCCACTCCACTGGGAGACTCCAGAGGAATTTAACCCAGGACATTTCTTGGATGAAAAGGGCGAGTTTAGGAAGCGAGATGCCTTCATACCTTTTTCAGCAGGTAACTTCTACAGTGACCTTTTTCCCATAGTGCATGCTGAGCTGTATATGTGAGATGGGGCGGAGTGGGGAGGGAGGATATGATAGCAGGGATCCTGTGTTGTCAGAAGACAAGCCGTGGGTAACCCTATCACAGGATTTCTCTTTCCTTGAGCAGGAAATTTACCAGCAAGCACTATCCCATAGACAGATAATTGTACACTTGTTTCTCTTTGCAAGACCCCCCCCCCCTGCCCCCGGCATTCTATTAGCATAGCTGGTTTGCTTACGAAAAGGTGTTAAGTGTGTAAGAAAGTGCACTTACCTCTATGGAGAATCCTGTACCAAAAATGTTAACGTGTAGTACTCTGATTTCCTCACCTCAATGCATGACTTGCACGGCAGCTTTACTCCTGTTTTCCAGTTAGTCTTGAATATTCTTTGATGTTTATGCAAATATTATCCTATCCATTTTCATCTGGTTATATATGCCTTACATCTCATATGTAGTGATAGGACTTCAAAGAAGCCTTTCTATAAATGTAAGACTGTAAGAATTCTCTTCACTTCCAACTCTCTTACAAGTCAACAATATCTACTAAACATGAGGAGACTTTCTGATATGTAAGGTATTTCTGGATATATTTGCATGCAGTAAGTATCTGATGTCTGTTGCATTGCAGTCAGAATTCAGTCCTTAGGTCTTATACATAGTCAGAGGGTTGTCACTAAAGCAGATTCAAGGCAGGTCCAGAAGGTGAAGTCCAGAAACAGTCCGATGGGTCAAAGGAGTAAGGTAGAGATAGGATCAGTGGCGGCGGGGTCAAAAGTAGTTTGACTTGTTGCTTCCACAGTTGGCCTCTCTTTTTCTCCATCCGTTATAGCAGAGGCGCTTGTTTTGCAGCTGGGCTACATCTGGCCCGTGCCTGCCTGCGCCTCCTTGTTAATTAGCTCCAGAGACGGAGGAGGTCAGGTGGGTAGTGGGACACTTTCTGACCCTGAATCATGGGCCTGGACAGCCGGGATGCTGCTATTGTATGGTAGCTCATTATTTGGTAGAGTTGCAGGAGCTTCTGGCGGCAGGCTGTCTGTTGCTGACTGTGGGCTGGGACCTGCTTCGGCTGCTCCTTTCCCTTCCACCGAGCCCTCTGCCTCGTCAGGGCTGGCTGTGTCTGGCTGATCCACGACATGCATATTCCAGCTGAAGATCACTATCACTGATTTTTTTAAAAAGTAGGCTTCATTTTTTGGGGTTGTGAGCCCCTGCCCCCCCCACTTCATTACATAATACATATTTCTTTTCTTTTTCTTAGGAAAGCGGGCATGTCCAGGGGAAGCACTAGCTCGGATGGAACTCTTCCTGTTTTTTAGCATTCTTCTCCAAAACTTCACCTTCCGGCTGGCTACAGATGATACAGAGAGGGACTTAATGTCTTCATACATGAAGTACAGAAATGGGGGTGTATACCCCCAAATGCAAGCCATTAAACGTTCAATATGATTTTGCAGCAGAGAATATACTGATGCGGTGGAGGAGGAGGGATAAAACGATTAGATTTAAATATATCCAGAGGGATTCATACTGAAAGACTGACAGTAAAGTTGCCTCAGAATCAGAGTTGGATATGTACGTATTACCAGCACAGATTATATGTATAATATAGGTATAAATCTTGGGCTATTTCAAACATGTGTTTGAATCTTTTTGGGAGTGTCTGTATCCTGTTACTTTTCCAGTAATGTCTTTAAGAGCATCATGAGTTTCTTGAACTTGCATTACTCAGCTTCTCTCCTATCCCAGTTTACTAACTCGTAGCTCCTTTGGGCAAACCAGCCAGACAACCATGGAAAAATAGAATCTCCATCCTTCCTTCCCTCCCTCCCTCCTCTAATCCCCCCTGCCCTGGTGCGTCTGAAACCTATGAAACCCTAGTTATTACATCCTCAGGATGACTAGGGCTGCCTTTAGAGCATGAAATAAGCCTAGACTAAATCTTTTCAGACCCCAAACTAGAACAAATACAAACAGAATCACCTGTGCCTTGGATTTCACACCACAAGCTGAAAAAATAAAAAAGATTATTCATAAACATTGGCACATAGTGGAGGCAATCCTGGGCTGTGAACTGAAACCACTCATAGGTTTCAGACGCACTCAGAGTTTCAAAGAGAAATTAATACACTCCGACATGTTACTTTTGAAATCACCATCAAGAAGAACCAAAGGCCACTTTTTGTGTGGTAGATGTAGTGTATGTTCTCAAGCATGGATAACTGACATAGTTAATATCACAGGAATGGAGGTTAAACTTAATAACTACACAGACTGCTCTTTGAGAAGAATAATATATTTGATACAATGCATATGTTCCCAAAATTATGTGGGGGCCACCATGAGATCACTGTGCACAAGAATTATGGAGCATAACTCACGTATTAGACTGCTTAGAACAGATTCTCCTCTAGTTCCCACTTTACTGAGATGCGTCATTCATGTAATGACTTCAAATTTGTGGCATTAGAAATGACAAGGGGGGCCCCCACAATATTCACGGGGGGGGGGGAGAACCTGACAGCTGCTTCTCCTTCCTCCACCCCCCCTTCCCCCCACGTTCCAGCCTGCCCGAGGCGAGGCCCCTCCGGCGCAGAGCCGCGGGCCTCGCCATCTCTTCTCCACCTCCCGCCCCGGCTTGGCCCAGCGAGGCCCGCGGCTTTGTACCGGAGGAGCCTCACCATTCCTTCCCTCCCCCCTCGCCCTCGCGTTCCCCTCCCGCCCGTTCTCCTTTGCCATGGCTTGAGTGGCTTAATGCCACTCAGGCCCAGCGTTTCCCTCCTCCCCCGGCACCATCCCCTCCCTCCCTCTCCCCCCGTGCTCGTCCGCCCACCCACCAGCTCACTCTTCTTTGCTTTTTTACTTTTCGGGGGATTTCAGTATCCCCCGAAAACTTTTTTTAACTTTTTTGATTTTTCTGCAAACGGGGGGATCACCTCTCATCTTCAGAACCCCCTCCCCACCCCCCAAGTGCCCCCCCGCGTGGATTTAAGTATCCGCATGCGGGGGGGGCACTTGGGAATTAGATATATAGATTTGCCCATGCAAGTATAATAATGTGGATTTACAAAAATTATTATATCAAAGGGAAAACTTTTGGATCCATAAACTAAAAACTATGTATCCAGGAGGATTAAATATGGAGTTGGATCTCTCCTGTTATCTATAAACACGGGTCCTTTAAATCCTGGGAGCGAGGACTGGTGTGTTTGTATTTAAACAGCATTAGGAGGGACTGTAGTAAGGCACACAGGAGAGCAATTGGAGTCGGATGCCCACAAAATATTTTGAGGAATAGGACGATATCAATGACGGTTGGTGAGTAGGCACTCTTAGCCAGAATGGAGTAATATGATAATTATTAAACAAATGTTTAAATAATGAAATAAAATATTTTGTATTTTAGAATGGGGGACCAACCTGTCAGAATCTGCTAATTCAGACAAAGTATTTTCTATTGCTCCTAGCCATGTATTCTGTTTTATTGCTATGCTTCCCCCTGTTATGTCTGTATGCCCTGCTATATTCATATTGCCATGTATGTATGCTAGATGCTTCCCTAACACCTACCATGTAATCACCCCTTCCTTAGGTGAACCCTCACTTTGGCCAGTATGTATGTAGAATATGTGACCCCAGGTTTATGACCCTGACCAGGCCTGGTTTGTGTAACTGTCAGAGCGGGAGGATGACAACTTCAAAGTATGGGAACAATGGGCCTCTCACACTCCTGCCTCCGCATTCCATTCGTCCCGGCTGGGACTCCAAGGGAGGACAAGTCTCATCTCTTATCAACGTGCGAAAGCCTCGAGGCCATTGATTGTTATGTGAAATGGTAACATCTGAAGGGTCTGGTTTGGGAAGGGAAATTTACAACTTGACACCTCACTTTCTTTCCTGTGGGAAGCAAACGGCCAGAGCCCCTTTTTGCCCGCCGTTTTTCTCCTGTAGTGATTGGCTACCTATGGGTAATTCAAACTGCCTAGAAAGGTATAATAGACCTGCTTCTGTCATATGTGTTATCTCTGACAATAATCCGAGAAGCTGTACCAATGTAGAGATTGGAAATAAAGAACTGTGTTTCATCAACAAAGATCTGATCCTTGACTACGTTGAGCAGAAGTCTCACACAACCACACCCATAAAATAAGATTATGAAATAAATACAAAGGATACTAGGTAAACAATCACAGTAAAAATATTTTATTAAAAATTATTTGTATATTTAAGCATGCTATTAAATGATTGATGTATATTGCATAACAGCTACTAAAGAAGTGGTAGCAACAGGTTTGGCCTGTGGAACCAGGCTGATGTTGTCCTGCCATCTCCCCGGTAGCGGCTCCTATTCAAAAGCCTGGCGGAAGAGCTCCGTCTTGCAGGCCCTGTGGAACTGCAACAAATCCCGCAGGGCCCTGATGTCATCCGGGAGCTCATTCCACCAGTATGGGGCCGCCACCGAGAAAGCCCTGGCCCTGGTACAGGCCAGCTGCGCATCCCTCGGACCGGGAATAGTCAAGCGATGCCGGGTGCTTGACCTCAGTGCCCTCTGGGGCACATATGGGCACATATGGGGAAATATGACTACGCTTGTCAGAAGTGTAGGTTGATAGGACTATAAGAGGAGAAGGTTCGGAGCCTGGAGCAAAGGATTACTACTCTCCATGAGATCAAGGAAGGGGAGGAGTTCATTAACAGAAGCCTTGATGTCCTGCATAGTGAAAGAGAGACCAGTCAAAGGGACAACAAGGTGGTTGACTGCCTTAATGAGACTCCTCAGAGTGCTACAAAGGTGTCAAGCAAGACGGCGCTCAGTGTTATTAGAACTAACACAGGGGTCATTTCGAGCAGGAGCTTGGGGGAGCTCAGCTCTGGGAGTTGGTGCCAGCCCCCCCCCCCCGCCAAATGGGGGAATGCCTGCTTGTGTCATGGCTGCAATGTACACTGAACCAATAAACCATATGAAAAAGCAATGCAAAACTATCAATATAATACAATAGACAGTAAACAAAGGTCCAAGAGTAAATCAACGAAGCACCCGGGAAGTATAATCGTTTCTGGCCGTCTTCATCAGGCGAGGACCATCATGTGACTTCATGTATGACTTGGTAGAACAACATCCAAGAGAACAATCCCCTTCAAGATCAGACTCCTCCATCAATATCAGTTTTTCTAAGGACAAACAGCACCAAAAGTTAATTGCAACACAATACGCATGAAAAATATGCATTAAAAACAGCTTGCAAAACTGTATTAAGGATAGGTTAAGAACTCACCATACTGGCATCATACACAGAGTATTCATACAAAGTTACAAATAGCTGAGCAAGCTTCGCAGTGTGATATAATGAGCATCAAGCATTCATTAAGAAAGGGAACCAAGACAAAGTATCCACCCCATCTCTTAAAGGGGAACACAAATAGACCTGCATGGAGAGATCTTTATACAAAACTAGAAAAATCCAGGAACATATTCAAACCAAATCCTTTAAGATCAGACTAATTCATCAATATCAATTTTTCTAAGGACAAGCAGCACCAAAAATTAATTACAACACAGTAGGGATGTTGTTCTACTAAGTCATACGTGAAGGTATTGTAAGCTTTTTAAGCTTTTGCTATGCATTTGCATTTGTACTGCCATAATGGTTTCGTAACCTTGCATATTGTGTATTGCGCTTTTAATAGTCATATGATGGTCCTCGCCTGATGAAGACTGCCAGAAAGGAATATACTTACCGGATGCTTTGTTGATTTACTCTTGGACCTTTGTTTACTGTCTGTTGTATTAATTTGATATTTTTGCATTGCTTTTTCATATTTCAGCTATAAGTTCTCTTATCTTTTGACCTATCATATAGCTGTTGTTCTGTCTATTGCCTGATTGTGTCATGGCTGCAGCAAAATGACCCTGTCCCCTGGAAAGGTCCTTGTTCCTCCGACCAGCCTTCTGAAGGCTTCAGCCACCACTGAAGCTATCCTCCCGGAATAGTGGTATTTCTGAGGCTTGGATTAGTAGCAGCCCTCTCTCTGCCAGCTCACTCTTTCTCTCTCTCTCTCTCTTTTCTTTCTTTCTTGCCTTCTGACATATGTCCAGTGATGTCAGGTGGTGTAGCATATGCAAATAAGTTATGCTAATAAGTTATACTAATGAGCTCCTGCACCTCTTTTTCTACGAAATGACCCCTGAAACTAAGGAATCAAATCCAGGCTTATATGGTGGAGGCAGAGATGGAAACACTGTCAGCGGAAGTATCACAAGGAAGACAGAGGGAGGAGGACAGGGAGATACAGAGAAATGGCACTGGAAGGAAAAGGTCATAGGAGACTCCCTACTCAGGGGCAGGGGTCATTTCGAGCAGGAGCTCAGGGGAGCTCAGCTCCAAGAGTTGGTGCCAGCCAGCCCCCCCCCCCGCGGGGGAATGCCTGCTTGTGTCATGGCTGCAGCAAAATGACCCCATCTCCTGGAAAGGTCCTTGTTCCTCCGACCAGCCTTCTGAAGGCTTCAGCCACCACTGAAGCTGTCCTCCCAGAATAGTGGTATTTCTGAGGCTTGGATTAGTAACTGTCCCCTTTCTGCCATCTTTTCCTCCCTCCCTCCCTCCCTCCCTCCCTCCCTCTCTCTCTCTCTCTCGCCTTCTGACATACCTGTCAGGTGGTGTAGCATATTCAAATGAGTTATGCTAATGAGTTATGCTAATGAGCTCCTGCACCTCTTTTTCTACGAAATGACCCCTGCTCAGGGGTATGGAACGTCATGTGTCCAGGCCTGACCCCCTGGCCCGAGAGCTGTGTTGCTTGTCAGGGGTGAAAGTTAAAGGTATTATGGACAGGATCCCCAAACTCATCAAACCTACGCAGCATTACCTAATTGTGATGGTCCATGTGGGAACCAACAACATGGCTACGAACACCTTCAAAATGATTAAGGCTGACTATGAAGCCCTTGGGAGGAAGCTGAAGGGAATGGAGGCACAGGTGGTGTTCTCTTCAATCCTTCCTGTCATAGGAAAAGAAATACAATGGGAGCAGATGATAATGGAGATGAACCACTGGCTGTGTCGGTGGTGCCAGTAGGGCAATTTGGATTCTGGGACCACGGGCTAGGTTTTCAGGATGACAGCCTACTAGCACGCGATGGACTTCATCTGTCAAGGTCAGGGAATAATGTATTTGGCAAAAACCCGGAGAGACTAATCAATAGGGCTTTAAACTGACACCGCAAGGGGAAGGAGATGACCAACACAGGGATTTAAATGAAGGAGAGAAAACAACTGAGGCCTACCTGGATGCGCCAGGTCTAATGGAGCCAAAGGTGTGGGGCTTCAGGTGTCTATGTACCAATTCCCAAAGCCTGGGCAATAAGAAGGAAGAGCTTGAGTTTCTAATGCAGACAGAGGGATATGATTTCATAGGCATTACATAGACTTGGTGGGATGATTCGCAGGACTGGAATGTAGTAGTGGATGGATATGAATAGTTCAAGAAAAAACGAAAGGGTCAAAGTGGAGGCGGAGTGGCGCTGTATGTAAGGAGAGAGTTTGTTAGTCAGGAAATCCTGCAGGAGGAAGTTGACAGCCCAGTGGAAAGTATCTGGGTGAGGATAAGGGAAGGAAGGGCAAGCATTACTGTGGTTGGAGTCTGCTACTGACCTTCTGACCAGGCTGAGGAGGTGGGTGCTGCCCTCCTTGAACAGCTTGACAGGGTATCCAAAGAACATGACCTGGTAGTTATGGGTGACTTCAGCTTCCCTGATGTGTGCTGGGAGACAATCTCTGCTAAGCATCCATACTCACGCATGTTCCTGATCTGTCTGGCCAACAATTTCCTTCATCAAATGGTGGGAAAGCTATGAGGGGCTTGGCCATACTTAGCTTAATATTGACCAACAGACAAAAGATGGTAGATGGGGTGAAGGTGGTGGGGATATTGGGGGGAAGTGCCCATGTCCTGCTAGAATTCCTTTTGCTGTGGAGGACCATGGAAGTTCGTATCCACACCTGTATGTTAGATTTCAGTAGGGCACATTTTAATAAACTCAGGGACATGATGAGAATCATTCCATGGGCAAGACTGCTGGAAGGGAAAGGAGCAAGCGAAGGGTGGGCTCTCCTAAAACAAGCTCAAGCTGTGACTGTTCCAAAAAGAAGGAAACATGGTAGGAAATCCAAGAAGCCAATGTGGATGAACAGAGAACTGTGTGATGTACTAAGGGAGAAAAAGGAAATGTTCACAAAATGGAGGCAAGGACATATCTCTAAAGAAGAGTATCTGCAGGTTGCTAGACACTGTGGGTCAGCCATCCGAGAGGCCAAAGCTCACAGTGAGTGAAAGGTGGCCAGGGAGGCTTTCTACAGAAAGAAAAACTTCTTCAGATACAAGATATAAACACAAGATAAAAGAGGTAATGGGCCCGCTGTTGGGTGAAAATGGAGAAACTCTGACAGAGGAAAGAGAGAAAGCAGAAAGACTTAATGCCTATTTTGCCTCATTTTTTCCCCTGAAGAAGAGAACAGGCTCTTCTAGAGATGGTAGTAGGCAAGGCACAGCATCTGGGCTGCTGGTTGACATTGATAGAAAGGTAGTTGAGAAGCACCTGCCTGCAGTGAATGATTACAGATTCCCAGGGCCTGATGTTATGCACCCAAGAGTGCTCAAAGAACTTTCTAGAGAGCTTGCAGAGCCTTTGTCCATCATCTTCCAGCCCTCTTGGAGGACAGGAGATGTGCCACAAGACTGGAGAAGAGTAGATACCCCAATTTTCAAAAAAGGGAGGGGGGATGACCCAGGAAACTACAGGCTAGACAGTCTGACTTCTGTCCCCGGGAAGATACTGGAGTACGGGTGGACAGAAAGTTAAATATGAGCAGCCGGTGTGATGCAGTCATAGGCATCAAATTCAGGGGGGCTGGGGAGCTGGAGGCCCCGCCCCCAAATTTTTCCAGGAAGTGCTGAGCCGCCTCCAGAGACAATGGCCTGTGATGTCTCTGGCCCAGCCCCCCCCCCCCCCGGGAAATTGGAAAGTCTACGCCCTTGGATGCAGTGACAAAAAAGGCTAATGCTATCTTGGGGGTGTATCAACAGAGGCATAACATCCAAATCACAAGATGTCATCGTCCAGCTGCACACTGCATTGACCAGGGCGCACCTGGAGTATTGGGTGCAGTTCTGGAGGCCTCACTTCAGAAAGGATGTGGACAGAATGGAGTGGGTGCAGAGGAGAGCGACGAGGCTGATCAGAAGCCTGGAGACCAAGCCCTCTGAGGAGTGGCTGAGGGACTTCTTGGGAATGTCCAGTCTGGAGAAGATGAGGCTGAGGGGGGACATGATTGCTCTCCTGAAGTATTTGAAGGCCTGTCCCTTAGAGGAGGGCAGGGAGCTGTTCCTCTTGGCAGCAGAGAATAGGGCTCGCGATAATGGGCTTAAATGAAGGGCGGGAAGGTGCCGGCTGGATATTAGGAAAAACTTTTCTACAGTTCAGCAGTGGAATCAGCCGCCTAGGGAGGTGGCGAGCTCCCCCTCACTGGCAGTCTTTAAGCAGCGGCTGGACAAGCACTTGTCAGTGATGCTCTAAGGGGTTAGACTAGATGGCCTGTATGGCCCGTTCCAGCTCTGTGATTTTATGACTGTATGATTTTAAGTGTTATTCTTTGTTTGTCTCCAGGGTGCTACTCTTAGGGCAATTTCCCTCTTCTTCTCGGAAGAGCCACATTCAGTCTACCCTCTCTCTCAGCTAGAGATGTAGTTAGGAACCTCTCTCTGTCTCACCTTTTTCCTATCAGGTATGTTAATTCCCAAATAAACCTTTATCTACTCTTTAATTAGCTTGTGTACAGTTGCTGTATTAATTAGTCTGCCAACAGCAACAGCAATCGTTATTACCCTTTTTTTGGTTAACTGCAGGCAAAATTAGACAAATGTCATACCCCATCTTTCTCCCCAATGGAGACCCAAAGCAGCTTCCATTTTATCCTCATGTCAACTCTGTAAGGTAGGTCTGGCTGAGTGTCACCCAGACTGGAGACCAGTATATTAGAAAAACATGACAGGTTGCTTAGAGGCTCTCTTATTTATATGTTGCCTGACATGAAGATTACTTGGTTTGGGATTTCTTATTCCCTACATTTTTGGCACTATAGTTCTCATCAGCATTCTGGGGTTAGTGGCCAGTTTTCAAACATATAGGATTATTATCTGCTATGATTCTCCTGCCACAAACAGAGACCCTTAGCTTCTACTGCAAATAGCTCAAGGTATTGTCTGGAGATAACCTGGACCAGGATATTCCCACGTCTTTCATTTTGGGGCCTGGAACTCCCACAATCATTCTGAAATAAGAGGCCAGTTTTGCATCTCTTGGCTTTATTTTCTGATGAGTGCCACAAATGGACAGATGGACAGACAGGATAATTCTTTCATTACTATAGAGTCATGGTAACAGCAAGCCAATGATTTGTTTTGTTGTGACATTTGATTTGGATCATGTTCATATGCAGGGGCAGCTGGAATCTTTGTCCAGGGGCCCGTGTTGGCTCTTGGCAGCCCTATATTCATGTTTTTATACAGCCTGTATTGCTACATTTTCCAGATGGCCTCAGACATGCAGCTGTCAGATCAGAAGGTGCCTATCCACTCCCAGTATCAGCAAGAATTTTGTTTGGAAAAGAATCATTTACTGTATTTACTATATATCCAGATGGGGCATGGTTATGGTTGAACTGTGATTAATAAATTCAGATTGCGCATCCCTAAAAAGAACACAAGAACATACAAAGAACTCTGCTGGATCAGACCAGTATCTATCTAAGTCCAGCATCTTGTTTCACATAGTGGCCAACTTGTTGCCCTAAATGCAAACTAATGTAAAGTGATGCTCACTAGGACAAAAATAACACAGCTTTATCCCCAGTTCTAGTAAGTCAAAGAATTCTGATATCATGGTGTTGTGTACTAGTCACAAAATGGCGACCGCCATGCAGTCAGAGCACATGGCCCTGAAAGGGGAAGGAAAGTTCAGAACCCTGAGGGAAAAATATGCGGAGGCATGTTGAATACCAGAACTAACAGAGCATAAAGGAATAATTGAAAAAGTAACTAAGATAAGGAATCAAGGAACGAAATGTTTATTTTAATCAGTAGGTAGATAATGTATAACCGACAAGGGTAGATGACTACAATCAAAGTAAAATCAAATGTCCAGGGGATGGAGCTGGGCACATATATTTTGTTTAATAGTTATTGCAAGATAGAACAAAGGTAGGAAAAGGGAACAACACATTCCATAGTTAGATTATGAGGGGAAAGGTCAATTGACAGTTCCAGCCAGAGAGGGTATATAAGCTGCTGCGCAGCTTGAGTATTCAGAGCGTTGGTGGAGACTGCCTCCCCCTTCGTTCTCCGTGCTTTGCAAACTACGACAATAAAGGCTATATTCTGATTGAACCTCCGTGTGAATTGTCTCCTTGACACGTAAGTGTGGCCCTTCACACGTAACAGCCCGATTCTACCTGAGCTTCAGCCAGGTAGAACAATAGACAGTCGGATCCAAAACGACCACGAATAGCCAGCCTAGGTCTTCCGCGGGGGACCTATGAACTACAACTTAAGACCTAAGGCCCTATCAGAACGATGCACATATGCTAAGCCCCTATCAGGTATTTTGGGTGCGGCCAGAGGTGTGGCTCCGGCCGGCATATAAGCAGGGCCCTGGAGCCCTGGCAGGATGCTTGATCTGACCATCTCCTGAACATGCTGATTCACTTAATAAAGTCTTTGCTATGATCATCCTACAACTCACCTCCCGACTCCAGTACTTTCCACACAGAGAAACATAAGTTACCTAAGTGGGTTCAGTTGTACGGTGAATCAGTAATTCAGTTAGTCCTTCATTTGCTGAAACCAATCATCAGCCAACACTGAAAACAATATGCAGACATGCTAGATTCCATTTCATGGGTGCTTGTCAAGTAAATAGTTACAGTAAACAGTTACCATGCAGTAAACCAGCTCACAGAAAGTACAGATCTAATAAAAGAGCCTTCTGTGCTGGTGGAAGAGTCCTTGTGCCAGAGGAAATCGCTGTTGTGAAAGGAACAGTTCCATATAACCACTCACTCACTTGTTTTTATTTGTGGAACACTGCCATGTGAGCAAATAGTGAAAATTAGATTTTTAGGTTTCCTGACAGTTGGGCTACACTGTCATAGCCTCACCCTTTCCTTCTTGAAATGGGGGAGATAAACTGTCACAAGCTGTTTGGGGCTCCTTTGGGAAGAAAAGTGGATGAAAAAAAGGGCCACACCCCTCCTCCCATGCCTCAAGAGCCAGTCTTGTAAGCCAGCAAGGCATATTATATGCTCTTATGAAATGTAAAAGTTCATAAGTTTGAACTTCGGGTTGTCATTCTGCTAGGGGCAAAATGCACTCTCTATTGCTATGAGAGGCTCCAGCCCACAGCGGGAGACTTCCTTCAGAGTTCACACCTACATGAAAACCAGAACTCCATTTCAAAGAGTTCTTACATCTCTTTCACGTGTTCACACCAACAGGGAGACCAGGACTCCATTTCAAAAGGTCCTTTTCTCCTTTACGCTGGCCTCTTCACACCTTCCCCCAAAGTTCCTGTAAGAGATTAGGTTGCTTAGCAACTAATCATCGACCATCGAGTGACCTGGCCGAAGCCATCACGAGATCAAGGATTGGCGCCAAGAAACCCTCCAGATGGCCCAGGTGTTAGATCCTGCTTAGCACCTAGATTTGCAATATTGCCCACTCCTTCCTGCCTCCTCCCCCCTATGACACTGACCAATAGTAAGGCTAGTAGGGACGGACCAACGAGTAGGTGTGACAAGGGGATGTGGTCAGTGCAGCCCACCCCAATGCTACCTGATAAAAGATCTAGCACAACAGAAACACATTGCTAGCCACCTTCGACCCCTATCTTCTTACCAACCCCTTATGTCCAGCTTCCTGTACCCAACACCTTGCCTCGATCTTTAATCCCTGGTTTGCGCAGCCAGGACAGAGCGTGTATCTGCAGGTTCAGATCTCGTTCCCCCTATTTTTCTTATTCATTCCTCCCCCAATCTTCTTGTGGACGTGGACCACCCATCACCAAGATAGGTAACATATTCCCCCTCAACGAAACTCCTGCTAATGCAACAGTGCTATTTCTGGTCTGATTTCCTTAGATCTTGTGTGTATGTGGTTTTTGATTACTTCTTGTATGCTTGAACCACACGTTGTAAGTAAACACCATTCAAAGAAACCACTCCGCCTCATTGCCTATTTTCTGGGAACTCCTGGAGGGAGCGGGACCTTGGTATAGTTGGCAAGAACCCGTTATTCTGCCAGTTGCTAATCTTAAATTAAAGCAATTCGGCTAACAGTTTGGTGTAGTGGTTAAGAGCATGGATCTGGGAGAACCGAGTTTGATTCCCCACTCCTCCACATGCAGCTATTGGTGTGACCTTGGGTCAGTCATAAGTTCTTTCAGAGCTGTTCTCTCAAGGTTAGTTCTCAAGAGAGCTCTTTCAGCCCTACCTACCTCACAGGGTGTCTGTTGTGGGGAGGGGAAGGGAAGGGCAATTTTAAGCCACTCTGAGACTTTGGGTAGTGAAGGGCGGGGTATATAAATTCAGTCTCCTCCTCCTCCTCCTCCTCCTCCTCCTCCTTCTCTATGGAGGAAGGATAGACTGGCGGCCATGGCTGAAGGTAACTGCTCAGAACCAGGGCTGCAATGCATATGAGAGCTAGGGTTGCCAGCTCCAGGCTGCAAAATACCTGGAGATTTGGGGGGTGAAGCAAGAGGAGGGTGAGGGTGAGGTTGGGGAGGGGAGGGACTTCAATGAGGTGCAGTGCCATAGAGCCCACCTTCCAAAGCAGCCATTTTCTCCAGGTGAACTGATCTTGTCTCCTGGAGATCAGTTGTAATAACAAGAGATCTCCAGCCACCACCTGGAGCTTGGTAACCCTAAGAGAGGAGAGCGAGGTCTGCTAACTCTGGGTTGAGAAATTCCTGGAGACATGGGAGTGGAGCTTGGGGAGGGCAGGGGTTTGGGAGGGGAGGGATTTCATTGGAGTATGATGCCATAGAGTCCATTCTCTAAACCACCTGTCTTCCAGGGGAATTGATTTGTGTCATCTGGAGATCAACTGTAACTCCAGGAGGACTCCAGGCTGCGCTAGTGACTGGCACTCCCATCCCTCGCCTTACCCAATGCTACCCAAGTTGAGGTGGGACTCATTTCACACAGGACCACCCAGCACAAGGCAAGGGGAGAGCCCTTGTGCATAGGGCCACCCCCCACAAGGCAAGGTGAGACTTGTTTTGCGTATGGCCACCCCACAGAAGATAGGACTTGCCTGGGCCCAGAATGGCCTTGGTGGAGGTGGGAGTAGGGTTGCCAACCTCCACGTGGGGCCTGGAGATCTCCTGGAATTATAGCTGATCTCCAGACAACATAGATCAGCTCCCCTGGAGAAAATGGCTGCTTTGGAGGGTGCAGTCTATAGCATTATACCCAGCTGGGGTCTTTCCCTTCTCCAAACCCCACCCTCTCCAAGCTCCACCCCTAAAGCTCTGTGAATTTCCAAATCTGGAGATTTGGATAAGGAACTGTTTGACTGCTTGCCCTTTACATCCCAAAATAAGGTTTGGACTACCACATGTCATACACCCCATGTTCAGGAGACCCTCCCCTTCTAGGGGACATATGGTGCTTTCTGGTAGAAAGCCCAGTTCCTTTTTTTTATTATCAAGTTTCCACAAAAGAAAAGAAAGAAACAAGAAAAAACTTACAAAGATAAAAACATACTAACAGATACGGAGTCCGTACTATACATTAACATTTCTACTAGAATCAGTATCTAATTCACCAAGTTAGCTTATCTCAGTTTTACAGGAGCATATAGTTAAAGTTAGTTCATTTTTTAAAATGTTCTTCCAACCATTTATAAAACCTTAACCCGTTATTTTCAGAATTTTCCTCTTTTATCTGCTAATTTCAATGTTAAATTGTCCATTTCTGCAGTCTCCAACAGTTTATATATTATTTCCTCCTTCGAGGGAACTTCTTCTCCTTCCCAGTACTTTGCATAAAGAATTTTAGTAGCACAAAAGCCCAGTTCTTGTGCCAGCCGCTCCAAAGTGAGGTGCCCCCAGGACTATCACACAGACCCTGGGGCTAGGCTGCATCTAGGGTTGCTGGCAGCGGGATGTGTGTGTGTTCCTTCTTCCTCTTCGGGAGATCTTTGGTGCACACACAAAGCATGTATGCCACAATGACATCACCCAGAAGTGATGTCATTGCGCAGGGCATTTTGTGGGTGGGGCCTCTATCGTTCGAGGAAAAACCATAGAGTTTTTCCTCGAACGATAGAGTGTCCTCCTGCAATGTGCCCTACATGATGATGTCACCGAGCCGGGTATGTTGGCCCAAATGCAGCATTTTGGGAATGGGGTTCTCCCCGCTGGCTGGATCCAGGTTGGCGGACTGGGGGCTCTAAAAGCGGGACACCCCGGGGAATGGCAAGCCTAACTGCATCCCCCCCAGAATTTTGGACCACCCTAAGTGATACATCCCCAACACAGACTGTTTCCTGCAAGAAGACATATGGTGGCGCCTGGTCCAAACACTGCTTCTGGTTCCACAAGCTTCTATTTGAACAACCACCAACAGGTCTGTTCCCCAAATAGAAGTGGTCTTCAAATGTTCCTCTTTTTGCAGCAAAGGACAGTGTTGTAAGAATGCACTTATGATGCTGTTCTCAAAGGCAGTACCGTCCTTTCTGGCTTTCCAGGTCATTTCCACAAATCGATGATGATGTCACAGTGATGTAAAGAGCCAAACCACAAAGTGCCTCCAACTATCAAAGGATAGTTGAATAAGCAACTGGTACAGCCTCATGTCCTCCCCACCCCAAAATAATGTTTGGACCACCATACTTCATACACTCCCACATTTAGGAGACCCTCCCCTTCAAGGGGACATATGGTGCTTCCTGGTCCAAAGCCCAGTTCTTCTGCCAGCTGCTCCAAAGTGAGATGCCCCCAGGACAATCACACAGGCAGACCCTGGGGCCAGGCGGCACCCACCCAAAAATCTTTGGACCACCCCAAGTGACATATCCCTACACTCCAGAGACTGTCCCCTGCAAGAAGACATACACTGGTGCCCAGTCCAAACACTGGTTCTGGTGCCAAAAGCTTCTATTTGGACAACCACCAACAGGTCTGTTCCCCAAATAGAAGTGGTCTTCAAGTGTTCCTCTTTTTGCCGCAAAGGACAGTGTTGTAAGAATGCACTTATGATGCTGTTCTCAAAGGTAGTACCGTCCTTTCTGGCTTTCCAGGGCATTTCCACAAATCGATGATGATGTCACAGTGATGTAAAGAGCCAAACCACATATATGAAAACGCACATTCACAACACTTCTGAAATAGATCTGAAGAAGTAATCCTACCCCAAACAGCCATTGTGGGTCATGTTTAGTAAGTTGTTTCAGGCCCCAAAGCATCCCATGGTCACTTGCACCATTCAGATGTAGCCCAGTCCCCAGTCACTGAGCAATCACACACATGCAGACTGCCCACAGTAGCACCTTGGAGATCAGTTTGGTTTTGGGAATCTGAGCTTTCAACCGTCAAAGCTCGTCTGTTCAGACAGAATTTGAATGGAAATCTTTGAGTTTGTTATATCCAGATAAAAGGATGGAAGGACCGTTTAGAGGAAAGAAGTCAGGATGCAAAGCTGCAATGTGCTTTCTAAGCAGCTTGATTGGAACATGGGTGTGGAACATTAAGCTCCATGGAGAGATAAGAGTCCATTAAGCCCTGATGGATCCATCCTTGTGAACTTTTGAATGATTTAAAATTCAGCAGTCTCAGTTTCTTATCAGTAATTGAAGCTTCTCTGAGGAGTGTTAATTCTCATTCAGCAAGGCAATGACCTTCGCCCTAAGGTCTGCCTGTGTGAGTGTCCCGCCAGCACCTCACTGGGAGCAGTTCCTTATTCCAATGGACTTTGAAAGACAGACCTTTTCAGTGGTACCCCAAATTGAAGTTTGTGGTGCCACACCTTGGGGCAGCTGGCACAAGAACCGCACTTTGGACCAGGAAAAAGTCTATATCTCCTCCAAGGGGAGAGTCCACTGAACATGGGGGGTGTATGATATATGACATAAAGTGGTGCCTGATCCAAACACTGCTTCTGGCGCCACAAGCTTCCATTTGGACAACCATAGGGCTGCCAGACCCCCTGGTTTGGCGGGGGTTACCCGCTTTTGGGGGGGGGTTCAACCCACCACCGGCCAGCTGGCTGGTGGGGGAAGCCCCGCCTCCAAGCCCCAACACCCGCAGCCACTCCTCTCTTGCAGCCAGGCTGTACCCCCCCCCCAATCTTTGGACCTTTTTGGGTGTAGAGGGCAAGCAGTCAAACCAGTTCCTTATTTAAATCTCCTTTGAAATATAGGTCTCTTGGAGGTCTCCAAATAGAAGCTTGTGGCGCCAGAACCAGTGTTTGGACTGGGCACCAGTGTATGTCTTCTTGCAGGAAACAGTCTCTGGAGTGTGGGGATGTGTCCTTTGAGGTGGTCCAAAGAGTGTTTTAGGGTGCAGCCTAGCCCTGTGTCTGCCTGTGTGATTGTCCTGGGGGCACCTCACTTTGGAGTGGCTGGCACAAGAACTGGGCTTTGGACCAGAAAGTGCCATATGTCCCCTTGAAAAGGAAGGTCCCCTGAACATGGGTGTGTATGACATGTGGTTGTCCAAACCTTATTTTGGAATGTAAAGGGCAAGCAGCCAAACCAGTTCCTTATCCAAATCTCCTTTGAAATACTGGTTGTCCAAATAGAAGCTTGTGGTGCCAGAAGCAGTTTTTGGACTGGGCACCAGTGTATGTGTTCTTGTGGGGGACAGTTTCCAGAGTATGGGGATGTGTCATTTGGGGTGCTCCAAAGATTGCTTTGTGGGTGCAGCCAGGCCTCAATGTCTGCCTGTGTGGTTGCCTTAGGGCAGGGGTGGGCAAACTTGCTCAGCGTAAGAGCCGCCTAGAACAGGGGTGGCCAAACTTGCTTAATGTAAGAGCCGCATCGAATAAACATCAGATGTTTGAGAGCCACAAGACAGGAACAAATATTACCTGACTTTATTGGAAAATAAGCAAATTTGCTTTTTATTAACATTAAATGAGACTGCCAAAAATAATAACAAAAGGGGTAAAAGCAGGTATTGATAATGACATTAATTTGTCCAATGATATTTGTTTGCTAATGATATTTAGCTTCCCCAGCCGCCCTGCTGGGAGCCACATAATATATGTGAAAGAGCCGCATGCGGCTCCCGAGCCACAGTTTGCCCACCCCTGCCCTAGGGGCACCCAGCTTTGGAGTGACTGGCACAAGAACCACTCTTTGGACAAGGAAACAATACATGTCCCCTAGAAGGGGAGAGTCCCCTGAACGTGGGGTTGTATGACATGTGTATGTCCAGACCTTATTTTGAAGTTCAGAGCTTTCAAACTCTCCTCAGTGTTTTTGGATGAATTCATGAATAAGTCACAAATAAGAAATGAATAAGGAACTGGGAATAAGGAACCAACTTCAGCCTCCCGCCTCCATCTCCATTTTGTTCCTTGAGGTCCATTTTGGGGGAATACACACAATTGTAAGCACTCTTTCCATAATTATAGCTGGATCCAGATATATAGCAAGGGCTGTTTATTCTCCAAGAGTTTGTGTCCAGGAATATAGTACTACAATAGGGCTGCCAAGTCAAATTCACCGATTGGCGTGGGGGAGTCCCTCGCCGTCCGGGAGCCGCCTGGGAGCCTCCCTGGCGCCCCCGAAGTCGTCCAGCTTAGTGACGTCACCCGGAAGTGACATCACCACGTTGGGGCGTTGCCAGGGCAACGTGGTGATGTCACCTCCGGGTGACGTCACTATGCTGGACGACTTCGGGGGCGGGGTTCCCCCCGCTGGCCGAATGCCGGCCGGCGGATCGGGAACCCCTATAGCTGGGGATCCCCCGCCCCCCGGGCTGACTTGGCAGCCCTATACTACAAAGAGACCCGGGGGGGGGGGGGACACATGCATAGAGCTGCCAGCCTTTATGTGAGACCTGGGAATCTCCAGGAACTGCAACAGATCTCAAGATGACAGAGATCATTCAGTTCCCCTGGAGAAAATATCTGCTTTGGGAATGAACTTTATGGCATTATATCCTCCTATTGATTGATTGATTGATTGACTGGATTTCTATCCCGCCCTCCCCGCCTCACAGCAGGCTCAGGGCGGCTGCCAACACATTTCATACATAATAAAATTCTATAAAAGCACAATATAAAAACATGCAACGTACGAGTCTCTTCTCTCCCCCCAACCCTCCTCAGGCTCCAACTACAAAAGCTCAAGGATTTCTCAAGCCGGAGCTGGCAAGCCGATCCTACTTTTTAGAATGTTAAAAAAAAAAATCTTGCTAAGCAATAACGCTATGCTGAACCAGAGGAATCTTTTATCTCTACCTGTCTCTCCACTCAAATCTTGATGCAAAAATATAACTTTTGTAGCGCAATCCTACATCCATGGTTTGGAATTTTGCTGTTAGTCTATTAGAAACAATACATTATGGTAGTTACTGTTTTGTGCTTGAGCACATTGTAGGAGGATTACAGCAGCAACAGTATCTCCTAGGAGTTCTGAAAAGGAGAGAGTTCTACAAACAGAAGGGTTGCAGTGTGTGTCTCCCAGCCTCCTTACATATCCTGGTCTGTTCTCTGGAAGGAGATTTACAGTTACAACTGAACAGTGTAAAAGGGGGTAACTAGAAAGCTCCGTGTCTCTCACTGTCTCTTTTTTGCTGAAAGAGGCGCTGGCACCATGAAGACCCCAGGGAAGGCTGAACCAGCCGTACCAGACCTATTGGAATATAAACTAGACTACACTCCTGACCTGCGGTGTGAGAAGCAAACTGACTTGGTTCCTGTTTGCCAAAGCTGCAAATCTTGCATCTTGTCCTGGAAGATTCTTGCGACCCGAGAATGGTTCACGAGAGCCAGCTCTGCTACCCAGAGACAATTTGTGGTGGGAATCATAAAAAGATTCAAAAATCAGGACCTGCTGAAATATACCTGGAACTTCTTAAGGTCCACCTACAGCAAGGACTTCATTTACAGCTGTTCTTCCATCACTTCCAGCTCCCAAACATCTTCCCCCTTGAATCGGGCACTGAATCTGCAGACACTGAAGCAGTCCATGTCAGACCTCTGGAAGTGGTTCTTAAATGCCAGTTTCTGGACCAAAGCAAACTACACGCTGTTCTTGCTTCAGATGTGCGACTCGGAGTTGCTGTTTATGGCTGCCAGCCTGATCCGTATCCTCTTGGCCAAAGATGCGAAAATCTCCTCCAAAACTTTGACAATCGGTAACAATTGGGGGCGGGGGGGGGGGAATGTTTTTGGCACTTAAATGGAACAAGTAATATAGCTTCCTTTACGACTGCTCTTATCTCTAGAGAGCTCGAAGTGGGACAGATTCATAGCATGCAGTTAACCATCATAGTCAAAAGATGTGTACAGTTTTTTTAGTCAGAAGTTCGGAGGCCCGCTGGCATTCCTAAGTTTTATTGCAGAGTGAGGTGTTGAGTAACTGGTCACTTAGGCTGATTTTACACCTCCCCTCTAAAGTAGTTTGACTGCTGTCTTTTCCTGTGCTGATTTCACAGTGGTGTGAAATTTCACTCCAGGGGGTCTAAGTGCACTAATCAACAGCAATTGTTTAAAGCAGAATAAAGGGGTTTAATACTAGCTTGAGCACAGGAGGGCAATTAGTAGATATGGACATTTCAGTGGCAGCACGGTTTCACACCGCACAGAGGTGTGGGCAGGTTTTTTTGGAACTAGAATGATTCCAGCGGGAAAGTCAGATGTAAAAACAGCCTTAGAAATCCTAAGCAGGCCTCTTCAGAAGTAATTCCCATTTTATTCAATAGGGCTTATTCCGGGGGGGGTGGGGAATGTTTCTTCAATGTATTTAGCAAAGTGTAATTTGTTGAATTCTATTGAAGTCAGTGGGCTTAAAAAGGTGTAACCCTAATTAGGATTCCACTGTTAACTCCAGAGTCTTTCTGATAAGTAACTTCTATTGAGTTGCTTGCAGCTTTTTAATGCAATAAGCAAAGCCCTTATATGGCTCATCTGAGATCCAGAATGATCTGTCTCTGAGGTTTCTCCAAGACAGTGCTGGTCACAAGGACACAGTATGTGTGAGGTTCAGAGAAGTACTCACCTTTCCTCATAGCTCATAGAACTTTCAACAGGGGTCCGTTGGAGCGAAGCTCCGCCAGCTCAGGAGTGGCCACTAGGGCAGCCATGGGCCGAATCAGATTCTCTGATCTGATTCAGCCTGCCGCCGAATTGCTGCTGAAATTTGGCGGCAACTTTAAAAGCGACTGGAGGGGAGGGGGTTTGAGGGAGAGGCTCCAAACTTGCAGGGTAGCTGCTGGGACCTCTCCCCCAAATACCCACCAAGTTTCAAGAAGATTGGACCAGGGGGTCCAATTCTACGGGCCCCCAAACAGGTTGCCCCCATTCCCTCCATTGTTCTCTATGGTAGAAAAAAAGGTAACATTTTTTCCCACCATAGGGAACAATAGAGGGAATGGGGGCAACCTGTTTTGGGGCCCATAGAATTGGACCCCATGGTCCAAACTTCTTGAAACTTGGTGGGTATTTCAAGGAGAGACGGCAGCAGCTACCCTGCAAGTTTGGAGCCTCTCCCTCAAACCCCCTTTCCTCCAGCCTCTCATATACGCTATGAGTTTTTGCCATTGATTTCAATGGACCATAGGGTATAATGGGGCTGAAACTGACATTCCCTTTCTGACACACTTCTGGTGATGTCAGGGATGTGGCATATGCTAATGAGTTATGCTAATGAGTTATGCTAATGAGCTCCTGTACCTCTTTTTCTACTAAAGGACCCCTGACCTTCAGTATGAGTTCAGGCTCATAAACGTGTGTAAGTCTCATTCACATCAACTACCCTCCATGAAAAAGGAGTAGATGAGCTACACAAACAGGAACTATTTGTTTACCTGGACAGCCCTAAAGGTCCAACTCATGATGGGACAGCGTGAGCCCAGGGCTCACTTCTACACCATGGTTTATGTACCGCTAAAAGATGGGGCTATATGTGAACTATCCTACAACTGCAGTATGAAGAGTCATGCCATGCACAGTTATAATCAGGGGTCCTTTCGTTACTGTGCTTTTATTTACTATTTCCTCTTCCCATCTTTGCAATATCTCTTTTGCAAGCTGATGGTAAAGCCAAAGAGGAAGAGCCTTGTGAGCAAGAACAGCAGAAATCTAGCTCCCACGGCCTGAACTACCTTCCATCTCACTCCGCTGGTCGTTCTTCAGCATTTGGAAGCTTGCTTTCTTCAGAGAGGACCAGCCTGTTGGGTATGATTTGTTTATATTTGGCACTTTCAAAAATGCAAATTTCTTAATCTAAATCATTGTACAGTCACTCTGTAAGTCAGATCATTGCTATTATCTAAATTGTTGATGCTCTGTACTCTGCCAAAGCAGTTTGCAACATATATTTTGTTGGTTTGTTATTTGTGTTGCCTCTCCTTTCCCTTGTGGCTCAAGGCGATTTACAATTTCACGATTCAAAACACACAACGTTCAGTAAAGCCCCATCAAACCCCCTCTGCAAGAAAATTCCTGCAGCTTCAGCCCAATTAAAAGCCCCCACAAATAAAATGACCGTACAGCACCTTCCAAAAACTTCTGAAGACAGCACCTTGCACCTCCTCAGGGAATCCATTCTTCAAGATGGGAGCCACTATAGATAAGGATAAGGCTCTTGGACCACCTTAAGTGGGTCACCTTAAGAGGGAGAACAACTAGATGTTGGCAACTAGAAGACTGCAGGGCCACTGGGACAATTAAAAATGGGATTGGTTGCAGTGAAGTACAAGTGTAGTGGGAGACCAGTGGGGCAGGGGCATGGGCTGTGGAGCAATGGCATGATGTAACTTGCAGGTTTTCCAGGATGTCACACCTCTCTCAGGATTGGCCAGTAGTTTCCAGAGATTCCTAGAGAGGACTTATGTCATTTCTGGGTTTTCCCTGAAGTGCCATCATAACACTGGGCAGGGTGAGGAATACCACACCCCCACTTGGGACTTGGCAGCCCTATCTCCCCCTTCTCTCAACAGCTCCCCCTCAAAGACAAGCTGATGTTGGAAGACTCAGGACCTGTGTATACAAAAAGTTACAGAGCTCAGTGCCTGCAAGTGAAAAAGCGGGGAATGGCCCCCATTTTCTTCTTCTACCAACAGAGCTTCCATGGGTAAATCAGATGTTGCTAACATACAACCAAGATGGAGACCATTTTGCCTGGCTTCCCTTCTTCACCACAGTACTCTGGGCTGCCCAACTTTTTGTTCATACTGATCTCACAACTTCCGTATCAACTTCCGTATCTCACAACTTCCGTATCTCACAACTTCCGTATCTGCCCAACTTTTTGTTCATACTGATCTCACAACTTCCGTATCAGCTTTTGGAGGTCTCAGAAGTTGGTTGGTAGAGAGAGCGGTATAAAAGGTAGCTTCCATTGATGCTTCACTGGATCTAAACTAAACTGTCAGAACAGTAAGATTATTAGCACTAAAATATACAATCTTTTTTTTAAAAAAAAATAGCAGCACTCATAGTGGCTAAAATGGCAGATAAAAGGATAAAGAAAAGTATAAAAGCAACATCAAAGAATAGGAAAAAACCAGCAATAAGTAAATTAAAATGGTCATAACATTTATTTTATGTATGCAAGTGCCGTCAAGTTGTAAGCAACTTACGGTGACATCAGCAAGCAGCTTTTAAGGCAAGTCTTTTGCTGTCAAGTCTCAGCTGACTTATGAGCAACCCTGTAGGGTTTTCAAGGCAAGAGACATTCAGAGGTGGTTTGCCATTGCCTGCCTCCACACTGGCCCTGCTTAGCTTCTGAGATCTGTCAAGATGTTGCAAGGCTGGGGTTTCCCAGGTCAGGGCTAGGCTGAGAGTAATGTGACTGGCCCAAGGTCACCCAGCAAGCTTCCATAGCACAAGTGGGGATTCAAACCTGGATTTCCCAGATCCTAGTCCAACACTTTAACCATTACACCACGCTGGCTCTCATGGTGGATTATAGTGTGTTAGAATATGAATCTTTTTTACTGGCATGATTATATACAAAGTTAAATAAAAGAAATTTTTCACTGTCTGTATTTCTTTTCTAACCACTGAAACAAAGGTTGGTATCTAGTGGAACCTTTAAGACCAAGCTTTGTTCCACTGCTTCAGACCAACATGGATACCCACCTGAATCTGGTTTCTGGCCATTATTGTTATTTGTTTTTATCTCATGATTATTACTGAAAATAATTTGGTCATATTGGAGGAAGGGCCCTGACCTGGATTGCCCCAGCCTTGCCACATCTTGTCAAATCTCAGAAACTAAGCAGGGCCGACGTGGAGGTAGGCAATGGCAAACCAAGTGCAAATGTCTCTTGCCTTGAAAACCCTACAGGATCACTACAAGTCAGCTGTGACTTGAGGGCAAAAAAATAATTGAGGAGTGGGGTGTTAAAAATTATTTGTCCCAGGCACCAAATAGGCCAGATATGCCACTGATTGGCTGTATGCCCCATTGGACTGATAGGAACTTGCTTTTAAGTAAACATGCTTAGAATTTAGCTGCGTGGGTCAAAGCAGTGGTCAGCTGGGGAATTGCCTGAGTTTGTTTATAAGCTGCCCTGACTTGGAGGGCCCAAGCTAGCCCAGTCTCATCAGTTCTAAGAAGCTAAGCAGGGTCAGCCTTCGTTAGTACTTGGGTGGGAGCAGGGGCATAGAGTTTTGTAAATTCCGGGGGGGGGGGCTTCGTGTGTGCGCTTGCTGGGGCGATATTCTACGCCCCCGGGAAACCACCGCACCTCCCTTCTGAGGCCCGCCAGCCGCAGATGCCGGTGCCTCTCTCTCTCCCCCTCGGCCACTCCTTCCCTCTCCCTCCCTCTTTTCCGGGCGAAATGCCCAGCGTGGTGACATCACCTGGAAAAGACACCATCATGCTGGGCACGTCGCCAGGGCGACGCTCTGGCAATCGCCCTGAAACTCTATGGTGCCATAGAGCTTCAGGGCGATTGCTAGAGCGTCGCCTAGCAATGTGCCCAGCGTGATGGCGTCACTTCCGGGTGACGCCACCATGCCGGGCATTTCATCCGGAAAAGAGGGAGGGAGAGGGAAGGACGGAGGAGTGGCCAGGCCAGGGGGGGAGAGAGGCACCGGCAGCAGTGGCAGCTGGGCCTCGGAAGGGCCCGGGGAGGTGCGGCGGCAGGCGCTTCGTTTTGCCGGGGGTGGGTGAGCCCCCCCTGGGAAATTTCAGGGGTGGCTCGAGCCCTCGAGCCCCGCCCCGTAGTCTACGCCTATGGGTGGGAGGCCATCAAAGAAGTCCAGGGTTACTCTGAACATCTCTCACCATGAAAACCCTATGGGATCACCACAAGTCAGCTGTGACTTGATGGCAAAAAAAAAAGGAGGGTTAAAAAATTATCCGTCCCAGGCACCAAATAGGCTTGGTGATTCCTTGCCTGATTCCTTGCCTGAGAGCCAGTTTGGTGTAGTGGTTAAGTGCGCGGACTCCAATCTGGGAGAAGCGGGTTTGATTCCCCACTCCTCCACTTGCACCTGGCTGGATGACCTTGGGCAAGCCATAGCTCTGGACCAGCTGTTCTCTCAAGGACAGCTTGGGAAAGAGCTCTCTCAGCCCCACCTACCTCACAGGGTGTCTGTTGTGGGGAGGGGAAGGGAAAGGAGTTTGTAAGCCACTCTGAGACGCACTTGGGTAGTGAAGGGTGGGGTATAAATCCAATCTCTTCTCTTCTAATGCTATCTGGTGTGTTCATGGCTGAGCCTAACCTAGGTCCATGTCCAGTATGGTTACCACACTCTTTGCTTTTGCTAAACATCTTGTGGAATGTCTAGGACACTGTAATGGTAGAGGAGTGTCAACAAGAACAGGAATACGTGGTGAGGTAGTGGGATAAAAACTCTTTTGTTGTGTGCTCACAGAGCTTTAAACAGTACACAGCTGAAACCCATACCTTCTGACAAGCTCATCAAGGGATGTGTAAGTTACGAGGCAGAGAAAAGACTAATCAAAATGATCTCTTTTGGGGCTGCTGCTTCCCATTTGGGAACAAAGGCTCACTCCTTCTTATAGCCATTTCCTAATGATCTACTGACTTTCTCCTCCCGACCATAGGTAGTCCACGTGTGAAAAGGGTTTGGTCAAACGACTCTGATCTATCATCTGGAGATAAACCTGAGAGTGAGGATAAAATCAGCCACTGGTTGGCCTCATTGGATGTCACCAATTGGCGTCCTTCTTCCCAGAAGATTATCATACGCATAGACTTCATTCGCTGCCTGCCTATCCAGCTGTCCAAGAACATTTTGAGTAAGGATCTCCTTTCCTCCCACAGCTTTCCAATGCTCCTGTTTTGTGTAAATGGATTAACCAGTTTTTCCTTGTGGTTGTCTAGGAATGCTAGACCCAAGGTCACTTACCCAGTGTTCCTACGTGAGTCCACACTGGGCCTTCCTCGTCAAAGATATTAGGAAGGACATGACAGCCCATCGTGTTCTCCGAACTGAGATAGTCTTCTTTCAGGTACTATGCTGGCCTGTCCTCCTTTTTCTTGGTTACCATTCAGCAGCTGAAGAAACTCTTCTACCCCATGTTTGCCACTTAGGACAGGTGTGCATGATATTTATATGCATTTATGAGCAATATATCACAAGGTATTTAATGCCAACGGCATATGCATGAAACTAACAGCTGTGACTCCCAAGAGACTGCCATAACTTTCAAAGGCAACATGAGAAGTTTTGTGGCATCGCACTTTTTCACAAAGCATGCTGTATACCGCAACTTTTTTTGGGTGCTATTTTGTTAAATCTGATGCTTTAGGTGGCACAAGCTGGCATAATCCAGTACCCCTGGCAGTCACTTAGAATGATCCTGTTCTCCCACGGAGAAGCCAAAAAGTACAGAAGCACAAACCTTTTGTTAAGGCCGTGCACCAGTTGTAATGTATGTCAGGGTGGGTTGCACTGTCAGGGAAAAGAATCCTTGTTTCTTCTTCCAGAGGCAGACTGTTGGAGGTTAGGGAAGCCAGACTGCAGTGAACTCCAGCAGTAGCTGCAGTGCAGGGTATAATATGGAGCCCAAATCAAGGCGAGCACAAGTTTTTAAAAATTTTCATCCGTTTAGCAAGAAAGAAGAAATAATTATACTTCCCCTTCCAAGGTTTTCTTGAGTAAAGCTCCTTTTCTCACATCTACACAAGTAAATAAAACAAATTGCATCAGCTTCTAAAAAGCCCTGGTTTAAATTTAAGTTGATGCAGAACTTGAAGCCCATTGTTCAGAGGCATAATTTAGGTGGAGTCAGTGTTTATACGGGTTAAAGTGTTGAAGTGGGACTGGGGAGACCCAAATTTGAATTCTTGCTCTACCGCGAGGTTCATGAGTCACCTGGGGCCTGTCACTCTCTCTCATCCTGATCTCTTTTGACGGTTGCAGGGATCGTGTCCTAAAGGAGCAATTGCCAACTATGCCAAAGTGGTCAAGGTTGCCATTCCTCAGATAAACAAAGATGGTGAAATTATTCCAGTTCTGGGACGTAAGGACAGGCTGTCATCTCAGGTGCATTGTGGGTGTTCTGCAAGATACTGGAATTGAGTAGGTGGTGGGGAATACCTGGGGTCTGCTTGATTATCTGCCATCAGATTATCTGCCATCAGAGCTAGTTTGGTGTAGTGGTCAAGTGTGCGGACTCTCATCTGGGAGAACCGGGTTTGATTCCCCACTCCTCCACTTGCACCTGCTGGATGACCTTGGGCAAGCCATAGCTCTGTACCAGCTGTTCCCTCAAGGACAGCTTGGGAAAGAGCTCTCTCAGCCCCACCTACCTCACAGGGTGTCTGTGGTGGGGAGGGGAAGGGAAAGGAGTTTGTAAGCCGCTCTGAGACTCCCTTGGGTAGTGAAGGGCGGGGTATAAAACCACTCTCTTCTTCTTCATCATCATCAGTGGCTTTGTCTCTGTGGATAACTCCCAAATGAAATCCATGGCTTGAGCATGAAAGGAAGGAGCTGTGTCAGCTTCGAGTGGTGCTTTTCCCATTCCCATAACAAAGGGAAAATAGCTCAAGTTTGCAGAGGCTGCTTTCTGGCTACGCTGACCTGGTGTGTCCCACACTGCATGCTGGCTGGAGTGGGTTTCATTCAGGAAAACTTGGGGTTAGACAGATCTATGGAGGATGAATTTATGAAGGTTAAGTCTGCAGCCCCACCCACCCCACCCTCCCTCCCATAGGCGTAGACTACGGGGGGGGGGGCTCGAGCCTCCCCCGAAATTTCCCAGGGGGGACTGAGCCCCCCCGGGAAAACGTAGCACCTGCCGCCACACCTCCCGGGGCCTTTCTGAGACCGGCAGCTGCTGCTGCCAGTGCCTCTACCCCCCCCCCCCCCGCCTGGCCACTCTTCCATCCTTCCCTCTCCCTCCCTCTTTTCCCAGCGAGGGGAGAGGGAAGGAGTGGGGGGGAAAGAGAGGCCCCGGCAGCAGCAGCTGGTGGGCCTTGGAAGGGCCCGGGTAGGCACGGAGGTTTCCTGGCGGGGGGGGGGGGGACATTGCCCCAGGGCGCGCGTGCACAAAGCGCATGCGCTAAAGAGCCCCCCCCCCGGAATTTGCAAAAGTCTACGCCCCTGCTCCCTCCATGGCTACTAGCTATAGCAATTAAATAGAATCTCCATAATTCAGCAGCAGGAAACCTCAGAGTGCCACTTTGGGTCCTCAATGGAGAGAAAGGTGGGGTATAAAGGAAGGAAGGAAGGAAGGAAGGAAGGAAGGAAGGAAGGAAGGAAGGACAGACACTAGTGCTAGGAGGAAACATCAGGGGAAGGCCTTGGCCTCTAAGCCTGTTTGTTGGCCTTCCAGAGCAACTGGTGAAACAAGATGTCAGACTAAATGGACCACTGGTCTGATCCGGAAGGCTCCTTATGTTCTTATGTTCCTTTGAGGTGGGAGAATTAGGACTGCCAGGCCAGACCTGGCAACCAGCAGAAGACTGCCGGTGTATGTGGGAGGCAGCCATAAACAAAGATATGACATCACTTCTGGGCAGGGGTCATTTTGAGCAGGAGTTCAGGGGAGCGCAGCTCCAGGAGTTGGTGCCAGCCCCCCCCCCCCCGCGGGGGAATGCCTGCTTGTGTCACCGCTGCGTCATGCAGCTGAGTGTGGGAAGCAGTATGGACCGCCAACTTCCGTGGTTCTGTGTTAGGGTATACTTTTAAGTCAACTGACTATAAATAATAATGTTGTTGTTTTAATTCTTGTAAGCTGCCTTAAACTGGCGTATGCTGGCTGGGTGGGGTATAAATCCATAAATAAATAAATAAATAAATAAATAAATAAATAACCAACCAACCAACCAACCAACCCTGTCCCCTGGAAAGGTCCTTGTTCCTCCGACCAGTCTTCTGAAGGCCTCAGCCACCACCGAAGCTATCCTCCCAGAATAGTGGTATTTCTGAGGCTTGGATTAGTGGCTGTCCCCTCTCTGCCTGCTCGCTCCTTCCTTCCTTCCTTCCTTCCTTCCTTCTTTCTCTCTCTCTCTCTCTCTTTCTCTCTCTCTCGCCTTCTGACATACTTCCGGTGATGTCAGGTGGTGTAGCATATGCAAATAAGTTATGTTAATGAGTTATGCCAATGAGCTCCTGCACCTCTTTTTCTACGAAATGACCCCTGCTTCTGGGAATAACTCAGAAGTGACATCACACCTCTTTAGGACTATCTGAAGACTATGGTAACCCATATGGTTTTTGGCAATCCCTACAGAGGACTGAAGTCTTCTTTCTCCCATCAGCTGCTGGAGTGCTGGCAGGCCAGACCCACTGGGGGCAGGAGATCTTCTGCCTCCAGTGGGTACAGGACAACCCTAGGGAGGATGAAGCCTTTTGCCAGCTCAAGTAGGAAGACGTGTAGTTCAGTGTGTGGCATTCTTGTTCTCATCACCACTTGCCATTGTTCTTCCGTTGGTTCTAAGGAGGCTGAATGCATGCAAAAAGCTTATCATGGCCAGCTAATGGATAATGTCATGCTGGAGGAGAGGAATGTCTTCTGTGGCAGCTACAATGTACGTGTTCTAATAGAAAGGTATGTCTATGGCAGACCACGTTTTCCCTAGGAATGAGCCATTCAAGACGACTGTTTTTCTTTGGTTCCACTGGGTTCTACTTTGGGACAATTTTAGGAAGCTGGTATTGGATTTTATATAAGAAGAGTGTGAGTTATTTTGAGCATTATAAATAGATTACAATTTAATTCAGCTACAGCCACAAATGAAATATATTTTATTTATTTGCTGTTGCTTTTCTATACAATTGCAGCCCAAAACAACAGTGTTCCCATCAATATTAAAACAGACGCATATGCAATGAATAAATAAATAAATAATTTGAAAACTCTCTTCAAAGCTAATCCCACACGGATAGTGAAATGCACTTTAGTTTTTCATTTTTTTTTTCAGGGCATAAAGGGTTAGTTTTGAAAGGTTTTCCAAAAAAAAAAAAAATGATGCAAAAGAGGGAATGTGATGCTACTCTTCATCAAGGCCACGTGGCCCCTGTTCTGCCATGTCTTCCCCTGCAGCGGAGGATCTTCAAAGTCTGTGACTGAAGAAGAAGCGTTGCGTCCCCTGATTCCTCCGCCTTTCCATAGTTGCTGCTCTCACAGGCTGCCTGAGCAGGGATATTCCCTCCTCCCTGGCCTGCTAGTTAAGATCCTCCTTATACAGGCCACCCTTTCAGTCCCCTCCCAGGGCTGGCTCATCCCTGCCACTCTTTCACCCAACCAGGGAGGCTCCTGGAGCACTGTCTCAGGCTGCGGTCACACGGCCCTTAAATGCGGGAGGAAGGGCTATTTCCTCCCGCATTTAAAGGGGCCGTCTACAATGGCTGCAGAAAGTCCCGCGCCGAAGCGGGCTCAAATGCGGGTTCCTCCCACATTTTCCGACCCCGGGAAAATCGACAGTTTTCCCGGGAGTCACGGGAGGAACCTGCATTTGAGGTATCTGGACAGCCCTCTCTCACAATCATTGCGAGAGCAGGACTGTCCAGATGGTCCCGTCGGCCATTCCCCCCCCCCCCCTTTTACACTTGGGCGCTTGGGCAGTCAAGTGCCTAAGTGTAAAAGGGGGACCTCCCCAAACTTACCAGGCGGCTGGCGGGTCCTTTGCTGCCGCTTCTGCCGCCGGTGCGGCCACTGCTTCTGCGGCCGCCGCCGCTTCTGCCACCGCCGCCACCACTTCCGCTGCTTCTGCTGCTGCCACGGCCGCCTCCTTCACCGCCTCTTCTGTGGCTACCTCTTCCGCGGCCGTGGCCGCTGCTTCTGCCGCCGTGGGGGTTGGGATGTGTAGACATCCCAACCCGTGGTAGAAAAATGCGGCCCCTTTAAATTCGGGAGTGCTCCCGGATTTAAAGGGGCCGTGTGACCGCAGCCTCAGCTGCACCCACCTCCTGGGTTTCTCCCTCTCCTAGGTGGGACTTGACAATGTGACAGGCTCCACCTGGCTGCCAACTTGAATACCTGAGTAAAGTCTGCAGCCCCACCCTCCCTGTTTTGTCCTGGATGGGCCACTGTGACTGCTGGCCAGGTATACCTTGCCTCATCTGAGGTGAGTCATGATGGCAAGCAATGCTCCCTATAAGCTACGGAGTCCTGTGAGCAAAAATCCTACTTCATGAGCTACTGGCATTAAAGTTGTGAGCGAGTGATTTGGCTGCTGCATAAATTAGTTTGCTCTGGAGCCGTCCTTCCTGAGCGAAGACAAAAATGTGTGAGCCGGAGGCTAAAAAACTGTGAGCTAGCTCACACTAACTGAGCTTAGAGGGAACATTGATGGCAAGTCCAGGTGAGTCCCATTGTCAGAGTGTGCTCTTTGCAACATAGAAACAAGGACTAAAACAAACACTTTCAAAAGTAACTTTTTGTGCTAGGAAACAAAGCAAAATAAAAAATGTTTTTTTTTAAAAAACCACATTCATTATTCTATTTTTTATATCCTGCCTTTCTCCCCAATGAAGCCTCTGCTTTTTCTCTCAGTGAGGATCCAGGCAGGGTGATCCACTACAGTGGTGGGAAGCTAGTGGCCTTTGGTTCTGTGGACCGCAAAATCCATTTTCTGGATGTGAATGAGGTGAAGGAAGTCCATCCTGTCCTTTTTGGTCATGCTGGTAGGATCCATGCCATATACTTCAATGAGCAGAAAGGGCTCCTTCTAAGTGGCAGCTATGATCTCAGTATCAGGTAAGCTGTGCTGGTGTTACAAATGGCCTTCCTGTGCATGTAAATGCCCTGGAAGCAATCCATTGGGAAAACAGATCATACTGAAATCAATGCAACTTTTGTGCTTGGTTTTTGTGGTATGTTAATGTACTTAACTTTATTTGTATTTTGTCCCTTGACTATGAAAGTACTGAGGGTGGACTGTTCAGCATTAAACTATTAACCAAGTTTCCCACTACGTCTACTTCTTTTTTTAATGCAACTAAAGGACAACGCCCAAGCCGTGTTTGTATATGCTGCTAATAATTTTATCATCAAAGGAAACCTATTCAAAACTATGATTTTACAACATAAATATAAGGAATAAAGAACCACAATTGCTGTCCAGTTATTGTGCTGTTGTCCAGTTATAGTGCTAGTCACATTCACAGTGATGGTGCTGGTGGTGTTGACAAGATTCTCCGGAATATGAGTCCTGTTTCGAGATAAATATCTTCTTCTGAACCAATATCTAGTCAAAAAGCAGACAAAGTTCTACATCTGGCATGGAACAACATTAGTGTGCCTTTGAATATTAGTTGCCCCTAAGGGAATACGCTTCCAATTCTGTAGAACCTGATTGTAATATGATGATGAGAGAGTGTGGATTGGAAGCGTATTCCCTAAGGGGCAACGAATATTCAAAGGCACGCTAATGTTGTTCCATTAATTAGAGGCATACAAAGATTTGATTCAATTTTTGCTGAACTTTTTTGACATACAATGATACTAGCAGAGATCATGCCTCCCCTCACAATTACAAGCTATAGTTTGATAGGTAATGCATTGTAGCCAAACACCTTTAGGTAGAACAATATAGATCATACTAGGAATAAGGCCCGTTGTAGAAATAAATACAACGGGCTCTAGAAAGATGTGATGTGTAGCAAATGCATAGGCTGGAAGCAGGTTAAGTATATATTAGCAGTGTTTAATAGAAAGCCACAAATGTGGAAGTAAAAGTCTCACATACCTTATGTTACACAATAACTGATGTCCAAGGTCACGCAATGTGGGCCAGAAAATGCAGCACACAGGGCTCTGTGGAGTAATTTCTGCAGCTGGGCAGTCTGTTGGACGTCCCTGTCATTCAATGTGGTCATGGTCGCACTGTCCACCCTGTTATAGAACAGGTCTCAAGGGAAGCTAGGTTGAAAGCGAGTGGTTGTGATGAAAGTCTCAGTAGGTTATGTTGGAATGATGAAGAGGAGTATGGGCATATGAGTTCCATGAGTGACACCTCTTTTATACAATACAGCTTTACTCAAAACAGCAAGTGTCCTTTTCATGGCTTTTGGCAAACAGCCAAGTTGTGACCTGGGTTCCTGTTTTTCCTCCTCCTTTTTTCACTTTAAATATGTATCTGGATGTCTGTATCTATCGGTTTGCCTCTCTCTTTGTAATTGGTTTTCACACTCTGAGTGTGGTTAAAGGTTCTCCCCACTTACAGGTTTTATCCCAGTGTTGCACACACTCTGTATTTTTTTAATGTATATGTCATTCTCCACTTCAGCCAGTTGTTCCTGCACGCCTCCTGTTTGTGCGTGCCGATGTAGATCTGTCTGTGACTGTGTCTGTATTTGTGCTTTGCAGCATGCCTCGGGTTTCTGGCTTCCTGTTTTCTCTGTGTTTGGCCCCATCCTCTGTCTCTGCTTGTGGGTATATTCATTGGCTTTTTTTTTTTTTTTGGATAACTTGGGCTGGTGTCATCCCCCTCCCCCATCTCCACTACGCTGACAGCTGTTTCTTCCATTCTGGAAAGTGTTGCCTCAGCAAACTTGGCTTGGAGGCTAAAGACGGTGGGTTTTGTCCCCTGAGGGAATTAATTGTCATCTAGTAAGAAGAGTGAAGACAGTAGCTGTGTTCACCAGAGCAAAGCAACCATCTTTGGAGGAAAGTTTTGGTGGGCACCGCTTCTGTGGGTAGGACTCAGGCAACGCAGCCAGTGGATAGGGACAGCTTCTGACTGACACATCATGGAGCCAATTGATTTAGGAGTGTGTGGAATGTTCAGAAAGTGCCACCCCACTACTCAATTATATATAAGGAGAGACAGGGAACAGAATCGGCCAAGGCTCCCACAGGAATGGTTTGAGTTGAAAAGGAAATATAATGTTTTAATCATTAGGAAAAAATTGGAGGCCCAGAGGGAGGTTGGTAGAAGTTAATAGTCTCAGAGATGAATGATTCAACCTCCTTTTGGAGGATCATGACAGAGGGATTAAATAACCATCCAGCTGTTTTAGACTCATATATTATGAACTCATAGAAAACATACTTTCAAGATATTTTTGTGGTGGGCCAGGAATGTCTACAGGCACCTCTGGACAGCCTAGATGGGAAATCAAAGACTGGGGGTGCCTCACTTCAAAAAATTAAACCTGGGTCAATGAGAATTTTTAAATTTGGTGACTAAAATGTAACAGAAAAGTTACCTGGCAGACAATGGAAGAAATGATGATGAACCAAGGTGCCACAGGATAGAAGATCTTGCCCATAAGGGCCACCTGCCCTACCTCAGTGAATGTGAACATGTGCAGCAAGGACTCTGAAGCATATTTTAATAATCAGGCCAACTTGTATAGGAGAAGGTATCTGAGTTGCTTAATCCATTTACAGCTTAACATTAAACACCAGTACTCTGAAGTCTGCTTGATATGAATCAATGACTAGTGAAATCCTGATGTTTCCGCCAGCATCCCTAGATGTCAACAGTAAAAAAACTTATTCATTTACAGGCTGTTTTTGTTTGTTCTCATTCTGTGCTCTTTAGGCTGTGGAATATCAACACTGGAGCATGTGTGAAAATTTTTAATGGTCACACAGGGACCATCATTTGCTTGGATTTGCACAAGAACAAATTTGTTTCTGGAGCAAAAGACTGCACTGCAAAAAGTAAGCAAGTAAAGTCTACTTCTAGAAGGGTATTGATATGTTGCAGGAAAAGGAACAGGACTTGCCCCTTTAAAGACCAACATGATTTGTTGTTGTTGTTGTTCAGTCGCACAGTTGAGTCCGACTCTTCACGACCCCGTGGACCATATCATGTCAGGCCCTCCTGTCTTCCGTTGTGCTCCGGAGTTTGCTTAATTTCATGTTTGTTGCATCAATAACACTGTCTAACAATCTCATCCTTTGCCATCCCCTTCTTCTTTTACCTTCAGTCTTTCCCAGCATCAGGGTCTTCTCCAGTGAGTGCTCCCTTCTCATTTGGTGGCCAAAGTATTTGAGGTTCAGCTTTAGTGTCTGGCCTTCCAGGGAACAGTCAGGGTTGATTTCTTTTAGGATTGACTGATTTGATCTCCTTGCAGTCCAAGGGACTCTCAAGAGTCTTCTCCAGCACCGTAATTCAAAGGAATCTATTCTTTGGCGCTCGGCCTTCCTTATAGTCCAACTGTTGCAACCATACATTACAACTGGGAATATCATCGCTTTGACCACATGGACATTTCCTTCTCCAGTGGACCACACTTCTACTCCAGCAGATACTTCCATGGGCTAGGGCGCACTTCTTTATATGCCATCAATGGGTCCTCAATCACTATTCAGACACTTTATGCAGTGGTATAAAAAACAAATAGCAGGGTAAAAGGGCCAAGCAGAAATACGGAGTGAAAAGTAGTTATGGAACATTCTTCTCTAATGAAGAAAAATACAGAGCCCCTGCACTGGTTATGCTAATCTAATTAATGGGCGAAAATCACAAGTCCCTCTTCATGGGGGGAATGTGGTGGTGGTGGGGAGAATGTGAAACTTCAAAAGGAATCCTAATTCTGCAGTTTCACAATGGAGCCTTTTTTTGCAGTTCTTTCGCTGAACAATTGTGAATTTCAGGTCAGAGACACGGCATCCAGAGAGACTGAAATGCTCTCCCACTAGTTTCTGAATACTGCAAATGTACAGTCATTTATTACTGAGAGCCAGTTTGGTGTAGTGGTTAAGTGCGCGGACTCTAATCTGGGAGAACCGGGTTTGATTCCCCACTCCTCCACTTGCACCTGGCTGGATGACCTTGGGCAAGCCATAGCTCTGTACCAGCTGTTCTCTCAAGGACAGCTTGGGAAAGAGCTCTCCCAGCCCCACCTACCTCACAGGGTGTCTGTTGTGGGGAGGGGAGGGGAAAGGAGATTGTAAGCCGCTCTGAGACTCCAAGTGAGTGGAGGGCGGGGTAAAAATCCAATCTCTTCTTCTTCTTCTTCTGCTCTATGTAGGGACCGACCTATATGTAAAGGCTGTATCTCTGCCAACGGACTGGGTAAACACGAATAAGCTTCGGTTAAAACTCATAGAATGGTTAGTCAATATATAAATTAATTTTAATCAGGTAATTCTGGAACTGAAAAATCATGTGTATTCTTATACCTACCCTTTTACCTATTATATTACCAAAAAGGGATAATTTCACCTCAGAAGATTTGCCTAGATCTTCAGATTATTATTATTATTATTGTTATAATTCGTAGTAGTAGTACACAGATTACAAGATTTAATAATGTTTGAATCCAGCAGCAAAGAGTCCCAGTAAGATAAAAAAATGCAGATGGGCCACAGTTGTAGAATGGAGGGGTGGGGACGAATAATGCATGTAAACGTATCTGTTTAAGGCAACAAGATGAAGCAGAAAAGAGGGGTGCAGGAGCCTTTTCATGCACTCCCATTCCCACTGTGTTCATTTTGGGAGAGAGAGAAGCTGGTTTCCCAACTGCTGAGAGAGAGAGAGAGAGAGAGAGAGAGTTGTTCTAAACCAAAACTCAATTTATTCCATTGCACACTCTTAAGTCAGAAAACACTTTTGCAGCATTTCAATATTCAGCATAGAATATTTCAACACAACCCCAATACATAAACAGTGCACTTGTAATTCTCTAAAGGATATCCTTGGTTGCTCTGCCAAGACCTATAATGGAAGGGTGGGTGGTCAGAACAACAAGGTGCAAAACTAAATTCAGAAATTAAGTACCCTTTTCCAACCATAGGGGCTAATGTCATTGTCAGTCAAGTCTGTGACGAGCCTTTGACATATATCAGACATATACAACAAAATCAGCTCTTTCTTCCTATCTCTGGGGTCAGGAAAGCTGGGTTAAGCTAGGTTGACTCAGAGAGTCAAGGCTAACTAAGAGAGTCCCAGGAAGCTAGGTTCAGATACTCTATCTGTATTTGATAGTGACCCCTGACGTCTGCAAACTATAAACATTCCCAAAAGGCAAACGTCATGTGAGGCAAAGTCAGGTGCAGGGTTATCGGTACCAGAAGGCCACAGCATTTAGCAGAGTCCTGAAGCCTCCTGGGAAACAGAGCCACAGATTCAACTATAGAGGCTAATTGCTATAGAAATTAAAGTATCATAGGTGTACCAGAGGTTTAGCAGAGGACTGAGGCTCAAATACAGCCCTAATTCCGTGACACAAGACAATCAGTGTAGGAAAGACTTTATGCTTAATAAAGTCACCCCCTGAGATGAACCATTACACTACAGCTTTGCTCCTTCCACCATTCTGTTTTGTACATTTTGAAAAATGTTAGAAGTATGGGGGCCTTCCTAATAGCCTCAGTCAGACCATTTCACAGTACTGGAGTCACCACACAGAATGTGCATGAATGGGGAGCTGCTGATTTTGCTGTCATCGTGACACATTACAGGAGAGGTGGTCCAGCAGGTATGTGGGTTCAATGTTTTTAAGCCCTTTGTAGATGATAGTAAACACCTTGAACTGAACCCAGTAACGGATGATAACCAATGGAATATCTATAGAAATGGAGTGATATGCAGATTCTGAGAGTAACCTGGCTTAGGGCTGCCAAGTCGTACTCACGTACTGGCGGGGGGGAGTCCTTCTTCGCCCGGTGACGTCACCCGGAAGTGACGTCACCACATTGGGGGCGTTGCCAGGGCGACGCTCTGGCAACGTCTCCAACATGGTGACGTCACTTCCGGGTGACGTCATTACGCTGGGGAAGTCGTCCAGGCTGGACGACTTTGGGGGTGGGGTTCCCTCCATTGGCCAAATGCCGGCCAGCGGATCGGGAACCCCTATAGCGGGGAATCCCCCGCCCCCCGGGCTGACTTGGCAGCCCTAGCCTGGCCGCAGCATTCTGTTCCAACTGTAGTTGCCGAGTGTTTTTAAGGGCAGACCCATGAAAGGATTTCTGTTATTTAGGTATTTATATAACACCCCCCTCAGATCCTTCAGCCAGTTAAGAACAGATTGAGACTGTGCTGCAATTGCAGAAGAAGGAAATTAGAATCCAGCGGCAAACAGCTAAAACTCTGCCTTTTGAATATGCAGTTCAGTCTTTTCTGATGTGAGGACCTGTGAGTAATTAACAGCAAGGGTTTTGTTTTTGTATGTCCATCTCTTTCCAACAGTGTGGGATATAGAGACTGGGAAATGCCTTAGGACCTTCAGGCACAAAGGTATTGTATGGGCTGCTAAAATGAATGACATGCATGTTGTGAGTTCCTGTGACAGAGGCCTGGTGAAAGTGTGGCATGTTGAAACATGCATACTGATCAAGGTATGGCTTTTATGTAACTGTCAGTTTTGGTGGGGAAAGCCCCCATTCAGTACAATACCGTTATCCTCTTGATGGTAGCATATAAGCTTTTTAGGACTACTTGAGAACGACCACCCACACCTCATTTCCCCAACACGGACACAAAGCATAGAGAGGCCAGAAAAAAAAAATATTGGCCTGCAAGTGCTTGGCAGTCTTTAACGTTTGCCATCCATGAGGTAAAACAATGACAGCGTTTCTGAGGTACCCTCATCCCTGCCTTTGCAAAACCTAGTTATAAACTTGTCCACCTTCAATACCAAGGAAGAGAACAGAGATTTAACACAAGAAAAAAAGTTTATTTTTCTGGGAAGGGAAGTTGTAGGTCATTGTGATCAACTATCCGCAAATGTAACCAGGGGTCATTTCGTAGAAAAAGAGGTGCAGGAGCTCATTAGCATAACTCATTTGCATAACTCATTTGCATATGGCATACCCCCTAACATACCGGAAGTGTGTCAGAAGGCAACACCCACCCCTCAGGCTCCACTACACAGGTGAGTGAAACTGACCTGCTCTTCCTCCATTTCCTTCCCCATCCAATACTTTGTGCAATAAAAATAAGCGTCAAGAACAGACCCGCATTCTCTTCCTGCTCCCTTGAAACCACTAGGTTTCAAGTAGGCTTGAGATACCCAGGACATGTGCACCACCCATCCCTTCCCCTCCCCACAACAAGACACCCTGCGAGGTAGGTGGGGCTGAGAGAGGTCTTTTGAGAACTGCTCATGAGAGAACAGCTCTGAGAGAACTTGTGACTGGCCCAAGGTCACACCAGCAGCTGTATGTGGAGGAGTGGGGAATCAAACCCGGTTCTCCCAGATTAGAGTCCAACTCCTGACCACTACACCAGACTGATGGGGTGGAAGCTGCTGAAGGGTTGGTGAAATTTCTCCACTACTTATGTGCCATGTGCCCAGATAAAAAATGGTATACTTAGAAAATTTGTATGCCACCTTGAGCAAGTCTCTGGAAAAGCAGCACAAAGTCATAAAAGGAACAATGATAAAATTATCAATATTAAAACAAAACATTAAAAACAATAAAGACCCTAGCAGGGCTTTACCAGGGTGCTGCGCCTCTGCACTGCTCAGGGAAGCTGAGGAGGGGGCGGGGCTTGGACATGTGCCCGCCCCCTGGGCTCCTCACTCTCGGAGCTGCGCTCCTGTGCACTCCTGCTCCAACGGACCCCTGAATGTAACTATATATAAATGTAACCCTATATGGCCGGGGACCTACTTACCTAAGGGACCGCCTTTCCCCACATGTACCTCAGAGAGCACTAAGATCAGGTTCCCAAAACCTTCTGGTTCTTCTGGGCCCTAAAGAGGCCAGGTTGGCTACAACAAGGGCCAGGGCCTTTTCTGTGGTGGCCCCTCACTGGTGGAATGAGCTCCCAGAGGACATCAGGGCATTAGTTCTACAGGGCCTGTAAAGCGGAGGTCTTCCACAAGCCTTTCAAGTAGGGTGCCGCCTCAACAGCACCACCAACTGAGGTTTAACAGCTAGGCGGGAGCCTGGAGGCACCACTCAGCCGACAACAGAAAATCGCCATCTTTTAATATAAGTTATATCTGTATCGTATGTTTTATACTGATTTTGATTGTTTTAATTGGAGTTTTAATGTACATTTACATATGTTGTTAGCCACCCTAAGCCTTCCAAATGGCGGGATACAAATGTAAATATAAATAAATATAAATAAAATAATTTACTGGGAGACTAATATATGGAAATTGGAGTCTCCTTACAAAATGGAGAAGTTCAGCTTGAAGAGTGAGCTAGGAACTCCCAGAATACTTTCTGAATGACAAGTCTGTCAAGTTTCCCTCAGGTTTCCTAGCCTACTGAAGAGCACACTTGAGCTTTTAAACCCACAGACCTCAGCCTCTCTTGTAGCTTTCCACTCGGTTAGAAAGTCTACATCTGAGAGCTTTAAACCAGCGAGTGCCACTCCAGGTCACCGTGCTGACCCAATCCATCCCAAACTGAGGGGACTGCTGGGTAAAGCCAGATCTCTATCCTGCACAAAAAATGCCTCGACTCTGTCCAAGTGACAATTGGTCTCCTCTTTTTCTTTCCATTCCCACCAAAGGCCCGAGGGCCCTGACTGGACCAAGCTGTCATGTTCTTGGATTGTTATAGTGACGTGTACTTGTTCTGTCCCCAATTCCTGATGTCTGAGATGCTGAATAATGCAGAGCTGACCCTTGTCTCCATATTTTATATGTAACGTAAAAACAGTCCTGATTGAGTAGATCAGTGGTCCATCTAGTCCAGTATCCTGCTTAATACTGTGATGTCTGGAAGCACCTAAACAGCAAACAAAATGACCGTTTCTTTTCCCACCCAGACTTTAGAAGGACACCTTGGCCCTGTGAGGTGCCTGTCATTTGATAGCTGGCATCTTGTGACAGGAAGTAATGATGGCTATGTCCTGGGATGGAGCATGGTAGGAAAACACAAAAGGTGTCTGATGGCCTTCCGACACCCCATGTAGGTATTTTTTAATTGCCCTGTAAGGCATATAGATAATCGTTTCCTCAGTGTCTTCTAATGTTCTTAATCAGTAATACATACTGATGTAGTAATGCATTCGGGGTCCTGTCTACAAAGAACAATTTGAAAACTTAACTCTCCTCCATTGTCCAAACCCCTTCCACTCAGCATAAGTCTGCTTTCTATTTTTGTACCATTCAAGATGTATCTCTCCCCTTTTAACCTGCCAGCTCCAATCCAGTAAAAATATAGAGCCACATCTTAAAAGATTTGATGTTCTTACTGTAGAATAGATTAATTTTGTATCCCTGCAAGTTAAAATATGGACTGCCTCACTTTCAAAAGTTCTTTAAAGTAATATGGTTGAGCAGATTTACCTCTTCATTAGAAACTTAGCCATGCTTCTCATAGTATGTTTTTTTTGGGGGGGGGGGGGGGTTAGAGGTACAGTAGCTGGTAGCAAGGAAGGGCAGCAAGTGTTGTGAGTGTTAGCAGGGGTGTGATAAAAATATGAACTACTTTCTTTTCAATATTATATATATGAAACAATATTTTAAAAAATTAAAATATCAAGCTCTTTTTTTAAGGCTGCAGTGTTGGACCCATGTAATTGGATGCAGAGGTGTACCAAGGGTGGGGCAGGAGGTGCACTCTGCTCCAGGTGCAGCTAAAGGAAGACCCTTGAAGGAGGGTCCTTGAAGCCAGCTTCATGCTGCATCCAGCCAAACGTCTTTCCTTTTATTTTTTAAATGCAGTTCTGGCTGCAGCTCCTAGGGACATAGGGAAGTCTGAGCATAGCAAAAAGCACTCTAGGATCGGCTAGACTTCCCTTTCTCCAAGACTGAAGCAAACTTGCTTAACAGATCGTACAGCCAAGCCAGTATGCTAATAGCTGCTACAGTAACTGCCAGCCTGCAGGTCATTTTCTCCAAGAGCCTAGCCTTTCTCTCTTCCTCTCCTTGCACCCAGCTCAGCCAGATCTCGCAAAGCAGTAGTTAGGGTGTTGCAGCAAGATCAAACAACCTTTAACTCTCTTAATTTCTCTCCCTCTTTTCCACACATCTCTCATTCATTTCTGTCTCCCTTCACCTAATTCAAGTTAGATTTTGTTTCAATACAAAACCAGCTCCTGAGAATCAATACTAAAAAGAGAACACATGCAGTGTGACAAGCACCAAACAACAAGCACAGACTGTCTTGAGCTCCATTATCAGCTGCAATTCTCCAGTCTCTCTTTCTTATCTCCCTTTGAAATTCCTTTGTAAGAGAACTGCTACTCTTAGGTCAGCAACTGAATGTCCCGGAAGTTTAAAATTCTCCCCCTCCCCCCTCCCCCCGGTTTTGAATGTTGTGGTTTGTAATAGCGGTAGAAAAAGTAAGAGTCCAGTAGCACCTTTAAAGACTAACAAAATTATGGTTGGGTATGTGCTTTTATGAGTCACTGCTCACTTCTTCAGACTTCTTCCATTTATTCTTTGCATCCTCCTGGACTGAATCCTCTGGTACCAAACTGAGACCTAGGTTCATTATCAGTGCTGATATCTCTACTCCTACTACCCCTCTCCATATCAATCTGATCAAGCTGGCGATTGCCATTCAGCATCTGAAATCATCTTTATAAAGTTTATATCTCGGGTACCTTGTGTTACATTTTATGGCACACACGGCCTGGCCTGACAAAGTGACATTTATGTCAGATCCAGCCCTCGTAACAAATGAGTTTGACACCTCTGTGCGCTAGAGACTCATCCCACTCTGCAAATTTAGAAGCTCTGGGGAGCCCCTCCCTCCCTAAATCCCACCTGGCTCCACCTCCATAAATAGTGACCATGGCCTGTGATCTCTCTGGCTCAGGCCCAGCCCCCCTCCCGGGAAAATTGGAAAGTCTACACCCTTGGTCCTTTTGCAAATAAGTTCAGGCTCAATACATAACGCTATGCTTTGTCACTCCTGGATAGCTGTAGGAATCACCAGGGATTCTCTGGTCAGAACTTCCTATAAGTAGACACGGCCCTATTTTTCTTTTTACTTTTTATCCTGAGAATGATTGGCCCTCCATTTTGCCCCCGTTTGCACCCAGTTGCATGAAGGTCTCCCACCATAAGCGGACAAAGTGGAACCCTACTCACAGGAGTGCTGAGAGGATGAAATGAAGAAGAATGATGTAAGCCACATCAGATCCTCATTGTGGAGAAAACTGGGGTATAAATGAAATAAAATAAAGTAAATGGATGGAGTCTGACAAGAATCTGGGAGTTCATAGACCTGGCAACAGGCAAGAATGGGGGAGGGGGCACTGTCATGATGTCACTTCCAGGTAAAACTGTAGAGTTTCTGGTAACTCCTAGAGAGGTGTGACATTATTTCTGTGTGTGTTTTTTTCCCAGAGAAGTGACATATCGTTGGCCTGACAGGTTTTTTTTTGTTAATTTTTTCCTCCTGCCAGTGCTCTGACCTGTGGCAGGAATAGGCTTGCCAATGTTCAAGTGGTGGCTGAAGATCTCCTGGGATTACAACTGATCATCACGCAACAGAGATCAGTTCACCAGGAGAAAATGGCTGGTTTACAATGTGACTCTATGGCACTATACCCTGCTGAAGTCCCTCCGCTTCCCAAACCCCACCCTCCTCAGGATCCATCCCCAAAATCTCCAGATATTTCCCAACCTGGAGCAGCAACCCTAGGTGGGAAATGAAAGCCAGGGGCAGTGAATCCCCCACTCCTGGGCAGAAGATGGCAGCCTGGCTTTTCAAATGCCAATATTGATTAGCTAGCAGAAGTTAGTTTACTGGTTGAGCTAGTAAAATACTGGCTGTTTGGCAACTCATGCTTGATTTTGCCTTTTGCTGCTGCTGCTGCAGCAGCAAATGTTTCTGCTGACAGAACTGAGCAATGCGACAGGCACTTTCTGCAGCCATTCAAAAGAAAGTTTCCTAGATAGAGGTGAGGTTTTCTGTGAACTGTAGAAAAAGACCTGTGTGGACAAACACCTCCTGCCTCTTGGGGTAGGTCCACTAGAGGATGTGGGGCGAAGAGCCTGCCTTGGGTGTGCTTAGCAGAAACTGAAAGTGGTAAGAGGACCCTGAGGAAATAGTTGAGCCCCAGAGGATTATTTCAGCAGTAGGCCTCATCAAGCGTTGTTAATGGAGGTAGCTGAGCTGAGAAGAAATGCAGGCAATGGCCTGCATTCGTGGCAGGCTTTGGGTACGCTGGCGCAGCTGGTGGGAGACAGGAGATGGGAGGCTTGAATTCAGCTGGGGTATTTTTGGCAGAAGGGAGGAAAGGAGAAAGACATTGCACATTCGGGAGCTAAAATAACACACCCCTGCCAACTCTGGTTTGGAAAGTCCCTGGAGATTTGGGCGTGAGCCCTGGGGAGGGCAGGGGTCAGGGAGGGGAGGGACCTCAGTGGGTATAATGCCACGGAGCCCACCCTCCAAAGCAGCATTTCCTTCAGGGGAACTGATCTCTGTAGTCTGGAGATCCATTGGAATTCTGGGAGATCTCCAGGCCTCACTTGGAGGTTGGTAACTGTACCCTCATTACATGGCATCTTCTGGAGACATAACTGACATCTGATAGAAAGACCACCCCCTACAATTAAAGACATCTGAAATCCCCTATATCCTAATTCTTACAGCAATGAGTTCAAAACACAAGGATACCATCAAAACACAGGTTGTGTATACATTGAGTACTTACAGTAATAGATGAGAGGAGTGCATAGTTTAATACGTTATTTCTGTGTAAGATACAACATTGAGAACTGCCAGTGAAGAACTAATTACCTAGTTTGTTCCTCTGAATATTGAGTTTAAGATTATTATATTTAATAAAATAGTTATTCCCTACCTTCTTATTATGCTTTAAGGTAGCTTACAAGTCTGTGATTAAAAATACACCATAAAAATTGTGATTAAAAATACACCATAAAACCCCATTAAACCCTTCCCCCAAGAACATTCCTGCAGCTTAGGCCATCATTCGTACTGTACTGTTGTACTATTTTTAGCAGCAATTATGCTGTATTTGTATTACTGTATTGGAGTAATATTTAGTATGTTTTATATGTCAACACCATCTTGAGACAGTTCGTCTGGCAAGACGGGTTATAAATGGAAACAAACAGATAAATTAAAAGTCCTTGGAAATATAACACTCTTATAGCCCCTCCTAAGACCTTCTAAAGAAGGTGCCACCCTCACCTTCTCAGGGACTCCACACTGTGGGAGAGGGAGTGTTTCCTTGGTTTTCCAGATGTTTTATACTCTTATGTATATGAAGAAATAGAAAAAGTTGTACTGGTGACAAAAGTGGTTTTTTTAAAAAAAATTAAACCCAGCAAATTGGTACTTTTGAGTCATGCCTGTTTCTATCTGAGGACCATTTAGGTTTCATTGTGTCAATAACATTCTGCAAGAACAAGAATGATCCTTAAACCACTTCCCTTGTTTGTAGGGAGGTGCTTTATCTGGGATTTCTCTATCTCAGAGTCATCAGTGGCTGTGCTGATGGGAAGATACGCATATTTAACTTCCTTTCCGGAGCCTGTCTGAGGGTTATGAGAGCCAATAGCAGAGGTGACCCTGTGGTGTCCTTCTGTATTGTTGAAAACAGGTAAGTTGCAACCAGTACACTACAGTTCTTCTTTTTCTTATATATCTATATTTTTTCATAACCAGCAAACTTATAGATGTGTGTGTATATAATGTAAATAAAAATATGTATATAAAAATAATGGGGGTAGAAGGAGAGTACATTTAAGATAAATAGAGTTATACTTTACGTCTATTTTCTCAAGTACCTAATCATTTATCTATACAGGTTTGTATATTTACCTATTTCTTCTTTATCTATTAGGCTTTAGTTTTTCATTGTTTTTAACCCAGGTGTAGAATCTCAGCCACATCTTCTTGAATCGGTCCTCTGGTTGGTTCTTCAAACTTAACGATAATTTATCAGTTTCGGCTACATCTAATATTTTGTTAATAATTTCAACTCTGGACAGTATCTCTGTTTTTTTCCAATAGCTAGCCAACATTATTCTAGCTGTGGTAGTTACATGTAATATAAAATACATGTACATTTTTTTACATTGGACTAGTGTAATACTCAATAAAAATAGTTCAAGTACAAATGGAATAGAGGTTTTGAGTGTTTTTTTGTAGTAAGTCATGTATCCAGACCCAGAATTTCTTAACTTTCTCACATTTCCACCACATGTGAAAAAAGACCCCACTTTACATTGGCGTTTCCAGCAAATATTAGGACATTTGGGGTCTATTTTAGAAAGTATATCTGGTGTAATGGGCCATCTATGGAACATCTTGTATAGGTTTTCCTTATAAGGAATCACCCTTGTGATTCTTATGTTCCTTTTCCATATTTGGTCCTACTGATCTAAATCAATAGTATGCCCTATGTTCTGTGCCTATTTTATCATAACTCTTTTGACTCTTTCCTCATACATTTTGTCATCTAATAAATTATACATATTCTTTATAAATTTGGAGTCAGTGTCCATCAAGATCTTATCTATTTCCAAAAAGTTTGGGTAAAAACCCTTTATCTTTATAGTATCTGGATTGGATTTGAGCTTTTTGCCACCAATCCTGTCCATATGGTTCTTTTAACTCAAAATGATAGTTCAACAGTTTATGGTATTCTTAAAATTCCCTTTGTGGTTGACTTTTGGGTTAGAAATGGCCTCTAAGGGGGCCATCCATCTTGGAATTTTAACAAAAAATCCTTTTCTAGCTTCTTCCTACACTTTCAGTAAGGAGGCCCTAATCCAGTGTTGTTTAAAGTATTTATAAATGTCTGATTTGCCGTACCAAATGAATGCATGCCAGCCAAGATGTAAATCATGTCCCTCTAATCATTTTCTAAGGTTATCCAATCCTTCACCCAATTCAGTGCAGCAGCTCTCTAATATAAAGACCAGTCCGGAAGGGCCAAACCACCTCTGATCTTAGCATCTTGGTGTGTTTTAAGTTTGATTCTTGTTTTTTCCCCTGCCAAATGAATCTTGCAATTATTTTGTCTAATTCTTTAAAGTAGCTTTGGTTTTGCAGCACTGGTATTGTTTGGAATAAAAATATCAACTTTGGGAGTATGTTCATCTTAATTGTGGCTATTCTCCCCATAAAGGACAATTGGAGTTCTTTCCATTTTTCTAAGTTTTCTTTTATCTCTTTCAGTACTTCTCTATAATTGTTTTCCATTAAAGAACTTGTTTTATTTGTCAAGTTGATTCCTAAATATTGATCTTTTCCCGTATCTCTAATCCAGTCTGTTCTTGTAGAGAATCAGCTTGAGACTTTGTCATATTTTTAACTAGCATTTTTGTTTTTTTTTAATTAATTTTCAGACCAGCCACTTTCCCATGTTCTTCCAAAGTCAACAGCAGTGTTTTAGCTGATTTAGTTGGATGTTCTAGGATGAAGACCAAGTCGTCTGCAAACGTCAATAGTTTATATTCTTCTCCCTTGATTTTCAGCCCCCTAAATTGGTTATCTGCTCTAATTGTGTCAGTTAATACTTCAAGGACAGAAATAAACAATAATGAAGACAGAGGACAGCCCTGTCTGGTACCTTTACATATTTCTATATTATGGGTTGTGTCTCCATGGACACAAATTTTGACCTGTTGTTTGTTATAAATAGCTTGAGCCATTTTGTAAAAACCAGTGCCCACTTGTATGTTTATCATCAGTTTGAGTCTGAAATTCCAACTGACTATGTCAAATGCTTTTTCTGCATCTAAGAATATCAACACTAACTGTTTTTCCAGGTGAGCCTCAAAATACTCTAGAACATTTAAGATCATCCTAACATTGGCTTTCAACTGTCTTTTGGGGAGAAATCCCACTTGGTCTTCATGTATCATCTGTACTAGAACTTTCTTTAACCTTGCTGCTAATATCGAGGCATAGATTTTATAATCTGCATTTAGCAGTGAAATCGGTCTATAATTTTGAATTTCTATCTCTTCAGTATTTTGTTTAGGTATTAATGTTATTAATGCTTCTTTCCAAGATTCTGATATTTCTTCTTTCAAAGCCACGTTCTGACATACCACTTTAAGAGTATTAGCAATTTGATATTCAAAGACACAGTAAAATTCTGTTGGTATTCCATCTGGACCTGGAGCTTTCCCCCCTTTTGTCTTTTAATAGCTTCAGTGATTTCATGCATTGTAATTTGTTGATTTAGAATATCCCTCTGGTCTTCTGTACAGATTTTAGGTTTATGAATTTCTAAATATTCCTTCACTTGTTGTTCAGTTGCCTCTGTGTTTCCATATAATTTCTGGTAGTAGATTTCTACGATTCTTTTCAGGTCTCATAAGTTGTTTTTCTCTTCTCCTAAGTAGTTTTTAAGTATTTTTATGTGCCTTTTCCTTATGTAGCTTATAAGCTAACCATCTACTAGGTTTATTAGCAGTTTCAAAAAATTTTTGCTTAGCATACATTAGCTTATTTGTGATTTCTTGGGAGAGTAAGCAGTTCATTTGATGTTGGAGAAGCTTGAGTTTGATCTTTCTCCAGTCACTTATTGGGTCTTGTTTCAGGTTTTCCTCTTGCTGCTTAATTTGCTCTTGGATCTGGGAGTAATTTCTTTGTCTTTGGTTTTTGAGGAAGGCCATCTCTTTGATCATCAGGCCTCTCACGAAGGCTTTGAAAGCATCCCAAACAATGTTAATTGGAACTTTGGTTGAGATATTGGTTTGGAAAAATAATTGCAGTTCTTTCTTGACCTGTGTTAGAAATCTCTCATTCTTTAAAATATATGTATTTAGTGTCCATCTACTTCTTTTTGGTCTGTCTTGTAGTTCTAAAATGATTGGGTTGTGATCTGCAAATGTTGCTGGCATTATTTCTGCCTCTAATATTTCACTTGTCATAGCTGCAGAGACCCAACACATATCAATTCTAGACCACGATTTGTGCCTTGCAGAATAAAATGTAAAATCTTGTCTATTGGGATTTCTTACTTTCCACACATCTACAGCTGTATTTTCTTCCATTAATTCATAAAAAGCAGAAGGTAATTCATTACTATGTTTTAGTTTGCCCTTGGTCGATTTTCTGTCTATAACTTTATCATAAACTGCATTAAAGTCTCCAATTAGACATAACTCATTGTGTTCATGTCTTGCAATTAACTCTTTTACTAATCTAATTTTTTTCCCTTGGTTCTGGTTCAGTGCATAGATGTTGATTAGTGAGGTCCTTTTAGATTGTCTCTGTAGTAGGATTCTTCCATCTTCTGAGGCGTAGATCAGTTTTGGTTGCAGATGTTCTTTAACGTAGGTTGCGACTCCCACTTTTTAGAATTCTTATCTGATGCAGTGAAAACTTTACCAAATTTTTTCACATTAAGATATTTTTGGTCTGTAATTTTTATGTGTGTCTCTTGAAGGCATATAACATCACAATTGAGCTTTTTTAGTTGATGGAAGATTCTTCTTCTCTTCTGAGGCCCGTTTAAGCCATTTACATTAACAGAAATAATTTTAATTTTAATTTTCCTCCTGTCCATCTTGGGATTTACTATGTAGTTCTTTGTCCTATCCTTCCTTCTTTTGTTTCCTTTTAATCATCTTAAATGTTGAAGTTTTTGGTGCTCTATTTATTCTGGAATAATTACTGTGAATATTTACTGTGAAATGTTTTAATTCCTACTGTGGGTTCGCCGTTGTCATCCGCTCTGAGCCTGCCTGTGGGGAAGGCGGGGTACAAGCCTAAACAAATAGCTTCCCAATTCCAACAACACTGTTATTCTTACAGTAATGCCCTTTGCTACACATTGTGATGCACGCTGTAATTGTGATAGCACATTATCAGAAGCAATTAATGGTCTCAGATTACCTAAATTAAAATATTCAATCATTACTTGCAGTGAAAACCAGAGTGGCAACAAAGTAACCCCTTGCTTTCCCCCCCTCCCCACAAAGTAGCAGTTTTAATGCCTGATCTAATGCAACACCCCTGAGTTACTAAGACTGTGTACCTTTTACCTCTGGTGGCCAGAGTTTATTTTGTTACGATTACTCTCTCTTTTCTAGACTACTGATCAATGCACAAGGCACTGTTGTTTTGTTCCAGTTTGAGAAGGTGGAATGGGACTATACACTGGGTACAGACCGAGTAATTAAAAAGAAAGACAAGAGCAAAGTTGATGATGCACCACTCAGAATAAAGCCATCTCCACATTCACTCCCAGAGTGGAAGAAACAAGCCAAAAGGAAGAACTGGAAGCTTTACAGGCCTGAGGAGACGATGCTTTCTTACTGTATCACACGAAAGCCCACAAGAAGCCCCAGTGGCATTCCAGGTACCACTAAGCCCCACTATGCTTAAATCCCTGAAAGTTGACAAAGTCTTGTAACACTTTGAAGCACGTTGTTTTAAATGGCAGATTCTTGTATATCAGTAGTGGGAGACCGTTTCTTCAGACTCACGTTATTAAACTTCTGTTCTGATATGGGACTGCACTTGATCTGTGTCCTTTGGCATTCAATAAAATATAGGAATCATTGTGAGTATTCCACCATTTCCACTCTAGTCAATTGATGATGGGTTCTGCACAGCAGTATATTTTTTTCATTGATAGTGCCATACTCAGGCTGAAGACAGACTGGAGATGTGGCCCGCTTTGCCTCTGCTTTAGAAGTGGAGGCAGAGAGGCCGTCCAGACAGCTGCAGCTGTCCCCCGCCGCCAGCACGCACTCACCCGTGCCTGAAGCACAGTCCTTGCACTTCAGGCAGAGACCCCGGGGAACCAGTCTCCAGTGGCTGGGTGCGTGCTGCTGCTGCTTCCTCCGGGTGTGGACGCGCCAATGGCGTGTTGCACGTGCCGCCGGAAGTGTGAACAGGCTGTTCCGGCTGCCACGGCTGTGCATAGCCGCAGCAGCTGGCAGCCGCACACCTCCGCTCCACGCAGCCAGTGCAAACGAGGCGCCCTGGGCTGCTTTTCCCAGGGGGCTTTTGGCCCCGCGGCTGTTCCGGGCTACCCCGCCAGTCTGTCCTCAGCCTCAGATATGCTAAATGCCATTCATGTATTTTAGAAAGCATAATCAAATATACTTGATAAAGTAGCAATCAGAAGCTGTGGCTCAATAGAAGAACATCTGCTTTGTATGTGGAAGGCCCCAGCTTCAACCCCTGGCATCACCAACAAAAATAATCAGGTAGTAGGTGATGCGCAAGACTTCTGCCTGAGACTCACTGCCAGTCAGTGCTGACCTGGAGAGACCAATGGTCTGACTCACCATGTGGCAGTCATATATGTTCAATCTGAGATTTTTAAAGCCTTGGGTTTTTTAAATATAGTCAATATGATTTTAGTCATAATTTTTCATCTTCTGCCTTTATCACAATTTGTTTTTAATTCTCAACATCTCTTGCATCTTGAAAAAATAAAATACATGCCAGAGTTCTTCTGCTGTAGACCCTGATTATCAGTGTTTGAACAGGCCTGAGAACTTACTTTCCTATTTCAGGAAAGTTCTTACTGTTAACATTCTTAGAAACAGGGCTATTTTTGGGCAGGAACGCACAGGAACGGCGTTCCGGCTGGCTTCTGAGTTGGCCACGCCAACAGCCTCCCCCCCCTCAGGTTCCCCAGGCGCCTTGCAAGCCCCAGGGCTCTGGGGAAGCCAAGCTGATCCAGGGAGGGAGGACAGTTTAAACTGCCTCCCCTCCTCAGGTTCCCCAGGTGCCCCACAGCTGCGGGGTGCTTGGGGAAGCCGATCCAAAAACTGCCTTCCTTCCTTCGGGTCCCCCATGCACCCCGCAAGCCGCAGGGCACCTGGGGAAGCTGATCCTGGGAGGGAGCGGTGCTGTCAGGGGTGTGGCCTAATATGCTAATGAGTTTCTGCTGTTGGGTGTGGCCTATTATGCTAATGCGTTCCTGCTGGACTTTTTCTACCAAAAAAAGCCCTGCTTAGAAAGATAACCGTGAATCGTTGGCTGCTTGCCCAGAAATAAATTTTACTTAGTGAAGAACAGGATTGTTGGTTTGCAACATTTCTGTGCAAAAGTTAATTCTAAGATCAGACATGCTTGCTTAAACTATATATTTGATGAGATGAATTAACTGATCTTGATAGTCATGTGAATCTCATGTGATTGGGCCTATATATGATAGCCACACCCCAAACACCCTGAATCTTTCAGACGAAGGTTGCAGTTAAACTGTCTAAACTTTCTGAAAATGTTTTAGTAAGAATCTCCGAAACTGTATTTTGTCTTTTAATATTACGATAAGCTAGGATATCTTTCTGTCTGTTTCTGATTTCATTTACATACCCAAGTGTTTTTGTGTCATTGTGATTCTATTATTTAATCATTTCAGGAGCGGTTAGACTAATTAGATCAGGGGTCCTCAAACTTTTTAAACAGGGGGCCAGTTCACTGTCCCTCAGACCGTTGGAGGGCCGGACTATAGTTTTTTTAAAAAAAACTATGAACAAATTCCTATGCACACTGCACATATCTTATTTTGAAGTAAAAAAAACAAAATGGGAACAAATACAATATTTAAAATGAAGAACAAGTAAAGTTAAATCAACAAACTTACCAGTATTTCAGTGGGAATTATGGGCCTGCTTTTGGCTAATGAGATGGTCACTGTCCGGTTCCATATTTGTCACTGTTAGTCGTAACAAGTGATGCAAGTGTGCATCCGTTAGTCTAGATCTGGTTGGAGATTTCAGATGTTATTTTGCGGGTAGGGAAGGTGCACGGGGGGGAAGGTGCACGCGCAAGCAAGGCACCCTTGACGGGGCTGTTTTCTTTCCCACTCCGAAGAAACAAAGAACTCGGCATCCTCAAAAACTTTTTAAGGCAGCAAGCCCCCAGCTGCTTCTCCCTGAAACTCCACTACTGCAGGCATCATGATGGGAAAGAGAAACCTCTCTCTCTCTCTCCCCCTCCGATTCCCAGCAGCACAAAAAGCCTCGAAAAAGACCCCCGCCCGGCTCTTGGGACTGGCGCAGGTCTCCTAGCCGGCTGAGAGGCCTCTCAGCCGGCTAGGAGACTTGGGGCTAGCCGGAGCGCCTGCCACCTCACACTTACCCTCTTCCAGTCTTCCTTTTGCCTCCTCCTGGCTGACTGGAAGCAGGGGGGCGGGGCTTTGTCATGTGGCCCGGGACGAGTCGGCTGCAGTTTTTCCGCTGCTTTGTGTGCTGCTGGGAATTGGAGGACAGGCAGCGGCACACCTGGTGGGCCAGAAAAATGCCCTCGGCGGGCCGCATGTAGCCCCCGGGCCGTAGTTTGAGGACCCCTGAATTAGATAATACACTTCCATGACGGAAATAAAGAATTTGCATATCTAATATCCTCTAAATATTTATCAGAAAGGGAGGAGGGTCAGTTTTGTCCCCTTCCCCGTCCTCAGTGCAGCCTCCCAAACCATGGGCAGTTAGCTTACACAAGTGCCATGATGTCAGAAATCAGCTTTCCTGAAGTCAGAAGGGATGGCTAGGGCAGGGGGATGCAGCAAAGATCTGTATCCGCCAGCACCTTCTCCCAACAGATCAGTGAAGGAAACCCACTGGACTCCCTCATTTAATGCATTATACCATAGAATAACACTTCGTAGATAAAACCAATCAGTACCATAACATCTAGGTTTCTCATTTAGAAAATTCACAGGTATAACTAGTTGGACAAACAAGTTCAGCATTTTAAGTCAGTAGGACTTTGATGAAGAAACGAAACAGCCGTCAAGAGGTATATTACAGAAAAATGTGGAGTATTTTTGAAGCTGAAACAGAACTGATATAATTAGATTTACTATAGCATTGCCCCATTGGTCTATACAATACAACCACGGCATTGTCATTTGAAGACTGTAGCTGTACAGCCTATTCAATGTCTTTCTACTCAGAAGCTCAATAGGTATTACTCATAATAAGTATGCTTTTGGGTTGCAGCTTAGACGATTATGTTTTCTTCCAGGTCTTTGTTATGAAATGTTGAAGGTACCTCAGTCCAGGACCAGGAATATAGGATCCCAGGACATTCCACAGATGGAGAGAAAGAGGCTCTTTTATCATGCCAAGATGGAGAATGACTTAAAGGATTCTGAATCTGTTTCAACTCTGAAAGGCTGTTCTGGTAAGAAGCGTTGGTATATTGAAACAAACAACTACACAGAAGATTCCCTGGTAATTTTTAAAAAAATTATCATTAGCAATTGAATAATGTTATAGCCAGGGCTATTTTTGGGCAGGAACACACAGGAACGGCGTTCCGGCTGGCGCCTGAGTTGGCCACGCCTACAACCAAAACCTCTGGCATGCGTGGCTACAGAGCACACTGCCCTCCCTGCGTTACACACAAGAGGGAAAGGCGGCATGTTAAAATGCCCTCTTCCCCTCTGGGGAGCCCCTAGGGATTTCCTTGTCAATTTCACTCCCCACCAGTCAGCTGAGACGGAAATAGACAAGGAAAAGTCTCTCTCTGCCTTCCCCTCCACAGTAGGGGAGAAGGGGGGGAGAAACAAGCTTCCAGCTCCTGCTTAATATCCTAATGAGCTGCGCTGTTGGGGGTGTGGCCTAATATGCTAATGAGTTCCTGCTGTTGGATGTGTCCCATTATGCTAATGAGTTCCTGCTGGGCTTTTTCTACAAAAAAAAACCCTGGTTATAGCTCTTTACCATTATACCAACATATGTATCAGATACTCTGAATACTTATCAGAGAAGGAGAAGTTAAGTCTATAGCCCCTTTGCTTGCAAAAACATGCCTTTATATCTTCACAATGAAAGGGTAGTAGAGGCTTACTTTTAAAAAAAATAAAGCTAAAAATTCACAGAACCAGATACACATATTGGCAGGGCTATTTTTGGGCAGGAATGCACAGGAACGGAGTTCTGGCTGGCTTCTGAGTTGGCCACGCCTACAGCCTCCCCCCCCTCAGGTTCCCCAGGCGCCTCACAAGCCGAAGGGCACCTGGGGAAGCCGAGCCAATCCAGGGAGGGAAGGCGGTTTAAACTGCCTCCCTTCCTGGGGAAGCCAATCCAGAAACTGCCTTCCTTCCCTTGGGTTCCCCATGCAGGGCACCTGGGGAAGCTAATTCTGGGAGGGACCTGTGCTGTCACAGGTGTGGCCTAATATGCTAATGACTTTCTGCTGTTGGGTGTGGCCTGTTATGCTAATGAGTTCCTGCTGAGCTTTTTCTACAAAAAAAGCCCTGCATATTGGTATAACAATACAGTGATGTAACATCACCCAACTGGCATTTTTTAGAACCTCCCCCCTTTCCCTAACAGGTGGTGGAAACAGTGGCGAGGGGTCGCTGTTGTGTGGGTGGGACTGGAAAAATCCAAATTTTCCCATCCAAAAGGCAGAGACTCAGGCCTCACTGCAGCCTTTCCCAAAACTTGCAAAGCAGGTTTGGGAAAGATTAGAGAAAAACTAGGGAAACCCCAGGAGACGCAGGAATCCAACACAATGCTGTGAGAAGTATGAAAAAGCCACTTCCCTACAGCACTGAGCTCCTGTGGAAATACCCTACATCACAGAAACCGGGTTTCACATTTGGAGAACTGTTGGCATGCCAATGAACGAGATTTCACAGTTAGCAAATAATGAAGTTTAGGTGGAGTAATACATCCTGAAAAGAGTGCAGCATAAGGTGGAAAGACATGGGGAAAGTTTCTTTTAAAATGGCACAGGCAATAAAATTGAAGCCGCAGCACCTAAACAGAAAGCACTCTTCTTTCAGAATTCCTTCTTACTACATCTCTGTCCCCTTTATGAAAATTCCCTCTTGAACGGTTCTGTTTTACAAATTCTGGAGAATGGTAGAAGTATGGGAGGCTACAGCCTTTCTACAGGGGTTGCCTCTGCGAAGTGTGCCGTGGAGGTCACTATGTGGTGTTTGGACTGGCCACATTTCCTCCCCTACACGTCAGAACTGTATGTGTTTGCAGGTGAGGATTTGAACCCCCAGCGCCGGAAACCACAGGAATGTGGCACGCTGTATTGTCTTTGTTCCTTCCCTTGTTGTATGGATGGGTGGGGCCAGGTCTGTTGGCATTGTCATGTGCTGACTGGCAGCTGACATGGAAGCACTGTTGACGTGTCACTCTGTACTTGGTGAGTGTTGGCAGTGTTCTGGATTCCACTGCCATGGGCTACATTCTTAACTCCTTGTGATTCTGGATCTTTTTTCACATTACTGTTTCCCACTGAGTAACAGACCAACTAGCTACATCAGCATCATAACAGTATCAACGGTGCACGAGCAGCACAGGACATCCCAGTAAACAACCGTATTTCCTGAATTCAGGTATCCAGCACTGACAGTAGCAAACATAACAAAGTTTGAGTCCAGTCGCATCTTTAAGTCCAACAAGGTTCTATTCTGGATATAAACTTTCGTGTGCATGCACACTTCTTCAGATACATTGGAATGGAAGTCATCAACCATTTCATATAGGTAGCAGTGTATCTGAAGAAGTGTGTGTGCACTCAAAAGCCTGTACCCAGAATAAAACTTTGTTGGTCTTAAAGGTGCCACTGGACTCAGACTTTGTTCTGCTGCTAGGGTTGCCAGGTCTGGGTTGAAAAATACCTGGAGACTTTGGGGGTGGATCTGGGAGAGGGTGGGGTTTCGGGAGGGGAGGGGCCTCAGCATGAACATAAGGACATAAGAGAAGGCAATGTTGGATCAGGCCAGTGGCCCATCCAGTCCAATACTCTGTCAAACAGTGGCCAAAAACACCAGGTGCCCTCAGGAGGACCAGCAGTGGGGCCAGGACATTAGAAGCCCTCCCACTGTTGCCCCCCTCCAAGCACCAAGAATACAGAGTATCACTTGCCCTAGACTGAGAGATCCTATCTATAGCTTGCGGCTAATAGCCACTGATGGACCTCTGCTCCATATGTTTATCTAATTCCCTCTTGAAGCTGTCCATGCTTGTAGCCACCACCACCTCCTGTGGCAGTGAATTCCACATGTTAATCACTCTTTGGGTGAAGAAGTACTTCCTTTTATCTGTTCTAACCCAACTGCTCAGCAATTTCATCACGTGCCCACGAGTTCTTGTATTGTGAGAAAGGGAGAAAAGGACTTCTTTCTCTACCTGCTCTATCCCATGCATAATCTTATAAACCTCGATCATGTCACCCCTCAGCTGTCGTTTCTCCAAGCTAAAGAGCCCCAAGCGCTTCAACCTTCCTTCACAGGGAAAGTGTTCTGACCTTTTTATCATTCTAGTTGCCCTTTTCTGCACTTTTCCCAATGCTATAATATCCTTTTTTTGAGGTGTGGCACAATAGTATAATGGTAGCATGGTCCAATGCCACAGAGTCCTCCCTTCAAAGCAGCCACTTTCTCGAGGGGAGCTGCTCTCTTGTCAGCTGGAGATCAATTGTAAAAGTGGGAGATCTCCAGGCCCCACCTGGAGGCTGGCAACCCTACTCCAGACCAACACAGCTACCCACCTGAATGTAGCAAACATAATCACCATAAGGAACTTGTGTTGCTCCTAAATCCCTACAGTCAAGGAACAGATTAATGAAGTCTGCCAAATGTCAAAGTTGTCAAAATGAAATGAAATAATCAAGCTGAGAAATGGCACACAGCAAAACCCAAAATTTATAAAATGCTGGAAGCTTTTCATTAACTTTTAGAGAATGGTATGTGGATCAGATATGAGTGCATATAGTTGTTTTTCATTAACTTGATCAAATTTAATAGTATGTCATGTGGTAGCACTTTAACCGATAGTAAACTGGTTGATTTCTGAACAAATTATGAAAGCAAAAAAACCAAGGGCCACCCAAGGCAGGGGTTTCCAGCTACTAGAATGATTCCTCACATATACAGAAAAAATATTATAAAAGAAAGAAAGAAAGAAAGAAAGGGAGGGAGGGAGGGACTCAGAAACCGATTTGTTGAGGATTGAAAGTGCTCTGGTAATGAGAAAATGTTGAGACCGGTGCAAAGAAAAGGAGGGAGGGGAACCAGCATGCTCAGGCCCCTCTTACAGGCCCCTGGAGAAGAAGATAATAAATCAACGGGATTTATAGGTCACCTCTCCAAAGAATTACTCGAGATAGCTTACAAAGTAAAAACAAATAACACAAGCTTAACATAAGCTAGTGAAAACCATTAGTAAAACCGACTACGAAATTTATTGATAAAATCCCCATGAAAAAGTTTTGAAATAGCAGTGGTCCTAAAAGCAAAAGTATGCAGGCCATAAAACTATCAGCTAAAAACCTGTAAGATGAAATTTCAATTAAAAGTAGGGTTGCCAGGTCTGGGTTGGAAAATCCCTGGGGACTTTGGGGGTGGAGCCAGGAGAGGGTGGGGTTTGGGGAGGGGCGGGGCCTCAGCATGGTACAATGCCATCGAGTCCACCCTTCAAAGCAGCCATTTTCTCCAGGGGAGCTGATCTCTGTCAGCTGGGGATCAGTTGTAAAAGCGGGAGATCCCCAGGCCCCACCTGGAGGCTGGCAACCCTAATTAAAAGCCTGGGTAAAGAAATGTTTTGGCCTGGTGCCAAAATGGCAGGGTAAGCTCCAGGCAAATGGGCATTCCAACGGCCGGGTGCCATAACTGAAGCAGCCCTCTCCCTGGTTTCTCCTCCCCTCACTGCTTGCAGGTGGGGCCACAGAGAGCTGGTCTTGTGAGGCAGAACGTAACTGGCAGGATAGACAGTAAGGGAGGAAGTGGCACTTCTTCAGGGATCCTGGCCTCAAGCCATTTAAGGCCTTTAAGGTTAGGAACCAGCACTAGGGCTGCCAAGTCAGCCCGGGGGGCGGGGGATCCCCCGCTAAAGGGGTTCCCGATCCGCCGGCCAGCATTTGGCCGGCAGGGGGAACCCCACCCCCAACGTCATTCAGCGAGGACGACGTAATGACATCACCGGAAATGACGTCAGCACGTTGGGGGCATTGCCAGGGCCCCAAATTGGCCCAAAACTCTATGAAACTCCCGGCCGGAGGAGGACTCCCCCCGCCGGTGAGTTTTGAAGACTTGGCAACCCTAACCAGCACTCTAAATGGGGCCTGGAAACAGATGGGCCACTAGCGCAGATCCTTCTGCACATCCCTTCAGTGACACTGTATCTGCCACACTTTGAAGTCGATTTTCAGGGTGAGATGGAATTTCTAAATAGTCATGTTCTTATTACTGTTTTACTGATTTTATATCAAGTTTTATTGTTTTTCAAAAACTTAGTATTAATATTTTCCCTTTGTGAAGTAGTAAAATTTAGGATTGTTCTGTGTCTTTTGCTGTGTTGTTTCTTAATTTATTATATCTTAAAATATAATATTACTATTATTTGAATTCATTTTATAGTTTTACGATTATAGACTTTGTCGTTTGTATCAGGTCCTAGTCAGTTGTTATTTTCAGCATTATAGTTAAAAAGTTCAATAAAAATATAGTCAAATAAAAATAGGGGGAAGAAAAAAAAAAACGAGACAGTACTTGTTTTGCCAGGGAACCGTTTTGATTCTTTTAACGGGACTGCATTTACCTTGCGATGACCTCCCAGAGGGTGTAACCTTGCCTGTTCTTTGGTTTTTATTTACTGGGAACAGATGATGAATCAGGACCCGAGATTCCGGTTCCTTCTAGCACGTTTCTTGCCCATAATTCTGAGGCGCTGCTAAAGTACCTGAAAAAGCGGACTGTTTGTGGCCCCATATCTAAAGACCAGGTACTGCTCACGATCAGCACGATACATCACGCCTGCAAGGCTGACCATGTCACTGCTAACATGGCATATAACATGAAAATCAAAGATGCCTGGGGGCCTACCCTGCTCCAGAAAGACCAGCCCAAGAAGTCTTTGGCTCCCAGAAGCCCAAAGCTGCAAGACATGGACCCATCCACTCAGCTGAAACAACTGAAGGCTGCAGGTGGCACTCTCGGTATCAATAGGATTTCCACCCCCTATGAAACCAAAACACTGCAGCTCAACTTAAAAAACTCCCTCCTTGGGGATAACGTGCAGTCCTTCATTCCTGCTCCTTCTATTACACATTCCAAGTCATGCAGTAGCTTGGTAGGAGAGACAAAGGCACATTCTGGCCATGCCAGGATACCATCTCCACCAGTAAGTGGGCAGCCACTCATCGGGTTCTTTACAAGCTCCAGTGGATCCCTCAAAGTACCCCGTATGAAGATTGCCCAACCTGATGTCGAAGCCGTCTCACCCCGGAAGAAATCTTTCTATGGCTACATACCAAACCCATATCGACTCAATGTTGGATTCAGGCTGTTGGCACCACAGCAAATGAAACAGTACGAAGAAGCTAAGGTACTTGAGTATCAAGCCAACCAGACAAAAGTTATAGCAGACCGACAGAAAGAGTGCAAGCTTGCCTGGTTAAGGAAAATTAAAGGTCTTCCGATAGACGGCTTCATCAAGGAGGGCAAAACTGCTGCGCCTGAACTCGGACAGAATGTTTTCATCTGAACTCCGTTCTTCAAAGGCACCTGCTATTTCTTTCAAACACAAAGGCAAAAAGCTTTTTTTGGGGGGGGGGTGTTGAGGGCTGTTTACGTCTTTGCCTTCAGCTGCCTCCTTCTTTCAGGAGACTGTGACAAATTAGACCCAATTATTCATACACTGGCATAGCTGATAAGGTAAGTGCTTTCCTACAGTCAGGGAGGCTGCGTCCTTCCCCAAACAAATGTGTGCAAGTTTAAAATTGGTCCTGGTCACTTGCGAAACGCTTCTTAACATGACATAGCGATGGTTCTGTTGGCAAGCTTTTCTCCAGTGACTTGTGTACTCCCAAAGGCTTGTCATCCAGCCCAGATCTTAATACAAATGCCCAAGCTCTGTAGTACTGAGATACGCCTCCAAGGGGCTGAAAGCACCACCAATAGGAACATTTTCACAGAATAAAGACACACTGCAATAACTACTGTTTCCTCTGGTTTCTGTTTTGTATTGAGCCTGCTTCTTGGGTGACTTGGTTTACTTTGATCACAAAGTACTGTTCTCACCTGGCAAACACACACACAAAAGAACAGGCAATGGACATCACACATATAGTATGTATCCTTTGTGGCACTTAACTACAGCATCATTAAATTCATCCCTTCAAAATGGGCTTTCCATTTTGTGATTGGCAGGAAGGGGATTCCTTATCTTCTTGATGGGAAGATCAGCCGATCCATTGGGTTCCAGTGTAGTAGAGCACTGATTTGGCTGCCCATTCTCAACACCCACACAATGCACGCAAATGATGTAGGAGTGCAAAGCAGTGAATCGCTGCAGTGCCAGGTTGGAAGAAGATTGACCGGGTGCCCCTTAGCTAGCTACAAGGCTTTAAATGGAGCAAATTCTTTGTTTATAAATTAGCAGTCCTAGACTGAAGACAATGTATGGATTATGGGTAATCCTGAAATACCTGTGGAGAAATTGAGGAGAATGAAAATGACACTTAGATCTGGAGCTGGTCTTTCTCACACCCCAGCACTTTGTTTCACTGTGCCCTTTTAAAAGAAAAACTAAGCCAGTCTTCCAAGAGAATGGACTGTCAAACATATGATGGGCATGATCCTCTGACAGTTAAGCGTTTAAAGTCACAAGGACATCAGTGAGATGGTTAAAAACACACTTCAATTTCTCCCATGAAATCATTATACCCTGCTGAAACTGCACCCAATGTCACTTTAAAGGCTTTAACTCCGATTCCAGCTTCTCTGTTGTGTTGTTAGTCCACTTCCACAAGAAGATTGAGGGGAGGCGAAAAGGAAAAATGGGGGACGCGATCTGAATTGTAACTGACAGAGTAGGGCAGTGGTCTTCACATGTACATCAGCATCCTCAAATGGACTACCTTGGCTGCAAGCTCTTACAGAGCTATCATCCCCCCCCCCCTTGGAAGGTACCATGCCTTTCTGCCTCTTGGTATGTATTCTGAGAACAGAACAGCAATGGTGGGTCACTCAGTGGTGAGGAGTTGTTGCCTCTGACTGGCCTTATTCCTCACTGTGATATACCTCTTATAGCTTGGCTTGTATTTTCTGGCCCACATGTTTTGGTCTTCTGCCCATAGTACTGGCCATGAGACCAGTTAGGTCATAACTCTGGTTCTCCTTCCTGCAATGACTCCAATGTCACAGGATTTCCTGTTGTATTCTTGTAGCTCACTAGAGTCTCAGCATGGAAAAGTTCACAGCTACTAGACTATATTTTATTTATTTATTTATTATGTGCATTTTTATCCCGCCTTTCCCGTTATCCGGCTCAAGGCGGCTTCCAGCAATAAAATACCATCGGAATGGTTTACAATTTTAAAAACACAGAAATAAAACATATCGGAGTTAAAAAACACACACATATACTATAGCAACAAAAGCTTCCACTTAAAGTGGTAGATACAATACACTGATAGTCAAGTCCCCCTTGCGAAGAGTAACCATGAAAATCTGAGCTGCAGATAAAAGACTGCTCAACTCGATGGCTTCATGAGGGTTTTTTTTTTAAGAGAGTAATAATTCTTATTGTGTTTTCCATAAACAAGATGAAACCAAATCAGTTCTTACAGTTGTTTATATAGGACACACGGGTAAGACATAAAAGGTTTTCCCCAGTCCCATACCTCTTAGTGTGTAGTGTAGCATTACGAGTACAAACTTCCCTTGTTGTTGTTAACTTAAATTAGGATTCCCAACTTCCAGGTGGGGTCTGGAGATCTCCTGCTATTACAACTGATCTCCAGCTGACAGAGATCAGTCCCCCTGGAGAAAATGGCTGCTTTGAAGGGTGGACTCTGTGGCATTGGACCATGCTGAGGCCTCTCCCCTCCCCAAACCCCGCCCTCTCCTGGCTCCACCCCCAACATCCCCAGGGATTTCCCAACCCAGACCTGGCAACCCTAACTTAAATCAACGAGTCATCTACTTTGTAGTCCCACATTAATTGTTCACAACAGACCAGTATTTATAACAGGACCAGCTTTCACACTCATCTCTCTATTTTTTTGCCCTCTTGCCTAAAAAAGGAAACCCTGTATGTCTGAGGTTAAGTAAGCCATTTTCTTTCTGCATTCTCTCTTCCATCGTTGCTGGTGGGAAGAGGCCGCCTTCCACGCGAGGGCTTCTCTCTAGGGTGTTTCTTCAACAAAATACTAACTACGCCTCTCCCCAGTCGTCAATATGAACAATCCTCGCCCTGAGGTTCTAGTGCGCATGCGTCCCGACCACCGCCAACCGGCCTCCGCTCCTGTCCATTCAAGCGAAACGAAAGCCCCTCCCCGTTTCCCAGGGAACCAGCGGGCGACCTATCCCGGAAAAGCACGCGGCGGGGAGGAAACGGGAGTCACGCGACGCCGCGGCCTTGATCGCGCAGCACTTCCGGTTTCGGGCGGCCTTCAAGGCGCCCCCTTGTCCTGAACGGGGGGAGGCTTACCACAAAGCTGCCAGGGGGCTAGAGAGTCCGAGCGAATCGCGGCCTTCTTCATTGACGTGCCCGGATGTCCAGTCCTGGTTCAGTCCCCTTCCGCTTCCTTCCCCCCCGCCCCTCTTAACTCAGCGCGCCGGTCGCTTGGCGATGGCGTAGCCGGTGGGGCGGCGGCTGGCGCTGTGACGTGGCGGGAGGCGGAAGCGATGCTGCGACAGGTGGGCGCGCGGAGGGGCGGGTGTCGCGGTCCGGCCTGGCCTGCCAAGGAGTCCGGGGCTGTGAGCAGCCAAGGGCCGGGGCGGGTGGAGGCAGTGGGGGGAAAGAGTCCGGCCACCGCGCCTGCGTGTCCTCGGCCCCCAGTTGCGGCGCTTTATTTTCGCCCGCAGAGGAGTGTGTCTCTGGGGCAGCCGAAATAAGCAGGACTCTGAGGAACCTCTGAGAGACCACCTCCTCCTCTCCCCCCCCCTCCCCCCCCCCCCGAATAAGGTCTTTGTCCAAGGCGTTGGGGATGGTCTCCGTTGCCTGTCTAGGCCAGGGGGGTCGGACTCGATGGTCCCGGGGGTGTGAGAGTCCTACAGAGTCAGTCAGCGACAAGTGTCCCTAAACAGGAATAGCCTTTATTGAGAAAGGCCCGCCGTGGTCATCTGCACTGTTTGTGTCAGTAACAGCAGGCTCAACGGCGGGAGCCAGTTTGGTGGTTAAGTGCGTGGACTCTAATCTGGGAGAACCAGGTTTGATTCCCCACTCCTCCACTTGGACCTGGCTGGATGACCTTGGGCAAGCCATAGCTCTGGACCAGCTGTTCCCTCAAGGACAGTTTGGGAAAGAGCTCTCTCAGCCCCACCTACCTCACAGGGTGTCTGTTGTGGGGAGGGGAAGGGAAAGGAGTTTGTAAGCCTCTCTGAGACTCTAAGTGAGTGAAGGGCGGGATATAAATCCAATCTCTTCTTCTTCTTCTTCTTCGCTTTGTCTCAACCTGAGGCTGCCCTCTGACTCCCTCCCCTTTCTCTCTTTTTGACCTCTCATCCCACTTTACATGGTTGTCCACGGAGACCACAGGTCTCTGCAGGTCTCTCCTCCTGTAGATATGAGCCCTCAGACTCCTGCACATAGCCAGTTTAGTGTAGTGGTTAAGTGTGCAGACTCTGATCTGGGAGGGCCGGGTTTGATTCCCCACTCCTCCACTTGCACCTGCTGGATGACCTCGGGCAAGCCATAGCTCTGGACCAGCTGTTCCCTCAAGGACAGCTTGGAAAGAGCTCTCTTAGCCCCACCTACCTCACAGGGTGTCTGTTGTGGGGAGGGGAAGGGAAAGGAGTTTGTAAGCCGCTCTGAGACTCCAAGTGAGTGGAGGGCGGGGTATAAATCCAATCTCCTCTTCTTCTTCAGTCGGAGCCAGGGTAATTGTACAGAATTCAAAGAGAAGGCTAGTGAGGTAGTGCAACCAATCAACATGTAAGGTAGAAAGGCGCCTAAAATGCTGGTTAAGTGTTCCCAGAGAACAAGCGGGAAGTTTCATGGCTACGTAGGGTTGCCAGGTCCTGCTTGGAAAATACCCGGGGACTTTGGGGTGGAGCCAGGAGAAGGTGGGGTTTGGGGAGGGGAGGGGCCTCAGCATGGTACAATGCCATGGAGTCCACCCTTCAAAGCAGCCATTTTCTCCAGGGGAGCTGATCTCTGTCAGCTGGAAATCAGTTATAAAAGCGGGGGATCCCCAGGCCCCACCTGGAGCTTGGCAACCCTAATGGTTAGACAGAAAAAGATACATGAACCAGCACCAAAGGTCTTCCAAGGTCAGAGGAGCAGGGAGAGCGATAAGCCTGCTATGAGAACTATAACATAACATTCCACAGTCCTGACGTCATGGTTTCAGTCATCCCACCTCCCGGGCAGGGGATAGCAGCATTAGCTGACAGAGGGCCAGATCTGACATAAATGAGACCTTGTCGGGCCAGGCCATTTGCGTCATAAAATGTAATGCCAGGTAGCGGAGGTATAAACTTTATAAAGGACACAAACACAAAGGGTTTCTTTTTACTTGAAATAAAAACATGCTTAAAACATTAGCACACTTGCCATATTTTGTTTATTTAACAGTCTCTGATAACTGACACCTCTTGCTCTGAATTACTGCAGCAAAATGTCTGTGCTGTTGCAATCTTGAGTGTGCTGTTCAGGTGTGTATCTGTAAGCTGCAAACCTACTTTTGATTTATGGAGATTTATTGATTTCACCACAGAAATCTCACGCTCAGAGTTCTGAGTCTAGGACCCAGGGGAAAATATGAAATGGCTGAGCAAATGAGAGAGTCTGGCGAAGCAAGCTATAATGCAGCAGCTGCAACAGAACTGGAAGCAGGAGATGGCCAGTTCCAGGGCGGGCCTGATAGAAGCCCTCCGGGGACCTAATCCAGCCCCTGGGGCACATGTTTGACACCCCTGGTCTAGACCTTCTGTACAAGCCTTTGAAGAAAAAAATATGTAAACAACCAGGTCAGAAAGTCATAAAATGTCGGAAGTGTGGCACGAGACACAATTATGTAGAAGACGGAGGTTTGATCAGGAAGTAGGTGACATGAAAAACTTCTACCTGAGACCTTTGAGGGCTGCTATCCGTTAGAGTAGACAGTACTGGCCTTGAGAAACCCGTGTTCTGACTTGGTATAAGGCAGTGTCATGTGTTCAAGAGTACAGTGTCCATTTACAAGTTTTAGTAACTGACAATTTCCCCAAATTTTGCTGAGATAGGTAATAACAATAATGAAGATGTTTACCCATCATATTACGACTGGGAGCTCTAAATATATTCTTTGTCCATACCAAGTGTAATATTTTTTGAAGTATGAATGACTTTGGGAGAAAGGTTCACAGTGTGTCTCATAAAGCCAGTGAGGTAATTAGGGCAATCTCTCTTCTGTCTTAAAGAATTTAAAGTTGATTAGGCAGCTACAGTTTAATTGATTAATTGGTTGGTGGGTTACAATTTGGACTTATTTGCACATTGTCAAAACCACAGAATAATACCTCTTGAAGGAAATGTGATATTTTAAACTAAGCAAAACCAAAAATGGCCTTAAAATAAACAAATGTGCCTTGAAGTTTTACCCTCACTAATATTTGTTCCTGTTCATTCAAGTAAAACTTTAGTTGGTTAAATCTACTGTTTAAGATTGTTCACCCCAGTTTTAATCAGTTTGCTAATGTCTCCTATGCAAATTTAATTGTGTATTAGTGCACAGATAGAATCCTTTTTCTTTAAACTTGTAGATTTTTTAACATTTTATTTTTTACTTAAAACTTAGTTTATTTGATTTCTGTGGCACAAAATTCCCAAGGAGGGGACAATCCTTGTCTTCTGTGACCCTTGTCCCCTTGCCTTTCCAGGACAGTAATGATGATACAGAAGATGTGTCACTCTTTGATGCTGATGATGAAATGCCCAGGAGGCCCAAGAAATCAAAAATCAAGTAAGTGGCTGATGACGTGGCTGAGTGCGTTATACAGCACGGTTGCCTCAAGCTGCCTACTTCAAGCTCGTCGTTGCATGTTTTTGTGGCGTTCCCTTGTTTTTGTGGGAGCGTGTTTGTTTCAGGGAAATGCCAGATTTGCCTGTAAGCGTCTTGTATGTCCTTTTTTGCAGAATATATGTGGCAATACGAAATTACATTTTGATAATTATATACACACACACAAAATGTTGCATCAATTGACATAAAAAGTATTTTAGGTTCTGTGTGATGGCTAGATAATTCTTCCGATCTGTAGCCCACAAGAAATGTTTCCCAATGTATTTCTTGGGAGAATCCCGCTTCAAATAAATCCAGAATAGATGAACAGGGGCTTCTTTTCTTACGGCTGTGGAAAGCCAGGTTGTAGATGTGGCTTTAGTAAAAAGGGAGAGTAATCTTGTGACCCAACTTCATCTCTGTTTTTGCCCTGAATCACTCTCCAGCCTTGTTTTAGTACCATCCTGTGTGAGGTATGCTAGAAACCAGCAGCTTGATCCTGTAAACTGGTGCCTAGCTTTATTCTGGGTGCAGATTAGTGTGGAAACAATGTGATCTTCAAGACTTAGGTCCAGTACTGGTGGAATAGTAACAGTAGGTGCCAGGGCTTTTTTTGTAGAAAAAGCCCAGCAGGAACTCGTTAGCATAATAGGCCACACCCAAGAGCAGAAACTCATTAGCATATTAGGCCACACCACTGACAGCACAGCTTGTTAGCATATTAGGCCACCCCCCCCCCATGTTACCAGAAGCATGGTCATCCAACCACACCCACCTTTTGCTTCTTATTCTGTTTACCTTGTTTGTTGTCAAAACCCAGGGCTTTTTTGTCGTAGGAATTAATTTGTATGTTAGGCCACATACCCCTAATGTAGCCAATCCTAATGAATTTCTGCTGTTGGGTGTGGCCTATTATGCTAATGAGTTCCTGCTGGGTGTGGCCAACTCAGGAGCCTGCCGGAACTGCGTTCCTGTGCGTTCCTGCCCAAAAATAGCCCTGGTAGGTGCTATTGAAGAAAATGGCACCTTAGCTGTGTGCATTCTGTGACCTTTTAGTGTTGAAAAGTGATAACTCTTGGGCTATGGTGCCACATGAATGATTCACTTATGTGTCTTACTGTGTTAGAAGGAAAGGGATGTGCCATGGAACAGCAAACTCTTGGGAAGGAAATGCTGTTGGAGGGACTTGACTTACAGACTGAATTTCTTTTTCTACCTGACCACTCCTGTCTCTACGAAGAGCCACTGTGCGGGAAATTATTATTGAAGCTGTAGCGCTGTTCTAAGCTGTTTGAATGAATAAACATGTGACTCAAGAACTAAACTGCTGTCTCACTGTGTCTTTCACAGACATCCAATAGCCTCCTTTTTCCATTTGTTCTTCCGGGCCAGTGCAGTGATTGTCTATTTACTCTGCGAATTGTTCAGCAACAGTTACATTGCCTGTGTGGTGACGATCATCCTTCTTCTGTCATGCGACTTCTGGGCAGTGAAGGTAAATCATCCCTTCGATTCATGGTGGTACTTCAACATGTTTGATATCAAAGAAGCTTGAGAATAGAGGTTGTTTGGAGACAGGTCCAAAGTTGTAAGCTGAGATTCGCTTTAAGTTCAGTGATAAGGTGAAGAGAGGGGGTGAATCTTTTGCAGTCTCTTGGTCTTGATTACACTAACGTTGCCTCTGGGTACGTCTAGTGCATTTCCCTCCATCTTTTCTTTTAAAATAACACAATTTCTAAAAAATAGGTGGAACATGCTGATCCTGCTTTATGATTAGTAATCTTTAGTTACGTGTGAATTTAGTCACCTCTGAAGTCTCAGTTAGTTATAAATATTGACTATAGCACACTGATATCAGTGCACCACGGTCTAAAAGTTTCTGAACACGTGCCCCAGAATCCTGAGAAATGTAGTTCCTCATGTTGAGAAGCATCAATCCTCAAAAAAGATTGCGGGCTGAATCACAAGCCTGTGTGATGTTCCTGCAGAGCCCCTCATGGGGGTGGCAGTTGCACAGAGATGACCCATAATCCTGGCTACAGCCCCTTCTGGTTCTTGGGATATTTCTCTGCCCGTGGGAATTATGTTTCCCCGGGTGGTGAGAACCTGTGTAGTTGCATCCCAGGGGCTGATGCAAGCTGTAACTTGAACAATGGACTGTTTTGTTCTCAGATTTGCACACGCAGCTTGTCCTGCCAGAAACGTTCACCATCTGTATAATTTGCCTTACACCTGGTCTTTGATATTACATTATTATGAGTTCTGACCTTCCCATTTTTATCTTCATTGAAATAACTGTATAAATAACTATTATGATGCTAAATGTTGTTTTTATTAGCTTAACAGATATTCTGATTTAAAAGTATTGTGTGGAGCAGAAAGTTATCTCAGATTTGGGCACATGAGCACAGGTAGAGACTCGATTCATGAGTGAACTGGACACATTCAAATGTAGTAACAATTTGTTCACTTTCTCTATCCATTCAGTCATATATGTAGATGCATGTATTCTCTCTCTGTCTCTCTCTCTCTCTCTCTCTCGTGACATGTTGAAAATGCTGTCCATGTATCTGCACCGTGTTTTTCATGCAATATACACACATCACAAAATAACTGGGGTGGGCACTTTGAACGAGTGCCTGAAATTGCCTTTTTGAGAAGACAATAGCCAAATTGTTTTTGATACTAGTGTAACAATCTTTCCTATTCACTTTCTGTCTCTTCACCGGTGGTGTGTGGAGTGGTTCTGCGGTAACTGGAAACAAGTATTTCAGTTTAGAAAGTTGTACGGTTGCTCCTGTAAGGCTTTAAATTCACGTCATATCCATATCTCTCTCTCTCTCTCTCTCTAGAATGTCACAGGGAGGCTGATGGTTGGCCTTCGTTGGTGGAACCAGGTTGATGATGATGGCAAGAGCCACTGGGTGTTTGAAGCCAGGAAGGTAAAGATCTCCCCGTCATCACTGACCTGTTGTTCCCCTGCTTAAAAAACCCACCCCGATGAAGCCCCTGCAGGCCCCCGTAGCCAGAATTTTTTTTTCTTAAGGGGGCAGTTTAGTACAGTGGAGAACAGCCCATTGGGTGTGTGTAGCCCTGTTCTAACTGCCAAATACTAGAGAATCATCCAAAACCAGCCTAAATGAAGCAATGACAGAAACAGTTAAAAAAAAATCAAGCAAAGAACTAATACATAAATAAAACCCTCAAGTAACACAAACAGCATAAAATCCATAAAAACAGGGCCAGTAAAAAACCAGTAACGAATTGTAGGCAAAATGTAGGGCAGGAGATGGCAGATAATAAAATGGCTAGGGGGGAAAAATCAACAAAATAAAACAAACCCTTAATTTAAAACAGCCTTGTACAGAGGCAGTCTAACTTTGAATCCCAGTTGGTGGCCTAAGCAAGGGACGCCCTGCTGGGCCAGAGAAAAGATTTCCCTCCTGCAGGGCGTTTTTTTCTTTTGGCAGCTGCCTGATTTTGCCTATTCACAAGCAGGGCACCGAGGGCCCTGCTTTCACCTTTTTGTTTTCAGCATTAGCAAGACAGACAGCCTCTGTACGAAGCTCCCGTTGTACATCTACAGGAGGCAAAAAGAGAAGGCATCGAGAAGTGTATTGAAGGGCATAAATGGAACGCACAAAGTAAAGAGAAAAGAGAATCGATGCAGTATAATAACGCTGAAACTGAACTAGAGATACAAGGGGAACCTTACTGCAGCCATGAGCTCACCGGTGACCTGAGGCAGACCTCGCTCTTTCACCTTTACAGGGATAATAATAACACACATAGAAAAGGCCAAAATTCCAGTAGGTCGGGTAAGAGCTTCCCTGAATCACTGTTCACTTCTTCAGTGCCTCCTGAAAGCTCCTACCCTGCTGCCAGTTGTATTAGTCTTTTAAGGTGCTACTGGACTCTTGTTTTTTTCTACTGATACAGGCAAACTAACAGGGGTTCCCATCTTGCCATTCACGTAAAGAAAGAAGAGGAATTAAATAAAAGGAAGGAAGGGGATTAACGGGGGAAGGAGAAGGCTGAGAAATGAGTGATAAAAGGGAGAGGGGAGACAGGTGGAGGAAAAAGGCGGTCGAAGAAACATGAATCGAGAGAAAGATGAGAGAAGAGATAAACAGAAAGTGGGATGAAAGAAGAGTATGAAAGAAAGGCAGGGTGAGACAAGGATAGCAGGAGAGGAGAAGAAAGGAAGGATGAGAAAGGCAGAATTAGTAAAAAGCTGGGAGGAGGAGAATGAACGGGGAAGAAAGAAGAGGAAAAGAAAAGCGCAGGGAGAGAAAGGGGGGCGGAAAGGTAGAAGAAGGATGAATGGGAAAGAGGGAAGATGAGAATGAAGGGGCTGGAAGGTGAGAGGGCGTTGAGGGAAAAGGACTGGGGGGGAGGCTGAATAGTGACAGATTGGGGAGGGGGTGGAGACTGGGGTGGAGAAAAGAGGAAAGGGGCAGCAGCCACCCCACAGCAAAGAGGTGCAGCAGCGTGTTCTTCTCCTGCACTGTCCTGGCCGTCCCCGCCCCAGCTGGACACATCCACACGAGCACCACGCCAGCTCGTGTCCGCTGCTGCCACTCTCACCACCAATGGGGCAAGAAGAGGCAAAGATAACGGTGCCTCACTGCACCTGCACAGCTACCCTGCGTCGCACAACACCAGCAGCCGGCTCCACATATGGTGCCAGCCAACTACGAGTCACGCAGGCTGTCTGCGAGGACGGCAGGGGAGGAGGGCAGCATGGCTTAAATAAAGCAAAGCGGCCTGGCTCTATGGTGCCTCTGCTCTCACCATGAAGGGGGCAAGAGGCAAAGAGAATGGCGCCTCACTGTGCCTCCCCAGCTCCCCCAGGTCACACGACGCGCCAACCACAAGGCGCGCAGGCCAGTGGCAGGGGAGCAGGGCAGCGTGGTTTAAATAGAGCAGGGTGGCCTGGCCGTACGCTGCCGGCAAGTGCGGTCACCCCAGGCGGAGTATGGTGAGGGGGCGTGACATGTTTTGGAGGGGGCATCACCCTTGTGGGCCCCCTCATGGCTACGGGTCTGGGCCCATGTAGCCCACTGTAGGGCACCATGTAACATCCAGTGCTTGGGCTTTAATACTGTGCAAGTACCGTTTTTATTTCTTTAAATTCTTAGGCATCTGCTCCGAGGAAGAAAGTCACATCAGAAGCAGAGTCCAGAATCTTCTGGTTAGGTCTGATCACCTGTCCTTTGATCTGGGTCATCTTTGCTTTCAGCGCCTTGTTTTCCTTCAAAGTGAAGTGGCTGGTGAGTTCTGCAGACGGTTGCCTGGCAAACGCCTGGCTTGACCAGTCCCCATGGATGCAGATGCTGTGAGGTCTGTCCTGTGTCTTCCATAGGCAGTAGTGATCCTCGGCGTGACTTTACAAGGAGCCAATCTTTACGGCTATATCCGGTGCAAAGTGGGCAGCAGGAAGAATCTGACCAGCTTGGCGACTTCCTATCTAGGGAAGCAGTTCTTGCAGCAGGTACTTCCGGTTCGGTTTGTATAACCCGTTTTCCTGCTGTCGCGCTGTGCCTGTGTGCATTTATGAGGTCTGTATTCCTTCCTGCCTTCACTCAGAGCTCAAACCAGTAATAATAGTAGTAGTGGTAGTAATAATAGATTCAGCAATTCAGTAATGAAATACTTAGTCACTTACATAATCCAGCCCTATCCCAAAAACTTCACTGTCAAATGTAAAGACCTTTTAAATAGCTTTTTATAACCAAGATTTTTTTTAAATGGTCAAAGATACGGCCTTTTTTAGCTCGCCAAGGAGGTACTTCCGTAAGATATGCATGACCACAGAAAAGCTTCCTGTGCCTTACCGGGTTTTACCCATCAGGAGAAAGGAGCCATCAGTGTTGGCTGATGCTGGGATCTCAGTGGGCGGTTGCTGTTGGTACCGATAATCTGATTTTGCATTGTATGTCTTCTGGGGCAACTCCTTTTGGCGCGAGCAGTGACAGGCTTCATTATTCATTTTGCAAGTCTTTGCGACCTCTCCCGAGAACAATACAATAAAAGCATAAAGACAAGTTTAGATGACAAAAGAACGGCATGAAAGTCTTCATAAGAATATTCAGTGCCTTAAAAAGGTGGAACCGTTAAGTTAAAGCCTAAGTCAAAAAGTCTTTTGGAATTCAAGATCTAGGTGTCTGAACTGTACCACTACCAAGGGAATCATTTCTTCCAAGTGCTACTCTTCCGGCAGTCCTTCCTCCGCCTAAGCCTGCTTGAAGGAGTGAGGCACGGAACCCTGAAGCAGCAGGCTGCTCTGCATTCCCCTCGGTTATTTTGAGAAGTGTCGTATCCCCCCCGCCCCTTCATTTCATTCACTGGGTCTGAAATTCCTTTTGGAAGCTGGGGCCTGGGGTTGCCATGCAGCTCTTGCGTTAACCTCTCATTTTGATGCCACTGTAGCAAAATATCCTGCTTTTCTCCAGGTTGCTTCTTATTTCAAACCCTTGTACAGCACCTCCTGTTTCTGAACTAGGGACAGCTGGCCATCTTGAGTGATCCCCCTGCCCCCCCCCCCCCCCCCCCCCCGAATCTTTCTCCTTCATGTTTAGTTCTGATTTGATCATTAGGAATATAGAGAGTGGGGTCTTCGACAGGCGTTTTGATCACATGGTGATTTGCCTGCCTAGTGCGAGGCTGTAGACACATCGCGCATTGTCTAGGCAGGTTGGTAGGCAGTGCTGGGGAGGAGTCAGCAGTCATAGTTCACGCTGGCACCAGTAGCATTGGGAACTGTAGTTCCGTGGTCCTGGAGGATAAATTTCACTTACTAGGCAGAACGTTGAAGGTCAGGACTTCCAAGGTAGCATTCTCAGAAGTGCTGTGGATTCCACACACAGGGCCAGCTAGACAGGAGCAGATCAGGGGTCTCAGTGAGTGGATGAGAAAGGGATACTGGGAGGAAGGGTTTTGATTAATTAGGCACTGGGAAACTTTCTGGGACAAGCTGAACCTGTACAAAAGAGACGGGCTTCCCTTGAAGCAAAAGGGAACCAGGCTGCTAGCGATTAATATCAAAAAGGTGGCAGAGCAGCTTTTAAGCTAATCCCAGGGGGGATGCCACTAGAAGCTGGGGAGCCTCTGGTTCTGGACAAGTCAGTCCAAAGGGACGATGGTGCAAACACTAGTATAGGAGCACGCTAGAAACTTGGGAGTGAGGGTCGGGTGGCAACTGAGGGTCATGTGTAGCTACTAAGGGGCTGAGGGAGGTGAGGGTTACTGGAGGGGGACACACATTATAGGGGTATAAATGCCGTTGCTGAGCCAAGATGGGGGAGCTGGAGGGCTTGGTGTTCAGTACCAATTTAAATATAGTAGATATAGATCTCAGAGAAATGGTGGAATGGGGAAAATCCGTGGGATACAGTCATTCCTGGGTAAAAGCTCTATAGGCAGGACAGGGAGGGATGAGTTGGGAGAGGTGCTGTGTCGTACATCAAAGAGGGCATAGAATCAAATAAGTTAGAAAACATTAGGGGAATTAACAACCTACAGAAGTGATATGGGTGGAAATACTGGGCCCCAAGCATTACTTAAAAGTGTGTGTGTGGGGGTGTACAATTGCCCACATGATCAAACTCTTGAAGTTGATCTTGAGATGGAGAAGGAAATAATGCAGATAATATTTTTATACTGGGGGACTTCAGCTACCCTCATATTGACTGGGGTAAACATGTGCTTGAGTCACGCTGTAGAAGTGAGATTCCTAGACTTCATAAATGACTGTGCAGTGGAACAGTTGGTCACAGAACCAACCAGAGGGGTAGTGATCTTGGACTTAAGTCCTAAGCAGGTTTCAAGACCTGGTGAGAGATGTAGAGGTTGTTACACCAGTTGAGAACAGTGACCACAACGCTATTAAGTTCAGCATTCAGGTCAATGGGAAGTTCACCCCTAAAGTCCAAAACTGACACATTTGATATCAAAAGAGGGAACTTTACAAAAATGAGGGGAACAGTAAAAAGGAAGCTGAAGGGGAAACACAAGAGAGTCATATCCCTAGAGGATGTGTGGAAGCTATTTAAAACCACACTAATTGAAGCCCAAATAGAATGTATTCCATGGGTTAGGAAAGGCACCGCCAAATCTGAATGAAGGCCTGTGTGGTTAATAATGCAAGTCAAGGAAGCTATGAAAAGTAAAGTGGCTTCCTTTAAAAAGTGGAAGGTCTGCCCCAATGAATTGGAGGGACCACAGGCTCTGACAAAAGAAATGCAAGTCAGTCATTAGGCATGCAAAAAGAGATTTTGAGAAGCGGGTTTCTAAAAGCATCAAGACAAACAATAAACCTTTAAAAATATATATATCTATAGCAGGAAAGACCAGCCAGAGAAGCAGTGGGCCCTTTGGATGACAAAGGAATAAGGGGATTGCTAAAAGGAGATGGGGAGATGGCAGAAAAGCTCAATGACTTTTTTGCTTCTGTGTCCACTGTAGAAAGTGTGGGGCATGTTCCTATACCACAGGTCCTTTTTTCAAGAAAGGAATATGAAGAATTGAGCCAAATTGAGGTGACCAGAGATGAAGTTTTAGATCTACTGGGGAAATTAAAAACCAATAAGTCTCCAAGTCCTTATGGCATATACTCAAGAGTTCTTTAGGAACTCAGATGTGAGATAGGTTACAATATACGGGATAGTAGATCAACTGTCGCTAAATTCAGCCACTGTACAAGACTGGAGAGTAGCAAATGTGAGACCAATTTTTTAAAAAAGGGATCTAGAGGGGAACCAAGAAATTACAGAGTAGTCAACCCAATGTCTGTCCCAGGCAAATGAGTAGAAACTGTAATCAAAGAGAGAAATGTAGGCAAACCGAGGAACAAAGCGTGCTGAGGGAAAATCAGCATGGCTTCTGCAAAGGTTGCCTCACTAACCTTTTTGAGTTCTTTGACAAAGTGAACAAGCATGTAAACAATGGTGGCCCGGTAGACATTAATACACTTGGACTTTCAAAAGGCTTTTGACAAGGTACCTCCCCAAAGACTCCTGAGTAGACTTGGCAGTCATGGGATAAGAGGATGGGTTCTCTTATGGATTAAAAACTGGTTGAATGACAGGAAGCAAAGAGTAGGGATCCATGGACAGTTCTCCCAATGGAGAGAAGTTTGCAGTGGGGTCCCACAAGGATCGGTCTTGGGGCCGGTACTATTGAATTTATTCATAGATGATCTGGAACTAGAGGTGAGTAGTGTAGTGGCCAAGTTTGCAGATGACACAAAATTATTCAGGATGGTGGAAACCAAGGCTGCCTGTGAAGAGCTCCAAGAGGACCACCATAAACTGAATGACTGGGCAACAATGGGGCAAATAAAGTGTATGGTGATGCACACTGGGACCAAAAAAAATCCCAACTTCAGGTGCAGGCTAATGAGGTCTTAACTTCCTGAAACAGAGAGAGGAAAAGATCTGGGTGTCGTAGTGGATAGGCTTAATGAAAGTGTCAGCCTAGTGTGCTGCAGCAGGGAAAAGGGCAAACTATGTAAGGGATTATTGGGAAAGGGGTTGAGAATAAAACAGTGATATTGTAATGTCCCTGTTTAGATCTATGGAGCAGATTCCTCATTTGGAATACTGTGTACATTTCTGGTCACCGTATCTCAAAAAAAGGCATCTCAGAGCTGGAAGAAGTACGGAGGAGGACAACCAAGATAATTAGGGGGTTGGGGCAACTTCCTTATGAGGAAAAGATGAAGAGTCTGAGACTTTTCGATTTAGAAAAGAGACAGCTGGGGGGGGGCATGATAAAGGTTTATAAAATTATGCATGGGGGGGAGAGTGTTGACAAAAAGAACCTTTTCTCCCCCTCCCAAAATACTAGAACTCAGGAGTATCCAATGAAGCTGGTGGGTAGTAGGTTCAGGACAAACAAAAGGAATTACTACTTTACACAGAGAGTGATTAAAATGTGGAATTCGCTGCCAGAGGACATAGTGATGGCCCCAGGAATAAGCAGCTTTTAAGGGGGATTAGATAGATTCATGGAGGATTACTCCATCAGTGATTACTAGCCGTGGTAACGGAGGGGAACCTCCACATTCAGAGGCACTAAACCTCTGAATCCCAGAGCCAGGAGGCAACATCAGGGGAAGGCCTCAGCCTCTCTGCCCTGTTGCTGGCCCTCCAGAGGAACTGATTGGCTGTTGTGTGAGACAGGATGCTGGACCAGATGGACCATTGGTCTGATCCAGCAGGGCTCTTCTGATGTTCTTATGGTCTAACACTACATTGCTTTCTTTTGCAGACTGTGGCCAAAGAAGAGCAGACTGTATCTTGAAGATCACAAAGTCCTCCATTTCTGTGTTGGTTTCTTCTAGAGAATGGGAAATATTTCCTTGGCCCTCTGAACCATAGATTTATAACCGATGTGTGGGTTTTTGTAATTAAATAATCATATGGACGCACAGGTTGCTGCTTGTTCCTTGCAAGTCTTGTTTTGAAAGCCCTTCCTGTAACCTATCTAGGTGCTGGGCTCTGTAGACCAGATGGCTCCAGTTAGGCCAGTAAAATTCTTTGATAGTGGCTGTTTATGCCACAACATTAAGGAAGTTACGTAGAAGGCAACTGTGTTCCCTTTCGTATAGCTGTGGCACTCTATCCCAAACTCCCAGTGCTATGGATGGGATGGAGATGGAGATTTAGAAAACTTCAGCTGAAGGGCTAGAAACCGAAAGGAGGCTTTGTAAGGCGTACAGGTCTACAGTTGAAATGGAAAGACCCAGATATTTCTAACCTGCACAGTGGACTCCGTGTAAAGACTTTTTCCTTTCCTGCTTGCAATACCTGCTATTTTGTAATGTCCCTCCTCCCTGCATTTTCTAGGGCATAGTTCTACCCCCCCCCCCCATACTCAAAGTGACAAATGGTAATGCAGACTAATGCAGTGGTAATGCAGACTAATGCAGACTAATGCAGTTAATAAGCATCCCTTATTGGAGTATGCTTTGTCCTTGACACTGGAGAGAGTTGACAAGTGTTGTGATCTATAATATGGAATAGTATGTTTCTATGCATGGCTGGGAGTCTCTTTCCTGCTTCTGTCATAGAGACACAATAATTTGAAGGTGCCGTTCACACATGGCCACAGTACATACAAACACAGTACAAACGGCGGAACTTGGGAATGAGCTTGGCTTTTGTCCCTGTGTGCGTATACATGTACTTCATCACACACACCGTTGTATCCGAGCAGCTTTTCTAGTGAAAAAAGGAAGGAAGCATCCCTTTTGACTGCCCAAAAGGCTATGATGAAGGTGATGGGACCTGCATGAACACTAGTCCTGTGAGATGAGAGCTGTGGGATGGATGGGAATGGGTGAGATGGAGGGGAAAGGCTGGCTGGGTCCAACTCATGGACTTCTTAATGTGAACACCGGCTTTGTCATACAGGCAGACATCTGCTCTGCCTCTGAGATCCTCCATCCCTCTCCCAGGTGGGTGGGTCGTGTGGGTAGGGTACAGTTCAGTCTACGTTTACCTGTGTAGGCTTTGGTTTGTACAGGACACTCTATGCCCACGTTAGAAGTGCATGTCTGCCTAGAGCATAATTTTATGCCACACCACGCTTGGAACGAGCAAACGAGGGTTCTATCGAAACAGGCCCTGAGATGCTACAGTAGAACACAGAACTGGGTTTTTAAAATTAATTCGAAGAGAAGTTGTAAACTTCGGAGACTGGTGAAAACTCTGGAGACTGGTCAGCCCGAGAGAGTCCTGTGAAGAAGCAAGAATGTCATGAACTGGTCTTATGTATGTTCAGCCCAGATTGGGGTTTCAGCGCATCATCCTGAAAAAATAGCCTCCCCCCCCCCGCCGCCCCGCCCCGGCTGCCGCAGTCACCTGAGAGTTGCTCGGTGAACTAGTCCGCAGCTGACCGGCACAGTGGCTGGCAGGGCTGCTTTCATCCTTTGTGTTAAACGGAGCGGTCTTAATACTCAGAGGATGCAGTCCTGTCTCCAGCCTCTCGACTTGCGTATAAACAACTTCCGTGTGTTTAAATGGAGTTTAGGAGAACCGTATTGGATTACCACGAAAAGGTGGCGGAGAAGCTCCGATCGTAAAGACGAGTTAATAAAAACGTTGCCTAATGATGGCTGACCTTTTGCGTGGGAAAGGATTTGTTCACGGATGGCAAGCTTCAGCGTGAGGGATTGTCGATCATTTACGTTTGCGTTTGAATATCTGAATAATGGAAAGCCGGGATTTTGCTTTGGGTGGATACTAAAACAGCTGTAAATATCTCTGCTGTGCATTATGCATGTTTGTGAAATCCCTCAAATTGAGATGTTTTTTCAGAGAGATATATTTTTGTAGAGTTGTGTAATGGAATTTTTTGATTGGCCTGCAGGCCCTGTTTGTCTGCAGTGATGTGGAGTGTCTCTTGTACTAATTAACAAATCCTGTTTTTAACCACATCTCCTATCCTTCTCGTTCTTTGCCTATATGGTTTGTTTTTTATAGATTCTCATCAACTGCTATATAAAAATCAGATTTTTTTGAACTCCTGGGGCTCTTTAAAATGTGGTTGTGATTCCTTTGTTAAACCTGATGTCTGATCAAGATCCGTTAACTTGGCATTAGCCAGGCGGTTGAACTATTCAGAAAGCTCTGCTACTAATGAGGCAAAAAGCGGTCCGAAGGCATTCGGGCTTGGAGCTTCTCAGCACTGGGGCAAGATCTGGCTCTCCAGTTTGACTTTCATGAGAGCGCTCTTGGCGCGGTCTAGAAGTGGCTTGTTTGATGCCTGTCTTGTTATCTAACACAGGCGAGAGAGAACTGTTCCGTCCTTTTCAGTGAAATCTGTTCCGTTCAAGGCTTGGGAGGGCAGGCACGCAGCCCCAGCTTCTCCCCCAAAGCAAAGGTGAATTTGCGGCTTGGAGTGCCGGCGTGTGTGGCCGCCCCCACTCCTCCCTCAGAGCACTTAAAGGGTCTCTTTGGGGGAGAGAGAAGTGGAGGTGGCATGCACATGTCAGTGCCATTCCCCAAAAGACTGTGGTGTCAATCACTGTGGCAGGGTCCTCCAGAGACACAGACAGGGGGAGCCATTTGGGTGTGTATGGGAAAACACAGTCTTTGTCACCAAGGACACACGTTTGTCCACGGAGAGCAAAGAATGGAGCCGTACCCCCAAACCCCTGACAGAGCCAACTGCAAAAAGTTGGACCCCATCAAGGGTCAGTAGAAATGGCCACCTCAGTGGTCTGGGCTTGCCTAGCTCTATGATGGAGTCAGCTTCTTTAGATGGATTCAGCTTCAGCCAGCTCTCACCTAGCCATCCCATCCCTGGATCCAGGCAGGAAGCCAACACCGGAATTCCAGCGACCGGTCGCTCCTTCAGTGAGAGGTAGAGCTGGGTGTCATCTGCATTTTGATGCCACCTCACTCCAAACCTCCTGGCAGTCTCCACCAGAGGGTGCATAAAGATGTTAAATGACATTAGGGAGAGACCTGACCCTTGAGAAACTCCACAAGTCAGGGTCCATGGTGACAACTTCTCTTCACCAATGATTACTCTCTGGGTCCGACCCTGGAGGACTGAAGAGAACCAGCTCAAAGCCATACCCCTCACACCCTGAGAGGCTAGGCGGTTGACCAGGGCCAAATGGTCTACTGTGTCAAAGGCAGCTGACAAACCCAACAGGTTCAGTAGCGTTGTCCCACCTGCATCAAGCTGTAACTGGAGACCGTCGACCAGAGTGACCAGGACTGTTTTGGTCCTGAACCCCAGCTGGAAGCTGGATTTGGAAGGAATCTAGGGCAGATGTCTCATCTAGGAATTCCTGGAGCTGTTCAGCCACTGCTTGCTCAGTCACCTGAGATTAGGTACTGGGTGGTGATTGGCTAAGCCCCTCTCATCGAATACTGACTTTTTCAGGAGAGGTGTCCCCACTGCCTTCTGGGGGGAGCTAGGGAAAGAGCCCTGGGAGAGAGAGAGATTTATAATGTCTCCCGAGGGTCTTCCTAACACTTCCCTGGAAGCTTTCACCAAGCAGGAAGGGCAGGGATCCGAGGAGCAGCTGTTCGGACCCTGTCAACATCTCCCTGGGACAGTGGGCCGAAGGAGTCAAATGAGGGACCCGACTGAGGATGCAGGGACCTGAGATTCCTACTGACTCTCAGATCTGGCAGCCAACTCTTGGCAGATGAGCAAGACTATCGGAAAGGAACGTTGCAAATGTGTCACAGCTAACATCCAAATTTTATCTACTTTTGGAGTCACCAAAGGGCTGATGAATTGCCTTATAATTCTAATCAACTGAGCTGGACACAACGTAGGAGATGCCATGGAGGCAGAGAAGAGCGCTTTGCGGCCTTCACAGCCACTTCACAGGCATAGAATTACAGAATCACAGGGTTGGAAGGGGCCGTCCAGGCCATCTAGTCCAACCCCCCTGCTTGATGCAGGATCAGCCTAGAGCATCCCTGAGAAGTGTTTGTCCAGCTGCTGCTTAAAGACTGCCGGGCAGGGGGAGCTCACCACCTCCCTCGGCAGCTGATTCCACTGTTGCACAATTCTTACTGTAAAAAACTTTTCCTAATATCCAGCCGGCACCTTCCCACCTTTAATTTAAACCCATTATTGCGAGTCCTCTCCTCTGCTGCCAACAGGAACAGCTCTCTGCCCTCTTGTAAGTGACAGCCCTTCAAATACTTCAAGAGAGCCATCATGTCCCCCCCTCAACCTCCTCTACTCCAGACTGAACACTCCCAAGTCCCCCAGCCTTTCCGCAGAGGGCTTGGTCTCCAGGCCTCCGATCATGCAGAAGTTGAAGAGTTGTTTTTTATACCCCGCTTTTCTGTACCATAAGGAGTCTCAAAGCAGCTCACAACCACCTTCCCTTCCTCTCCCCAAAACAGACACCCTATGAGGTAGGTGGGACTGTGAGAAAACTCTGAATGGCCCAAGGTCGCCCAGCAGGCTTCGTGTGGAGGAGTGGGGAATCAGACAGAGTTTTTCAGATTAGACTCCGCTGATCTTAACCACTACACCATGCTGGCTCCCTGAGGGAGTGTGATGAGGCCAGGGTTTTTAATCAGACATTGAAATATGCAGAAGAAGAAGCCAGACAAGCTGTAGGATGCTGTGAAAAATACACAGTTCTTTCAGAACATGCAAAGCGAAAGATAAAAGTAAATAAATAAATTGAATAGAGCTCGCAAGGGGGGAAAGATAAGGAAAGAGCAGTACGCGATGAGAAGGGGCAAATAAAAAATCTCACTTGGATATGAGCTGTATACGTGTCTTGCACAAATAGATGGGAAATAAATGCTCACTTGGATATGAGTTGTATACGTGTCTTGCTGTGTATGTTAGATAGTTTTATTCAGGGTTATTTTTAATTAGCTGACAACAGAGGAGGGAAACCTGTTGCAAGGCCTTCACAAAAAAGAAACGAAAACCGGTATGGTTAATTCATTCCAGGATTCTGGCCTGAGCAACGGTGCTTCCCTCCCGGAGGGTGCCTGGCTGCTGTTCACCGAGGCTTAGGCTTCCACCAGTAGCACTTTTAAATGTTACCAGCAGAGGGCGGCCTAGTCCTTTCTATTGCCATTGCCCAGCAATGCAGAATGAGAAATGGCGGAAGTCTGGTATTCTGGGAAGAACTTTTCCCTGCTTTGAAATGGCTCCAGGAATCAATTTGGTACAAGGAATCAATTTGGTACAAAACCCAGCAATCTGCCAGTCACAGCTTCAGTTTCTTGGGAGGAAAAATAAGGGCCGGGGGGGGGGGGGGCATAAAAGTAGAAGTAGTTTGAGAGCCGGGTGTTGCCTCAAGGCAGGTCACTTTTGGCCCATGTCTCTCTTTCCCTTCAGCTTGTCTGCTGCAGAACGTAACAGGAAGCGCGTGACAAACCGAGCAAGACTCTTCCTTTCATCTCCCACCAACTGCTTCCCTTGGGTCATCCAGGCTGAGATGGAGGATATAGCAGGAATATGATTTCACTGTTAATGAAGGGCTGGAGTTACTAGCTAAGTGGGAAGAAGCAAATTGGAACCAGACTCTCTTGCGAAGGAGAGTGTATGTGTATAGGGGGGAGAGAGAAAGAGAGAGACCCAAAGCCTGGCTCCGCTCGGGAGATGTTTTGAACTCCATTTAGGCTTGAAGTCTCCAGTTTCAGGAGAGCATGTGACTTCCTGCTTCACACATCTTGCTAAAGATTTCAGAGTAGAAACCAGATTTCACAGCCCCTTTTTGTGCTAGAACTAATTATGAGGCAGGGCTCCCTCTTCTACCCAAATTCTTCCATGTTTCCAAGCATAGCTTGGTTACCTTCCAGGGCCTGCTCCATAAAATCCATCTAACTCAGCAGAAATACATGGAAACATGCTGTTGTGTGCGTCAGTCTTACGAACTCTGTTCCAGTTTTCCTGTAAGTTTCCTTCCTGATTCCCTCTGAGCCTTCCTCACATCACCTAGGCCCAACTAAGACTTCCTATGAAAGCAAATCACATGCCTTGCTTGGCTGCACCGTGGGCCCTCAGACTGAGCAGGCTGCCAGCCCCCAGCTTTGAGTGGGGCTTTCTTCTGCTTCTGGGGGCTTCAATCTGCCCCCAGCCAGATGGCTGGCAGAAGAATCTTCGCCCCAAAGAATGACTACCCACCCGGCCACCCCTCTCCAGTGGGTGAGCCAGTTTGGTGTCGTGGTTAAGTGCGGGGACTCTAATCTGGGAGAACCGGGTTTGATTCCCCACTCCTCCACTTGCACCTGGCTGGATGACCTTGGGCAAGCCATAGCTCTGGACCAGCTGTTCTCTCAAGGACAGCTTGGGAAAGAGCTCTCTCAGCCCCACCTACCTCACAGGGTGTCTGTTGTGGGGAGGGGAAGGGAAAAGGAGTTTGTAAGCCGCTCGGAGACTCCCTTGGGGAGTGGAGGGCGGGGTATAAATCCAATCTCCTCTTCTTCTTCTTCTCTCCCCCCTCTCCTGCCTGAGAGCTGGTTTGGTGTAGTGGTTAAGAGCGGCAGATTCTAATCTGGAGAACCAGGTTTGATTCCTCACTCCTCCACATGAAGCCAGCTGGGTGACCTTGGGTCAGTCACAAGCTCTCTCGGAGCTCTCTCAGCCCCACCTGCCTCACCGGGTGTCTGTTGTGGGGAGAGGAAGAGAAGGCAGTTGTGAGCTGCTCCGAGACTCCTTTGGGTAGTGAAGAGCGGGGTATACAAACCAACTCAAAAGCCTAGGGTGAATAAACAATTAGCCATAACATTAAGTGCATCCTAGCAATTGCTACCAAAACACCAGTTTGGAATTTCTGCCCGATTATAGGCTAACAAAGGAACTGGGTGGGAAGAGGGGTACTTGACTGCCATTCCTTGGCATGCCAAGGTAATATCTGGATGTGGCTAAAGGAACGTATTTTTATACAAGCCATTTATCAACATGAATCCTTTAAATATGTTTCAACTCCAGAGATGAATCATGCTTCCTGGAGATGAGTTTATCTCATCCTGCCAAGGGACAAAATCACAGACTTTGCAATGTGTGAGCTGTGCCCTTTCAGAGAGAATGTACAACAGTCTCTCTTGTCTCCACGCCATTTCCTGATTCTCAAACTCCCTTGTGCTGCACGCCACACACGTCTATCTGCTCTAGCCTTTCTTTGCAAGACTGGAAGTGACCCTCTGTTCTGTCCTGGTCATTTGAAAACAGTGTTGTCAGGGCTGTTTAGCAGGGAAAACCGGAGTCAGAAATATTTTGGGAAGTGCAGGAAGTAAATCATCACCATTTCCTGAACTGTATGTTTAGAAACTGTTCATATAAATAGACTGTGATCCCCAAACTTAAAGGCACTTCTACACACGCATGCTAAATTTTGACTCTCTGACCCTTCACAGTAGTTCTCACAACTAATGTGGTTGGATATTAATTAATTGGTGTTTTGATTCATGTAGAAGAAGAAGAAGAAGAGAAGAGATTGGATTTATACCCCGCCCTTCACTCACTTGGAGTCTCAGAGCGGCTTACAAACTCCTTTCCCTTCCCCTCCCCACAACAGACACCTGTGAGGTCGGTGGGGCTGAGAGAGCTCTGAGACAACTGTCCTTGAGAGAACAGCTGGTGCAGAGCTATGGCTTGCCCAAGGTCATCCAGCCAGGTGCAAGTGGAGGAGTGGGGAATCAAACCTGGTTCTCCCAGATTAGAGTCTGCGCACTTAACCACTGCACCAAGGTGAACAAATGTACCACTTTGCAGGTGAACAAAATCTAGTGAAAAGGCTTTGGGGCCCATAGTGTTCCACAAACTTCACCAGAAGTTTTTTGCACCGATATGGAGCCTCTGCCAGCAGCTGCTCTGGCCTCTTCCTTATGGTTATGTGATCCAAGACAATATAGCTAGTGTGATGATGTCAGTAGTGGATTAGTTGATTAGCAGAGTGCTCAAGGCAAGAGTGGGAGGGGCTTCTAGTGTCCCGGCCCCACTGCTGGACCTCCTGAGGGCACCTGGTGTTTTTGGCCACTGTGTGACGCAGAGTGTTGGACTGGATGGACCACTGGCCTGATCCAACACTGGCTTCCCGTATGCTCTTATGTTATGTTCTAATGCAGCAAAGCCCATCCAGTTAGCGAGTGCTGTCCGGAAATAAAGGTACACACGGAGACTTTTATCTTTGCAGATTAATATGAGCAGGGGTCCTTTCGTAGAAAAAGAGGTGCAGGAGCTCATTAGCATAACTCATTAGCATAACTCATTAGCATATGCCACGTCCCCTGACATCACCAGAAGTGTGTCAGAAAGGGAATGTCAGTTTCAGCCCCATTATACCCTATGGGCCATTGAAATCAATGGCAAAAACTCATAGGCTGTATGAGGGGCTGGAGGGGAGGGGGTTTGAGGGAGAGGCTCCAAACTTGCAGGGTACCTGCTGGGGCCTCTCCTCGAAATACCCACCAAGTTTCAAGATGATTGGACCAAGGGGTCCAATTCTACGGGCCCCCAAACAGGTTGTCCCATCCCTCCATTGTTCTCTATGGAGGGAAAAAATGTTAACTTTTTTCCTCCCATAGAGAACAATGGAGGGAATGGGGGCAACCTGTTTGGGGGCCCGTAGAATTGGACCCCCTGGTCCAATATTCTTGAAACTTGGTGGGTATTTCGAGGAGAGGCCCCAGCAGCTACCCTGCAAGTTTGGAGCCTCTCCCTCAAACCCCCTCCCCTCCAGTTGCTTTTAAAGTTGCCGCCGAATTTCGGCAGCAATTCGGCAGCAGGCTGAATCAGATTAGAGAATCTGATTCAGCCCGTGGCTGCCTTAGTGGCCAGTCCTGAGCTGGCGGAGCTTTGCTCCGCCTCTCTCCAGCCCCAACAGACCCCTGAATATGAGTCCTTTTATTTAAGGAACTGAATTCGAAAGATAGAGTCAGTGTTCTAATCTAGTCTAACTAGCTAAGATGGATGGAGATGCAGGAATCATGTCCTGCTCTCACGGTGCCAAGGTGGAGAAGTCTGTCAAAGTGTGGAGAGAAGGTGTGAGGCTGGAAGGAAGTTTCCCTAAGAGTAACAATCCACATATCAAATGGATAGTATCAAAGGAAGGTAGGGAAGGATGCGCAGTGTCCAAGCCTATCTATCTCTCTGGCTCTCTCATAGTGCCCCTCTGAAGGCTGAGGCTGAGAGACAGCACAAAGTCCCTCCCCTCCAACAGTCAGTTAGCCAATTAGATGTGGCTGTCTGGCAACATCCTCGAGGCAATGAAGGACTTCCCAGGGCTGTCATTCTGAATTGGGGGAGGGGGGGGAGAGACACAAAATACATCAGCCTGTGGCTGAGGCAACTGGCCAATATTCCATGTCGTGCAATGCAGCATTGATGGCCAGTGCTGGTCCAGGAGGCAGAAGCATTCCTCTTCCCGCCTTGAACACTCATGTGCCCTCCCAAATTTGTTAAAAAGGGGGGGGAGGGGGATCAAACTGTTCAGCAGCATCAGTGTATTCTCCCCACTTTTCTGTTTAGCTTGAATTTCGACCTGGTAAGAAGAGTGTGTTGCTGGTTAGTGAGAATTCGCTCTCTCTTTTTGGTGTTCTGACTCTGGGCCTTCAAAACAATTAACAACAGAAATTAGCTCATCATTAATCAGCAGTTCAACATTGTCTCTTCATCTACTCCAACAGGACTTTGAACAATGAATTTACAATTCAGCACGATTGCTGGAAAGTATTGGAGTCGGGAGGCGAGTGGTAGTGATTTCATAGTAAAGCTCTTTATTGAGGGTCAGATGGAACATGAGAAACCCTGGGCTCAGAGCCCTCTTTTATGCCGGCCGGAGACAATGCCCCGACCTCGCCCCCAAGTCCTGATAGGACCTTAAGTCCATGGTTGCAGTTCATAGGTCCCCCAGCGGGAGACCTAGGCACGTAATTGGTGGTCGCTCAGGATCCAACTGGCTATTGTTCTACCTGGCTGAAGCTCAGGTAGATTTTGACCTTGTGCGCTTAGTACACAACAATTGCAGAGAAATTAAACAATCGAAGGTCCCGTGGATTTCAGTTATGTCCCACTGAGTAGGACCAGAAGCTTGTGGAAAGGGAGACAGAGTCTGGACAGGGAGGGAAAAGTCCTGGGTCAGCCCAGGAAGTTCCTCATGGTGGCCCAATGATGATGTTGGAATGGGGACTGTTAATGAACATCCGTTTTATTGGCCGTTGTGAAGAATTTACATCCCAAGGAAAATGTGTCTCTTTATTCATTTGTTTTCTTGTCTTCAAAATAATATGTCAGAATTGCCCATTTTCTGAAGTTGCTGGAAACGAATTTCAGTAGATCCACACTTCGGTAGATCAGGGATGATCCTTCCCCGAGTTCCTTTCCCTTTTTCAGATTAGCTCTTCCCTCATGTTCATTCTTTGTGCTATCAGACATCACTCATCATCCTCCGTCCCTTGGGAGAACATCACTTCCAAGAAGTGCAAGGGACAGGCAGCCTTCCCGTGGTAAATAGCTCTGTCAAAAGAAAATAGTTCTTACTTTCAGAGAAGTTTCATTAAAATACGATCAAGAATCGAAAAAAGCATACAGAATTTTTTCTTGTGTCATTCATTTTCGGTCCAAGCCTCTACAGTGCAACCTTTCTGTCTTAAATAGCAATTGTACTTTGAAATTATATCTGTGTGGGGGAAGAGTGATCTTAATTTTGGCCATGGCTTAGCTGAGAATATCTTCTGTCAAGGTTCTCAGGCCTAGAACTCGTAAACAAATAAAAGAGCCTTTAAGTTAGGCAGAGAGTTTTTTTTTTTAACCGAAAGTGAATAGTCAAATACTTTCCCTCACCTCAAAAGTTAAGGGATAAGTTTCCTAGTCCAACCAGGTCAGAATCCTGTTAACTCTCATAGAAGATCTTAGAACACACTGTTTATATTCTTTTATCTATGCCCAGGGCTATTTTTGGGCAGGGACGCACAGGAACGGAGTTCCGGCTGGCTTCTGAGTTGGCCATGCCTACAGCCTCCCCCCCCCCTGGGTTCCCCAGACACCTCGCAAGCCATGGGGCGCCTGGGGAAGCCAAGCCAATCCAGGGAGGGAAGGCAGTTTAAACTGCCTCCCCCCTTCAGGTTCCCCAGGGGAAACCGACCCAGAAACTGCCTTCCTTCCCTCGGGTTCCCCATGCATCCCGCAAGCCACAGGGCACCTGGGGAAGCCAGTCCTGGGAGGGAGCTGCGCTGTAGGGGGTGTGGCCTAATATGCTAATGAGTTAATGCTGTTGGGTGTGGCCTATTATGCTAATGAGTTCCTGCTGGGCTTTTTCTACAAAAAAAGCTCTGTCTACGCCCATGTAAATATAATTGCCATCTAAGCCATACTTCACGCTTCTGATGAAGTAGGCGGTAGTCCACGTGAAAGCTTATGCCACAATAAATCTATTAGTGCCATTTGTTTTATTTACAAAATGTATACCTGGCTTTCTGCTCTCATCATGGCCACCAGAGATAAGACTCTTTTTGTTTCACTGGAGCAGATCCACCTGGCTGTCCTATGGGATGTAGGTCTTCATTACAATGTGCTGTAGGGGTTCATGTGTCAGATTAGGAGCTGAGAGACCCGGGTTTGAATCTCTTCTCTGCCATGGAAGCTTGCCAGATGACCTTGGCAAGCCACTCTCTCACAGCCTAACCTAACTTACAAGGTTTTTGTGAAGGCAAAATGGAAATAGGGCAAACCGTCTATGCCATCCTGAGCCCCTTGGAATAAGAGTGGGATAAAAATGTCCTAGATAAGTGCATTTGTATATCATCATCTTTCTGAAAAGCTTGATGGGTTTTAGCTCTACCATAGGCGTCAACTTCAGGGGGGCTGGGGAGCTGGAGCCCCCCCCTGAACTTTTCCAGGAAGTGCTGAGCCTCCCCTGGAGACAATGGCCTGTGATGTCTCTGGCCCAGCCCCAGCCCCCTCCCCCGGGAAATTGGAAAGTCTATGCCCTTGACCTCTACCACAAACCTGTGAGGTGGACTAAGCTGAGAGACACTTGCCCGAGGCCACCCAGAGAGCTTCATACTCGAGAAAGGATGTGTAGACAGTGCAGCTTCATACGTCAATAACTGAAGAGTGTTTGCAGCTGGACCTTAGAGAGGAGGAGGCGGGTGAGAAGGCAAATACAAGTATGTTGTATGGGTTGATCTGCATTGTTTGGGATCTCCTGGTTACAGTATGGAAGAGCTTTGGGCTGCAACAAGGGAAAACGCAACTTTGCAAGCAATGAATCAGAATTTATACTTCTGTATTTGTGGTATCCTATAGCTTCCATATCCTGTGAAGACAGATTACAAAGCTTATGCCGGAGAGAGTAATGGAGTGACTCCTTCATAGGAAGCTGGATATTCCAAATTGTTAACATCTGGGTATGTTCTTTACTCTTGACAGGATTCTGGCATCCAGCCTGCTAGAAACCTAGTGGGAGATATTCTGTGTGAAGTGAGTTTTAATCTCAGGGTTTTGTAATTCACAGTTTACCTCCCTTCTATAAACTACTTGGACTAACGTGGTCATATTTTTTTAATATGTGTGTGTGGAGACATAAAAGACAACAACATATTAACTGCACCTAGAAATTCCCCCCCTTCTTCCAATAAATGAAGCTTAGTCCAGACAAAATTGAAGTGCTGTTGGTCAATGACAAAACTGTTTGAGATCTGAGGAGTCAGCCTATCTCCTCTCGCACACATGAAGACACGTGGAGCTGCCTTTTACTGAATCAAATCATTGGTCCATCAGGGTCAAAACTGTCTTCTCAGACTGGCAGGATCTCCAGAGTTTCAAGTCAAGGCCTTTCACATCACCTTCTGTCTGGTCCTTTTAAATGGGGTTGCCAGAGACTGAACCTGGGACTTCCTGCATGCAAAGCAGAGGCTCTTCCACTGAGCCACAGCCTCTTTTAACAGGGGTTTAGGGTGTACTGCTGGATCCTGACTTATGGTCATTCTATTTATTTATTTATTTTTCGTATTTATACTCTGCCTGACAGGGCATGAAGATATGAGTTCCAGATTCCAGATGGTAAAGATCTAAGTGACAGCTAGGTGACAGCTAAGAGCTCCATAGCCAGCAGTTCTAGTTGGAGCAAACAGGTTCTGACTGGCACTGTTACACAGCAGTCAGAGTGACTCAGCAGTCAGTGCTGATTGGCTGGTCAATGTATATATGTGATTATTGTACAGTGTATATCTCTCTTCTATGTATTCCAGTGTGGGCGAAGCGCTTTGTCAGTTCGTATAGTGATTGTGCTGAACTGCGTATACCTGCATTTGACAACAGGCTTTGTAAATAAACCCTGTACATATTCCTTCCCTACTTTGGCTGTGTGGACATTGGACTCTGTGGGACGTAAGTTCTGCACTTTACTGTGCACGTTGCTGTTTATCTCTGCTCTGGTGCTAACACGTCAGCTCAACACTCGCACCCCCTGACTCCCCGCAAGTGTGGTTAGACATGTCGGTCTCTTCTGTGGCATATAGTTCTTGTATCAGCTTTGGCAAATGTGCCAAATATGCTGTTCTTCCAAAAAAAAGATAATTTGGCTACAGTGATCACATCTAGGTAGATTACTATAATGTGCTTTATATGGGACTGCCTTTGAAAAGCATCTGGAAACTTGAGTCAATATTGTTGGGGGCCCAATACAGGCACTGTATCACCCTTGGGCTAAAAGATCTGCCCTGCCGGCCTGTTTGTTTCCAGGCATCAGGGCTATTTTTGGGCAGGAACGCACAGGAACGGAGTTCCGGCTGGCTCCTGAGTTGGCCACACCCTGCAAGAACTCATTAGCATAATAGGCCACATCCAACAGCAGAAACTCATCAGGACTGGCTACATTAAGGGTATGTGGCCTAACATGCAAATTAATTCCTGCTACAAAAAAAGCCCTGGGTTTTGACAACAAACAAGGTAAACAGAATAAGAAGCAAAAGGTGGGTGTGGCTGGATGACCACTCTTCTGGTAACATGGGGGTGTGGCCTAATATGCTAATAAGCTGTGCTGTCAGTGGCGTGGCCTAATATGCTAATGAGTTTCTGCTGTTGGGTGTGGCCTATTATGCTAACGAGTTCCTGCTGGGCTTTTTCTACCAAAAAAAGCCCTGCCAGGCATAATTCTAAGGGCTTGTTCTCATGTTTAAGGTCCTAAGTATTTTGGGGCTGAGCTAGTGAACAAGTTTGCCGATGCCTGTTGGTCAGAAGCTAGTTCACAGCTGATTGGGGGATCAGGCGGGACAAGGGTTCCAATCCACCCCCCACCCACCAAATAGCTACACAGTGAAGTTGCAAAAGGAGAGGAGAAAGGGGGCTTGCTTCTCGTTTTCTCTGCCGCCCAAGCTCACAGTTTGTTGTGGGGGGTCAGAAGAACCCCACTTCCAGCTGATCTGACACCTCCCCCCAAATTTTGCTAGACACAAAGCAAAAATTCCCCAGCAGGAAATTAGAAGCCGACTCCCAGCTGGTCCCTCGTCAGTTGGGGGAGTCAGTTTCTAATGGCTGCAGTAGGGTTGCCAAGTCCGGGTTGGAAAATACCTGGAGACTTTGGGGGTGGAGCCAGGAGAGGGTGGGGTTTGGGGAGGGGAGGGGCCTCAGCCTGGTACAATGCCATAGAGTCCACCCTCCAAAGCAGCCATTTCCTCCAGGGGAGCTGATCTCTGTCAGCTGGGGATCAGTTGTAAAAGCGGGAGATCCCCAGGCCCCACCTGGAGGCTGGCAAGCCTAGGCTGCAGATAGCCTGTTCCTGCAAATAGCACCCAAACAGGTCAGCAGCCTGATTACCACTAGTGAATGGGAAGTGAGCCGAGTTGGCAGGTGTTCAAGTATCGCTGGTGGGCTGCTGCCCTAGGGAGCTGCTTGCCCCACAGCCCCCCTCCCCGCCACAGGACAGCCAGCGAGGAGGAGCGTAGGTAAGGTGGGACCCTGGGCCAGCCCAGGCATAGCACAGCCAGCAAGGAGGAACACAGCAGCTCCTCCAACCTGCTCTTCAGCCCTCTGTGAGATGAGAGGGGTGGGGTGGTGGAAAGAAGCAGGGCCCTTTTCCAGGCCAGGTTTTGTTTCCCAGTCCAGCCGTGGTGTCTGGACATAGAATGGTCCTCTCATTGCCAGTTTCCTACAAGTGTTTAGAAATCTAGGGAAACGTCAGTTCCCCATAAGCTAAAGATAACTGAGGCTGTTTTCATGTGGAGACTTTTCTCCCCCTTTGCTGAAAACTGGAACATTTTTGTGTGTGTGATTCCACACAATATAGCCTGTGAGAGTCCTACAGAGTCAGTCACCAACAAGTGTCCTTAAACAGGAATGCTTTATTGAGAAAGGTCTGCTATGGTCATCTGCACTTCTTGTTTTAGTAATGGCTGACACAGCCCCAAGGAGGACAATGATACAGAATTCAAAAAGGCGTCTGGTAAGGAATTACAACCAATCATGTCAGAGAAAAGGTGCTTAAAATACTGGTTTACGGTTCCCAGGGAGAAAGCGGGAAGAATTAGAGTCAAACAGGAGAAGAGTTACATGGACAGGCACCAGCAGTCTCCCAAGGTCAGAGCAGCTCGAAGAGCGATAAGCATGCCATGAGAAATATAACATAACATTCCACAGACCCGACGTCAAGGGTTCACTCATCCCGCCTCCCGGGCAGGAGATGGCAGCATTAGCTGACATGACCATCCTGTTCCCCATTTCCCTCTATTCTCTACAAGTTCTCTCCCAAATCTGTTTTACTACAATGGGAAAGAATGCAGTCCAAATGTGTTAGCATGCTACCTGGAAGGAAAGGAGCCCACTTCCCTGCCTTGCAAAGATGGTGTCCACTTTGGTGCCATTTTCTTGTCATTTCCCCAGGGCTTTTTCCTACTGCAGCATCAGTGAGCTTTCTGAGTTTTTTGTTTTTCTATCAGTAATTGCTATAGCAATCCATTGCTGAATGATTGACCATGGGGTGAGTGTGCGGTGAAGCCAGTTCAGGGTGGGATGTCTGATCAAAACTTCCCACAACTATTTAAACTGCCACAAATACAGTCGCAGCCAGATAGCACCAAGCCTCCAATGTGATCGCAGCCAAAGATGGGTAAAAGTGCACAGAAAACTCCCCTTCTGGAAACTCTGTCACCAATATCCATGCTTTCCTGTTTGCAACAGCAATGAAAGCAACATGAAGACTCCCCAGTTTATGTAAGCAAATAGACGCCTGTGCTGTTTTTGAGCATGGATGGTAGAACTCGTAGGGCTTTCCCTATTAAGCTGGAGTGAAGAAAAACTTTCTTCACTCTGACTTAAACAGTGTGCTGGCTGCAGTCAGAGCCTCTGTGAAAACTGTACCTGCACCCACTCTGTTGGCAGAGTGTAGATATGCAGTAAAAGGGAGCATGTTTAAAGAATTAAACCAGTTTATTAAGAAGAGAACAAACTTTGTAAGAAAGAGGAGAAAAAGAAGTCTAACCAGCGAGGAGAGAGTCAGAAATGAAAAGAAGCTCAGCAGGTGCATTGAGCCAATCAGGAGACAGAAAGGAGACTATTTGAAAATAGTAGGAAGTCCCTAATCTCACTATGCTAACTAGTCCCCTCTGCTGCTCCCTGCAGGATGTTCTTGTCACCTTCTTTATCTATGCACAATAGACCTTGCATATTCCAACATAATCTGGGAAAAGGGAGTTAGCACTGCCCTCAACTGGAGATGCTTAGCTCTAGCATCCCCCTTTCAACATGGCTTAAAAAAAACTCAGCCAAGGCTCAGTTGTTCATGGTAGGGGGGATTGCTGAGCTGGGGGGGGGGGACAGCTGGCAAGACTGTCATCTGGTTGACACTACTGTCCAGATAGATGAGCAAGAAGTGGGTGGAGAGGAGTGATGCCCGTGGCAATCAGTGTGGGGACGGGACATGTGAATGTCATCCCTGTGTGTCTCAGTTCTGTTGGCTCCCGCTGGCACACTGGAGGCGGCCTTTCCCACCCCTGTGTAAAAGCAGCCTCTCTTTTTAAAAAAAGCTCTTCAGTTTTTTCCCACAATAAAATGTAATACAACTTGACAAAAGATGATTACGTTCCTCAGTCACAAAATGAGACATTACAACGCAGAAGAATTTCAACAGCTCAATAGAATGTAACAAGAAAAACATCCAATATATTATTTGTCATAAAGTTGACAGTGTTTTAATAACTTTTATGAAGATTGTTACATTTACTCACACACACACACACACAGAGAAAGATCTCAGCTTCTTAGGGATATGTGCCAGTTTTCTTCACTGAATCAACATATGATAAAAAGGGAGCCCATTTTTCTATAGTTATTTAGAAGAAGAAGAAGAAGAAGAAGAAGAGGAGATTGGATTTATACCCCGCCCTTCACTTACTTGGAGTCTCAGAGCGGCTTACAAACTCCTTTTCCCTTCCCCTCCCCACAACAGACACCCTGTGAGGTAGGTGGGGCTGAGAGAGCTCTTTCCCAAGCTGTCCTTGAGAGAACAGCTGGTACAGAGCTATGGCTTGCCCAAGGTCATCCAGCCAGGTGCAAGTGGAGGAGTGGGGAATCAAACCCGGATCTCCCAGATTAGAGTCCGCACACTTAACCACTACACCAAACTGGCTTTCAGTTTTATAGAAGGGGAATGTTATATAGAAGGGGGAATGTTATATAGCTTTCAGTTTTATAGAAGGGGAATGTTTTATAGAAGGGGAATGTTATATAGCTTCATAGCAACTCTCTTAACTTTCTTCTTAATTACCGTTGTATTATTGTTTTGAGACAAGCACAGTCTCTTCATGGCATGGCTGCATTTAATAGTGAGGGGTGGGTATGTTCTATATGCATTCCCACTGTAAAGTCATCTTTGGAATGACCTGTTAGAGGGCTGAAGAGGCCAGTGTTGCAGCCATTCACACTCAAGCAGCCAAAAAGCACTGAGTTAGAATGGCAACTACAGCCTAAAATTTGGTTGACCTCCAGAGTAGACTAGCACACTAGCTGGGCGGGAAATACGGCCTTGCCTTATCTATCTACCACTCTTCCACATCAGCCAATGAAAAACAGCCCCCTTCTGTCTGGATTTGCTGAATGTTGTATTAGGGGGAAGGGCGTGTGGAACTGTTTATCGTGTGAGCTCATGGAAAGAGAAGCGCTGGCAAGAGTCGGATCACAGAGCGAGTGCCAGAGGAATCTCAGGGGCCCAGTGGATGCATGCCAGCTGCAGTGCATCAACAGCTTTTAAGTGAGTCCTGACATGCTGCTAATGCTGATATTACGGTCTGAGAAACGGATTATTGGGGAATGCAATAAAATTGACATCATGCTTCTCAACTGAGACAAGGTTGCATCTGTTGAAAACACAACCCCTTGCTTTGCCTGCCGTTCTAAAAATAGCTCCATGTTGAATGAAGAACTACATCAACTTAAGCCCTCGGCCAAGCAAGGGGTTTTCTGCAAATGCAGGCAGGGAATCATAAATGCCAGGAACAGTCTTCTTACCGTTCATTTTCGAGGGAAACAGAGCAGCGTAGATTTACCCCTTGCGAGGAGCAGCTTCTCAAATATAAGATCTCTTTCATTCCAAATGTCAACCAAGATTACCCCCCCCCCCAAATACTCCAAATGTGTTCAGAATATTTGGTTTTTAAAATGAGCAGATTTTCATAGATTTCTTCCCTTTTTTTACACCACTGTTCTTCTGAGGTGCTTCTTATAGTGAAGTACAGGGTTATAATTTTGTCTGCACAACAACCCTGCAAAAAACACATGACTGCAAGAGAATGACTAGTTCAGTGTCTCTCAGTGAGTTTCCTGACTGTAGGAATTGAATCTATAAAGCCCTGTCTGTTCTAGTGATCCCAAACCTGGTACCTGTAAGCACCTGCTGATGCGCTTCCTGATTCTCACTGACTTCTTAAGTTTTGTGGATAAAATCCAAAGTCATTCCCTTCTGGCTGACTGGCTAGCAAAACACTGAGTTTACTGAGAAAGACACATCACAGCTTGATGCCCTTGGCTTGGCCATCAATACAGGCCTCTGGGTCTGATCCCTTCTCCCCGATGCGACATGGGAAGCGGTTCCCACTTTCTTTGGAAACTGAAATCAAACAGCATCTGTCTCTGAAAGCAAACACCTCATCCTGCCAGCCATGGCAACCATTTTGTGATTGGCCATGCCCCATGGCAGTCATTTTGCTGTTGGTCCCACTCACCCAAACCAGCCAGTGGGGACATGAGGAGAGATTGTTAAACCATAGACTTTCCAGTGATTCCTAGAACAGATTGGTGTTACTTCTGGGGTTTTCAGGGGTCCCCTGTTCTGAACCTGGCAGCTCTGTTCCAAAAATGCCTACATGTTCAACAAGCCTGGGAATTCCTGTATCAAACTGGTTTTCTAGTAGGGTTGCCGACTCTGGGCTGGGAAATACCCTGGACAGTTGAGGGTGGATCATAGGGAGGGTGAAGTCTGAGGCGGGGAGGGAGTTCAGCAGGGCTGTGAACCCATAGAGTCCACCTTCTAAAATTGCAGCTTTCTCCAGGGAAATTGATCTTTGGAAATCAATTTTAATTCCTAATGAAATTACTGTTGGAGAAATGAGCATGTAACACAAGGCATGAGAAATTCAGTCATTATAGGGTTAACCTATGCAACTTGTTTGTTTACCTAGAGTTAGCCTGGAAGTAATACCTGGCAGCTGGCCAATTAACTCTGAGCCCGGGAAAGCTGAAGGTGTACTGTCTTGCTAATTGGTCAATGATATCAGGTGTTTCCTTTCAGGGGTCAAGAAGAAGGAGAGATCCTCCATTGCAATCTCTCTCACTCTCTATCAGGATGTCTTAGTGTGCAGACGCAGCAGAATGCTGCTAAGGAAGCATGTTTTGTTTATTTGTAGCTAATCCCGTTTACCTTTTTCCTTTAGTAATAAACTTCTTTTAAACTAAAAGAAGCAATCTCTTCTTTCCAGAAAAGCAAGATTCATTACTCTGAATTTTCTTGATTATTGGACAAAAGTCCTAACAATTACCAGGGGTCGTTTCGTAGAAAAAGAGGTGCAGGAGCTCATTAGCATACCTATTAGCACAACTCATTAGCATATGCCACACCCCCTGACATCACCTGAAGTGTGTCAGAAGGGGAAGCAAAAAGGGGGGGGGAGGCATCTTCAAAAGCCTCCCCTTCACTTCTCTAGCTGGCCTGCCGAGGCGGGCTGGGGGGGTGGGAAGAGAAGCGAGAAGGGGGTTAAAGGTTAAGCCCCCTTCTCTCAGAAGTCGCTTCACTCCCCCCCAGCTCACTTTGGGGGATGGGAGGCCCCCCCTTTTGTTTCCCCAGCCGGCCTGCGCTCTGCGACTTTCCAGCCAAACGGCAGCCCTTCTCCACCAGCCACCAACTCACCCGGCTCACAGGGCGACGCAGCGACAGGTGAGGATGGGGCTGGCTGAGGGAGCAGCCTTCGCCGGGGGAAGGGGTGGCAAGCAGGGAGAGCAGGTAGCAGCAAGGTGTGGACAGGCAGTGGTGGCACCGCAAGTGGAGGCACGACAGGAGCTTCGGCTGCCAGCACCACAGCCGCTGCCTGCATGCCCCGCAGCTGTCCAACAGGCCAAGTGCTGCCTCCCCGCTGCTCCCCCTGGCAAGGTGGGCCAGTTCTTGGCCTGGTTTCTCCTGCTTGTCCATCACAGCAGAGGGGAGAGGTGCCAAATGGCTGTGCTGCTGAGTCTCGCACATGTGCACTGATGCCCCCACTCCGCTCAATGGCCGGCTGCCTCTGCCCCCTTCTCGCTTTGCTCCCCCCTGCCTTGGCAGGCAGGCTGGGGAAGGGGAGGGGAGGCTTTTGAAGATGCCCCCCCTTTTGTTTTCCCAGCCGGCCTGCCAAGGCGGCACGATCTCCTATTGTATCCTTCCTCCAGCCCACTCCGGCCCCAAATGACCCCTGTATAATCCTATGCACTTATTCAATGGATTTAGACTGCACTAATTCTGCATAGGATTACAATCCTAAAGATACTTTCTCTGAAGTTAGCCCTGCTGAATAGGCCTGAGTAAGATTCTGAGTTGAACGTCTTAGGATTGCTCTCTAAATTTGTTAAATTATTCCAATTTCTAGATGCTAAGGTTCAGTTTATTGTAAGATGGGTTAATACTAACAGGTACATGATGTATAATGTGGGCTATATATGTGTTTGAACAGTAGCCTAAGGTGGCAGGGGAAAGCACTAAATATTTCTTGAGAGTCCAGACGTCTGCCTCTTTTTTACGTGAAACCTCACATAGGCCTTATGTCCATTCTGACTTCTGACGTTTCAAGAGACACTGTCCACACACTCCCCGAATGAAAAAACCCAGTCTGTTGATTTCTTCTGAAGTGGAAACTGTTTATACATTCTGGCACATGGTTTTCTAAATGTCCCAGGTACAAGCCTTGCTTGGTCTCACATTGTGGTGATGGCTGCAGACTTTACCCAGCTGCAGTGTGACTTGCAGAGCCAGTGGTCAGTAGTGTTCAAAGTATCAAACCAGGAGTGAGGAAACCAGGACTCATATCCCCACTCAGCTTACTGGGTGACCTCAGGTCTGTCGCTATCTTTCAGGCTAACTTACCTCACAGGGGTAGGACAAAAATTTAATATAGGGAGAGAACTGCAGCTGGAGAAACCACTCTATTAATAAGAAGATCCAGTTAATGATGGTTCTTTAAATTAAGTCGGCTGTTCTTTTCTCAAAAGTAAAGGGTTCCATTCTTCAATTTTCATCTATCCAGGAGGAACACTATATCATGAGTATAAACCCACTTCAGGATTTCAGTAGCACCTTTGCGGTCTCCTCTGTTTACAGAGTATCATATTACTACCTAAATGTGCTGCCTCTTTGCAAAAATGAAGCCACAGTGACAATTTCTAACTTTGTTTGATGAAAGGCAGTAAAATCTACCAGTTAAACAGTTATGGTCTAGTGCCTTATGTCTCATAACCAAATGTAGCTGGGACTGCATTCTTGCAGAGCTCTGTTTACATTGGATTCCATTAGCTCGTTAGATTCCACAGGAATTCACATATGTTTGCAGCATAATGTCATCCCATTTGGGAGCTCTTAGGTTTGCTTTAGAAACACCTGTCTTTGGCACTTGGCTCTGACATGTAATGCTATGTGTATGTGCAGCACCTATGTATACGCACATATCAAGAGCCCCCAGACCTGTTCAGCAGTCAGTTGTTGAGACAGCACCAAAGAGTCGAGACTTTGCAAAATAAGATCACAGATTTCTTACGGATAACCATACAAGTTAGATTTAGGGCTTGCACGTTGCGGGTAGATTCTGCTGAACAGTGTAAACATTTTCTACCAGATGTTTCTAAGAGAGCAGATAGGAAATCTTACAACATTTCACAGTCTCAAAAATCCCCAAATTTTGGAACTTAATGGCAATGTTTGACCACAGAATTCCATGTTAAAATTTCATGACTGAAATCCGAAAGCCAAAAGTTGAACTATAACATTAAGAGAATAGGCAGGCACCCAACAAATAGCCAGAGAATGAAATCTGCAGGGGAGACCTTGAGAGAGGAGGATTCAGCTCTAAGCTTGGGAACTCTGGAACTGTCAGTACTTTATGTCTGGGCTGTAGTATATGAGGTGTTGCTTCACTTGTATCAACAGAAATGCCTTGCTTGGTACAGTTTATATGCATGAAGGAATCAGTTTTGTTCCTGTTAATTATCACGAAGAGGAGGCCACACAGAAGGTAAAAAGCAAGTGGTAACTGTACTGTAGCCACACAGGTGTGAGAGTCCAGGAGATTTCAAGCCACAAACAAAGGGTCTTAAACAAGAACTTCCTTTATTTGATAGTGGATCAACTGGTTCACACTTCTAGAGTCAGTAATGGGGGATGGAGGAGTGTCAAGGTACAGTTATAGTGCATTCAAACCATGGTGTTGCAAAGAAACCCCCCAATCAACAGTCAAGAAAAAGGGCGCCCAAATACATTGGCCCATTTGTTCCCACACAGAAAAGCGGGAAGGAAAGCGGTTCGCACCTGTAGGAAAAACCCCAATTAGCAACAAAGCTTGTGTGAAGACTCAGTCAAGGTTACAGACAGGGGCCCTTTCGCAGAAAAAGAGGTGCAGGAGCTCATTAGCATACCTCATTAGCATACCTCATTAGCATACCTCATTAGCATATGCCACATCCCCTGACATCACCGGAAGTGTGTCAGAAAGGGAATGTCAGTTTCAGCCCCATTATACCCTATGGGCCATTGAAATCAATGGCAAAAACTCATAGGGTATATGTGGGGCTGGAGGAAAGGGGGTTTGAGGGAGAGGCTCCAAACTTGCAGGGTAGCTGCTGGGGCCTCTCCTTGAAATACCCACCAAGTTTCAAGAAGATTGGACCAGGGGGTCCAATTCTATGGGCCCCCAAGCAGGTTGCCCCATCCCCTCCATTGTTCTCTATGGTGGGGAAAATTTTTTGGTGGTGGGCCGAATCAGATCAGAGAATCTGATTCGGCCCGTGGCTGCCCTACTGCCCCTCCTGAGCTGGTGGAGCAGTGCTCCGCCTCGCTCCGGCCCCAAAGGACCCCTGGTTACAGATAAGCGAAAGCGGAGACAAGAGGAAGGGAAAGGAGCACATTCCAAAGGATGGGGGAAGAAGCGCGCAGGCTATTGTGGCACCTCCCACCTCCCGAGTGGGAAATGGCAGTTCCTGACAACAGGTGCATCATGAGGGAAGCTTGATGTCAGAGTCCCACAGCAATCAGTCACAACAACGGTCCTTAACCAGGATTCAGTTTACTGAGACCAGGAAAGGCAGGTCATCTGTACACACTTTGTGTCAGGAATGAGTCTCCAGGTGGGAGTTGGGAAGTTATACAGAATTCAAAAGACACCCTGGGATGGAAGGAAGCCAATCACGAATAAGCAAGCAAGCCTGCCTAAAATAAGGACTATAGGTTCCCAGGGGAATAGGAGCATCCAGGCACCAAGGTCGGACACAGGCAAGCAGAGATAGGACAGACAGCAAGAATTGAAAGTTAAAATACCAGGAGACACCTGTCTTCAATATAGGCTTCACCAGCCTCCATCACCCAACCCTCACTTGCTATGGCAGTGTAGCTGACATTTGAACCGAACTGGCTACTAGCAAGACCCAAACGAAACTGGAAAATACTCATGCTAAGAGGCTGAATTCCACACTTCCTAGTATGGCAACTTGGTGGACAATTTACATGTTACAAAATTTCTGTGTCCACCACAAGGACATTGTATCATATGTACTTTAGGAGCACTGTGCCTCCCAAATGCACATATGCCCAATTCCAGCTGTGACAGTGGAATGTCACTCAGCCCCAGACCTAACATAGCAACACCTCTGGCCCAGCCCCAGCCTCCCCCAGTGTAGTGTAGTATGTTCTATGTAACAACCGGCCTGCCATGTGCTCCCAGGTAATGGCGCCCGCCGCATGGCCAGAGCACATGGTTAGGCAGAGAGGGGAGCTTGAATCTGGAGGAACAATAGATGTCTGGATTCTAAGCCTCCACCAATGTGGGACCTAGGTTCTCCCTGAGGAGCCAATGCGGCCAAAGCCTCCTCCAGGGAACCTATGACAAACATGTGCATATGTAAAGCCCCTATCAGGTCTTTTGGGTGTGGCCGGAGGTGTGGCTCCAGCCAGCATATAATGAGGGCCCTGGAGCCCTGGAAGCATGCTTGTTCTGACCATCTACTGGGCATGCTGAATCACTCAATAATGTCTTCATGATTTCACCGTTCCTGGTCTCCCGAGTCCAGTACTCTTCACCCCCCCTTAATTGGAAAGTCTACACCCCTGCCTAGGGGGCAGCTGTTCTGGCACTTGATAAGATGTATGTGTGGGGGAAATGAGCACCACGCTGTAGACCCAGTCAGGATTGGCCCCTCACAACTTTGCCCTAGTGTGAGAGTTGTTTGCTTTTACTTCTGTCTTTAATCAAAAGATGAAGGCCAGGACCGTGGGCTTTATCTGTTCAGTCCCCACATGTCCCCAGTCCAATTTACCTTAGGACTGAACCCTGGAGACCAGGTTAGTTGACTTCTGGATCCTACCCTGAGATAGCCTCCCTTACATAACTTAGGATACCGAAATCTATCCTTTTCCTATCCTTTGCCCTATCTCTGTATCTCTTCACTTGCCAAACCCCATCTGAGGTGCAGACAGCCTTTCTTTGCCTCCAAAATGCCTCTCCTTCCCCCTTTTTCTCAGAAGTTCCACCGCCTCTCTTTGGTTGATGTTATTGGGAATTAGCATACTCCCCCTGTATGCAGGGGTTTGCAGGGGTTTACAGTAATACCTGGAGGATGGAACTGAAGGCCATCCGCCATCCCCGACCTGGTAGAATAATCTAGCTGATGAGGTCAGGAAGGCTAATGCTTATATTGGTCTGTAGAATGTGCAAAACAGATCTTTGGGGGAGGGAATTTTTTATTAAGGGAACATAGTTGTTTCTAATGTTTACAGAAGGTTTGTGAATGGTTTTCATTATATTTAAGGTTGCCTTTTAATTTCTGTAATCCATCCTGAGTCTCTATGAGAAAGACAGACAATACATGAAGTAAATAAACAAACACATACATTTGTTTTTATGGATTTGGTGTTATTGCTGGTGCTACACATGGATTTATTGAATAAGTTTCATCAACATACCACCTTCTATCTTGCCATGCAAATTACGTAATTCTGTTGATTCCAAGCCCTTTTAAATGTAACCATCTTGCTGTCCTTCTAGGCAAGTTCTAATATCTTCTGTTTCACTGAGGTGAGTTTCCAGTTTAATCCGCTGCCAAAAATGTTTAGTCAAGGTTAACTGAATGGTTTCCTGCCAAAAGGCTTATTAACATAATCAGTCTGTCAACTATGTAAAGTAACAATACTTTACATAGTTCTTGGGTCATGTTGGGTTTGGTATGAGATATTTCAGTCAGATATGCACTGCAGTTTCCCAGTGATGAACCCAGTCTCCGAGTGCATGGGGACCCGGTGTGGACCACGATCGCAGCACATGGGGAGAGGTTTCTTAATTCTTCCATCCCATGCTGCCTTTCCTAACCTAAAATGGATGGCCCTGGAAAGCACTTTTTGCGTGGTCGGTGCGCCATAATAACATGCACATAGGTTTTCCCAGTGAGGCACATATTCCCCTGGGGCCTTTTTAATTTAGGATGGTTAACCAATTTCTCCCCATGTACCACAGTTCTAATCCAGACTAGGTTCCTAGAAGGGAATTCACTGTGCAAGTCTGACTCAAAGTCCTCGTAGGGACCCAGACCCAACCTGAAGGGTGTGTAACATACAGCCAAGTCCTGAGTTCAATCACCAGGCCAATCATGGTTAAACTTTCGTTTGGCTATGTATAAAACCTTATCTACTCATTTAATTCATGTATATCCTGCCTTTCTCCCCACTGGGGACCCAAAGTGGCTTACATCATTCTCCTCTCCTCCATTTTATCCTCACAACAACCCTGTGAGGTAGGTTAGGCTGAGTGTGTATGACTGGCCCACCCAGCAAGCTTCCATGGAATGAGTGGGGATTCGAACCTGGGTCTTTCAGATATTAGTCCGACACTTGTAACCCTACACCACTGGCCCTCAGCCTAAGTGTACTCGTGCTGGGGACTGGAATGATTTCATGACATACAATGTCAGTATATATGGAGGAAGTTTTGGGGTCTATTTACGCTGGAGTTTTGCAGAGCTGTCCCTCAGCTATCACTTTGCTCCTTGGCAGGGCTCATTTCGTAGCAGGAGCTCCTTTGCATATTAGGCCACACACCCCTGATGTAGCCAATCCTCCAAGAGCTTACAACAGCCCCTGTAAGAAGGATTGGCTACATTAGGGGTGGCTACATTAGGAGGTGTGGCCTAATATGCAAAGGAGCTCCTGCTACGAAATGAGCCCTGTACCTTGAGCACCATATTAAGGTATCACAATATCAACACAAGAAGAGAGGAGTTTGACATAGGTGCCCGATGGTACAGGCACAAAATAGTTTTACTGTCTCATCCCCTTCACCGTATTGGGTACCCTCTGCTGCGATATTTTGTCTCTTTAAATAAAGAAGAGTCTTTCATTGCAAAGATTTTTGGAGGGGAGAGCGGGCACTTTGCACACGCGCGAGAAAGAGCTGTTGTATAATAACGTAGATCACCCGCGACACCCAAGTAATCAGGGCAGACCCTTTCTGCACATAATCACCCCCTCTTCTCTCTCTATTTTAGAACTGGCTGTGGGCAGAGGTTCATATTGCTCTTCTGTCCCTTTTATTTTTGGCCGGCTCTTCCCAGTCTTCACTTTGTAATGTGACTAAGGTGACATTTGGGTTATTATAACTGGTGGCTATCGGCTTTCTTAACTGCTTGGGGCCTTCCCATGACCCTGCCGTTCCTCAAACAGTGCACATACCTCACTTGAAAAGGAATGTTTAATCACTCAAGAATATGAGTGAGACTCAGATGTTCCCTTCCCTCCCCCCAGTCATATCTGTGCATTAGACATAACCCCGTTCAGCATATCAGCTTCCAGCTTGCTGGTGGAGAAGCCAGAATCTAACATACCGCAAGAAATTTCATTGTGCAATTTCAAATAGTTATTTGTTCTTTTTTGTGGTGGAAAAAATGAACAGTTTCATTCAAGAAGTGTCAGCCAGATTGCCAGATTGCCCGTGTGCATCTGTTTCCAATTACTTAACATGTTGGATGGTGTTTTCAGCACTGCTTGCCTCCTTTCCTTTTATTTATCCTATTGATGGATAGGTTCTCTTTTCACCATTCCGGCAGGACAACCCCGCCACTGAAAGTAATGAAGAGCATTTCCAACTTCTCAGGTTCCTGTTCCAGTTGAAGCACACAGTCAGGGATGCAGGAGGTATTCGGGGGGGGGGGGATGACGACAATGACTCTTGAGCAGTCCTCAAGTTCACCGTGGGGAGTACAGGTTGCAGAGTCCATTGTTATTGAGGCATTCCATGGATCTCAACATAAACATGAACAGCAGATTTACCTTGCTCCAGCAGGAACTCAGGCAAATTTACCTTGCTCCAGCAGGAACTCATTAGCATAATAGGCCACACCCAACAGCAGAAACTCATTAGCATATTAGGCCACACCCCTGACAGCGCAGCTCCTTCCCAGGATCGGCTTCCCCAGGTGCCCTGCGGCTTGCGGGGCGCATGGGAAACCTGAGGGAAGGAAAGCTGCGGGGCACCTGGGGAACCCGAGGAGGGGAGGCAATTTAAACTGCCTTCCCTCCCTGGATCAGCGTGGCTTCCCCAGGCGCCCCACAGCTTGTGAGGCGCCTGAGGAACCCGGGGTTGGGGGGAGGCTGTAGGCGTGGCCAACTCAGAAGCCAGCTGGAACGCCGTTCCTGTGCGTTCCTGCCCCAAAATAGCCCTGCCTTGCTCAGTTCTCTCAGTCACGGACACAGTGAGGTCCTTGTTGGATCACCTTGATGGACGTTGCTGACGTTCGTGCTGAGCAGCTTTGCACCTGCACAGTAGCTGCCTATTCTGCAGGACCAGGTCATTGCAGCGTCAGTCATCATAGTTCCAGTTAAGACCAGCATGAAAGCTTACACCTTGAATAAAACTTGGTTGATCTTAAAGGTTCCACTTGACTCAAACTTTGTTCTGCGACTTCAGACCAACAACAGCTACCCCACCTGAATCTATTTTCATAGTTCCAGTTATCATTCAAATAAGTTTCAGTGCACATGATTATTTTCCATTTAACGGTGTGATTTTTAAAACTGGAGGTCGTGGCAAGGGGGCAGCTGGTGCAAAAAAGCGCTGTAATCAGTGATCTAACAGCATTTCTCCCTCTGTTTACTAACACTGATGAAATATGCTGCTTCTTTTTTAGTTTGAGTTGACTAGTTGGAATTCCGCTATGACCGAAGGAGTGTTGCTTACTGAGGGCAACAGTGTCACCGTGCGGTAGTTACTTCTCGTAGTTCCATAATACACGGTGACACCCAGAATACTCAAATAACTATGGCCTTTTATGCACGGTGGTTTCCCTTGCTTTCATAGCACCTCTCCGTCACGTTATTTTTTTCATTTTGTATTTCCCTCCTCTTTCTCCTTGCATGTCCATCATTGTTGTTGTTTTTTTAAAGCACTGCACTATTTCCCCTCAGCTCTTGGTTCGCCTTCAGTTTGCAGTTTCCCAGGCTTTTCTGAAAGTCCTTTTGCCACAATTTCCCCCCTTGCTTCGCTTCCAAGCCAACATAATTCATAAGCAGAAACATTCCCTTGGATTTTTCAACCCCCCCCCCCATGCCCACTCCACCACAGAGCATGCCGGGGAAGGCATGTAAAAGTATTTTTCTCCCACCATTATGAGTCAAGCAAAGTGTTATGTATTGACCATGCGGTCGCCATGTGCTCCAGTAACGGCGACCGCCATGTGGCCAGAGCACATGGCCAAGAAACTACCTGAGCTTCAGCCAGGTAGAACAAAGGCCAGGTGGATTCGAACCGGCCACCAATCATGTACCTAGGTTTCTCCCAGGGAACCTATGAGATGTAAATAGACTTCTAATAGCCTATCAGGCCAGTTGGGCGAGGTCAGGGGATTATCCCTGACCAGCACAAAAGGAGGGCTCGAGCCCTGGGTTGTATGCTTCATCCGAACCAGCAATAAAGATCTAGCTGTTTCACTGCTCCATGGATTCCCGACACCAATACTTATCACAAAGATTCAAGGGTTATGCCATTATAAGCAAAGCATTGTGCCAAGGAGTCCACCTATCCATCCATTTGTCTTAGCACCCTTAGGGGAAATCAGCAAAGCCCCAGTGGAAACAAGAGCCACACGTACAGCAGCCGGGGAAAGCTTGCAGCCAGCAGCCACCCCTCTCCCTCACCTCCTACAAGGGAGGGGGGCGGCCATAGGTTTCCCCTGATCTCCAAGTGGGGTTCCCTTTAAATGCTGTTTTTTCTAGCAGGGGCTGCCTTTGCCTGATCTTCAAGCGGCTAAATTGCTGCTTTGAGATCAGGAAAAGTCCACCCCCCCACACTAAAAAAACAGCATTTAAAGGGTTTGCTTTAAATGCTGTTTTTCTAGGGGGGTGGCTGCAAGATTTAAAGGTCCTTCTATCTATCTATCTGTCTGTCTATCTATCTATCTATCCATCCATCCATCCATCCATCCATCCATCCAGGGGTCATTTCGTAGAAAAAGAGGTGCAGGAGCTCATTAGCATAACTCATTTGCATAACTCATTTGCATATGCCACACCCCCTGACATCACCAGAAGTATGTCAGAAGGCAAGAAAGAAAGAAGAGAGACAGAGAGAGAAAGAAAGAGAGAGAGATGAAAGAAAGAAAGAAAGAAAGAAAGAAAGAGAAAGAAAGAAAGAAAAGAAAGAAAGAAAGAAAGAGCTGGCAGAGAGGGGACAGCTACTAATCCAGGCCTCAGAAATACCGCTATTCTGGGAGGATGGCTTCAGTGGTGGCTGAAGCCTTCAGAAGGCTGGTCGGAGGAACAAGGACCTTTTCAGGAGACGGGGTCATTTTGCTGCAGCCATGACACAAGCAGGCATTCCCCCGTGGGAGGGGGCTGGCACCAACTCCCAGAGCTGCGCTCCCCCGAGCTCCTGCTCGAAAGGACCCCTGTACCTGTCTATCTGTCTGTCTGTCTGTCTGTCTGTCTGTCTATCTATCTATCTATCTATCTATCTATCTATCTATCTATCTATCTATCTATCTATCTATCTATTGTCCACTTTTACCCCATCCTCCCCGCCGAAGTGGGCTCAGGGCAGCTTACACAAAACCAATAAAACCATAAATTTCAATATAAAATTAGACAATAAAATTAGACAATCAATTAAAAACCATAATATATATCGTTGGCAGCACAGTGTAATAAAGTGCATCTAGAGCAGGTTTCACAGTGCACCCACTTTAAATAACTTCGGGTAGCAGATCAGCACCAGCTCAGTCGATGGGTGCTGCTCCTACTGGAATGTCTGTCAAAAAAAGCTCTTGTTTTCATGGCCCTGCAGAATTGCTGGAGGTCCCACAGGGCCCCGATCTCACCAGGGAGCTGATTCCAGTACGTTGGTGCCGCCAGGGAGAAGGCCCTGGTTCTGGTCGATATCAACCTGACGTCCATAGGACCAGGGAGGGCCAGGCGGTTTTGTGTGCCTGATTGCAGTGCTCTCTGGGGAACAGACAGAGAAAGGCGGTTCCTCAGGTAGACAGGTCTCTGGACCATAAAGGGCTTTTATAGGTCAAAAACAGCACCTTGAAGCGAATCCGGAATGCTATTGGCAGCCAGTACAGTAGCTTTAGCACAGGCTGGATGTGCTCCTGCATAAGGAGACCCATCAACAGCCTGGCCGCTGCATTCTGCACCAGCTGCAGCTTCTGGAGTTGCCCCAAGGGCAGCCCCATGTAGAGAGCATTACAGTAGTCTAGCCTCGAGATGACCATTGCGTGGATCACTGCAGCCAGATCTTTGCGTTTGAGGAAGGGAACCAACTGCCTGTGAGGTTTCTGCTCAAAGTAGTCAAGGATCAGATCTTTGTTGATGAAACACAGTTCTTTATTTCCAATTTCTACATTGCTACAGGTCCTCGGATTATTGTCAGAGATAACGCATACAATAGAAGCAGGTCTAATATACCCTCCCGTACAATTTGAATTGCCCATAGGTAACCAATCAACAGGGGGGGAAAACCGCGGGCAAAAGATCCTGTGGCCGTTTGCTTCCCACAGGAAAAAGGTGAGGTGTGAAACAGTAAATTTCCCTTCTTAAACCAGACCCTCAGATGTAACCATCTTTCACATAACAAATAGCTTTCCCCAAGGCTTTCGCACGTTGATAAGAACTGGTCCCTGTCCTCCCAGCAGGGAGGGAAGGAATGCAGAGGCAGGAGTGTGAGAGGCCCATTGTTCTCAGGCTTTGAAGTCGCCACTCTCCCGGGCAAACGGTTACATAGACCAGACCTGGTCAGAACCATAAACCCAGGGTCATTGAATGTACAATCACAAGGGTCAAACTAATAACTAATAGGAATGATTACATAGTTGTTACAGAAACAGGCTGCAAAGCATAGCATAGAAAGGTTACAAAGCACAGCATGAATACCCAGAAACCCTTGTTAGAATCTGCAGATTCTGACACTGCCTAACCAGCCGGAGATGGTAAAAGGCTGCCTTGGCAGTGGCTGCTACCTGGGCCTCCATTGTCACAGAAGCATCCAGGAGCACTCCCAAACTCCCAAAACCCCTGAAATGCCCCACCATAGCTAAAAGCCAGCCCCTTCCTGTCCCACAGCACCTCTTTCCAGCCCGACTGGGCAGCTGCAGCTTCTAAGGTCTCTGCATTGTGCCCATACTGTTGCTTGAGGAAAGAGGCTGAGGGGGAAGGCCAGTTTTCTTCTTGGGAACCTTGGGAGCCACACTCTTGTTGGCTGCCTCTGCGACCTCCCTGGGCACCCTGACCCCGAGAGCCCTTGGCAGGCTTCCACCAGGCCCTGCTGCTCCTCCCATCACAACCTCATTGGGGCACAGCAGTGGTAGCTACCTGGGGCACAGGGTGGCATTGCTGGTGCCTAAGAAGTCTCCTGAGTTGGTGGTGGGATGCAACAGCAGTGGGCACAGAGGAACAAGCAGCAGAACGGGAATGGACAAACAAACAAAATAAGGGGGGGCTGTCAGCACGAAATGAAATTGACATTGCATGCATAGGCGTCAACTACGGGGGGGCTCGAGGGCTTGAGCCACCCCCAAAATTTTCCAGGGGGGACTGAGCCCCCCCCGGGAAAACAGTGCACTCTCCGCCGCGCCTCCCTGGGCCCTTCCTAGGGCCCCCGCTGCCGCCGTCTTCCCCCCCGGCCTGGCCACTCTGTCCCTCCCTCCGTCTGTCCAGGGGCCAGCTAAGCAAATGCCCAGCTGGCCCCTGGACAGACCGAGGGAGGGACGGAAGCAGGAGAGGTCAGGCGAGGGGGGGAGGCGGCGATGGCGGAAACATGGTCCCAGTGCGCACACTTTGCGCGCGTGCATGGAAGAGCTCCCCCCCCCCCGGATTTTGAAAACTTGACGCCCCTGGTTGCATGCAAAGACAAAGACGCTGGGATGGGAAAGCTTTGAAAACATTTTTCTGTGTAATGATTTTTTGGGGTGTGTGTGTGTGTCATTTTGGCAGTCTCCAGAAGCCTAGCATTACAATGACACCTTGTTTAAAAATTGGAAAAATCACCGGATGTCCCTCTCTCATGTCACAAGTGACGTTTCAACCCCAGTTAAGAAAAACTGTGATTCATGGTTGTTGGTGCAGAATAAATGCACAGAATACGCCAGAGGAAAAAGAACGGTATGAATGGCAGGCAAACGCATCTGAAGCCAAGCTTAAAAGGCTTGACTGCTGGGAGTTCTGCTGAGTGCAGAATGGGCCTGAGTCTCTCTTTCTCTGGGTTGGATCTAGGTCTACTGCTGGATAAGCAGGTGGTGGTGCTGTCCAAGGGAGCCTTTTACCAGCTTTAAGTGGTTAACCGGCTGCAGTCATTCCTGGGCAGAAAAGATCTGATTGCTGTGGTGCATCTAGATTAGATTAATGCAATGTAGTCTTCAAGGGGCTGACCTTGGAAGTGTTTGGAAGCTTTAACTAGTACAGAATGCTGCAGCCAGGATGTTGACTGGAGTGGGTCATAGGGACGAAGTCATTCCAGTCTTGACCCATCAACACTGGTTTCCGGTTTGTTGACCTTTAAAGCCCTAAATGTTTTAGAACCAGGATAACTTAAGGACCACCTACTCCCTTATGAACCTACCTGGCCATTACAGTCAGCTTCAGGGGCCTTGCTTTTGGGTTCTCCCATAATCTGAGATGGGTTAGAAGGGTGGCAATTCAAGAAAGGGCCTGCTTGGTCACGGCACAAAAACTGTAGAATTCCCTCCACATTCATCTGTCCCCTTTCTATCACCAGGGGTCATTTTGTAGAAAAAGAGGTGCAGGAGCTCATTAGCATAACTCATTTGCATATGCCACCCCCCCTAACATACCGGAAGTGTGTCAGAAGGCAACACCCACCCCTCAGGCTCCACTCCACAGGTGAGTGAAACTGACCTGCTCTTCCTCCATTCCCTTCCCCATCCAATACTTTGTGCAATAAAAATAAGCGTAAAGAACACACCCTCATTCTCTTCCTGCTCCTTTGAAACCACCAGGTTTCAAGTAGACTTGAGATACCCAGGACATGTGCACCACCCATCCCTTTCCCTTCCCCTCCCCACAACAAGACACCCTGTGAGGTAGGTGGGGCTGAGAGAGATCTTTTGAGAACTGCTCATGAGAGAACAGCTCTGAGAGGACTTGTGACTGGCCCAAGGTTACACCAGCAGCTGCATGTGGAGGAGTGGGGAATCAAACCCGGTTCTCCCAGATTAGAGTCCAACTCCTGACCTCTACACCAAACTGATGGGGTGGAAGCTGCTGAAGGGTTGGTGAAATTTCTCCAGTACTTATGTGCCATGTGCCCAGATAAAAAATGGTATACTTAGAAAATTTGTATGCCACCTTGAGCAAGTCTCTGGAAAAGCAGCACAAAGTAATAAAAGGAACAATGATAAAATTATCAATATTAAAACAAAACATTAAAACAATAAAGACCCTAGCAGGGCTTTCCCCGGGGCACTGCGCCTCTGCACTGCTTGGGGAAGCCGAGGAGGGGGCGGGGCTTGGTCATGTGCCCACCCCCTGGGCTCCTCACTCCCGGAGCTGTGCTCTTGTGCGCTCCCGCTCCAACGGACCCCTGTCTATCACTATCTTCTGTCAGTGGATGAAGACTTTTGTTTTGTTTTGTTTGGCATTCCCTTACTGACCATCTTTTCTGTTTGTGTTCTCAGTTGTTGTTATTTATTTATGTACTCTTTAAAGTTGGCTTTAATGTTTTTCAACTGTTTTCTGCCTTGAGAGCCCTATTGCGGTGGAAAGGCAAGATAGAAATGTTTTAAATAAATGATAATAAATAATAAGTAGTAGTATTTGCTTTAATCCCTGTAGTTTTGTTGCTTTTGTTGTGGGTTCACTGGTTGATGTTTGCCCAATGGACAGGATATGTCTCTTAGACTCTGGAGAACAGAGCATGTACAAACATCAGACTTTCCACATTCTATTTTTCTCTGTTAACTCAACGTATGACTTCTGTTCTGGGAAGTGGGGGCACTCCCGTTTGCTGGGATACTTGGCAAAGGAACTCCTTTCTTGGAAACTGAACTCAACGCATCAGGATTCTTTCACATAGTCCAGCACAGGAGACGGTGAACACCATGGAATAACGCTGAGTTAAGATATGAGTCAGACATCCCTAGTGTGCTCTACATGTTGGAATTTCCTCTGGAACAGCCCAGGATCTGGACACTGGGGTGTCTGATTCATGAGGTAACTGTTGTTCTTTAGTGACATACAGCACAGAGGCATCTGGGGGAAAAGGGACACTTCCCAGGAGAGGAAGAAAGGGGAGGTGAAGCCACCAGGCAGTCACACATGTGGGCAGACAGAGGCCAGAGATGCATAGATGGTGCTCTCAGGACAAATCACTTACTAACATTATCCTCCAAATACACAAGGTTGATGGATTTCCATTCTGTACGGCTGAATGTGGTGCCTTCCATGGAGACAGATCAACATGGGTAGCCGTGTTAGTCTGTGTGTAGCAGCAGGAAAGCATAAGAGTCCAGTAGCACCTTAAAGATTAACAAAATTTGTGGTAGTCAGGGGTCCGTTGGAGCGGGAGCACACAGGAGTGCAGCTCCGGGAGTGAGGAGCCCAGGGGGCGAGCACATGACCAAGCCCCACCCCCTCCTCAGCTTCCCCGAGCAGTGCAGAGGCGCAGCGCCCCGGGGAAAGCCCTGCTAGGGTCTTTCAAAAGGGGGAAGTCCAAACTTTCCTGCCGTTCAGTGACCCCCACCCCACCCAGCATCCCGCCACATCTCCCTCCCTGCCGAGCCCTGCAAATATCCAGCCCCGCTGAGTTGGGCCCTTTTGCTTACCTTGTCAATTTCACTCTCTGTTGACTGGTGGGGAGTGAAATTTAGAAGAAGAAGAAGAAGAGATTGGATTTATATCCCGCCCTTCACTCACTTAAGAGTCTCAGAGCGGCTTACAAACTCCTTTCCCTTCCCCTCCCCACAACAGACACCCTGTGAGGTAGGTGGGGCTGAGACAGCTCTTTCCCAAGCTGTCCTTGAGAGAACAGGTGGGCCAGAGCTATGGCTTGCCCAAGGTCATCCAGCCAGGTGCAAGTGGAGGAGTGGGGAATCAAACCCGGTTCTCCCAGATTAGAGTCCGCGCACTTAACCACTACACCAAACTGGCTCTCTGGTTTACAAGGAAATCCTGAGGGGCTCTTGTGTGCAACGTGGGGAGGGCAGCATGCTCTGTAGCCACACATGCCCAGAGGTTTTGGCTGTAGGTGTGGCCAACTCAGAAGCCAGTCAGAGCGCCGTTTCAGTGTGTTCCTGCCCCAAAATAGCCCTGGTTGTATCCTTAACTTGTCCCAAACCATCAATTCATTATAATGCCTTGTATTGTCTTGCACTATTTCTTTTCCTCAGTCTAGAACAAAAGAAGGAACAAGTGTCTCTGCAGTTCATGGCACTCAAGAGAGAAGGAAACGCTTATTCATTTCCAGGAATGTTGGAAGTCAAAGGAGCACTTGGCAGCCCTTCAGCATGTAAAGACACTGCTTCTCCCTGGTCGTCAGCCGTGTTGCTCTGAAGCAGTTGAACAAATTTAGACTGTCTGTAAGTTTGACTCTGCCTTCCATTCCAATGTATTTGAAAACGTGTGCTCATACCTTGAATAAACCTTCGTTGGTCTTAAAGGACTCTACATTTGTTCTACTACTTCTCCCTGTGAGACTTTAAGCTGCAGATCCAAGCAAGGTTCAGACAAGCAATGCTGGTTTACAGCAGTGCTGGTTTATAGTGCTGATTCTCCCCATTCTTGAAATGGGTTCATCCCCAGAATTAATCATTACCCTCTGACTCCCAGATACAAAACCCCTAACGCCTGGTCTTATAAAACTACACAAACCTGTGCAATTCTTCTATGTGGCATAGTGTCAGAAAGGATGCTGTTTAGAGCATCCCATGCATCAGCTGATTATGGCGCAATCCTTTGTTAAGTGGACTGATGCTTAATAGTTGGTTGATTTTTATTAGTGGCAGCCAATAGTGTGGAGACAGTCTCTTGGTGATGGTTGAGAATCTTTCTGTAGTTTTGAATTAGACCAATCTGACTTTAAAGAAGTGAAGGGCGGGGAAGATGTTTGTATTTGTGTGTGTGAATGAGCAAGAACCAGCAGTTGGCAGATAGAGGAAGGGAGGGAGGGAGGGAGAGAACTGAACGTTTCCAGCTGGAATTAGCTGGAACTGGATTTTCAGCCTTGCAGTAAATCTCTTTTGGAAGAATGCTTTCTTGTTTCCACTTAAGCTTTGCTTGTATAGTTTTAAATAAAGTAAACTGTTAAATAGTGGGTTCCATGCAGGGGTCATTTCGTAGAAAAAGAGGCGCAGGAGCTCATTAGCATAACTCATTAGCATAACTCGTTTGCATATGCTACACCACCTGACATCGCCAGAAGTATGTCAGAAGGCAAGAAAGAAAGAAGTGAGAAGGAAGGAAGGAAGGAAGGAAGGAAGGAAGGAAGGAAGGAAGGAAGGAAGGAAAGAAAGAAAGAAAGAAAGAAAGAAAGAAAGAAAGAAAGAAAGAAAGCAAGCAAGCTGGCAGAGAGGGGACAGCTACTAATCCAAGCCTCAGAAATGCCACTATTCTAGGAGGATGACTTCAGTGGTGGCTGAAGCCTTCAGAAGGCTGGTCGGAGGAACAAGGACCTTTCCAGGGGACGGGGTCGTTTTGCTGCAGCCATGACACAAGCAGGCATTCCCCCGTGGGTGGGGGCTGGCACCCAATTCCCGGAGCTGCACTCCCCCAAGCTCCTGCTCAAAATGACCCCTGGTTCCATGGATGAACAGACCCCAAGTCTAGTGATCAACTCTACTTTATTAGTGATTTCAGCAAGAAAGACAAAAATCCCAGGCAGAAGCCTGATTTTTAAGCATGCACAAACCACACCCTGAACACACCCCACTCTCAACGATAGGCTATTTACATAACATTGTTTCTCTATTGGTCCATTCTAGGATCCTAGTCAACTATTGTTTATGGACGCAAGCTCAACCAGGCCCCAGGGCTACTTTAGCGTTGACTCATCCTTCGTACACAACTTAAACAGTACAAAGACACCTAAGTATTCCATGTTCCCTGTTGCAAAGAAGCCAAACCTGCCCCTACCCTTCTCACCAAGGTTTTACTTTAAAATATATTTATTTATTATTTCAGTTTATATACTGTCCCTGCCCCACAAAGTGGGGCTTAGAGCATTTCACAGCAGTATAGAAACAGAGGTAATATACTTAAAACAGTATAAAATACAGAGTATAAAAAGCAAACAATTTACAACTGATAGTCAGGGGTTTCTTGAGGCCGGAGCGAGGTGGAGCAAAGCTCCGCCAGCTCAGGAATGGCCACTAGGGCAGCCATGGGCTGAATAAGATTCTCTAATCTGATTCAGCCCGCTGCCGAATTGCCGCTGAAATTCGGTGGCAACTTTAAAAGCAACTGGAGGGGAGGGGGTTTGAGGGAGAGGCTCCAAACCTGCAGGGTAGCTGCTGGGGCCTCTCCTCGAAATACCCACCAGGTTTCAAGAAGATTGGACCAGGGGTTCCAATTCTACGGGCCCCCAAACAGGTTGCCCCCATTCCCTCCATTGTTCTCTATGGGAGGGAAAAAGTTAACATTTTTTCCCACCATAGAGAACAATGGAGGGGATGGGACAACCTGTTTGGGGGCCCATAGAGTTGGAACCCCTGGTCCAATCTTATTGAAACCTGGTGGGTATTTCAAGGAGAGGCCCCAGCAGCTACCCTGCAAGTTTGGAGCCTCTCCCTCAAACCCCCTTTCCTCCAGCCCCTCATATACCCTATGAGTTTTTGCCATTGATTTCAATGGCCCATAGGGTATAATGGGGCTGAAACTGACATTCCCTTTCTGACACACTTCTGGTGATGTCAGGGGGCGTGGCATATGCTAATGAGTTATGCTAATGAGTTATGCTAATGAGCTCCTGCACCTCTTTTTCTACAAAAAGGACCCCTGCTGATAGTGATGGATCCAGCATTAGACCCCAAAAATACATTTAACTGGGAAAGGCCTGGCAGAAAAGTTCATTCAGGTTCTGCAGGACCTAGGTCTCATCTGAGAGGGCATTCCACCTGGATGGGGCTGCAACTGAAAAAGCCCTCACCCTGGTGGATGCCAAACATGCGACCCAAGGGCCCAGCACCACTAGTAGGCCACGAGACGATGACCACAGCCACTGAGGGGGATCGTGAAGAGGGGGATCATGAAGAAGAAGAGCAGGAGGAGGAGACTGGATTTATATCCCGCCCTTCACTCACTTAAGAGTCTCAGAGCGGCTTACAAACTCCTTTTCCCTTCCCCTCCCCACAACAGACACCCTGTGAGGTAGGTGGGGCTGAGAGAGCTCTTTCCCAAGCTGTCCTTGAGGGAACAGCTGGTCCAGAGCTATGGCTTGCCCAAGGTCATCCAGCCAGGTGCAAGTGGAGGAGAGGGGAATCAAACCCAGTTCTCCCAGATTAGAGTCCACTCACTTTTAACCCCTACACCAAACTGGCAGAGGCAGTCCATCTCAGGTATGATGGTCCCAGACAGTTGAGTCTTTAAAGCTGAAAAACAGCACCTTGAATTTGACCCGGAAAACAATAGGCAGCCAGATAAAGTTTCTAGCTCCCATATTTGAAAATCTGTGGGCACTGTCCCTTTAAGGAATTATGAAACGGACTCTACAACACATGCAGTTTTAGAACAGATGGCCACCATAATAACTGTGTGGGATTAGCACAGCATTTCTCTCTTCAAGGGCCAAATGACATCTTATGATATTCAACATGTTGTGTCTGGGTCCCCAACATGTCAAAAATCATAATGTGTAGTTGTTGGAGTGAGCAACTCAGCATACCTGGATGACTTCAAGAGCGAACTGGATAAACATGTGGAGCAGAGGTCCATCAGTGGCTATTAGCCACAAAGTATAGATAGGAACGCTCAGTCTAGGGCAAGTGATGCTCTGTCTTCTTGGTGCTTGGGGGGGGGGGCAACAGAGGGAGAGCTTCTAGTGTCCTGGCCCCACTGCTGGACCTCCTGAGGGCACCTGGTATTTTTTGGCTACTGTGTGACAGAGTGTTGGACAGGATGGGCCACTGGCCTGATCCAGCATTGGCTTCTTTCGTGTTCCTATGTTCTTACTCATTATCATGCTTCCATGACTGGGCAAAACTCTGCTATATTAACTAAACCTTGCAATAGTAGTTTGGCTCCAAGCATCTGTTGGTACCTTGGCCAACTCCCAGATGTTGGCCAGCATATATTTTGCAGGTCAGTTGCAGAAAATTCATACTGCTGAATATACATAGCTAGAAAAGCTCTAAATGGGGAAGGGAGCATGACTGAATGATAGAACACAGGCTTTCCTCATAGATGATCCAAGTTTCAGTTCCTGTGATCTACCATTAAAGAAGCGGAGCTAGAAACTGTGTCTAAACAGCTACAGAGATGCTGCTAATCCGAGGAAATAACTATAGATTAGATACAGTATTGACCAGGGGTCCGTTGGCGCGGGAGCACACAGGAGCGCAGCTCTGGGAGTGAGAAGCCCAGGGGGCGGGCACATGACCAAGCCCCGCTCCCTCCTTGGCTTCCCCGAGCAGTGCAGAGGCGCAGCGCCCCGGGGAAAGCCCTGCTAGGGTATTTATTGTTTTTAATGTTTTGTTTTAATATTGATAATTTTATCATTGTTCCTTTTATGACTGTGTGCTGCTGCTTTTCCAGAGACTTGCTCAAGGTGGCATATAAATTTTCTAAGTATACCATTTTTTATCTGGGCACATGGCACATAAGTACTGGAGAAATTTCACCAACCCTTCAGCAGCTTCCACCCCATCAGTTTGGTGTAGTGGTCAGGAGTTGTACTCTAATCTGGGAGAACTGGGTTTGATTCCCCACTCCTCCACATGCAGCTGCTGCTGTGACCTTGGGCCAGTCACAAGTTCTCTCAGAGCTGTTCTCTCATGAGCAGTTCTCAAAAGACCTCTCTCAGCCCCACCTACCTCACAGGGTGTCTTGTTGTGGGGAGGGGAAGGGGAAGGGATGGGTGGTGCACATGTCCTGGGTATCTCAAGTCTACTTGAAACCTGGTGGTTTCAAGGGAGCAGGAAGAGAATGAGGGTGTGTTCTTTACGCTTATTTTTATTGCACAAAGTATTGGATGGGGAAGGGAACAGAGGAAGAGCAGGTCAGTTTCACTTACCTGTGGAGTGGAGCCTGAGGGGTGGGTGTTGCCTTCTGACACACTTCCGGTCTGCTAAGGGGTGTGGCATATGCAAATGAGTTATGCAAATGAGTTATGCTAATGAGCTCCTGCACCTCTTTTTCTACAAAATGACCCCTGCTTAAAACTATATGTACTTCCTTGGTCTTTCTCATGCCCTCCTCTGCTTTTTTACACATGTAGGATCCATTCTTCTTTTACCGTGTAGTCCCTACCTCAACATTTCAGATTTTGTTATAATCTAAATTAGGCAATTGGAACCAATCAGAAAAATTTGGGGAAATTAAGCAAATATGTTTAGAAGTCATCATTCACACCTTGCAGAATGTAAAGTGTGTGTGTTTTAATTTACACATCTAGCCTTTCTGCCTACATCTGAGAAATTTAGGATGATACGAGACCTTACGATTCTAGCTATTTATCATGGTGTTGCTTTGTAGAGAACGTTCTTTACTTCTCATTCTCCAGATAAGCCCATCAGGACTTGATTACTGCAACCCTGTCATAAAGATCTGATGCTGCATTTGCCCCACCCCCATCTGTGCATTAGAGCTTTAAAGATGGCCTGGGATGCTTCGTGCTCTCTGTTTCGTTTTGTTTCCTGAATCTTCTCTGCTAGTACTTGTTGGGTCACAGCTTTGCCAATGTTCCCAAGGGTGCAGTGTTTACTTACAGTGTTCCATAAATATTCACGTACAGAAGTTTGGACACTGTTAGTTTCCAATATTTCCTGTTTCTGAGTGGCCTCCAAAAGCGATCTTCAAGACCACAGACTTACAGATCACTTAGGGACGGCTAGCAGCCCATCTAGTTCAACCTTTTTGCTGCATGGAAGGAGGTAAGATTTGTTTTGCCGCACAAAGTGGGGCCTCTTCTGGGGGAGTTCCTCTCCTGTGGACTGCATCACCCAGGGAGGCCTGCTTTTTCAGGAGAACTTTTAGGAAAGTTTAAAATGTTTACATTATAGTTTAATACGATATACCATCGAAAGCTTTATAGGTATCTTGTGTTCAATTAAAAACATGTGTGGGTGGGTTCCTGAAAGTTTGTAGGTTGCTTTATTTTCATGCTGTGGTGTTTTTTTGGGGGGGGAGGGGGGTTGGTTGCTTTGATGTCATGTGTTAAATGTCCCCATTGAGCTTTTTGATTAGATGGAATGTAAATAATGGTTAGCAAACACAGCAAAGGGGAGGGATCAGTGCCTATATCTGTGGGATGCACTATCTCCCACAGGCCTACACAAAGGGAAGAGGCTACATGAAAGCAAGGAAGAGAGAAACCACCCCAGAATTCTGGCACTTGAAATGGCGGCCTTCCACCTGGCTCCCTGCACAAGGAGGGGCAAGTTGACTCAGAGCCTTGGATCTCAAGTGAATGACACCCAGAACTGGGAGAGACTTTTGGATGTCTTACTTAGAAACTTCCCTGGTGAACTCCCTGCCAATGGTTTGTAACTTCTGAAGTAACATTGCAGAGGATTACATACACAGTCCCTGAGTGAGCAACGAGACTGCCAAAATATGATTTAATCTGGACTGACAAAAGGCACCCGAGTCCCTCCCTGCCCCCCCCTCGCCCAGGGATGCCAAAAGTACATCATTGTTTGCTTTGACAGCTTGATTTCAGCTCTGGGAAACCTCCCACATCCTCTCAATGAGTCTTCCAATATTTCTACTAGGAAATAATTTATATTCTGTCAGATTGCTTCTAATTTGGCAGCATCTTCAACAGACTTTTTGTTTGCAGAAGCTTGAAATGACAATGCCCACTCCAATAGGAGTACAAGGAGGATTTATAATAGCACAGATAGGTTGTGATGTTAGTTTGGGTATTTTCATATTAAACTATAGATTATATCTAGTCCCCATCATTTTAACATATGAGAGTCTGTGTAGTATTTTGTCACCAAAAATGAGCCAATCTGGTTGCTAGAAGTCAAGACGTGGACAAAGTGGGAGCTGCACAACTGTTTCTCTAGGATGCCATTATTTATTTGATACACCCACTTTTCACCCTAACAGGGACCCAATGATCCCCTCCATTTTACCATCATAATAACAACCCTGTCAGGATCCAAACATTGCCCAAAAAAACCCTGGCCCAGCTACTAGCCCACTGTTTGCGCTCCATTTTAGCTGTGTGTGACTGTAAATGGTTAAGACTTTAGCCTGATCTGAGAACCTTGAGCGATGGGGAATTCAAATGGAATTCTTCAGTTGAGAGTGTCAGTGAAGAGTTGAGGGTTGACAGTTAATAGTGAGAGAGTGAAGCAGACTGTGAGAGGATCAAGAAGGATCCTGGGTTAAGGAAGTGGGATGCATAGCCCATCCCTATTAAGACTGAGGGGAAGGAGGAGGAGTAGGAGTTGGTTTTATACCCCACCCTTCACTACCCAAAGAAGTCTCAGAGTGGCTTACAATCACCTTCCCTTCCTCTCCCCACAACAGGCACCCCGTGAGGTAGGTGGGGCTGAGAGAGCTCTGACAGAACTGCTCTAAGAACTGTGACTGACCCAAGGTCACCCAGCTGACTGCATGTGGGGGAATCAAACCTGGTTCTCCATATTAGAGATCTCTGCTCTTAACTACTACACCAAACAGACGGGGGTGATCCCTAGCCAGTGGATAAGGAAGGGACTTGTGTGAATGTTCCTGCCTTCACCAACTTTAGTGTCTGTGAGACCAAGAAGCTTGTGCTTGTTTATGTAAGGAAAAACTGCCAAGAAATCTCTTTCCTCAAGTTTTAAGGACCTGTCTGAATAACAGAAACAGTTACTTGTTTGTGACAAATTATCTGGTGTTTCTTTATACACAAAGTTGCCTCATTCCTGTTGCCTGTTCACATAAGTCCTAAACCTGATTCCTACCTGACCATTTCTCCTCAAAGTGAAATAAAAGTTTGTTAGTTTTGATTTACCATCAGCCTCTCATGTGTCATTATCAAACCAGGATAAAAGAAGGATTTTAGTCTCTCCTTATAGTTCTCCTCGCATTCAAAGGACTGGGTGGGACAGCCAGAGAAAAACAAAGAAAAAAGGGCTGCTCAGCTAAGAACAACATAAAGGGAAAGCCTGTGAGAGATGGTGAAATTATCATACTGTGGTACCACTTTTGTACCCCGTGTGCATGGAAGGCCCCCACCCTGCATTCTCATGTGACCCACAGATTCTCCACCTACCTTGTTTTAATTTTAATTTTGAGAAGTGATTCCCTCCGCTTTGCCCAAAAGGCAGGCTAAGGTGTTCAAGATTCTGTTTTTTAAACAAACAAACAAACCCTCACCTAGCTTAAAAAAACCCTTTAAAGCCTTGCACCTCTGGACATCCCCTTCTCCCAGTTTTAAAAGAGGCATTCTCTTCTGCTTTGCTAACTGTTGCAAGGGACTAGCCTCTTATGGCCATCAACAAATGAAAAGAATAATTAATGAGTCATTCACTTGCTCTTCGTCAAAGTTCTCCAGTTACTGCTGTTTCCCCTTCAGACACAAGAAACTGCTTGTGCTAACAGCAGCCTGCCCAGAAAACATTGTTTTGTTTATAGGTTTTAAATAGAGCAGATATTTTGTTTCTGGAAGGAACTGTACACAAATAGAGGATGATGTCAAGTGGAAACATGACAAAAAATGCCCTGGTCAGGAGGCTGAAACATGGGAAGCCCTTGGTGTGAAAGCAGCCCAGTTTGTACCAATCTCAAGAAATAATGTTTGGATAGCAATATATTACTAGTTTTGTTCTATTGTTATGACTGTTTTCTCTTGATGAGAGGAATATCATAGGCACAGCATGGCTTTTGTAGTGGAAGTACCAAAAAACAACATGACATCAACATGTAGCTGAATATAAGGAAACAACTGCCCTGAATTGTATGACCTGCCCTCATTCAGGGTGCTACGCCTGCAGTTTAAGGGAGCAGGGACACTACAAATCATGTTTAGAATCATGTTTAAATGCCATGGCTTTCCCCCTAAAGACTTCTGGGAACTGTAGTTTGCTGAGATTGCTTTACATTAAGAACATGGGAAGAGCCCTGCTATATTAGACAAGCGTTCCATCATCCAGCAGCCTGTTTCACACAGTGGCCAAATTCTCTGTAAGAGACCCCTAATCCCCCCCTTACAGAGTTACAGTTCCCAGAATTCTCTGGGGAGAAGGGAAAGCTCTCAAAATGATTTAAATAACTCTCGCGTATGACTTTTCCCCAGACAAGATACCCTTTAAATTGGAAGCAGCATCATTGATTATTTCATGGGCAATTAGTTGAAGCTCAATGAAAATGTCGAGACAGTGTGCGACTGCAATGAAAGAGGCCAACGTTATGCTGGGGGTTATTAGGAAGGGTACTGAAAACAAATCAGCCAGTATCATAATGCCCCTGTATAAATCGATGGTGCGACCTCATTTGGAGTACTGGGTACAGTTCTGGTCGCTACACCTCAAAAAAGATATTATAGCATTGGAAAAAGTGCAGAAAAGGGCAACTAGAATGATAAAAGGGTTGGAACACTTTCCCTATGAAGAAAGGTTGAAGTGCTTGGGGCTCTTTAGCTTGGAGAAACGACGGCTGAGGGGTGACATGATCAAGGTTTGTAAGATTATGCATGGGATAGAGCAGGTAGAGAAAGAAGTCCTTTTCTCCCTTTCTCGCAATACAAGAACTCGTGGGCACTCAGTGAAATTGCTGAGCAGTCAGGTTAGGACAGATAAAAGGAAGTACTTCTTCACCCAAAGAGTCATTAACACGTGGAATTCACTGCCACAGGAGGTGGTGGTGGCTACAAGCATGGACGGCTTCAAGAGGGAATTAGATAAACACAACGGGGCCCCGCGATACTTGCAGAGAGGGAGAAGGAGCTGAGGCCGGCGATCTCTCCCTCCCCCGGGTCCATTCCCCATGGCTCCCATCTGCCCCCCTGCTCCTTCCCTTCCCCCCCTCGGTCTCCAGTGGGCCTTGGCAGCACTCGCCGGGTCCACTGCTTTCCCTCTCCCTCACGGGCTGTGGTGAGCCTCGGTGGTGCTCACCAGGCCCACCAGTTCTCCCCCTCCCCCCACGGGCTGTGGCGGGCCTCGGAGGCATTCGCTGGGCCCGCTGTGAGCCACTGCTTCCCCCCGGTGCTCGGCAGGCCTCGGTGGCGCTCACCAGACCCACCAGTTCTCCCCCTCCCCCCACGGGCCATCCCTCTCCCCCCCCTTCCCCCAGCTCAGTTCGGCAAGGCCTGCGGCAAGAGCTGCTCTGGCGCTGCCGGTGCCAGTGCCCACCGCCGCTAGCTGCCGCTGGCATTGGCAGGCTGGCTGCCAGGCCGCCGACTCGGCTGCAGCCTGCCGCCCGGCCACCCGCCACCGGCCACCCGCCCCATCTGCCGGGCCACCAGTTTGGCCGCAGCCTGCCACCACCACCCGCCCGCCACCCGGCCACTCAGCCGCTGCTGCTGCCAGCAATGAGGTAAGTCTGTTCCCTGCGCATGCGCATGTGGAGGGAACGGGTTTTTACTTTTGGGGGGATTTAACTATCCCTCTGAAATTGTTCTTAATTATTTAGATTTTTCAGCAGACGTGGGGACCGCCCCATGTCTGCAGAACAACCTTCCTGCCCCCCAGGTGCCCCCCATGCGGATTTAGGTATCTGCACGCGGGGGGGACTTTGCTATTAGTATATAGATATGGAGCAGAGGTCCATCAGTGGCTATTAGCTACAAAGTATAGATAGGAACTCTCAGTCTGGGGCAAGTGATGCTATGTGTTCTTGGTGCTTGATGGGGGAGGCAACACTGGGAGGGCTTCTAGAAGAAGAAGAAGAGATTGGATTTATATCCCACCCTTTACTCACTTGGAGTCTCAGAGTGGCTTACAAACTCCTTTCCCTTCCCCACCCCACAACAGACACCCTGGGAGGTAGGTGGGGCTGAGAGAGCTCTGAGACAACTGTCCTTGAGAGAACAGCTGGTGCAGAGCTATGGCTTGCCCAAGGTCATCCAGCAGGTGCAAGTGGAGGAGTGGGGAATCAAACCCGGTTCTCCCAGACTAGAGTCAGCACACTTAACCACTACACTGGCTCTCTAGTGTCCTGGCCCCACTGCTGGACCTTCTGAGGGCACTTGGTGTTTTTGGCCACTGTGTGACAGAGTGTTGGACTGGATGGGCTACTGGCCTGATCCAACATTGGCTTCTCTTATGTTCTTATGAAACAGAAATTCTCTGGACTTCCCTGCTATGGGGTAGAAAGGGTCATGTGTGCTGCTGATAATAGTTTGCTGAACATCTGCAGTTTAGAAGTTATGCTGAGGTTCTCTTGTCCTGGATTTTTCAGCTCACTATGAAGATGGACTTCATATTAACTCAGAAGTAGTTGTTCAGTGTTTTTCATAAAACCTAGTGTTGTGTCCACTGACCGCCACTAGGCACCAGCACAAACTGCCCAGAGCTTGGCTCCCAGAACAATAGGAGCCAAGGATCCAGGAGTCCCACTAATCCTCCAATAAGACCTAGGCAGGAAATTCAAACCTGCCAATAGGAGCATAGGTGGGACCTGGGGTGTGTCCTGGGTGTGTATATGTGTTGGCCCTGTGGTCGGTTAATGCATGCTTGTTCTCTCTAAATAAACTCGAGCTAATCGCTACACCAACTTCATCCTCGTCAATGCCACTGAGAACTCAGTACTTTTCACTGGCAACGAAGGTGGGATCCCGTTGAGCAAGCCGACTCTGACCTCAGCACTGCACCAAGCTCTGATCCACGTGCATCCTCGGGCTCCAGCACCCCCAGGCACCACTGACCATGCCACTGGTCAACACTCCCCGCATCGCTCCAGAGTCATGGCTGCCACTCCGGGTAACATCCAGGCATTTGCCCCCACTCACCCTGAGTTCTGGGAGGCATGGATGGAACAACTCACCAACTTCTTCACATACCAGGAAGTGACGGACGTGGCGAAGAAAAGGGCACTGCTTCTAAGCACGTGTGATGTCATGGCCATTCGTTTAGCTCAAGAGCTGCTCGCCCCCAGAAGCTGGCCAAAGCCACGGACAAGGACATCACAAAGGTCCTATCCAGCTACTTCGCGCCAAAGCCGACCATGATGGCTAGATGGATGCATCTGTGGGCATGACAACAGAAAGCAGGGGAGTCGGCCACCGTCTACATGGCCGAACTAAGGCAGCTGGCCAGGGATTGTGAGTTCTGGGAAGTGAAAGCCATCAACCTCACCCAATTCATCTGGGGAGTCTGGGACCACAAGCTGCGCTGCAAGCTAATCAGTATGCCCGACTTGAAGCTGGATGTGGCCCTGCATGCCGCAACAGCCTTCGAAAGGTCCCATTGGGACTGGGCCCCATTGACATCACACCAGACGGAGATGGCTACCGCATCTGACACCTCAGATGAGGGAGGCACAAAGCAGGTCCGCTGCCCCAACTGATGAGAGCAACGCACCTTGGCCAACCCAACCAACCATCCACAACCCTGCACCAGCTGTGGTGAGTCCCACGAATGGAAAGCTTACTGTTTCCGCAATGCCGCCTGCCACTTGTGTGGGAAGCAGGGTCACATTGCCTGCGTGTGCAGATTGAAGGGATCCTGGGCCCTAACAAACAAACCACTGCCATGACACCAGGCTGCGACGCACTAAGAAGTGGACACCAATTCCGAGGACCTCTGCCTCATCATGGCCAACCCACCTCCCCAGGTACTGAAAATCCCCAGTCCATGCACTGCCCCTAGGATACAGGTTTGGGTTAAGATAGAGAGGTCCCCCTGAACCATGGAGCTAGACTCCGGCTCAGCAGCCACCATTATATCAGTGGACACACTAAAGAGACTATGTCTCGGGGGGGGGGGGGGGGGCGGGTTCCTGAAACCATCCAGCATAAACTGGGGGATTTCCAAAGGAATCCCGTAACGGTGAAGGGTGAGGGGTGGTTCAGAGTCCAGTACCGGGGGTTCAATGGCTACCTCAGCCTTCTCGTAGTGAAGGGGAATTTAATGAGCCTCCTGGGCCGTGCTTGGTTCAGGCCCCTTGGAATCACCATAGAGGGCATCAATTCCTGTGTAAAATGGGATGGCAGCCAAGTCTGCCAGGAATTTCTGTATGTGTTTGATGGGTCCCTTGGCCGCTACACCGGGCCCCCGGTCTTGCTACAACTAGATCCCAGCATCAGGCCAGTCCGCATGCGTGCGAGGAGTGTGCCGTTCGCCCTAAAGCCCAAGACTGATGCAGAGTTAGACTGTTTGGTGGGCCAGGGGGTGCTGGAACCGGTCTTGCATACAAAGTGGGAGACCCCTATTGTAATGCTAGTTAAGCCCAATGGTGACATCTGCATCTGTGCGGACCTCAAATGCACTATCCACTGGCACTGCAAGACCATGCGTTCCCTGTGCCGGTTGTGAGTCATGTGCTAGGTCAGGAAACTGGACCTCCCACAGGCATACCAACAGTTGCCAGTAGACGAGGAAATGGCCGAAGCCCAGATGATAGTGCCCCACAGGGAGACGTTTAAAGTGTATCGGATACAGTTTGGGGTGAGCGTGGCTCCCAGGATATTCCAGAACTTAATGGACTCTCTCTTAAAAGGAATTCCCAGGGTCACATCATTCTTCAATGATGTAATGGTCGCTGCAGCCATGCTGGAGTTTGAGGCCCGGCTGCGCATCGTCCTCCGCCGTTTCCAAGAGGCCGGGTTGAAAGTCAAGAGAGAGCAATGCCTCCTTGTGGTGGATCAGGTGGACTTTTTGGGATTCACCATCGATGTCAATGGACTACACCCAGTGTGGGATAAAATCAAGACGATCATAAAGGCTCCGGCGCCCAAGTCAAAGGCAGAATTGCAGGCGTTCTTGGGACTTTTGAACTTCTACCATGCATTCCTGCCCCACAAGGCAGCTGTGGCAGAGCCCCTTCATTGCTTACTGGACAAAACCACTCCCTGGGTCTGGGACCCCCTGCAGGCGGAAGCATTCAGGGCCATAAAAGCACTCCTAATTTCTAACTGTTCTCGCCCACTTTGATGAGTCCTTACCAGTGGCTTTGGCCTGCAACACTTCACCATATGGGGTGGGGGAAGTACTGGGACACTGACTTCCCAATGGGCAGGAGATGCCAATCACATATTACTCCCAGACATTGTCCTCGGCAAAGAGGAACTATGCCCAAATAGATCGGGAGGGACTGGCGAAGGTAGCAGAGGTAAAGAAGTTCCACAACTTCTTATACAGGAGACCCTTTATGATAGTCATGGACCACAAACTGTTCCTAGGGCTCTTTGCCACAGACAGGCAAACCCTACAAGTCCTGTCTCCACGAGTCCTCAGGTGGTCATTTTTTTTTAGCAGGCTACAATTACCAGCTACAGCACCAGCCTGGCAAGTCCATGGGCCATGCTGATGCGCTCAGCCGCCTACCTTTACCCACCATAGAGCCCGACCTGGCCCCAGCACACCGTGTTCTACTCCTGGATGACCTTTCGGTATTAAGCCCTGCAGGCAGCGGATGTGGCCCGCAACTCAGCCCATGACCCAATCATCTCCTGGGTTCTGGGGTGGGTGCGACAAGGTTGGCCCACGGAAGCAGCAGGACCCTAATTCACCCCCTTCATGGTCCGCCGAACCGAACTCTCGGCTTACAAGGGGTGTCTGCTCTGGGGGGATCGGGTAGTAGTCCTCGAGGCCCTGTGATGCCGCATCATCCCTGCCCTCCACGAGGCCCATCCTGGGATGGTCTGGATGAAGGTGCTGGATCGAAGCTATGTTTGATGCAGGGATCGAAGTGTGGGTGAAGGAGTTCCAGGCGTGTCAAGAGAGCCACCCCAACCCCCCTCGGGTCCCAACACAAACATGCGGATACCATGGTCGAGGCTCCACATCAACTTTGCGGGGCCATTCCATGGGCTGATATTCATGGTGACCATGGATTCATACTCAAATTGGCTGGAGGTCTCCCCAGTCTCCACAACATCATCCAAAGTGTCCATCCGAGCACTGCACTGCCTGTTTGCGACCCATGGGCTTCCAGACACCATCGTCTCTGACAATGGGACAGCCTTCACATCAGACGAGTTCCAGATGTTCCTCCAGGCCAACCTCATTCAGCACATAAAGTCCATGCCATTTTACCCCGTGACCAAAGGCCAAGTGGAGCGCATGGTACGGACTGCAAAGGAGGCCCTTAGCTGCATCATGGACAGGGATTGGGAGTACCGGCTGGCTCGTTTTTTATTGGCGCAACATACCACACCAAACTTGGTTGGGGGCAGCAGCTCCGCTGAACTCCTGATGGGCCACTGACCGACCATGCTCCTGGACCGTCTACACCCAGATTGGGCCCCGGAGTCACAACACCCAACCGGCCAGGCAGAAGCACCATGGGGATTCTTCCTGTAGGACCCAGTTTTCCTGCTAAACTTCAGGAAGGGGCCCCAGTGGTTGGCTGGGAGGGTTATCCACACCACTGGTTTGGTCTCATACAAGATTTCCACAGAGGATGGTGAGGTCCTGCGGAAACATGTAGATCAACTACGATGATGGCAAATCCCCACCTCCACAGAAACCCCTGGGGGACCACCACTGGAGCTGCCAACCTTAGACCTCCACCGAGAGGATAGAACCAAGGACTGCTCAGCCCCGAGCGAAGAGAGGGTCAAAGAAAGCAACATCCCAGCACCTGAGGCTAGCATCGAGATGTGGGAAACACTGGATCCCAGAGTGAGCCCAGCCACCGGGAACCAGGCTCTGCTGGTCCTGGCCCCGAGACACTCCAACCAGGAACTCCGGCCACCGGCATACTTACAGGACTATGTCCCATAGGTACTGCAAGAACTACGGGGGTGGTGGTGGTGGTGGTGGTGGTGGTGTTGTGTCCACTGACCACCACTAGGTGCCAGCACAAAGAGCCCAGAGCTTGGCTCCCAGAACAGTAGGAGCCAAGGATCCAGGAGTCCCACTAATCCTCCAATAAGACCAAGGCGGAAAATTCAAACCCCCCAGTAGAAGCATAGGTGGGACCTGGGGTGTGTCCTGGGTGTGTATATATATTGGCCCTGTGTCCAGTTAATGCATGCTTGTTCTCTCTAAATAAACTTGAGCTAATCACTACACCAACTTCATCCTCGTTAATGCCGCCGAGAACTCAGTACTTTTCACCTAGACCATTTTTTTGTGGCTTGTGGTGCTAGATTCAATACAAGCCCCTTGGCTTGTAGGCAGATCCCTACTAATTCACATGGCAATATGGATCTGCACAGTGGCATAGCCCATACCATGAAATATTGTGCAAAATCCCACCCTTTGGCTGTGGTCACACTGGTGGCATGGTGCGATATGATGGTGCCTCAAATTGTACTGGTTCAAAGTGTAGCAGAGCATTCCATCCAGACGACACACCCTGTGGTGGGTTACCCATGCAACCATCCCATGGGGTGGGGGCATCCACATCAGTGTTGCGCTTCAACAACGGGTCAAGCCATAAGTGTGGTTTTTATTTAAATGCAAGTGGATGGATGTGCATATGTGCATACAGGCAGCAACTAACCCCCCCAGTGGCAGAAATAGAACTGCCTGTTCAGAAGTCTCCTCCAGGTTCCTTTCACTGCAGGACAGTTCAGACATCGGAGAACCCAGAGGGAACCCTGAACAACCCGTTAATACCAGACTTTCCCCGGGATCTGTTTATTCCACTTCCATAGTGGAAAAGCACAGGCTGCTGATGACTGCACCATGAGAGGCAGATGTTCTCATCTGGAGGGGCCCATTTATTCCACTCAGGTAACACTAGTATAGCGCCACAAACGGTGCATGTGTACTTTGTTGGGTTAGGGAATGCTTTCTACAATCCCAGTGTAATTCTAAACCCCCACCCTGGCAGCACAGGAAGCTTCTATGCAGGACAAAGGTGTCTGAAGAAAGCATCATCTAGCTGCCCTTGGGTTCATTACTTGCCCAAATGATCCAAGCCTCATTCCTGTACTTTCTAATCTAGCTCCATCAAGGCTTGAAGTCTACTATAGCGATCAGGGCCATGGGATGTAAGTCCCTTAAAACAGAGTAACAAACTGGATTACTCTGTCATCTATGTCACAATCCCAGCTCCTAGCAATAATCTCAGTTTCTTGCTAGAGAAATATAACAGGATGCCACAAGGATTCACAACAGGGGAGACGCCAGGAGCAAGGAACAACAGTTGCCTGAGTGTCAGTGCCTGGATCTCTTTGCACAAGAGAACTGCTCACCCCTTGGGGCTCGCAGCCCGCTGCTGCAATAACATGTGGACAACTTTCTCCAAGGGAGAGTTTAGTTTCCCGTTTATGTTCTTGGCAGTCAGGAAAGAAGAGGAGAACTTAATCAGTACCAGGTATTGTATAGTATACATGCTGTGATGCCAGAGAATAATTGTGAATGCAAGTGAAATGTTGCACGGCCAGGTACACGGGCAGCAAGTGGCAGCCTGGTAGTTTCCCATGCAGAAATATGCTAAAAAGCAGGCTGGAAAATGATCTATATATCTAATTCCGAAGGTGCCCCCTGAGTGCGGATACCTAAATCCAAGTGGGGGGGGGCACCTGGGGGGCAGGGAGGTTTTCCTACACACGGGGGGCATTCCACCCGTGTGCAAAAAAATCCAAAAAGTTTGAAAAAATATTTGGGGGATATTTAAATCCCCTGAAAAGAGAAAACCCGTTCCCTGCGCATGCAGGGACGTACCTTAGTGCTGGCGGCTGCGGGGGGCTGTGGCTGAGCCAGTGGCTGGGTGGCCGGGCGGCAGGCTGCGGCCAAGCCGGTGGGTGCAGACACCAGCGGCGCCGGGGCAGCCCTTGCTGCGGGCCTCAGCGGCGCTTGCCGGAGGAAGGGGGGGAAAGAGGGACGACCCGTGGGGGGAGGGGGACAACCGGTGGGCCCAGTGAGTGGGCCAGCTGTTGGGGAAAGGGTGGGAGTGAACAGGGGAGGGGGTCACGGGGGTAGGAGGTGGCGCGACTCGAGGCCTGCCACGCCGCTGTCTGGAGTGAACGGGGGAGGGGGGTGGGGGGGTGGGAGGGAACGGGAATGGGCTGGGAGGGAGCGAAGCGCCGGGGGGGGGAAACGCAGGGCCCAAGTGGCTTAGTGCCACTCGGGCCCGAATGAGAACGGGCGTGCAGGGAGGGAGGGAGAAGCGCTGGGGTGGGGGGGAACCGAAACATCGGGGCGGGGGGGACAGAAACGCCAGGCCGACTGGCTCTCAGCCTCTCAGCCGAGCGAGAGCAGGCCGGGAGGGAGGGAGAAGCGCCGGGGCGGGGGGGGGGGGGACAGAAATGCCAGGCCGAGTGGCTGTCAGCTTCTCTCCCCCCCATGAGTATCGTGGGTCCCCCCTTCTTGTTCATATCAGATCCTGGGATCCAAGGGAGGGCAGGAAGCATTTAGGTATCCAGCTCAAGAGGAGAATCCCCTCCTTTTAGCCCAGTCTCCAACGAAGGGAACATCTAAGAAGGCAGAAGTGTGGGCATGCCTGCCCTGAATGAAGCTCCAGCTGAGAGCCAGTTTGGTGTAGTGGTTGAGTGCGCGGACTCTAATCTGGGAGAACCGGGTTTGATTCCCCACTCCTCCACTTGCACCTGGCTGGATGACCTTGGGCAAGCCATAGCTCTGGACCAGCTGTTCTCTTAAGGACATTTCTGGAAAGAGCTCTCTCAGCCCCACCTACCTCACAGGGTGCCTGTTGTGGGGAGGGGAAGGGAAAGGAGTTTGTAAGCCGCTCTGAGACTCCAAGTGAGTGAAGGGCGGGATATAAATCCAATCTCTTCTTCTTCTTCTGAGAGCTCCCTTCGTCCACCTAGTCTTTGATATCACTGAGGCCAGGAGAGAGAAGTCAGGAGACAGGCAAACAGCTCTTTATTGTGCCTGCATCCAACTCCATTTTAGTTTTATTTGCTTTTTAAAATTTCTGTGAGCTCCTTTGGAAGTCAGTTCTGGCTGGAAAAGGGGCAGAGGATTCTAGGACTGGACAAATGTACACATACAATTGGAAGTACCTGATAGGAGTTCCCAATGTGCAATTTAAGCTCAAAAGTGGCTACACAAAGATTTGATTTGGACTTGTAATGTAGTATGTTCTGTGTAGCAACCAGCCTGCCATGTGCTCCCAGGTAATGGCGCCCGCCGCATGGCCAGAGCACATGGTCAGGCAGAGAGGGGAGCTTGAATCTGGAGGAACAATAGATGTCTGGATTCTAAGCCTCCACCAATGTGGGACTTAGGTTCTCCCTGGGGAGCCAATGCAGCCAAAGGCTCCTCCAGGGAACCTATGACAAACATGCGCATGTGTTAAGCCCCTATCAGGTCTTTTGGGTGTGGCCGGAGGTGTGGCTCCAGCCAGCATATAATGAGGGCCCTGGAGCCCTGGAAGCATGCTTGTTCTGACCCTCTACTGGGCATGCTGAATCACTCAATAAAGGCTTCATGATTTCACCGTTCCCAGTCTCCTGAGTCCAGTACTCTTCAGACTGGAGGTGTGGTACTAGGGCAAAGAAAGTTAACTTTTCCCTCTGAATCATTTCCCCCAACGGAAGTTGCCACCCCCTCCCCCAAGAAACGGCTGTTTCTAGGAAACAGCAGGAAAAAGATCAAGCACCCATGTTTTTTTTTCTTGCATCCACCTGATGTGAAGGTTTTCACAATGACTGACTAGCAATTTCTCAGTTGCATTCATTGTTTTTATTATTTCATCAATCAACCCTGAATTAAAAAGATTTGTCTTTTTTTTAAAAAAAACCCCCACTGTCACAAGAGACTAGAGGAAGAATAGCCCAGTCAGTTTTAAATGAATGTCTACATAGCCCAAAGAAGGGCTATTTGTTCAGTGATTGCGGTGCGGGTACACATTCATCCAGGAATCATAGCTTTTTACACAGCGGCTTGATCAGTCTCTGCCTGCCTTCACAGAAAAGAGGCTTGGAATACCCCAGTACTTTGTGATAGGTGGACTGTGCCATAAAAGTGAACGGAACCATTCCGATTTGGATGGTCTCTGAACCTAACCAAGTGCATTGTGAGCCTGTGTTTTTTGTGTGCATAGCTTGAACACAGCAATTCTATAGCAACCGTGTTTACTAGCAGGCACACGTGAGTCTCTTTTCATACTGCCCCAGCCTTCCAAGTTTTCGTGAGGGATAAGCAGACAGAAAGTGAGCAGGATATATATTGTGTTTTGCGGTGTACCAGCCTGTGTATTATTGAGACAGACCAATGGCTATTTTCTTGAAGGATATTTTGGAACCTTCTCATAGAGACATCTTCAACCAGTTAACGCAAGTGAAAAGAACCATGGCATTCTCCATAAACTCACTGAAAGGTAAGGGTTGCTGCCTTTATACCATTGTGGTAGACTTCATCACTACTCATATTCTGTCACCAAATCCAAACAGGAGCAACATTTACTGGAGGGTGGGGAATGGGTCCCAGAGCATGGTCTGGAGGCATACAATCCAGCATATCTGATTAAGATCGAAGTCTAGTCAAAGCCAGGACGGGAGCCTTCTTGGGAACCTCTCTATACCCTTTTGAGTTCATGAAAGAAGAAAGGTAGGGCGTGAATGTAATAAACACACACCCTTTATGCAGCTGAAACATTACATGCCATCCTTTCTAAAAATGCAGCCTGATCATTTCACTTTCGTTCATTTCTTCAGTTGTACTGATTTATATGAGTAGGATTTTACCAGCTTTCCCACAGGTGTTAATACTGAAAAGGCTATGCCAGGGATTATTGGGACCGTGTGGACCAAAAATTGGAGGGTGGGGCTGCAGTCAATACATTCCCCCTTTCGTGCCAGCAAAAACCCAGTAGGATTGAGTCCTGTGGCTTGGATTCCAGGGTAAAATTCTGTTAGTGGAAGAGATCGCCATCAGCAGAGTGGGACTTCCTTGCCTTACTCTCTGGTTGCAGCCCCAAATGATCCCTGTAGTGTTGCTCTTGGGGGGACCAGGATTCTCCAGAAGCAGCACGTTGGACAAGTCAGAGATGTGTAGTGAAAGGGGGGAACTGGCGAAAATCACACTCCTTCAACAAAAGTATCTGAAGGATACAACTGACTGTGCTTCCTGAACACATACAATTCTTCCTCTATGAATTACGAGTTGGTATGTGTGGGTCTTAATTGTTTTTGCCCAGTTGCACTATGGCTGTGGTCACACGGCCCCTTTAAATCCAGGAGCCCTCCCGGATTAAAGGGGCTGCATTTTTTTACCCTGCGGCGGCGGGGGGCGGCGGGGGGCGGCAGCGGAGGAGGCGGCAGGCAACGGTGGCAGATGGAGGAGGCTGCGAAGGAGGCGGTGGCAGCAGAAGAAGCGGTGGCGGAAGAAGCAGCGGGTGGCCCGGCCTTGAGGCATTCAGCGGCGGCGGCTTTTTTGGCAGCAGCGGCTGGCGGCAGCCAGGGGAGGCACCCTTCCCCAAGCCTCGCCAGCCGCCTGGTAAGTTTGGGGTTCCCCCCCCCCTTTTACACTTGGGCGCTAGAGTGGCCAAGCGCCCAAGTGTAAAAGGGGGGGAATGGTGGGCAGGACCATCTGGACAGCCCTGCTCTTACAATGATTGTGAGAGAGGGCTGGCCAGATGGCTCAAATGCAGGTTCCTCCCGCAACTCCCAGGAAAACAGTCGATTTTCCTGGGGTTGAAAAATGCGGGAGGAACCCGCATTTGAGCCTGCTTCGGCATGGGACTAGCCCCGGCCTTTTTAGACGGTCCCTTTAACCGGGAAGAAACAGCCCTTCCTCCCGCATTAAAGGGCCGCGTGACTGTGGCCTATATCTCTCTATATAATAATTGTGTTTTGGTCATGGACTCTCCTGAACATTCCACACGCTCCTAAATCACTTGGCATCAGGGGTCATTTCATAGAAAAAGAGGTGCAGGAGCTCATTAGCATACCTATTAATTTGCATACCTCATTAGCATATGCCACACCCCCTGACATCACCGGAAGTGTGTAAGTGTGAGGCTTCTGCTCCAAGTAGGCAAGGATCAGATCTTTGTTGATGAAACACAGTTCTTTATTTCCAGGTTCTACATTGGTACAGGTTCTCGGATTATTGTCAGAGATAACGTATACAATGGAAGCAGGTCTAATATACCCTCCCGAACAATTCGAATTGCCCATAGGTAACCAATCAACAGGGGGGGAAAACCGCGGGCAAAAGGTTCCCTGGCCGTTTGCTTCCCACAGGAAAGAAGGTGAGGTGTGAAGCAGGAAATTTCCCTTCCCAAACCAGACCCTTCAGATGTAACCATCTTCACATAACAAATGCCTTCCTCAAGGCTTTCGCACGTTGATAAGAACTGGTCCCTGTCCTCCCATCAGGGATGAAAGGAATGCGGAAGCAGGAGGGTGAGAGGCCCATTGTTCCCAGGCTTTGAAGTCGCCACTCTCCCGGGCAAACAGTTACATAGACCAGGCCTGGTCAGAGCCATAAACTCAGGGTCACATAGCATACGTTCACATGGGTCAAACTAATAAGCATTAGATATGAGGAACTAGTTCACAAAGGGACAGGCTTGCATAGCATAGCAAAGTCATGTTACAATACATAGCATTAATTCCCAGAACCCTTGTTAGAATCTGCAGATTCTGACAGTAAGAAGGGGAAGCAAAAGGGGGGGACATCTTCAAAAGCCTTCCCTCCCCTTCCCCAGCTGGCCTGCCAGGGCGAGTGGGGGGGGGGAAGCGAAGAGAGAAGGGGTTTAAACTTTTCTCAGGAGTTGCACCACAATGGTGGCACGAACTTTGTATTCTATGGGGCCATAGAATACAATGGAAAGATTGCCACTGCTGCTTGACTCTAGAGAAAATGGGTTTAAACTTTAAAGCCCTTCTTGCTTCGCTCCCCCCCCAGCCTTGGCAGATTGGCTGGGAGAGGAGAGGCTTTTGAAGATGCCCCCCCCCCTTTTGCTTTCCTAGCCGGCCTGCCAAAGTGGGAGGGGGAAGCGAAGAGAATTGTCACTGCCTTTTTAGAGGGACTGTGAGACCTCTGTGGCCAAATCCCCCTATTTGGAGATGGAATCCCCAACCTTTGGGGGATCCCTGGAAAGTTGGCTACCCAAGGGTCCGGCCTTTCCTTGCTTCCCTGGGCTCCCCCCCTCCCTTTGGTATTGTGCAGAAGAGTGGGGGAGACTATTGGGTCAGAGCGCAACCCAGATTATTAGCCCAAATAGAAGAATTTATTTTACTATTTACACAATTATGGAACACACACACACACACAACGAATAAGGCACAACTCTAGGAGTAAGCACACACTATGAACCAGCAGGGGTTAAATACAATCCTCCCTGGATGGGCTGGAGTCTATATTGATGGTGCCCCGCCCCTTAGGACGATCCCTCTTTCCCCGCACTTTTTGGCCCTAGGGCCGCTGGGAACTGTAAGCCAGCAGATGAGGAAGCCCCACTCAACCCAGTGAGTGATACCCCTGCAGGCCCCTCTCTGGAACTACAGCTCAATTGAACCTTATGGAAGAACATTTTAAACAAACCACAGACAGCAGCCAACTTATAAACATAGGTAACTGCCATTTGGTTACCAACAGCCACTGGGGTAACAGTTAGTCCCACACAGGAGGAAAGCAGGAGAAGCGTCTTTGTCAAGAGAGAAAGCCATCTGCCAGTAATTCTGACAGGGCACAGTGGCTGAAGGAGTGGGCGGGGAAGAGGAGCAGACCCAGCACCCAGCCAATGGCACGTGAGTACTCACAGCCAATGGATAGGGACAGCTTCTGATTGACAGGTCAGGGGACCAAAGGCTGTAGTGGCGTGTGGAATGTTGAGGCAAGAGGGACACGAAAACTCAAATATTATATAGAGAGTTGTCCTAGCAATGCTCAAATGCTGTTGTAGCTCTATATCTTGAATTCTTTGGCTGATCACTGATGAGGCTTTTGTCTAGCCTAAATTCAATAGATCACTAGGTGCAGCTTCAGATTTAAGAGATTTTTCCGCCTTGATTGATAATCAATCAATATTAATGGGGCCAAGCCTACCTGAAAATAGATTAATTTCAGCCAGTACCTAAATAAAGAGCTTCAATAGTAATCAGGCCAGCTTCTAAACTTAAGACAGACTTTAGTACACAGTATGGTCAAGCCCAGGGGTCCTTTGGGGCCGGAGCGAGGTGGAGCACAGCTCCGCCAGCTCAGGAGGGGCAGTAGGGCAGCCACGGGCCGAATCAGATTCTCTGATCTGATTCGGCCCGCTGCCGAATTGCTGCCAAAATTCGGCGGCAACTTTAAAAGCAGCTGTAGGGGAGGGGGTTTGAGGCAGAGGCTCCAAACATTTTTTTCCCACCATAGAGAACAATGGAGGGGATGGGACAACCTGTTTGGGGGCCCATAGAATTGGACCCCATGGTCCAATCTTCTTGAAACTCTGTGGGTATTTCGAGGAGAGGCCCCAGCAGCTACCCTGCAAGTTTGGAGCCTCTCCCTCAAACCCCCTTTCCTCCAGCCCCTCATATACCTTATTAGTTTTTGCCATTAATTTCAATGGCCCATAGGGTATAATGGGGCTGAAACTGACATTCCCTTTCTGACACACTTCCAGTGATGTCAAGGGATGTGGCCTATACTAATGAGTTATGCTAATGAGTTATGCTAATGAGCTCCTGCACCTCTTTTTCTACGAAAGGACCCCTGGTCGAGCCAGTATAGTTCTTAAAAATGTAGCTTGTATTATTTCCAAAGGTTTTAAATTTCCATATAAACAAAACTGTGATCCAAATAACATTTGGTTGACTACCTTTGCTCTAAACACTTTAATATATCATTACACAGGCGAGAGCAAGCGGGTGAGGGAAAGTGACTCCTGTCCTCTCCTCCCCACACACACACTTCTCACTTCTGCTATCAGAGCTAGAACCGGAGGGACAAAAACAGTTCAAGTGAAGGAGGACCACAGAGCAAGGTTCAGAGGGAGCAAGGTTTAGCTCCCTTCCCCGGTTGGGTGTAAAATAACAGATCCCCCCATGCATGTGAATGAATATATCTGTTTGAAGGTTCTGACAGTTTGTCCCTCAGTCTTAAAAATCACAACACTGGGACCGATTTCCCACTAGCACTGCCCCAGCGTTCTTCCTCTGTTTGCCCCGGTGCTGTGCTTGAATTTCACACTATTTGCCGCGGGGCGCATTTTGACTCACGGCGCCTCCCGATCTTCCCTGCAGTTTCAGTGATCCTGTTTTTTGAGGATCACTGAAGCCTTGGGGAAGATCGGGTGGAGCTGCGGGTCAAAATGCGCCCCGCGGCAAATAGTGTGGAATTCAAGCACAACAGGGCAGCGCCTGTGCGAAATCGGTCTGATTGTCTAGCATACACAACCTGTTCTCTATCCTTACCCATTTAGCTGTGTGTAAACCGAATCAGATAACAACCTGCATTCAGGGGTCAGACTCTCAAGCTGGTGCCTAAAGACCTGCCTCTTCCATTACTTAGCAGGCCCTGGGCATGCCACGACTTCACTGGTGATCGTCAGGTATTCTACCTGCTGATGAAGCTTGGATGCCTCAGCTGGGTGCAGGAGGGAAGCAAAAGACGCCTTCAAAGCTCAAAGACCAGATGGCTGTGAAAACCAAAGCATAATTCTTTCTTCCCACTAGAGCAGCAGTGGAGACAGGTTGCTATGGAGGAGAGGGGTCAAGCTCCATTTTAATTCATTCAGGCAGCAGATGTGCTGTTTGCCACCCAGGTGGTGGGGATTACAATAGTGCTGTCTGCTGCTCTCGAGCGTGGCAGCTGTTGGCTGTGGAAGCTCCGCCTCTGCCTCCGGGACAGGATGTTCTTTAAAGACCTCCACTTTCTCTGAGTGGCCTCATTTTATGGGCAGAGGCAGGCCTTATTGCAAGTGGCTCCCTTGAGACAGGGTAGGGTGGACTTGTGGCTGCTCTCAGGGTCTCCAAGACTCAGGGAGAGCCATTGCCATTGGAGAGTTCTGGGAAGAGAATAACATATCCAGGACAGACTTGGAGCTTTCAAGCTGTATATTGTTAAAAGCCTGGAGTTCCGCCTGAGAAGAGATGTGAAACAGATGTTCCTGGGACTGCGATCTAATGGATAAGCCATATGTGAATGCAGCCAAATTCTGACGTCTGCTTCCTTCTCACTCTTAAGGGGCTGAGGAATTTGGCTCTTAGCCTGCCGTGGAGGCCAAGGAAATTAAATGGCTCCTGCTTAGCCTGTATTGGCTCTGCTGCTACAATGTATTGTAGGGCAGAACAGGAAGTGGGGGGGGGGGGAGCGCTGGACAAAGTCTTAAAATCTGCTGGATCCCATTTTTTTTTAAAAAAAAGTTAGATAGGTAACCCTAGTAAGTACCTGTGGCTGAGAGCAATCCAGGTGTTGGACACTCCTTTTGAGCTCAGAAAACCTGGGCCTTACTGTTTCCTAACCCGGCCAATAGAGCCAGGTTGCCTGTGCCCTCCTCTAGATTACTATCTGCTGCTGCTGATGTGATTTCCTTTTAGGACCCTGATGCTATTAACTGCCTACTTTCGTCTTTATTATAATACACACGTCCCCAAAGACAGATGTGAGACAGCTGCAATATAAAAAGAGAAAGCACTGCACCTCCCACAGCCACAGAAGTAGCCCATCTTCCTCAGCTTTGCAAATGAAATGTTGGAGATATATTACAGCAGTCTGGATGTTACCCCCTCCCGCTGTGTTTCAAACAGCACACTTGCTTTCTTCTTTAGTGTTAAAAAGAGATGTCTGAACATTCAAACATTTATTCATTCTTTTTAAAAAATGAAATAAATCACCCTGGGGATGAGGAGAGGTTTCTTGGCAAACCATCATCACTCAGTGCCATGTAAAGTCAGTTTCTGCATCAAACTTGCCAAGTCATTATTTTCAAAAAAGCAACTCTGGAAAGACAAAGCCTTCCTGTATTTGGACAGAACACAGCAAGGGTGCTTCCAGAATGTTCTAAAAATAGAAATAATAACTATTACTATAAACTAGGATATACCAGTTTGGATGGCTTTTGTGCTAGGGGCTTGTTCAGGGGATAGTTATAATGTTCAGTCCCAGCCACCCATATCCAGAACCGTGTGTGGTACCATGAACACTTCTTATCTATCCCAGCTAACAGAAACTTGCTTCTACACAGTAGACTCTTAAAAAGCCACTATCCTTTACCTCAGGGGACAAGTGACTGAAATAATCTCAGCGATAATCTCAGAGAGAAGAAGAAGAAGAGATTGAATTTATACCCCGCCCTCCACTCCCCAAGGGAGTCTCAGAGCGGCTTACAAACTCCTTTTCCCTTCCCCTCCCCACAACAGACACCCTGTGAGGTAGGTGGGGCTGAGAGAGCACTTTCCCAAGCTGTCCTTGAGGGAACAGCTGGTCCAGAGCTATGGCTTGCCCAAGGTCATCCAGCCAGGTGCAAGTGGAGGAGTGGGGAATCAAACCCGGTTCTCCCAGATTAGAGTCCACGCACTTAACCACTACACCAAACTGGCTCTCAGTGGGATAGGAAGAGTGGGACAGGACACAGCCAGCTCCTCTGCCTTCTCTAGCCCCAGTTGTGGGGCTGACCTTGAAACCTGCCTTTGATTTATCCCTAGCTCACACCTTGTGGCAATTCAGCATCCCACATCCCTCTCAGCAAGAGCTGCGGAGCTGGGGCCATGCTGGTCCTGCATTCCTGAATGAAGAGTGAGGGGCTGCAGTGTTTACTTGGAACACTGCACTCTGTGTCTGAATCCACAGTGTTAAATTTTTTCCAGATTTCTGGCTCCAGCTGCAGTTGAGGGAGGGGAATGGCCATGGATTTGTGCTTCAGAATTTTCTTTCTTTATTGAAGTGTTTATAAATTGCATTCTCAAGAGACCTGCCCCTACTCAAAGTGGCGTACAAAACAAAATGAACTCCCCCGCCCCCATTTAAAAAGCCATGACAAACAAAATACCAGCTGT